>CM077787.1:5237188-7637188 GCA_039737535.1 Lagodon rhomboides
GCAAAATGTGCGATGACACCCTTCAATATTGCGATGACGATATGACTTGCGATAAATAAGAAAATATTTAAGTTTGCATACAGTTCCTGTGTCAGATTCAGATTTTTCTGCATTAATAGGTTCCCTGCTTTGAGGTACTCTTAAACACTTCATAGCTGATGACAATTAAATAAAAAATAGAAAAAAATAAATATTTTTGAGCATGCTTTTATTGAACAAAACCCTTATAACATTAATGTACACGTGTTACTGTTGCTGCAGTGATGGTCGCGTTACTTGACTGCTGCTCGACGTTTGCGCTCTGGACTGACTGGCCTTAAATTGCTCGTGCAGCTCTTTATGGTGGTGCAGCAGGTGGTGATGGAGGTTGGTGGTGTTACCTCTGGATGTTGCTACAACTGTTCTGCAGGTCCTGCACAGTACCTGAGTCTGTAAATTGTCTTCTGGCTTGAGTCCAAAGTATCTCCAAACCGCGGAGCTGCTATTTCTTTTTGCCACAAGCGTTTCGTCGGCATTTTCACCGCTCTGCTCTCCTGCCTCCGCCATCCTGTTTACTCTGGCTACTAATTCTCACGCAGGAATGCGAGCAGAGCTGGGCGTCATCTGATTGGCTAAACGGTGTGCATGCATCACCCATGTGTCCAGGGCCACATCTGATTGGCCAAATGTCAGCACGCTGACTGTGAAAGCATGGCGGATGTAAACAAAACTTATGGCACTTCAGACTAGCTTTTGCGATGGGTTTATCGCGCACGTTCACATCGCGATGACGATGCAAATATGATTAATCGTGCAGGCCTAATCCACATCATACATTGCAGGACACACAAAGAAGACCTGCTGGAATGTGTTTGGACAGAACAGCCATCTGCTCAAGGGGTTTGGTGAAAGTCCTGAGCTTAGTGAATCCAACATCCGGGATGCAGAAGTGTTCTTTTGCAGATTATATGGTGCAATGAACACAATCAGCTACAATGAAGTTCGTTTGAGCATGTTTGTCAAGGGCATGACCATAGAGAGACTGCCACCTTCCAGAGATGCTCTACACTTTCACATTCAGCGTGTGCACTTCCAGACTTTGGTCTGGCGGCAAGCCCACTTGCAGCACCTAGTTCTGCCACCCCCTGAAAATATGGGATGGAAGATGGAGGACAATGTACTTGTTCCTGAACTTATGTCGCTGCCTGCAGTTCCAGATGCCTGTGAAGAGCTAGTCACCTGTGGCTGCACAACTGGATGCAAGACAGCCCGATGCGGCTGCAAGCCAAACCCATGCACTGTCAGTGCCGAATGTCAAGTGACCTTTGTATGAATATGTAATGCACTGTTGTTTTGATTCGATCATTACTGTCCATTTGTAATTAGTGGCCACATTCAGTGAATTATATTGATTCATAAAAAATGGATGAAAACCTTTTTGGCTTATTATTGTATTATTGAAATTGTGTAAGTATAGGTAAGGGGTGCCACGATTCTCCAAATCCTCGATTCAAGTACGTTTTCGATTCTAAGGTCACGGTTCGATTCGATTCTTGATTTTTACATATAATTTTTTTAAAGCACAGGTTGCTATGCCATTTTTAGACTAGACTTGTGCAATATAATATCCGACTGTTGTTCGCAATGTACCACACTACAATGTCAAATTTACAACATTGTCAAAATATTAACTATTTACATTTCTATGGCCAGACACGACAACTGTGATTTTTATATTTTCGTAATGCACTGTTGTTTTGATTCGATCATTACTATCCATTTGTAATTAGTGGCCACATTAAGTGAATTATATTGATTCATAAAAAATGGATGAAAACCTTTCTGGCTTATTATTGTATTATTGAAATTGTGTAAGTATAAGTATAATATTATCATTATTTCTAGACAATTGGTTTGGTAGTTTTTACATAATGCTGGTCCAAAGAATGAATGGAGGTGAATTGGCCTGAGCCGGTGACTTCTAATTTTAGGCTCACAATAACCTCTCACAAAGAAATAGTATGGGTATATTATACTTTTCCTGAATTGACAAAGTCTATTAAGTATTGCAGTTGTTGGTCTTTGGGTCCCTGATGTCCCTTGATCCTACAAGGATCAAATAAACTATATAGTTTAGGCGAAAAATGTGGGAAAATGTGTGTAATTTATGGTTTAAAGTGGTCCTGTGACCTCTATGTTTGTCAGAAAGATACAACTTTGGGCTTAAAAAAAAGCCATGGATGCCCCCTTTACAATGATACCAAACAACCATATATAATATATTCACAAATTGGAAAATTATAGCCATTTCTAATATTGGGCGATTAATCAATCATTATGACAATTAATCAATAATTATGTCTAAACCGTAGCTTTTACAGCTTGACATCCGGCAGAAATGGATTCAGCACAAAAAAATACTATAGGAACAACCAAGAAAACACTTTTACCCCAAAATGCCTACAGGGTTCCAGAATTTTGAAGTTACAGCCCTGTCTATATTTATGAGTGTAATAAGTTAATATAAAACAAAATGATGTGACCTATAATATAACTATCTAATGTCTGTCATTAAATCCCTGTTAGAATAATGTTTACAGTGTGGGAACGACCTGTTGATTCATTGATTAGTCGGTGGGAAGAAAAATAATCGTCCACTGTTTTGATGATTGATAATCGTTTTCTGATGATTTGCTGCTTTTCTCTGTTATTCCTGACAGTAAATGAAGAGTTTCTGGACTGTTTGAAGACGGCACTTGAGCTTTTTTCACATTTTTTATGGACCATCAGCAGATTAATCGAAAGAATCAACATCATTAAGTTGACAACGCATAACTCACAAGTTGCTCTTTAGCTTTACTTTCTCTTCTAAGTCATTTCTTTCTCTGATCATATTAATATTTATACATCTTAATAATACGTTTTAGCACCTGTTGATTTTTACACATGTTCATCTTTTCATTTAAGTTGTTTTAAAGTAATCCAGTATCAATATTAATCAAATATAAAATGTTTTTTTGGACCAGTAATTTTGTTTATCCACAGAAGAGAAATATGTTGGAGCACATTTTCAGAGACTAAACAGTTTTGTGCAGGATGTGATGCCAGCACGCCACCCAAATGGCAGTTTACACAAAAATGTGAGGTGATCTGCCAGCTTCTGAAGGACATCTGCAGTCTCATGTGAATAATATTCACCGGTGTTTTCTCTTCTTCTGCCTCTCGGTGACTCATATCTGTGTTTGTGCTGAAGCAAAGCTGTTGCTGAGAGAAGGCAGCGCTGAGTGACTGCGACCGTGATTAAAATTCATCAGAGTAACTCTACTGCCATCTGCTGTCGCCTCTGGTTTTCCACAATGAGGAGTGTGTGGATTTTCTTCTGTGCTGTGGAGAAAGTTGAGCAGAAGGAGGTTAATCTGACAACTAGGATGATAAAAGAGGAAGTGCTAAGTCATTCTTTTAACCTGACTGCAATGATAAGAGTGGAGAGCAGACTTGGAGTAAATCTCAAATCAGAACTTCTGCTGTTGTTGCACCAGCAGACAAACCTCTCTGAGAAAGATGTGGTCGACATGAGCTTCCACTGATTCAGAGAACACCTGGATACCGTCTAAACCCTGTGATTTCTGCTTGGTGTTCAACTAAGAGTCATTTTGGAGTTGCTGCTCAGCTCACGTCGAGGGATGAGAACCGGAGGTGCGACATCGACTTTACAGGAGAGCCAAAACAAAAAAAATGGCCACACTTCATCCTGACTTTTTAGAAAAATGCGACCTTTGATATGGAAACTCAATAAAACGTGGATGACAGGACACTTAATGAAGAATAACTTGACATTTAAAGTGTACGTCCCAAAATAGTTCAGAGCGTTGGGTCTTTTTGGGTTTTTGATGAATAAATCTGGATTGGTTTAGAAATCACATGTGCCCTTCTGTCAGGTGAAAGACAACCGAAGACAAAAACACTTTATAAGGTCATATTTCATGAACTGCCTCATTATTTGCATTCCCCACTGACTCCTAAAACTATCAACAGCTGCAACCTTTGCTCATGCAAACTAACTATGTGTGTCCTTCCTGTCCTTCTTTAGAGTGAACTACAGACGACAGAACTGGTGAATTCATTGTCTTTTTGTTTTTAAGTTTCTTTCAAGTGAAAATTTCATGTTGTTTAAGTTTGTTCCTCTGTTTTTTTATGCTGGTGAGAAGAACTCCCTTGTAAAAAGACATTTTGAATGTGCAATGAGAGTGTTACTGGTTTAATAAAGGTTAAATAATAAATAAAAATAACTTTTATTTGATATATATCTGATGTTTTGCCCATAACGTCACATCTCACCTCTGGATCCTGGTGTTTTGTCATCATGTTATTCTTTTCAACAGGTTCATGGAGCTAGTCATGCTATGTTTCCAGTGTTTCTGAAAAGGTAAGAATCTTTACCTGAACTTAACATTTGTGTGATTTCAGTGGGTTTATTTGTTGTCTAGAATTACTAGCTGAGCTTTAGTTGTAGCATTTAGTAGTAAAACCATCCCCTCCAATTCCAGCCCAATGAGGAAGACGTCATTTAAACCTTATTGTGTTTTAATGAACACTCTGTCGTCAGTAAAACCCAAACTACCAAACCAAACACTGCCTTAATTCACCCTCTTCGTGGACGTAATCCAGGAAAACAAGCTGTCCATCCGCTGCGGAGAATTGGCCACACGGGTATTTAGGTGTGCCAACAACCTTGATCATAACACAAACAAGGCTGCTGAGATTAGATTGACTTCAGCGAGGAACCCCAGATGCTCATCTCCTCCTGTTAATCAGCAATAATACCTTGTGCACACAGCCGAGTCGATTGCATCAAAACCCTCAAATAACATTTCCAGTCCGACTGAGAGATGCTCTGCTCGTCTCCACAGCGGCAGCTCAGACAAGCCTCGACACACTCTGGGCTGAATTCTTATCAATGAGAATCTGCTCGGCATCCATCACCGCGCGCTCTGTTGTCTCTGCCTCCTCCATTTTTGAACGGCTTGCCGTCGCCGTGTCTGCTGGCTGCCCACCGTCGAACACCTGCATGATTTTAATATGAAGGGCAAGAGGAGCACTTGATTGTTGCTGACTTTGCCCATCTGGGAAACCACCTGTTTGAGATCTCGGTCCTGTGCATCAGCGCCTGCACCAGCCGCCACGGCAACCGCTTCTCCCCAATTAAAATGATGCTCTCTGAGACACACACACACACACACACACACACACACACACACACACCATCGTCTGTCTGACTGACTGACTGAACAAACAAACAAATCTGCACATGGCGGCTGGTTATTAGATTATTCGAGCTATTTATCAATGTCAGCCACTGGTGCGTCTTTGTCTTGTGTTGTGCTTCACTGCTTTCTCATGTTGAAACTTTTCTGTTTGAGGTATTCAGGATTTTGTTTGTCACGTCCTGTATTTGACACACACCTCAGTGCTTTTCTTTTCTACTACATTGTATGTTGGACCCCTCAGATCCTCCGGCTCTTCTCCTGCTGCTGTTCCACAGCGCACCACTGAAACATTTGGTGATGCTGATTTCAGCCATCACGCTTCTGTTGGAAAAGCTTTACACAGCATCTGTAAATATTGATATCTATTCATTACTATATGAATATCACTATATTAATCATAATTATTGAAAGAGATGTACAACATATGCTTATTTTAAGGTTTCTTATTTTACTTTGGGTTATTACTAAAGTAGGTTTACATGTTTTAAAGCTGCTATTTGTAAGAAAAGTTGATTTTTGAGTCTCATTCCCAACTCCTCAAATAATGACGCTCTGGGAATGATGGTCGGCTGCCATCTTATCGCCTCCTTATGTGACGAGTTGGGAATCGGAAATCAACTTTTCTTAAAAGCACCTTTAATGGTCATAAAAAAACTTTTCTCATGTTGTATTTACCCTCTGAAACTGCTCACCGTGCTCTCCGGTCGCCTCTGTCATGTTGTCAGCTTCCAGTTAGCTTCATTTCTAAGATGAATAAAATACATATATAAGGCAAATGTGGCACATTATGACAAAGTGTGATGTCAGGAAGTCACAGATTTAAAGGCGGGACTACTGACAAGTGTTTCAGGCACTTCCACGCCCACTTTTCTTTTACTATCAAGACCTTTAACATGCACAAGAACCTATAGAACATACTGAAGGAAAAGGAAAAAATAATCTAAAAATGATAATACAGCTCCTTTAACATTTATTAAATCAATATTTAAATATAGTATTTTCATAGTCGTTTAAATTGCTCTTATTATCTTTTATTATCTGTAACTACTCATATGTTATAGCTGTTTTGGTGACGATTAGTTTTTAAATCTATTTATGTTCTTTTCTTTCAGTATCTCATGTTTTTATCAATCATTTGTAATGATTGTATGCATCATTTTGTGCAGTCTTTCCTGCAACCCCCAAATACTGAATGCATCATACAGTTTCAACATGCACATGTATCGCATACAGTTTAATTAATGTGAGTTTAATACGAGAAAACAACCTGATACTTTTGTACAAGAACAGAAACACACATGCGTATTAAAGCACCTGCTTTTGTCTGTGGAGTACAGGCTGTTCTCAGATGTACTGTTCCGCTCTGAAAGCAGTGCTGGAGAGATTGTAGGTGAGGGACTTGACTTCCTACATTGCTACACACAATGGCAGGGGTAGTGTTTGTCACCACGGAAACCATTCGTTTCTTGGCAACATTCCTATCATTTCTCGCCGCCTCTAAAATCAAATCTAATGATGGGATTCCAGCAGTCGAGTGAAAGGGAGAATGTTTGCGAGCAAAGTGCCGGCAGAGGCTCTGTCGGTGTGAAAAAGGCTCACAGGTGAGAGGTGATGAGGTGCAGGAAAACTTTTGCTTTCATTCTGCGTTCCCGCACCTGAAGGGTCGGCGCAGGCTCCTGGCGTCTCAGACGTTTGGGGTTTGAGTCCTGTCATCTGCAATATTCTTGAATGGTGAGTGTGAAGAAGGGTCAAGGTGCGTCTCCGTCTCCGGCTGCAGCCGAGCCACAAGTTGTTTACCCACATTAGTGATTCGACCACTCAGACTGACCTCTGCACCTCTCAAACTGCTTCTTCTTCTTTTTTTAATTAGTCATTAATGGAGAACTGTGCAGCCTAAACAGAAGAGTGGTGATCCTCCCCAGCTGTCTCCAAATATGATGTTTGAGGTCAGTACATTTAAAGATCCGTAGTTTGTCATCATCATTACTATTATGATTTCACGTTTGTTCCAAATGTCATTATTTGCATATAATGTGATGGAAGGTCCTCCCTTAAATACATCTCCCTGCTTATTTCTTCCCTGTAGCGCCATCACATTCCCTAAGGGTAAACCAATTTACATTCTTGTTTTGCTCTTCAGATCCATGCCAGTTTCCATGACAACATAGTTTCACTTTCTCATCCTCTCTGTCTCACTCCCTCTATCTCCCTCCTCTCCTCTCTTTTTCTCTCATTCCCCACTGCTCCTTTTCTTATGTTCTCTTGACCTTCCTCCAATGTTTCATTTTCTTTCCCTCCAAATTCCTCTTCTTCCTCTCATTTCCTCACCTAATTGAGCTCATTCCTCTGCTTGCCACAGACCAGCGGAGGAATAATGGACTCAGATAAAACATATCTCAGGGGGGGAGGGAACGGTGGGATAGGATTCACAGCATCTTTTTGCATTTTCATCATAAAATACAAACGCTGCATACTGTGTCTCCGGGCTGTTTTATTCCCTCTTAAATGTCCCCGGGCTGGTCTATTTGGCGGGAGTGACGCCTGGAGCCTAAAATTATTGAATCAAAACAATGTGCAGCAGAGTATTCTCGCCTTTGATTAAAACAATACTCTTGTTCGGCAGTTGTCGACACAATGGCACACACGCAACTCAAAAGGGGAGAGAAAAAAAAAGAACAATAAGAAATACAAGACATCTCTATTAAATACCCATATACGTTTCCCTCATCCTTTAATTCAGTCATTCAAACAAAACAAAAAAGAGGAGGCTTTCATCCTGAATCCAGCCTGAGCTCCCTTCTGATTTGGCACAGAACGGCAGAATAATGTAGAGTGCAGATCTCTACCCAATGGCATAATTAAAATCTCAAGCTATTTAATTACTCAATGATTAAAAATGTCTGATGCCAACAGGTGTGATGGCGTGCTCGGCTGATTAATGCCAGTCCTCTCTGCCTTGTCTGGAAGGAAGAAGGTCGTGACGAATGTGCTCGGTCTCCTGCGCGACTTTGACCGGTCCGCCGGCTCCCGATCCACGTCTGCAGGTCAGGGGGGTCGCAGCAAGTCACCTCTGTGGTTTCCGATGATTTCCATTCTGACCCATATCTGCTGCGGATTTGTGTTTTATTCCTCTCTCTCTCTCTCTCGATATAAATCATTGCAGCTCCCTCCTTGTGGATGTAGGACTTACCCTGTATATGTCCTTCTCTAATATTTAACTGGTTGCCTCAAAAAAAAAAAAAAAATCAGAGCATCTCGTTCAAACTTTCTGCACGAAAAGGAGAAAAGACTCCAGCACTGTGGGTGGTCTAGAAACCTACATTATGAAGGTTAGAGGAGCAGCTGTTGCAGGTGCAAATCCTTGCAGCGGTGGAAACATCTGGATAAGGATAGGATGTGCTCTCCGTCAAAAGCATGTCTCGTTTCTTTGATTAAGGCCACACATCTGGCTCGCTGTAAGCTTTCTTTCCTGTATAAATCTGCGGCGAAGCACGTTTATCCGTCAACAAATTGCGCGAAACGCTTGCTGGACTCAACATCTCTTTGTCAGACACACATGCAAGAGATGCATCCATCCCCAAGTTCACTTGAGGGTATGTTGCCAAGCCTACTTCTGCTACCCAAACCACCAGAGGGAGTATTCAACTGAAAAAAAAAGGAAGCAGGTTGAGCAGAGCAACAACTGGATCTTCACTCTCAGTAACTTTATAATGAATCCGCCCCCCATAAAACCCATCAAAGTGTCTGGTGTTTCTGGTGTTGTCCCTCTGAGGATTTGAAATCATAAGATCATCTTCCATTAAAATAAAACATCTGAGAGTGTAAAGTTTGATTTGCCAGATTTAAAAAAAAAAAAAAAAATAAAATGTCATATCTGTTATTTTACTGATTGATTGATTGACTCGCCTTCTAGGAAAACAAAAGAAAAAAAAACACAGTTCATTTTAAGTCCGAGTGAATTTCCTCCTTATCATTATTATCTGAAAATATTAGGATAAATATGAGTAATAATTTGTGGAATAATAAATAATCCAGCAGCACACACACACACACACACACACACACACAAGTCCAGTGTGACATATCAGCACGGTGACATACGGATGCCCGTGTGGCCACACTAATTATTGTCAGCGGCTGGGAGTGATATGGACTCGCAGAGAAATGCAACGTCCTGCCCTTCTCTACATCTTGAATAGTGGGAGTCATGAACCGCTGCAAGGTGACGCGTCCTCTGATTTCAACCGAAACTTCAACCTAGACACGCCGTGTTATTAATCACCATCTCCGTCAAAACTGCACCAGCTCTCCCCCTTTTTTTTTTTTTTTCCTTCCTCTTATCAAACATCGGGATCGGGACCATCTTGCGCAGTGGTACGGCGAGCGGAGCAAGCGGTGGCGGCCACTCCGGGGAATGTCGACTGGCCGTCAGTCCTGCCTGACATCGGCCTCTTCTGATCTCAGACACCAGGTACAGTAACACGGCGTCTCAAAAACACTGTCACCGCCGGAGCACTGCTAGCTTGTTCGCGTTATTTCACGGAGCCCGTCTTCCCTTTATAACGTGCGAGACTCGTGTAACTTTCTCTTCCGTTTTTTTTTTTTTTATTTTTTTTTATTATTAAAGTCTTCGGGGTCGCTAGCGAAGCCTCAATAACTAAAGTTCAAAATCCCGTTAGCTAGCACTGGTTCGCTTGCAGATGTGTGCTACGTCAACGTCAGTTTACAAGCAACTAGGAGCTAGCGAAGACACGAATTAGCATGCTAAGTTAGCCCCGTGGACCTGGCTGGCGCAGCAAGTCTCCACTCATGAGCGCCGGGGTTCACACCAGGGGCATGTGTCCTGAAAATCCTCCTCGCAAGAATGTGCTGCTTGCTCCACTTTCACGTTTTCGACCCCCTTTTTCTCTCGCACGCGCCGCCGTTAAAGCACAATTTCAGATCCAGATGTGTGTAAGTGACTAATATTAGCTTGTGTGAGGAAGCTAATGTGACGGACGCAGCCAGAGCAGCCCGATTTTTTTTTTTATTTTTTTTTATTTGGACGGGTTTTGTGAGCTAAAGCAGCTAAAACCCTGTCAGGAGGTGACAGACTGCGTAACGATACCTGGCTGTCACCTCAACACAGCGCGTGGGCATGTGGAGACCGACATGTAGTGACTGCTGCTCGACACTCATATCTTTAACGCTTTATAACGTGGTCACAATTAACTAAATGTAGCGAAATATATCTTTTATAATCACAAAATGTGTTATTTTGAAAGTCATTTCCTGCCCCGCTGTGATTCAGGCACACACACACACACGCGCGCGCGCACAGTCAACCGTGCAACGCAGGACGTCAAGCCACAGGTTTATAAACGTTGAGTTGGTTAAAGTTAGTTGTCAAAATGAACATGTTGATGCTGATAGTTGAGATTAGGGTCAGGTTATTATAGTTTTATTAGGTAAATGCTGACATACAGCCGGTGAAAAGTGTTCTCCTTTCACACACACACACACCCTTTTTCCTGTCTCTTCCTTCCTCCCTCTCTCATATGTATGTATGTGTGTGTGTGTGTGTGTGTGGTCTCAGCCTTATGACAACCCATGACCCCTTCTAGTTCAGCCTGTTGAATATAGTGTGATAATGCTGCACTTAAACCTGTTCACACACACACACACACACACAGATAGATACTACAGCCTTTTCTCTTCCTGTGTGTGTGTGCGCGTGTGTGTGTGCGTGCACAGGCACGTCATGCTGTTTGTGTATCTACAATATCCTGGTGAGCTATATATAGCACCTAACAGAGTTTGCAACTTGATCCGAATTGTCTTTCAGAGCCGCAGCACACTGTGCGCTGCTTTCAGCTGGAAGTGAAATACCTCTCAGTTCAGAGCATCTTTCTCTCTCCTGACTTTCGTTTTTAAAAAGGACAGTTGACCGGCGCCGGCCCGTGGGCCTTCAGACGAGGAGCCTGTTTTATTCTGTTTTTGTATGTGTTTTGTCCTGAGGTGGTCCCCGTAGATTTAAATGTAGTGAGTAAGGATGGAAACCTTGTGTGAAACTGTTAATCTAGTTTGTCAGGACCAGTGTTGGGCAAATATTCACTGTCTGCATAGAGTAATATATTACTTATTACACTACTTTTTAGTTACTTTCAACAAACCCTATATAGAACAATTAAATAGCCTAGATCTTTTTAAATAAATGAATGGCCTTGGGCGAGATGAGCAGGCAGACAAAGGATCGAAGTCTGATATATTATGAGATAAAATTATATTTTTTTAATTGTAGGCTCAGTCATATGAATCACAATAGACCTATACCTTCTGTAATGACATGACAAGACAAAAATCTCTTTTTCTAAGCCTTTTTATGTTAGTCCACATGACAAGGAATGCATGTGTGATTCAAGAATGTAAATTAAAGTGTGCTCGGAGGATTATTGGCTTCATCATCAGGCTCATTTCAGTCACACAGAGACTGAACAAAGGAACTGTATTAAACACACACAGAGCCTATATTAATATGGTCATGTTGGTGTGGATGGATTCTTAAAGAAAACAACAATAAAAGCTTCACTCCGGTCGGTAACGCAGATTGTAAGGTGTTACATGACATCACTGGAGTAATATATTACTGAAATATTATAAGAAATGGGTTATATTACCCCCAACACTGGTCAGGACTTAAAGGATCTCACCTGAGGGGAAAAAATATCTTACCTTCATGGACTGTGCATCTGTTTCTTGGCTGTGCATTGTCAAATAGAGGTATTATAGGATAAATTCAACCAAAAAATTAAAAATCCAGCCTTCACCTACTCACCCTCATGCTGATAAAAAGTTGTCTGAAGTTTCATAGTCTACGAAACATTTCTGTAGCTTCACATCAAAACAGCGTTGCGGCATTCTCCTCAACAACTGAAGTAGATGTGGACTTGTTTTAAAGTTTAAAGACACAACCTAAACATCATAAATGGCTCCCAAATTGAGATCCCAAGTGAAGTGGGTGCACAAGTTCGACCGCACATCAAGGGTGCACATGATATCTTTTCAAATTAGCTTTGGATCTCGGAGACTTGTACCAGAATATAAGTCCCCAGCTTCCTCAGTTGTAAAGGATAATTCTGCAACAGTGTTTTGAAACTTCAATCGGCATCGGTATGAGTAGACAATGACTGAATTTTCATTTTTGGGTGGTCTTATCCTTTAATAGGACTTGAGTGGATAAAAGAAGTGACCTAGAAGGTGATGCTGCAGCAGTCACAGCACAAAGGCCGATGTATCTATGATCGTATAGTGAGTTCCTGCCTCTTTTGTTTTGTCCGGAGTCGATTTGAATGAGCAGGCAGGCGTGTGGCAGCCGCTGCATGTCCACACAGACTGCTCCAGTGCAAGCAGAGACAGATTTGGTGAGCTGCTGACAAAGTGTTTCTTATCTGGTTAGGTGATCTGAGAACTTTGGGGTGAGTTACAGGGAGCACCGCTAAGGTGAGCTATGAAAGAATAATGTGATATTGAGAACGTTTCCACACGACAGAATACGAAGACGCTTAAGTAACGGACTCTATAGGCCTGGAGGGAAAAAAAAGGAAAGGCCTCGGTCTAATCCTTAAATAGAAGCAGTTAGGCGAGGCATTTTTGTGACAGTTGTGCGTTATTATCCCGGTGTCTGTTGTAGATCTGTGCCTTTCTGTGAGCTCGTCTTTTGCATATGTTTGCATACAGTTTTTGCTGACAAAAGTGCTCTGTCCACACTGCTGCCGCTCTGCAGCCTTTCCAATTACATCCTTATATTTAGTCACACCAGGAATTGTCAGAGCAGACGTTTTTTAACCCTCAGTTTGTTCATTCAGATGTGAACAATACCATTTGATCTCCGGTGTGCACCAGGTTGCCACACTGAGACATGGTGAGACGACAGTTCGTGGTTCTTGTTAGAAGTGAGAATGTAATATGAACCAACTACAGGATTTAACCCTCAGATACTGTACACAGTTTCGTGACATGGGTGAAAGAGGTCGGATGTTCACCTCTGTTTGTCAGCACTTAGTTATGCCCGGAAGGCCTTGTGTAACAAGATGAGTCTGGTGTATACTTAGAAGATTAAGATTACGGCTGCAACTGACGATTATTTTCATCTTATCATTTCATAAAATCGATTACTCATAGTCTATAAAAATGCCAAGAAATTGTGAAAAGCCCACAGTGACGTCTTCAAATTGCTTGATTTGTTCAACAAACATTTCAAAATCCCAAAGATTTGATGTAATAAATGACAAAGAAAGCAATCAAGTCCTCACATTTAAGAAGCTCGAACCAGCAAACGTTTGACATTTTACCTCTTAAAATGACTGAATCGATTGTTAAAATAGTTGGCTATGACCTAATTTTCTTCCCATCAACTTATTGATTAATTGTTGCAGTCTCAATACTGATGTGAACATAAGAACATGTACAGTCTACAGCCCAGTGAATCCTACGTGATCACAGCGAGAGGCCCCCGTCGTACTGCCATATTGTCTTAATATCCAGAAGAATGACACACTTTTGGGCCTGTGGGAGTTTTGTTTACAAGTTTTTGAAACTTGTCAGTGTTAGACTAGATGACTCAAACAGGAAAATGCATCAAAGTAACCTTTCCACATACAAAACCGACCGTAGGTGGGATCACAGGCTCCGCGACAATTGTGCCCACGTCCCTCCTTTGCCATGAGGCTCTGATCAAATCCAACCAATAAACAGTGTTACAAACAGAGTGTATCATCGTGGGAACTCAGTACTGCGATTTACATGTTAAGAGATATCAATCACAAGTCTTGTTGAGGAGGCTGTGACTGCACATCGCAGTGCATTTTGCAGTGCCTTATGTTTGTCAGATGACTGAGTACGGTACCAAATTTGAATATTTAAAGCACTATCGTCAATATCAGTCGGATTTGTGTCACTTCATCTTAAAATCATTTGGATATTCTGCAGTAGCATCTTTTCTTTGGCTAAAACTGTAGGTGAGTGACAAAAATTCAATACATCAAGGGAAGTGGAGGTGGTGGAAGTGTTAGAAATACAACAATTAGAGAAACAATGCACAACATTTTGATTCAAACACTGACTGGAGAAAACCACTAAGTTACTTCCTGGTGTGTGAATGTTCGACTCCTCCTCACAACTTGGCAGAGGCTTGTTTGACTTGTACAGTCTGCTGTATGAATGCACAATAGTATTTGATCTTTGTGGAGGTCTCGTGGAGCTCTGTGTGGCTCCAACACAGTATACCATTATTCCCTCTAAGTAGGGCGTATTGCAAATTGTATTACATACAAATACACAAACAAACAAACAGGCTCTAACTGGGATTATACATCCGGATGCTGCGTCTGTCACCACCTCGATCCTCTTAAGCTTCCTCGTCCTATGCTTTGTAATCATGCCATTGCTTACAGTTGGTGTGTATTATTAGAATTTGAACAGCAATCTTTCTGTTTTGCTCAAAAGTAAGGTAAAGAACATTACTTTCAAATTAAGATTGGTTACTTCTTAATCAGTTTGCTGTCTCCAAAACTTGTCAACCCACATCAGAGCAAACATGATGGAAATATTGCACTACAGGAAGGAGGATAAAATGTGTTTTTGATTTTTTTACTGTCCCTTTTTAAGTTTCTTCAGGACATTTACCTTTTATTTCTACCTTTACCACTTTCTGTGACCAGTTCGAAGTCATAGTAGGTTGATATCTAAGTTTGACTGTGGATTGGACATCTCTAATTATAGTCCTTCTGTCCCTCAGCTGGGTTAATGTTAGGGTAAGTTATTTCAGTGAAGGTCAGGTTATGTTGGCTGGTCCCTGTTTATGATTTGTTCAGTGTTGTTTTGGGAAAACGATGCTGTTTACAACCCGAATGCTCCCCAGGGCAGCAACAGTTTCAGTCAGAAAGCGGCCCACAAACCCACAGATTGTTTAGGGCTGCGACTACAGACTTTATTTCGACATTAACCGATTCATTTTTGGTCTGTAAGATGTCAGAAAGTAGTAAAAAAAAATGTCCATCCCAGTTTCTCAGAATCTGATGTGATGTCTCTACTTGTCTGGTTTTATCTGACCAGCAGTCCAGAACCAAAAGATTCAGTTCAATATGATATGAACCCCAGAGAAGCATAATATCTATATTTTTGACAGGCTGAAAACAGCATTTCTTGGCCATATTTATACCAAAAAATACTGTTCAAAGTAGTTTTCTGTCATCAAAGCAGCTCTGATAATGTATGTGCACCATGTGTGGAGTGCAATCTTTAACTCATTTCACTGATGGTGATCTTTGACCTATGGGGAAAACCTGCAACACCATATCTGATCGGACGGACTGGTCGTCTTCTGGTAGGTGTGTGTTCATCTTGACACCGAATGGCTTCCGTCCATCGGCCCCTTCGTTTTCCGACTGCTTCTGTGCTGTAACGCCTGCACCGAGGCTGCAGTTAGGTCTTTTTCCTTGCTCTACTTGGCTTTCTTCCCAGAATGTGTTGGAAAGGATACAACCCTTGACCCTCTGTACAAAACGAGCCCAGTACTTCCCTGTCCCTGAGCTGAGCTGAGGCTAAACCATGGACGAGGTGCCTACAGTCTTCTTACCAATTAATTTTCACTCACACTGTCGAGAAGGTGTTTGTCTGAAACAGTCAACAAGTTCTGTGTAAACTGCTCACATTTTCCTGATCACATATAACACGTAAGAGTGCGGCATCCACCTTGATCGAAGCACATATTTGTCATACGCGGTCGTGGTTTCATTAAATTAGTTGGCCTCATATTTTCGCTTTAATCCATTTTTCCTCCTCTGCTTTGCTCACTGCTTTTTTTGTCTGCTTCATAATGTTTTCCCTTGGTGTAAAAAAGAAAGGTACATCTCAGGTCATCTCTTTTGTCATGGAGTGCTCAGCGAGGGTGGTTTCATCAAAAGCCAGCAAAGCTTTGAGATCTTCACAAATGTCTCTGTTTTTCTTTTTTTCTGTGGCCTTTCCTGTGTTGCAGGCCTTCTCTGTGCACATCGCCTACTGGTTAGCCTATATTTACTCAGCCCCGTGACATGTTTTGTTGCCACAGCAACCTGCCACAACCCCCCTAGTGTGCTGATTCTTTTCGTTGGCTGTCACCTGTGTACTGTCCCACAATGCACCGCAGTTTACCCACAACAATTATGAGAACTGTGGGTGCAGCAGATCAGAGTTTGTGGATTAACTTCTCCCAAAGTAGAAATACCTTATTTTTACAGCTGAATCCTTCTCATTTTTAGATGTTTATTCGAATGAATGCTGACCTGAGGTAACCTCTTGTTATGCTCGTAGACATTCCTCCCAACACCAGGCTGCAGAAAAACAAAGTGCATGTTGGGAGAAGCGAACATGCTTGTGATTGAAGGAAGAAAAAAAAACAATGTTATGAAAGGGACTAATAAAAATCAAGCAATAAATATGAACGTGGTCAACAATCCGTGGACTGGTTTTCCCAGCCTATTTGTTACACTTGAATGCTCGGACCAAAAATGACAAAAATGCAGTATACTTAGTTTTTTTTTTCTTTCCTCCTGCGAGACTTTTGAACGAGTTCCAGTTGTGTCCTCTCCCTGCCTACAGCCTCTGACAGCATACGAATATAGTCTCCACCTCTCCTCCTTAAAAGTTACGAGTTTTGGATCCGCTGCCTCTGTGCGAGCAACACTCTCACCGGCTGCATCCACACCGAATCATGTCTCCGGGATCGATAGCGGTTTCTCAGTTCATAGTTTGGAAACAATTGCTGTACTATCAGACATGGATGATTGGTGCTTTCCAAAGAGGTGCCCTTCAGCTGTCACATTGGTAAGAGGGAAATATTTTTTTGTGTGATTCCAACAGAAGCCTGCAAAATCTAAAACCCCATTCCTCAAAGAGAGTCTGAGGGCTGTGATTTATTGGGTGCTGCCACTGACGATCATTCAAAATGTACTGATGTGTGTCACTTCGACGCTGCTTCATATTATCGTGCTAGGTTGGTTTTCCATGAGTGAGAGTTGGCAGGGGGCTTGACTGCTTATTTAACATCTCTAAACCCAAGTAATCTCTAGTAAACATCTCTAGCTCGCCCGTCATCATCCTTGTTGATTCATCTAAAAGTTTCACGCTGTGCAAATCAATACAGTAGCTGACAGAGCCGCTCTGTTTAAAATTCAACTCAGCCTCTCAAAAATGTAGTGCAGTGATTTTTAAAAGGCTCGCTGCATATTTCAGATCAGAGGAGTTGTGATGTTAGAAAATGTATTGTGTTGAGCTCTTTCTGATATATAATTAGTTTTATGTACAGCTTTAACACATACAATAATAAACTCCTTATACCAACAACACCTAATAGTTCTGTACTTCCTCATTGCTGCAAAGAAACTGAGAGTCCTATCTTCAGTTTCAGTTGTGTAATTGCTGCTTCGTCTGAGCAGGTTGTGAGCTGTGTGTGATAAGGCATGGCTCCAGAGTAACTTCTTTCACAAACGAGCTGGAATCGTCCCGGAAAAACAATTCTGACCATCCAGAACTGAATGTAAACCGTCCTGAAGTCATAATGTTGTTTCTTTACTTTGTTATTAACATCTGTAGTTGTTACTTCAGAGTATTAGCATTGAAAGTACCTTCACCTCCAAACTGTACTTCAGTACTTTTATTCACTATAAACCTGTTGTGTTTAATGCTTTGTGTTTCGCTGTGTGTTTAGCTGTTAGCTCTATTAGCTGTGTAGCTGTTAGCTCTGTGCCTTAGTCCGTGTGGTGTGTCCCGCAGTGTTGGTACTGGACGGCCTTTGTCAGTGGCTTTTTGGCTGATTGAGCATGTAGAATCTGCGGCGGCTCGTTGGTGAGAGAAATCCCTCCCGTTGGCTGTTCGGGTTAGTGGTATTATACAGAAAAGAGAAATGGAAAAAGAAAAGGGAAAGCCCCTCTGAGTCTGTTGCTGTAATATCCATGATTCTGCATCTTCGCCAGCGCAGTTTTCAGCTTTTTATCAGACATATTCTCCTTCAGGAACAGCTATATTTTCAATATGCTGCTTAATCATAACGCAGGCGCAGATCATACAAGCTTGTTTGTCCACCAGCTTCAGTCTTTGTGGTGTGTTCAAGTGCAGCTTTTTGGCCAAGATGAAGGAGAAACAAGGGAACGCAACCGTCAGTCTTTGTCACCACTAGTCTACTTTTCAACGAGTGTGCGTCACGTCACCTTTCACAAAAGTTGACACATAAAATTTGTCAATGAAGGCCCACAGGTGGATTCACCACTACAAACTCTGTGAACTCCTGTATATACTCCAGATGTAGAACACGGCCTGTGACGGTGGAAGGTGGTGATAAGGGTGACAATTTTGGGCTTGTTTGAAACCTTTGTGTGTGGACATGAAGGGAGTGATTACAGCAGCCACATAACCCACATGACATGAGTGTGACATAAAAGCAGGCGAGGGAAAAGCCCGTCAGACGTGTGTCGTGTTGTTTATGTGAGCATGTTGCGTTAAACCGGGGATTGTATGTTCACCTTTTTAGGAGGCAGTGAAAAATATGTTTCTCTCTTCTCATGTTTTTCGTGCACAAAATCTATAGTTAATAAAGTTTAACAGTCAAAAGCAAAAAGCAACAGAAGATGAAAGTTTCAAACTTGATTTAATTGTCAAGTGGAAGAAAAAAAACATTAAGTTTACTATTAAATGTGCAAATTATAACCATGATAAATGTTTAATTGCACTCTTAGGTACAGTTTATTGCACAGGACTCAGGATTCTGTTGGTAAAACTGAGCTTTCTCGAAGTTCTGAGTCATTTTTTCTTGACAGTTTGAATCTCCGTATCAGGGACTTTTTCATCTCTTTAAAAACAACTAGTTTATCATTTTCCGGAGTCCTGACACATGATTTCATACTTGTTGGAAAAGGTACTTGTGCAGTCATTCATGAGGATGTTGGCTAGACACTGAGGTGAAGACGGGAGTATTTTGATCATGATGTGGTTGAGTTGAAACTTTAATCTCAGGTGGTGAGAACTCATTTGTAGTGAAGACAGAAGTGGTTATGGAAACAAATGTGAATGAGAGTTCGAATGAGAATTGATTGTTACCTGAAAATACTTTGACTAATCTTCAAAAGCATGTTATAGTTACAGCACTGTTTGTTGGAAAAATATATACGTGCATGAAGACAAACAACTGACTTCAACAGTGTGGAGATGTTGGAGATCCTTTCTTGTTTTTTGTGGAAAAAGTGTTTAATCGTGACAGAAACCAAACTTTATAACAAGTCTGAAGGTGGTGGTGACTACAGACAGACAGACGGAGAGAGAGAGGCGCCTGCAGCAGAGCCAAACCAGGACATTTTTAAATTGATTTATTTAATCGGTTATCGGACCAAACAGCACTGATTCTGATAATTGGAAAAATGCTCAATATAGGGTCTTTCCCTGATTTTTGGATAGATACAAATGACCTGAAGCTAACTCAACCCAGCCAATGTCCTCTGGTGAACCTGACGTGAATGTTGGTCGCGACTGTCCTCTTAGATTATCATAACAATTGATAAAAACTAAAGAACTTGATAGAAGGACATGGTTCAACGCTGAAATTGGCCTTCACAGAGGATTTATTTTGTCAAGTCATACATGTTGTGTTAGCCGTGGCCTTGTCCTAACTCAGAGTACAGAGTGTCCAGGCACTTTTAACTTATTTGCCTTCTCTTAGGCTACATTTCGACTGGCGCCATGTGCAAATGCAGTTTGTGAAGCAGCTGATGTCAAAAAAAAAAAGTCTCGACTGTGTAACTGTGTGGGCTCCTGCGTCATACACATTATTCATTCATCAGTTCTGTTAAACAGTTTGGCCTCAGTGTTTACTGGTGTCGGTCCACAGAGCAGCACTGTGGCATCTGTGTTTTGGACTTGGCTTAGTATTTTGTTCTCACTGTTGGCCCTGACTTCCCAGGGCTCTCTGGGTCTATTAATACCAGCTCGCTCTAAAAATACAGAGTACTGTGTGACCCACTGGGACTAAATAGGAGCTCAACCTCTTACCGTAGGCATACTGACACACACACACACACACACACACACACCCTGCAGTTATGAAATCTGATTTTCTTAGAATACAAGATCCCTGGATTCATCCGAACACAACAAATGGAACATCAGTATTTCTTTCACACTAAATGGCAAATTAATTTAAATCATTTATCAAACCCTCAGGCCGGACCGAGAACACTGATGTTTGTTTCCACTGACGTTGAAGGAATGCAGGGGTGTGTGTTTGTGTGTGTTGGCCCGCTTTGTGTGTATATGTACTTTTCATCACGGCTCTAAATGAATTGGCATTATGTGTAAAGACCACATGCTATGGGATTTAAAACTCATTGAATTATTTCCCTAATTTGTTTGGAGCAGTGATTGGACAAGGTCCAATTGTTAAATTGAATTTGTTTCCCAAACAACTAGTGAAAATGTCAGATGAGGAAAGCCAACTGGAGAACATTTTGTACCCGAGCACGTTTGTTGATTGGATAACGACTCAACTTCGCCCAGCTGCTTTAAAGGGAGCGACTCCATCAACATGTTCGATTAAATGCTTAATTGGTATCTCACATACTTGAGAAAAGGCAATATTAAAAAAAACAATGTACATCAGGGCCTGAACATAATAATACCAGCCCTAATATCTTTGTTTTCAGTGTCTCTGCTGGCTCGCCGTCTCATGGGCACACACTGATTTGTTTGTGAGTCCATTAAAATGAAGGGTAGAGAAAAAAGTAATTTCTTAGAAGCATTAAACGAAGGTGTGAATGCACGGTGGGACGGCCGTAATTAAAAAAAACAAACTTCTCCACATAATCAACAGGTGTCAGTTGGACATTTTACTAGATACACTTTTGGTATCTTGATTCATAATGTGCACATCAGGAACATCGGCAGTAAAAATCTTTCATGAATAAGAACACCTCACTTGGTACAGTAGCTGTAAGACAATAACCTTTTTGTTCCGACCAAAGGCACCAGCCTATTAAACCCCAGCAAACAGTGATTATCTCTCCTCCTCCAGCTCGCACATTTATTTTTTATATTGGCTCCTCTTTGACCAAAAAGTCTTGAAACATTTTAAATTCACTATACGCACTGAAAAAATCGAGTTACTGGCTACTACGGACCCTGTTAAGGTGTTAAAAACCTCTTTACACAAGCAGTTTTAGACTTTGATTCTACAATTGTTCGGTCCAACATGAACTCCAAATATTTCTGCCACATGTTCATTTCAATTAAGAGATGTCTGTATCTCTGTTATTGTCTAAATGATTCATATTGGCTTCGAGCTGGCTGGTTGATGTTGGGAAAAGGGTGATTCATGTACGACTGAGCAGTATTTGAATCCAAATCTGCTGACAGTTTGTTGGGTTGTTTCCTTGTAAGTCCAGTATGAGTCTGATCTGTCCAAACTCATGTAGCCCTGCCGAAGCAGATTAGCTGAGTTTATGACTGTTAAACTCTTGATTAATAACGCACTGAAGCGGAATAATTGTTTGCACTGCTGTTGCGAAGACAATTGGATTGTTTCTGTTTTCCCCAGTGTAGTAACTAAACAACACAGGACAAAAGCGAGAGTTGATTCATTAATTTAGTCTATAATGGAGACATGGAAGCAGACAGAAAACGGTGCCAGGCTGCCAGCCTGAGTGGATCATCAGTCAGCCTTCACTTTTTCCACGAGATGTTGTGCCCACTGGCAGACAAAACATAACGAAAGTGAGGGTTAGGACTGTGATTGTTGCATATTTGGCCGTGAATATTCAAGGTTATAGGGAAATAACTTAACAGTTAGAATGTGTGGCTTGCACCTTTTCAGCATCTTACAAATATGGTCTTATTATCTTCAGTGACACGTGGGAATATAACTTTAAAGTTGCACATTCTAACCTTCATGAAAGTGGGATTCATCCACTACAGTTGCCTTTGTCCCCTCGACACACTTTCTTTTGATGCTACTTCTTGGTCTGCCAGCGTTGGATGCTGGATTCACACACGTGCAGTTGTATAACGCAGTGCATTGTCGGTGAGGGTTGTCAGGTCATGGGTTTAATACAGTTGTATTTACTGAGATACATGGAAGCACTTGAGCTGGTGAATACTGTGTAATCCGTGACATCCCTTCAGTGTGTTGTACAGGGTGGCAGATTCTTTTTTACTCTGCTAATTCATGCACACACATGTATAATTTAGGGGAAAGAATTACTAATTTGTGCACATGATTTGATACATAAAAACCTCAGAGCAGCATGGGTAGACCGTTTCAGCAGACAAGCAGGAGACTCTGGTGTGTTTCTGCCCAGAGGTCTGACGCCTCTCAGTCTTTCACTACATGATGTTCATCTTTTTTGTTGGTTCTCCTCTGGAGGACTGCGGAGGAGGTTCAGCATCATTCAGCATCTCATCCGCACATTACCACTGTTTTTTTACTTTAAGCCGAAGCACCGTGTAACAGGCTCAGCGTCTGTGACCTTCATCATGAAATAGTGATGGCACACAGTTAGAAAAATCAGAGTATTTCATCAGCCTGAATAGAGCCGGCCTTCATAAAGGGACCTGCACGGGTACTCGGCAGCCCTGCACCCATCTGGTTGCAGCCTATGATGAATAATGCGATTATTATAATCTAGCTTCTGTGAGCCTGCAGGTTAACGTCTTATCTGCTGATCAGATGTCTAAGCTGTAATTATTTTTCAAGCTTTTAGCACTGTGAGGAATGATTAACATGGTGTCTTTTTCATGGGTTTTCTCGGTAACTGGTCACTTGCAAGTCAGCATAGGTGATGCCAGGGGTGTTGTTACTCTGTACCCTTTATATAACAAGCTAACCTGTGGTTTGTACTTTTCCAAACTGTGCCACCATGCTATTTTGCACAGTAAGGCTTTTTTTTAATTTATCCATTTTATCCTTCATTCTATCTGATTAATTTCCAATCTATCGGTTAAATGGTGCAACTGGCATTTTAGATGTGCAGATACCAAATATACGAGAGCAGCATATTTTCTTGCCATCGAGAAGTTGTTAAACCATTAGATGAGAACTGCGGGAGACCCTGTTTGATCGGGAAAGCTACAGTCTGTGAGGCCAGATGGAGAGCTGCAACCTTGTCAACACGAACACAAAAGCTAGGCAGAAAACGAGCGCTCAAACCTGCTTTGGCGGAAATTACTGGGAGGGAAAAGGAGAACACCTCCCCTAAGGGACATTAACTTTGATTTTACAACCCCGATTTTATTACGGATTAATTGCATAGCAGCCAGGTTGATTTGATTTAATTCCATCATTCAAATGTCACCATAATTAAGCACTAATCATTCCTCAGTCATGGCTGTTAAATGTCTTGTTATGCCGCTGTGTGTTGAGGTCAGGATGTAATGAATGCAGATGACACCAATTAAGTGTAGTGTGGGTACTTCAGGTGTGTCTGATTAGTCGACGCCCTCTTTAAACAAAAAATGAGAGCTGATGGCAGAACACGCCAGTCAGATTTAGCTTTGGTACTGCTGCGCAATAAACGGCACGGAATATAGTCAAATGCATTAAAGGAACGGTTCACCCAAAAATGAACATTCAATCATTAACTTCTCATCCTCATGCCAATGGTCCGATGAAGTTTCATAGTCCAACAAAAACATTTCTGAAACTTCACAGAGAAACAGCATTGCGGGATTTTGCAAAACAACTGAAGTAGATGGGGAGAAAGAAAATGACCAAACAAAAACGCTTGTCTGGCGTAATCCAAGTCTTCAGAAACCCCGGGATCCCAAATAGTTCTAACAAGACTTTATTTACACCCTCGCCGCACGTTAAAGCTCGTACACCCACTTCAGATGGCATGTGCACCAATGTTTTTAGCTGAACAGCTACAGTGAAGAGAACGGTTCAAAAAAGGGTGTAAATTGCATCCTTTCCAATCACTTCAGGATCCCTTGGCTTCTTTTTTTCATGATTTAAAACAGTCCCCAGCCACTTCAGTTGTTTTGGAGAATGCTGAAACTGACTAAGGAACTTCACTTGACTTTCCATTGACATGGAGGAGAGTAGATAATGACTGAATTTTAATTTTTTTGGGTGAACTGTTCCTTTAAACCCCTTTGAACCCCTTGGTATTTTAACGTTTTGTAGCATTGAATCCATTTTTTTTTTACAGTGATGTTCAGAAAGGAAGGCCCTTAAAGTAAAAGTGAAAGCAAGTTGTTTAAAGTGACAATGAGGAAGTTTTAAGTGTTGAAACATTCCTGCGTCTCCTCTGTTGATTATAAATGACCTGTAACAGCAGACGAGACCATCAAACCATGAAAGTTCCTTGACTGTGACACAATAAGCCAAAAGTGGTGTAACCAGTTGTTTAATAATTTGCATACTGACATGAATCACCTGTGTGTAATCAAGGTGTGACAAGAGATTTGAGGATTAATAGAACTCAGATTAATAAATTGTACCCTCAAATTACTTAATTTGCGTAGTTAATTTAACTATTTGTACTTTAAATGACTATTTTTTAAATCTTGAGCCAGACTCTCTTTGTCATCGATCTGATCTAAGATAAACTCTCATTAAAGGTAATGTTTTTTGATTGTATTCTCCTGTCTGCACCACTTGTTGCAACACAAACTGGGTCTTGAGACTCTTCATAATAAAATTTGCAGCCTGTAAACAGCACTGTACAAATACACTTGGCTTGAATTGGGAAACCTGCTTTGTTTGAGCGATTTGACCACACAACAGCTCAGTTAAACATTAATGTGCTAGCCCAAATTTCTGCTGGTCACACCAGCACCTTGTCTAGCAACTATTCACCAAGGTCAAGGAATAACTTCTGTTACATTCTATAATATTCATCAAGAGCGGAGTGCTTTGAATAGTTGTAATCATTTTCTTAAAGTGTATTATCACTTCACAGCACCTCAGAACCCTCTCAAGTAAAATCTCCTCCAGCCTGAAAACACTCTTCTAAAGTCACTGTAATGTTCCTCGTGGCTGATTACTTAAATACAGGCTCCATACACGTGGCACAGAGTGGGGATAATAGTAGTGCAAGGCCTAACTCCAGGTTTACAAAATGTTCGAGCGAGACACAACATTTACACTTCAGCGACTTGTACGTGCTTCAAAGTTTTCCACTCCGAACTGGACTCAAAAATTCCTCAGACTTTTCTCTTGTTGATCAAATCAACTACAGCAGAAATGACAGGGTGTCTCCGGGATATCTACCAGACGAGATTCAGATAGGCCCCGTCTTTTTTTTTCAAAAGCGTCCACTCGAAGGTCACCGACTCACCATATGATTAGTCTGCCTCCACTTTGTGTTGCACAAAGCAAGTGAGTCACACTTTGTCAACAGGAGCGACGTCTGACTGTCCCCGGTTGAGTTAATGAGTGATGAAGTCCTCAGCCGGCAAACAAGGCGCCTTTCTGCGCAGACTTGAGCCTGTGTTAGTTAATGACTAATTACAGCATTGTGTTTACCATTACCTGTCAAGGTGAGTGAGTGGTGCAGATGGTTCTGTCAGAGCGGGACAGCTGACCTGACGGAGGACGCCGTGTGCTGCGGTGGGGTTGTGTCATCGGCCAAAAATGGAAACCAGTGGAAATGTTTACATGAGATCGGCATTATGTCTGCCAAATATCTCAGCTCGATGTTTTTTTTGAACGAGCTGTGATGACTGTTTTGACCAACTATTGTTCGCCAGCAACAGGTGTGGAGGGGTCTTGTTCAGACCTGCAGATTCTGAAGAACTGCTCGCTGCTCTGTGCGTGAGCAGCTTTTGTGGGATAGAAGTCAAGAAAACTGGTGTACAACTGGTTTGTAGACGGCGCACGCATTCTTCCAACACACAGAAAAGGCACACCCCAGTCGCAGAGGTTAAAGTCAGAAGCTTGGGGGTTATGGACACAGGCAGGTGGCGATGTCAAGAGGGCGTCAGCTTGCAGCTATGGACTTGAACCCAGAAAGAAGCCTCACGTACGGAGAAGTGTCCTCCATTCTTAATGTTGAGAATCCTGGCTGTTTTTATTCCCTAACATTACCAGGTAAAGCTAGAAGTAGACACCTGAGAGCTGAGGTGTAGTCCAGTCTCTGGTCACACTAAAATAGATTAAAAACAAATGCAAGTAGTGCTGACAAACCCTTGAGATTCGGTGGCGTATAGATAGAATCTGTAAGAAGCAGATAATGAGTTTTTGCCCATCAGTGCCTAAAGTCAAAGTGTGAAACTGAGAGAAAGAGTCTCTGTGAGTGAGTGAGTGAGTGAGGGAGGGAGGGAGAGACAGGTATTGCTACAGACAGTGTTGTGGAATGTGTGGTGGAGTTTTTGTGGTTTGCAAAGTGTTTGGTCGGAGGAGGGACCTAAAACACTGCTGAGCTGCTTCTGAGTCGCAGGTCCCTCCCCCGGCTCCAGCTCAGTCGCTGCACTCTTTCACTTAAAGGCACAGTTACCTCACATTGTCTCTCTGGCCTTGGTCTGTTATCAATCTTTTGCCATCTTGTCTCTCTTTTCCGTTTTTTAGTCATGAAGTTGACGTTGACCCACGGGCTGAGGACGCACACGCTGACAGATAGCACCGACTGTAAAGGTCGCTATCACATCCACTGATGATATTACTGTCTTGGTTTCCCCCCAGGTCCATGTGTGGTCAGTGAAGTGTCCTGGAGAACAGCATGGCAGTGTTTCAGCTGAGCGTCTGGGTGAGATGAGGTGAGTGAACAGGCTGAGAGGTTAGCGTGTTGCTAATCATCCAGCCTCAATATATGGTTTATTTCTTAGAATAATCCAAAATAGATATAGAAACTACGAAACTATGTCTCTGTGAACTGTCCAGATGTGTCTTACTCCTAGATTAGGCCTTGTAGAGAAAATAGTTTGAGTTTGTCTTTCAGTTTTTTGCCCAAATAGGGACGTCGTGATATACCGGTGTTTATGATAACTCTGATATTTATCAAGGAAATGCTGATATTATTTTAATGAGTAAACATATCCGCTTCTTTCAGTTCTCTTTTTGTCATAGTGGATGGCCGTAATGCACCTTAATGCTGGTTGCCTCCTGACGAGACGCAGTAACTATCTGGACAGATTCTAGCACAGTGTGTGACTGCTACACAGCCAGGGTTAATGTCACATTATGTTATTGCCGGTATCACGTGTAGCTGTCCAGCAGATGAAAATATCAATGGCCAAAATATCCTGTAGTAAATATGCCAAATAAATAAATTCATAGTGTATTAAATAAGCAAAGCCTGGCATACAAACACCACACACTCCTGCAACAGCATTTAATACAAGACTGAAATGTCGAAGGTGAGGCAGACATCCCTGGGCCAGAATAATAATAATAATAATAAAAATAATAATAATGATGATAATAATAATAAAACAGCAAGCAATGATGCAACATGTAGGCCTACTGTCAAGCAATGGAAGATACAACAACAGTCAAAAATCTCAAGATGTTATAAACCACAATGGTAGAAAAAGTTGAACTGGGCAGCTCATCTCACTGACACGCGTCTCCAGCAAACCAATGTTTTCCTGCGGTACAGTGCATGCTTTTCGAGAAGTTTTCGGACTCGCATGAAAGTGAAAATATCCTCAACTTTTTAGTGTAAGTCACACGGCTGCACCGCTTGTCAATGTGACACTTAGCGCAGGCAACTTGTGCACACAGCCGGCCCCACAGGCGCACCACACACACCATCAGAGCATGAAAAGGAGGTCAGAATAGACGAAATGCTCTGCCGCATTTGTGAGTGGGCAGGTAGGACAAATCATAATGGATCATTGTGATTTTATGTTTTATTGCTGTTTAAATGTAGACTATATTGGGCGCCTTGGTAGCTTAGTTGGTAGAGCGTGTGCTCCACGTACTGCAGCGGCAGAGTCAGAGTCCGTGTCCAGGGTTCGAGCTGACCTGTGGCCATTTGCTGCATTTCATCCCCCCTTTCTCTCATCCTGTTTCCTGTCATCTCCTGTTGAATAAAGCCATTAGAAAAAGGGACAAAAAAAAAAAACTTTATTGAAAAACTTGAGGAAATTACAGAAGAGAGCAAGATATTCTACTCACACCTGAAAAAAATTAACTCGCTAGTATGGGAGGTTTTTGTATTTTCTGTATTTTCACGATAATATCATTTTTGTGAACTCTTTGTTGCAGAATAATCAGGTAGTGGAAGTCTGATATGGTGACAGCCCTCGGCCCAGTACAGAACTTTGGTCTGAATTACTGTTGATCATGATTTTTCTTCCCTCCATCAGTGTCGCCTGTTAGCGATGTGAGCTCAACCGACAAGCAGGCACAGCTATTCCCCATACCAGACCTCCACCTCAATCACCAGCCAATCAAATGCACCAGGACAATAAACTGGCCAATCATGGCAAGCAGGTCACCAGTGACAGCCGATCCCAGATGCCCAGTATAAACCAGCAGGCTCAGCAGCAGCAGCAGCAGCAGCAGCAGCAGCAGCAGGGAGCTGCCGGCCACCTGGGTCCAAAGGGCGTGGGTGCCGGCAGCCATGGAGTCAAAACCAACCAGATTTCCCCCGGCAACCCTGGGCTGAAGGCTGTCAGCCAATCAGTGAGCAACGCTGGAGGGATGCTGAAAACCAAATCGAAGCGCGAGCGGAGCGTCTCCATTGACTCCGGCGAATCAAGAAATGCCATTCCTCCAGCCCTGGAGACAGATGCCAAAGGAGGTAAGACATGCACACACAGAGGAAACTGTGTCAGCATCTGGGACGTATAGGCTGGGTGTTTCTATTCTAAGTATGCAGAAGTTCACTTCCTTTACCCTCCTATCGGCCTAATCTTAACCCGAAACACGAGATTATGTGCATTCACCTCCTCCACAGCAGGAAGTGAATGTTAGGACTGAGAGGACAGAAGAACTTGTTTTCTCTCTTGCTGAAATGCCCTGACCTTTCAGCGAAGCGTCAGAATTTCCCCCTGGCTTTTGATAGTTTGTGCCATGCCTGCGCTGCAGTGACGTGTCTCAGATGAAAAAGCATCTGGGCTTTTCTGTAGTCATGTCATGAGGTTGCTGAAACTTATTAAGCCTTGAGAAGCTGTCATTAGAGTGGGAGACAGTGAGTGGGTGGGAAGGGAAAAAAAAAAACCTTTTTGTGGATCTTTCGGTAAACATTTGTGTTTGTGTGTTTCAGCACAAAGAGTTTGATGTGCATTTGTGTGCTGTTGCTTCTTTGAGGGGTTTTTGTGGTCACGTGAGCGTTTGGCTGCAGACGACATTAATTTGATTATGTGAAACTCATCTGGGCTTCCTGTGCATGGCTTGAACCTCCTCTTTAAACCCTCACACACACACAAAAACACAAACACACACACACGTCTTCACACCCTCAGAGGCAGAGGTGTGTTTCTAACACAAAGAGTGACGGAAGCAGACAGACGGAGAGAATGACAGATGGGGTGGATCACTTGAAGGGAAATATCGTTTGACCTCGACCCAAACGCACGCTTGTCTGTCAGTTCTTGTCTCGCTGTGATCTAATTTCTGCAGAAAAAGAAAAGTGCACTCAAAATGAAACACTAGCCTCCCTCCTCTTTACTCCAAATCACTCCGCCATCAAACTGACAAAATCTTGTCTGTGACAAATAGTTTGAACACGTTAGCAGACGTGACTCAATAGCTGTCTTTCTTGCTAAGATAAACCAACTGCTGAAAAACATTCAGACAAGACAAGAGGTCAGCTGTTCTCTGCTGCATGGCTCTGTAAAGGTAGCAGTCCTCCCTCTGCTGTTCTCTCTGCATTGTCACTGCACACTTCCTTCCTTCCTCACTGTACGTTTGCAGCCTTAAAAGTCTGTGGTTACCCAAGCTCATCTGATGTGTTTATCAGAAGGTAGCTTTCTGCCACAAAGTCAGTGAGGTGTTGAGTAATGAACCTGAAAAATCTTCACTGATTTGCTTATAAAGCTTCTCTAAATCCGTGACAGTAATCAGGGATATTGCCAGTGTACTCTTCTTTCCTGTCATCATTTGGAGTTTTAAACCAAGCCCTGTATTTGCTGTCAGAAGTTGGTTCTGCCTCTTCCACTGCAGGTTACCTTCTGGAAGTGTTGAAGCCGCTGCATATTTCGTGCAGCTGTTTGCACCCACTGGAGCACAGCAGCTCGTGCATCAACTAAGTCTTAATTGCACCACGTGAGAAGGCTCGGCACATACGAAACATTGCATCTGCAGATGTGATTAGCATGCATGGCACATTGGCGTGAAAAAGAAAACCAAGACAGAGATGAGCAGAAGTGAAAATGATTGCAATGATTTATTTTTACTGTCATTTTACATATTTCATACATCATTTGTGTAAAGTATTTTAGTTATTTTATGAAAATAAGTGTGTAAGTCGGCTCAGTTTATTTCAGATTTTTTTAAAAACGTTTGACTTTTTGCACAGGCAAAAAGAGCACATTTTTATATAAGCAGACATTGTGGTCAGAACAGCTGGTGCATATTTGCAAAAGGAATGGTTCATGCATTGGTGCATGCATTAACCTTAAAGTTTCACCTCATAGGCTGCAAAAGTTCTTACAAATTTTGGTCACAGAGACATAATCCATAATTTTACATGATATGACTTTTACTTTTCACTAGATCTCAACTGATAAATTGGTTTATAGTATTGGTGTATCCCAGAAATATTGGGATTGGCATATAATTGTCCATTGTCAAAAATATCAAAATATCAATACTGACTATTCGAATATTGATATTTTTTTTTAAAGTTAGAAATTCCAGTATCGTGACATCAATAGTGCTGAGATGGAAACTTTTTTCTACAGAACTTGATACATAGTTAATTGTCTCACATAACCTGCTTCTGTTATGTACAGACCTTTTTCACAAGTATTTGTACACACATTTGAAGGATCATTGCAAAATATGTATGATGTACTGAAAAACCAATAAAGTAATTTCTTTACTCCCAATATTGGTAATAACTCAAAAATCCAGCATCAGTCCAGCTCTACTTTTTTACTAACATGGCTTTATGAGGCAGCTAATTACTGTTTTTAATAAAGACCATTTGATAATTTATTAAAAGGGATTCTTTATTTGGCCCCCTGTTCAGATTTAAAGTCATGTCTTGACATAAATCAAGGCAGCTGGGATTCTATAACTTCCAGTAGACAAGTCAAACTGTAATCCAACTGATTAGTAGTACATGAGCTTCTGGGCCTGGAAAATACAGAGGTGATTTTAGATTGGTGATTTATTTATTATTTAATCAGTAGTGGGGAATGTATAAAACAAAATAACATTGTTAATGGCCTTCAGATGGACAATACTGTGACAGATCTTCTCCAACTGTTGATGTGTGTGTATTATCCTCTAGAGGGTGTTATGCGCAGTAAGCGGCGCTGTGTTCTGGAGAAGAAGCAGCCATACAGTGGAGATGAATGGTGCTCTGGACCTGACACTGAGGAAGATGAAGACAAGCCACACACTGCGACCCACCGTGAGTCTGTCTACCTCCACAAAGGGGGGAAAAACATTGCAGGTTGCCGTCAGCTGAATGTTGCACAGTCCTCACTAACAGTAGTGTCATTGTGACCACAACTGTGAAGGGTGCATGACTTGCATGAAGAAATCCCCTGCCACGTTTTCTCTGAAAACAACAGGGTGAAAAGCTATAAACTGTCTATAGCTGTTTTCAGATCCAGCACACACGCTGAAAGGAAGAGGATGTCAGCTTGGAGTGCTATACTATCCCTTTCAGATGATTTCACTTTACATGTGTTTTAGCTCCATCTAGTGTTTAGATGTTGCAGCCAAAAGGATTTACTGACATTGCAATTATAAACCTGGATACCAATTTAGACAAATGAAACCAGTGTGTTGTGGATTTTTCTCAGGAGAGCGTGGGCTGGCAGGTCCTATCCAAGGGCTCTCTGATCGCCTGTCTACAAGGCCCATGCCTGAACCTGTGGGTCCTGTAATGGGATGTGGAGTGGGACCAGGGATAAAGGCAGAGCCACCTCAGCCTTCACAGCAAGTGGTGTATGTTTTCACAACCAGCCTAGCCAACAGGTGAGAACTATTTGCAGACCGGACATGCTGGTGATTATTCAAAAGAGGAGATGCAGAGTTTCTTTATCTTATTGACTAGAACTCCTGCTCAACACAGAATTATGTAACTGCAGTAACCATTTAAGTTGTGATTTTGCTATTTTTGCTTGACAGTGCTGCAGAGGCAGTAATGAAAGGACAGAGCGATTCCATCCTCCTGTTTCACCAGCAAAATGTTCCACGCACCAAGTTGGGGCAGGTCAGACATCCTCTCAGTGGCAGATTAAATAAAATGTAAAGTTTGTGTTGAATCTGTTAACCCACAAGGGAGTAAAAGTGTCGGCCGCAGCAGAGACCACAGGTGCAAAGTATGTGGGAAGCTTAATTTGTTTAGCTATTTTGATATTGGTCTTCGTTCCTGTTTTCATTAGCACATTTTGTCTGCTGTAAATATTCGTACTGATAAAGGGGAATGCCCTGTGTTGTTTTGGCAAAAGAACAAATGGGCAACATGCTATAAAATGTAATAAAAGCAAAAAAGTACAATAATGTAACCGTAGACGTAATAATAGATTTTTATACTTTTTTTGTCCTTTTTTTATGCCACAGGGCCACCAATCAGGGAAGCCTCCTAACCCATCTGAGAAAGTAAACTCCAGCAGCTCTCCACCCATAGGCACCCCTAAATCCCAAAGTGGAACTCCACGGCCAGCCTCGGCAGGAGTTGTAGGCCCATTGCATCCTGTAGGGACACCGTCATCAGCAGGACACTCTGATAATGAATCCTCTCAGACCAGACCTGGTGGAGCGTCCAGCAACAACAGCATCGTCGGCCATAGGTCAGATGGAGGAAGCGCGGCCACACCGGCAGGTCCAGTCCCTGGAACTGGAGATGGGGAAGGTGCAGGAGTTATGACTCTTCCTGTTGCTGCTGTTTCTCCCTCGGGGAGTCCCTCCATCCTATCTGCACACCTACAAAGTGATACAGGCCAGAGGAGTGGCCCAGTGAGTTCAGATGGTTTGTCCAAAGAGCAGCTGGAGCACAGGGAGCGCTCTTTGCAGACCCTGAGAGATATAGAGAGGCTGCTTCTGCGAAGTGGGGGAGGTGGTGGCCCTGGAGAAACAGTAGGCCCCAATAACAATGCCAGTAGTAACTCCTCCAACCTAAATAATAATAACAGTACTGATAGGAGTGGTATTCTCGAGGACGGTGATAATGGTACTAATAACTCTGGAAATTGCAGTAGTGGTAATATGCTATCGTCAGCCTTGGCTCCGATTGGAGGGATGAAGAGATATGAAGAACCGCTCCAGTCCATTATTTCTCAAACACAGTCCCTCGGTGGACCTGCCCTTGATAGCCCTCAAATGGATTCGCACCATAACATACCACAACACCCCCATCACCAGCTGTCTTCACCTGGTGGCGACATGGGTCCCTTACTTGGACCAGAAGGGCTGACACCAGAGCAAATGGCGTGGAGGAAACTTCAAGAAGAATACTACCTAGAGAAAAGACGGCAACAGGACATTCAACCCCCCACACATCCCCAGCACTTTAGAATGATGGCTGAGATGGGCATGCATGGCGGTCCCATGATGATGAGAGGACCCCCTCCTCCCTACCACAGCAAACCTGGAGACCAGCAGTGGGGTCCTGGAAATATGATGGGGGGAGGAATGGGTGGAAATCCACGAATGTTAGACATTCATCAAGATGGACCACGTGGCCCAAGGTTCATCGGACAGATGCAGAGAGGGCCCCCTGGGGGAGGTGGCTTTCCTGGTAGTACAGGGGGAGTTTTGTCAGTAGAGGGTCTAGGACCCCAACGGCCCACCAGGCCAGGGATGATTTGGCTGGATGATATGCCAAACAACATGGGTGGTGGAGGTCCCTTTCATGGCTGCTACCCTGGTGGACCTCCCCAGCACTTGCAAGGTGATCCAGAGCATACGTTAACGCATGAGGAAATGTTTCGCATCATGGAAAAACGGCAGTTGCAGATGCAGAGGATTCCTAGGTTTGAACTTGACAGATTAGCTAAACAGCAGCAACAGGGCAACCTTGGCTCAAGACTTATGGATAACCCTGGGGATCCAGACTTTCCTAATTTGGCAATGGGCCGGGGTCCACCCCCTTCTCGAGGTGATCCGATGGACTTTCCTGGCTCACGGGAGATTATGGGCTCTCCTGGAGGGGGTCCTCAGATGAGAGACTTGGTGGATTCTCCTCTGGGTAGCAACCTCCCAATGAACATGAACCCACAGATGAATGTTCAGCAGCAACAGCAGATGATGCTCTCTCAGAAGCTCCGAGGAGGTCATTCAGGAGGGTTATCTTTAGGTGAAATGTTTAGTCCTGGAGAGATTGCACGAATCAGAGCTTCACAGAATGGAAGAGGAGGGAATAAGGGAATGATCCCAGGACCTGATGGACACTTCCAGTATCCCAATCAAGGTCCCTTCTCTGGTGGACAGGTGGAAGGACCTTATCTTCAACAGTCTGGTCCCGAGATGTTTGGGCCTGACCAGCAAGGTCCAAATCAAATGGGAGGTACACCACGGCTTAGTCATATGCCTATGACTGGAGGACTCAGGGGACCAGACCTCAGTCCAAGGCACCAATCTGACCTATCAATCAATGTTAACCCCCTGACCTCTCCTTCAGTGCCTCCTCCTCATCAGCTTAAGTCTCCTTCTCTCAACCAAGAGCCATCTCCTCTTCTACCTTCCCCCTCTGCTCCAGGACTGAAGTCACCCTCACAGATCTCCTCTGCTGGGCATCACCCCCCTCTTCCCCCTGCATCTGGTGCTGGGACTCCTTCATCTGCTTCCATGAAGTCTCCCCAGGTAATGGGGTCTTCCAACCTTGTGTTGCACTCTCCATCTGCCTCTCCTGGAAGGCTGAAGTCCCCAGCCATGGCTGTGGGCTCTCCTGGGTGGGCGTCTCCCAAAACAGCTCTTCCAAGTCCAGGTGGTCCACCTGGTGGTAAAGTGGTGGGCAATGGAGGAAGTAGTTCCACCGAGACAGGTACTTAAAATCCAGGATAAAGTTGGTTCATCATTATTGATGATACTTGTATTTCTGTGACTATAACCATTTTTGTATTTTCTTTGCAGGCCAATCACTTCCTCCAAGGAGTTCCAACTCTACCCCCATTAGCCAGCCAGGATCTATGAATCCTACTATGCCATTTACTTCCTCTCCCAATGCCCTTCCATCTCAGAATCCTTTGTCTCTCATCATGTCCCAGATGTCCAAGTATGCCATGCCCAGTTCTACTCCTCTCTACCATGATGCAATCAAAACAATTGCCACTTCCGATGATGAGATGCTGCCGGATCGACCGCTTCTATCTGGTGTCAGCATTGGAGGTAGGAAAACAGAAAACACTGTAAACCATTTGGAAGTATGCAGAGATGAAGCAGTAGATGGTTCAGTGTGTCATTTGTAGGTTTTGCCATGCCATCAGAAAAAGATTGATGAACTAACTGGATGAATGAAGTTTGTAAATTTGTAGAAGGAAGAGCAACACAGAATTCTCAGCCTAAACTCTTATATTGTGGTAGTGCTATTTGAAAATAGACCTCCAAATTATATTTAAGTCTAATGTGTTGATATAATAGTGTGACATTTTTTATATGCTGGCTGTGTTTTATCACCAGGAAACATGGGGAACCCCCAGGCCACCCAGATACTTGTCTCCCAGGGCTCCATTGGTCCCCACAGCGATCCACAAAGCCCCATGGGTATTGTAAGCCAAGGTCAGCAGCACCTGTCCCATGAGGCCTCAGGACCTGTGCTTTCTTCCCCAAACCAAATGGGCATGCCTGCCATGAATTCTGCCATGATGGGAGGAGGCGTACCTGACGGAATGGGGCCCTGCAATGTTTCACCTATATCTCAGAACCAGATGGGAGGTTTTTCTCGCATCCAGCAAACGCCTCATGGGCCCATGCACTCACCGATTGGAGCAATGTCACAGAATTTCTCTCAGTCTAATGAGGATATTCTACCACCTCAGCAGATACACCTGCTTAGCAAAGGCCATCCTCTTCAGCGTCCCTCTCACCCCTCAGACTCATTTGCATCAATGCCCATGGGGGATGGCCCAGACCTAAGCGAAGTCATACGACCCACTCACACAGGGATCCCTGAATTTGATCTGTCCCGCATCATTCCTTCTGATAAGCCCAGTAGCACACTTCAGTATTTCCCAAAGAGTGAGCCACATCAAAATCCACATCAGGGGCCACCATCCCAGCAACCGACTCCACAGCAGCTCCTTAAACAGCTGTCTTCCTCTGGCCCCCCACACAGCAGTGGCCCTTCATCCAACCCCCACTTAGCAAACCTACAGAATATGATGGCTGAACAGCAGCTGCCACCTCACCCCTCGCACGGTGGAATACGCCAAAGCATGGGCATTCCTCAGGGGGGCTCTAGGGGTATGGTTTCTGGGGGCATGGGCCCTATGTGCCCCCCTGGACATATGATTGGAAGGACAGGCATGATGCCTCAGCAGCAACTCCAGCAACAGCAGGCCATGATGGCGAACAGCCTTCTCCACCATCCTTCCAACCCGTACCCTGGCATGATGTCCACCCAGCAGCACCCACACAATCTGATGACACAGCAGAACATTATGATGATGCAGGCTAAACAACGAGGCATGTCAATTCCAGGGGATCCATTTGGCCCCCAGGGTCCTCTAATGTCCCCTCAGGGTCCCATGATGGGCCCCTCTCACCCACAGTCTGGTATGATGGGCCCCCAGTCTCTCAGACAGCGTGGAATGTCTCTGGACAGTCCCATTGGCTATGGCCCTGGAGGTATGGCCAATATGCCATTCTGACCCAGTTCACATAAACTGTAAAAAAAAAAAAAGAAAAAAGTGTCTACTAGGTTACCTTCCCATTGTGTCCAAGTTTTTTCATTAATGTTATTCCTGCAGTTGTATGAAAAGAGGAACTGTAAAAACAATAAATCAGCGATACTCAAATTTTGGTACAACTGATTTAAAATATTGAATATTTAAAAGCACTGTAACACGGTCCAATAACAAATCTGAAGCCATTTTCTAAAATACTGTAAAATATGTATATTTCAAAGATGTGTGTATTTGTTGTGGGAACAGAGTGACAGTCAGGAGAGGAGTGCCTCAAATTTCTATTTGTTTTAATATCATTGATTTATTTTCTCCAGCTACCAAACTGTTGTGCAAAGGAATTATATATATATATATATATACATAATATATATACTTGCTGTATATAAGATGCAATTTGTGATTGTTTGCAGTTGTTCTGTATAACTGTGTTTTAATAGAAGTCTAAAAAATAGAATAATACTGATCTCTAAGGTGATTTTAGTTTTGGTTATTGTGTTGTCAATTATTGTTGTTTGATAACACTGACACAGGGACATGGTTGCTGTATATATGAAATCTTTATTAAGTTCAGTTAGCAGTAGCTAAAATACAAGCAAAAGCAGATTTTGGCTAACAATAACATTTTTTTCCTGACTGGGTAAATAAAACATCTTTTAAATGCAGTCACAGTAGCATTGGGTACTATATTGTCAGAACATTTGATCAGATTAAAACATTTTCCAGCATTACAAACAATACACTGTAGAACAGAAGCATATTAGTTACAGCTGACATTGTACACGAGTTAATACATGTGGACGGAGCTGGTGGTTGTTACTCCGTCAGAAATGGATGGTCGACTGTGACCCTGAGCTCTGATGAAAGGCATGCAAACACGGCTGCAGCCCAGTTTGCAAAGTAACTGAATCAGCTCATTGCGGAAGCGCACCCCAACAAAGGCGTACAAGAAAGGGTTCAGACAACAGTGTGAGAAACCCAGGCCTTTCGTCACATGAAGAGCCAGTTGCAGTGGAGCATAAAGATTACATGTTTGATACGTGATAACGTCCAGGTCTACCATAGTTTTTATCAATGAGGTGATATTATATGGTAGCCAACAGAAAAAAAAGACGAACGTGATAAGAAAAGCCAGTCGAATTGCTCCTTGCTTTGCTTGCCTTTTCTGGCTCTTGATCAAAGTAACTGCCACTGCCGTGTAACAATAGCTCATTACAGCCAGAGGGAGGAAAAAGCACACATGATCCAAGACTCTAACGGTCAGAACCCAGTTGTGTGCATGGACTTCATAATTATGAAAGGAACAATATAAACTTGAATTGTCTTGGCCTTCCGCTTTCACCGTAAGAAACACAATATTTGGCATCGATAAAGCCAAACAGACCAGCCAGAACGACATGCACGTCAGGTGCACTGTTTTTCGACGTCGACTTTGCAGGCTAGTTAGAGCATGAACTATTGCCAAATACCGATCAAACCCAATGCAAGCTAGAAGGAAACACCCACAGAGGAGGTTGAGCTGTTTCCCGAGGCCCACCAGCTTGCAGAGAAAGTTGCCGAACACCCAACCAGTGGTATTCTCAATCATGTCAAAGGGAAATGTGAAAAGGAGCATGAGGTCAGCCAGGGCAAGGTGCAGTAGGTAGATCTCAGTGATGCGCAGGTGGCGCCAACGTCGAACGAGGACTGTTATCATCAGGCTGTTCCCTGCCACACCCAGCAGAAAGATGAGGCTGTAAAGCACATTCTGGAACATGTCTTGAATGGTTTTCAGGTCCATGTACTCGTCTCCACAGAAGCTGCCTGGCTCGTCTGAAGGATATGTGTAGTTTGGGTCATTATAATACTCATCAGGGTAAAACAGCTGTAAAATACAAAAGAGGGACTTTAATTACCTCATCACAATTCAAGAAACACTGTGTGCTGTGGAATAATACACAATTGTACTCTTTTTGATAATGAAATTAAAAAAAAAAAAAAGAGTAGCTTCGAAATGAGTACTTTGATTATGTTCTTTGTTCCTTCAAGATTTCTCATCAAATCTGTCAGGAAACTCAGAATAACCAGATAATTTTCACTTCCTCTTTACAGTAACTAGGATGTATTTTAGGGCAACAATGGCAAAACATCCTATGACTGTATACTTGTGATTTTTTTTTTATCCCCAATCAGCAGCTAATTTATCTGGTAGGGAAATTGCAGCTATTAAACCCTAAATTGTGTAAATAAATTAAATGGAAATAAAATAAATACTTGGTGGTAAAAGATTAACTTTTACTAATTTGCTAAAGAAAAAAAAATCACAATTTTACATACAACAACACTGAATGCATCAACTTGAATTGCATTGCATTCCAATGTAATACTAGTGGCAGAATATATTCGGGGCCACAGTTCCTTGAGTATTTTATGAAACTCTTAGAGGACTTTGTATAAGACAGAGTTAATATTTCTGTGACATTTAAATATAGTCATGTTTCCCTCCTTAGAAAATGGGGAAATTGTGTTCCATGGCAAAAAAAAAAAATGTAAAAGTTTAAAACGACATAAACAAATCTTGAGTTTACACGTAATCATCGCTGCCATTACTGTCGATGTTGTTATTGAGCCTAAAGTTTAGAATGACTTCTACATTGTAACTTGTTATATTGTGATGGTTTAGCAACATTTTAAAATCTAAACAAATTTACTTTTAAATTTATATTACAAGCAGTGCAGATCATCACACAGATACATGCTGTGCTACGTGCCTGTGATTTGAAATTTGAAATAACTGCCGATATGATTGAATTCTGTTTAATTATGTTATTTTTTTGTACATCAGTGCGCTGATAAATGAATTTATCACCCTCTCATGAAAAAAAAAGAGTAGGCTGTCACCTTAAATGTCTCTTGGGAGTCTACAGGAAAAGAAGCTATGCATCGATGTAAGTCACATCAGTTTCAGTGCAGTTTTTACGGTTCAGTAATTCAAACTAGTTTATGTTTCTCAACTTACTGGAACAAATCACATTTTTTGCAACTACTACTACTTAAAGTAACACACTGTGACACCAAATACTTTTAGGTTATAGAAATTAAAATTTTAACTCACACATGCCACATTTGAACAACTAAACTTAAAATAAGAGCAGAACAGTCCCTCTATTTAAGATTGAACAACAAAGATATTCAAGAGACAACAGTTCCTCCAAACGAATTCACATCAAGTGTAAAAATTCTTAATTCTGTCTCACCAAATCATCTGGAGTTAACATCGTGGAAGCCATGTCGGTAAATCTTGGTCGCTTGGATGTATAGCTTGGAACGGCGTGGTGAAAAGTGCTTGTACTTCCTGTTTGTGCTGGTTCTTCTATATTTGCTTTGCTGATGCTCTGCCGGGGGTGCGTTTGGTTGACACACAAAGTTGAAACAGGCAAATGCTTTATACCAGGATCTCTGTGGTACGGACACAAGAGCAGTAATGCAAATCTAAATACCCTGTAGTATAGTCTAGATTTTGACAAGCAGGAGACCATTACACTGAAGCGGTCAGATTTATTTATTTGATTTATACCGACCACACACCCTTACAAATATCATCTGAATATGACATCAATAAGCACATATTGGTGTGAAATCCAGGTATGTCACTGGTGCCAGTTCTCTGTTCTGATCGTAATATTTACACCACAATAACAAGGTAAAAATGAGCCTAAATTTATTGATAATTTAACTAAGAGATATTGGAGACACTTGTGCCACAGTGGAAAGAGAAAGGGGCTCTATACGCTGGATTAATTCAGGTGGAGAAAGCTACCTGAGCAAAACCCTTAATGCAGAGCTAAATGTCTAAATGTAACAATTATTAAAATAAATAATAATAGAGACAACCGAAAAAAATGGTAGGCGACAGGGACATGGCTCACTCACCTTGGTGGTCGGCCGGGTGGGGCTGCAGATGTGGGCAGCTTCCTGTGGGCCTGACACACATGTTTCCATCACCTTCATCTCTTCACGTCTCTAAACTCTTGATTTGAGAAGAAAACAACAAACGGAGGTCACGCACAGGTTTGGTTGTTGTGTGAATGTGGAAGTGCTCTGTTTTCGACCCAGGGCAGACGACAGCTGCCCCTCCACACAAGTGAATCACACTCAAGAGTATTACAAGAGTAATGACAGCCAGTGACATTTACATTATTTGATTATTATATGTTTGCTGAGCCATATTTATATTTTTGTAGACTCTTGTTTAGAAAGTAGATGAATGTACTAGAGTCAGAGAAACACTGAGACAACCACCACTCTTTAGATGCAGTGGAGTGGATGAGTATGACATTTAAATAGTCTGAAAGTGTGATTTAGTTGGGACACCCTGAAGGTAAATCCTTGATTTGAAATGGAATCAGCTGATCGGTCGGATGGGGGCGGGTTCAAATACGAGTGGAAGCCATCTTGGACGGTTGGTTGACAAGACTCTCTCGTAGTCAGCTACACCTTTACAAACACCGCATACAGAACCGGTAATTTCAGGTATTCAAGGTAAATGCGTGTACGTCGAAACGACTTATACTTTGGGCAGCTCTTAGCGAGACATGAAATTGTTTCGTGGTGATTTTTACATTCAACGTTAACCGTTATTTCGCCATCGTTAGCCAGTTTGTCTTAGCTGCCTAACGTTAGCTGACCTAGCACTGCAGATGCTTCGACTGAGCTAGCGCAGGCTAATAATCGTTGATTGTGGCTATCTAGTTTTTTGTATAAGCTTGGAAAAGGTGTCAGTCATTATTTTCACTGTCGTTATAACACAACGACGGGATTCAACCATTTTTGAATCAAGTATCGTAACGGTGATTCGCGAAACGGCACAACATTAGCATGACGCTAGAGCTTCATGTGCTAACGTTAGTTAGCCAGATGTCGGTGGCTAGCAGAAGGGTTAGCGGTTAGTTCTCTTCTAGTTGGTTTGATTTAACGGAGAGAAAAATGCCACTGGGCAGTCAGGTATTGAAGTGTTTATCCACTGGACTCCTCTGACAACACAGTCGGAGGTAACTTTAGAGTTCAGACACTGATGCGCTTGACTTTCCGTGCATCAAAGCTGTTTCCACAGTGTAAGCAAGGGTTAACACGAAATAACATTACCACCACCGCTGTGTCGGCTAACTTCTGACGCTAGGCCAGCTGTCTGCTGTCAGCTCGTTAAATATTGACTTAGTAGGTCTCACTTCCATCCCAATGCAAAATGTTGCCCTTTGCCACACAGAAGCAGTTAATAGTAATGTTGTTTTTCCTCCAGGGATGCTGTTTCCTAACATTGCGTCTCGTATGTTTCAGGGTTGGAGAAGACTGTGGAAGGACGCAGCGGCTCAGTTGTGCTACACAAGATGGCTAGCTAACCAGTCGGCCAGTACTTGAACGCTAGCTAAGCCCTCCTGGTGTATAGTTTTCCAGATAGCAATGGTGGAATATATCTATGATCAGCCCTAATTTACAGAAGAAATTGATGCTCATAAGTTTTCAAAAAAAAAAAATTGATAAGAGGAATTTGTTTGGCACTTTATGTCCCAGAATCAACACTACTGTTGAGGAACCTGCTGAGAGAAGGTTTGAATAATTTATATTTGGATGATTATTATTAAATAAGTCTCAAGAGGGAAAGACAATCTTTAGGTGTGAAGTGGTCCCAGTAGAGTGGACTCACAAGAGACTATTAGAGGATTCATTGCTATTGGAACAGAAAAGTCAAGCTAGGTAAAGATGAGTACCGTCAGGACAGAGAACCCAGTGATTTTGGGCTTGTCAAACCAGAATGGACAGCTCAGGGGCTCAGTGAAGCCTGCTGGAACACCAGGTGGTGGAGGAGGAGGAGGTGGAGGCCCTCAACAACAGCAACTTAACCAGATAAAAGGCGCAATCAACAATGGTAATTCCCAGCCGGCCCCCACAACTAACGCTGTCATCAAGTAAGTTATTCGGTTTTTAGAAGGAAAAAAAAACAAGAATTTGGACATTTTTCTAAATATTGCAAAATTATTGCTTTGTCATGCTTGTTACTGACAAGAACGTTACCCTCCACAGGCCTGGAGATGACTGGAAGAAAAATTTAAAATTGCCCCCAAAAGACATGAGGATGAAAACTTCGGTTGGTACAAGATGGATCTCCTTTTGTAGTGCAGAAAAATCTTAAACTTTGGATGTAGAAACTGTGGATAGGAGTGTTGCTTGTAAATGTGATGGGTCTTTATGTCACTGTTACTAAAAATCTTCTTAAACTGTGCTCATGAAGATTTTATTCACAATGTGAAGCCAGTGTTGCCCCGACTGCTGTCATATTACTGACCATCACCAAATACTAGCAAACCCAGCTAAGCTATGGTTATGGACTGTTTTTATATGACGAGTAGGATTGTGTTTTCTGTTACCATAATGAAGGCGATGAATGATAAAACATTTGCCTTTTTTTTTTAATCAAAAAGAAAAATACCTCGCAATATATATGCATCGTTAGCTATCAAGTGGTAACTGTATATTTACTGTTATGCCTTAGAAAGCATTCTGTGCTATGATCTTGGATGCTTAACTTGTGATTTAGTCCTTTAAAAAGTATATACATAGTCATAAGAATGCTACTGTAGCATTTAAGGGTGGCAGTACAAACTTCAGCTTCATTCTAACTGATTCAGTGGTCATATTTGGAGTTATTATTGCTTCTACTAAAGCTATAAAATGGTGCAAGTTACAGAATTTGATTAAAGAAATACTGTTATTTCTAATTTTTGAGTATAGTTGATGACAGTTGATAACCAGTTGTCAATTAATTTGTGGAAAAAAAGGCACTTTCAATGGATTTTCCAGATATAACACTTTATTCTATAATTTAATTTGTTTTAATGATCAAATGGATAATTTCTTTACATCTTGTGAACAAAATGCTGATACATATATCTTATGGCCTTACAGGATGTGACTGCAACTAAAGGCAATGAGTTTGAAGATTATTGCCTAAAGAGGGAGCTGCTCATGGGAATCTTTGAGATGGGCTGGGAAAAGCCATCTCCAATTCAGGTACGTTCAGACACTACTCAGATTTGACCCCTTCTGCCAGCTGTACAAGAAGGTGTCTTTATGAATAAGGAAGTGCATGTTTTGATAATTCTAGAGTTGGTTGTATTTAAAAAATATTGGCAGCCATTCCACTGCATTGACTTTGACAAAGTACCACATTTTATATGACACCTTTGGTAAATCAAAATGATATAAAGTACTACTTATATTAAGCAATCAACATAATTGCAGTCTGATCCCTTTTGGACGGTCAGTTAACTGGCCACACTCTACAGTCATTTAATGACAGACAGTCAGAGTCTTATTAAAATATAAAATGCAGAGTTCATAGGGTGGAATTGTAGTTTCAGCATCTAGTTCAAGGTTAATCTTAACGTTTTTGTTTAAAATATGGTTTGGATTTTGACTCACTCGGGTGATGCCGTAAGAAAATGAGCCTTTTCACTCGACTATTTATAGCCTGGCATGGCAATGTTTGTTGGCTAGTCGGTCCGAAGTACTGAAATATCTTGACAGCTATCTGTTGATTGACCTTCAATTTTGTACAGACATTCATGGCCACCAGAGGATGAATTACAATAACTTTGGTGATCCCCTGACTATTCTTCCTGATGGTCAAAGTTTTCATTTATTCCAAGAATTATCTCTTTAATGAAACTGCACCAAATTGTGTACAGACCGTCATGGTTGCTGGACTATATATTATAATGACTTTGATCCCCTGAGTTTACCTCTAGTACCACAATAAGGTTGAGATTTTGGGTCTTGTTGAAATATATCAACAACTATTGGATTGAGTGCCATGAAATGAATTGCATACATTTGTGGTCCCCGGAGGAAGAATTATAATCACTGTTGTTGTGACACCCGACTTTGCCTCTAGTGCCATCATCTTATTAAAGTGTCTGAAAAGGGTGTTTGTGAGCCACTGAAGCAGGTCTTAAAATATATATTTTGCTTTCCCTCCGGTCATTCTGTGACTTTAAGTGAGCAAACAGTTGAATTGGCCTAAGCTACCAAGCTGCCCATAGTTCACTGACTGTACCCAGCCATAACATGTAGTATTGTGTGTTAATCTGTTGTTACTGCTTTTCTCAGGAGGAAAGCATTCCCATTGCACTGTCAGGAAGGGACATCTTGGCAAGAGCCAAGAACGGCACGGGAAAGAGTGGAGCCTACCTCATTCCCTTACTTGAACGCATTGACCTGAAGAAGGACTGCATACAAGGTAAGAACGCTTTCCTGCAACAGTTAAGACAGTTGACACCAGTCTCTCACTTTATCTCCATCAGTGTCATTCATCAAGAGGATGGGAATGAAAACAGAAAAAAAAAGTAAAGACAGAATGGGAATAAAATCGGTACATGTACCACTACTGATCATTCACACCAAGCCATTGGTTCTTGTATTTGGAGCTAAAACAATTGGTATATTAATTGATCAGTCAATAGACAAAATTAACAGGCAAATATTCTGAGAATCATTTTGTCTCAAAGAGTAATTGAACATGATGAAATGTAAAATGACTTTCTGTTGGCACTGTATGTTTAATCATAAATAAAAGCACAACACTAATCAAGGTCTGAAACATTTTGTGTGATCATCCACTGGTGTTTAGGAAAGCTTTGTTTATATTTCCAAGACAAAGCTGGCTCAAGTTTTATAAAATGTTTGTTTGTCCAGCTTTGGTCATAGTGCCCACCAGAGAACTGGCTCTCCAAGTTAGCCAAATATGTATCCAGGTCAGCAAACACATGGGTGGAGTGAAGGTCATGGCAACCACAGGTGGAACCAACCTACGTGATGACATCATGAGACTTGATGAAACAGGTAAACCTTACAGTTTTAAACAAATGGTCCCTCTTTCATGTTGACATGAAAATATCCCCAAATCAAAATGTAGTTATGCTAGAAAAGGATCATAAGTTGCTCTTATCCTCAGTTGCTGGGAGGTGAGACAAAGAAAGGGACCAATGATGACGACCGTCAGTTTGGCTCATTTGTTTTCTCTGCAGTCCAGAAAGTTCTCGGAGCGCTCTCATTATCTGAGTTACATAATGTTCTCTTTGGTGGGATATTGGCACTGTACTCTCTCAAAAGGCAATCTATTTATAACTTAATGGCAACATCACATGAACACAGTGTGAGGTATATGTTGCTTAAGGTTGTAATTATTAACTACACTGTTTCTGTCGCGCATCAGGAAATGTGTCCTGATGAGTTTTTTTTTTTTTAATACCTCTGGTGGTTGTACTGCTAAAATTATTGGCAGGCAAGTGGTGTTGATGATTGAAACATGGCAGCCAGTTGAAACACATGCTCTGTAGCTGAGTGATACTGCCAAATAATTTCTCCTGAAGTACTGGATGGAACTCTCTATACTGCAGTCAGGGGTTGCTATTGCCAATTAGGATGGCAATGATTCAAGTAATAACACTGCCATCCTTTACTGCAAATCCTGTGTAACGTAGATTCATATATATATTTTTTTTAACTAAGGGTTTGTTTTGTTTTACAGTACATGTGGTCATTGCCACTCCTGGGAGAATTTTAGACCTCATCAAAAAAGGAGTGGCCAAAGTCAATCAAGTGCAGATGATCGTTCTGGATGAAGTAAGTTAAATAGTTTATTTTCATTCTGTTGGACCCACATTGTTAGGTTTTAATAATTAAATTTGATTGAGTCAACTCTTAATGTGTCTCTCCCCCTCCTCCCTCTGCTCAACAGGCTGACAAACTCCTGTCTCAGGACTTTGTGGTGATGATGGAGGAGATACTGGGCTTTCTGGCCAAACAGAGGCAGATCCTGCTTTATTCTGCCACCTTCCCTCTCAGCGTGCAGAAGTTTATGGTACATTTTCCTCATTTGTTTTAAGCACTTGTTTAATCATTTATTAGCTATAAAAACATAACCTGATTTATAACCAGTCATGTCTCCACCTGCTTTGTAGAGTGCGCACTTGCAGAAACCCTATGAGATCAACCTGATGGAGGAGCTAACACTGAAGGGTGTGACTCAGTATTATGCTTATGTAACTGAAAGGCAAAAGGTCCATTGCCTTAACACCTTGTTCTCCAGGGTAAGTATTGCCTTTCTACACTTAATGATACTGTTTTTAAATAACTTCTGTCGTGTCATGAAAACAGCTGTGTAAAAGGCCAATTTGACTACATCAAATGCTTTTACACTGGACACCCAACACAAATGTCTGGCAACTCACAGTTTAAACATCGGTTTCACCAGTATTCACTGCTGTCGGTGTTCTTTTTTTTTTCCAGCTCCAGATAAACCAGTCTATAATCTTCTGCAACTCCTCTCAGAGAGTGGAGCTCCTTGCCAAGAAGATCTCCCAGCTTGGTTATTCATGTTTCTACATTCATGCCAAGATGAGACAGGTCAGCTCAAAGCACTGCCTCCAGAAATACCAACTTTAAGACCAAAATACACTGGTTATTCGATAGATGCATGCCAGAAAAGCAGCTACTATTACTATCGTTGTGCATTAAAGTGGTGCATTGTGAAGAATGGAATGTGTCTATACTTGATCTGCTGCTATAGTTCACACCAGTGCTCTATTTCTGGAGTGTTGCTACCACTGCAAGTTTGTTTTTTTTCCCGATGAGAAACTGTACATGTTGTCCGGTCACAGAGATGCCTTGTTTGTCAACGAGTGTCTTACTTGGAATCCACTTCATATCAGGGTGAACCAACATTTTACATAGTATATTTATGTATATAGTCTTTATGTGAAGTAGATGTCTACCTGTGAGTGAATGTGGCACCTTGACGCATTTGTCGCTTTTCTGCTCTCCAGGAGCATCGTAACCGCGTGTTCCACGACTTCAGAAACGGCCTCTGCAGGAATCTTGTCTGCACTGGTAAGTGGTGGAGACAGGTGTGCACATCTGCTGCATTGTAGAATTGTGAAATACTCTTAAAGCTGTTTTGTTGCAATCCGAAGCTATTTTGAGGCTGATGACACACCAACACCAGACTTTCTCTTCCCCAGTCTGAGCCATGTTTTCCATGTGGAGGCATGCAATGCTCACTGCTGAGATTGTAAAACTTCACCACAGAGCATATAGAGTGAATTATTTAAATGTCAACCCTGTTTGCCTCTGACTTTTCAAGGCATGTCCAATCAAATTACAGTTGACCTAGATCCTTGCACACAGAGTGTAAGAGTCTGAGATGTCATATTTTTGTAGCTCCTTTTCTTTCTATTAATTTTAGTTGTTGTTTAAAAGTAATGTGTTGACATCTCAGCTTTGAGCTGAGCTCATGTTGTCCAACGCAGCAGTGTGTACAGCTCATCCTGTGTGAGAAGCCGGAGTCCCTCAAGTGGCCAGTCATTGTCTCTACTCTGTGCAATGCATCTACAAATACAGAGCCTGATTTCTGCAAATCAAAAGGCTGCTCCTTACTTTGACATATGTGCCTACATGAACAAAACTGCACAGAGGTAAAAGACAAAGGGCTATCAGGGGTTGTAGGAGGACATGCACATAGCATGGCATGCTTGTTCAGGCTTCAGGCCACGTAGAGTTTTATTCAAGATCTGGTTGCCACATAGCCATAAACTGGAATTACACACCGGCTCACGGAACAATATAGCAGTAGTCAGCCCAAGCACGTTGATTAAAGCCAAATGGGGTGACACACGGCCCACAGTGAGCTCATGTTGCCCGTAGGATAACACAAAACAGGTTTGTTTAGAGTGTACTGTTGACATTGGATTTGGTAAACGGAATGTTTGCTACAGTGACATGTGGGTGAGAATTTGAAGCCAGTGAGATTCATATTTGTGACACGTATGCACACAACTTGTTGTTTAGACTTCCACGTCCACGTTTACTGCTTTTATGGTGGAGGCAAACAGAACCGTTATTGTTTACATTGTTGAGATTCAGTTTGGAGGGACTGAGATTAACTAAACTACTGCTAGTTCTTTTTTTATCTTGGTGTTGGTCTGTGATTTTAAATTCTTGCTTTCTTTCCTCTAGATCTCTTTACAAGAGGAATTGACATTCAAGCTGTGAATGTTGTGATCAATTTCGACTTTCCCAAGCTGGGAGAAACATACCTTCATCGCATTGGTAGATCTGGTAAGAGCCTGTATTGACTGTTGCTTTTCAGCTGTGCAGCCTCTTTTGCAAATATGTATTTTAGGCCAAAAAACAATAATGACAAAACAAACATTTTAAACCACGTTCTTATAATCCAGGCCGCTTTGGACACTTGGGTCTCGCCATCAACCTCATCACTTACGATGATCGCTTCAACCTGAAAGGGATCGAGGAGCAGCTTGGAACAGAGATCAAGCCCATCCCAGGCATCATTGACAAGAGCCTATATGTGGCAGAGTACCACAGTGAGAGTGGTGAAGAAGTCAAGCCATGAGCCAGTAAGTACACAGAGATCCAAGAACTTACACTCTCAAGAGAATTCAAGGATGCTTTCCTTCTTTTTTTTTTTTCCAGTTTCCACACACAGGTCAGGATATCAGTTGTGTACAATTTAGCTCTTTCATAGATTGATTGTAGGCTACAAGTGATCTATAAAGGGACACATTATTTAATTATGCAAGAATTGCTAATGAAAATGAACCTAACCTGAAAGGCACTTTAGTTACATATTTACTTGGTCTAATTGAGTTTCACTCTTCTCTCTCTACAGATCAGTCCATCCTCCCTTCCCCTTTGTACCTTTTTTCATCCCCCCCCCCGTCTTGGAGTTCTTTTTTCTTTTTCTTTTCTTTTTTTTAATGTACAGTTTCTGTCTTCCTGTTTTTGGATGCCACCATAAGGAATGTGTATTTTGATGGACGCGTTTTGGAAGAACTCATTTGCCCTTTCGTTGGGGCGCTGTGCTGCACCACCACACCCTGAAGACATAAGCACCCGGAGGAAAGCATGGGACCAAGTTGAGAATATATCAATGCACATCGTGACGATTCATATCCACCAGTGACACGAAGCCAGCACAGACAGACCGCTACATGACACCCTCCATTCTTCACCTTTTATTTTAGAAGTTTTAACCAATTTGTATCAAGTGCCTTAACAAGCAGTTCAACTCGTTCTAAAGTAATAACCCGTCATTATCCACCATCTTGATCACTTCATACCACACACACTCACGTTCACCTAATTGAAAAATTTGTCTCACTAATTTAATGTCCGACCACATAGGTGAATTCATAACTGTTTTTGGTTTGGTCATCCATTTGCAAGGAATGGAGATCATTACGAGGGGAGGCTGGTCTGAATGATCCTGTTGCTGGCTTAGCTGCACTTCTGTCTGGCTGACAAATGAGGACAAACTTGGACATCCATGGACAGAGATGCTGGATATTTTCCAAGAGACAGCCAGACTGTCCAGTTGCTTGTGAAAGAAGCGTGTGCTTCTAAAAGACCCAGACCCTTTCCTCTGTCTTCAGCGTCAAAACACTAAAAATGAATAAGCAGCCTGTCAACACCATGAGTCATGAGGATTCCTGTTTCGGTGGAGTTTAATTGTAGGGAACGCTTTTTTTTTTTTTTTTTTTCCTTTTATGTCCTGTGTTTCACTTTCCTATGGATGGCCATACTTAATTCTGCGAGACGTGCAGCCAACATGTGGGCTGCACCGTACCTTACCTTGTGTATATACCTTCATTTTAAGATTGTTTTAAACAAGTTCAAAAGGCTGGCTGACAAACTGAAAAGCTTTTTCCCCCCTTCTCTTGTTAGCACTGGAGATCGTTTCCTTAATTGCCAGTTTGTTTGATCTGCAATATTGGCCTGTGAATTTTATTTATAATTTTAGAAATTGCAGAATTTATTAGAATCTGAAACATTTGAATGACTTTGTGCATGGGATGTTTTTGGAGGCAGAGTTCATCACTGATAATATTTTAAGCCCCTCCAAATTCAATGGCGAGTGCAATTCTTCAAAGCTGCACTTAAAACGATATTGTTTAAATTGTTGCCCGTATTCTTGTGCTACCAGTGTTAACAAGTGTTCAGTCTAGACAGATGGCTTTGTTAAGCTTGTGCATTGGAGTCATGAATTCTTTGTTGTCACCAGCCTTAACTTGTGAAATTGACTCTTGAGACACACTCAAAGATCTCCAGTTACAGTGAGTGTTGTCGTCGGAAGAGAAAATAATATTCTATCATGTAGTAGTACTACTCGCTGCAGTGCAGCTGAATTGGCAGAGGATTTGTTTTGCTGGGGGAGGTTAGCTGTTACGTTGATCCACGTGCTCTTTAAGCACAGCTACATTAGTTCACAAATGTTGAGGAGAAAGCTGTGGATTTATTTTCCCCCTTTTTTTGAAGAATGTCAGCCGAATGCATCAAAACTAACCATCTGACCTAAAATGTAGCAGGAATTCATTCTCTGTGCATTGCAAGTTAGCTGGCTTTTACTAAGAGCAGCTGATAAAAGATGCCTCACTTAAAACAACCTGAGCAGGTTGGGCTGCACTTAACACACAGAGATGGGTTCATGCAATAACACTGACTGCACTGCTTTTTGTACACTCATGATGCCCAAACGAAAAAGAAGTGTATGGTGGTGCAGAATATTCATTTAAAAAAATTGGCTTGGAGGAGGAATGGGCATGAAGGATTACAAAATGACTATTAGTCAGACTGCTTGTTTAAAAAAAGAAAAAAAGAAACGGTGCACCTCAGACTGCTGAGTTTTTGGCTTCTATCTCTGCCCGTTATTGCTTTTGATATTTTGGGTTTGGGTTACTTGCTTTTTTGCATTTTTATGCGATTTAAAAAAAACCCCGTTCTGCATGAAGGTTTCTGAACATTTGTTTGTTCAGCCCAAACCTTTTTGCAAATGAGGTTCCCTTTGTTATGGTGAGATGCTCTCTGACTGTTCTGATCAATGAGAATTATTATTGCACATTTAATTTAAGCTCTTTTTAAAAGAAAACAGTGTGACGATATCGATCAGTTTGAGATAACCATTTTATTTCTCATTGGTTAGGACTGAGATCCCTGTTCGCTCAGCTCTGTTGTTGTCCCCTAAATACTTGCACATCTAATTTGGCTCATTGTTTGGGGGGTGGGAGGGTTGTATTTGTTAAAAATATCCAAATTAAATAAAGCATTAGCTGGTTGAGCAGGGATCTAACCGTGCAGACGCTTGGCAGCTGTCTGCTTCTCGTCAGTCCACTGGCAGTAATCGCCACAGCGAATGTTTTCGAGGATGAATCAACGATCCTACAAGATCGAGTGCGTTGCTGCGTTTGATGGGATGTCGCTTTACTGCCAGTGGCTGCCATTTTGAGAACCTTAAAGACTGAGACAAGAGCATCTTGCCCCAGTCCGGGTCACTAATTGGATAGTTTGTTGAACAAAATTGTCTCATTCTTTAAGGTATTTTTAAATTTGTGGGGTGGTTTAATTAGTGCTCTTGCTGCCCTGATGCACATGTTCATCCTCTCTCAATAGCGCTGACACATTTATGATAACACAGCTTTTGTGTACGATTTGGCCGTCCTGTCACTTGTCTGTTGAGGAGGATGTGAGAGGAATCCGTTACGGATTTCTTTCAAAACAGATGCATCAGTAAAAAACAAACACGGGGAGGAGCCTTCGGGCGTTTAAAGAAACAGGATGACATGATCTAAAGATCCAAAGTGATGGTAACGGGTACAAAGAAAAAAAGGTTCGAAAAAGTTGCCCTTAAATTTGGAATTTTTTCTTTCAAATGAGATGTTCATGTGGAGTTCACATTATTTAAAAAAAGTCTCCAAATTTAAGTGAAGAATTTAAAGCCTGAGTTCATTTTTTAATTTTATTTGATGAACAAATTGGTCGTTATTTAATTGGCAGAATTTTCAGTGAAGCTAATTTTACACCGGACTTGAGTTTAAAAGGATGTCATCAATATTATTGGATACAATTTGAAAGTTTTGTTGAAATAAAGCTCACTGAAATTTAATTTTTTTGTGTCTGAAGCTTTTCTTTTCCCTCACCACACTGCAGCGTCCTGTTGCTCAGCTCTGTGGAAGCTAGGTGTCAGTGTGTTGCCGCTGTTGTGTTCGGACGTCATGTCTTAATATAAACTCTGACCTGGAGGCGGTTCTCAGACCACAGCCTTACTCGTACTCTGGTGTCACTTCAGTTCATAGCTCAAGATGCATAACTTCATGGTGTTCTGCTTTTTATCGGCCGCTCTCCTGGCCTGTGTAAACGAGTGCATTTCCTCCGCCATGTGACAGGTGAGAAACGTGCCTGCAAGGGTTTTTCCTAAAACATGTTTTTGTGCAGAAAAGAAAGTGAAAGTCGTTAATTTTGGGCTGTGAAACAAACCACTTAATCAAAACATGTCTCTGGGTACCTCTGACAAAACTAAATCTCTAAACCTTTTAATTTCAATTTAGTGCAAGAAAGTAATTGATGTGTAGTTTAAAACTAATGACTCCTTTTTGTTAAATGACTCATGATTTTGTAGAATTTCCTACATTCTGTTTAAGCAGCTTTGAGCTGTTTTCACTCCTGTTTTGACAAAATGTTAGTATTAAAAATCTGCTTTCTGCTGCTGCTGAACAGCCTGGAAGGGCTGTTTTTAAAAAAACATTACTGAATCCATCACCAACTGCAGCTGGCAAACATTAATTTCCAATAAAGTGTGTTTTATTTTCTCCTTAATTCTGTGTATGAAGCTGTCAGCAGACCTTTGCCCTCACCTGCTGATTTATTGAGTGTTATGCTTTTATTGCTTCCTTGTAGGACTCTGTAACACGTGTTGTATTAATACACACAGCCTTTTATGATATCTGTTTAATTATTCACAACTATAAATTAATTTCAGTGAAATCTACTGCACTGGGCCCATCTTACATCAGGTACAGGAAGCTAAACTATTCGATGATGACAAGTACTTTGTTGACATGAAGCTGAGGGAAACTCCAGGTGAGTGAAACGTCTGTAAATCATTTTTCTTTTTTATTCATGAGTCCAGTGTGTGGCGCCATTTGTTGCTCCCTCTGTTTTTTCCTGCAGATGTTGTTCTGTCGGCTTTTCGTAACCTTTCACAGGAACATCCAAACACGACTGTCCCGTCTGCCAAACTGCAGGAGTTCCTCAGTACGTACTTTGAGGCACCGGGGACAGAGTTTGAGTCGTGGACGCCAACAGACTGGCATGACAAGTGAGATCCAGTCATTAGAGGGCTTCTACTATAATCATTACTCTGATCTTTTTATTGTGCTTGGTTAACCAGAGTGGATTTTTCTTTCCAGGCCAAAGTTCCTTGGAGGAATAGCAGACCAAGAACTACGTAACTGGGCTGAGAAGATACATAATCTGTGGAAGTCTCTCGGCAGAAAGGTGATGACAACGAGTAACGAGTGGTTATAATGCGATGTTGTGGAAACTTTGGGTGTATGAATCTTAAGACCCAAACACCGTTGGAGACCAAGTTCACCCCATCATGACAGTGGCACTCCCTGATCGCAGCAGGACCATGAAAACTTCTTAGGAATGGCCAAAGGAACGTGACAAAGAGCAGAAAGTGTCGACCTAGCCCCCAACTTCCCCAGATCTCGATCCAATTAAGCTTCCATGGTAAGTCCAATCCATGAAGGTTCCACCTCGCAACCCACAGGACTCAAAGGATCCACCACCAACGCCCTGGAAGAGTAAGAAACCCAAGGGGGACACCACTAGAGGTCCTGTCTCTACAATAGGGCCTCCATGAATCGGACTTGTTCTGGCACATCCCACGGATGCTCAATCGGATTGGGATCTGGGGAATTCGGAGGCCGGGTCGACGCCTCGAGCTCTTTTTCATGTTCCTCGGGCAATTTCTGAGCAGTTTCTGTGGCTTGTCAGGGTCCATTGTCCTGCTGGGGGGCTGTACTTGGTCTGCAACAGTGATATTTTGTAGACCAAACGATTAATTGAAAAGATAACTCAGATGTACCTACAATTAAAGCTATCTTTAGTTACATGTATACTGAGTCCAAAGAGTTGAAATAAAAGCTGATTTTCTCCTGCAGATCCGTGCCAGTGTTAAAGATCACCCAGAGCTCTACTCGCAGATATACACCCCGCATCCTGTTGTTGTGCCGGGAGGGCGCTTCAGGGAACTCTACTATTGGTGAGTGAGTGATGAAGCCTGTCCGTCAGCTGTCTGAGAGTCAGAGCTGAGCGAGGTTTTAAGCGAGAGGAGATCACAGCGAGACCCAGCCAGGGGTCTCAGCTGAGAGCCCACCTGTGTGCAGACAGTGACGCGAGCGCCTCTCTGTGCCCAACAGGGACTCCTACTGGGTCATCAACGGGCTCCTGCTGTCAGAGATGACAGACACGGCCTATGGGATGATTCAAAACTTCCTCTACCTTGTCAACAGGTGAGCCTCAAAGCACCTTTTCATCTCTCGCAGCAGTTAAAAAAAGAGAAAAAAAGTCCAGCTTGCTGCAGGTCGTTCAGCCGGCTCATTTTGAATAAGTCATTTAGAAACCTAACTGGAAACACTTTGGACGTGGAGCTCTTGGGGGGGTTTCGTGATTTGTGGAATAAAAGATTTTTTTCTATCGCTCCTACAGATATGGCTTCGTTCCAAATGGTGGGCGGATTTACTATGAAAGGCGCAGTCAGCCTCCATTCCTCACTCTAATGGTGGAGAGCTACTATCAAGCAACCAAGGATAAAGATTTCCTCAGGTGATATTTAGGCCTGAGCTGATGTCCTGCCAGACACATTATCATTCCTCAGCTGCTGCGCGTCTCCTCCAGAGCAGAGAAAAGGCACATTACACATCAAAACCTCGGTTCTTGTGTCTCTCTGAGCCTCTGGTGTTTTCCCTCACACGCTTAATTAAAATGTGACACCCTGGCGTTTGCATGTAATATTAAAAGGAACAGTCGTTATCTACTCAAAGGCCAAGTGAAAGTCAGGTTAAGTTTCATGATTTACAAAACATTTCTGAAGCTTTTACAACAAAAAACATTGCAGCATTTTCCTCAACAACTGAAGATGGAGATTTTTTTTCTCACTTTTGGGTGAACTGTTCCTTTAAGGAATGTGAAAAGTAGACTGAATTAAAACATTTCTTCCTGCTGTCTGTACAAACTCTGCATGTCATAGATCAGCTTTACCAGGTCTGGAGCAGGAGTACCGGTTTTGGATGCAGAACCGTTCTGTGGCTGTGAGACTGAACGGAGCAGAACACGTACTGAACCGGTATGACGTGCAGGTGGGCCTGCCCAGGTATGTCTGAAATAATCTAGTGAATAAAAACAAAGCAAATTATTTATTAAACAAGGGGCAACTCTCCCCTAAATCAAAAATATGTATGTTTCCTCTTACCTGTAGTTCAACTAATAATAATAATAATGATAATTTGAAAACTCAACAGCGATGTCTCTTTCCAGAAATCATGACACGGTTACTCAAGATAATAATTGTGAAGCAGTCTCATGTAGGAACTATTTTCTCTCTGTATCACTGTGCAGAAGGAAGTGTGCATTAACTCACAGACGAGAGGCTAGCTAGCTATAGGCTAACTATGTTTACATCGCACGCTGTCACGAGTGCAAGCCTCTTGTCCATGAAGTAGATGCACGTTTCCTTCTGCACAGCGGTATCGCGTAGTTGAGTATAAAGAAAAAATAGTTCCATCTAGTTCCAATATTCGAGTGAAGGCAGACATCTCTACTGCCGATATCTCCAAAATGTGGCAATTCACACCAAAACAATCTAGCTGGATAAATAACTCTACAGGTACGAGGACAAATATGCCTTTTTGATTTTGAGGTGTATTGTCCCTTTAAGCTATGCGAGTACTGTAGGAGGCCTTCATGTGAACTCATCATGTCTTTCTAGGCCTGAATCCTACACAGATGATCTGGAGTTAGCAGAAGGACTCGCTGACGGTGAGAGTTTGTCCGTGTTGCGCCTGTGGAATATTTCCCTGCTGAAGTCATTTCATGCAGCGAGAGAGAAAAATACGAACGTAATGTAGTTTATAATTGCTCCTAAGTAGAAAGTGGAATACGTTCCCCTGGATTCAAGGATCATCTGTGCAAAACAAATTTGCTCTGAAAATACCTCGGCACCATGTTGTAATGAATATTTAATGTTGAACACATTCATTCTTCCGCATCGCCGCTGAGCAATCTGACTTTTAAGGAAAGCCGTGGAAAATGTTGAATTTGACTTATTTCACTTCAGAAGATTTCTCCCCTTTTTATGTAAGAATATATTTTGTATTAATCACAAATAGTCAAGGTCATTAAGTAATGTCTTCCTCCTTGGAAGAGACATTTAATGTTTTGTCTCTGAAGCTTTTGAAAGATGTAACAACAAGAAAACAAATGTTATTCAGAGGCTGCATATTTTACTTTTTACTAACCCAGCAAGCAACACAAACATGACTAACAACCACATTTTAGAGACTGATTTGTTGTGGCTCTGCTCGTGAGTGCATGTTTTTTTTCTCTCTTGCCCTCAGACCGTAAAGAGCAGCTGTGGATGGATCTGAAAGCGGGAGCCGAGTCGGGCTGGGACTTTACATCCCGCTGGTATATAGATGGTGACGGCCACAACAACGGCACCCTGAGAGAGACCCGCACCAGCCAGATCCTGCCGGCCGACCTCAACGCTCTGCTGTGCCTCTGCGAGAAGACTCTTGCTTCATTTCACAGGATTCTGGGTGAGTACACAGGCAGCCTTTGACCTTGGCACTAGCTCTGGTCTTCACGCTGCTTTTAGCTCCTAACTGGCGTTATGTAACCGTGATGTGCCGTTTCCTGACAGGTGACGGTGACTCAGCTGCACTGTATGACCAGGCCGCAGCCCGCAGACTGCAGGCGATAGAGTCCGTGCTGTGGGATGCTGAGAGGGGAGCCTGGTTCGACTACAACCTGGTGACAGACTCCAAACATTTTGAGTTTTACCCCTCCAACCTGGCTCCTGTTTGGGCGCAGTGCTACTCTCAGCCTGAGATGGGAGAGAAAGCAGTACAGTATCTGAAGGTTGGTGGACGTTCTGGCTGCTTTGTGGTCTCAATTAACAAATACATATGAAAGAATATATATTTTTTATGTATTTAAATGCCCCTGTAATCCACAGAGCACACTGTCAACAGGGACTTATTTTTAAATGTATAGTAGTTCTAATAAAAAATCAGCCAATTACCCAGAATATCTAAAAACCTGGACTGTGTGGCTCGATACCAGAGTACATTACATTGAGAGGTGTTTCCATTTTTTTGTCCTCCTTATTAGCAAACAAAACTCCAGAAATACTAGAATATACTGCAGTCTGTAACATTAAAACAGATAATTGAATTGATGAAAAAATGGACCACGACAGGCGATATTGCAGCACATCGTATTAAAGTGACCACTGTGTGTGTTTGTACTGTGTTGATGCCATTTGTGTGAAATAACCCTTTAACCTGTATTCATCCAGACAAGGTTGAATGAGCACGGAGGGTTTTTTTCCACCGACGCCAGCACAGCTGCCCAGTGTGACTCGCCTCCTTCTGTTGCAGCTCCGCTCCGACAGTCTGGACTTTAAAGTCCAGCTGAAATGAAATCACATTTTCTGGGTCCTCCACAGGAGACACACAGTGTTTTCCCTTTGGTCTGTGAGAGAGCTTGTGCACATATTTGACAGAGAGAAAATAGTTTTTTTCAATTCTACATCATTATTATGACCATGTTTATGTAGAGAAATAATGAGAAAGCTAGAGGAGGTGTTATAGAAACAACACCTCAAAGGCTTAAAGACAAACTACAACTGTCAGATCTGCTGAAAGTGATCAAGTTAGTTTTGATGCTCTCCACCCGAAATGACCTGAGAGCTGCGTCTAAGCCTTTGAGGAAAGCATTTGAAAACCAAAAGGAAGAATTTTGCTCGTGGTCACTTCAGCAGACTTGAAAAAAAATGAGCATTTCAGATTCTGATTGAAGAAAATGTTCTCTTCCCATTTTAATAACAGCACAAACAAAAATAAAAACCCTTTGACGTTAGTTTTTGACTACAAAGCAGGACGAATAAATGTGCTTCCTGACATTTGTTAAAAGAGGAGAAACTGCTCATTTTCCTTCCCTCGTCTGAACCCCGCCCACGAGGATGTTGCATGTGCTGTATGAACTGTGCTCGTGTGCTCCAGCAGATGGCAGACACACACTACACTGGTTTCCTTCATGCATGCTCATGTTGTTTGCTCGTGCTCGTCATGTCTGTGCAGAGGAGTGGCGCCCTCCAGTTCCCCAACGGCGTCCCGACGTCGCTGAGAGACTCCGGGCAGCAGTGGGATTATCCCAACGCGTGGCCTCCCCTGCAACACATGCTCATCAGTGGTAGGTGGCGATGCATCGATCTGCCATCATGAGAATGTCCTGAACCCTTCGCTGATTATTCCCAGTGGTTCAGCGTGGTTGCTCTGTGTTGTCTTTGCATAACCGTGTCTTTTAAAAAGCCCAGCATTAGTCCGCCGGTGCTTTCTTTCTTTTGTTTGTTTGCCGGAGCACTCACCGCATGGATTTCAAACAAAACAAAGCAGGTTAAAAATGACCTTCAGGTTTAATTGGAGGCTGTTTACGTCCACACTTTTATTTTAGAGGTGCCCTGTGGAGTTTCCTTGAAAACAATCAAAAGTTCTCACCAAAAAAAAGCCCCGTGTATCCTCGAGGACTAACAAACACTGTGAATGTATTTCCCTCCCTCAGTCAACGTTTGCAGAGATAAAAGTGTTAAACTGCTGTTGTCATCATCCACGTTTTGCTTGCAGTCTTCTTCTCTGCCTTCACTGGCACATCCTCTCCTGTCGGCATCGTCTGTGGAAAAGTGAGACCACTGACTCGAATATGTATCACATCATCAGTCAACACACTGCTCTGTAGTGCAACCTGAAAAACTCCCCAGGATACCTTTTAAAGGTCAAAGGGGAAAGAAAATAATTGCTATAGTTACATAAATCCATCGTAATTATTATTCGCCTTCAAACCTACCACCCACAGACAGCAGCAGACACTTGGCATCTGCCCCGGTGATGATCCTGCCAGAGCCGCGCCGACGCCAGCTTCACTTCCTGTTTATTTTCGAAGGATTTTTTGCCTTTAGTCAGGTCTTTGGAAAGTGTGACACATGATCAGAGAGTGACTGATTTCCTGCCCTAAAAACTCCTTCGTTGCTGAGTCTTGTATGATTAAGATCGCTGTCCTGCTGAATTTTCCTCAAACTAGGGAACCATTAGGACTTTTTTTTTTCCATTTGCAGAGTCAAACCATGCCTCGTTGATTTGTGTCTCCATTACCAGTTTAAATGACCCAAGTTTAAGTGTCCAAGCAGGTTGTGGTGACGTCAGATGGGCTTTGTCTTCACTGATAATCGGGAGTGAGGATAAATCCACTCTGTAATCTGAAGCCCCGTTTACACGAAGGGAAAACACAGATATATCCATTATTTGGTTTGGCCTCTCATTTACACGAAAACCCCGTTCTTATCACAGAAAACGATTATTTCTAAAAACTCTGGGCAAAGTGGAGAATTTGGAAAACTCCGGTTATGTGTTGTCGTGTCAACTGGGAGAAACAGGGTTTTAGGTTCTCACGCTCATTAGGCTATGCGCCAGAAAATGCTTAACGTCATGTGAGCGTTGTTTTGAAAGGAACAGGAAGTCGCTCGTGTTATTCGTTGTTGTTGATTCTGAGGATTCTGATTGGCTTGCATGGCTTTATCCTTCTCCCTACACTGCCGCCCAGAGGTTTGGCAGAGTTATAATGGCGCTCGACGGCGTATTTATGCGGGTTGATGTAAATGACAACTTTTTTGAAAACGATGTTGTGTGCACGATGTTATTTTTGAAAACGGAGGGGGGGAAATATTAGTTTCTCTAAATACCCTGCTATGTATAAATGTGGCCTGAAAAGTCAAAAAATAATCTCCTCCCATTGCAAACGTCTCTACTGGAGTACAGACTCAACACAATTAAAACATGTAACTTACCTTAGATTATTCACATTTATGAGCAGCCTACTGTTAAAAAAGAGTTTCGTTGGTTTGTGTAATGATTGAAATCTTCTCGTATCTCCAGGTTTATCCAAGCTGCCGTCAGAGGATGCTAAACAGCTAGCGCTCGACTTGGCCCAGCGTTGGATCAGGACCAACTGGTTGGCGTACACGAAGTACGACGCCATGTTTGAAAAGGTGAATCTTCTAAAGTCGCAGTGTTTCCCACCTGGTGTTGCTCGGCGATAACACAGCTGGCTCACAACGTGTTCTTTTCCTCCCTCCCCTGACAGTACGATGTGAACGGAGATGGCAAACCCGGCGGTGGAGGAGAATATGAAGTTCAGGTATTTCCTTTCATGTGTTGATGGTAAAACTAATATGCTTACAGTCACACACGTCTTTCTAATTTCATGCTGGGCCCCCGTCACTGCTCGTCTGCCTCACTTCTGCTTCTCAGCTTTATCACATTTGCATACTCACACACACATGCAGCATCCTCTCCCCGCTCCTCACGTCTTTGTCGTTATCTATTTTCTTTTTTGTGCAATTTTCTACCTTGTTGGGTTTTGTTGTCATCTACTTTTCATGTTGGTTTCCATCTGCATAAATTGATCGTTTCATGTTTTTCTTTGTCAAGCTTTTTTTTTTTTTTATCACCATGTTTTGCTGCCTTTCCAAAATGCTTAATAAAAATAAAAAAACATCCCTTACGCTCTGCTGTTTTGCCCTGTTTTGCCCTGTAGCTTGGTTTCGGCTGGACCAACGGTGTGGCCCTGCAGCTCCTGGACCAGTATGGGGCGACGCTCACCTCAGGAAGCAGACATCTGTCTGCCGGCCTCCTCCTGCCTCTGGTCATCTCTGCCACTCTCATGCTCCAGTGAATCAGAGGTGACAAAGGAGCCTGACTGGAGGTTGGATTTTATTATTCCTGTTTTCCCAGCACTAAGTCACTCTGGGACCCGCTGACAGACCGACAGACTGACAAACACACACCGACATTAGAAATGAGACTAAATTGTGCATATTTTAACCAGATGTGATATTTTTTCTAACTCCTACACGATCAGGATCACTTTGATTTGCAGGAGTAACCGGATGTGATTTATCATAAGCAAAAATTCCCTCTATGAATATTCGAGTGTTTATCCTCGGAGGTGGATGGTCTCTGGTGATTTCAGAAGATGCAGATCATATAGGCTCCTCTGGACTCTCTCCAGTAACGCAGGCTGTTTCAGCGCTCCGTGCTGCTCGGATCACAACATTAACTCGTCCCAGATATTGAACTGACACCACAGACAGTTATTCACCTAATTCAATTATGAGGTTTACTGCTGAACTGTAGCTTAACTCCCTCCGAGGCTGTCGAATGTAAACGAAACGAGCTCATGTGAGAAATAAAATGTGAAGTGGATGCATTTATTTAATTTCTGCGTGTCAACCAAATCATATGTTGAAATAAAGTGACGACTTCCTGCAGACTGTCAGCACTCAGTCAGTTTATTTACAGTGATAGACCTGCATCAGACATTAAAATGTTTAAATTCATTACTCGCCGTGATTTCACCTGATTACAACATTCAACATTATAGATAAGATCCCATAGTACAGGTGTATATAGTAGCATGCTCACTGCTCTGACAAAGCCTCCTTGTTTTCTCCCAGATGACAGATTTTAGTGTTGCAGAGCAGCAGCAGATAATATTTGTAGTAACTTAAAGGACAACTGCGGTATTTTTCAACCTGGACTGAATTTTCCCATGTTTTTGTGTCTTAAAGGCGCCATAGGCAAGAATGTGGCCAAAACGGTTACTACACTCAAATTCAAAATACTGCAGCGAGTCGTCTCCGCCTCCCCCTCCCCTCCAGACTCGAGGTTGCCAGTGCGGTTATCATAAATGAGTGGCTCTAAGACACAATTCTTTTCTCTCAGTAAAGACCAAGATGTATTATAATTTGTGGTAACGTTAGCTGTTGACTAGGGAAGGACATATCAGATGGAATAACGTTATGCATGATATTTGACAGAACTGCCTCCCCTTTTATAACATTATATACGGTAGTTTATGGCGATATACATGCAAAGACCTAAAGAGGACTCGAATTTATCAAATGTAAGATTTCGTATTGTCCAGCCGCTGCTGTCAAACACGCCGACAGCGGGCGGCTGGACATCAACTGGACATCAGCAGGCTGGAGACCGGATGCCCGTACCAAGACAGTGCTAATGCTGCTAGCGTTAGCTGTGCTTCTAACGTTTGTTTCTATGATCGAAATGAATAACGTTATTACTCGACAGTTCAAAGTATTCGAAATGTCCATCCCCGTCAAGCTATGATGCTAACTTAGTCAGCCAAGCGTAACTTACCTGTCTAGGAGAAGAGTCGCCAATTCGGCATCCGTTCGCAAATTCCTCTCAGCCTTCAAATGTCTCCATCGTTCAAATTCTTCTCCTATATAGACCCTCGCTTTGCCTCTCTTTTTATCTTGTTGTTTTTGCGATTCATAACGAGCCCTTTTGGGTTTCGTTGCCTCCGCCATTGCAACTCAGTCGTAACTGGCAACCTCTGGTCGCATAGCAGCTGCAACTCTACTGACTGCACTGATTCGTAGACGGCGGTGGGCGGCGCCACATGCAAAAACGTGATTTCAAAACATCAACAAATATTTTGGCTGTGCTGTTGTTGTTGGTGGTGAGTTCAGTATGTTATATGAACATTATTCCCGAGTCTCTGTGACATATTAGAATGATTTTATGGCCAGTTGCTTTAGATTTCTTGCCTATTGTACCTTTAAGTAACCAATGGTGACAACAATTTTTAAAAAAATTGGTCCAGTATTGAGCGAAAATAATCAGACGGATTGTTAGAAAAGTAGAAAAGAGATGGTTTCTGTGAGATATATTTTGTTTTTCTGTGTTTTAAAATGACTGATTTTTGCAAATGGAGTCTGGTGGCTTTGGCGCGCAGTTGGTTCTGGTTTAACACAAAAGGATTTTTATTCTTGAACAAAAGGGTCCGTCTCTGCAGGGATCCTGTACATGATGTTGTCAGAAGCAGTGGAAAGTACTTTAAGTGTACGTACTTTGACGGTGAACAGTTGCCAGCAGGGATTTACAGGGACATTACAGGCTGTTTTGCGGCTGCCGCTGCAGGAGTCTCCTTCAGTACTGGACCAGTTAAAACATATTGTTGTCCCCTTTAGTCCCACAAAAACATGGAAAAATAGGGCCTGGGTTGGAAATGTTGCCCTTTTAATGGCTCTGGCATGATGTAAAGAGTAAACAGAAAGCTGTGAGGACGATGTCAATTAGATAAAAGTCACACTGGACTTCATGAACGCATTGTGTTCCTGTGAATAACTTGAGCATGTGAAAATAATTTGAATCGGGCACAGAAATGGCAGACTAACAATGAAAACACCTTTATAGAGAGGTGGCTGTTGCAGGCCATTGATGATATCACCAACTAGTATAAAAATGGGGTCTGATTTAATGAAAATTTTAAGGATTATAACTTTGAAACTGCAGTGTTTCCCCTTCTGGCTCTAAGAGTTTTTATTCAAACGCTGTCGACGTGCTCATGGCTCTCTGGCAATACAATCTTTTGTGGTTGATATAAATGTATTTCTTCTGATGCTCCAGTGTGGGAAAGACACTACAGTAGATCAGAGTTTTAAACTCTGGTGTCTTTAAAGTACACAGAGATTTTGTAAGTAAAAGCTTTGTGAATTACAAGTATGGATGGAAGGCATCTGCTTTTTCCTGTGTGGTGAAACGTTGTGTTAAGCACCTCGGGGCCGCTGTAGTTACACAGTTAAAACCCCCTTGACGATAAAAGAGTCCACTCTGACATTCTGGGTTATTGGTTTTCGATGACTTATATAACTTTACCTCAGTTTGAACTCGTAGTACAAAGAGTCAAAGGGCTTAAAAAACGATTGTGACTCTCACGATGGCAGCATCGATTTAAATGGAAACAAAGAGCCATTTCTGATTCTTCCAAGCAACTCATTCTCTCTCTCTTTGCCATTTTCTGCTTACATCTTCGGTGAAATGCAGGTCAAGCATGAAATTAAGTCCATATAGATATTCAAATAGTTGTCAAAAAAAAAAGTAATGAGAAATCCGCTTCTTAAAAGACGAAATTGCATCCCTCTTGGCTATGAAGATACGACGCCCGGGCGGGGATTTCGCTGCATCTCTCTCCTTAGCATGAGCGCACACAACAGATTGACTATGCAACTTAAATGGGCGAAAGGCCAATAGGTGCAGCGGCCCGTGCAAACCCAAAGATCACACTGGTATTGTGCTATTGTGAGCCTCCATCTACAAGTCACACCGCCGGCCCCCCTACGCACAACCGTGACACCCGTATACAGTAGCAGCCGTGTGTGTTACGCTGTGTTTAGAGGAGGTTTAAGCAGCAGGCAGCAGTCATTATGTTTTCAGTCCTCGCTGACGGCAGCAGCTCAAGTAGAACCTGCTCCTTTTGATAACTCGCGCATTACCACGCCGTTTTAGCAGAAAGGCGCTGTGTTCAAGTTAATGAGATCGAGCCGCAAAGTGCGGGACAAGTTGTCCGGCAGTTAAGTGGCGACGAGGTGAAAACACAATGCGCCGGTGTGTGTGTGTGTGTGTGTGTGTGCCTCTTAATTACACAAATCTGAGGACTTTATTCTGAGCGGCGCGTTCCATGGGCGGTCCATGAATTGTAAAGCAGCAGTGACAAGTGCATTACATGTTGTTGTCGAAGCAAAAAGGTCACGGTGTCTCGTCCTCGCCAGTCGCTGCCGCCGCATACAAACGAGCACGCAAACTTGTATTGTTGTTTAGACGGTGCTTCTAATGTTTTGTGCAGAATCTCAAGATTTACTGTTTTTGATGTTGGATTTTCTGGACAGTTTGAAGATGAGAAGATACGGCCTGTTTAAGGATTAAATGTTTAAGATACTGATGTCTTGCTGAACAGAGGACGATGTCACACACTCCCTCTGTTGTGTGTTGCACTCTGAGCTTCTCCGCTCTTTGTTTTGCTCGCTGGAACAGTTGTGACTGCTGTTCTGGCAAATTTTCTGGGCCACTTGACCTACATGAGCAGCGCATGAAGGATGTGTGTGCTTGTTTGCCTTTGATAATGATCAATAATGATGATGACATGATTTTAGAGAGAAGGGAGCTCACCAGAAAGACCCTGCCCTTCACCCAGCGCTTGCCAGATGTACGATAATGACCGTATGTGTGCTAATTCTGCACGATTAATACCAACAATAATGACTAAATGTACTATAATCTGACCGTCCTGTGACGTTTACACCAGTTTTAGTCTACAATCTCTCAATTTGTTTCATTCCTGACAGCAAAATATGCAAATTCTTCCCCAAATACAATCATTTTAAGCCCCTTGGTGCTGCAGTTTAACATTTCCCATCTGGCGTACATTTCTTTCATGTCCGTGACATATTCTACACGTATAGACGCTGAAACTGTAGTTAGACACCACGACGCTGTCGAAAATGACAAACCTCAGATCATGAGATCTATTTTTAATGAGAACCGAGTGTGTGACATGGAAAAAAACTGGCGACACCGTGAATGTCTTGATGTGGCGGCTCCTTTAACCTGTTAACACGTGTGTCGAGGTAAAGAGCGAGAGGTTCTGCATCGCTCGTGCAAGTGATGTGACCCACCTTACTCTGCTTCTGATTGGCTTACCCTGATATTTCCTCCAACGTGGCAGCCTACTATGACATTTTCTCATCTGAACAGACGTATTTCTGAAACACTTGAGGCCAGAACTGGACTATGTAGTAACAGAACAGTGAATGATTTGCCTCGTTTAACAGTTTGATCTGAGTTTGGTGAGCTTTTGTTTTGAAACCCACAAAATAGCTTAACAGCGCACTCGAATGTGTTTCTGCTTGTTTTCTTGCTGTGGGTTTGGCGAGAGAAGCGGTGGGATCCGCGATAACGCCTCCTCCTTCCCCGAGTCTGTGTTCAACAAGCTTTCTGGCGAGAAACTTTCTCGTGTTACACTAAAATGTCTTCTGAAAACAAGCGGTGCGGTAACAGGAAGCGATACGGCCTAAATGTACAGTATGATCTGGGTTTTGTGACCTGTGTTTGTCCAGTCACTGTTTTGAGTTTGTTCTGAGATGCTGCGCAGTAAATCTAGTGGCAATGAATGTTGTGTATTTTTACTTTTAAATGAATGTAGTCATGTTTTATTCACTATTTATTCATGTGGCTATAAAATTCTACATAAATCTCTGGAAGTTGTCTCGACTGCACGGACCTGCGGCCGGAGATATGCGAGAAAAGTAATAATACTTTGGCCAACTCAGTTCCCTGATTTCCATAATGAGAATAAGATTCAGCATGATTAGTGAAATCTTTTCAAACTGCTGCGAAGGTGAAAAAAAAAGTCGTCGCGATGGACAATAGAGGTGGATTCATATATCTGAGTGTCTGTGTGGCTTCAGACGGAGGCCTGAGCTTCATTACTGTCGCCCGGCTCAGCCTCCACTGGCCCCTGTAGCTCACATCACAAAGACGGCTCATTATCCACTGAGTCCTCGCGGTGCCGCTGAGACCCGCTCGGCGCCGCGGGAACCCCGCTTCGGCGCTGCCAGGTTAATCCCCACCCACATCCCCGAAGTCTGTGAGGACCCTCGCTGGGGATGTGCAGGAGGCTGGTCCGTCTGTCGTCTGATGGTCGGATCAGAGAGCCAGAGATGGTTCCTCAGCTGCCACCGACTCCCATTCAATAAACTCCCATTCGATAACTCATTGAGGGACCTCGCTTGTCTTCCCGCGTAATATATTTCCTTAATTATGGCCGCAGCCTCCCAAAAAAATTGGTTTGTCTCCGGCTTAGCGGCTAAATTGTTTGGAGATTAGGCCAACTCCTTGACCTCTAAACTGGAAGGCTCGGCTAACTGGAGGCATTATACGGATAGATATGAGATAGCTTAGTAATATTGATTCTGCACTGTCCGGAGATATCAGGCCTTTTTATAATCAATAACTCTTGAGGAATCGTTCCTATAGAATTTCTGCTGCTTAAGAGGAGATTTTAAAATCCAATCTAATGGAAGGAAGAGCTATCAGGGAGGGAGAGAATTTAATATTGTCTCAGCTGATCTGCACCCTTGAACCCGACGTGGAGCAATCGGTGGAAAAGAAAAGGAAAAACTGCATCAAAAGCAATTCACCTTGCTGATGCAGTTCTCAAGTTTTCTATTCCTTTGTGAGGGTCCTCGTCGGCTCTTACATATTTCTCTCTGATATTTTCAAGTGCGGCCGCCTGCTTTATGTTTTCCTGTGAATGGATAAACCCACTCAACCCGGCGCTCCTGTTTTAACTTCTGAAAGTTAATGTGTTTTATATTGAGGTTGTAAAGAGCTCACTTTGCTCTCTTAATTATTCAGCTCAGACAGAAAGGACTTGAAGACATCAAGACCCTGAAAACTTAAACATTAAACATTCATCGCCATGCAATTACAGTTCTGAAGAACACCCTTAGTTATTGATAGTTTGAAGAGGGTTGTGTGTGTGTGTGTGTGTGTGTGTGTGTGTGTTTTGATCAGATGAGGCTGATACTGAAGTTAGCATGCTAACCGGCTCGCCCACGTCGGTCCTGGTTCAGAGCTTCCTCTGCCAGCCGTGTAAACATCAACCCTCCCCGGACGCTCCGATCTCCCAGTCCGGACCACTAGGTGCACCGCTAACCCAGCTAACTAAATAACAGCTGCTCTAGTTGGCAGCAGTTAGCGGCTACTCTGGTCGTACGCTGCCCCAAGTTTGTTTTGAGTATGAATACGACATGTGGTCAGTCTGTGAATATTCTCATTCATCCAGGTCATAGTTATCTCAAGGAAATTGAATCGAACGCAACTGGATTTGGTTTTTGTCTTGAACCAAATCCAGTTGCGTTCGATTCAATTTCCTTGAGACAACATGTGGTCAGTTCTTACACTGAGCATCACCTTCTACCAACCAATGAAACAAGCATAAAGACAAACGAGCTCATCAGGAAACACACAAAACCTCTGCAGAGAGTAGTGTTTTCATGTTTATTGTAATCCCATTGTATTTAAAATTTGAATATACCATTAAAATTAGAAAAGAGCTACTGTATATACAGAGATCCTCAGTCACTAGAAGGGCCGAACAAACTCCTCCCATGTTTGTGTCTCAACAGTTTCCTCAGGTCAGACGTTTGTTGTTGACTTCTCCCAGACATCTCAGACTGATGAACACAGTCTGAGTGCTCCTCTCATCCAAGAACATGTAGCAGTGTTGCCCCAATGTGCCACTGTGAGGCGGTAGAGCTCTGTGTTGTGTTGGATGCTACGCCTTGTTTTTTTCCCCCACTCATGCCATTTCGTTCTGGTGGGCACACGATCAATACAGACGCCACGAAAGCCCATCACCATTTGCCGTGTGGCACGGTGTCCTCGCCTGCTGATGGAGGGCTTTTTACCAGACACTTTACATGGTTAAAGGAAAAAAAACAAACAACTAATCACATACGTAGTTTGTCTTCAAAGATGGTTTTTGTTGTTGTGCTTGAACCAAAAGAATCGCACACAATATTTCACACAGATTTTTCCATTATCCAGCTGAGTGGGATGTTACCGCGATGACAGGCCCGGATCAATAGTGAGCTGCTGGTGAGGACTTGAATTGTCAGATGTGGGGCTGCACACTCTTCAGCATGAGAGGGAGATGGGTTTGTTTTGATGGAGTAATTGAGAGCGATGGCGCGTCTTGTACACGCCACGTGTAAGGTTATCACATTTTCGCTTGCAGCGTGCGTTCGGCGGCGAGATGAAAGCAGCGTTTGTTAACTGGCTGGGCTCGCTGAGTAATGGCGGGACGTAATGTGTGACAAGAGGCGCCTGAGCCATTCTTTTTTTTTTTCTTTTGTGCACACGGCGAGCGTGGCTGCTGTGCTCGCTCCGTCGTGGGACGCATTCAAGTCAGTCGAGCAGCCTTGCAGGGGAGGCCGTGCCTGGCGAGAGGGGATGAGCCAGAATCAGGAGGGGAGAGAAAGCAAGGGAGTGAAAGGGAGCACATGAGGAGTGCTGCTTATTACAGCTGCACAGATGGCGCGGCAGATGAGACGGGAGGGATAGATGGATAGATAAGGAGCGAGGGTGAGAGAGAGAAATGGCACGAGAGCACGTGTTTGACAGTGTACATAAGGAGCACTGGATTGGAGAGCTTCCAAGGGAAACACTTTAATATTTATTGTTCTGTGGCTGGTTCGGAAACTTTCTTTTCCTCCCCCCCCCGATTCGTCAGCAAGAAAAATGGCTGAGGAGCCGCCCGTGAAATATTAATTCCATCGCGGAGACACGGGATGCTGAAGGTAGCGAGGATAAAGCGGCATATGGTGGGGAGATCCTGAGGGAAGGAACACCGAGAACGAACACTCCACAGACAAGAAGGGGGTCGGGAGCGGTGAGGACGCGAGGAGGGAAATTAAATTATTGGGAGGAGGATTCAGAGGAGCTCATGAGTCAGTGCATTTGCAAGGGAGCGATATTTGAATAGCCCAGACTTTATGCTTTGTAAGCTACTATTCCAGGCATAGTCAATATTCATTCAGTGCAGCGACCAGTGCTAAAAGCAGAGGTAGTAAGAGGAAGATGACGTTACACACTTGTACTTGTAACCTCACAGTTCACCTCTCGAGTTTTAAAGGTACATGCTTCATGTTTAACATGATTTAAAAAATGTGACATAACTTACAAACAGGAAGTGAGAGAGGAACAACGTGAGAGCGATTGTGTTTTTGACATTAGCGCAGCGCCGACACATAAAAGGATCCTCCTCAGTGATTAGGCCCCATCGAGAATTAATGATCTGATCCCCCTGGAGTCTGCACACTGATGGTGGGGAAGAAACCGAGCATATGGCTCCTGCTAGTGTACCTACTGTACGATTCCCTCAGTGCATTGCACTCTCCAAGCTAAAAAACAGCCCCATGTTCCCTCCGCAGACAGTACAAAGAGTGAAATGCACATTCATCTCGTTTAAAGTATTTTCAAAGACTCAAGTTATAGAAGATATTCCACAGACGATACGGGGAGACACTACAGGTGAAAACACCATTTCTGGGCTACTGGCTTCCTTCACACATCTTCTTTTAGACAAGAAAATGTCCAAAATAGACATTTAGGTGTTTTTTTTAGTTCAGATTTCTGTTCTGGACATTTAAATCTGACATATCAGAAAAAATATATACAAAAACTAATTTTCTAAATGCATAAGTGATCTCGTCAGAAGTTTCATGGTGATATTAGCTAACATTTTTATCCCACTCACCAGTGTTGTATAAAATGTATGTAATTTTTACCTTTTAAAGGTCATTTTCTCAGAATCTCAGCCAGAAACCTTCACTTCAGAAGCACTTACATACACCGAGTCTTCCAGTTTTATATCTGAAGTCTATATTCTGAACGTTTTACAGAGCGGTGTGTTTATATATCACTCTGATTTATTTAATTATTTTTTTTAATGGCTGACAGTGTTTTCTGATTGTTGGAGTGATAAAAACAGAAACTACCTCTGTAAAAAAAACATTTGACTCTAATTAATGTCAACAAAATGAAACAAGAATTTTGAACCTGGTTTTATCCGATGTTCAGATTTCTGTTCTGCAGGTTTGTGCCTTTTTTTTTTTGTGCATTTTTAACAAAAGAATGCCTCATTTGCACATTTCAAAATATACTAATAGGGGCGATCTATAGCTCAGCGGGTAGAGCAGCTCGACCAGTGTTCGGTAGATCACCGGTTCGAATCCCAGCTCCCCGGGGTGGAGCTGTAGCTATATGTCGAAGTATCTTTGAGCAAGATACTGAACCCCAAAATCGTGCCTGTCGTCGCCCGGAGATAACTGGGATTGGCTCCAGAAACCTCCTCCGTGACCCCTTGAAGAAAGGGATAAAGTGGCTACCGCGACCATCAGGGGTTGACAATGAATGAAAAGATAGAAGAATAAAAAAATAATAATTGTCTTTAAGTAATCAACTGGGGAAATAACTGTAATCTAATGATTTGTTAAAGTTAAAAACATACGCCTTTAACCTGTAGTGTCTCTTTACTGCACATCAGGAGGGATTTTGGGGTTCGGTATCTTGCTCAAGGATACTTCGACATGTAGCTCAGCTCCGCCCAGAAGCCGAGATTCGAACCTCGATCTACCGAACACTGGTCAAGCTGCTCTACCCGCTGAGCTATAGTCGCCCCTATTAATATATCTTGAAACGTGCAAATGAGGCATTCTTTTGTTAAAAATGCACAAAAAAAAAAGGCACAAACCTGCAGAGCAGAAATCTGAACATCGGATAAAACCAGGTTCCAGGACCTTTCCAGCCTTGTCAACACATCCACTACGTATGAAACGTACAAATTTAACACATCTGTGGTTTGCAGACATCTACAATGCAAACATTAATTCTGGCGACTGGGCTGTAATCAAGTTAAGAACAAAAACATGTAAGATTCTGAATGTGTCTCGCTACGTGTAGTGTGATAAAACAAAACTAAGAAGCAGATTCATCTCTCAAGAAAGAACAACATAATTAGTGTTGGCGATGTCGCCTGCGAGATCTCAGTAATTAAACCGGTGAGTACAATGTTTCAACCAAGAGAGACAATAGCCAAAGTACAGAAAGAAGAACAAAGCTGCAATAACAGCGTTTTCCCTTTTAAGTCCTCCTGAAGTTTTAGGAATAATCACTTAAAAACATGTTTGCAGTGAACAATAATAAAACGTAATGTGCAGAATCCTCCATTATTAACATTCTGTTGGCTGAGTGGATTGTGGGAACACAGACGACGACCCTGTGATGACCTGAATCACTTCTTTGAGTGTTGATCTTCATCTGGAGCCGGACTTCCTGACGAGCATGCTGAACAGCGCCGGGAGCCGGAGCCGGGGGTCCGCTGTGGCTCATGATGAACTCGGGAGGTGGTGGAGGTGAGTCCCATCACCGGCGGCCCGGAGCTGACGCCTGGAAGCAGCAGAGAGGGGAGTGTTTGTAAAAAGCTCATCACACTGTGGACTGTCGACGGACTTAAAGGCACAGTCTGTAATTTCTGCTGCCAGCGGCCTCTCAATCATAACAAATGTAAAGTGGTAGTAGTTTGTTTACAGTGTGAAGTAGCGTGGGATTATGGGAGTTGTAGTCTTCATTGTTAAACATCCAGATAGATTACGTTCAGTCACGTTCACCGACTTCCTTCTTCGCTCTTTGACATATCATCTGATGTTTCCCCTGAAGTTACAGCGACAGGCGACCACATAAAAACGCAGCCATCATCTCGAGTGAAACGACAGGTTTCTCTGGGTTTGTTGGAGACATTTTGAATAATGTAAGTACCACGCGTGTAAATCACCAGTTCTGTCACGAAACGACATGATATTGGATTCAGTCCAGGGGCCTGCGATCGATATGAGACATGATATTATCACAGGAGCTGTCACACCTCATTTCTACCTCTGGACCTAAAGAAAACATAAATAATTGCAAGTGCAGTAAAGTTTACTTTAGATTGAGTCCACCAACACAAATCAAACATGGTTATAAAACTCGACAAGGAGACAAAACAATTGTTATTTTCATTGTTAGCTTAAAACAGCCAGCGATCTTTTCCTGCTCACGCTCAACCAATTGTGTTTTTCTCACTCTGTTGATTTAAGTCAGTGAATCTCTTGACAGAACAGTTGAATATCAGGCTGCATGCATGATTTTTTCCAGCTGATTTCGCTGTGGGGAGAACAACACCAGAGATCTGCTGAGTGAGATATTCTGTTTGTCTGTTGACCCGTCTTTTCTCCAAAATCCAAAATATTTTCACACTGCTGATTTATTCCCGAGAGAGGAGTTAATATCCCCGCCTTGGTTTTTTGGCTGCTTGCCTCCACCTGCCTGGCAACAACACTGTCTGAATGTTTAGCGAGATGTTGCACATGGATGGACAGGGACCATTTCAAAATAAAGGTGTAGCACAGAGTTGATAATATGGAATGATCGCTACAACATCGTCGGTACACAACGCAACAAAATATCGTAACAAAGGTCTAGTTGTTTTTAGACATTAAAGGGATATTCCAGTGTAAGTTTAATCCATGGTCTAACACACCTTGACACAGAGTAAGACTCCCCCTCGAGAGGTCAAGTTTGCTGACCGCTAGCTTAGCTAGTTTTAGCAACCTCAGAAAAGACCGCACGATAACAACACACTGCAGCTTATGTCTCCAACTAGAAACCGCCATCAAAAAGCCACAATTAATGGTGAGAACAGCACCAAACTTCAGCAACAGTACATGTACAGTCCCAGCACACAGTACGAAGCATCAAACATCTGCTAGCTTTGCAGGATTTGTATTAAAAACACAGCACAACTCACCCTCTCCTCCAGCAGCCTGCCTGTGTGCGGAAGCCCTGACGAGTCGATTACCGAGTGCAGTAGATTTCTGCAGCTCAAGGATGAAAATGTCTGATTATTACTCCATGGAATGCTCAATTCTTATTATCGAGAGCTGACAGGGAAAAGAACGGAAGTAATGGAGTAATAATCAGACATTTTCATCCTTCAGCTGAGGAAATCTACTGCACTCGGTAATCGACTCGTCAGGGCTTCCCCACACAGGCAGGCTGCTGGAGGAGAGGGTGAGTTGTGCTGTGTTTTTAATACAAATCCAGCTAAGCTAGCAGATGTTTGATGCTTCGTACTGTGTGCTGGGACTGTACATGTACTGTTGCTGAAGTTTGGTGCTGTTCTCACCATTAATTGTGGCTTTTTGATGGCGGTTTCTAGTTGGAGACATAAGCTGCAGTGTATTGTTATCGTGCGGTCTTTTCTGAGGTTGCTAAAACTAGCTAAGCTAGCGATCAGCTAACTTGACCTCTCGAGGGGAATCTTACTCGGTGTCAAGGTGTGTTAGACCATGGATTAAACTTACACCGGAATATCCCTTTAAATGTGGAATTGTTACGTATGTCTTTGAGGATATAATGGTTGAACAGCCTGGACACCAAGAGACAACTGGACAGAGGGATCGCAAGCATGTCTAAGAAAAGCAGTTTGATTTCCTGCCATCTGATTTAGCGTTCCAACATGCCTGAGCTCATAGCACATAAAGCTCCGTCACTATTCCTATATTACAGGGAAATGAATAAATCAATGTGTATTATAGGACTAATGCTTTCTATTCCAGTTCAGCTAATCAATACACAGCCAGTGTTCTGCTTCATGATCACATTTGGGTTCTGTGTTCAGGCGCCGGCCACATCATCCTGTGACTAACATGCACACCTCGGAGAAATCTGCGCTTGATGAGGAAGCTAATTTATTCCCCGTGCAGAAGGGCAACAAAGGATGTGCCGAGGTGATTTCTGTCACTCTTCCTTTTTGTTTCATGTCCCTCATTTGGAAAGCACAACATCTGAATATTTACGAAGGTCAGGTCAAGACCATCTTTGTCCACTGGAGACCAGTTGTGTCCCAGCGGAATGGAATAATGAAGAAACCAATTTCCTCTTTTGTCGGAGCTACGTGAACCATGTAATCAACAAATCCTGCCAAAACACCCTTCAGGAGCAGAGAAAGGGGGGATTTCATTTTAAGGAAATATTGGAGCTTCACAGCTTTTCTTGCCTTTTGATTGTCATCTATTCTAAATGAAAATTTGCTGGGTCTTATGACTCATTATAACCCAGCGTGTTATTCATTGCCGCACCTTTGTGATTCCTGCATTGGCTACAAGGAAATAGCGCTCAGTTCCTTTCATCCACTTCAATATATGATATCAGAACTCGGATAAAAGAAAAAAAAGGGCCATTTTCTTATCAGATGTCACCTTTACTCTTCACCTCTGCAAGACGGAGAAAAGGAGGTGCATGGAAATGAATTTTAATGATGAACTCCTCACAATGGCGGCGGGCTTTCTTTATTAGCGTCGCAGGGCAAGAGTTTCCCCTCCTGGTGTGGGCCTGAGAATAAGTGAGAACGCCCTCCCAGGTGTTGCTCCACCAGATGGGCTCGGGATGCGATGATAATGTATTCCCCAGGCGTTGGCTCTGCCTTTGAAAAATGCTGGTGCTGAGAGAAGATGGCCTTGCGCTGTTTGAAAGGCGAGCCGCAGGGGGGACAGATGCTCTGATATTCCAGCAGGGGTTTAGCTGCGGGGCCTCATGGCTGTTCTCTGCCTAGCAGGGGGACGTTCTGTTGAGTCACGCCTACGCAGCTCAGCGGGGAGAAGCCGGGAAATGGCAGGCAATGAGCATTGGCATGCTCCTCAGGTCATGTTGCTGCTTTTACCAACGAGGGCAAAAGGGAAGGTCTGATCACAGACTGTGCTAATTTACAGAGTGTCGGGGAACGAGTGTCTTGCTCTGTGCTCTGCTGCTAAAAAAAGCAAAACTCTTCTGGCTTCTGACCCTCAAAAAAACAACAGAGTTATCGGTTTTATGAAATAGCCGGATGATAGCCGGTTAGCTTTCCCTCGACATGAAAGAGAAGAAATTGAAAATCCCAACCTGAGTAAATCCAGCAATCGAACTGGCGAGTCTTTGATGGCATATAAGAGCATCGTAATCAATATTTAAAATAATCCATATTATAGATAAATGAGACAAGACCACGGTGGGAAAACTGCCCATCCAGGCGAGACGTTCTCACATCATTACACGAAGATAAAAGAGATTTCAGAGTCTCCTTCCCTGTAATAGTTACATCAGATTGGTCCCAGTTCATTCCTTTGTCTCCTCTCAAGTATCAAGTTACATTTTCATTATCTTCAGAATAGATGAGCTAAGTTTGGGAAAGTACAAAAGAGGATGAAAGAATTGTTATAAAATGACCGTGGTGTCAGTGAGGACGCCGGACGTCTTCCTCTGGTCTGTAAACCTCGGGCTCAGAGGGAGATGATTAACCGCCGTTATGGACGTGCCAACAGCCCGCTTAGCCGTGACATGAGCCACGGAGAGAGAACATTTTCTGAAACACCAACTAAACACAGAGTGAAGTCGTAATAATGTGCTGCAAGTACATCAGAGAGGGAGAGAGACTTCAAACTGTGAAGTGAAACCGGCACAAAGATAGATGTTGTATTAGGTTTAAATTCCATTTACTGTATGTTGGGATGTCCAACTTCCAACCTAAAATGTCTGATTGATTGATATAATCAATATTTCTATGATAACTGGATCCAAATGCCTGTAAGCCATTGCTGGTTATGATGAACACAGAGACAGTTACATCTCCCCACAGCTCCTTGGAGCGTTGCGTCATCTTTCAGCTAATTGTTTCGGTTTTATGGCCGGAAGCTGAACTGTTAAGGTTCGCTCTCACTGCTCTCACGGTGTTGTTTTTGGCAGCAGCTGACAGCTGCTTTCCATAGAAACAGCTCTAAACCCCCCCCCCTGTGCAGCCGACACTACCTGCTCAGTACCAAATGGCAGACAGACAAAGCTAGCAACTAGCTGGTAAACATAATGGAGCATTTAGCAGCTGAAAAGCCCAACATTTCCCCGAAGAGTTGGTGAATACTAGACTAATGTACACCAGGTGGCCAGAAAACAACACTCCAAATGAGTGCTAATGTTTCTCTGTGTCTTCTGAATGTGTACATGTGTGCAACTGCACACCGACAAGTTTGCCATATCAACCTTAAAATATGTCATTTCCCACTGTTCCTCCAGGTCTAAGTTTATCTCAGATGTTAAAGTCATTTAGGGTGAGAACGCCGAGAGGGATGCACTCAAATCTCTTACTAGGCCGGATATTTTACGTCTAGAAATGTCAAGCCCAAATTGGGTTTAAGGCTTCAAAAGGTCCAATGCACAGCAAAGAGAACCATCTCAAAAAATCCTGACAGGAAATGCCAAACGCGGACAAACTGCACCATCAAAGTTAAAACTGAACCAACGAGGACATAACCGCCACATTTCACGTGTAGGGAGCCAGTAAACAGATGACCAATACGTTTACATTATTCAGCGTACCCTTTTCAAATGGCCACTGGAGGCGAAACATTTCCCAGAAACGCTCAGACTAAACTGTAAGACCTTGAAGTTGGTATTGTTCCATTCAGTTCAAGGTGAAAGCCCGCAGATTGCAGTGACACTCGTTTGGTTTCCAGGAGCAAATAGCAGCAGTTCTTTGAAAAGACACGTCCCCGACGCGCCTCTCCTGGCCTCGCTGAATTGTGAAGAGGCCTTGGATGCGGCGGCTGAGTTTATCACTCTTAATGAGAGACTCTGCAGTAGGCCACACTCCATTACACATGAGCCAGATGATGAATTACATCGCCTTCCATGACTCCCTGACCCCAAGGGATGTTTAATTAATCAGAGGCTGGACATGGCCACCATTAGTCGAAGGAACAGCGGCCAGGGCTGCCCTGGACACATTCTCACTCCCACACATCATTATTTGGCCATCTTTCCGGCGCCTCCACCTTGGCAGCCAGGTGTGAATATATAGAATCAGAGGAGAGTGAAAGAGAAGGAGAGACGTCTTCGTGACCTCATGGGGGCTGTTACCAACACTAACTGCTATTTGAATGTGAAACAACCTCAGCTCTTAATCAGCGGCGAATATGAATAATTGAGTCTCGCAGATTAGCCGAGAAGGAGGAGCGGCGTGGAGGTGGAAGCGTTGCCGCACAGGTGGAGCAGCGGCTCCCAAAGTGGGATCGAGGGACCCCCCCAGGAGGTCTCCTGGAGGGCTCCTGGAGAGAGATCCAGGACAAAATTAGGAATAGTTTAAGAATGAAACACAATTGGCTATAAATTGCTGCATTGGAGCCATGTGGTGGAGGGACTATTCTAATGATGCTTCATTCTCACGACTATTATTTTCCCATTATGACGACAAAAAGTTAATTTGATCCTAAATCAACAACAACAGTGGCTGAATGTGCGATCGTTTTGAGGGTCTGTGACATGAAATATTTCAGATCCCAAAACGGCTTTTTACAGACAGGTGACAAACGGAAGGGAAAGCCTGAGTGAACGAGTGGCGCGACATAATGAATGCAGATGCTTCCACGCAGGTGCTCTCCACGGCACAATTAAGCAATTAACACCCAATCATGCTCCGTGGCATGTACACAAACGCTGAGTGGGCCCAGTTGAGTCTGATTTGCATCAAGATGGCCAAAGTGACTTTGAAAGAGGACCGAATTACATAGAGGTTACATAGAATGGGATATTATATTCGGGTTGTGGTGCATAAAGGCCTCATTACAAACATGAATGCACATTTGAGAGTTCAGTGGTGCAAAAATCACGGACATTGCTCTGCAGAGATGTGGAGAGAAGTGATATGGTCGTATGATTCATCCTTCACCTTGTTCTCCACAAGAGGTTGAGCAGATGTGTGGCGTCCAGCAAGAGGACATTACAGGCCTGAATGCTGGACCCCCACAGCGAGGAGATCCAGGGACTCTGTTGTCCTGTTTGGCCCCTGTGACTCCATCAAAGGGATTACCAACAGGCTTGGCCTTTGTCAAACCCCCTGTCAAAAGAGCCATTTTCCCCAAAGTCTCACTGTTGCAAAATTCAAGACATTTTTCCCTTCAAAGATCTTGAGAAAGTCGTACACGCCCTCATTTCCTCTCGCTAGGACTCCCTGTCCCACCTCCAACTGGTTCCCAATCACCCCTTTTTTGGGCGCTCAACTGGCTGCCAGTATGGTTAAGAATAGATTTTAAGGTTCTTCTGCTTGCTTACAAAGCCCTTCACGGGTTTTGGCACGACTCATGTAAAAATCATGTTTGGGAAGCTGCAGAAGGCTCAAAGTTAGCATGACTCAGAGAGTCACGGTGAGCACATTAATGGGAAATACGCCATGTTGAATATACAGGAGTTTTCCCTGGAGCGCAGACAGATTTTAAAGTCTTCACCGTGTCACCTCATGACAATGTGAGAACTGAGTCGAGTCTTGATGCTCGATATGATGGATTATACAGCTGAAGCGAGTTTCAAGGGTCTTCTCACGGCGTATGGGAATGAATGTAAAACAAGGGCAGCCTCAAAAATACATAAAATTCAAAAGACAATGGTGTGGTCTGGAAAATGGTGAGCACAGGTATAAATACGTTAGTTATCTGATAGTAAACTTGCTAAATGACGGGTTTGGACCGTTAAGATCATCTCTGTGACCCTGCAGAGGTTTAAACTCTCGGCTCTGCTGCTCGTGACTCCTGTTATTATTTACTGAATCCCCATCCAACCTTCCATCTTCGTCCTACTACAGTTTATGGCTTCTTCTGCTTTAAGATACTTGGTGGGTTTACGATAAAGTTGTCCTTGGCTCAGGCCCTGATTGTAACGACTGCAGCTTCATGACTGTCTGGCAGATCAAGGTCTTTCTCTTATCCACCTTTTGATCCGTGTGCAGTGCCGTACACTGAATACCGAAATGCAAATCTGTGACACAGAAAAAAAAAAAAAAATATATAAAATATTCCTTCGAGTAACTGTCAAGATTCTTCTCCAGACTTTTTCCTTGTAGGAATCAAAACAGCACTTTCTGTTCGGGTAGATTGTGACCTGCCAAGCTTCAACACGGCACTAAAAATTCATCAGATTCAAACAACTTGAGTGACATGTTTTCCTCTTTCAGCCCGCAGACCCTCTGCATCTCCTGATGCTGTTGTTTGAAATTGCTCGTCTCTATTCTTCTCCCTGTACTATACATTTGTCTGTACCAAACACTGGCTTGTATTCCCATGACACAGAAATACTCTGCTCCGAATTCGACATTGATGGTGGGCAAATGGCTGCACGCGTATTCATCTATCCCGTTTAATTTGTAAGTGGCAGTATTGTGGATGGCGTGGAGAAAAGAGCTGGGCATGAATTTGGCCTCTGAAATTCACTTTGAAAGTGTGAACTTGCTTGTTATTGAAATTTAAATGTAAATTCTGCCGCGAAAGGTCACAAAGACGCGACTGAAGTATTCGAGCTGCAGGCTGCCGATTGGTGCCGCACGTTAAATGTGGCTCCATTAAAAGCAAAATATCACTCTTACTGAGCTCATATCGACTTTGATATCAGATGAAGGTGACAGACATCTCCGCAGAGCTGCATTTTACTAAACTGTCCCCAGAAAACTGCTGTTGGTCTCAGACATGTGGTGTCTCTGCTTGCATCCACTCAGCTATTTAATTATTAGGTATCTCATTTCAAAACAACTGTGGCGACTGCAGGTTCATTCGATGGTGGACAGTGGCTGAGGTATGAGTTACAGCCTCTGTGTGGCAGTGTGTGCTCGCAGTGTCCCTCTCAGACATTTCAGGCTTAGCCAGCTCTGCACGAACAGCCCTCCTGGCTCCTCTGGTTTGTCTCATCTGCTCTCTGCGTGCTGAGCATCTTCCAATCTGGCCGCAAGCGATGGAGCGACTGGCGCTCTCGGTGTCAGCTCTCCTCAGGATTGTCAGAAGTCCTCTGTCAAATCCCCCTACCGGCTGGCCCTGCAGGCTCCAAGGAAATTAACCAGGAGCAGAGACGGGGGAGGGGCCGACGCTGGCAGCAACTTTTATTTTCTATTCATGCTTGCAACAGTATTACACTTTCATAAAACGACTTCCTCCATGATCCCAGCCAGTGGTCATTTCATTTGTGCGAGCGACAGCTGAGGAGGCACAGAAAAATGAAATCGACTTCGCTGTGTGGCTCTCTGGCAGCTGACCAGCAGGGCTCTTTGCTTCTTAGTCTTATTTCCTGGTGCACTTTCCTCAGAGTAACTCGACTTGAACCCTCCGTGACTCATCCGCACAAATATATGGAACATTAACATCAAGCACAAAATTAACATTTTTTTTTGCTCAGGGGGCACAACGGCTTCCAGATTCCCAAATTCCCAAACAATGTTTGACCTTTTGGATTTAAAATAACCTCCAAACCAGCGCTGGGCGCCTGCCAGAGTGGCTTTGAGGTAAATAAAATTCAGTCAATGCCAGACTGCACCAGCATTTGCCTTGAGTTTATCTCTCACTCTGATTAATAGTGAAACAACCTGCTGAATAAAACAGTAAATGGATCTTGTAAGAAATAACAATTACTGGAAACGCAGTTCTCACTTTGCCTCCAATATTTCGGTTCATTGTGATTTTTGAATTGCAAATGTTGAACATGAACATCAAGGATGGAATTTGGGCACGCAGTCGTAATTAGAGAGAACAGCACTCAAGAGCAGCATTACTTTAAAAAATAAACCTGTCTTCTTAAAATGGGAGCACTACGATCACATCATACCTGCGGTTTGTAATTACATGAGTGAAAGAGGGAAACTGTCAGCTGAAACTAAAAACCTCGGATGTATCTGATGTAGAATGATGTTGAACAAATGGAAAGTGTTTCATATCTCTGACTGACTTTTAAAGGTCAATGCTCGCAATGTGCCAATAAATGAGCGCGACGATTTTATGTTAACATTGGATTTTTTTGCATCAGTGTGATGAGGTCGCTTAATGTTTCAGCTATTTAATTCACAAGTTTGGCCAAAAACACATTTTCAAGGTGTCTGTTTTGTTCTCCGTTGACTGCCAGCTTTAGACTAATGCGGTCTAATACAACAGTCTTGCAATAAATCCTCTCTTCATGAATAATGTCCGGTTGTTGTTGAAACTGTGAGGTTTTGATTCAAATTTTGCAGTTTGTGGTGCAGTGTTTCTCTGTTTTGTCCGATGAGGGTGGGATCAGTAACAGATACACATCTCCGGCACTGCAACAGTGGGCGACATGATGTTCACCCCAAATGTGTTGGATGGGGAGATAAAGTTACTCCAAACTGAACTGGGAAGAGTCTGCCCTCAAAGTGTTGCAACGTAATCAGAAACTAATTTATCCAGCCTGTTTGAAATGACCGGACGTGCAACCTTTCCGTCTGTCTACGTAACCGCCTGCCTGCACAGACTCTGCCCGTGCACTCATTGCGCATGACTTTGAAAAGGCTAGCTGGATGTATTGCTAAAGATATATTGCTAACTCAGTAGCACAAAGCACACAGCCCCTGGGTCTGTCATTCCGCAGCGAGCTAACTCAGTAGCACAAAGCACACAGCCCCTGGGTCTGTCGTTCCGCAGCGAGCTAACTCAGTAACACAAAGCTACACAGCCCCTGGGTCTGTCATTCAGCAGCGAGCTAACTCAGTAGCACAAAGCACACAGCCCCTGAGTTCTGTCGTTCTGCAGCGAGCTAACTCAGTAGCACAAAGCACACAGCCCCTGAGCCAAAGAACAGAACCGCTGTGACAGCAATGGACTTGTTCAGCGGCTAACCCAGTATCGTTAGCACGAAGCACACTGCCACAGCAGAGGACAGTAACTGCCAGGCCATGTTGGACTGAGGTACGTTTTCTACTTGTGTTTATACAACTGTGGCATTCATTATTCACATATTTACTACACTGAAAAAGCTAAGGGAGCTTGTTTACTGTAGCAAACTAGTCGCTAACACATATGTCCTAGCTAGCCAATAGGAGCTACAGGGCAGTCGAATGCAGTCAGGCAGTGCCTGTTTATGTGTTCTGGTGGAGGCCTGAACTGGAGGCTGTGGGATATTTATTTTAGTTGGATACTTTCAAAATGTAGCTTGCTGGTTAGTCCAATCTTACCAGCGCCAGCTTAAACAGAAGCATATGACAGTGTTATCAATCTCCTCATATAAGTCTTGGCAAGACAGTGAATAAGCATATTTCCCAATCTGTTGGACGATTCCTTTCCAAGACCAAAAAAATAAAACGGCCAAAAAACAAATGTACACAAGGGCCTCTTCACATACGTTTGGCCATGAAGTAAACACTAGATACTGGATATGTGGAAATAAAGATACAGAATCCCAAACACACACTATGACGTCCTTAGACTTGGAGTAGATCTGCTGAAGCATAATAACTGAATGCATTATAATGGATATTGTATTCTCATCTGCCGGATGAGCGAGAAAAGATGAACGTACGTGCACTTTAAAAGGAAGTAATCTCCGTAAGACTCTCGTTCCATCTCATCGTTCGTCTCTTAATGTTTGCTTCATGGTGTCTCTAACATGGAAGACGTGCGATGTAACTGTGTTACAATCTCCCTCAAATTGCTTGACATTTGTGGAGCACATCGGGAAGGACTAACTGAGCAAAAAAAACAAAACACTACACCGGGGGGTAAAGAGCCATTGACAGAGATTCTCTTAAAGATAATTACAGTGACGGAGTAAGATCTATGATAATAAGCCCTTTTTTCACCAGACTACTGCTTAACAAAAGCAGTTCCTAATGCATTTGTACAAGACAGTCTCTCGCTGGAAAATAGGGGAGAATTTCAATGTGCAGATAAAAGCGAATCATCGCCTGGCTGAGTCTAGTCTTTATTTTCCGCCGTGCCCCCCCTGTGACTTCAGAATGAATTCTGGATAGAAGTTTGTCCATATGCCTCTTAATGCGTCGCGCTTATTTCCAGCTGTTAGGAACCTCTTTCTCACTGATTGTAATGAAGAGGAATTTTGATAAGGAAGATGAGGAGAGGCGAGAGAGAGAGAGAGAGAGAGATGGAGGAAAAAATGGGTTTGATCTTGAAGCGGGGGAAAGGGCGTAGGAGTCCTCCGGGCCTTGGCTTCTTAAAAGGTGCTTGTAGCCTCCAGGGAAGATGCTCGCTCTCTCCCTCTCTTCTCTCTCCCTCGCTCCCTGCACGTCTTCTTCCTCATCTGCCAGCACCCCCGCCACTCAAGATCAATTATGATTGACAAGCGCTCTGGTTCAGAACTCGTTTAAGTTGCTTGATCTATGGGTAGATATCACCCCCCCCCCCTTCCTCCCTTCTTACTCCTACGTCCCATCGTTTGCCCAATCTGGGATCATGCAGAGTAGCTACCTGAGGGATCTGTGCTTTCACTGAAGTCCTTGCAGCATGTCGAGCGCTCTTATCCCAAGAGGACTTTCAAAGGCTCGTGCGCTGTTTGCCAGTTCGTGTGAGGATGCTGTGTTAGCTCGACAAAAGAGGAAAAAGAGATTTTTTAACATTGCATCGCGGGTCTTCACGGTGTTTTATGCAGAGCCGTAAACTGATATCTTAAGCCTAAAGAATTAGTTCAAGCTTGTCCATTTTGTCGTAATGCTTTCAGAAATCTGGCAGAAAATGGATTATCCCTGCCATCTCCCTTTAGCTATTGCGGCAGATAACACGCACAACATAACATCTCAATTATTTCTCAGTATAAACAAGCGTCTGTGCCTGCAGTTTGTCTAACCTACTCTAAATGAACACGATGATGAGATCTGTCTACAGAGTGATGTGCACACGTTCACATCTCACACAGCGTCCAGGCTGGATTCCCGTCAAATCAAAGGCAGCCGATCCTCTCGTCACGCAAAATGAAACATCAAATCAGGACGGGCAGCAGAGGTATTGACTGCCACCGAGGATGAGGTTTGAGAGACTTGTTTTACAAATGTGTAACAAATGTGTATGATTTGGGGGATATAAAATGACTGTCCCAAAAACTACTGGATGAATTGCTAGGAAATTGGTCTTGGTCCCCCAGAGGATGAATCCTAATCATGACTTTTGAGGTCCCCTGAGTTTTCCTATAGTGGGTTGACATCTGAGGTTATGCTGTGGGCTCAAGTGAAATGTTTGGATGAAAGACTGCCAGGAAATCTTGAACAGATATTCAAGCTCCTCAGGGAAAATAATAATGACTTGGGTGAGTTTTCACAAAGCGCCATCGGTTAGAAATAATAACTTTGTGTTAAAGGTGCAATGTGTGGGAATTGCCGTCCTGTTGAACTCATACTCAGAACAAATACAGGGCAGCATGTCACCAGAGAAATAGCTAATTGCTGTTAACTGTGGCGGCTAGTTAGCTCAGTTAGCCGTGCAGCTAGCAGTCCGGACTGGGAGATCGAAGCATCCAGGGAGTGTTGGTTAGCATAGTTTCAGACTGGGATGAGCTGGGGCTAGCTGGATAGCATGCTAACGTCAATAGATATCTCTTCAACATAATACACTGACACACATTTAAGTGCTGTTTGGTAAATAATAACAAATTTACTAAGATGGTAATCTGCACATTAGCCACGCACTGTGTGCATGTTAGCATACTGAAGTTTACCTTTACCACTTGTTTCCACGTATCTCTGTGTGTGAGTTAATCCAAAGTCCATGCATTCCTACGGGATTCTCTGTGATCTCTGATGTGCTACACCCCTGGCGTGCTTGAACTCCTCACTTACTGGTCCTGTGTTTGTCTCAATAATGCTTCATATGCATGTGAAAACAGAAAATTGGCTTCGCCCTGATGTTTGCGGTGGCATTCCTATCCATTCACAAAGAAATGTTGTATTGACACTACGAGCTGCAGGCAAGGCGTGAAGGTCAAAGCATCTGTTGTGCCCGAATAGAGCCTCAAACAGCCGTTGGCATGGCTTTAGACTCTAAAAGAATCTGAACAACCAACAAAACAACGTGACTCCATGTTCATCTGAAGTTTAAAAAATCCTGCTTACAAAAAAAAGAAAGCACTGTAAGCGAAGCATCACACCTGGCTAATCTTTGTTTAGCCACAAAGCTACTGCTAATAATGTTGAGTATTAAAGTTAAGACTTCTTTGGCAGCAGTCGTGTTGTGACTATCCCATTTTTAATGGATTAAAAATAACTCCCCTTGACAAATACATTTTCAATTTAAATTACATGCCTTTTCACCTCAGTCTGCAGATTCTCTTATCAAACCGTGCTCATGGTATTCAGTTTAAAAGTAATTCCAAATTACCTTTTTGTGAAAATAAGCTGTTAAGCTCCAACTAATATATTACGAGCAGAATTGCTTACACTAGCTCATTGTTCTCGCCTGTAAACAAACTCTCTGTCTTCCGCGCGACGCCTCGTAATGAGACACATACTGACCATCACGCCGTTTAAGTCGTGCAGAATTTCCTCTGAACTGATCACTGTGAAATTAACTGTGATAAGCACTGCTAATACTACATTCTGAAGCCCCGGCGACTGGCTTCCTGTCCAAACACTTCATTATTTTCCCTCCTCACTGCTTTGAATGTGTGCTCATGTTACTGGAAGGGATTTCATGGGGGATATAAGCCTGAGAAGTCCCAAATTAGGCCAAACAAAAGCACACGGCTCACCACCGGGGGACACAGTTAGAAGTGTTGGCAGTTTAGTTCGCTCTGAAATGCGACTCATCACAGCTGTCTCAATGAGAAGATTCCATGTGAAGCTTTGCAATTAGGATAATTCTTGGTTTACAGAGGATCTGGCCACTTTCAACATTAAATTCCTGGAGAAAACCCGAAGTTTGGAGTTGTGTTCATCTGCGCGGGGATTTTTCTATTTACTCGGTTTCACAATACCCATCAGCCTATTCAAGCATGGCTTACGGCCATATTTGTAAAATACCTGTGAGTCCATCAAGTTTAAACTGTTTTGTCAATGAGAGAGAGAGAGAGAGAGAAAAAAATCTCTTATCAGTACAGTTGCAACTGGCCACACAGCGTCAGACCCAAAAGGACAGTGCATTTGTTAATACTAATATCAATATTCCTCCCGATCGTTGTGGAGCTGTGATTGTGAATTGAGGGCCGGCTGATTGGTTTTCATTCTCAACAAGAGCTGTGGAGAGGCAATTTAATTTCCTCTCCTGCCTGCCTTCTGGGAGACTATTTTTTTATTTTATTTTTCTGCTTTCCTCTCCAAAAAATGTCAACACGACTTTGTCAGCACTAAGCACATTCTCTGCTGTGACAGATATCACCTGACCCCAATTTATGAAAGGCATGGAAGAGACACACACCGGCAGCACAATATGAATATATTATCTTCCCCGATGTGTCCTGTATTCAGCGTTTGAGAATTATATTGAAGGATGTGGCGGAAATCTGAGCCGCCTTCACTTAAATAAGACAAAGGCACTCCGTCTGGATGCAAACAAAACGGGGAGCTCATGAATACTCTTAACATGCAGTTGTCCCTCAGCCTGGCCACAGTGACTGTGATGGGGCTGTCAAGCTGAGATCAAATGAAAATATCAATCAAAAGGTGCATCCCCCTCCCAAAATATAATTAATGAAAGGCGCTTTTATTTCCAGACAGCTGAACTGTGAGAGTGAGATCTCCCCGCTGACGCTCCTGTCACGTCTGTATGGAGTTCCTATCTCTCCTTTTCAACACAACAGCCAGCCTCCAGGTTCAAATGCAGCCTGTCTCCTTGATAGTCCAGTGCCATCACGGCATCCGTATTATCTACGTGAGGAAGGATCTCTGCATTCTCAGCCGAGCGAGGCAAACAGCGGTTATAGAAAAACCTGCTTTCTCCCTTTAATGGCGCCTCCTGCCACTCTGAGAGAAGTGCCGCCGTAATGTTTATTGAATCCTATTCTCAACAACAGCCATAAAAGCCGACAACATTGGTTCCCGACTGAAACCCTCAACTTGGCAAATCTATACGTTACATAAACGCACATTGCGCACGGATGAAGACGTGCACTAAGCAAAACATCCGAGACATCCGAAAGGGTTTGACTGCGTGCGGATCCACGTGCACGAGCTCACGCACGCACGCACGCACACACACACAAATTGCATTCAAAAGACATCTGCCATCATGTGACCACGAGGCATTCAGATGCTACCCTCCAATGAATATAAAGTATAAACACTCCTCCAAATTCTCCACCCCTGGCCTCTATTTCATGCCATTATCTTGGCATAATAAACACATTAGCTTCTCCCTACCCAATTCTGCTCCTAAGATGAATCTTTCCCCACTATATAAAATAATTTGCCAACATTATATGTGCTGATGAATAATTCATGAGGGTTCATGGAGAGTTTCAGCCCCATCTGAGTCCTGGAGGAAGCAGAGCTGACAGACACCCAGGTTCTACACTTGGACCGGCTCTCGGGAGAGAAAAGTGGAGGATTTAGTGAAACATTTTGCCTGTGAAAATGATATAGAGCCCCCTGTATTCTCTCTGAAGGGTACTTATTCACACAGGCATGAGGGCAGTTCAAATGAAGATGCAGGATCATTTCATCTCTATTGAATTGTCATAATTGGTTCAAGTGAAATGATTTCTAAGCTGCTCTGTCTGGACTTGTGTTTCCTGTATCCTATAAATATACTGCAGACGTTACCAGTGCCTGACTTCAGGGAAAATAGAAAATAAGAAAAATAAAGTGTCTCCAGTGTAAATGATGTAAGCAAAACTGTATGATGCTCTCGGTTTAGGTGTCAGCTGGGGTAAAAATGGGGACGCACCCCACGTGAGTTCTGACAGAAAACTTTCCGTCACGAAATGAATCCTCTCCAACTGCTCCCGACAAGACGTGGCACCTTAATAATGAACTAGGATGTTTGTCGGTTCTGAACTACTCTGGCGTTCGGACTGTTCTCATTCCCTCGTCGTCAAATAATAATGTTTTGTCCTGTCTCTGCAGTATGAAAACTGAGACGTACGACTCTACGTAGGGAGGTGGTTGAGGTGATGTGAGGGTCAAACACAAGACTTTCACCCCAGAGACGACTGTCCGTGTTTCATGTGAAACCAAACCTCAATGTAGACTTATTTTAACTTATGTACGTTGGCTACAAACTTAGCTTACGTTCACGTACGTAACGTAACATACTTATGTTCAACCTAGACCACAATCTGTGAGCCTTTCACAATGTCAACCACATTAGAAAGGCTTTCTGGCAGCCTTAGCGTCATGCAGATTCTAAAAGGTAACTTGTGCATTTATACGAGATGTCAATGGGGAAAAATGACAAAATGTTGGTCGTTAACAATCGGGGAAAGAGAGCAGTTTGACCTCACCTTCAAGAGTAACTTAACTCACCCTGAAAATCTTGACTTTAAAGACCTCTGGTGGTTTTACTTGACATCACTGTTGGGTGTACTTTTTGTGGTCAGAGGTGAAAAAGGCTACTTTAATCCAGAGAGACACACGACTCTTCAGTCATTTCTGATCCGCCGCCAATGTGGTGAAGATAAGTTTAAGTTCAGCCAACTGAAACAAGACACGTCTAAGCTTAAGTAACAATGGCCACTGTGGCTTATGTGATCAGAATAACTTCATATATTGGTAGAAAATGGGACAGGAACCCTCGAAAACATGCATGTCCAACCACCTCCCATCATCAGAAAATATATGTCGAGTGCATTTCCTTCCTCAAGCAAATGCATGATACATGAAAGCAGCCTGACCTGAAGACTTTTAGATGAACATACGTGACCTGGCGCATACATACTCCATCCTCACAGCTGGCACATTTGAACCAGATGGCAGATGTGGCTTCACTTGATGCTTTTAAGGAAAGGGTGTCTCATTACTCTTGAAACACATTCCCTCCCTCTTTCAGTGGTTTGCTTGCATCTTTCCATACATCCTTGGAGGGATGGACTGAGATGCAAGCAAAGTACACATGTGAGGGAAAAGGTGGATGCTATTTAAGATATTTGGGTTGTACTTTGTGTACCGCACATGCCAGGATATAAACAAAATGGTGACTCACCCGGCGCTATGCGTCACGGCTCTCTTCGCCTCTGGCTCATCCAATATTTTTCTCCCGTATATCAGGACATCTCATCCTCTATTATTGCTTGAATGAAATATTCAACTTATTTGGGTTTATCTTCGGTGTACGGCTCTGTGGAAAGTAGGGATTTCAAACTTTTTGCTGCTCAGCAACCATCAGAAATTAAGAATTTACTCATGTGCTGGGTCTAAAAATAGCTCTTACTCTTTGAAGAGTTCTTTGTTGCTGATTATTTGTAAAGGAAATTGAATTTCTTTTCTCGTATTCTTTGTGGTTCAAGGTGAATTATTTTCCTGAAGGAGATTGTTAGTTACAGATTGTGGTTTTGTAGTATAAAAGGATGTAGTTTCGTGCAACAACGTAATTAATTACGTTCCCGTTAAAGGCGCTCATGCCAAAGCGTGTTTTGATGCATTTTCAAGTTTACAATGAACCGATGTCAAAACAACGCAGACTGAGCGCTCCACTGTGAAACTGCTGCAGACTCAGGTAAGATTTTACATGAATCCCAATTTATTGAACATTCATCCCATCTGAGCGCATCCCCGACCAGCTGCTGAACACGGCTCGCTCTTATTGAGTACTGATTGAATAAATGTGTCAGCTTTAACCCACTTCGGTGGTTTGTAAGCCCGAGGCATGTTCCCTCGTAAAAAAAAAAAAAAAAAAAAAAAAATGGCAATAAACTCAGAGGGTGTCAACTTCCAGGGGATCTCATGCAGAAAATGGATGCACACACAAATGTCCTCACTGTGTCTGGTATTTAGAAAATGCAAATCTGTCTTACACAACACGCTCCCCGACCTCCCCTCTACAATCTCTTCAGCACCCGTAGTCTTTTTGAAGTACTGAGTTGAGATGTGTGTCTACAAGTTGGACCTAAACGCCTGACAGTGTCACTCTAATACTTGTTAATCTCATTAAAAAGAGTTTAGGGGATATATTGTTAGAGATTATGTTTATCCAGCACAGCACACTTCTCTGGTGTCTCCTCTCTTACAATATTAAGTAAATGTTATGCTGCTGGAAAGGTATATTATGGTATAGGTATGTAGGTATATTTACTGCACGACTACCTCAGAAAGCATCATTCAGACTGTGACTGCTGAGAATAATGACAGAATTTGGCCATAAACTCTTCGACAAGGTGTTCTCGACTGTGAGTTTGTATTTTTGTCACACGTAACATGATTCTGGGGATGGCAATGTCTGAAATATCAAAACAACTGCTGGTTGGATAACCCTGACAGTGAGTGCAGACTTTCATGGTTCACAGACGATGTTTTTCCTCCGGTGGTACCACGAGGCTGACATTTGTGGTCTGAGTGAAACGCCTCAACACTATTACGTGGAGCTGACCAATACTTTACATATGGACTGGCTGTACAAGCTGAGTCCAATAATGTTGTATTGACACATCGATCTAAAGGTCTGTTGTGATTATCGCTTGTTTTTATTCATTATTTGTGTTTATTTTTGATCTTTTAACTTTTGTCTGTTCTGAAAACTCTAAGCCAGATCCAGCCTGTCTTCAACAGAAAAGATGGAGATGAAAGCAACTTGTTACAGCTCATATTGATAATTGTTGTTAGGCAGCGACCTCTAGTGGCCGAAGTACTTATAACGACAACAAAAGAGGCAGTCAGGAGAATCAGTACCAAGAACGATACGTTCACAGAGGGAGGAGGTCAAGGACAAATGGTTTTAGGTCAAACAAGTTCAAGACTTTCACCCAGGAAGTGAAAGAAAGTTAGTGAAATCAATGAAATAAGTTATTTCAGACGAGCCACAATGTTTTCCTAACCAAACTGCAAGCGTAAGTCAAAGGTCCGGCACATTAACATGGCTGTATGCTTTTAGACTGTTAATGATCGTGTTATGTTTACTTGCATGTATAATAAATGAATGAACTTGAGCGTGTGTGTATGTGTCTCATGATTATGATATTATTGCTACACATAAAATGTGGATTCTACATTGCTGTAATTATCTCCTGTAATATTTTGCCTGGAGACTCTTCAAGCCTCCATCTTTCACGATACCAATTAGAAGAAGAGGAAGCGCCCGAGGACTGACTCCAGATCCGAGCCTTGGTCAAGGGCACTGACTGGAGAATCAACATGTTTAGACGGTGGGGTACCTGGAGGAAGCCCATGTAAGCACGGGGAGAATGTGCAAAAACACCCTTCCTCCTGCAGGATTTAACCCAGAACCGGCGTCTTGCCTTGAGGGAACAGTCCTAATCACTGCACCACCATGCTAATTACCAAATGTTGGCATGCTAACAAGTACAACAAGTACCGCATGTTAACAATGTAACCATTTGTAGGGATGTTAGCATTTGCTCGTAGCACCACTCAGCTGCTAAATATGTGCTGCCAGGACGTGTTTTAACACATTAGTGGACTGAAAATGTACGAGAAAATGTGCACATGAACAGAAACACATCAGTTCTGCTATCTGAACAGACGATGCGAGTAATCGAGCCGGAGCAGGAACACTCATGTGAACTTAGTAATGCCTTTGTTTTCAAATACAACAACAAATACAATGAGACTGTGCTGATGTTGTGGATGGATGAATCCATGAAAGATTTATCAATGTCGAAACTTTTCTCAAATTATCAGGCTGTGTGCATGCAGTGAGTAAAACCCCAACGCCTTAGATGATAGCAGACAGACAGAAGGACAGAGATAGAGACCAAGAGCAAAGCTGGCTGAAGACTCTGATTTAAATTGCGCTCTTTACTCTGTACAAGCCTTCAAAGGGCAAACTTCACTCTCTCAAGATTCACTGATTTGCCGTTTCTGCCTCAGTAACAACAACCTTCAGGTCAACCTTCTGCCTTTGTGCCAGCATGTGAGTGTGTTGTCCGCAACATTACGGCCGCAGAATTCAATACGGATCTGTTTTAATGATCTAAGCGCTTACACAAAATGATAAAAACAAAGATACATCTATGGATTCGGCTCAGCCGGCATTGACCCTGGATATCTGTTATACATAAACACAGACCACAGTCAACCCTGATATTACAGCTGGAAAACAGAGAGCAATCAGAAGTGCCAAAGCAGGATTTGGTTTACTGTTTAATTGTGTGTACAAAGCAGAAGCCCAGTTTTTCTTACAAGTGGACCCCTTCCAACAGTCAGAGGGAGACTCTTAGGGCGACTCAATTGCCAGAATAAGTGTTGGCAATGTAGTTTCTGAAAACCACCTCCCGATCTGAAAGCCAGGTCAGAAAACCAGCCTTTCTGACTTCCAACATTTCAAATACAGCAGCCTGGTCGGTGGCCCTGCACTTCTGACTTTGAGTCTATAGTTTCCCTCGACTAGTTCATTCACAGGACTTCCCCCTCCAGAGACAGAGATTCATGTCCTGTTACCAAGAATAAAGAGTGATTTATTTTTAAGTTATCTAAAGTAAGTAAGTAAAGGTACGTAAATGTTGTAGCTTATGTGGGCGATATATTGTATGTTGTGTGACATGAGTTACTTCACGTTACATTACGAGATCAAATGTGGTTATTTCTACTCGAAGTATGATCTTTTCCTAACCCTCTACAAGTAGTTTTGGAGCCTAAACCTAACCAAACTGTGATTGTTGCACAACCAAGGGCGTAAGTTTGGTCTCAGCTTTGGTAGGAACACCGCCCAGCAACCTAACCTCCTGCCTAGTGTCTCATCACAGAACCATTTAAGACCTCACCTGAAGCCCAGACGGTCCAGCTGTTGCTTCCTTAACCTGCACTACATCTGTACTGGATATCTGAACTAAGTACTTCCTAGACTACTTGCATGTATAATAGGAAATACTCTTACTGTGTACTTTTAGAGCAAACCTGGGTCAAAATCCTGACCAGATCACAAGAATAAGGATATTTCGGCCAACTTTGATGTGCAATAAAAAACTTGTTTTCCATAAGCAGTTCAAGATTCATATACCACTGAGCTAAGTACTTCCTAGACTACTTGCATGTATAATAGGAAGTACTCTCACTGTGTACTTTTAGAGTAAACCTGGGTCAAAATCCTGACCAGATCACAAGAATAAGGATATTTCGGCCAACTTTGAGGTGGAATAAAAAACTTATTTTCCATAAGTAGTCCAAGATTCATATACTACTGAACTAAGTACTTCCTAGACTACTTGCATGCATAATATGAAGTACTCTTACTGTGTACTTTTAGAGTAATCCTGTGTCAAAATCCTGACACAGATCACAAGAATAAGGATATTTCGCCTAACTTTGAGGTCGAATAAAAAACGTATCTTCCATAAGTAGTCCAAGATTCATATACTACTGAACTAAGTACTTCATAGACTACTTGCATGCATAATATGAAGTACTCTCACTGTGTACTTTTAGAGTAATCCTGGGTCAAAATCCTTAACAGATAACAAGAATAAGGATATTTCGCCCAACTTTGAGGTCGAATAAAAAATGTATTTTTCATAAGTAGTCCAAGATTCATGTACTGCTGAACTAAGTACTTCCTAGACTACTTGCATGCATAATATGAAGTACTCTTACTGTGTACTTTTCAAGTAATACTTTGTCAAAATCCTGACCAGATCACAAGAATAAGGATATTTCGCCCAACTTTGATATGTAATAAAAAACTTATTCTTGGACTACTTATGGAAAATAATTTCATTGCACATCAAATTTGCACATCATGTTAACAACAACCATCAGTCTGAGAGTCTAACTTCCTGTTTCCACTTTCACTTTCCACTGGATGTTGCATGTTACGTGTCACTGCTAACCTGACAAATGTGCAAATCTGATGCTAGAGGAGCAGGTAGAGCGTCACAGTTTGAAGCTTATGGCCACTGACCAAGCTGCCGAATCTGACGGGTTGGGAGTGAGAATGTGTCGCATAAACATGTAATGTGAAGCTGATGTGACACACACTTTAGGAATGTTGATGTGGTAGTCTATGACACACAAATTTGAACATATCAGTGGTATTTCATCCTGGTGACTGGGTGTTCTGATGGACCGTTTTTGGTTCAGTCTGTCACCCAATCGGCTCAAGGTGATGCACCCTGACACGGAGCAGCCTCTGCACCACAAACACAAAACATCACCGCCTCAGTGTCAGGGTGTTGACAACCAGCTCATGGATCTCTCTTCCCCCGCTCACCCCTTTTGGGATTCACTGATAAAAAGGCAGCGCTGGTTTACGCCGGCATTAAATTCAACCCCGTCACTGCCACATTGTCTGCCTACGCTCCCCAGCCAAGTGTGATAACAAAGACGAGAAAAGGAGAGAGCAGACCTCTCCTGTCGAGCTGACGAGCCTGATAAGCCCAGCAAGGTCATCAAAAGTTTGCCTCATTAGTCTCCCCCCACCTCCCTTCTTAGGATATCTCTAACAAACTTTGATCAGAGATTAAGGAACTGCGTGTGATGTTAATGGATGCCACTAAGTTGCACTGCTGCATCTCAAATCAACACCAAACAAATCAGCACCAAGAAAATCTAGCTAGGATCAGCGCAGACGGAAGAAAAGATGCCTTGGATAGCTTTCGACCCCCTAGTATGCCTCTTTTTCTCAGATACTGGGCATTAACCTTCTGCCTTCTACAGTTTCCCCTAATGCCCAGAAGCAGGCTCTTCTTCAGTACTTAGTCATATTTCCCATTTTGAGAAAGGGTGGAATGAACCAGATGCACTCATCAATTCTGCAGATTTACCAAATTTAGTTGCAATTAATCTTCCGCCACAGACTGTCTTCTCTAAAATTTGAAATTGGCAAAGAATGCTTCTGACAAATGTATCTTTATTCAGCAAGCAAAAGCTTTTTGGAAGAATAATTTTAAATGAGTGATTTAATAATCAAGTTCTTATTGAGTCAACTTCTCCCAACTTCAGTTTGACCAGTGCCAAAGTTTTAGGATACATATGCTTGTTCAGAATATGATGCTCCTCAGTTTAAAAACACATTTCACAGTGATTTTTTTTTCTTCATTTGTTGATTGGTTGGAAAACATTTTTCATTAATTCTGCAATTCATGTTGTCCTTTAGCAGTGCGAGGAAAGTGAAATTCAATGCATCTATCAGCATAACGCATGAGTGTCAGCGCAGTATTCATTTGTTTACAGCTATCAGACTGAATTTTCCGTATTTCTTCTCATGTGGGAAAAATGTGTTTTCAGATTATTATTTTATCCAAAATTTTCAGGAAACTGTCAGGAAACATTTTAATTTTTAGTAGAGCTCGTCGACACACATACATCTGTGAAATCAAAATGTTCAGAAATGTCCAGGAAACTTTCGACTGCAGGGACAACAGGTGTGGTGGTCCAGTTGGGTGGAAAAATTCTGTGAATTTTGTGGATTTCTTTTCATGGAAAGGAAAGGAAACTGTCAGCACTTGGTAGAACTTGTCTTCGCAAGCATCAGTGATATAAAAAAAAATCTTTTTCTGGGAATAGCTATAACAAGATGTTTTTTTATGCTGTAACAAAAACATTTACACATTATTCCAGAATACATGGACATATCACAAAAATGTTTTCCGAATAAACAAATGTTGTTAAGAGGAGTAAAAGATTTTTTTTCTCGGGCTGAATTTTTTTTCCCCTGTGTGTTTCACACAAATTCCATGAATTTTAAGAGCAAATTCCATGGATTTTTAGGGCGAATTCCATGAATTTTTAGGGCAAATTCTGTGATTTTTTAGGAAAAAATCTGTGAATTTTTAGACAAAAAATCTGTGAATTTTTAGGAAAAATTCTGTGAATTTTCAGGAAAAATTACAGAAACACAGACATTTTCTGTATTTCTTCTCATGTGTGAAAAAAGTCAGATTTTCAGATTATTATTATTTTATCAAAAATTTTCAGGCAACTGTCAGGAAACTTAACATTTTTGGTAGAGCTGGTCGACATATACATCTGTGATATAAAAAAAATGTTTTCACAAGTGGAAAAATGTTTTTTTTCATTTGTTGAGAGGATTAAAAACATTTTTTCTTAGCTGAAATTTTTTTTCTGTGTGTGTTTCACACAAATTCCATGAATTTTTAGGGCAAATTCCATGAATCTTTTTGTCAAATTCCATGAATTTTTTTGGCAAATTCTGTGAATTTTGAGGAAAAATTCTGTGAATTTTCAGGAAAAATTCTGTGAATTTTTAGGAAAAATTCTGTGGATTTTCAGGAAAAATTACAGAAACACAGACATTTTCTGTATTTCTTCTCATGTGTGAAGAAAGTCAGATTTTCAGATTATTATTATTTTATCAAAATTTTTCAGGCAACTGTCAGGAAACTTAACATTTTTGGTAGAGCTGGTCGACATATACATCTGTGATATAAAAAAAATGTTTTCACAAGTGGAAAAATGTTTTTTTTTCATTTGTTGAGAGGATTAAAAACATTTTTTCTTAGCTGAAATTTTTTTTCTGTGTGTGTTTCACACAAATTCCATGAATTTTTAGGGCAAATTCCATGAATTTTTTTGGCAAATTCTGTGAATTTTTAGGCAAAAAATTCTGTGAATTTTTGAGGAAAAATTCTGTGAATTTTTAGGAAAAATTCTGTGAATTTTGAGGAAAAATTCTGTGAATTTTCAGGAAAAATTCTGTGAATTTTCAGGAAAAATTACGGAAACACAGAAATTTTCTGTATTTCTTCTCATGTGTGAAAAAAGTCAGATTTTCAGATTATTATTATTTTATCAAAAATTTTCAGGCAACTGTCAGGAAACTTAACATTTTTGGTAGAGCTGGTCGACATATACATCTGTGATATAAAAAAAATGTTTTCACAAGTGGAAAAATGTTTTTTTTCATTTGTTGAGAGGATTAAAAACATTTTTTCTTAGCTGAAATTTTTTTTCTGTGTGTGTTTCACACAAATTCCATGAATTTTTAGGGCAAATTCCATGAATTTTTTTGGCAAATTCCATGAATTTTTTTGGCAAATTCTGTGAATTTTGAGGAAAAATTCTGTGAATTTTGAGGAAAAATTCTGTGAATTTTGAGGAAAAATTCTGTGAATTTTCAGGAAAAATTCTGTGAATTTTCAGGAAAAATTCTGTGAATTTTCAGGAAAAATTCTGTGGATTTTCAGGAAAAATTACGGAAACACAGAAATGTTCTGTATTTCTTCTCATGTGTGAAAAAAGTCAGATTTTCAGGTTATTATTATTTTATCAAAAATTTTCAGGCAACTGTCAGGAAACTTAACATTTTTGGTAGAGCTGGTCGACATATACATCTGTGATATAAAAAAAATGTTTTCACAAGTGGAAAAATGTTTTTTTTCATTTGTTGAGAGGATAAAAAACATTTTTTCTTAGCTGAAATTTTTTTTCTGTGTGTGTTTCACACAAATTCCATGAATTTTTAGGGCAAATTCCATGAATTTATTTTGGCAAATTCCATGAACTTTTTTGGCAAATTCTGTGAATTTTGAGGAAAAATTCTGTGGATTTTTAGGTAAAAATCTGTGAATTTTTAGGAAAAATTCTGTGGATTTTCAGGAAAAATTACAGAAACACAGAAATTTTCTGTATTTCTTCTCATGTGTGAAGAAAGTCAGATTTTCAGATTATTATTATTTTATCAAAATTTTTCAGGCAACTGTCAGGAAACATTTTAGTTTTTGGTAGAGCTCGTCGACATACATCTGTGAAATCAAAATGTTCAGAAATGTCCAGGAAACTTTCGACTGCAGGGACAACAGGTGTGGTGGTCCAGTTGGGTGGAAAAACTCTGTGAATTTTGTGGATTTCTTTTTATGTGTGAAATAAAGGAAACTGTCAGCACTTGGTAGAACTTGTCTACACAGACATCAGTGATATAAAAAAAATATTTTTTCTGGGAATAGCTATGACAAGATGTTTTTTTATGCTGTAACAAAAACATTTACACATTATTCCAGAATACATGGACACATCACAAAAATGGTTTCCCGAATGAACAAATGTTGTTTTTCATTTGTTGAGAGGAGTAAAAAGATTTTTTTTCTCGAGCTGTTTTTTTTTCTTTCCCTGTGTGTTTCACACAAATTCCATGAATTTTAAGAGCAAATTCCATGAATCTTTAGGGCAAATTCCATGAATTTTTAGGGCAAATTCCATGAATTTTTAGGGCAAATTCTGTGATTTTTTTTAGGAAAAAAATTTGTGATTTTTTTTAGGAGAAAAATCTGTGAATTTTGAGGAAAAATTCTGTGAATTTTCAGGAAAAATTCTGTGAATTTTCAGGAAAAATTCTGTGAATTTTCAGGAAAAATTCTGTGAATTTTCAGGAAAAATTACGGAAACAGACATTTTCTGTATTTCTTCTCATGTGTGAAAAAAGTCAGATTTTCAGATTATTATTATTTTATCAAAAATTTTCAGGCAACTGTCAGGAAACTTAACATTTTTGGTAGAGCTGGTCGACATATACATCTGTGATATAAAAAAAATGTTTTCACAAGTGGAAAAATGTTATTTTTCATTTGTTGAGAGGATTAAAAACATTTTTTCTTAGCTGAAATTTATTTTCTGTGTGTGTTTCACACAAATTCCATGAATTTTTTTGGCAAATTCCATGAATTTTTTTGGCAAATTCCATGAATTTTTTTGGCAAATTCCATGAATTTTTTTGGCAAATTCTGTGAATTTTTAGGTAAAAAATTCTGTGAATTTTGAGGAAAAATTCTGTGAATTTTGAGGAAAAATTCTGTGAATTTTCAGGAAAAATTCTGTGAATTTTCAGGAAAAATTCGTGAATTTTGCAGATGTACATAAAAAAATGTTTTCACAAGTGAAAAAAGGTTTTTTTTTCATTTGTTGAGAGGAGTAAAAATATTTTTCTCAAAAAAAATTAGTGAGAATTTTTTTTTCTTTACTCGGCTTGACACATGAATTTTTTTTTTCACGAGTGAAAATATATATTTTTTCAAGAATGAAAACATTTTTTTTCACGAATGAAAACATTTTTTTCTCATGCTGTCCATTGCTACAGGGCTGTATTTTCCCTCTGTCTGAGATGCTCTGATTCAGCTCCCATCTCTTAAAGCGTCTGTATTGACAACCCGAAGATCAGCAGCACTAAAGAGATATCTTGTTTAACTACGGACAGATCTGGATTTGACAAAACACACAATAAGAGGCATACTTTCTTGAAGGGTCTTAACATTTCTGTGGTTGTGGTGGCAATAGTTGTCTTTCTAATCATTCCTGATTTTTCTTCAAGATCACCATCTTTGTGCAGTAAATACTAAGAGAGTGTAGAAAAAGCTGAACGCAATGGCGAAAGAAATTCTCACTTCTTCAGGTGCATTATGACATAAAGAGACTTTGTATTCACAATTTTAAACTGAGAACTACACTGCAGTCCTTTACTTCCACCATTTCCTGTTGAGGAAACTGTCAGGAAACATTTTAGTTTTTGGTAGAGCTCGTCGACATACATCTGTGAAATCAAAATGTTCAGAAATGTCCAGGAAACTTTCGACTGCAGGGACAACAGGTGTGGTGGTCCAGTTGGGTGGAAAAACTCTGTGAATTTTGTGGATTTCTTTTTATGTGTGAAATAAAGGAAACTGTCAGCACTTGGTAGAACTTGTCTACACAGACATCAGTGATATAAAAAAAATATTTTTTCTGGGAATAGCTATGACAAGATGTTTTTTTATGCTGTAACAAAAACATTTACACATTATTCCAGAATACATGGACACATCACAAAAATGGTTTCCCGAATGAACAAATGTTGTTTTTCATTTGTTGAGAGGAGTAAAAAGATTTTTTTTCTCGAGCTGTTTTTTTTTCTTTCCCTGTGTGTTTCACACAAATTCCATGAATTTTAAGAGCAAATTCCATGAATCTTTAGGGCAAATTCCATGAATTTTTAGGGCAAATTCTGTGATTTTTTTAGGAAAAATTTGTGATTTTTTTTAGGAGAAAAATCTGTGAATTTTTAGGAAAAATTCTGTGAATTTTCAAGAAAAATTCTGTGAATTTTCAAGAAAAATTCTGTGAATTTTCAGGAAAAATTCTGTGAATTTTCAGGAAAAATTACGGAAACACAGACATTTTCTGTATTTCTTCTCATGTGTGAAAAAAGTCAGATTTTCAGATTATTATTATTTTATCAAAAATTTTCAGGCAACTGTCAGGAAACTTAACATTTTTGGTAGAGCTGGTCGACATATACATCTGTGATATAAAAAAAATGTTTTCACAAGTGGAAAAATGTTTTTTTTTCATTTGTTGAGAGGATTAAAAACATTTTTTCTTAGCTGAATTTTTTTTTCTGTGTGTGTTTCACACAAATTCCATGAATTTTTTTGGCAAATTCCATGAATTTTTTTGGCAAATTCCATGAATTTTTTTGGCAAATTCCATGATTTTTTTTGGCAAATTCTGTGAATTTTGAGGAAAAATTCTGTGAATTTTCAGGAAAAATTCTGTAAATTTTCAGGAAAAATTACGGAAATGTAATTGCAGATGTACATAAAAAAATGTTTTCACAAGTGAAAAAAGGTTTTTTTTTCATTTGTTGAGAGGAGTAAAAATATTTTTTTCTCAAAAAAAATTAGTGAGAATTTTTTTTTTCTTTGCTCGGCTTGACACATGAATTTTTTTTTTCACGAGTGAAAATATATATTTTTTCAAGACTGAAAACATTTTTTTTCACGAGTGAAAACATTTTTTTCTCATGCTGTCCATTGCTACAGGGCTGTATTTTCCCTCTGTCTGAGATGCTCTGATTCAGCTCCTATCTCTTAAAGCGTCCGTATTGACAACCTGAAGATCAGCAGCACTAAAGAGATATCTTGTTTAACTACGGACAGATCTGGATTCGACAAAACACACAATAAGAGGCATACTTTCTTGAAGGGTCTTAACATTTCTGTGGTTTTGTGGTGGCAATAGTTGTCTTTCTTATCATTCCTGATTTTTCTTCAAGATCACCGTCTTTGTGCGTACAAATGTTCAAACAGAGGTCATCACAAAATGGTACATCATTGAAAGGACAATCAGGTAGGTGTGAAAAAGAAGCCTGAATGAAAACTTTATTCAGACTTCTTTTTCAAACCCCAAGCTTGGGGTCTCAGTGAATGGTTGCCAATGCTCCCACTAAGGTCAATGTGGAGGGAAGTGGTAAATACTAAGAGAGTGTAGAAAAAGCTGAACGCAATGGCGAGAAAAATTCTCACTTCTTCAGGTGCATTATGACATAAAGAGACTTTTTATTCACAATTTTAAACTGAGAACTACACTGCAGTCCTTTACTTCCACCATTTCCTGTTGACAGGCTGACGAACCCTCCTGTGTCGGCAACCAGAACTTTTATCCACTTAGTCATGCGATGAATTCGCTTCATTCTTCACTGTCAAAATTATTCGTTTTACACAGAGCTCCTGATGAGGTAAGAGGTCTGTGTTGTACTTTGGTCCACTTAAAACCAATTCAGTTCGCATGACATCATTTGACCCCACCAGCTATAAAACCTCTGAGGAAATTGTGCATCATCTAAAATCCTCCTCCTGCTGCCTTGATATTCCCCCACAGGCTTTTCCAAAAATGCTTTTCACTGCATCGTATGAGGTCTTCTGCAAATAGTCAACACTTTCCTGGTCTCAGGCTGTTTTCTACAGGCCTTGAAAACTGCAGCTATTAAGCCACTCTTTAAAAAGAATAATCTCACTAATGAGCAATTACAGGCCCGCATAAAACCTCCAATTTTTTGAAGTAAAATCATTAGAAAGGCTTTTCTCAGCTGCTTAACACCCTCTGAACAATTGTTTTGATGTTTTCAGGATTTCGACCAAACCACAGCAGCAAATGCTCCCGTTACAATCTTGACTGACAACCACTCAAACACAGACGGTGAGGAAGTTTCAGTCTTGGTATTATTTTTATTCTCATCAGAGCTGACCACAACACATTACTACACAGACTGGACAACTGGGTTGGACTTCCCTGCAAACTGGTTTGAATCCTACTTGACGCATTTAGAAAAATTACGTGGAGTTCCCCAGGGCATCATTTTCAGACCTCTTCCGTTCAACGTTTATTGCATCAAATAGCTCACAAGATATTATGCAGACACACAGATTTATATGACAATTCACCAGTTGACAATCAGATGTGCCAAGCTCGATGGCCAGCTCATCCTATCAACCCAAAGCAAACCTTTATAGACTGCCAACAGCCAGACCGCCAGAACAGGTGAAGTGAATAACATTTATTGTCTTGTTACAATCCAATGTTCTGCTGGGAAACCTTCAGTCCTGGCATTCATGCCATTTAACATGCACCAGGCAAACACTGCTGCAGATCTAGTACACCCCCTCTTGATGCCGAGGGTGCATTGCCCAGCAACATGACAAAGAGCTCCCCAGATCTCAGTCCATGTCCAATCAGGGAGATCTTCACCATTCTTAGGAAGCTCAAAAGGAACTTTTTTTTCAATATTTTGCAAACATGGACCCAAATACAAAACACTCAGAGGCGGGCAGGCAACAAACCAAGTACAAAGCAGCAATGGGAAAACAGGACCAGGGAACAAATGAGAAACACAGAAGCACAGAGATGCAGGTTGAAAACAGATGAACCAAGAAAGAGTGATGGGAAAACACCGGCTAACAAACACAGGGAGTGATAAACTAATGGAACGAAGGTGAGCAGGAAAAAAAATGGGGCATTAAAATAGACAAAGATAGGAAGTGGAAAGTAAAACATGACACATGAGGATAAACTTTCCACATTTAACAGTAAATCACAAAACTAAAACTCACGACCATGACACTTCTAGTTCCTAGGTTAGTTAATGAGGTCAGTTCCTCTGGTCCAATAGCTCCTGGAACTTTTTGACAGAAAAAGGGTCTAACAAGAAATCTTGACTGGATGTGTAGCACCAGACTGAGCCTCCATGATGGCACTCTGTGCGCTGCTACAATAGCAACAATGTTTTTCTTTGCAGCGGGTGTTATCAACATTTCTGCAAAAAAAAGCAGTGCTGTCAAGATGTCCTCTCTGAGCCCAGATGAGATGATTGCTTGCTGTCAGTGTTAAACAACAAACAAAAAGTTAGGAAAAACACTGAAGGACAGTCAAGACTTTGCAGTGCACTCTGACTGTGTTCTAATGATGTGACAAACTATTATCAGAAAAAGGGGGCTGCAGTTTTATCATAAGACATTTTGATGCGGCTGTGACATCGGTGATTAAGGATGATAGCATGTGATAAGCAGTAATAGGCTGTCAGTGTATTATCTAGTGTCAGCCAAAGGTGATGTAGGAGTAGGATGGAGCAGCAGCAGCAGACAGGAGGGAAAAGAGAGGACTGTATTGTGTGGAGGAGAAGCGCTGATGACAGTTCCATCTTTTCCCCGAGGGCCAAGGGTGTTATTTTATTTTGGAAAATGGATTTACAGACAAAACAGACAGCAGAAATCATTTTAAATAACGAAACCGAAGCTCAAAACGAAACCCTGTGCACCGGTTGCTCTCGCTAATTTACTCCGGAGGAGATGGAAATAGACGGAGCAGACAGTATATTCTCATAAAGGTGACAACAGTGAGCTTAATGAAACGCAGACGTTTCTCTTGTTTACCTCCATCTCTTATTTATCAAAGCACTTCTCTTTGGCTTCTGAAGACAAACTGGAGTCTCTCGGTTTTCCTCATGCTGTGGAAGTAAACTCACATCTCTCACTGTTGTTTTTCAGATGGGCACTACACTGACCTTCCTGTTTGTGACGGAACAGCAAACAATTAATTATATTTACTGTAAGATAATTCACCAATAGAGGATTTTATATAGGGATGAACGTGGCCCCTCTGTTTATGATGTTTCATTACCTGTGTCACCTTTTCATTCAGCTCCAAACTAATGACTAATAACTAATGGCATCTGTTTATTTTATGAGATCCAAAGATCTTATCATATTTGACTCACGTTAAAGCTTAAAATCCAAAATACTGACTCACTAGAAACACAGGGAGTCTGGTGGAGCCTTGACAGTAACTTGAGGGACATTTATGGTCCTGTCAGACTGTGGCTGTGTGGGTACCATTGTATCTGGGTAGTGGCTCTCCCGTGTGTCACTGTGTAACCATGCTGTTTATTGCGGTTAACATTACAGCTCATTACAGTGTGTTTTTCCCTACTGACACTGAGGAGTAAAACTTGTCGTGTACACCATCTTTTATCGTCGCTTATCAGGTTTGGTAACACTACCAGCAGCTGGGGCTATGGTGAGGCGATGTTTTGCTATTCATACTTGGCTCAGCAGCTACTGCCACGGAAGGACCTCGAAGTCTTTCCTATTTTGATACATTAGGGAGAAAAGAAGAAATTTGGCTTCAAATCCCCCAAAATGTGTTTTTACACACGCCTCTTAACCTTCACTATTGATGTTGAAATTTTTTTATCACGTCATTTTGGACATCTCTTTAAGTGAAATCTTCGTTGTCCATTTCCTTTACCTGTATTAAACATACTAAATATCAAAGCCTCCTTGTGACCTACAGAAGCAAACAAGACCAGCAGCTTCGCTCCTCAGGAGTGAAGCTGCTGTAGTCTGATGGTTGTAGCACCTGCAGCTTTGCTCCTCAGGAGTGAAGCTGCTGGTCTAGTCTGATGGTTGTAGCACCAGCAGCTTCGCTCCTCAGGAGTGAAGCTGCTGTAGTCTGATGGTTGTGGCACCAGCAGCTTCGCTCCTCAGGCTGTGACAGCCCGAGGAGCGAAGCTGCTCTGTAGTCTGGTGGTACAGCACTAAAACAGAGTATGTTTAACCATCAATTAATTGTATGTAGCATCAAATAGATACATTACCACATCGCTAGGCATTCTGTAAGCTTCAGATTCCCAGATCAAGATCTTTACCAGAGGCGGTGGTGGGGTGACAGGGGCCACCAAAATCCCCACAACATGAAAGTTCCTTGTAGCTCTTTAACATCGTATGCCAATAGGAATCAATGTGATTTTGTGAAGATATTTTGTGTTTAGCGCCCCTTTAAAAATATAAATACACATTTTTTCATGATATAAAAGACAAGGTAAATTAAAACAATGGCACAAACAACTGTTCAACTTCATTGGTTGTTTAATGAGTAATGTTAAAGCTTTGTAAGGATTTGTAGATGGAAAGATAAAACAAAACTACAGAATCTTTTCTTGTAGAGTAGAAATGTTTCCTTTTGTAAAACTTCTTACTCTAAAGATAATACGTGTTCCTGTTCCCCTCCAGGCTGCTGCTATGCTGTAGTATATTTCCGATAAACAAGAGAACAGTTAGTTATTCTAAATAAATTGCATACCTGAATGACAAAACTTGTAATCCTGACAGAAGTTAGCTCCTGGGAAGAAAACAAAGCTCTTGAAAGCTGACAGTGCCTTATGGTGGATTATTCCTACACAGGGCTTGTTTACATTTTTAGTCTTCGGGGCAAAACAGACGAGAGTTATGATGCAATAATGCAAGACTCTTGTGTTTTCATCTGAGACACAGAAACACTGTGCACTTCATAAAACATCAAACTTAGTGAAGCGAACATAATTCTACGCAGACTGATAGAACTGGAGATGTTTAGCGATGGCAGGAGCTACGGGGAGCCTTGCTAGCACTGTTTGATCAGACTGCTTTCCCAGTTTCTGTCCATGATTAAAACTACAAGTGGTACAAAAGTGGTGTTAAAATGTAAAACTAACAAATGTAAAAACACCAGTACAGCCTTTGTGGTGGTGACGTGTGTGATCCAGAAAGACCCAAAGATTAATAGACCCACTGCAGTCGAGTTGTTTTTAGTTGCTATCTGGAAAAGGCTGAACTGTTAGAGAACGAGAGCATCTTTAGCTCCTTAGCTTCAACCCCGGACATCTTACAAGACAAACAGCTCTTTCTTTGTATCCCTCTTCAGACAGTGGCTCTCTGATGCTTAATAATCTTTGTGTCGACACAAGACTGGCCAGATGTTCACATCACTTGGACTGTCTGGGACCCGGCATATTAGTCATATTATTGTCAGTTATTTCAGGGTAGTTATGTGCAGTATGACATCATAATGATAATGACCTGACATTAAAGCTCAGGCCCATAAACTCTTAATCTGTGCTTTGTAACTCTCACTATCCGTCAGCCTGTTCAAAGGGAATACAACTCCACAGAAGCAGATCAAGCCTTCAGGCTCAAAACATGACAGCAAAGCAGGAGGTTGTGAAGTTGAGGAGACTAAATAAGGCAACATCTACAATCCCCTCAGTTGTTAAAATAAGGTTTAATCACTGTTATGCGTTTTTTTTTTACTTGAGGCCAAGCAACGCTAAAGCAGGTTAATTCCTCCTCTGTTTGATCAGAGTCAGTGTGATATAGGGCGGTATCCCATAAGGCTTAATGCCAAGAATGAGCTTGATCTTCTGAATCAAAATGCAGGAATGCTATAGGACTGTCTGCCAACACTCTCTGGTGCTTCTGTTAGGCTTTAGATTCTCTCAGCACAGTGGATTTATCTCATAACCATATTAATTTTGTCTCACAGCATCTGATACTATATGAAATGCACCACAACGACTACCTCAACGACCAAGTCAAGGTCAACACAGTATATATGTATGTATTTATGTATAAAGCAGCTGCTGATGAAGATGGTAATGTAGCTGTAATGTAGTCTCTTGATTACATTATATGTTTGGGGCTTTTAGTCCAGAGGGAACTTATTGGACCTGACATGTAAAATGACCAAATCTGATCGTGAAGTATAGTTATTATTATTACTTAACGTTTCCATGGGGGCAGAAATTGGAAGAAAGCACCTGAAGGGTCATGTGGGGAAAATCACATGCATGATTTTCTGTTTTGCTGCACGGCATTTCGCATCGCACTGATCGGAAACACGCTTTGTAGATTAAAAAATCCTTTAACAACTGTTATAACCTCATCAACAGTTTTCTAAAGCGTAATTAAATGGTAAGTAGTCATAGTGAACTGCTAATAAATGCATAATAAAGTACGTGTTTATCTAAATAAAGCAACAAAGAAGCCTAGTAAAAGTATAAAAATGACTGTCTGTAGCACATTAAAGTCAATACTTGTGCAATACTACTTAAACAATATTAAATTATAGGTTCAAGATTAACAAACAATGCAAAAAGTGATTAAAAGATATACTAAAAATAGAAATTAAGAATAGAAAAATACAAACAATAACACATGAGGTGTGAGATTGCAGCACTCCTACAGCACCATGTCCAGCTGTACGTTCAGTTTTCTGCAGACACTCGTAGATTTGTCATAATATGGCTAAATATGTTTTTTGTGGCTGAGTTTCAAAGCTTTGATGAATTAAATAACTTCCCATGGAAGCAGAACATTGAGTCTGATTTTGGCAACATAACTGGTTTTTGGAACAGACTGAGCGTACAGATGGACAACGGAGAAGTGGATTGTGAGTGGTCTGTGAAGTTTTTTTTTATGGACATTTTAATATTGTTTGCCATCATAAACATTTGTCACTATCCATTGTAACTGTTTGAATTCAGGCTGACAACAGCTGCCGTTCCTAACGAGAAAAACTACAAGCTGTGTTTACCATCACCTTCAAAGCCTGCGGGGCGGAAAGTTTATTCGTTTACACAAGTCCTGTTTGTGTTTGTGGAGCCCACTTCCAAAAAGCAGGTAGAATAAACTGCCAATCGGCGAGTTGGCAAAACAAAACGCGAAAAAAGTAATCTGTGTTTTTAATCAATCAACAGCGGTTGTGTGATTATACTCAAGAGGACTTGACAAAATTATGAACAACATGAACTCTGGCACGCCATGGCATTTCATTCCTCCAGCCTAAAATGCCACTTATGCAAATTTAATTAATTAATTTCTCCCCTTTGTCAACAGGCAGCGACTGATGTTTTTGTGAGTTGTCATGGGGACTTCTGTCTGTCCCCATGACAACTCACAAAAACATCAGTCATGGTGAAAGTGTGTGATGATTACATGTTTGCATTGACCGCTGTCACCCATGTTCTTTTGTATATTGTGTCTGTCTCAACATGCTGAGGCTTTGTGTGCTACAAACTAACAATACTCAAGTATTTCCAGTGAAAACATCTGTTCACCGTTCTAAGTTACTGTGTTATATCCTGTATCTAAAATGACGAGCGTTGCTGTCAGCCGGCTGCCATCACCTCTATGTTAGTCATTTATTAAATCTGGAATATCTGAATATCTTATGTGCAATTTTTTTTGGCGCCTGTGTCATCGATGCTCTGAATATCTCACATCCTCATCACTATTCACCTCGTTTCCTCCAGGCTGTTCCTCCCTCTGTGGCCGACAGCACACATGGACGCTCGTTTGTTTGTGAAAATCTTGATATTCAGGACAGTGACATGGCTGGCAAGAATTGGTTTACTGGACTAACCTGCTGCTAACTGTACCTGCTATTAGCTAGTTAGCCCAGTTAGCCATGCAGTTAGAAGTCTAGACTGGGGCTTGAAGCACCAGGAGAGTGGGCTAGCCAGTTAGCATGCTTACTTCAGTAGATAGCCCTGCAACCTCGTACATAGACGCCAGTACATCAAAACTGTTGTTTCTTTGCATCCTGTTGAATTGAATCTTATTAGCATAACGTTAGCTTTTCCGGCTAATAGCTGAGCCAAAGACCAACGATGAGCTGACAAGTTCATCCTCAGTTGCTAAGTCGTATCTAAGGTCCGTCCTTTTTAGTGGAGTAGTTAACAATGTTTCCACTAAATGTGAGAAACTGCAAATCTAAAAGCGCCTTAAAAAGGAAAAATTGTTTTGACATTTTTAATCTTTGGCGAATGACCACAGTATTAAGTAGAATAAAGGTGCGTGTTTGGTTGGAATTAAAACAGACAACCCCAGGCGAACCTTAACTGTTACCAACCTTTAAGCCTTTTTTAATGAATAATACTTTCAGTGAGTATTTCCTCGGATACAATAACCTTCATGTGTCAAGGAAATGAAGGTCTTTTCTGGTATCTGTCAGCGAGCCTCCAATAGTGGAAGTACACACACTCCACACACCGTAAAACCCATTAAAACATTACATGAAGAAGAAGAAGAAGCTGAAATCAAGGGTCAGTCTGATGAACATGTTTTCTAAGACATGAAGTGTTTGAATGAGCTTGTTCTGTGTCTCCTTCGGGTATTATAAGAATTACAAACACATTAGTGTAGCATGTCTGCTCGACATCACTGATCCTGTTCACTGCAGTCATTTCTCCAAAATTAGGTTTTCAGATCAGGCGACATCCAGAAGCAGAGGGACTTTTGATTACACAAACATGTATGAACAGACTCTGCTCCTTTCTCTACAGATACGCTGGTGTCAGAATCAATATTTACTGAAAGGCTGTATGAGCCATTTTGTGAGAGGCCTCTTGTTCTGGTCATCCCTCACCACTTTTCATTTACCTTCACGGACCTGTATTGTCGAGGAATGCGTCTCGTATGGACTCCTGGGGCCTCGGTGTGAAGAGCACACAGCAGAGGGACACGAGCAGGACAAAAACCCTGAGGTGAGAAAAAAGATCGCCACTCGGACACAAGCCTGTTCAAGTCCGCTGTACACGACTCATGTTATTACCTTCGCCGAGGAGGCTATGTTTCCACCTGTGTCCGTTTGTTTGTTTGTTGATTGGTTTGTCAGCAGGATTACACAAAACCTACCGGACGGATTTCAATGAAACTTGGACAGAGGATGAGTCTCAGCCCAGATAAGACACCATTAACTTTTGCTGATCCAGGAATTTGAAGGCAGTGTGTTATTCGCTTTTGCATATTTACATGTTTGCTTCGAAAACGGTCAGGTAGGGAGGGTCGAAGACATGGATTAGCTACAATTCAAAGTAGCCGACTCTGTTCTGACTGGGTCAATGGGAGCTTCCTGTGAACAGCTAATGTGGCATGTGAGCAAGGGCGTAAGTTTGGTCTCAGCTTTGGTAGGGACACTGCCCAGCAATCCATCCCTCCCGCCTAGTGTCTCATCACAGAACCATTTAAGACCTCACCTGAAGCCCAGAAGGTCCAGCTGTTGCTTCCTTAACCTGCACTACATCTGTACTGGATATCTGAGTTTCCTGAATATAATCCTTTGAGTAATCCTTTGTCAAAATCCTGACCAGATTACAAGAATAAGGATATTTCGCCCAACTTTGAGGTGGAATAAAAAACGTATCTTCCATAAGTAGTCCAAGATTCATAGTACTCCTGAACTAAGTACTTCATAGATTACTTGCATGCATAATATGAAGTACTCTCACTGTGTACTTTTAGAGTAATCCTGGGTCAAAATCCTTGACCAGATCACAAGAATAAGGATATTTCGCCCAACTTTGAGGTGGAATAAAAAACTTATTTTCCATAAGTAGTCCAAGATTCATATACTACTGAACTAAGTACTTCATAGACTACTTGCATGTATAATAAGAAGTACTTTTACTGTGTACTTTTCGAGTAATCCTTTGTCAAAATCCTGACCAGATCACAAGATTAAGGATATTTCGCCCAACTTTGAGGTGCGAATAAAAAACGTATTTTCCATAAGTAGTCCAAGATTCATGTACTACTGAACTAAGTACTTCCTAGACTACTTGCATGTATAATAGGAAGTACTCTTACTGTGTACTTTTCGAGTAATACTTTGTCAAAATCCTGACCAGATCACAAGAATAAGGATATTTCGCCCAACTTTGAGGTGGAATAAAAAACTTATTTTCCATAAGTAGTCCAAGATTCATATACTACTGAACTAAGTACTTCATAGACTACTTGCATGTATAATAGGAAGTACTCTTACTGTGTACTTTTAGAGTAAACCTGGGTCAAAATCCTGACCAGATCACAAGAATAAGGATATTTCGCCCAACTTTGAGGTGGAATAAAAAACGTATTTTCCATAAGTAGTCCAAGATTCATATACTACTGAACTAAGTACTTCATAGACTACTTGCATGCATAATATGAAGTACTCTTACTGTGTACTTTTAGAGTAATCCTTTGTCAAAATGCATGACTAAACAAGCGAGCGCTAACAGTCAAACAGCAACAAAACTCTGAACTACCTCGACACTGTCATCAGACTGGCTGCATTTGGTCTCGGAGTTTGTGTTCGCCTTTCACTTGGAGCCCGGTACAGTTGGCTGCTGTTAGCGGCTACTTTAGCAACAAGTAAAGCCATCTGTTCATCAGGCAAATCAGCAAATCACAAAGGGTTCAGACGGAGCAGCCGGAGGACATAAGTATCCATAAATACAGCCCTGTTTCACCCAAATCAGTGAATAACTGTATACATTTGTGTTTTTACACAGTAATCAGTGAAGCCTGACCCCCTGAAAGACCTCGTTACAGTCTGAGCTCTGTGCCACTCGATCACCGCTTACAAATTAATAATGATTGATGGGTGGATGACATGATGATAATTGTTGAAATCAGCTGGTTCAAGTTGACATAAGCACTGGATTTAACTGGATTTTCATATAAAAATGCAAAGAAATTAATTTTTATCAACCTATAATTCTTCACAACAGGATGGAGATTATGATTTTATCTGAATTGTTCTGTTGTCTGTTGTTTGGCTGTTATGAGTGATACAGGGCTATCGAGTTTGATTATGGATTAGGTTGATTAAACTGGGTCATGGCAGAGGTATGCACTCTACCAAGCGCCTTTTCCAGTCTGAAATAAATCCGACCCTCATCCAAAATGACTGAAACTATGTTTTAAAAAAAGATTTAAAAAAAGGCACAAACAAGGTAAAAAAGAAGTTCAGGACACGTGAACGATCCATAACCCTCCCTGAAATATAAATCCCGCAGACAGTCCGTCCTGGCATCACTAATGTGCACTCGAGGAGGCCCCCGTCAACAGCACCAAAGAAAATCTACAGATTACAAATAGCTGTGGATCAAGAGGAGCAATCAGTAAGACGACATGTTGCGCGGAGACACGCGGGGGGCTGATTACCTCCAGTCGGTTCGGTCTGGAAAACTGATGCCAAATCAATTCTTCAAGGTGCTCCTTTCACAAACACGATGCAATGGTTTTACCAATTGGAGGAAATTCATGGAGCTCTTCCAAGGCGTAAGTATTCTGGCGCCCGACTCCATCTGATAAGTCTGTCAGCGTGACAGCCGCGCCTGCAGAGACCGAGAAATGGAGTGTTTTGTTTCAGGATTTGTCACTGTAAACCAAAAATTGTCTGATGTCGAAATGAAAGCAAATAGAGAGATTAAAACCAATGACGAGATAATAATCGGATGAGAGTTGACTAAGGAGTTCAAGAAGCACACTGAACAGCTTATTCGTAGCGGGATGGAAACATCTGGACAAACCACAGCAGGTTTACAGCAGATTAAGACAATTTATAATCAATCTGACGCTCACACTCGACTAAAAAACTGAAAACATTGTGATTATCTGTCTCATTTAGATTGAATGTGCGTGAAGCCAGAGGTCTGAGAAGCAGGTGTTTGACTATATACCTCCATAGATGTACTGAGTAAACCAATATTACACATCCTCCACACTCTACTGTATATAATCCCTAAAACTCAATTTGACATTTTTGGTGTCTTTGGAAACTTTTCTGAAAGGTGTCGAATAAAACATCTTTGGGTTTAAACAGTGTTTGGCTTCACAGCGTGAGTCCGTATCGACGAAGACGCTGCAGGGTCCAGCAGAGGTTAAGTGAGAGGGCTCCGGCTCTTTTGCTGCTAAATGCTCCACTGCGTTCACCAGCTAGCAGCTAACGGCGTCTTTCCTTTGTTTGCAGCCGAGCAGGTTGTGAATACTGAGTGTTGGGATCTTTTAATCAGAAGTGCAGTGAGAGTGAGCCAAAATAATGAGCTGAAAGAGGCTTTAAAAACTAAAACTACAGTCAGTAACCCCTTTCACACTGGCGTTTGGGTGCGGCTTCTGTGCGCCAATTCTCCGCATCCGTCCCAGTGTGAATCTCTCCGATGCGGCGAGGGGTGCAATTTCGCTCCGGCGCTGATACGCCTCTGGAGGTAGTGTCAGGGCCGCATTATTGGCGAGCCGAACCAGTGTGAACGGATAAGCCGGCGGCGCGTATCGAGGGCGTGTCGATCGGACGGTCGGTTAACTACACAGGTCCTTTACTCAACTTAATACAGAGAAATGTCCCACAAAGCAACGTTACAGGACCAAACAACAGTAACGTAGTAACTGTAACTGTCTCTGGCAACTTATATGAGGAAAATAATACCGCAGATATGAGCGGAGAAGCCTCTGTCCTCCCGTCTGTCTGACCGACACATTTCTGCCCAAAAAACAGCGTCTGTCGGTGGCAAAAAACTTAAACTCACCAGTGTTTGTGATGAAAATAAATCACCGCGACGGTCAGCCCTCCAGACCGAGACTCCGTGAACTTTCCCCTGGAAGACAGCCTCCGTCCCCGCGAGTCAGACAGCGTCCAGTTTACTGATGGTGATGTAGGCTAATTATGTAATTTAGCGCGAAAAACGTAACTTCGTCTCTTTCCAGGATGTTTGGTGGGTCAGGATCTCAATCACAACACATTATAACAGCATCCATATGATTATAAACTATCCGCGGGTTTAGATTGACAGGGGGACACCGGGGAAACACCTTGAAAACACACCGACGTCATCATCATGACGTATACCGTCACGCCTCTTTAGGAGCCGCAGCGCCGGATTTCTGTGTGAATTCACGTCGGTTCGTCTTTAATGCGGAGCTGCTTCGCTCTGTGTGAATCGCTATCGGCGGAGAATTGCCGAACCGCCGCTGCGGAGATAATGCGTCTTCTCCTGTGTGAAAGGGGTTACTGAGTGATCTCTGTGGGTTTAATCATCTATCTACATATTCAAAGAGCACTTTTACTTCACTTAAAATAAAACAGCATGAACAGCAATTTGTGTGCAATGTTTTTTTTTCACTAGAAACATCTGGAGGGCAAAACTGAATCTTACTTTGACCCTCGAGTCGCACTTGGGGCAGCCCTGGCTAACACCTTCTTATCCAGCGGCTAGTAGAGTGAAAATCTAAGCTCAATTACTCCCATTTAAATATTTTAATTATTTCTTGTTAATGCAATTCACTGATTCTTGAGAGTCGGGACAAAACACTTTCTGAAAAACCTTTTTTGAAAATTTACACTACATTAATTAGAGTTATATATTCATGTAGATGAAGATCTGTGCTATTTAACCATGTAAAGGTGCAGGCTGAAGGTTAAAAAACATTTTTAACATTCACGTTTACCTTAAACACTTGATTTGTGTCAACTCCGTCTGACACACTAAAAGTATATAATTATAATGTAATTGCATGTTATATATGTACATTAATGTGCAGATAAAACCCTAAAATAACATTCTATTCCTTTACTGTGTTCGAAAATAGTATAATATTAGCACATTAAGCGGTTATTGGTGGACTTGTCAACTCCGTCAGACATAAAACCTGACAGAGTTGACTCTGACAAAATGGCATGTTTTTCCCTCCGCAGAAAAAAACACTGTAGCTAGCCAGCTACTTTCTTGGCTATTGCTAGCTGTCTCCATAATCTCAATAAAATACTTCATTGAATCCACTATGGTTTAGTAAAAAGTATCATAATGGAGAGATGGTGTTGACAAGCTGTGACCACAGTAAAACTGACATTGTTCATCTAAAATATCAAAGAATGTCAAACATACCAGACCATGTATGGTATTGATGCATTCACCACAGCCAGGAGAATGAAAAGGGACCCTCAGGGATATAGCTGACCATGCGTCTCGTGTAAAGAGTAGCGATATAGTTTATAAAGGGAGCACATCTCACCACGACACTCACATGATACTCACAGTCTGGAAATTTCAGTTGTTACCGGCGCTCTCATCGTAAGCTGCTGCTCAGAGCGGCAGCGACTAAACAACTACAATCCAATTTTGCTCAAACTCCTGTTTTTCGCCCGAATGATGCATTATGACAGGCTCTCCGCGGACCGGATGACTGATCCCGAAACGACATTTTCTCGTTGACTGCGTCTGAGAAGCGCTCGCTGCAGAGGACCGTGATTACTGATTGACAGAAACAACAATTTCCCCTCCACACCCCCGATAGAAAACAGGGCGATTTTCTAAAGTCCAAAGTTTGACTCCTGTGTGCCCACTTTAGACTCCCGTGTATTTTTCAATTTTCTCGGTAGCAAGTAAATATCAGGGGTGTCAAACTGGAAGTGTAAGGGTAACCTGAGGGCACAGTGGTGCTATCTGGCAACACACAGAGCCCAGCGTGACACTGTCTCAGTCCACAGGACCCAACGGCTGATTGATGGTAAGAGCCTCTCTCTCGGTTGAGGGAAGGAGGAGAAGACCAGAGAGCGTCAGGGAGAGGAGGAGGGGGAAAAAAAAAAGAAAAGGACAGATATTGAGCGTGAAATGAGCATGGAAGTCTCATTAAAAATCTCCATGTGGCTCGCCGATGTTTAACTTTATGACGGACATTAGATCTCTGCGGCGCGCGGATACATATTGGGGGATGGCGGCGGTGGCGGGGGAGACGCACCTCTAGCTAAATCAATTGGACAGGTATGAGATTAGGAGAGGCTGTAGCTCTTCTGTGTGGGAAAGTTTCCCTGTCAGCCATCCCCCGGAGACGGAGGAGCAGCATGTGGCCCTGCGTGATACAGGTGGAGGATGTCGGAGGTCCAGTAGCAGGCGACCCAAGCATCCCCCCTCTGCTGGGGCTTGTTTATGTACTGCTCCCGTTTTATCACACCTCACCACAGGCCTAATTAACAGGCTTTTCAACCGAGTCCAGGGCCCTTCCAACAAGGTGAGCTGTGCATTAGTACTCTAACACCAGTAACCAGAGTCCCTCAGACCCCAGCCAATTAATCCTAATATAATTAGAAAGTGGTGAGGTTTCGGGGAGGCGGGTATTCATATCAAAATCAGCAGCTTTCCCCTCCGTCGTCGCCGCCTCGCAGTTATCTCCTGGAGGCTCCGGTTGATATGAAACTCACAGATTACTGTTTGGCACTGATTCAATGATACGTCCTCTGTTAAATGATGAACCGGGCTCAAACATTCCTTGTGGTGGAGGCGGAATTAAGCAGGGACGTACGAGGTTGGATGAGAATTAAAGGGATGCCAACCCGGCTGTGGATTACTCTATTGACAGCATACCTAAATGTCAGTTTGTTCAAGGGCAGATGTTGTGTGTTTTATTCATGTTTTATGTTCTGTTCACTCACACTGCACGTTCTGCAGACCGGATACATTGACCGGTCATGGCGATCACACCTTCAGCAATGTTTATAAAAAGATAGAAAAGCAGTGTTCATTTTTGGCAGAGTTGGAGCTGGAAGATGCAGACGGTAAGGTCAGACGGTAAGGTCAGTCTGTTCTGCAGTGGAAAATTAAAAAATTCTAATTCCTTAAACTAGTCGTGGTCAAAATCAGAATATTTTTGGCCATAGACCAGATTTACAGCTCAGATATCACACTCACGGTGGGAAGATGAAATGTCTCCCTGCTGTCATCTAGTTTGTAAGTCGCCGAAATGATAATTTTACCGCTTCCTGGTTGATCAGCAACCAAAAGAAAATGACGGATAGTGAGAATTTGGAGGGACATCAGGTCACATGTGAAGGTGAAACAACGTATTTGATAGACATTTATCGTGCCTAAACAGCAGCTAACGTTAGCATCCAACCACTTCCTAGCTAACATTGATATTGTTACACAACGCAGTAGGAAAGGTGTACATTTTTTTTAAAATATCAATGCACATCTTCACACGTTAATTGAAGCCTGGACGTAATCAAACATTTATGTTAGCTACGAAGTGATTGAATGCTAACGTTAGCTAAACAAATATGTTGTTTTACTTTGAAATACCTCCAGATCTTCACTGTCCATCATCTTTTCAGTTGCTAATCAATTAGGAAAAGGTGAAATGACAATGATTTGTCAGATTCCCGACATTTTTACAACTTCCAACCTGGAAAACAATCAATCTTCTCACCGTGAGCACGACGTAAGAGGGAAACAGCTGCCGTGTGAATATGGTCTAAATATGTTACCTTTATTTTTATTTACATTTTTACATCATCGTCATGTCCCAACGTCAAAATAATCCAGCTGCTTTGGCGCTAACAAATGTTGAAACACCGTCTTGAACAGTGGTCTCTTGCTTGGCCTCAAGGTTCCTGACATTACAGTTAGCTCAGTAGCATGTAGCCTAAATGTGATATAACATGTATCGTGGATGAGTTGATGTATGCATGAAACCTTCAAATCAAACATATTTAGAGATGCAGAAATGTGTAATGGCGAGATTTTTTTTCTGGCAACTGGTCTGATATCAATGACCATGAAAATAAAAGAAATTATCAGAGAAGAACGGCCTCATTGTTCCAGTTTTTAGTGTTCAATTCAGCTGACGAGCTCTGAATCAAAAAAGCCAGAGCATCACTTCTACTGGTAGCGCCACAAAAAGTCTTTCACATTCTCTCTCCTTTATGAAATTGTATCACCAGTCTGGCCTTTTGTGCAATCACCGCCCTTTTCTTGTGACACACATTGTGTCAAAGATCAGAGTCATCTCCGGTCAAGTGCTGGAGGAGCTCGATTCAGAAGGACGAAGAAAGTTTCCTCCGAGACGCAGCCGAGAGAAAGAAAGAAAGAAAGAAAGTGTAGACCAGCAGAAAAGTCCGTTCTGAAAACACTCCACATTTTCTTTCCATCAGACCTGTTAATCCCTCAGACCCACTCTCCGCAGATCTATTTGACATGAGCCTGCTCTATTAGTCGGATTTGGAGTCCTGAGCAAGAATTAGACAGAGAATAGGTTTTGAGCAGGCTGGTGGTTTTATTGCTGCTCTCACTGTCAGCAGAGAGCTTCACCCTGCTGCTGCTGGTGACCCGCATTGACTCGAACTGTTTGGGGTCAAACCGTAATCTTTTAAATGGTGTTTTTCAAATGTCAAGTGGAATTGAATAACAGAAATAACTCGTTGAATGGTTCGATTAGAAAATAAAGGACGAGAAAAACTTTTCACAGCAAGTGAACCAACAGCAGCGAGAAATCTGAGCGACCACATTTACTTATTTTAGTTATTTAGAAAATAAGCTCCTTACAGCGGCATTATGTTCGTCCCAATGAAGATCAAACTCACATTACCAGGGTTTCAACCTCTGTTCACTTAACTACAGATGACAGCTGTTGACCAACGGCACGAGGAAAACACTATGACTGTTTGCTGACTCTCAGTGGAATCATACAGTAAAGATATAATGACATTGTTACACTGTTCTGGTTTCTGTTGCTGAAATGATTGATGCTTTTATTGTTGTTGATCCATTGTTTGTATTTTGTTTTGCTCTCTTTTGTCTATCTATCTATATCTATCTCTCTCTCTCTCTCTATATATTTATATCTATATATATAGATATATATATATCTATATATATCTATATCTATATATATAGATATATAGATATAGATATATCTATATCTATATCTATATATACATATATAGATAGATATAGATATAGATATATAATGATGTAATCTTTCCTTTTTTTTCTTCCTGATGCTCCATTTTCTCCAAGTTCTAAAAAAATTTTAATTTGTAAAAAACAGAGTGAATATTTTTCTTTTCATGTTTTGAGTTGAGAAAATTTATTTGTTCCTGTTTCGAGCTGAGTTAATTATTTTTCTTTTCATGTTTTGTGTCGAGTGAAAATCTTTTTATTTTTCACTCTGTTTCACATATTAAAAAAAAGATTAGAAAAAATGTTTGAACTTAGAAAATCGAGCACCAGAAAAAAAAAAAAATCTCCATTGCCCCTCAGGGCTTCTGTACTGATGGAGTCCAGATGAATAAATTATTAAATAAATAAATAAGCAAACAGAAATACAATTGATTTTGCATATGCCATATTATAATAAAAGCTGAATATCAGTGTGAATTTATCAAAATGTTGGAAGTTATGTTCTGTTTCTTTATGATGATGAGGTTTGGTTTTCATGACCTTATTTTCTGGTGCTTCATTTTGTGACGACAAAAATCTGAATTTTTCTTTAAGAAATGAAAACACGTGTTTTATTTTATTTTTTATCAGTTCGTTCAATAAAAAATCAGACCTTCGACTTCACCAGAATGAAAGCTGCTTGAGATTTGGCATCGATATCATACCATCTTTTATGGGAGTGTTGATGTTTTGGATCACACCTTTCCTTTAGAAATAAAAACTTACTTATTTATTTATTTTCTTACATCAGTTCATTGAATAAAAAAGCGAACCCTCAACTTCACCTGAATAAGATGACGTTAAAGGTCGGCTTAGAGCATTTTAAAGTTCAACTATCGAGGTTCAACACTCGGCTCCATTTCTGATATATGAACACTCAAAATATTATAATTTTTTCTTCATATTGATTTCTGTTGACACAAAGAAATTCAGAAAGTTTTTTGTTTTTTCAGTCATGAAATAATTCAAACTTAATTGAATTTGTGTCACGACCTAATTATAAATTTAAAACTTAGAAGCCTTTGCAGTTGGTTGATAAATGGTTTATAAAGCCTTTCATTGTTTGTTAAAAGTCAAATTACTAAAGTTTCATTTACAGTACTGTATATATTTACCATTTATTACTGATGGTTATTGATTTTAGAGGGTTTTGCAGACATGAAATAGATACTTGAGTATTTGATGATTTTCTTGAATGCCAAAATCAAACATTTTCTTGGAGAAACATCGATCTTCTTTTTTTCTTTACAACAGCTCATTAAACATTAAGCCAACCTTGAATAAAATAGTCCGAAATTGGCAATACTTCAATTTATCTCCAGAGCAGAACAGTTCAAAGAATAAGCAACAAGATCGTGAATGTGGCATTGAAAGCCGGCTTCTACGCAGCACTTTATCGCTCGATACTCTGCGTCATCAACACATTTTTAGACGGCACAGGTTCAATACACGGCCCCCTTTTGTGCCATAAAGCTCAATATCAGATAGTATTCTTATTTCATCTTACTATTGATCTCTAAGCACTGAAAGTGTCGACACGAGAGTGCTCTTTCTTTTTCAATAAACGCACGCCGTTCGGATTGTGGGAGCTAAAATGAAAAAATTTACACGAAGTGACTCAGTGTCACGACTTCAACCTTCTCGCCGGGAGCCCTGCAGGTTGCGTGATGACACACGAGCGTTTGCGTATTTATAACCGAGGTCAGCGTGCTGTCAGCCTGTTCGTGCTGCTGATGCTGGCCGCCGTCTTCACCGCTGCCCCTCACCTCCCGCTTGATAACAGCCTTTGCAGCTCTGGAGGTGAGGTTTTACACTTCAGCCGCAATCTCGGCTCACTTCAACCCGTTGTCTCACCTCCCGCCGCCACCAGAGCTGTCACCTACATTTCACTCTCACCAACCCCGTTTCTCCCCCCCCCCCGTCCCTCCAAAGCCGGCTGTCCCACAAGCCATTTATCACCCTGTTTGGACAACTCACCCCTCCTCCCCCTTCCTGTAGCAAAAGCATGATTTCTAATTAAACCCTCTAACTGTGAGGTTAAGAGCCAATTTCATGCACCTTACTCCTGATAAATAGGCAGTGGGCCCCTCAGTCCTTCAGTCCTCTCCCTATCTGTTGTGCCCAGGCTACTCTGGCAAAACCAGTCTTTAGCCTGCTCCCTTCCTCCTGAGTTTCACTTCTCCCAGATAAGTTTCATCAGTAATAACATCTATTATTCATCCTTCTTCAGAAATGTCATTAATGGTGAGTCAATGGGGGAGCAATGAAGTGAAAAGACACGAGTACAGACCATTTATTGCTCAAATAATTCTAATGGGCACAATAGGAGCCGTATCAATTCAAACCGCTTCCAAGCACATCTTTTTTTTTTTACGAGCTCCAGGGTTTTAAAACAGAAGGCTGTTCTGCAAGAATTCAGATTTTTGCTCAAACGATTGTGCTCAAGCATTTATTATTTGGCTCTTATAAGATTCATCGATTCTCCGAGATGGAATGTAGAAACAAGATCCCCCCTGAAAAAAAAAAATCCTCATTTTCTAAAAGTAGAAGAATAGGCAGAGGCATTGATTAGGGTCTTTGACGAATAGTCATGCCTGAAGGCTCTGTTGGACTGGGGATTAATTACTATCTTTGCTCAGGAAAAGGAAACATTGATCTGAGTGAGGGAAGAAAAAGAGGATTAATGACAGGCAGCTTTATGTTGATTAAGATTAAGTGAGACAGGAAAAAAAAGTGTCAGATTTGAATGTCTGACACGTCGGAGTGAGATGATTAGGCCTTTCACTCCGAAGACCGCACACGAGGTAGAAACCGAACAAGACGGATGCTTAACGTTGACCTGACATCTCGTACGGTTTAGATCTTTTCTATGTTGCTCAACATCTGTACGACGGCTTTTGCAATCGTGAATCCCGATAACCTTAAAACTGTAGAGTGACATACGTTCGTTCCATATTTCCAGACATCACGTTGACAATGACAAACTGGTTGCTTGCAGTGATGAACCGACAGAGATTTATCACATCAATCTGCAGCCCATTAGCTCATCGTTTTGGCTCTCCGGACCACAACTCTACTGTTCTCGTCCACTCACTGGTCTTGTTGTTTTTGGCCGCAGCAGGCAGCTGTCTTCAGCGAAAAAAGCTCTACAAACCCACAGCACACCCACCTGCCCGGCAGCAAACAGCAACAACACACGGTTAGAAAAGTAGTTGGTGAACAGAGCGGAGCGTTTAGCAGCTAAACAGCCAGGTGTTTCCCTCGGCAGATCATTTTATCTATTTATTTGATTTGACTAGCGCTCAGTTTCTTTCACAGGTGCGCGGGTTTAGCAGAGTTAGCGATATGCTAATTCGCCTCTGTTTTCCCCTGGAAGCTAACAGAGATGCAATCTTCAGGATACAACAATAACATCAGCAACCTGAACTCCAACAACAACAAGATTTGAAAAAAAAACACTCGACAGTAACAACCAGAGAGCAACAAGATCAAAATCTGAGTCGAAACAGAGAGAATACTGGACTGAAATTCAGCAGACGGCCACAAACACGACTTCAGATGGATGATCGTGTTTCTCTGTGACTGCTGGATGTGTAAATTAAGCAACTGCACGGAGACGGCGTGTCAGCTTAATAGGTGATGGCATATGTTAGTGTTGTGCATCACAAATTGTTCCTGCTGCCCAAAAGGTGGCAAAAACAGACGTCTAGGCTACATGTCATCGTAAAAAAGAGACCTCTGAAGGGAGGAGTTTTACAATTCATCCTGAGGCCGACGGGAAGGTGTGAACCGAATTTCATTTCATCAGCAATCCATCAAGGGTTGCAGTCTGGACCAAGCGATCGAGGCCAGAGGACCAGACTGTAAACAAGCCAACAACAAGTCATCATCAGCTGACTCCGCTTATCTTTACCGCTCTGTTTGGAGGTAAAACTGAGTACGCTGGAGGTTTGCTAACCTGGGGGTTTGTTTTGATCATCTGACAGCTCCCCACGCCTTGTTGGAGATCTCATAAATGATTTAAGTGAGAACAATATTATCACAATGACAGTGGGATGATGCCAAGAATGTATTTTTATATCCTTCATTTGATGTCTTTTAACATAGGATCTATAGTATTTCTTCATTTCGATGCAGAATTCTCTCATTTTCGCTGCGATGGCCACAGCTCCCCACAGAGATCAATAAAATTTAATCTCATCCCATCTCATAAAGATTAAATCTCACAGTCCACTTAGTGCTCGCAGGGGTAATTTAGGAAAGTACACATGACCCAGCACGATGTCTAATTAATAAAAAAAAACAATGTTGGTGCAGTATTTCCTTTTAATTCCACACAATAATTGGATTTCGGGTTATTTGAGAATTTCTAACTTTGAACATTCATCCTTCTGAACTAAAAGCATGTCTACAGAGCGGTCAGGGTGTAGAGTCGGCCTGGAGGAGTTGTCAGGTCAGGGTTTACCCTCAAAGGTTGAATAAAGCAACAACAGTCACACAAAAACAAGTCAGTTATCTTCTGGAAGTCAGCCAGGTTGTGTAGTTGCTTCATGACAAACGTAGAGTGTTTTATTCCCGAATATTTTCCCCAAAAAACGTTAAAAGTCACTGACAAACATCTGGCTCGATCAATTCAGACTTAATTAAACTTTAAATCAGAATTAAAGTCATGACAGACTATCTTAACTTCTAATTACAAAGAAGTGCCGTTGCCAAATGTACATCTAGTTATACCGAAAGTTACGTATAATTATGTATTTTCATTTTGAGAGAAAACCTCATGATCTTTGCTCTTTTTTCTCTCCTCTCTGATTCAATAACGTGACCTTAGAAAACATCCATGAAACCCCTTCAGAGCCCCATTATGTGCTCTAAAAATGGTACGTGTCAATCTAAAGCTGCAGCTGTTATTCCTGCTTCTATAAGACATCGTCTGAGCTCTCAGCTGTAAAAAAAAAAAAAAGGGAAATCCTTTCAGAGCGCTCTGTCATTGGGGAAAGCGATGAGTCACACGCAGCAGATAATGACGGAGCCCATTTGGGAGGATAATTTCGAAATCTGTCATCGCGAAAAGAGGAAGAGAGGGAAGCTTGAACATTCACAGATTTATATTTATAGTGAGATTGTGGTTGCCAAACATTCATTACCATTTTGTGCTGTATGTCCTTTGGTTTTTTTTTCACTTTGAAGGAAATGAAATCATATTTATTTTCTCCGCGGCTGTGTCAACGCAAATAAGATGACAAAATATATCACACAAATAAAAAAAATGGAATAAATTGTAACGGCAAAAAGAAAAGCAGCAGGGGAAAAAAACTGAATCAGCCAGAATGTGTGTTTTAGTACAAACAGAAGCCACAACAATGCAGAAAGCACAGTATATATATAATACAAAGGTAATGTGCATCGGAAACTTTTGTAAGGTGCTGACCACTGAAAGTAGAACTGAACAAGAAAGAAAGAAAGAAAATGTAGTTTTCACATCTACAGTACCATCAATCGTTCTGATAAAATATTTTAGACCCTTCTTCTTCTTTTATTGCTCTTGGGAAAGACATTCAATCAGACACTTGACCTCAGTGTTGTTCTCCAAATGAATCACGAGGTTAGAAGAGGCATAGAGTCGGAGGGATAATGACCATTTAAGAGGACAGTGCTCAAAAAGGTTCCCTCTCATGATGTAATGTACAGTATAATGACCGGCTTTTCAAGAGAAATGTAACCTGCACGTTTAAGGTCACTTCTGAGTAACGTTCACTCTGAAATGTGAAGATTATTAACCCTCGGAGTCAAACCCGTCAGACGCCACACACTTACTGCTGGAGTCAGCGCAAGTTCAGCTGGATTTCTACCTGATGTGTCGGGTTAAGTGGGATTCCCGCCATAAATATCTACAGCGCAGGTTTTGATTTATAGTTCAGGGTTGGTTTTAAAGGTCAAGAATGGACTTTAAACCCAACATGGAGAGTATGTCCTCAGCTCATATGTCAACACATCCCACTCCATTGCAGCAGCTTCAAACGCTGGCAAAGATGTTGGCTTGAAAGTGGACTTTAACGCACGATATGCAGTTTCTGATGCTACAGGAAGCAAAAGGCGTTTGCTCAGTGTTGTGTGGGGAGGGCTGGGCAGAACAGGAAAAGGTGTCGGGTGCAGAGCTACACCTTTTGGAAGAATAAACACCCGACGTCTGATCAGATTCTGTTCTGATTCGGAGCTGTTTACTGACGAGGAGGAGAGCCCAGAGATGACTTTTTAACTTTTAGGGTTTCTTCACTCCTGTTTATCAGCCAGACTGCAGCAGCGATCTGCGGAGCGGACCTCTATTGTCCGGCGTCTACGCACTGTTATGTTGACTGTCGCTTGAAACTGGAGGGGAAATGTGCTTGACTTCATGAGTGTAACATTACAGAAGAGGGAGAGAGGGAACCAGAGTGTCTGGTGAGTGCTGAGTAGGCCTGCACGATTAATCGTATTTTCATCGTCATCGCGATGTGAATGTGCGCGATAAACCCATCGCAAAAGCTGGTCTGAATTGCGATAAGTTTTGTTTATATCCGCCATGCTTTCACACTCAGCGTGCTGACATTTGGCCAATCAGATGCGGCCCTTGACACATGGACAATGCATGCACACCGTTTAGCCAATCAGATGACGCCCAGCTCTGCTCACGTTCCTGCATGAGAGTTAGTAGCCAGAGTAAACAGGATGTCGGAGGCAGGAGAGCAGTTGGTGAAAATGCCGACGAAACGCTTGTGGCAAAAAGAAATAGCAGCTCCGCGATTTGGAGATACTTTGGACTTAAGCCAGAAGACAATTTACAGACCCAGGTACTGTGTAGGACCTGCAGAACAGTTGTAGCAACGTCCAGAGGTAACACCACCAACCTCCATCTCCACCTGCAGCACCACCATAACGAGCTGCACGAGCAATTTAAGGCCAGTCAGTCTGGAGCACAAACGCGACCATCACTGCAGCAACTGTACATGTGTAAATTAATGTTATAAGGGTTTTGTTCAACAAAAGCATGCTCAAAAATATTATTTTTTTTATTTAATTGTCATCAGCTATTAAGTGTTTAAGAGTACCTCAAAGCAAGGAATCTATTAATGCAGAAAAATCTGAAAGACACAGGAACTGTATGCAAACTTAAATATTTTCTTATTTATCGCAAGTCATATCGTCATCGCAATATTGAAGGGTGTCATCGCACATCGCACATTTTGCTCATATCGTGCAGGCCTAGTGCTGAGTCTAGTGAGAAGCTCACAAGGCAAGTTTGGCAAGGCAAGTTTATTTGTATAGCACAATTCATACACAAGGCAACTCAAAGTGCATTACAGGATCATAAGAAGACATTTAAAATTGCATATAAAGAAAAAAAACATTTAAAAACAAGTAAGAATACATCAAGAAACAAAACATTAAAACAAGTTAAGAGAAGGGGAAGTAAGCTAAAATAGAAAAGGTTTAAAAGAAAAGACTAGAAAATAAAAATCACAGTGCAGTTAAAAGCTTTAAAATGGCTTCAGTGAAAAGCAGCGGCAAACAGAAAGGTCTTCACACCCTTTTTGCTTTTGCTATTTCTTTGGTCTTGAACATTGTTAATGCAGAATTCGTATGTAGTATTAGTTTAAGTTGGGATTGTTTTGTCAAAGTCAACCACTTAGAGTTGAATCCACACTGGCTGTGTGACATTAATGTGTCAGAAGTACAATGGTGATTTGCTGCAGGGCCCCTTTAAGCCACATGATGGTTAGAATAAGCCTGTAGAATAAAGAGAGATAAAACACCCCAGGGTTCATAGAGGTAAATTAAATTAATCAGTGAAGGCAGTTTAAAGTGTGCATGCCATCAGTCTTTCTCTCGTCCTAATACATCTGGAAACAGACGTGTTAGTTGTTAGAAAGCCGTGTCTTGACTGATGAGACTGTAGCAGGGAGGCAACATGTGCTCTCGTTATGATTTCACCCAGAAGTCCTATTGACTTGAAGTGTTTGGATGTTACCAGGTGCAAAGCAAATCTCTTGGTTAAAATCATAACAGCCATTTGCCATGTGGCCGACAGTGGCAGTTTGTAGTTTCAATTGAATTTTATCTCAGCAGCCAGCTATTTGCAGATCATTACACAGGGAGTGCAAGCCCTAGATTGCCACTAGAGCGGCGTCGGCCTTGTGCTGGTTTGTTTGCTCGTTCATTTATTTATGCTATTCAAATCTCAACACCGTTGCTGTTCATTTGGGATGCTAACAAACTGGTTCAAGGTTGTTGCAGTGGGACAGAACTAGAGAGAGAGAGAGAAAGAGAGAGAGAGAGCGAGCTAGCAGTGCATTCAGCGCCAGCTTGCTTCATTTCTGTGCTGGCAAGCTTTATCACACACCCACACCATGTTGCCATCATATAAAATGTTAATTTGAGAAGTGTAACGTTGTGGGACGACGGCTGAATCACTGCCAAAACACGCAGGGCCAGGACTGAGGCAGGCAAAGGCCAACACCAATGAACTGGAGAGATGCACCGCTGCTAGTTTAACTGCCTGTGGCCAGCTGGCCACAACAAAACCTGCTCTGAACGCAGATGAATATTTCTACAGTGCTGACAGACAGTCTTCAACTATTTCTTCACAGGAGCTCTTCGGGGTATTGTCAGCGCACACGTCTCTGAAGCCACATAAACCCACAGCACGCTGCCTGATACGGGAGCAACCTCGACTCAATCTCTTCACTGGCGGCTAAAGAGCCTCAACAATAGCTAATGTGAAGCCGATGTTACATCTTTGTGACACATTTTCCCTTTTCAGTTGGCACACCTCCACAGATGTTGAGAGACTGTGCAGCTCCAGCGCCGATGGCCCCGGGGAACATCTGGCACCACCCACGATCTGGAGCCGTCCTCATGCAAATGTGTTAGAGGAAGAGAATTACAATCATCGGGAGAAAAAAAAAAAGTGCTGATTGCAGGTCCACAGAGGAGACGCTTTTTATGGTCGACCATTCATGAACTTGTGTGGAGGCACGCGCACTAAATAAAGGAAGTAATATGCAAAACTACAGCGGCGCATCGACAAATAAATTCAACTGCTGACCGGTGGTTTGAGGGGTCTGAAGATATTTTAGAACATCAATAAAACACTCCCAAAAGAATTCTAGTTCATGAGTTTGAATAATTTTATCCGAACATTGCTGCTGTCATGTAAAAACACAGTTTTATCTTAATTTAATTCTCCTTTTATGTTCTAAAGTTGAGCACAAGCTATGATCCCTGAGCTTTTAGACCCTGAGGGACAAATTAAATGCACAAGTTGATCAAAAATGATGATCACTGTCATGGTTAAACAACTCCACCATCACAAGTGATCATCTCACACAAAACCAAGGGAATATGTCGCTTAGAGAGAGACACCCCAACTCTTCCTGCCCACCAAGCTTGCCTAGTTTGAGGCGACTTTAAACGCTGAAGTCAGTGCATCAACGAAGACCAGGTATGTAGCCAACTGAACTACTCTGAAGCATTCCCACACTCAGGATTACCACCAAAAACAAGAAAGGCAAGACAGTAAAGTGGCAAGCTCTTGAACTTGACCGGCGGCTATCTAGTCAGGGTGCTCACAACACATCCCGCCCTTAGGTGGACCTATGGGGCAAACATCGACCCAAAGTAACCACAAAACACCTTTAAAATAACCAACCAAGACACTTAACTGAGACTATAAAAGACAACAAGCCTAAATCCCTGGCTGAGCGGCATAAAGGCCTGCAGTCTCCACTCCAGAAGCCTCTGTCTTCTGAGGCTGGCACCAGATCTTATGAGTACTTCCTCCCCCAGGCCAGGTGTACCTCACTGAGCAATCAGGGCAGAGCTAGAGATGACAGGAGGGGAGAAGGGACAAACAGCACAAACACATACAGCCGTAAAACAATGAAAGAAATGTTGCCCGCACAATGTAATGGCTCCAGAACAATGACACCAGTGGTGTTTGGATCGGTCCCGTGCTGTTCTGTCGGCCACCAGGCACGAAATCTCCTGGAAAATGGCTGACTAAACTCATGTTTTGTGCTGTTGTGTTGGTATTTGCTGCTTTTAGGAAACAGAAACGACACAGTTATCTTTGTTTCCCAACACTAGGGGAGTAAAAGTTGTCTGTTTCCACTTTGATAACGACGTCATTAACCACTGGAATGACACAAAGTAGGCACTGAACCTGGTGGTTTCAGTCCGTACATCCATCCTCCACACTGACTGTCACATCTTTTACATTTCATTTGGAAATATGAACATCACACTGCTTCAGGCGTTGGCACTAAATATTGCTACCAATCATAAATTGCTAATGTAGACCAGCTGCATATCCTCCATCTGTGTGAAAGTGGTGTTCTCAGAGAGTCTGTTCCTCGCTGTCTTTTGCCATTTGTGGTGCAAATATTTGGCCCATTATCTGGCACCCGGTTCATGCAACAGGCTGATAAAAAGCTGAATAAAAAAAATCCAATCCACAGCTATTTTAATGCATTTAAACAGAGAGAGAAGAACAGGAGGATAATAACACAGACAAATAATTATATGTATTAAAATATTACATCCAGATAAGGGCAAGAGTAGTGTAGGGATGGATGGATGGATGGATGGAAGGATGGTAGGATTAGATGGATTTCCAACTCAGAGATGGTGGTAAAATGGTCCCGTAGGCTTCATGTTAATCTGGAAACGATGACGCGTCATTGTGAGTCACTCGGTTGCTTTATGTATGCGGATGTGTTGTTGACGTCAGCATGTTACCGTTGTCATTCCGAGCATGTAAGCACGCTGACGGTAGCACTCACTGTAGCTCAAAATACCTCCATGTAGACTCTTCTTGTCTCTTTTACATGTTTTGCTCAGTTGTCAAGTCATTAGTGACTTCACTCAAAATGTGATGATGCATCTCAAGATGGTTTTATGGTTACATTTGTCAAATAGATTAGATAGAATAGGTAGATAGATAGTCAGTGGCAATCGGAAGAGGAATCAATAAACAATTTGTTAGTCTGACTACTAACTAATTGACATATTTCTCAGTGATTTGTGCAGATGAACATCTGATTGGAGCTGCAGGCAGATGGCGCTCAGCTCCTCCCTCACCAGCTACGGCTGAGAGGAGAAAGGAGAAAGGAGGAGGAGGAGGAGGAGAGACGGAGCCGAGCCGCGTGTACGTGACAAAACATGGAGTCCTTAACAACCTCCCAGCTGGATAAGACAAATGGTGGGAGTGATCAAGTCGAGTCAACTTTATTTCTAAATCAATTTCAAGAAAAAACATCTGTGACAGAGAGCTTCACAGACAATAAACACAGAGGAAAACAAGGACACAGTGTCACCGAGGAGACACAGAGAGTGAGTGATGCTGGTTCACTGTGCTGTCTGTAGATGCACCATATGCGCCATAATGGGCACTAGGGGGCAGATTGACTAATCATGTGTGTGTGTGTGTGTGTGAACGAGTGAATAAATGAATGATTATGTGAGCGAATTACTTTGTGGATGCACAAGAGGCTCTACATCAAATGACGGACGATAATAAAAGACGGACAAACAAGAACAAGAGCGTCGCTAAGTGCAACAGATGGGGCCAGAGCTTGTGTGCAGGGGTGGAGAAGCTTTGTGTAGCCACTTGCACATGTGTGTGTGTGTGTGTTTGCATTTGTGTGTGTGAAAAGGGGATGAAATCATATTGGAGCCCACTGGAGAAATAAGTAAATGACAGACTGCAGACGAGTAGATAAAGGGAAACGAAGGGGCCAGCGGCTGATGTTGTTGAGGGAGGAGGCTTTGTTGAGGAGGGCAGTCAGACGGACTCCTGAAGTGCTTCTTGGCACGCCTCGGTGGAAAGAGCCGCCGACAGAAAGTGCTCCATCGCATTGACATTTTGTCATTGAGAGGGTGGTGGACACTGTCCATAATAGCAGACTGCAAACATAGTTTTCTCCGCTGCCACATGCTGGCTTTTCTCAGAAATGTGTGTCTCCCCGAAATGATACGGTGTCCCGCCGACAAACACCGTCAGTCCTGTCAGAAAAGCTTACGGACTCAAGACTGACAGGCACGGGATTAGTGCTGAACCAACTGGTCCACTAATTGATCAGAATAAAGTCGATTAGCTTAAAAGGAAAATAAATTGATTAATCCTCTGAATGAATTATCAACAAAAGACGAATTCTGAGGGTGGACGGCCACACAGCAGCTCTGTGAGGATGTAATTAGGCACAGCGGTGCTAAGAGCTAACGCTAATGTCGGTGTGCAAACATGGTCACAATGAGAATGTTAACGTGCTAAAGTTACCATCGTCGTGATACCATGTTCAACAGGTTTGTTTCAAAACTACTTATAAGCCCTGAACATCAAGTACAGCTGATAAACCATCAACCAAAGTATTGGATAGTCTGAAACTTGATGCTAGCATGAAATTGGTCATCGTCAATTCAATAGATCTGGATTCAGGACTGTTCCAGACATAACAAGGAAGCCTGAACACGTCACTGCTAAATTGTAATTTGCACATTTTTGATGTTCTACAGATTAAATGACTTAAAGAACAGATACTGAAAATAATAATTTCCTTGAGCCCTACAGAGGACACGCTGCAATATTCAGGTATCATCCGTTGGAGCTTTAGTTATTATTCAAACATTTTAGAGCTGCTCTGGATTCAGAAATAATCTCAAAAGTTGATTAAAACCTCGAGTAGATCAAAATTGAGTAGAGAGAGTTGTGTCAACTCGTCAGTCAGCACTAGGCGGCCCAATAGAGTTGCAGCAGAACGGACCGTTGTGATGCTCTTTGAAATGCTACAAGCAGAAAATAATCAAGTTACTCATGAACTTAAATTATGCGATACGATCTTCTGGGAATCACGTGACCACCAAATATTTTGTCATTTCCTTGTTGCGACTCTTCTCTGCTCTAGGACTCTTTGGTCCAAGTTGGCACACTGAAGGGAAAATGTAATACACAGAAATAACCATTATTCAGTTATTCATCACAGTTCAATAATCTCACCAGTTCCTTATCTATCATCTTGTGTTTGTAGCGGAGTTAGAAAAATAGAAATTAGAGATGGACTAATTACCAGCCTGGCAGATTATCTGATCTTCTTCTCAGCATTTTTCTGAATATCAAAATCTGTAAATCTGCGGGGTTCATTTCCCGATTGCCAACAAAATTAATTGATTAAAATTGAGCTACTTGAGCTCTGATTTAGCCACAACTGTCTGTAATCACCACTCTGCGTTCTCACCCAGTTATAACAATACCAAAAAATGTGTCTGTTGCTGTTTAAGATGCTGTAGGCCGTCTGCAAATACACAAATCTATGCTCCAACTTGATACAAGATTTTATTAGAAATGGGACCCTGCTAGTTCCCAGCAGCATCCTTGTACACCTGTTCACAACTTAACAGATTTGTTACTGCAACAAAAGTCTTGTTTAGCTTTGAGGATGTTCCGACTGATACTGGAAGGGAAAAAAACAGCACATCTCGACACTCAGTATACGGCCAACAACGATGTGATTGGTTACACATCATGAGTAATAACCGAACTAACACCGGATAATCTGAATCTGCAAAATATTTTGTCTCTAAACGTATCAAATAAATGTAACAGAGTGAAAGGTACAATGTTTGTCTCCAAAATGTAGCGGAGTGGAAATATAAAGCAGCAGAAAATGGAAATACTTGGTTGACTCCTAATTGAAATCCATCACAACTTGCTAAGTTGTTAAGAAGTAATACACTCGGCAGTATAGTTATACAGAAGCTGCCATCCTCAGTGGTCCTCAGTGTCACAAAATATACGAGAAGAACTTGTGCATTATGCTCTGCCCACTGAGGTTTAACACGACCAAATTCTGTATTTCTGCCTGAATAGGAGCCCTGCCTCTGTGAAGCCTGTGTCACCTCATTTCATGCATTAAGTGCCAGTAATCTAGCTTTCTATCAAAGTGGCTCTCCAAGTGCTCTGAGGATTGGACTTCCTCCACACGGCGCCTGGAATAAGGGGCTCCTTGTCCCATCAGAAATCTACCACCAAAGGTGAAAATTACTGTGTTCCTGCCGCTTCAGGATTGCAAATGTATTCTTATGCCCCAGGACAGTTTTGTCTGCATTGGTAAGCAGCCTCTGTCTTCCACGGTCAGAAGCGGGAGAAGTGCCTGTGTTCATCAGCAGTGATGCCACGCTGACAAACAGCTCGAAGGAGATTATTTGAGACAAAGAAACTGAGGCAAATAACAGCATCTTATAAAATAACGCCTGTATTTTATTGTTCTGTCGATGCTGTTTTACAGAATGAACATTGAAGTGAAAACTGAAGGACAGTGTCTAACACTGATATTGTTTGAGGGGTGTGTTGGTCAAAGGCAACGGGTTAATTAGCTTTGTGCCTCGGATTAGATGGTAAGAAATGTTAAGACTCATTCTGACATCGATTATTCGTCCTAATTGTGTATTTCTTGCGTTTTGTGAATAATTAAAGGGGAAGAAGCTCATACAGAATACATGAAGAGAGATGATTAAGTCTATAGCCATCGATTTTACATAATATAGTGTGTTTACAGGTCTTTTGTGGCTCCAGAGGAAGCTGCATGTTATCTGATGAATTACCTCCGATGATGTCACTCAGTGGCTGTGTTGCATTGTGGGTAATGTAGGCAGCAGGTTTGAAAGGAAAGAAGAATGTGTGGAGAAAACAAAAGGCGATATCTCTGGTTTGTTTATGATAATGACGCTTGACTACATTACCCACAATAACCACTGGAGGCAGTTTATCAGATTGCATGCAGCTTCTTCTGGAGTCACAAAAGGCTTAATGCTAATAATGCTAAATGCTAGTAGTTCTCCCCGAGACCTGTAAACACACTTTAATGTGCAAAATTGGTGGCATTACTCCTTAATGTATTAATGATTTTGTATGTAAAAGAAAAGAAAGAAAGAAAATTGTGAAAAATGACCCTTTCAAGTTCCCTTAGCACATAGTTAGATCTTATCTGATTTATAGTAATAAAGCCAAAGACGTTTAATTTGTGAGAAAGGCAGCAAATCATTGTGTCTGACAAGGCGGCGCCAGTGGAAATCTAACATTTTTGCTCTGTAAAGTTCAGGTTTTGTTTAAGATTAAATTATTTGCACTCATATTAGTTTCGACCAGGCATCCAACACAACAACACAGACAAATAAACAAACACAATAAGGCTCCATGAATAAATGATCTAAATGAAACATTCATGTGTCAGTAATTGAAATCCTTGAAATGTACCTGTAAAACATCCCCACTTACTGAACTTCCCTCCTCAACTAACCACTGCTGTGCTCATGAGAAAAACGCCTGCAGCCATTTGTTCTGCCGGCGAGCGTCTCTGCCACTAAGTGTCACTGTTGCAACACAACACAACTCTGAGTGCTCGCCCTGTGTTTGTCTGAAGAGAGGTGGAGGTGGAGGGGGGAAGGTGGTGGTGGTGGTGGAGGGAGATAGACAGACAGAGAGAGCGAGAGAGGCAGCTGCTGGGCAGATCATCAGTCTGTCTCTTACTGTAGTCGCCCTCTCTCTCTCTCTCTCTCTCTCTCTCTCTCTCTCTCTCTCTCTCTCTCCCTCTCTCTCCCTCTCTCTCTCTCTCTCTCCCTCTCTCTCTCTCTCTCTCCCTCTCTCTCTCTCCCTCTCTCTCTCCCTCTCCCATGGCTCTGCATGCCCCAGAAACAAGGTAGTTCCATCTAATTGCTCTAATGGCGTCCCATCCTCATTAGACTCTTGACCTTGCCTGTGCGTGATAAGAGTAGGTCAGCGTGGATTAGAAGTGGCCCCCTAGGTCTCCTCCACTCTCCCAGTTACCAGTCAATACCTCCCGACTTAATTCACTTCCCCTGAAAAACCACAAGTGTTTCCCCATTTGAAACTGGGCAGCATCGAGAGAGGCGGTCGTGTTGTTTTGCTGTCTGTCCGCACTGGATGTGTCGATGCTCGCCGTGCATGTGTTACCTCACAGCAGTGACAGCACATGTTCAATAACACATTTTTTTTTTTTCTGTTTGGGACAAAAACCAGACAGATAAAAATATACCTTCATTTAAAAATCTGCTCCACTGATAGACTGACTATATTATTAGAATTAAATGGAGAACTGTAATCTTTGTGTCACATGTGACTGCTCCTGGTGTTGGTTTAACACTCAAATCAGGAGGGAAACCAGATCATCGAACACTCTCATGATAACAGCTGCATCAATAAATCTGCCAGGACGATATTTTGACAGAAATTAGCTTTTGTAGATATATCAGAGCGATGATTGATAGGTTAAAATAAAGTGCAGCACAGACTTGATGAAAGAGGTTTGAGGTGATTTAGATAAAAGGATCTTTGGGCAATAATGACGGGAACCATGACCTTTTCTTTCACCTAGCCAAGTGGTTTCTGTGCCTTTATTTTGGAAGGGTAACCAGTCATAAGGATCGTCCAAAACAGGTGCTTTAAACCAAACCGTGATGTTTTCCTAACCCTAGCCGAGTGGTTTTTGTGTGTAAACCTAACCCGAGCGTGTCACAGCCTTGTGACGAGAGAGAAATAGAAAATCAACCTAAAAAACAACATCAAGAAACGTTAAGTTTGAAGTGAGCTGTGGGTTTGAGTCGTGTTTGGCTATTTCGGCTGTTAGCTGATAAATTGATGAATAAATCAGTTTCTGATTCATTTTCTTCCAACTAATTAATCAACCAACGGATATTACATTACCGCTTGCATGGACAGTTTATTGTCTGTGGCCTCTTTTGTTTTCAGCAGTAATATATTAGATATAGACAGAATTAACAGCTATACTTTAATGGTACCTTAAACTTTGTGGAAATCCCTAGAAACTCTGAAAACACCAGGCTCTCTGGACAGGATATTTGATAGGAAGAGATAAGAAAACTTAAGCAGAGACTTTGAAGAGACGGACCAGAAGAGGACCTCGACAGAGAGAGACAGAACAAAGGGTGAAACAATGGCCGCCTCTCAGATTTGGATGTGGACAAAGCCTAAACAACCAGGACACGATTTGTTCTGCCCTGCAAGAAGCAGCATGAATGCCAGATGATGTTTTTTCCTGTGTTCTGCCACGAAAAATGCTGAAAAATAAAGACATTTGGGTTTCTATAATAGGACAGGTCATGTGATAAAAGGACAGAAGGAAACGGTGGCGCAGAACCTTGAAGTGCTCGCTGTAATGATCCCTCGCCGTGGGATATAATATTCACACCTTTTCCAATTCGTAGCTCATCTCGGCTCTAACAGAGTCTGTGTTGCCGTGTTTGAGGGGGTGGAGGACGGCACAGCGAGAGGAAGAAAAAAAAAAAAAACCTGGCAAACAGACAGAGATAGACAGAAAATGTTGAGATGTAGCCCCTCAAGACAAAATGTAACAAGTACATGAAAAAGACGGCGGTGGAGAATCTCTGCAGGCCAAAACAGCGATAATTTGGTTCCGTAAGAACGTTATTAGACTCCGATCCACCTATGCAATTACACTTAGCCCGGCTAAGCTCTCCGGGAGGAACCACTCCCTCGTTCTGCCTCGTCTTCAGTGTACCTAGAGGCTGTGTGTGTGTGTGTGTGTGTGTGTACCCTACAGTAGATCACTATGTCTGCGGCTAAGTATATATGAGAGGAAAGCAAAGGCAGTGACACAGAGATAAAGAGGGACTGTGAACTGCATCAAAAGACAACGACAGCACTTTCATCCCTTCCGATTCAGCCCCTCAGACACGGACAGCCCAGAAATCCTCCCAGCACTTCCTGTTTGCAGAGGACCTCTGCTGCTGAGTGCTTTGAGGCTCGCGGTAAACAAGTGTTAATGCGCCACCTCTGCGAGAAACTGCGGCTTAATGAAGGATTTGCTTCCTATAACCAGCGTTGATGAGGGACCCGATGATTAAGAATCCTTGTGGCCTTTGGCGATCATTATGTTATGGCTGACCCTTTTTCTTCTCGCAGCAACGTTTCCAAAATCAGCATTAATTAATTAGCCGCGAGCTGCGTCCATTCTGTGAAAGCCAAGAAAAAATAAATAGTCATAAACTAATGGGCAAAGCAATTTGAGAGACAATCAACTGTAGACTTGTCATCTGTGTGCTGAGGTTCCTGCTTCCTGCTGCTCCCAGCGTGGGCACCGGACACGGAGAAGAGAGGGGGCCCGACATGTGGCTGCTTTAAGAACAGCCACCTCATTAACGGTTAAAAGTAAAAAAGAGTAAAGCACCGTGTTCTGAACAGACACATTACAAAAACAGATATCAAAAAGTGACATTTGCATTTTGAGACATGAAACAGCAAACGTAAGCGAGCAGCACATTCTGCAAAATGTAAATGAATGTATTATTCATTAACTGTCAGGTATCAACCTTGACTTGAAAATATAGACCTGAGACATAAATAAACACTTCAGGTTGAGGTTAGGTCCATCGACCCAGTCGCCAGAGTAAATGTTGACGATGTAAGGATATGTTGAAACTTTACATTTCTTTATCTAGCAACTTGAGGTTCAATCAGCGCTGTGCTCACGACTCGGTTAGGTTTAGGAAAATATTTTGTCACCACTAACACGTTCAGAAAATGTCCTGACGTCTTAAAAATAAAAGTATCTGGTTTTATTGCCACTGACACGGTGGGAAAACTTTTCCGACGCTGTCTTGGACGGCGGTCTCTGGCCTGGCAGCTTCTCACCTCGCGGTTACGTCACCACCATCCACTCCACCTACCGACGTGGAGGAGGCAGCTCTTATTCATGTGATGTGAGCCTTCACGGAGCTCACGCCGGCGGCTGTCTCGCTCACAATGAGAGTGTATCCGTTGTGAAGACGTGCAGGAAAAAAAACTTGTCTGATATGCTTACGCTCTCGACGTGGGGTGGATGGGAAGGACTGTATTTTCCCTCGGTTTGCAATACCGTGCAATCCTACAATCTTATGTTCATTTATTCATCTCTATTTCCTCCATTTTCATCCATTCGACCACTTCTCAGTTCTTCTCAAATTCACGCCGACACGCTGTAGGAAAGAGATTCATGTGGAGATGTCATCAGCAGAAAAGGGAAGGTCTTCTGTCAGATGATGACACATTAATGACAGCATTTTTTAACACCGATCATTTAAAGTCATCTTAAATATGCTCAATGATGTGCCAGTCTTTAAATTGTGTTGTCTCACAAACTCTGTCTTAGATTTAATTTGCATCACTGCTCTTATTGCTTATCTCCTTTTATTTGTTTGTGTTTTTTTTGGGAGAGGGGGGGACATCTGGAATAAAAAGCAAAATGCTTCAACAAACAAGAGACAACGCCGCCTAGACTCATTATATGAAATCAACAGGGAACAAAAAAAAAAACTGTCTGACTAAATTACATCTCAGCAGAAATGACAATGAAAGTCTCAAAACAAATACCAGAAAAAAAAGAGAATTAGCACCGCCATCACGCCGCATCAGAGGAGAAGTGAATCCGCTCGTACAAACGCTTTACGGCAACAAACCATGAAGCGAGATGATGTCCTCGTTCAAAGAAAATCAATTTCGGCTGAAAATGATGGAACTGAAGGATACCTTCAGTTGGGAGATTCTCCATCCTTCATGCTCTCTGTTTCAATCTCTCTCTCTCCGCCGGCGTCAGACTCAGTTTCCATCAGATTTTTGTTTTCTCTCTCTGGATCTCCCTCAAATTGCAATGAAGACATTTTTCCTACCAGCAGGAACCGAAGACAGCAATGAGAGTTATTAACGAAACGCTCTACATATTAAATCCACCGCCGTTCACGTATTTCGCACATTTTTTTTGAGGTTTGGCTGTACAAACATTGAAGACTCTTGTCTGTATTCAGTCTCACATCACCGGCAAAGGCATAAATAAATAAACTCCATCTTCATCTGCTTCAGGAAGGCAAAAACCTTTTGATACCTCACAGTTAGACGGAATATTAATAGCGTGGGAAACAAACAAGGGAGGAAAGACTAAACCCTAACTGCTTGTTTACGCCGTAATCTATATGTGTGTGTGGCAGTGGTTTGCTGTTTGTGCATGTGTGTGTGTGTGTGTGTGTGTGTGTGGAGGGGAGATGGACAAACCCAGGGGTCCGTTTATCTAAGCTGACAGAAACAATTTACAGCACTGCCAAATGGGGAGTAAGAGCCCCTCACACACAGAGTGAACTGGAGGGGAACCAGACACAGAAAGCACAAACCGTGTGGCATTAAGAAAGAGCCAGCAACACTCGGCCGACACTAATAACACCAGAGTGGGGAGGAGATCTGGCTCCGATATTCTTCGGCCATGACTGACCCATCCATCCATCCATCTATCTATTGCTCCATCGTTTCAGGTGATGTCTCAGGTCCTGTTTGTTCGTCTTTTAGGACGTCTGACAGAAATGTTTATGGATTTCATTACATTTTGGTGCAAAGTACGACCACAGGACAGGGTGATTAGTTATTGTTTGCACATCTGGATCCAGAGATACTAACGTTAAACACGTTCTTCAAGGGCTGGTGGAGATAATCTAGGCCCACATTCACAGATCATTCTCGTTGTTGTTTTACAAAATCTGGTTAGCATGTTAGTATTTTAAGGGGTCATCCCTATGTTCCCCGGGTCCTATGTTCCCCAAGCAGGGAACATAGGACCCTTTTTTTAGAAAAAAGGTCTTATGTTCCCCATTTTTCCCAAAAAGGGACCTATGTTCCCCTGTAGCAATACTACGGAGCCCCTAAAGGGACATGGATGAACTTTTTTTTTTGCGAGATCTCGCAAAAGTATTGCGAGATCTCGCAAAGTATTGCGGGATCTCGCAATAAGTATTGCGAGATCTCGCAATACTTTTTTGCGAGATCTCGCAAAGTTCTGTCCTACTTCGGTGAACCGGAAGTAAAACAGACACACATGATGGAGGAGCGTACACATCATCCATGCTCTGTTACCGTACAATCCTGAAATAGAAATCAATAAACTTCTCCCACGGATGATGGGTAGGCTCCTCCATGCTGTGTCTATTTTACTTCCTCCTCCCCCTTCTTCTTCTTCTTCTTCTTATTTTAGGCTACGTGTTTTACTTCCGGTTCACTGAATGGAGAAAAAACTTTTGCGAGATCTCGCAAAAAGTATTGCGAGATCCCGCAATACTTTTTGCGAGATCCCGCAATACTTTGCGAGATCTCGCAATACTTTTGCGAGATCTCGCAAAAAAAAAAGTCCATCCATGTCCCTTTAGGGGCTCCGTACAATACATACCGGGGAGCATAGGACCCTTTTTCTGAAAAGGGGTCCTAGGTTAGGGTTAGGGTTAGGTTAGGCCTATTTGCCATGGAATTTTTCAGTAATGGTGGAAAAAGTAACAGACCATACACAGATCATACAAAGAGGGGAACATAGACACGCTCCCCATTTTAAGCACAGAGGTCAGCTCTTGACCTTGGGAAGTGTAATATGGAGTTAAAATCATGCCAAAACTCCACAAACACACAAAACATGTTTTACTCGCGCCCAACGATTCACAAACAAGCTCAGTGTGGTTTGCAAATACAAAACATCATTCACAAACTAATGCATTTGGTTTTGCAAATAAGAAACGTGCCTATCAAACAAATACATCATGCTTCAGAAAAAAATCATACAGAATCATATTTCTTCAATTACAAAAAAATATCCTTCAAGTACAAAAAAACAAATCTACAAGTATGAAAAAAACTGTCACATGACTTTTGTCACTAATTTTCCGCCTTGCAGATCCACACACAAATGCCAGTAACGTTCTAACAAATGTCCTGTAATTCGCACTCCACAACAGCAGGTGGCGCTGTTGAGTCAATTGAAAGCCGCCAGGATGTTTTTTCCCCCACAAATCTTTATTCAAGGCCGCCAACAGGAGCTAACTTGTGGTTTCGACTTGCCGCCTTTGACGGGGAATTACACTGACGAGGATCGGAAAGAGGAACGCTACGCTGGCGGATGATGAGCGGCCAACAGGTGAGTTTGTGGTCGTTGCTGGTGAAAAATCAAATGTTAACTAAACTCCAGAAAGCCTCGCCACTGTTCCTGCGGTGCCGTACGCTACATATTCATCTTATCATCCTACCCACGAAAGACATTTCTGGAGTTTAGTTAACATTTGATCTCAAACAAATCGTGGTGACATAGCGTGATGTCACAAAGTCACGGAATCAGAGGCGAGAGTACCGACGAGGCGTTTCAGGAGCAGTGATTTCTGTGGGAGACAGGAGCTTCTTTGACCTTCTTGACTTTCAACATCTTTTACATGCACGAGAACAAAAATAAAAAGCTAAAGAAAAGGAGAAAAATAAAAAAAAGCATGGGTGTGTGGAAGCGAGCGGAACACAAGTCATGGCATTAAATTAATTTACATGTGATTTACATACATTTTAGAAGCTGACACACACTGATTGCCGTGAGTTGTATTGTAAATAGATGTTTTGATATCGTTGATGTCCTGTGTTCTGTTACAGAGGCACCAAATTATGAGGATTTTCAGACTTCATGGAGATTTGGAGGGAGGGTGCATCCAACACTGAACCTTCAGTGTGAATATCTAAAACAAAAATATTGACGCCTTGGGCCAGAAAAACTGTTTGTTTTTATTGGATGATTTCACGAGGTTGGACAGTGCTCATAGGCTACAGATTTGGCAAACTAACTGTATTCGCTGCAGAGTGAGGATGTGAAAATAAAACGCTGCGATTGCTCTGAGTGCCTCCCAAGAGATCAAGAGATCATCGCTCGCAACACGCGCACCAAAATAAGGTCTCAGTTAAAAGTCGAATGAAACAGGAACACGTTTAAGAAGAAGGACGAGTCGGTGTCCTTCCAAGCGGCCTTTTGATGAAAGCACATCCTATGATCTGCAAATAAACGAGCTGTACGCGACTCGGCTTCCAAGAGACGGCTGCACTTACAGTAGAGGCCAGGACCGGCTTCACGGCATAATGAGGGGGAAAAGAAACGCATGATGCAGCGCAGCAGATGCTGGCAAAATATGCATGATTAACACCGCGTCTGGTGGAGACAACAGCCAAGAGTACAATGTCAACTTCTCTCATATCTCTCACGGCGTCACTAACAAACACCCCCCCCAAACACACACACACACAAACACACACAGACACACACACACAGACACACAAAGGCAAAGTGAGCGCTGCAGCAGCCCGATATTAGAAGATATGATAGAAAAGAGCAGGAAACAACTTAATAAAGCCAGACTTTTGCATGTTCTCCCGACGGGCGCTCCAGCTTCCATCCACAGTCCTAAAGACATGCGGGTTAATTGGCGGCTCACGCCGCTCGTAGGCGTGGATGTGAGAGTGATGGTTGTTTGTATGTCACGCTTGTGATGAACCGGCGACCTGTGCAGGGCGGACCCCGCCTCTCGCTGAATGTCAGCTGGGATTGGCTCCAGCCCCCCAGCCGACGTCAGGGTGAGATAAATTATGGAAAATAAACGAGACGAGAATACATGAGAGGAGAATCACACAGAATGAGTCACGACTACATTTAATAGACACACGATGATTTGATCGATAGTCATCAGTGAATTGAGATTTATGAATCATAATCATTAAAACACTACTGTCTTGTTCCATTGTGGGGATTTTTGAGGGTAATATATTGACACACTCATGATTTGGCACACTGCTGCAGACTGAACAGTGTTATAAAGTGAACAGAATAGTTTCAACGTTGCTGATTTCAACGAGCTCTGCATCACTCGATGTTGGTCGCCATCTGCAAATGATCAATCTGAACGTATCCCCATTTTGCCTCCACTCAGAGGACCTCACACTGCCAGCAAACGTCCCCCAGATGATGCAGAACACGTCCCCTGACGGATTTTAGCTTCTGTTCTATCAGCTACAGATTGTTGTTCTACATTTAAAAGAGGAAAAGAGTAAAGATTGAGATCTCTCTCTCTCTCTCTCTCGATCGATCGAGGGATTGTCCGATCTAAACCAGACAGCGCTGATAAACTATAAACAAAGATTCTGTTACTACACGTACTATTTCGCGCCTAGAATGTTTTCAGAAACATATTTCAGCTGCAATAGAGAAAGTCTGTACACCGTCAGTGGCCGCCATATTGTTTCTGTGTTGTGAAAACGGAGCCTGAATAAACTGATCACACTGTAAAACGAGGCAGCGCTGAACAAACTCAAACCACGATCCCGTTCGTCGTCTATTTCTCTCCTACAGTGTCGTTAAAACATATTTTAGTGGACTTTAGCAGTACGACACCCATCAGCGGGAGTGTTCAGAGGAGTATATTCTGGTTTTTGAAGGTTTTCCAGCTTAAAGGGATATTCCGGTGTAAGTTTAATCCATGGTCTAACACACCTTAACACCGAGTAAGACTCCCCCTCGAGAGGTCAAGTTTGCTGACCGCTAGCTTAGCTAGTTTTAGCAACCTAAGAAAAGACCGCACCAAAACAATACACTGCAGCTTATGTCTCCAACTAGAAACCGTCATCAAAAAGCCACAATTAATGGTGAGAACAGCACCAAACTTCAGCAACAGTACATGTACAACAGTACATGTACAGTCCCAGCACACAGTACGAAGCATCAAACATCTGCTAGCTTTGCTGGATTTGTATTGAAAGAAACACAGCTCAACTCACCCTCTCCTCCAGCAGCCTGCCTGTGTGGGGAAGCCCTGACGAGTCGATTACCGAGTGCAGTAGATTTCCGCAGCTCAAGGATGAAAATGTATGTTTCTAATTGGAGACATAAGCTGCAGTGTATTGTTATCGTGCGGTCTTTTCTGAGGTTGCTAAAACTAGCTAAGCTAGCGGTCAGCAAACTTGACCTCTCGAGGGGGAGTCTTACTCGGTGTCAAGGTGTGTTAGACCATGGATTAAACTCCCTTTAAGAGCAAAACAGACAAGCACAGCCCTTTTTGTCTGTTTTATCTGGTCATGTAGCAAGAATTTCTTAAATGTCTGTATTTTTCTACTGCAGAGACAGCCTGAGGGACAACTTTACAGTGAAATAACTTTAACTAGACTTACATTAACGCACGATCCGATGTGGCGATAATAAGCTGTGAATCACCTCATTTAAGAAGCTGAAGCCGGAGAATGTTGCTTTGACAATTCTGCTTGAAAAATGTATTAAAAGTATTAAAATAGCTGCAGGTAATTTTTCTGTCAATTGACTAAAACCACTTGCAGAAGAACAGAATAGCACATGATATAAGAGGCGACAGTACGATAGATTAGACAAGCAGCACTGTAGGAGAACCAGAGAAACACTTCTGTCTAAACTAAATATCAAGAAACTTCTCTGGTGTTTTTTCGGTGCAGTATTTCTCCGCGCGCTAACAAACGGCACTTTGCAGAGTGTGAGCGAGGTCACTGCAGCCGCTGGTTGCACCGCTCGCAGTAATGGAGAGAAAACAAAATGCTGTCAGAAGAGGGTGAAAGGGTCCGTGAGTGGCCTTGTCTTTCTGTACCAGTCTCCAAAGTCTCAAATTAGAGCACATGATTACTCCTCGCTCTCTTAAGACAAAAAAAACACACACACACACACTCTGCCTCACATAGCCGGTCCACTTTCTGTTGCATAATCACACGCCTGAGGGAGAACCTGGCTGTGGGAGGTAAAGCTTTGGCATTTGGAGGCATCCGATTGAAGAAACGCGCACATTTGTACATCCACACTGGCGCTTTGATGTTAATGTGATTATGAGAATGGCGAGGTAGACTCGCTGTATGTCGCGTTAATATGTTAATCTAATTACGCTGCTTCAATTAGGGCCAGATTCAGAGCCTTAACAGCGGCATTAAGGCGTCGAGCGCTGCCGTCTATCGAGCGGTTTCGTGCGGATGACGATGCCCGCGCTCTGAGTCACATCCATCACCATGTTTTCCACAAGTTGTGACACTTTGCACCAACACACACGGGGCCGTTAACTTTTATAGCCCCTGTCTGTGTTTACATTCACCCTCCGTGCCGCGAGGCCTCGGCGGTGAAGTATCAGGAAAAGTTACAGGGAGGGAAATAATACACCGATGTTATTAGAGAGGGGGATGATTGACACGGCGTGTGTGCCATGGGGCAGCAATTATGTGACGGATCTATTGAATTAAAAAGCGCAGTGTGGATGATTGAGTGAAAATATTAACTTCTACTGCAATGCATTTAAACAGCTCACTGAAATTCTCCTCATAATCAACGCGAGGCTCAAACAATCGTCTGCACATAAACAGTGTAAGACAAAACCCACTTGATGAGTTTTTTTTGTGAATCAATAAACCTCATGCAAATAAATGAAAACGCCTATGGAAGACATTTCTACCGCAATAATGGACCGGAGTAGATATCGCAGCCTTTTTAAACCTCTTTTTTTTTCCTCTTGGGAAGGCAGCTTCACCATGAATAAATTTAGTCATTCAGATCATGAATATAGAGGGAATATAGAGCGCTAATATGGAGCAGCTTTGTGTGAAAAACCCTCCTGGCAGAATATCGACGCCGGAGAGGTTTGAGGAACTGGAATCACCGACACTTTCAGAGCACAGCTGCACGTTACATGTATACGTTAGACAAACTTATTAAAGGCTTTTCATACGAGGAGCGGGTAACGTAGATCAGATCTTTTATGGCTTTTATAGAGGAACATCTTTGGTTTCAAAGACACAGGCAGTAATGACGGTTTTAGTCACTCGTGGGCAGCAGACAACTCAACGACAGATCGCCATTTAAAGTGTGAGAATATGGCCAGAATTCAAAGGTGGCTCCATAAACATAGGGGGCAGCGTATCACCATGGCAACCGACAACTGCCGCTCTTTGCTAGCTATCCTAGCTGTAGCTAGCTCCCGGCTTATTAGCTGTGGAGCCAGTGAAAGAGAGAAACTTAAACTCAGAAGGTGTGCAGTTGTATTTTTTTAGGCTAACAGCTGGAATATATCTACCAGCTGAAACTACATGATGTTTTTAGACACCTCTTCCTGGTACAAAGTGATATTATGAGACACGACAGGCCAGGGCTAGCTGGTTAGCATGCTAACTTCAGTAGGTATCTCTGCAGCACAATACATAGACGTATCTGATGTAACGTCAACACTGTTGTTTCTTCACTCTGTAGACAAAGTTTTTTCATATGTTTTTTGAATATTTTAAACTAAGTTCTTGCTGCTTTAAGTTAATATGGTGCACTTTAGCGTTGTTGAGTGACATTAGTAGTGGGAGTTTTGGTCTTTCTGGCCACCTGGTGAATCTAAGTTCAATATTTAATGTCTCTTTAGCTCAGTGGTGCTCAAACTGGGGAGCATAGAGGAACTGACGGGGGGGCGTGGATGATGCTATCGTGTCGGCCTTTATTCCACAAAAATTCAACTCCACAGAAGCAGAAAGAACGAGCGCTGCAGCTGTTAAATGCCCCACTATGTTCCCCAGCTTGGGCGCTCACCCCGTCTGACTCTGTAGGGTGGACGATTGGAGCTTTTTATCTAAAAGCAGCCGCCTGCTGCTGCTGCTGCTGCTGAAAACGAGGCTGTGAGAGCAGCGAGAGTGAACCCAAAACAAGTTACACGCCAGACAACTAAACAATGAGCTGAAACTCCCCGATGAAGCGAGACGAGCTGCAGGCTCTTTACAGTCACTACAGCTGACCTCTTAATCATTGTTTGCATATTTCACCGGCAAAACAAATTAGTAACAGCGTCTTAGAGACGCGGCTGCATAACCAGATCAGACTGAAATTAGTACTGGTCAAAAACAAACTTCATATTATGTAATAATTTAACCTCACAAAAACATAAAACTATAGAATCTCTATGTGGCGTCTCATGTTAATACTTTTAAAGTAACTTTCAATCATTGATCATTCATTGCAGAGTCTCTCGCTAGAACAACAGGAAGTGATGGAGCCTGGAAGAGAAACAATCCCGTCCATAACCCCCTGTAGAAGCACCAACTGTTGTTTGTACACCTCTGTTTGTGAAAAGGGATTAAACAAACAAGTTAATTAGTGAGTTTTACAGGTAATGGGGTGGTGGATTCCAGTCTAACGCTAAAGCTAAGCTAACCATCTGCTGGCTGTGGCTTCTATATGTACGTATCGGTCTTCTCAAATGCTGATATCAACATATGATTGGGTTTCTTTAACTGAAGTGCTGCTAAGTTGCATCAGCAGCCTTCATACAGGGATGCATCACTTTTAACAAGGTGCAGTATTTAATGATGATACTGAATCATATATTTTGGTGTGAACATCACATGAATTTATTGTTCAGCTCCACTTCCTAATGATTAATGGACAGATATGTGTTTACTATCTATATATATCTGTGAGTTCAACCATCTCAACTGAGTTTAAAAAGGGAAAAATCGGTAAATTATGCTCACGTAACAGCACGAGCCCTCATCGGCCTTTTGTGGCCACAGGTGCTGAGCTACAACGCTCACGATTCATGTTATACGCCGAGAGATGTGAGATGAAACATGCAAATGAGCCGTGTCTTTCCCTTTAGCAAGGTCCTCTGACCTTCATCCCGCTCACGCATCATTTTGAACAGGAAACGGTTCATCAGAGAGTTTTTTTTTTTTTAAGTGAAAAATAAAATGTGGATGCGGCGACTTTAAAAATAGAGCAAAAAAGGAGGAGGGGGAGAAATCAGCGACCTGGATTCTAGAGAGGATGAAATCCACAATTACTGGTAATTCTCCCATTTAATTACAGCCCACAAAAACATCTTGACAGGAAGCTGGGGAGATCCAGAGCCATTATTGTTTGCTTTGCTGTTTCGGATGAGCCTCAAAGTTCCTCCCTGAGCCTTTAGGTCCCACTCGCTGTACCGAGATTATCTTCTGTGGTTATCGTGTGGGTGCCACTGGCCTGACAGGGTGTGTATAGGAAGGCAAGTATTTAATAAAAGGGTTTCTCTCGGCTCTTCATTTCCATTTTTATAACAAGTCGTCAGCTTTTGCCCCATGTAATCAGGGTATTTACGCCGTACAAAAGAAAGGGGAGATTAGAGCATCACAGGACGGGATTATAAAAACCTGAGACCACAAAGACAGCCAATCACTTCCAGAAAATCCCTTAACATCTTCAAGCTTTCATCTGCCATTTCCCTGTTTACTCTCCACAGTCCTTCATCCCTTTGCTTGTCTTCGTCTCTCTAGCTCTCACTCGGCTCGCTCTTCCCCGCCTCTGTTTGTTGCCTTTTTTTCCTTCTTCTTCTAAATGAAAGGGACATTATGAACGGCTGTGATTAATAAACATATTAAAATTATATCTGATCCGGTGAGGGAACGCAGTCAAATATTGGTTTTTGCGAATACGTGCATTTTCTGACAGTCCAGTGTTTACGCTGATTACTGCTACAGACTGTCCAGAGGAATACAGAGTCACTCAGGTACGACAGGAATTCAAGGACATGGAGAGAGAGAGAGAGAAACATAGGAAGTTGCAGAGGCAGTGATAGTAAAATGAAAAATTGCCTACAAAAGTACAAACCCAAGGGAGAGAAGAGAAAACAGCTCCACTGCCCGACTGCATAACCCATCCAAAGGCTAAACAATATCAAGGCAATTTCAGCTCGAATTCAAACTGCCCACTTGTCCCTTTTTCATGAAGCAGATAGAATCTCAGAGCACGGGCCTCGAGAAAAGGTCACAGATAAGAACCGGCACTCAAACGATACGCGGTGAATGGCGGCGCAGCGCTGCTCCCTCTGATTCAAACTCTTCTTTCAGTAAATTGATGTGAGAGAGAGAGAAAAAAAAAAAGACTATTCACTCTGAAACAACAGAACGTACAAATAAAACCAGCATGGAGTCTTTCCACTGCTGTGATGATGAGTTATCAGGTTCAGATGTACATATTGTTTTACTGCAGAATCATTACGGAGGGACGAAACCTTCCTGTCGTCTGAAGGAAGAGAAGGAAGCAGCAACCTGAATGTCAATGGAAATAATAAAGAGTTGATTGATCTCAGAATAGTTAAGCTAACAGTGGGGAGTGTGGAGGGAAATCAATGAGAGGAGCAACAAATTCACGCATGATGTGTGTTAACATTGTGCTGAAATGAACAGGAAAACAAATGTTTTACCTTCATAATAGAGGTTTGAAAGCTGCAGCGACGTGCACACACCGACAGACAAGGTGTTGGTAATTCAAGTAAACACACATAAAAGGAAGATTAGTCAGATTGTTGGAGTAAAACCAAGTTTATTGCTGTGTGTGTGGCTGATGTGAACCTCTAAACTCAATGACAACAAAGATCACCTGACTGTCGATTCGCTGACCAGAAGTTGAGAAGGACTATTAAAGACCCGGATGCATTTGGTTCCGCCTAGCTCCACTCACATACATCTGGGATCGCTCCCGTTGGGAGGGATTTCGGCAACAGATTTTCAGGTAGAGCCAATCAGGACCGCCGGGCGGGAGTTTCATAGATGTGACGTAGCGGAGAAGCGACTGTTTTGATTCAGATAACAATGGCCGTTTCATCCGTGTTGTCCAATCTACCCAATATTTTTTCGTTAAAAGAACATCAGAGAACGGCTCTGAAGGCTTTTGTTGGTGGAAACAATGTTTTTGCCCTTCTCCCAACCGGAATTGGCGAAGAGCTTGATCTACCAAATGGCTCCGCTGTGAGTGGTTGAAGTAGCACGTCAATAAAGATGACAGACAAGTGGTTTATCCAATCGTATGCAAGGATTTTTGATAAGGCCCAGCCTTCTGAAACACATCTCCAATGGAGCGATCCCAGATGGATGAGTGGAGCTAGGTGGAACGAAAAAACCACGAAAAAATACATGTTCCATAATGTTCAACACTTCCCCTGTAAGTGCATTGAATTCATTAATCCCTCGTTTTTCCGCCTCGATAAATGTTTTGGTTTGAAACTGTGTTTGTTCAGCACAAATGTCTGCAGGGCGAATCATCTCTCAGTAACACTCCCGAATCTGCACCAGAAGTGAATTACTTGTTCTTGTTCTCTGCAGCCTGATGTCCGACCAGATATCAGAATAAATATCTGCAGATCTTTGACTTATGCTCCTGGAATAGAGAACACAGAGGGACAGCAGAAGTCGTAAACATTATGTAAAAAGAACAAGCTTTTCCTTCGTCATGCTTTAATCCACTTTGCTGCAGTCCAGACGTCGCAGGATGAAGACTGTGCACTTCGGCGTCAGACACAAAGCTTCGCCCGTTCTTTGAGCAACACCTTCGGGTGTGGAATCTTGTTATCGTGTTATTGCTGTGCAAAAAAAAGCCAGCTTGGCTGAGGAGGGTGAGACAAAAGGGGGGAAGTCATTCTTGGGTGTGCCTCTGTCTGTGAGGCTCAGCAGGACACGTAGGCATCAAACAAAACCAATCACTTTGTAAATGAGATCAGTAGGAAGCTAATAATATATCCGCTCCCGTGTCATTGTTTCAGACAGTCTTCCGCCGCGGGAGTCCGCAAACTTTTGTGTCATCTCCTTCCAGTAAACAACAGAAAATACCCGGAGCAAGTCCTCCAAGGAGGCGCTGCCAAGCTGCTGCTGGAGTTTTTGGTTCAGCGCTGACCATGATGGATCGACAGCAGCGCCAGCTCAGCAGCGCCGTCTTCCTCTCGGTCCCCCATGATAAAATTAGGTGAGCGCTACGGATGGATCTGGTGTGGACACTCATCCGCCTGTCACTCACTGAAAACACAATATCTAGGGCAGCACCAATGAGATTTTATCTTCTGCCATATTCAGAAATGTTACTGATTGGCCCAAAGAAAAGTGCATCATCATCATGCGTTGTTGCCTCCGCTGATCGCTCCTCTCTGTCCTTCCCCCCGCTGCAACGCGAGGTAACTCATTTTCATCTCCTTGCCCCATTACCACTCTGCGTCGTTTGCGGGCCGACGTGTGTTTGTTGTCGGTGTTTGTTTTTAATGCACTTTTTTTCCCACAGACCAGCTGCTCTCGCCGTCTCCTCCCGCAGGTTCGTCCTCCCTGTAAGTCACCGGCTGACAATCATTGTTTCCAGAAATACTAACAAAACAGCAGCTCGCACAAACTGCAGCGTGATGACTGTAATCCATCACCTCCCGGCCTCCTCCCGTCCGTCTGCCGCCAACATTTCTCTAAAACTGTGTGCAATGGCACGCGAGTTGTGCGTCGAGCAACTTTAACTACCTTTTATTTAGTACAGTGTTGATGTTACAGTTCAGTGTCTGCTCTCTGCTGAGTAGAGCTGGAACCTCGATGAATCAATCAGACAATTAATATCGTTAAATCAACATTAATTCGAATAATACAATTTGTTGTTTCAGATACTGAGTCCTCAGCAACAAACCTGGCAACATCAAACAGACAGACAGACAGATGTTGTTTGTGTCATAGTTCGATAAAGACAGAGGGGCTAAATGGATGACTCCAGGAACACATTCAGCGTTTCAAGGTCTCGGCTCCTCATTGGCATGTAGAACCATAGAGTAAGACAACATTAATATTGCTTATTGAGGGCGAACACTGCGGTCTCTTGAGCAGCAGCGCACGTCTCGTCCTGTGTCTTCCGTCGGAACAAAGCAGCCCGGTTGGTAAACATACAGTCGGCGCGCTCTCCCGCAGTTTGCCGAGATGACTTTAGAATAGTTCTGAACACGAAAGGTCAAATTCTGAAGCGGTTTCCCCTCGTGCTGCCTATTGAAAGCTGCCAACATGCCAATCTTAACGTTGACTCTCGCTGCTCGGCTACACATCTCTGCAGCCTCACGTGTGCATCCGGGAGCGTTTCAGAAGCGGAGCCTGTTTTTGTTGACTCGCTCTCAGATTGCATTTATTTTGTCACTCTCCCTTGATTTGTGTGCTTCAACCACGGCTGAGTAGGCCCGGCCTGGCTCGAGCTGCTCCGTGCAGATTGATGCAGCTGTTGTCTGCTTCCATCAAAAACAGATTTGGCACAGCGTTGACAAGCATCGTCCGGAACAACCTCGCTCGCGTAGGAACTGTTTTCTCTCGACCGAACTACACCGTAGCACGGCGTCGAAGGAAACATCTCTTCACGGATGCTCATGTCAACATGGGACGTTAGCTGAAACGTTAGCTAGCTTAGTTAGCCTAGTTGGCTAGCCTCTTGTCCATGAGTAGATGCATGTTTCCTTCTGCACAGTGATGCAGGAAGGAAATAGTTTCTACATAAAACTGCTCACAACAAGATCTGTGGATTATTTTGAGCAACCTGGTCGTGATTTCTAGAAAGACACATTGCAGTTTTTGTGTTTCTCAAATGTATCTCAAGGAAATTGAATCGAACGCAACTGGATTTGGTTTTTGTCTTGAAGACGTTTCACCTCTCATCCAAGAGGCTTCATCAGTTCCTGCTTGCTTGACTAGGCTGGGACTAGTCCAACTAGCGAGGTGAAACGTCTTCAAGACGAAAACCAAATCCAGTTGCATTCGATTCAATTTCCTTGAGATAACTATGACCTGGATGAATGAGAATATTCACAGGCTTGTTTCTCAAATGTGTTTTTCGGCGCTTTGAGCACCGCGAGCTGAGTTCCATTATATTCGAGAGAAGCCAGATATCTCTAAAACTCTGCAACTCACACCAAAACAGTCTACATGGATAGAAAGCTCTACAATTAAAAGGCAAAATATGTGTTTTTTTAATTTGGGGTGAACTGTCCCTCTAAAAAAACTGTGTCGAAATGTCCATTAAAAGGTTTGATTCATGTATTTTGAGGCAGACGATATCTTCAGACGTGAGCTCTGCTTGAAGTCACTTCTCTCTTCACAAGTATTAAACGCCATTCATCTCAATTCTCTTCCTATGGAGAGCCATATTGAGTGTTTATTGTGTAGCTAACAGCGTGAGTGAGTGATTTCTGTCAGTGTCCTTTAAAGCAAATAGCACTTTTCACCTCTCGAGGCACTGAAGGAACCATAACAGCGCATACTTCCGCAAGTGAAGACATTCATTTCAGTCATCTGAAGGCACTGAAGCAACACACTGCTGTTGAGGGTCATGGAAAGTCAACAGTGAATATATGCCTCATTTATCCCTTTCACTTAGAGAATATACACACTGGCACAGTCGCAGCAGCCGGTTCCTGTATGTCAGGGTATTAATTTGATGATAAATTTATCCAGGTCTGACACACGTCTCAATTTGTGACAACGTTACTCAAGGCCACCACTGAAGGCGTCATTCAGCCCGTGTCATCTTGTCCCCAAAATGTCACCGTGTGCACTCTTACAAGGCTGCCTTTGGAAAAATGAAAAGACCGCAGTGGAGGGAGGCGGCTGTCTCGGAGTGCTGCATTTGAAGCAAACGGGGGGGGAGAGAGAGGGAGGTAATGAGCGAAGACAAATGAGGAATTAAAACATGACATCTTCCTCTGCACTCTGATTAAAATAAAGCATTGTTATTTTCACTGAGGAGTCATGATTGCATCCAGATCCTTCCATTGTACGAGCAGATGCTCAGTCAGCAGTAAAACATTTTTCCTCCTTTTTCTCACGGGGGTTGATGATCGCACACGCAAAGACAGTCCTGGAGTTAAAAAAAGAAAAAGTACGAGACTATAAGACAATTATTGTTCGCAAACAACCAAAAGCCGTCCTAAATCTGGTGACACTGCTGAAACAGCTGCGACTCTGTGGAGTGGAATAAATTGAATAAAGAGGATCTGCATCGTGCCTCTGTTTTTACATTTCAGTTAAGTTTCCATTTCCATTATGCATCTGGGGATAAAAATCCTTTAACTACCTCTTCTGACTACAAAACCTTTACCTTTGCTTATGAAGCGGCATTTAGTAGCTATTCTCCTGATTAAACTGTGCGCACGGATCACTGAATCAGCTGGATTTTTCTTATTAATACATTTTATGGTCCAGTTAATGTAGCATTATTATTAAATATGCATGGTTGAGCCGGGACGGGCTGGATAAAAAAACTTTCCAACATGGCGACCGCACGATTCAAAGGGGACAATAAACGATATAACGATATAAACTGTGCTGCAGCCAGTGAGTACGTTTTGAGAAATTGTAAAATCAGCTGGAATCTTCAGGACTAAAACTCATCTGCATCGACAAAAAGTTTGGTGATAATAATACGGGGATGAAGTGGCTTTATATTTTTTGTGTTGACTGCTTTTTCCCACTCAAGGTTTTAAGACAAACTGCTTGTAAGTCACGATTAAAGCTGCAGATATCAGATCTGAACTGGACTTCAGCTGCCGAGCTCACACTAGTTTACAGTTCAGCTGACTGACAGAACAAGCTGCTGCTCGATTCCAGACGCCTGGCGACCCCGATTAAGGTGATTAAAATATTAATGTGACGGACTTAAACAGTAACTGAGGGATTCAAACGATTGTCTCTGCTAGCTTTAGCCGTCAGTCGGCACTTGAGTGGTATCTAGCGACGATTTAATGATGTGATTGTTCATCGAAGGACAGATTCATCACTCTGTTGGTCTTTGAAAAACTTATGTAGTGGCCTTTCTCTCCAGAAAAACTCAAGACTCAAGAAGCACATTTACCAGATAACCAACAGTTTGATGTTTGGCTAATAGGGATGAGTAAGAAATAAGTAACAAATAACCATTATTTTCATTATCAATTAATCTGTCAGTCCATTAAAATGTTCCCCAGAGCCCAAACTAACATCTTCAGTTCGCTTCTTTTAACAAACCTACAGTCCAAAACCAAAAACTCTTCATTTACTGTCATAGGCGACAAAGAAAAGCAGCAAACCCTCACATCTAAGAAGATGGAACCAGACATTTATGCTTGAAAAATGAATGAAATGATTGTTTTTCAAGACAGTTGGCAATGAATGTATTTATCTAACTGATCGATGAATTCCACTAATGGTTGCAGCGCTGATATATTCAACTTTTCTATTCAAAGTCTCTGGATGCTTTGACAGAACATCGTGGTTGAAGGTCAGGCTGCATGTGTGTTTTTTTCAGCCTATATTGTTGGAGCAGAGCAGCTAATATTGCCGTGGCGACCGCAACAAGTTAGCAGGCTGCTGAGTGAGATATCCTGTTTCCTTTCTCCGAAAATCCCAAATGTTTCCACGGTGCTGATTTATTCCTGAGAGGATAGTAAATATCCCGGTTGTCTCGTTGTTGGCTGCTTGCCATTACCTGCCTGGTGTTAGCAATGTTTGGGAAGGAGGTTGACTGGACTGATAAAGGGAATTTCAAAATAAAGGCGCATGTTAAAAAATGATGATATGGATCGATGTTTTCACTTTGCATCGATCACAATGGACAGCTGAGCGTTTAAAGGGATATTCCGGTGTAAGTTTAATCCATGGTCTAACACACCTTGACACCGAGTAAGACTAAAGACTAAAGACTAAAAACACAGCTCAACTCACCCTCTCCTCCAGCAGCCTGCCTGTGTGGGGAAGCCCTGACGAGTCCATTACCGAGTGCAGTAGATATCCGCAGCTCAAGGATGGAAATGTCTGATTATTACTCCATGGCATGCTCAGTTCTTATTATCGAGAGCTGACAGGGAAAATAACAGGAAGTAATGGAGTAATAATCATGACATTTTCATCCTTCAGCTGAGGAAATCTACTGCACTCGGTAATCGACTCGTCAGGGCTTCCAAACACAGGCAGGCTGCTGGAGGAGAGGGAGAGTTGAGCTGTGTTTTCAATACAAATCCAGCAAAGCTAGCAGATGTTTGATGCTTCGTACTGTGTGCTGGGACTGTACATGTACTGTTGCTGAAGTTTGGTGCTGTTCTGACCATTAATTGTGGCTTTTTGATGGCGGTTTCTAATTGGAGACATAAGCTGCAGTGTATTGTTTTCGTGCGGTCTTTTCTGAGGTTGCTAAAACTAGCTAAGCTAGCGGTCAGCTAACTTGACCTCTCGAGGGGGAGTCTTACTCGGTGTCAAGGTGTGTTAGACCATGGATTAAACTTACACCGGAATATCCCTTTAATCGACCAATCAGTCTGGATCAGTAGATCACTACACCTCTATTTTGGATTTTAAGCAACAAATCATCCATCAAAATCTCTGGTTTAATTTCTCAAGATCAGAATTTTGTTGAACATTTCCTTGACACGCGCTCTCGAGCCGAGAGAAACACGCCGCCTCCTTCGCTTCTGACCTACTTTTAATACAGTACGGATTCCATTTAAAATCCAAAGACCAATCTAATGCTTGCTGCGTATGTAAATGTCATCTACGGCGTTATAGTATAACCCCATCCAAAAATTTCCTACCACTCAATTAGAAAAGGTCACCTGAGCACGGTTACGGGTCTCATTCAGTTTTCATTCAAGCATGTCTCAATTTGGCACTTACTCTCCCGTCTCGATTTCCCTCAGTATTTACCTTCATAAAAAAAAAAAAAAAAGTGCCAAATGTCAGCGGAATAATAATTCTAGCCAGGAATTGAATGGCAGCGAGGTCAGATTAATACTAGCAGCTACACTCTGAAAAATGAAAGCTTTCCCATGTGCTTCTCTGGAAGGAGGATTCTAGAAAGCAGCGTTAAATGTTCAGTCAAACCTCAGGGATTTTTTTTTTTTTTTTAGAAATAGTTTTCATTTAAGGCAACATCTGAAGAGCAGGCAGCGTTTGAAGCGGCGGTGGGAGCCAGTCGGAGGGGTCGCGCACACAGCTGCAGCGAGTCCCCTGAGTTTTGAAAGGTTTCAACAATTTGTTTCTCTGAAGCACGCTGACTGCTGCCTTTTGTTCGGGGGAACTGTATGTTGGCTGCCGTATTGATTTCTTCACAGATTGACATATTTGCTTGTTAGTTTCTTATTTCGTCTGTGGCGTGCTCGCTCGGTCTTCAGTGCTCTGTGTGACAGAGCGTCGTGAGCTGGAGGTAGCATGCTCTGTTAGGATCCGTGCTGGCTGAATTGTGTTTGGACTGTGTTCCCTACAGTGATAATAACTTTTGGGCTGTTTGTGTGTTGCTAGCTGTGAAATGGTTTCCAGGGACCACTGTGTACTTGCTGTATATTTGGAGCATGGCAGTGCTAAGTGGTTATCTACTTGCATCAGTTATTTGCATCCGTCAGTAATAAACTGTGGTAGGTGGTGTTCCTGAGTTGCTAGCCAACATGACTGGAGCTGAATCGTATTCTCATTATCCAAACGCACTGATACTCAGCAGTGGAGTCGGGTAGGTTGTCAGTTTTGCCGATCCGGTGTACGAGCCTTAAAGGGATATTCTGGTGTAAATTTAATCCATGGTCTAACACACCTTGACACCGAGTAAGACTCCCCCTGGAGAGGTCAAGTTTGCTGACCGCTATCTTAGCTAGTTTTAGCAACCTCAGAAAAGACCTGCCTGTGTTTGGAAGCCCTGACGAGTCGATTACCGAGTGCAGAAGATTTCCTCCATTACTTCCGTTCTTTTCCCTGTCAGTTCTCGATAATAAGAACTGAGCATTCCATGGAGTAATAATCAGACATTTTCATCCTCGAGCTGCGGAAATCTACTGCACTCGGTAATCGACTCGTCGGGGCTTCCCCACACAGGCAGGCTGCTGGAGGAGCACGGAGAGTTGAGCTGTGTTTTTAATACAAATCCGGCAAAGCTAGCAGATGTTTGAGGCTTTGTACTGTGTGCTGGGACTGTACATGTACTGTTGCTGAAGTTTGCTGCTGTTCTGGCCATTATTTGTGGCTTTTTGATGGCGGTTTCTAAATGGAGGCATAAGCTGCAGTGTATTGTTTTCATGCGGTCTTTTCTGAGGTTGCTAAAACTAGCTAAGCTAGCGGTCAGCAAACTTGACCTCTCGAGGGGGAGTCTTACTCGGTGTCAAGGTGTGTTAGACCATGGATTAAACTTACACCGGAATATCCCTTTAACTGTTGAACCGTCATTTGTCAGGTGTTATGTTGGGTGGTGAGAGCTGGTCGCATGTGGCTAGTTAGCAGGAGCCCTGGGATAGCCGATTAGCTCGGCTCCACGGGCGGTGCTTATGTCTCGCTATGTTGTACTAAACCTGAAGGTTGTGCACACAATGTCACCACACCTTAAGTCCACATGGGGAAACTGTGGGTTCAGGTTATGCTGCGGCTCATTAGCATCGCACACCGGTTCTGCAGGCTAGCAGCGCGAAAGAAGCCTCGTTTTGATCCGCTGCTCCTGTTTGCTCTTAAAAGTTACCGTGTTATGCCGTTGATACAAACCCAACACCTCCTGCGTCTGTTTCAAATTAAAGAGGGATGTGCTGCGATGTATCTCACACACAAACCCTCACCTGTCACTAAGTGGCTCCGTCTTGCACGCGGGCGCTGCAGCGGTAATTTAACTCGAGGCACAGACTGATTTAAGTGTAGCATGGCAACATATAGACGCATGTCACACTGTAGACTAATTAACAGATGGATTAGAATAGAGTGGCAGCGCTGCGTCTCCCTCGGTGCTGCAGGAGAGCTCGTTAGTAAGGGAGGAGAGCAAAACGTCACACTGTATAGATATAAATTATATGTTGATGGAAAATATATATATATCTATTTTCTGTTACTACCTTGGTATGCAAGTCAGTTCTTTGTTTAAGTCACCTTTCAGCTGTAACAATAGATGGAAGCTTCATTATAAATGAGTGCTACACGAGAACTCGCTTGTGTGGTGGAACTTTTTGTACCTTAGCGATGAGAATACATGATGATAACTCAGCCCTGTGTGACCTAATGATCTTCCGAGCAAGCTCTCGTATGTAACTGATAATTATGTTCACATGAAATAGAGTTAATGGTGATGATGGTGTATAATCGCTCTGATCAGATGACTACATTTAGATAAATACGAATGTTGTTCTCTTGACACGATAAACACGTGCATACATAAACTGCTCTTTAAAGATGCATGTAACTGTCTGAGGCGGTATGAAAGTACGTATTTACAAGACATTCTAGTTCGTGTAGTTGATGCATATTTTACCGGACAGATTCTTAAAAGATTCATTAGGCAAAAAAAAAACAGGCTTTGAAAGCTCTCACAGACACTTTTTGGATCATCAATTCAAACGAGCCTCCCTGCAGAACATCTCATTTTCATGGCGTTCTCACTGTCATCCGACGTCACAGCTCAGGCTGTCATTGCTTCACAGAGAGTGGCTGTATGTATGTGAAAATGTAGGTTGGTCGATGATTGTAATAATCATTTTTGCCCTTTTTTCTGAAAGTATACAATCATGATTCGCCGGAACAACCCGAGAACAGGTAGTAATATAAAGTGTGTGTGTGTGGCGATGTGGACAGGCCAGTAAAATTAAAATGAATCACACTTTCTCTTAATTAGTAACAAGGATTTGGCATTTCAGTGACATTTTGCTTCTGTTATTATCTCTGTTACGTCGTCGTCGTCCAGCTGAAAGAAGTTATTGACTTTTCTGTGCGTGTAATCCTGAGATAACAGTGAAATTAAGTTATTTTTTTAGATGTTAAATGTTATTTTCTCGAGATCAAAATTTAAATTAAGATTAAATTAGCCGTGAATAACGGGGTTCTGTATATTATACTTTGTACAGTCATAACTCTGGGCCGTGAGAGAAGGTGGAGTCCAGAAAGGAAAAATTAAAATATGCGAGAGGATAAAAGTTAAAAGGCCGAAACATAAAAACGACAACTGTGCGATCTGTAAATCACGAGGTAATGGTTTTTAGTTGTGAGGGCTGGAGATTGTTAATTAGATCATTATCTCACATGAATGGATCCAACCACATTATGAGAGGCCATTGTTGCTGCTTCTGGAAATATGTATTGTCAGTTCGGTCACTTTAAAGGGCAACTCCACCAAATTTTAATCATTAAGGCGTGTTTACAGGTCCTGGCGAGTAACGCTGCTTATGTGAAAAATGTAGAGTCAAGCCTTCAGTGGCTCCAGAGGAAGCTGTACGTGATCTGATGAACCGCCTGCAGTGATGTCACTCAGTGGCTAAGTTGCATTGTGGGTAATGTAGGCAGCAGGTTTTGAAAAGGAAGAAAAAAAGGGTGATATCTCGCTCTAAGTTTGGTCATTTGTTTTGAAGTCTTTCCACAAAGTGTCCATGCTCTTGTTGGTAAGTTATTGAAAAACAACGTGGACCTTTTAAATTTGACCATTTGACCTTTGTATTGTACATTTAGATAACACATGGTGGGTGTAGTACTCTTGACAACATGTGGACTATATTTTTAAAGAAGAATTTGTTTGTTTATCGTGGGATGCACAGCTCAACCACGGTTTTCTGCTCTCTGTTAGCTGAAATTGGAATTAGCCATATTGGTTACAGTATTAGAACAATATGAGTCTTTTTTCTGACGCCGACTCCGGTCCGTCTTTTGACATAATTCAATTTTTGATAAAAGGTAGCTGTGCATAATATCAGTCGACTGTTTTTCCTGAATGTGACTGCATTCCTGGAGATTTATGACTCCCACTTTCTCCTTGAAGTCTGTATAATAGTAATTGTGTACAGATTTGCATGTCATCAGCATGTCACTTCCCAAGGAATAATCTCCTGTATGCACGCTGTGATCTGGGCGAGTCTGACAGCTACAGCAAACCCTTCATTATTCGCCCCACACATACGGTTTCATATTTATCTTTGTGTTCCTACTCTCCTTAAAACCCTGCGACGGTCGGACTGACAGCATGTGACAGCTAAACACAAGTTTCCCATGTATTTGAGGGCTTGAACGCCTCTGACAGAAATATATTTAGGATGTGATGCAGACTGAAGTTCATGACGAGCGTCTTTTTTCCCAGTCAGACTCATCGAGGATGCTCGAGCATACGCGCAAATTTAGACTGTCAAATGAATCTGATTTTGGCTCCTCAGAAACAATCATGTCCGCGGCTCCGCTGGAGTCCTGATGATACACAAATGATGATGGGAACTAGATCAGAGAACTCTGCACCAAACAGCAGGTTCTGCACACAGGAGGAATAACGTCGCACACATCGGGGAACGCAAGAGGACAAGTCGAACACACGCAGGCTGACAAACAGCAGTTTCCCATTATAATTTAGAGGAGGACTTACAGTAATGCAGTCTACATGAAAAAGATAAAAAGACGCACATGTAAGCCGACATGCTGCACATCACAGCTCGGGGAAACACTTTACATCCACATCCTGCAGAACAGAGCAATCTGCGTCGTTACAGAGATGGCTGGGATGACTCGGACAGCTACTTAAAGCGCAGTATGTCTCTGATTCTTCGACTCATGCATATGTTATTATAGAGCATATGTTGCATGTAGATTAGGGTCCAATTTAAATTAAGATGTATGCTTTGTGTTTTTCCTTGTTTTTAATGTATGCTGGAACAACCCCCGAACACATCGGTTTTGATTAAAGCCTGAACGATACTGCATCTCTGAGGCCGCACTAACACCGATACTGATATGTACACAAAAAACAGCACACAATATATCAGTTTTTTAACATAAATAAAGAAGATACAGATCACGAAGATCTTCACAGGACACTTTACAGTCTAAGAATCAACGTGTCAGCACTCTCTGTTGGAAAAACTACGTAATGGAGTCACTAAACGACCTCAAACGTATGTTATTCTTGTTGCTGATCAGCCGGTGGGTACTCACACAGGTATAGTTTATCAGCAATCAACTCATATCTTCTGGACCGATTTATTGGTCTAGCCGGACCAGTTTACGAATGTGAATAAGCCTCTGGAACGTCTCAGTTCATGTTTGATTTCCAGGCTTTATTAATGGCCGTAGAACAAAATGCTTGACGCGACTGACTGACAGACTCGCGACCAATTAGCGCGATGAAACGTGTGATATGGCGCTGAGCTAGTTAAAGTGACAGCAGAACATTCACAGCTCAAAACACAGATGTAATGTGAACCCGGTAATTTCCACTAAATCATCGTTAACGGTGTTAATGGCGTTAATGCAAAGAGCGGAGTGACTCATGGCCGGATGCTGTCCTTGTACTATCGTAGTTATAATTTCATCAACACAACATGAGAACTACCATCCAGCGAGCTCCCGTCCATGATCACCACAGATGCAGTTGGTTAAAAGTCACCAGTTAACATGCTTACTTGTAAACCCTTGTAAACACTAGCAGCGCAATAGTTCCTCTCCGTTACAGAAGTCAGAATAAACTTTTAAATGAGGCTTTTCAGATCAAATACGAGTCAAGATTCAGCCTCTCGGTTTCTTATTCCTAGCTACAGATCTGCTCAGAAACAGATTTTGGTCCACTTACCATTAGCATCCTTCACACAACGGGACTGCTCATGCCTTAAAGGGATATTCCGGTGTAAGTTTAATCCATGGTCTAACACACCTTGACACCGAGTAAGACTCCCCCTCGAGAGGTCAAGTTAGCTGACCGCTAGCTTAGCTAGTTTTAGCAACTTCAGAAAAGACCGCATGAAAACAATACACTGCAGCTTATGTCTCCAACTAGAAACCTCCATCAAAAAGCCACAATTAATGGTGAGAACAGCACCAAACTTCAGCAACAGCACATGTACAGTCCCAGCACACAGTACGAAGCATCAAACATCTGCTAGCTTTGCCAGATTTGTATTAAAAACACAGCTCAACTCACCCTCTCCTCCAGCAGCCTGCCTGTGTGGGGAAGCCCTGACGAGTCGATTACCGAGTGCAGCAGATTTCCGCAGCTCAAGGATGAAAATGTCTGATTATTACTCCATTACTTCCGTTATTTTCCCTGTCAGCTCTCGATAATAAGAACTGAGCATTCCATGGAGTAATAATCAAACATTTTCATCCTTGAGCTGAGCTTTGGGTGACTGAACATCGTCAATCAGTGTGTATCAAAACCCACAATAAACCAGGGCTGAGGGCGATCAGGGGAGCAAATGAAACACGAGCTCACAGATTCGACAAATTCTGGTCAATTTCGTTCCATTCTGATAAAAGCGAATGATTCAGCAGCGCCTGGTTAAACCTTTTGGAGTGGTTCCTACAAACGCTCTGGGTTATTATCTTATTTACGGTAATTGGAGGGGGACACTCGGGTCAGAGCGGCGCGGAGCACCTTTCATGACCTCCAACACCTCAGTCCCCAATTTACACAACAGTCCGACAGCCAACAAACCGGCAGCCAACGTCCACTCCAACAAAACAACATGCCGTACGCCACCAACTGTGCGTTTAATCACTCTGCTGCAGCGCCAGTTGCTTCTTATCTGCTTTACATTGTTGTGATCTCATCGACAGCAGTCAAGCACTTTTTAAAAAAGACGAGCAGACTCATTTGGTTCTGTGTTGCGTAACATAAAACAAGAAGCTCAAAGTTAAAACTAAACAGCTGAGCAATTCCTAACCTAATCAACAAAGTAAATTTATCTTAGTCCGATCTAAGTCCATTATCAGCATGAAGCTAACAACAGCTGCTCTGTTGTAATGGAAATCTTAATTACACACATTAATTATGCCGGGATGAATGCAAGAGAAATGATATATAAGCCATTATCATCAAAATCAATTGAACCGTGCAAGACATAATGGACTCTTGCACTACATGCAGAAATGTGCTGTACTTTGAGCCGGATGTGTTTTACATGGACCCCGCCGCGCAGACAAGAAGCCGTCTGAAGACTCGGGCCCGACTTTGTTTCTATCAGTCCTCACCTTCGCCCGTGATGGGATTTTTATCTGGAGGGCCTGAGGGAGGGATCTGTTTGAATAGAATCTGGACAGGCCCTGAGATAGCCTGCTATTACCACCACCCGGCACTGCGCCAACCATCAATCTCCGCAGGTTTCTCTGTTTACACACAGGACGGCACAACAGTCATGAGTCATTGGTGCTCAGGATGCAGTTAGAGTGAAATGATGTCTCCACACCTCCTCTGCCCGTCGCCCCGGACACTCCTAATCAAGCTCCGCCGCGAATGTACTGTCGGTGACAGGAGTATCTCGCAGACATCGTGAGGAAGAGCCGATATCCAACCAGTTATTACATCCAACATTGTTCCCCCCTGATTGCAATCACATGTCCTGCCTTTGTCTCTCTCTCTCTCGAGCTCCGGGGGCTCAGAGATCTTTGTGATTCGCCGCTTCTTTACAAACTGTCAGATGCACCGAGGCCGTCTGATTTCCCATTTCTGGCGGCACTGCCATCCCAATTCATTTTCTATAACAGCAGAAGATTACTGGGTCTCGACAATGTAACCCTGATGAGACAGGTTAGAGGGTGTGTGCGCCTTCAGGGAGCAATCTGTTGTTTTTTTTTTTTGTCTTATTTGGACCCAATTCAAACAGTGTGCTCTTGAAAATGCAAGCAGTTCATTCATTAAAACAACATGTTGGAGAGCATAGATAATTCTGAGACAGCTGATCGAAAAAAAAAACGTTGAAGAAATTGGATTGAAAAAGGAAAATAAAAAAACAGATGTCTCTCTGACTCCCAGTCACTCAGGGATAAACACAGCGATGCACACGGGCGCCCCGGCGCCGCATCCCACTGAGCGATAGATTACCATTACTTCACAAGGGAAGGAAGGAGCGCGTTGCCAGGATTTTAATTAATTTCATCTAACTTATGTTGGGAGTGCCTCGCTGGCTCTGCTGGCAATTCATCATACGACGATCATGTCAGAAATTTGACAATTCACATGGGAGCAGAAAGCTCCGTGGGAGATGAGAGATGAACACAAACATCCAGCTTCAAAATAAAGACGCACGTTTAAAACAATCAGCTCAGGTTCCTTCCGCTGTCCGATTGTTCCCACTCCCATCGTTTGTCTTTACTGTGTCCAGGATCTCAGAGTCCGGAGGGAACAGTTCCTCATGCTACATCACAGATCTGTATTTAAAGATGCTTCTGGAATCTAATCTTCATTTTCATAACCATCTTTATTCCTCAGCAGTGACATCACTTTACTTAATCGGCCAGCGACACACGTGGTCCAATGATCACACAGAACTACACAACAAGAACTTTTATGCTACTATCTTGAACTGTTGTTGGCTCTTGACTCCAATTGGTGTCAAAACTATTAGAAATGACAAACAAAACTGTGTGAATGAGGTAAATATCTCAGAGGCTTTAGTAAGTATCAATCATGTACATATAAACAAGGAAATATAAATATTAATAGAGAATACAGTTACAATAGGCTACTTTATTTCTGTTCTGTCATACAAACGTGCATTTTTTTTAGTTCATCATTGTCTTTGCATCTTCTTCCTGTTGTTTTACTCTATCACAGGTTTAAATCATGCATGTTTCACTGTGTTGTGTGGATCAAATTCTTTGAGTAAAATAACGAAAAGAAACCTTGGCGCTCTGCAGCGTGTGCAGGGAGTGCACTTTCCACTTTCATTGGAGGGACTTTGAGTGGTTTGACTTTGACTGACGTGTATCTCTTCCGACTGTATCCAAGTAAAGTCACTTTACAGCCACTTCTCCACACACATGTGGCGGTTTGGCTTGACTCGGTTTGCCTCAGCGTGTCGTCACGGTGCGGCGGGGATTTGCATCTCGATTACAACAGGGCTGCCCTGCTGGAAGCCTTCGACTGATGGCACGCTTGTCTCCAGTCAATGACATTTAAAACTTGACACGTCGGCGCCGCTTTTTGCTCGAAAAAACAGAGACAGAGTGACACAAATGGATCGAGAAGAGCGAGAGAGGGCTGCCAGTCATGATGATGAAGCCCATCTGAGGTCATCACAACCTGCTCGGAGCTGACTCTGACGGAGATGGTCCTTTTCTGGCGGGACTCGGCACAACTTGGCGCAACTCAGTGCCTTTAGATTGACAGTGGACATACAATCAATGCTGCCTGGTTTGACTCGGCGTGGCCAGAAGTGTGGAAAAATAATATTATTTATAGGTATAAATAAATAACTGCATAAAGAACAGCACATGTTTTGGGAATGCAGTGACAGTAATTTAGCAGAGATCTTGTAAATTGTCCACAAGTTTATATTCTGTGGAAAAATGCAAACAGACTGAGTTATTAATAGATTCTAATATATTTCAGGTGGAGTTTTTCTTTGACTCTTCAGTACGTTGAATGACAGAGCGAGCGAGCCTGGAGGCTACAGCGGACGTGTGCTGTGGGACTGAAAGGTTTGATTACTGTTTAATCTACTGAATATAAATTAGAATTCAAACGGGATATTACAATATGAATATCATGGCTTTAAAATAGTTGGTTTCTATTGGCTGGCTATTCCCACCCAGCTACTTCATTCATCCGAAAACCATTTACATTTATGTTTTTTTTGTGAGCACACTCTGAGCAAAATGGGATTCTCGTCTCTGAACTGAGCCAAAATCACACAAATCTTCCTTTTTACAAGCTCACAAGAGACGGGCTACACATTTATTTTTTATTTTTTACACATTATTGGAAACACAAACTCAGTCGGAACATCATAATCTTCATCGCCGCGCAGGAGGTTTTGATGCTCTAAATATATCCCATCATGAATGACTTGTGCACATTATGTATCTTGCCTCTCCTAATTGCCGCGGTTTGTTCACAGCGGGACGGGGAGTGAAAGCCAGCGCACCACTGCTTTTTTAGATCACTCCAGGCAAAGACTGCGGCTCATTGTGCAGAGAGGAGCGAATCATTTCTAATGATTTTTCCAAAACAAAGCTGACTCCGAACATGACAGTTTATTTTTGACTAGACCTTTGCTGTATATTTTGTTGAGCTGTGCAGTGATCAATGTTCAAACCCAGAGTAATCTCCAGTTTTATTCGAGGTAATGGTGCAGGTTTTACAGTCACCTGTCACTATAACTTTCAGGACATAAACACCGGATGATAGGTCAGAGAGTGAGGAGGGATGTGGGCACACGTGACCAGACTTTGCTTGAAACAAATTACCGCCATGGACGCGGGAACTAGGAGAGCTGAGGGGCCTCCAGCAGCCCCTTAAACCAGGAATAATAAACCCATCAGCTGATGAACATGGTGTAAAGCAGGCTCGCAGCAGAACGAGCTCCCATGTGGACGAGCGGGAAACATCTGTATCCTCACTGCGCTTCATTATCATAAACCACGAGTCTGTTTATCTCTGGCGCTAACATGCGTCTTCAGTGATCCGACAGTAAGGGGGCAGCTTCGACAGTTCACACCTGGCGTCTCAACATGCATCTTCGGTGACCACAGATCTGTCTTCCCCGCTCAAATAAACATACATACGGACAAACATACACAATGGTTTTTTTACTCGAATAGAATAGAACGAATGCCGAATTCACCAGAAGGGTCAAATAATTAGGAATTTGTCATTGACAGTGTTTCACAAGGTTGATAAAGTTTCTCCTGACTCAACAACTCACAAAACTGAACGTTTTTTTAAGGGAGTCTGGTGACTTTCTCTCCCTCTTCATCTCCTCGCTGTATAGTATGTTGATGTTCAAGTTTTTGCCATTTCCTGTAGCGCAAAACATTCTCAAACTGTTGGAAAATTGTTGATAAGTTATTCTGGTTATTCACATTGATACAAAAACCTGAATGTACCCCAAGTACTGCCGCCGACTCCCCACGTCGTCTGTCATTATAACTTCCAGGACAAAAACACCAGCTGACACGTCGGACGGAGAGTGACGATACCCTGAATGAAACTTTAAACATCACCTCATCCGTGAACGTTTCTGCCCGAGTCGCAGACAGATTCTCATCAGCAGTCGCGGTTGTTCAACAATGAAGACGAGTTTGATTGAGGGGCCCGTCGTGTCAGAAGTTACAAACTGCGTTTAACAGAAACAAATGAACTCTGCCGCCCATTACTCCTCTCCACCTTATCTCCCCCGGTCATGGATTATTTTAATGTGACTGTTGAGCATCTGAATCACATTTATTTTCCTCATCTCGCACAGTTTGGTCTCAAAGTAATTTCCCCTTTTTGAACCATAAGGCCTTTATTACACACTCGAGCCAATCCAGTGTGTTATTTATCAGTTTAAGGGTATGAAGACATATTTAAAATTCAATTCACATTTACAGGAACTGTCACACACTCTACTACTATTCTTCACACTATGAGATCAGCCGAGCAATTTGAGAGTGCAAAATTGTCTTTCAACGAACGGAATAAACATGAGCGGAGCCATTATCGGGGAAATGTTAGCTCCACAAGTGACACTGAAGTACTTGCTCCTTGATTTGTTGCTATATGACTTTGCATTATCGCAAAGCTGCTGCTCTGTTGTTGACTTAACGCTTCCGGGGAGCATCTTTTTTAACGTCAAACTAATTTATTACAAAGAGATCGTCCTGGTTTGTCGACGCGGCTGTAATGAAGATCTGGTTCGCTTTAAATCTCCAAATGCATGTTATAATTGGTTTAAAAAGTCTGTAAGTGCGGCTTAATTCTGACATCGCTTCTTCATATATTCAATTTCGCTCCAAGTCTGAGCAAAACACAAAGATAATTTGACTTTTAATGGGGCTGCGTATGTAAATAAAGGTTAAAGAAAGGTTAAACAAAAGTAATCTAACAAACTTATTATCATCTCACCGGAGGGACGCTCCATTTTACAATGTCCTGTGAAACTGTCACACGGTGATAGACTAATTTCCCCCCGCTGATTCCTTTTCCCCTCCCCTGTTACTATTTTTGAAGGCTGTCCCATCTGGCTGCTCTTCACAACAATATTGCCCAATGAACTTTCATTTCCTCTGTTGTTAAATAGAAATGAATCTGCTCTCCATCACAGGTGGGAGGCACACTTAATTGACTCGTGTTAACATCCTCCCATGCCTTGTACACCTGGTCTCTTTCTATATGCACATTTTATCAACGCGCTTCATTCCAATCGGGTGATTTGACAGTTTACCCACTGATGGACAATCAAATCACATCAGCGGTCCGCCGAGGCTTCACATTTGCATGGCAGCTTGAACCATCTGGTTTGGGGGGGAAATGCTCGTGAGCTCCAATATATGTATGTGTGTTGTGGTACACAGACGGGGTGTCAGTGTGATTTATAGTTTTGTGAAGTGTTAAAGTGAAGTGCCAAATAAAAAAGGTACCTCCAAAGCTCCACATCAGGATAAAAAATGAGATAAGTCTGACTTTAATTTGTCTGAAAATCTGAGGCTGTATAAATGAGAAAGAAAGAAAAAAGAAACCCTGCAACATTCATTTTTGATTGGCTATCTGTACATCACGGGTCTTCAAAATGAACGTCAATTTCATCTCGTTTATTGCCTGACAGAACTTAAATTGGATCCCAAAGAGAATAACATGATAGAAACGAAATCAACATTTCCATTTTCTACTCTCTCCGCCACCTATCGTAGCTCTTGATTCTATGACTAAAGAAGTTTTTTTTTCTTTTTATTTAAAAAAAAAATCCACAGGAACATAGTTGGAAAACTTTTCAGACTGGAATTCAAACGCCTCTCACACTGACGTCGTGTGCTCAGCAGTTACTCACGGCTGTTATCACAAATGTCTGACAACGTCTGAGTCGAGCCGGGGAAAAAAAAAAAAGGCCCGTCACTTTTCTCGACGCCGACTTGTGCGCTGCATACCAAATGTTTACTATTCTTCTTCTTCACTTTCCCTCCTGAAAGAATATCCTAACAGCCCGGCGATTTCTTCTGGAAACGAGCGGCGCTTTATGTAGATTCCGGGTAATTTTAATAATCTGTAGTGCAGCGCCATGACAATTACCACACAATGCAAGAGAAGCTGATTTATATTAAAGTATCCCCTTATTTCCTACACAATTAACCTTGGGCTAATGCTAATTTAAGCCTTCAGTGCCCACAAGATACTTCCTGGAAATGATGGGTAAACAGAGGAGGGCCAGGAGCATAAAACTGTACAGATTCAACACTAAAGTAATATGCATATGCAATTTTTCACAGCCCCTGAGTATACCATGCTCTGTATTATACATGTCAGGCATGGCGAACAAATGAGCATATGCATGAGTCTATTCCACCCCCGCAATGATCTATAATTGGATGTGGATGCAGATATATTCTGGCCTTCATCAGTTTCTGCTAACATCCGTGATACATACTGGGCATTGTACATTCCACATCCACACGACTCTGATTGCTGATGTTTGACTTATGTATCTTTCATTACTAGTCAAACTGGATGACAAAGTTACTCTACGTACTCGTGCTAACTCCTCGAATAATGTATGATACTGCTAACATGATGACATGCACGTCCACCCCATTTGCGTGTCCTCGCGGAGGGTCCGCCACATTACATTGCAATCCCAAACCCGTTTGCCCCGCGGGGAAGTGGGTTATCAGACCCTCAAACAGCGAGTCTACATCGCTGTGACATCGCTGCTGCATTCATCGTGGAAGACTCTCCATATAAATGTACATCCTGTGAGACCAAACTGCTCAAACTAACTCAGACATTTAAACATCCACTTTGCAAGAAAGTCGATGATTTGGTCCCATTTCTACCTCCCAGTCCCATGAGAACGAGAGTCAAGAAACAACTTTTCTTACAAAGTGAAATACAAAATATTAGCACCACTACTTAAAGGTCACATTGTATTTAAGATCAAATATACTCTTCGCTTGGCTGGAAAATGCTAGATGTGTTTATTTGAATGTAAATGCAACGAAACCATTGTTAGAAAAAGGTACAAAAGTTCCTGTTTCGGCTAAGAAGAGGGAAGTCTGTCTCGAAGCTTGTCGCTGCGCTACACCTTAACGAAGGACGCTCCATTCACCTGTGAGTAAACAGACTCTGTGACATAGTGGTGGAGGGGAGGGTCCGGTCCTGTATGAGAAAGATCCAAAGATCTCCTCCTTTGATAAATGCACTAAAATCTACAGTGTTCAGCTGTTTGAGGAAACTGAACTTCTATAAAAATAACATGATACATTTGAACTTTCTGTCCTCAGCAGGTGTTCTCATCATTAAAAGTTATCACAAACTTTCAGTTTTTTAACTTGTTTTCTCATACAGTTTGGAAAGTAAATCATAGCTGATTCATTTCAGAGTTGAGTGACAGATGGGGTTTGACTTAGAGTAACCGCCTGAACCTTTTCAGATGGTCGGAGGTGTTTTCCCAACACTTCAGGTGTAGTTCACGCGACTCTCATGTTCAGGGTCCTCGCAGCGTTATTTTGAGAGGCCAGGCTCAAAGCAGCGAACACCGACTGCATGCTGAGCTAATATACACTGCCTCCTGTAAAGTTGCGTAAATCACAGGGGTAATCATTAAGATGGTTTAAGTAGTTCACTGTGTGCTCTGTGATTATGCTCCGAAAAACAAACCGTGCGGTGGGCGGATTAAATACGGTCCGGTGGTGTTTTTAGATCGGGAGAGAGGCAGAGAGGAAGCAACCTGCAACTCGGGCCTTTGATCATGTGTGATGCTGAGTGTGGTGATTTACTGCACCCACGAACCCTTTGAAGGCCCCCCTGCTGAAGCGGAGGGCCCGGTCAGTCCTCTGAGCTTCATTTATTTATCTATTCATTCATTCATTCATCTCTCCGGACCGACACAAGATGATACTCACGATTCATTAGATGTTGATATTAAAGTCTTTAATGAGATTCAGGAGTATCAGCTGTACCTGATACAGACAGTGCTGCAACTATTGTTCAAATAACTGATCAGTCAACTTACAAAAAAATAACTTTAGACTGTGACTCGGTTGGCTGGCTTCAAAACGTAATGTGCGTCATCTCTTTCACCGGCCAATCAGCGACCTGTAGCCAAGTCAGAAACAAACTGCTGGCTGGTCCGGAGCAGAGTTTTTCGATGGAGGAGAGCGAGGATCACCTCATCGATTTGTTCGTGGAACAGCAGTGTTAGTATGACTCAAGCCTTGAAATTATAATTTCCTGCTGAGCTCACACCTTCGCTGCCAACTGCAGCGAGCATCACATTACTTATTGCTCATATCCAGCAACAAAACAAGCCCGAAAAGTCAGCCCTCGGAATGGAAGTAGCGAGAAGTGTTGCTATGAAAGCGATGTAGCCTCTCGTTTAGTCCCACTGGTTTTCAAAACGTCGCAGATCGGCAAAGTGCCAGTTTCAGCTTGTCTTGGAGCAAATCTTTGGGACTGAATGAGGCTTAAAGACAGAGAGACTCCAAGCACGAAGCAGGTCAAACAAACACAGGTGTTTTACCCAGAAGAGACTGGTGTTTGTGTCCTGAGTGGAACCAAATGTCAATGTTGACTTGTTTTAATTTATGTCCTTAAGTTAAAGGACGTAAAGTATTTAAGTTATGTCATAAACGTAATGTCATCTTTTCCTAAATGTAATCAATTTATTTTGTCGCCTAAACTCAAACGACCTGCGATCATTTCACGTCAACTTGTTTATTCAACCCAGTCGCCAGAATAAATGTTAGCTGAGTGCTTCAAAGTTCAAACTTAACATTTCTTTATGTTGCAACTTAGTGTTTGTATAGGTTCAGCTTTCATAACGCTGTACTCATGCTCTGCTTTAGGCACAAAAAACACTTTGTTAGCATTTTAAAATGTCATGGTTTAGCTTTAAATACCTGTTTTGACACTACAACAGCTGGAAACGGTTGCCCGCCTGTATTAACTTCTGTCTCCTGATGTCAAAGTCCACTCATAATCATATAATGTGATTCAACCGCGGACGTATCTGTGGTTGATTATCACAAAACAAGCTATTTGTGAAGAAACTTTGAGTTCATGTTCACGGTGATGTAATCTTCTCCATGGCTGTCAAATCACAGCTCACTGTACATCCAGACGTTAATGCCTTCGAATAATCAGCGTGAGAACACTGATGACAAAGGTCTCCCACAAGTATGAAAATAAAGGAGCTAAATCAAGGTTGACTGTATCATTGTGATCTCAGATTGTCACTTTTTTTAATGGAACAGCTGTTGTGTTGCTACATCTGCTCATGTCAGTGTTAAGTTATGTTAAATGTTTCGGTTTGAAACCGTAGACTGTGCTTCTCGCAGCCTTGCACGCTGCTCGGTACATGTTCTGGGAGATGAGTCATTGATGAGAAGCAGTTTTCTGCAAGTCTATCTTTGAGAGTTTGTTCCCTCGGTGACGTGTTACACAACATCTATTGGCATGTTGTTCCTAATACAAATAAAGATCCAAGGAGTTTGTGGTTATATTGGTTTTTTTTTGGCCAAGAGCGAAACCTGAAGTCTACAAAGCATCATTACCTACATTATGTAACCATGAAGCACCTGCACTTCACTTTCCTCAGAAGTTTGTTCTCCGACTTCGGAGGCACGTCCTCCACAAGGACACAAGTATCGACTCCAGTGTTCTTGGACTTGATAATTACCTTTTATCTCCAACAGTGGGCTGCACAAGGACCGATTAAAATTAATTTAATTACTATTAAAGTATTACAAGATGTGAGGGCTCTGCAGGGAAAATACCTTTATAACTCTGTTGTCCTTTAACTTGATTAGATTTGATTTATTGAAATGATCAAGCCAATGATGGATTGCGGACTCTGAAGAGTCTGAAACCGAACACAGTGCTCACGTCAGGGGCCGTTTCTTTCTAGTAGAAAAGCAGCGGCAGGGTTGGAGACCTTGTGCGGTGAGAGAAAATAACTCTGCACTCTGACTGATGGAACCATTTTACTGGTGTGTTGTTATCCAGCACACGTTTTATGTGTTTTTAAGGTGTATTTCATTTGATTTGTGTGTTCAGACAGTGATTTATTTGCATGCATGTTAGGTTGATCTTCAAAGACTGGAGCTTCTGACTGAGGTTAGTAAAACACTGAAGTTAGTAGGTTAAATAAACTGTAATAACTCCAAAACTAAACCAACTCTGTAACCGATCTCAGTTTTTGATATGGTGACCGGGCGTTCACGGCAGAGAGGAACCGTCATAATTACGTTTTTTCTTTATCTATGCAGTTTTATAGCTAAAGGTTAGTTTATGGACCAATTAATAGTCAGCATTAGCTAGTATTAGTCCTGTCAATCATCATAAAGCAGCCAAGGACAGAGATAAGTAAGGAATGAAGAATACAGAGTTTGAAACGTTTTCAAGGGAACCTCAGAAACTTATTTTAAATTTAACATGGACAGTGATCTAATTTGACTCGCGATGAGCCGTGTAAAGTTTCCCTGTAATCATGAGAATGGTTATCAGCCTGTAGTCTGAGGTGTCTTTCATCTTCTCAAAGTATTTCTTGATCAAAGGTCACACAATGTAGATAATTTGGATTTTAGTCCCATGTGTCTCCCATAGACTACAACAGACCTGGTACCAAAGATCTGGCACCAAGAAAGCTGTGATGTACTGTTCTTTCTTTTACAGGTTCCTCGGCCGGAGCAAGCTTCTCCTCCATTGTCTTGGTTACCCGGGTAACAGGTGACGAGTCCCGCCCTGTCTAATATCTGACTGTTTACCTGAAAGAGTGACGGTGATGACAACGTTTCTGAAAAGTTCATAAATGTTCAACCCTCGTGTGGCCACATTGCTCTAAAAAAAGATGGCGTGTTCTGCAGGCGGTCACTTGCACGCTCCGCTCTGGGAACAGCTTTAAAAGAAAGACATCGCACTCCGAAGAGAATAAAGTTATGGGGAAAGAAATAAGAGGGGCCTTAGAAAAGGTTGTAAACTGACTGAAAATATCCATCCACTTGAAGAATATGGCCTCTTTTCTTGCATCACCCCTTCAGTTAACACAGAAAGCTGTAAGGCTCCTCTTAAGTATCCAACCATTGTTTAAGCTGTGCCTCTTTCCTTTGTGGCCGCCTGCAGTGTCTCTGCTTTTTTACTCTGAGCAGCTCAAAGCATCTGCAGGCAGATGTATGAGGCCGCTACCAAAGCAACCTGAGAACTGTGAGCGTGCTACAGTAAGGGAACGCTCCAAGAAATCATATTTGTGCTTTTCATGCCCTAAGCCTCTTGTCTTTAATCTATCCCACTTGATGCGTAGGTGTGTATGGGTGTGAAATATGCTTTTCCTCCGCGGAAAGGATTCCACATTGTTCTTGCCAACGGGAAGGAGAAAAATGTTTGGCAAGATTTGGCACGATTTTTCTCGAAGCCGAGCACCTACAAAAGCGGCTTCAAAAGGAGGAGAATAAATAGCGGTGTTGCTCTGAGCATTCAGCGGCTTTGTGCGCACCATGACATCATCATTTCGTGGTTATGAACAATTATGTCAGTCACAATGCAGACGTGAGTAGATGTCACGACCCTTAGATGATTGCGGCGTCTGCGGGGGAGCCTTCGGGGAACCAGACAGAAGTCGTTACGTTGCATTCTCCTCGCGACGGAATCAAATGCCGCACTTCTCACGAGCGGCGTGCATTCCCCAGACGTATACGTATATTGTTATTCCATGACCCACATGCAAACCATCTCATCGGTTCCCGTCCAGCGGAATTAACAGATTTAATTGTTTGTTATGTTAAAATGATGAAACGGCAGTGAAACAGACAGAAGGATGGAAACGTGACGCCTCCTGCTGAGAACAATAATCCTCTCAGCAGGTAAAAAACTCTTTCTGTTTAGTAATCCTCGTGCTCAGATTAGACCTCTGCTGGAAATATTTAAGAGCAGCGTTCGCTGCAGCCCACGCTGGCAGATTTTTAATTTATAGCCTTGAATTATAAATATCCTGTTATTTATAATGAACAGGTTGCGTCTTCCGGTGTGACTAAAAGCGCTTGCACAGACGAAGGCGACATCCGCTCAGAAGGGTTGATTTAGCAGATAAATACAGCGGCAGTAATGAATGTTTGTCTCTTTTTCACCCACACCCGGAGTTAAAAAGGCTCCACACGGGTCAGCCAGCTAAGTGTACGTGGTCGGGGTTATACTTTATTTCACTGCCGTATTCCTCTGCAGCGAGTCGATTGTATTTGTTGGACTGACAGATATGGAGGCCCATGGGCACGGACGTTTGAAAACATCCCACACTAGAAACAAAATCCACTATTGATCCTGCAGAGAGAGAATCCAGACAAGGGAGACAAAACATCTGCAGATGTGTCTCTTTGTAGCTGTTTGGCATCTCCTCTGATTGTTTCGTGTCTCTTTGTAGTTGTTTGGCATCTCCTCTGATTGTTTTGTGTCTCTTTGTAGTCGTTTGGCATCTCCTCTGATTGTTTCGTGTCTCTTTGTAGTCGTTTGGCATCTCCTCTGATTGTTTTGTGTCTCTTTGTAGTTGTTTGGCATCTCCTCTGATTGTTTCGTGTCTCTTTGTAGTTGTTTGGCATCTCCTCTGATTGTTTCGTGTCTCTTTGTAGTTGTTTGGCATCTCCTCTGTTTGTTTCGTGTCTCTCTGTAGTTGTTTGGCATCTCCTCTGATTGTTTCGTGTCTCTTTGTAGTTGTTTGGCATCTCCTCTGATTGTTTTGTGTCTCTTTGTAGTCGTTTGGCATCTCCTCTGATTGTTTTGTGTCTCTTTGTAGTCGTTTGGCATCTCCTCTGATTGTTTCGTGTCTCTTTGTAGTTGTTTGGCATCTCCTCTGATTGTTTCGTGTCTCTTTGTAGTCGTTTGGCATCTCCTCTGATTGTTGTGTGTCTCTTTGTAGTTGTTTGGCATCTCCTCTGATTGTTTCGTGTCTCTTTGTAGTCGTTTGGCATCTCCTCTGATTGTTTCGTGTGTCTTTGTAGTTGTTTGGCATCTCCTCTGATTGTTTCGTGTCTCTTTGTAGTTGTTTGGCATCTCCTCTGATTGTTTTGTGTCTCTTTGTAGTTGTTTGGCATCTCCTCTGATTGTTCCGTGTCTCTTTGTAGTTGTTTGGCATCTCCTCTGATTGTTTCGTGTCTCTTTGGAGTTGTTTGGCATCTCCTCTGATTGTTTCGTGTCTCTTTGTAGTTGTTTGGCATCTCCTCTGATTGTTTCGTGTCTCTTTGTAGTTGTTTGGCATCTCCTCTGATTGTTTCGTGTCTCTTTGTAGTTGTTTGGCATCTCCTCTGATTGTTCTGTGTCTCTTTGTAGTTGTTTGGCATCTCCTCTGATTGTTTCATGTCTCTTTGTAGTTGTTTGGCATCTCCTCTGATTGTTTCGTGTCTCTTTGAGGTCGTTTGGCATCTCCTCTGATTGTTCTGTGTCTCTTTGTAGTTGTTTGGCATCTCCTCTGATTGTTCTGTGTCTCTTTGTAGTTGTTTGGCATCTCCTCTGATTGTTTTGTGTCTCTTTGTAGTTGTTTGGCATCTCCTCTGATTGTTTCGTGTCTCTTTGTAGTTGTCTGTCATCTCCTCTGATTGCTTTGTGTCTCTTTGTAGTTGTTTGGCATCTCCTCTGATTGTTTCGTGTCTCTTTGTTGTTGTTTGGCATCTCCTCTGATTGTTTTGTGTCTCTTTGTAGTCGTTTGGCATCTCCTCTGATTGTTTTGTGTCTCTTTGTAGTTGTTTGGCATCTCCTCTGATTGTTTTGTGTCTCTTTGTAGTTGTTTGGCATCTCCTCTGATTGTTTTGTGTCTCTTTGTAGTTCTTTTGTGTTGTATAGTGGTTTTGTCTCCCTTGTCATACTGTACCGGTTTTGTGTCTCTCGGTAGCTGTTTGTTCTCTCTTTATATTTGTTTCGTGTCTTAGTTTACATTTTGTGTCTCTTAGTGGACATTTTGCGGCAGACTGTCGTCCCTTGTGGTCTCTTTGTGGCTGTTTCATGTCTTTCATATTAAATGTGTGTGCTTGTTGTCAGATTGCACGTCTTTGTAGACATTTTGTATCTCTTGGTAGATGCTTTTGCTTCTCTCTGTGGTCACTGTGTGTCTGTTTGTGAGCTCTGTGTCTCCTCGGAGCTAATTCGTTTCTCGTTATATTTGTTTTCCGTCTTTGTTGTCATTTTGCATCTCTTAGTAGTTGTTTTGTGTCAGTTTGCCATCACTTTGGATCTCTCGGTAGCAGTTTTTCATCCCTTTCTGTCTCTTTGTAGCTAATTTCAGTCTCCTTGTGGTAATTTTGCATCTGTTTGTCATCACTGTGTCTCTCTGCAGCTATTTTTCATTTCTTCGTAGTCACATTGACACTTCTTCGTAGTTGATTTCTGTCTCTTTGTGTTCATTTTGTGCCTCTTGCTATTTGTTTACTGGATTTCTATAAGAACAGTGTTAACAGAAGCCCTGGCCCAGAGGATCTGTGCCTGTTCGGCCTGTCCAGTAATCCATGCGTATTGACGGCCTTATGCAAAGTTTTACAGCGTTAAATATCCTCTATCCATCATTTTTTCTCCTCCACGGCGACTTTATGACAACCTGTGCCCTGACAAATTGGGAAACGTAAACGAAAATTTATGCCGCGAGGTGCACGGCGAAGAAGCATTCCATGTTCAATTGTAAAGCCATTTAAACTGTCTTTCACAGTAATAAGTCTCAGTGTTCAGTGCCTGAACAAATGAGATTCACAGTGCTATATTAGATAATGTTAAATGAAATCCATAGATCACGTTAAGTTGCCGCTTCTGCTGGGGCTCCTGGAAAGAAAAATCAAATATTCTTTGTGGAATTAATGCTCCTTTGTTGGGTAAATCTTTAGAGCATTATTGAGCGTTTGTTTGCTGGCTTTCTGCTGTATCCATTTTTCTCAACAACACACAATCCATGTGTGTGAAACACCGAGAGGATGCAGATCGCCTGCAGATACCCTCCACAAATACAACAACCAACTCGGGCGCGGGGTAAAGGTCGCCTGAAAAATAAACTGGGCTGATGAATGGTGGTTATAGCGGGGTGCTGTAATGGTAAACTTATCTACTGCATCATCTGATATATGATCGTCGTCTCTAACTTTGGACGTTTATAATCCAATTTGAACCCCGGCTCTGTGGGTCAGCGGGGGGCGGCTCATATTTCAGTTTTTAGTGCGACCAGTGTGTCTGTGTCGGGGTAAGAAAACTGAATTGTAGTTTGTGAAATATATATAAAATCACCTCTTTTGTATGCATCAGCGTTTACGCCGGAAAAGCCTTGTTTTCTTTGTCCACTCCCACAGCGGCCAAGCGTTTCAATTAAGAGCCATGCATACTGCTGAAATGCCCTTGAGCAACACACCAAAGGCCTGCCCACTCATTTATTGTAAGTGAGCATAAGTTAAATGAATTATACTGTATGTAAATCGGAAAAAAGGCAGGAGCAGGTGATCCGTGCTGAGACATTATAATCAAGAGTCCGCGGTGTGTAGGTGGACGACTCAACGCAAAGGTGCAAAGGTTCCCCTCACGCGTGGAGGGAGCCCGGATTTAATGATGATGCAGATTCACGCTACACTAAGAAATATAAATTAGTGGTTTGTGCACAGAAGGTGTTCAAAGGGGACTTAAAGACAGATGCTCTCGTTTACGGCTTCATAAAATGTGGAAAAATAATGGCGCCGTGCCAGAAATCTGTGTGAACTGTAAAGTCGTCTTCTTGCCAAATGCAATAAGAAAGCTGAATGCGTTTTGAACCATAAATTGAAGGCCATATATTAAAGCCATATTAAGTATTATGGCTACAATCGTATTACTTTTACACCAACATTAGGGCGGATATGCATATCTTTAAAATGTGAATAAACCTGCTTAAAATAGGTGATCATATACCTCGGATTTAAACTTCTAAAACCTGCATTTGACACATTGTTTGTAGAGATTTGCACATGCCGTACCGATCAGGCAGCTGGCTCTGACCTGGAGCCCAATGATGGTAATAGATATCTTTTACTTCAGCCTCTCTTTCAAACTCAACACTGACTGGACGATGTTTCAAACATTGCTTGAATGCAGATGGATACCGCATTTCACCAATTAATCGCCGGGCCGCAAATAGCCGCCTGGTTCTTTTAAACGCCTGGGGTCAGCACACTTTTTGCGTATTAAACGCCCACCCGAATAACCGCCGGGGCGATTATTTGCATTATTTTTGCAGAAGTAAACAGTTGGCACTTCCGTTTTCTGTCAAAATAACAGAAGTAGCTAACTTTAGAAAATGGTGTACCGTAATCTTAGATGACCAACTAACTCTTATTTTGACAAAAAACAGGAAGTTTAACGCCCCACCTTCACACACCGGAGGACAGGTCAACACGGAGTAGAATGGACAGCAAATGGACATAAATGATAACGTAAGAAGGAAGAAAAATAAAAAGTATGACGCTACGTTTAAGCTTGGAGTTGTGAAATACAGCTGTCATCACAATAATGGCCTGGTGCAGGTCTGTGTAAAAATAAATAAAGGCCTGTAGCGAATAGCCGCCTGGTTCTTTTAAACGCCTGGGGTCAAAGTTGATTTTGCGTATTAAACGCCCGGGCTATTAATTGGTGAAATACGGTAGAAAAGTATGTCCTTAACACAACATACTGTGCCAGAAAAGGGGTTGAAGTTAGCGTGTCCTCCCGCTTGTTGTCTTGACATCATAGCCTCTTTCATCGAAGACAAACGGCAGACATCAGGTGTTGTTAGTGCTGGAGAGGGTTTACGTACATTGTACTAAGATGCAATTAAGCACATGGCAAAGTGAAGTCAGGTAGCAGCAGTCTCTATATACACAATGGCATGAGGCTGTGAAAAGAGACTGGCGCCGAGGGTTGTTGTTGCTGTTTTCCTGCCATAATTATTGTCTGTTACTTGTTAACGATGGTAACCTTCGGCCCCGTCTGCCACCAAGTGGACGGCGTTTAACGCTCAAGTACTGTAAACACAAAGTATGAGCGCAGGTATATAAAGGAGGCTGCTCACATTGCAGCTGCTTGTTGACGCACACGGCAAATGTGAGCGAGTATATCATGAGCCTCTGTCTGTTCTGAGTCATGTTGTTTGTTGATGCCCTGTTTTTTAAAGTGTTCACAGCTGTGAATCTTCACGCTGAATACTAACGTTCCTGACTAAAGATCCCAACATCACAATAAAATCGAGACAACTGACAATCCCTTCGATGAGTCATGAACAACTGAACAGCAGCTGAGAAGTTTCATACGGACGGTGTGATTTCTCTGCAGTCGCCTCTCAGGTCTCTTGTGCGCCTCCGCCGCACATTCAGAACGTCCCCGTGACAGAGTATGTAAACCCCGTCGGAGCCGGTATGGATTACACAATGATATCTGGCTCAATCTATGCGCCGGCACAGAATTTTCCTGTCTGTTTTCATCAGCGGTGTCGACGTGACGGGCAAAAGCAAATTTGGCAGGCCGGCTCGGGCGGGGGGCCTCAGAGGGGGCTGGTTGCAAGGTTAATTGGCAATGGGAATAATTGGCCACTGGGCTCAATTTGTCTGATGGGAGGAATTGGAAACCAATCTCACTGTCTGTTTGGAAGCATTCCATCCAATTCCTCAATGGAGGCATCTTTATCTGATGCTCCCCCGCTTGAGATGCATCCTCCCGCTCCCTCTGATCACACTCGGTTGTGCCGGAGCTGTATATCTGCCACAGATCTGTAAACAACTCGCAAAATTCGAACTGCAGCAGTTTTTTTTTTTTTTTCAAATCAATATTTCTAAATGTCTCACTTTACCTTTTCTGTGCACAAAGCAAAAATAAATGACTGGCGCTGGTTTTATGTAGGATGTAATAAAAATAAAAATGGATAGAAAACTTGTAACAGAAAGTAAAATACCCCACATTTGTATTATTGTTGTTATGTTACTGTAAAACTTCCCGGATAAAAAGCGCTGGTGCAAAATAAAAATGCAGGAGCACTCTGCCACGAGAAGGAGTGGGTTCGATGCAGCGTCCTTTCACAGGATCTGTGTGGGTTTCATACTGCAGACCCCCTCACTTCTAGCTGCTTGCTAAGCACAGGCTTGTCTCGAGGGCATGATTTGCCTGCCTTTCTGTTGATGGCTATTTGTATCCACAAAGAGGGGATCAACAGAATCAGCATGTGAAATTGATTTTTCTCTCCGACTACATGTAAATGAACTTTCCAATGATTTTCAACTCAGAGCCGATGATGCAAATTTAATGCTGCTTTGGCCTTGTTTTTATACTCTAATTCCACTCACACAGCCCTAATGTGATGACATGTGTCAGACTGTGTTTCTCCTCCAGATAAAATGGAAATAAAATTAGTCATGAACACTTCCTTTGAGAATTTAATTCTGACTCTGTATCTTTTCAAATAGAAATTGACACATCCGTCTTTGTTGTCGTTTTCTTTGCTCGTGTGATTATCGGACTCCTAATTGTTTAAATATTCAAATTATAAACGTCTTAGCAAATATTAAATCTTTGATGCTCAGTTGGAAAACAGTAGTTCATGTGGTATTCATAGTTTTTAAACTCTTTACAGGCTCGAGTCAGTTAATGTAATACAACTGGGGCTCCTCAGGGACCCTTCAGGGGCTCTCAGGGGATTTCTCAGTAATATGAGAAGCCGTTCAATATACTCTCTCCTTATCAATCGATTTATGCCATCTTGTATTTTCTCTTTCAATCTAAATTTATATCAGACAAACAAAATACACTCTCACACAGATAGCCGGGAGATATTGACAGACGTAAGTAATCATGCATGACCAAAATCTCATCAAAAAAATGTTTCAAAGTTTATATTAGCTAATTTCACAAACAGTCAGTCAGACATTTATCTGGTCTTAAAGAATCTTACTGGGAATCCACGGACAAAGTTTCACAGCAGGATAAACATTACATTCACTACTTTCTTTTCTTATAAACGTTTCTAAGTAGGAGACCTACAGGTTTATTAAGCAGGGCGGGATTTCATATAGAAGTTAACACACTCAGTGTTTTACGAGTACTGTGTACAATCTTTAATCTGTATTTCACCGTTAGATTATCATGCCTTTGATTAACTTTGCTCTGATATGTTTGTGGTATTAAATAAACCACACAAAGTCATAATTTAGAAGAAATACTAAGGGGCCCGATATCCTGCCCTGTGGTACCTCAGTGTCACATACAAAAGCGGTTTTGCTTTGGATTCGCTCGTCTCTTCAGTCTCAAAAGCTAAACAAAGAAATGTTTTTCATTAAATCTGATCACACATCTCTTTAGTGAGCTACAATTAAGATAATACTATTTTTGGGGGTGCTGTTTGGCTCACTTGGTAGAGCGGGCATCCCACGTACAGAGGCTAAGTCCTCGCTGCAGCGGACCCGGGTTCGACTCCCGGCCTGGGACCCTTTGCTGCATGTCACTCTCCCTCTCTCTCGTCCCATTTCCTGTCATATCTTCAGCTTGTCCTATCAATAAAGCCATATAAAGGCCAAAAAAAATACTTATAAAAATAAAAGAATAAATATAAATAAATATATATATACTTTTTTATATAAATAACGTGGACATTAATATTTCAGTTGCTCTCAGGGTGAGTTTTTCTTCTGGTGACTATACCAGGAGTTTTACCCTGTAGGGTATAGACATGTGTTAATAGAAAAACCTTGTCAAAGGTGATGAGTTGAATAAGAAACGTGTGAGTCGTAGTTATCTCACTGTGGGAAGTCTCAATTAAGCGAGAAAGGTGAGAGCAGGAATAGAACTGATAATTAAAAACCTGTCAATGTCATTAACTTTCAAAACTCTTTCCTTAACTTCTCCGTCATATAGCGTTCCATAAAGCTTCATTTTGTGTAGCAGGAATATATGGAACTGTGTGTTTTGTCCCATTAATCATCTCGGGATCCTCTCAGATTTATCTCGTGTCCGGGGCTGCACGGAAAACCTCGTAGTGTGCAAACTTCAATATCCACTGAGGATTAACAGTCTCATTTTCCTGTGGGATGTATAGTCTTCACTATCCATCTGCGCTCTCATCAAGCAGTAAAAGAAGAGGAATTGAGATGCAACAGCACAGATCAGGATGAAGAACTCGCTGAACACACAGGCTGAGAACTACTTACAATACTCAGGTGGCGTTTCATTTAAATGCACAATAAATCATATTGCAATTATTTTGACAGATATTGCGATTCTAATATGATTCACGGTAAGTAGGAAGGCTCATTTTTTGCATAACAATTTTCATTTTCACAATAAAAACGATTAACTTCACGATGATGTGACATTTGTTTGAGGTCTGCACCAAACAATCATGTTTTAATTCCACCTGGAGAAGCAGATCTGTGGGCCGGGCCGCCTCTGCGGCACCACAGAACCTCATTATAAAAGCCGCTCGTTACACATTTTCACCTTAATCAAAGAAATTGCAGCTTCTGCGGTTTGGATAAAGCACAGTTTCAATTATATTTCCATTAATTTTGCAGCCCTAATTTTCATCCATTCTCTGTTCCCTCTTATTCATTCACTCGCTTGTGTTTACATTTATTAGTCCAGTTATTGATTACTTAATTTGGGCCAACAGTTCATGTGATAAGAACCCCTTTATACATTCCTCTTGTAATGGAGGCCAGTGTACGCTGTGTTTTCAGCTCATTGTTACGTCTTTAATCAGCTTAATAAAAATGTGTTGCTGTAGGTTTGTTGATTTATCTGAAGTAACTGTGATGCTCTGCCGACACACCTCAGTCGTCAATTATCTGCACATTGTATGAATTGTTTGATATATTATTCATTGTTTGATACTTCTATAACCATGATGTTGTTTTAGGACTGACAGTGGAGCTCGTTGCATCTTTCCCACGACTTCACATGCGTAAACTGGCATCAGTATCTTCAATGGGGCGTTGATGTAGAGATAGCGTTTGATGAAAAGTGAAAGGTGATTTGCATTTATTGCTGCATTGCAAACTTCCTCGCTAATGATAATTAATTCCAGATATTTATATAATGCGGAGAACTGAAGCTTTCTTCACACGCAGTCAAATTCCTCGGGCACTCGCACTTAGGTGCATCTGGGGATTTATTTACTCTGCTTCCGTGATATTCAGCTGACGTATGATATCAACTCTGAAAAAAAAAAAAATTCATTTAAGATGAAGCTGAAGATGAAAGTCAAGTACGAGACTCCGGGTCCTGTTTTAGTGATTACACGTCGTGATTTATTCGACTCCGCAAATTAACTTTTGCACAAACCTCAGCAGCAGAATTCACACGTCAGTTTCGCTGAATATGCCACTTCTAAAAAGGTAGAGTGTTAGGCAAAGAGTCGGGAACCCTTTTACATCTTATTATAAAAGATGTGAGAGATGTCTTAATTTTCCGTCTCTTTGAACACGTTCAGGTGTTCCAACCGCGACATTAATTTAAATTTCCCTCAACCTTCTCCGGCTGCATTTAGCTTTTAATCCGAATGCGACTGCTTTACTTTAAGTATCAAACCACAGAATAAACCAAAGAATCAACCCTCATTAGAAACAGACTGAACACGAGTAACACAAGTTTACAACTTGGAAGAATCGGAGTTAAAATGTGTTCAATGTCGTCCCCCTTGTTGAACAATTTAGCTCATTATGATGCGGTTGTGGGATGCTCACCTCGCTCCGACTTTCTGCTCAGACGGTAGCGAGTCAACCTTTCATCCAAGAGCTCTGCTAAACAATGCTTCCCTAATCATTAAAGTGGCTAAGCCCTGCAGATGAGCTCATTGGGTATAACGCACCCATCACAGTAATCATTACTGACAGGACATGCAGCTGCTAATGATCTTCTCTTAATCACACTTAATCAGGTAATAATGATTTTGAGGTGAGAGATGAAGTGCTCGCGCTCCGCTTTCGCCATGGAGAGGCCTTGTTTCACTTGACTGGGTTTGATGTCGGCAGGGGGGCTGGAGGGGGGCGGCGCCTCCGTATGCTGCACTTTCCTCCACTCACAGGGTCACTTGTTGGGATCGGAGGAAGCGGGGATTTACGAGTTAGGTCCTAAAACCTGCCAGGCTGTGTGAGAAGAGAATTTAGTCCTACACAGACAGGCTGGGTTGGACAGGAGGTCTGGGAACAAGGTGTTGTTGTTTTTTTAAAACCCAAATGCCAGGATGCATTTTGGTCATTTCTGCAAACCACAGATATGTTGGAACTCGCACCTTTCAGGTCGTGACAATGCTGTGTTTTGTGGCACAAAAACATCTCACGGTGAGGGACAGATCATTTCTTGGCTCACCTGGTTCTGTCGCCACGAGCATGGCTGGAAAAAAAATATCCGTATTCAAATTAAAAATATCAGTTTTTGTTGCCGCTGACACGGCTGGAAAAATGTCCCGATGTGTTGTTAAAGTATGTAGTTGTGTCTTCATGCTTACAAATGTTGAAACGCTGACTGAAACGCTGCTTTCTGGCTTGAAAAATGTTGTGATGTCTTATCAGAAACATCCAATTTTTTGCCTTCAACACGGCTGGAAAAGGTCCCAGCGCATTGTCAAAAAATATTCAGTAGTTTCTTGCTTACAGATGTTGACACTCGCCTTGAAAATGTCCCAACGTCTAATGAAAAACATCCAGTTTCGTTGCCACCGACACGGCTGGAAAATGTGCCCGAAGTATTGTATTATTAAAAGTATTCAGCGGTTTCATGCTTACAAAGGTTATATTTAAGTTATATCTCTAATATGTTTGCAAGTTTTGAAAAAGCAGGATTTTCTATGACACATTTATTCTGTATTTGGTGGAAATAGGAATATCAACAATGTAATATATATTCATTATCAATCAAAGTCATATAAATTACAAGCTCTGACAGTTACAGTTGAGACACAAATGGGATTGTGGGTGTAATTTTCCTTCATCATAAACTGAACCTTGTTCTCCCTCTTTTATCACTTCTGAATTTTAATGTTTTATCCTGGATAAAACTGTAATTTGGAAACTTAAATCAAAAAGATTCATAAATCTAATCTCATACTTAATTAGGTTTAATAAACAAGTGCAGCAGCTCTTATCTTAAATACTACACCGCGCTGTGTAAATGTAACACTGACGTGTCTGGTGACCTGTTTGTACAATTTCTAAAAGCCATAAACAATTAAATAAAGCTTTTACATGCCACATTAAACTGAAAGGTTAAGCGTTGTGATTGTGCGAAGGAGGTGATGCGCTCAAAATAACACAAGTGTACCAACGCCTAACGGTTACTGACAGTTACTGACAAACACAAGAGCTGTGGTTTGGTTAAAAGTTAAATCTAGTTGGCAGAAGCTGAGGTAAAAATGAAGGTCAGATAAGAGAAAGACCTCTAAGCTTTGAAAGCTAACCCTAAATCTGTATCCGGGAGTCCGGAGTCTTTCCCTGTGGAGCAGACGGGGAAACCTGGACGGGTTGGCGGCCTTAAACTCAGACAAACAAGCAGAGCCGAGCTCTCACCTGCGGGCGATGTAGAGGATCCAATTACAGACACAAGTCTTTGTGTGTGATTCCTCCAGTTGCTCATGTTTCCTCCCACAGTCCAAACACTGAACCTTCATACAAATTAAAGCAGACATAAAACTGTTTGGCTGTAACTGCTGAGACGCAGCGCCCATTATAGTTGTTTTTAACCATCTTTGAGGAAGGAAAAATAACGGCTACTTTTCTCTCTTTGTTTTTTTTTGTTTTTGTTTTGATTCTTCATGTAAAGAGCAGAAGAAGTCGGACTGGTTTTTTTTTGCAACACAAAAGGCTTATTACTGTTGCTGAGCACTGGCTACTGTAGCAACCGCTGGTAATTATAGGATGATGTCTCACACGGTTTCTCCACTTTCCCTTTAACATTTCTCACGGCTGAGAGTGAGTCGAGCAAAAGCAGGCCAAAAAAAAACTGTGTGCGTGCCTGTTGGTTAAAACTTTTAATACTCTATCTGTCGCGTGTTGAAAATGTAGCACGAGGAGATAAAACTCATTAAGTCAGCTAACTGAATCACAAGTCAAACACACAGTAATATGAAGCTAGTAAAGTAAAGAAGTAAGAAGTAATTTAAGCCTGTAGGGACAAACATGGACGACACACAGGAACATACACGTGTGTGTGTGACCTGTTTATAACAATCATCTGTTCAGTAGGATCTGAGAGGCGACAGCCAGCCTTACAGAACAAATATATATCTGGCGTATACGGAAAAACACAATTGAATTTATCAGTAATACATTTCAAAACATGGAAAGAATCCACATATATTCATAATCCAAGCCAATATACTGTAATTTTGCTTCAAGAATATGTTACAAAATATAATTAATATACATTTTCATGAGATATCAGTAATATGTAAATATGGACTTAACTAGATAGTATATTTTGCAACATATGCTAATATACAACAGCAATAATTGGTATATATGTATTTATACATTGTAAGTACATTATTGACCCTCGGAAGATTATTGTTGTTTAGTTCAATCTCAAATAAACAGACGGAGCTTTCTTCTTTCACGTCATCATGTCCTATGTATGTGATGACATCATCATGTGGCGCAACAGGTCGTCACAACGAGCCGTGGTCGACCCAGTTGACCAACTCTTGTAAAATAGTATGCACATAGTTCAAATGAGTTGTGGAGTGTTAAGAAATATTTTGTTCATGTTTCTACATTTAGAAATGATCCATATGTTTAATGTTTTGATTGAGTGAAATTAGAAGAAAAACATGATTTTTATTTTGCATTATTTATTTTTGTTTATTCAAAATACATAAACATTTAGCTCAGTCTGTACAGAGCTATATGACTCATTTGAAGATACTCAACTAAATGACATCACAATAAGTAAAAATATTCAATTAAATATATATTTCAATACATCTGAAGATGACACCAAGCCAGTGTCAACTCATCATCACAGTGTAACATGTAAATATTTTCATAACACTGATAAATTGACCGAAATAATTAAAAGTGTTAAGCTTCATAAATGGAAAATATATTTCAGTTGCAGAAAGGAAGGTTCGGCAGGTCACAGAAATATTGAAAATCAGTGTCTATTTTAGTCTGGAGTGGAGTGAAAATATATTAAATATTCATAGTGTGGTACTGAAGATGAAACTGAGACCTGTTGGACCAGTATACCTAACTCTTCTACACACTGATCCTCTGCTCACAGACTCAAATCCAGACTCTTCTTTCCACTCTGGTTAAAAAAGCGGTTATCACTTCCATCATCCTCTCAGTGGTCACACAGCCCGCCACTGAACCGTGGCCTTTACTAATTGTAAACTCAATGAAGCATTCTTAACAGATGCTGGTGGAACGGCTCCATTAGGCCTTACAGGCGCCTGTCGTCCACATATCAAAGCCATGAAAAGTCAAACTGTCATTATTGCGCGGCTCAAACCACATCCATCAAGCCGCCAATTTAATTCTTATTAAATGCACATTATAAGTGGAGATGGATGGTCTTGGTCGAGTGGAGTTGCTGCTTTGGAAAGACTTTTGTTGGACACACACATGCACACACACACAGGACTCAGCTGTGGGAGAAAAATATGACTCTCCCAGGACGTTCTGTCTTCATACGATAGGATGTGGATGTCATACGTACCCTGTATGAACGTTTAGGTCTGGGTGAGGGCATAATGACACCTGCTCTATGAGTTTATATCTCAAGGTCTTTACGAGTTAGTGATTCGAAGCTACTGTAGATATTTCTACAGAAGAGAAACCAAAACAAAGCTGACTGTTTGTGTAAAACTAGCAGGATGGCCTTCGATCTATCTGTGGTCTACCCATTTCCTTTGGATTCCTCACCGGACCAGAGGTGAGAAGCTCTGCAGTAACTCCTCTCTTCCTTGTTGTTAAACAGAAAACCATGTCTGAGCAGGAGATATAACCTGAACCTGGAGAAGGCATTACACTGGGCAGGCAGATGTGTTGTTATGTTGTTCCTCTACTACTTCAACATAAGTCATCGGTGTCTCTGAGTCTTCTTCATCTCTCCTGAATGGTCAAGCGAGCTGAAATTCCACAACATCATCAGCAGCAGCACAGTTTTTAAAACGTTCCCCATAAAGCATTTAGTCATATCAATAGAAAAATAAAGCCCATAATGATGCCAGTTTTGTAAATATAGAATATTTACAGCTGTGGGATGGGGTTTAAATGGATTAAACAGATAAAAGGTGGTCCAGAGTGTGTGCGGACCCTCTTTGGAGAGCGACTCTGCCGGGGAAAATGAAGCTGTGACGGTCCTGTGTTGCTCTGCCAGCCCGAGTGAGAACAAACTGCACGTGACACAACAAATAAGCTTTGGGCTGTGTGATGCAGAGGTTATACCAAACGACTCCCAGACCACAGTCCCTTATCTCTGTGCAGCTTTATTTATTTTTTTTAATAAATGAGGGATTAATTATTGCCTCCCAAAAAAAAAAAAAAGAGGAGGAAGCTGCATTCAGCAGATAAATCTACTGTAGCCGTCGGCCCCCTGAGGGTCCCGCGTGGAAATAAAAAAGGGGGTGGGGTGGTTTAGCAAAGCAAGCAAAGTAAATAAAATAAGCACAACGCAATTTAACTCATATTTTTTTTTCTTTAATTAGCAAAACTAAATAGAAGCAATTACTCCTGCAAATTTCTCAACTGGAGAGTGATGAATGTTTCTGCAGTGGTTGTTTGTGTTTAAATGATTAATTGATACACTTTACAAAGTAATTACCACGCAATTATCATTTTCTGTTTCAGCCATCCAAAACAAATCAAACCGATAATAAACTATTATCTTTGCAATATCCGGGAGATTCTGCGCGACGCCGTTGGGTCTCTCTCTCCGATCCCGTCTCCATTTCCCCGCGCTGCACGACCCCGAGCTACCTCCAGACGGCCTCTTCGGGATCCGCGGCACCACCGGCGTTTCAAACAATCATGTGATTGAGGCGAGGTGTGTGGCGAGCTTTCCCTGTGTGTGTGTGTGTGTGTGTGTAACAACAAGCCAGCTGCTCCTCGGGGATATTACCCGCAGACAATCTCCCCTTGAATATTCATCAGACACTGTTGCTTAGCACACACAGGTCTGCGCACAGACACACACATACACAGATGATCATCATATACAACAATGCTCCTCTGATCAAAGAGAGCTCATTATCTCCCTGTCGTGCCGCAGAGTTCTGCTGAAATAACCAATCAGTCGAAGCTTTCAGAGTTGGGTTCTCTTTCTGCCTGTCTCAGCACACCGTCTCTCCTTTGGTGGGCAACACTTTAACCAAGGCACCATTTGATTCCCCTTCCCTCTCACCAAATGTTGATTCGAGAGTCTGTTCAGTGAGAGCCCTTTGATTGCATTAATGATAAATGAGAAAGCGTGTCTGATTTATCTCTAGTGTGCCGTTTGATTCCGCCCCGGTGAAGATTTCTGTCTGATAATCAGCCTCTTGAAATGAACGGTCAAAATCGCTCCTCAAGATGTCCCATTTGATATGCGTGGGTTGGCATTAATGCATACGTGATGACAGTCGATTTCTGAAGAGTGAGAATGAGACCTGACCCGGAGCGATCCACTTTTGGCAGCGCCTGAATGACTGCGATTATCACAGATCAGATTTGTCAATTGACCTCCCGCTCTTGTCACACAGACCTGCAGCAGATCCGCTAATGACGACACCCACGGGAAGCAGCTCGAGCCAAACTTTAAAGTTCTTTTCTGCTTGTTGGGAACAAAGTGACACCAAAATGGGAACGGTGGCGTCAACGGAGAGAAATCTCTAATCTTTAATATAGACAGGAGAGATTTTTCCCTGAAATCTAAACTTAATGGTGCTCTGGTGTAGAAACATAAGAAAAACAGTCTTTATAGGAGGGTAATTATTAGAAATGCTGCAGAAGGCATTGAGATGTAAGATCTGAATCAATCTAACAAGTAGCAATGCAACAAGGAAAAGAAAAGAAGTTATTGTATTCTGTTAAAAGTTGTCCTCGGCGGGAGTGTCACCATTTTGTTTCTAAATTGAACATCGATCAAAATTAGCTTTCAATTTTTTTATAATTGAATTCAAGAGGCAGGAGCGACGATCCCGATACCACCTTTGACAAGATGGTTTACTCGGGGGGGGGCGTCCTCCGATTAACTTACACAAAACCACCAGGATAAAGTCGAGCTGTCGTCGTTAAAGTACCTCTATCATTTCAAAGATTTGAACATGTAAAGGACAGCTGACAGGACCTGAAGCTGATGTTCTGTTGATCTTACCTAATCGTGATGTACTAGTCTAAAGCTGTCAGTGCAATCTTAGAAATAAAAGTTCTAAGTAGAACCATATACAGTAAGGTTCTTCGGCTTGTCCTCATTGGAGAACCCTTTTTGGCTCCAGGTAGAACCTTTTATAAATCTAGAACCCAACATAAAGGGTTATACCTAGAACTGTGTGTGTAAGGTTCCACCCTGAACCCCCCATGAGAGGTTCTACAAAGAACCCACACAGGATCTTATACCCATGCTTTCAACCATCCCTGAAGAACTTTTTCCCCCCAAAAAAGGGTTCTCTGGATCACAATAGTTCTTACTGGAACCATTAGTGTTACCAAGAACCCTTTTAAAACCCTTTATTCAGGAAAGGGTTTCTAAAGGGTTCTCTGGATCAAAATGGTTCTTACTGGAACCGTTAGTGTTACCAAGAACCCTTTTAAAACCCTTTATTCAGGAAAGGGTTTTTAAAGGGTTCTCTGGATCAAAATGGTTCTTACTGGAACCATTAGTGTTACCAAGAAACCTTTTAAAACCCTTTATTCAGGAAAGGGTTTTTAAAGGGTTCTCTGGATCAAAATGGTTCTTACTGGAACCGTTAGTGTTACCAAGAACCCTTTTAAAACCCTTTATTCAGGAAAGGGGTTTTCAGAAGCAAATGGTCCCAGGTAGAACCTCAGCCCTTGTAGAAGAACCCTTTTGGAACCCTTATTTCTAAGAGTGTGCTGGAAAAGCTCGAGTCGCGGATCTGGAGAATGGTGACACACCTAGTCGCCGCCAGAATACAGTTAAAGTACCATGAATTTGTTCCGACTGCCTGTCTTAGTCATTGAGAAAACATTCAACAGCCACTTTCAGGCCTCTTACTTACAATCAGTAAGTGCTGAGTGATACTCCACAGAAGTTGTTGGGTAGATTATCAAGTCTAACTCTGTGTTTATTTGTGATTGTGAAGTACAGGCCCGTTTTTAAATTGTTATGCTACTGACCTCATTGTTAAAAGTATTTGGTCTGCACATATAATCACAGTCTTTGCTGTTCTGTTGTTAGTAGATGAGACATATTTGTTCACTTAACACTCATGCTGTGCAGGATCACAGGGGACGCCGTCCCCCTTGTTAGCAAAGTGACCAAAATACACCCCCCTTTATTAACTCCCCATCACCCCTCTACATCGCTGGTGCAGACAGAGTGCAGGAGCAGAAGGGCCGTTTAAATGAATTGAACGTGTTAGTCTAGTCGTCCCGACTCATTGATCTTCCGACTGAGGAATGTGAAAGTTAGAATCTGTGGCCGTGATCTGAAATATCAGGAGCAACTGTGCAGTGCTGATAAGTCCCTGACGCTGTCCGTGGTGCTGAAGTAGCAGATGGATTTGTGATCGCATCCTTTTCTTTCACCCTCTCTTCTTGGAATCATGATACTATCTCAATTATATCCTGTTCTGTAAATACTATATAGAGTAGAGCCTCCTTCATGGTTTAAGTAGCGATGTGTAGTCGTGGAAGAGTGAGCGGATCACGGAGACACACTGCTGCCAGTACAGCCCAGGACCAGGCCACCTCCCCAACTCTCACCCCGACCATCGGGCCACCCCCTTGTTAAAAATTAACAAATCACCGACGAGGCAGAGTTCACCGAACAGGTCACCGCTCTATCACAGGGCTGATGTACATCATACAGACAGACAGCCGCTAATGTCCACATGCATATTTAGTGGCGATTGAGAGTGAGCTGCATGCTGCCGGCTGGTGCAGGGAAACCAAAGCTCCCAGTAAACCCACCCAGACAGACATGAGGGAGGGAGGGAGGGTGCAGACTCGACTCAGACAGCGCCAGAAGATCCGAGCCCAACCCATTTTAAAACTTTAACACCACAGTCGTCTGTCGAGCTGCATAGAAATCAACACGTCAGCAGCACAACAGACCTTTTCTATCCCACAGAAGGGATTTTTTAATTCTATTTATTTTTTTTTTTCAGCATAGAAACACAAATGTGAAATATATACACAGTCAAGACACACTATGAAAACATAATAATGAAGGGTTAAGCTGTGGGGGAAAGGAAGTTTAATCCGGCGTTGGACGATTTCATGTCACGATCATCAAGTAATTGTGATTTATGATCATTTTTTATCATCCAAATATGCTTAAAACCCTTAAAATGACACCAGACAGGACACACATTGTGCTTCAGTGAACATCAACCAATCAGAGGTTGGTGGTGATGGAGGCAGGAGCACCTCACCTCCTCGTTCTTCTTTAGGTTGGAATATATAGTATTCCCACATAGTACTGGAACTTTTTTGCCGTGGCAATTCAGAATAAATCAGGAAATCAATATATGACGGTACGTTATCGCACTAGACGATAGAGGTATTCGTGATTATCTTGATAATTTCAATTCACCTCGATCAACTTATCCTGAGGGTTCGTTTATATTGAAATCCACAGTAACATCATGCATCGTCCCACCCCTCCTATATAATGTAATAGAATTAAGTCAGTGTCTGAACTGTGCAGCTGCAATTTAGGTATTATTTTCATTATTGATAAATCTGTAGATTGTTTTCGGTCCATACAATATCACTGACAACCAGTCCAAACCCAAATGTTTAGGTTTAGTGTCACGGAGAACTAAGAAAGGCAGAGACTATTTACATTCAAGGAGGCTGGAAGATCATTTCTGCAACATTTTCTTTGAAAGTTAACTAAAACGCTTACTCCATTATCAAAGTTTTTGGTAATTAATGTCGACTAAGTACTGTGATTAATGTTAATTGTAATTAATCCTCTGAAGCTGGATGAAAATGAAGTTAAAGCCTCGTTATAAACTGTAAAGCAGCAGTGTAAACTGCTATTTTAATTAAAAGTGAAGTGTCAGATGAGATGAGACGACTGAAAAGAGTTTGAAGCTCCTCTCCTCAGTCTGTCTTATTTAAAATACCTCTATTTATTAATCATCATTTTCTGTACTCTAATCACATTTGACTGAGAGATGGAGTTACGTTACCTCCACATGTCAGTAATGACTTGATTTGACTGAATACAGTAACTATCTCAAACTGTTTTTATTGACTTATTGTTGATGTTTACTTGCTCACTAATTAAGCTGATAACAATCAGCTGAAGCGATCTGGATATAAAGACCAGAAATAAGCCCTTGGTCAGAGAAGAGAGAGACTCAAAGTGATGCTCAGCAGACAGAGAAGAAGCTCCGGATGAGATATTCACAGACGTGTACGAGCTGCTGACTCTTTCATCAGGTCTGCAGGTTGTGCTCATGTTTCTGAACTGAAGGCAGCAGGGCCGCATCCAACACACACACTGATCTGGTGTTACTTTACTCCGACCCCTTTTTCATCCTGCTCTCGTCTGATCCTGCTCGGCCTGAAACAGCAGCCTTTCCATTATTGTTTATTTGCCTTAATTTAGTTTTATTTTCCCAGTCCAGCCAGCTAATGATCATTCTCCCAGAAGCCGAGCCCTCCTGGGGTGTTTCAAAGTAATTCGGTTCTACCTGAGGAGACACTCACATGCTCGCTCAAATGCAGAATCAATATTAATCGACTCTGTGTGTGTGTGTGGGAGGGGGGGAGGCATGTCTTCAAGTAGATGTTGCAGCCTGGAGATAATATCTTAGGTGGGTTGAAGTGTTCGGACAGTGCTGCCGCGGTCTCCGCCGGGGTTATTGATGACCTCGCGAGGCTCTTTGTCTCTATGTTTATGTCTTATTCATTTTCTCGCTCCCCTCCAAAAGCTCTGGCACCGTCGTTCCATCACGGTGAGAATTTCCTCTCAGTTTCTTTCACTCGGGGCCCATATCAATAACCCGAGATGGATTGAATGAATGCGAGATGTTGCTCAGCATTCAAAAATAACCATTTTTCAAGGCTCCTGTTCGGATCCGGGAGATAGAATATTGATCACAAATGATGCCTTGATTAAAAGTTAACGGTTGCTCGAATGACTTCTGCTAATCAAAACACTGGATGGTCACGTCGATCGGGTTTCTTGCTCCGCTGCGCTGTGCAATGACACGTTCGCAGTCTACTTTATCTGCAAATTCACTTATATTACTTTTCTCGTATGTATAAAGAGTGCTGTAGAACTTAAATCCTTTTAACCATTCATAAGACAAACTGAGAAATAATCTTTTAAAGGTCTATTGTGTCGACCTGTCGTGACTGAAACCGACTGAACCATCGTTCTTGGCTTCTTCTCCCTCTGTAGAAGTAAAAGGTTCACTCTAAAGGTAACAAAAACATTATGATTCTCATATTTTCAGCTGATTACACACTAATGAAAAAATAATTATGAATATTTTATTCAATTTCTGCCCCTAAATCCGACACACCGGACCTTTAATAATTGATTTATTAATCAGTAGAAATTAAAGCTGCCATGTGTTTTAGCTGTAAATGTCAGATCGGCTCCAGTGTAATGCAATCTAGAATCGCCGCCTCACATTTTCACTTCAAGACTTTTATTTAAAGAGGAGTCGAAGGACTGATATTCACATGTTGCAACGACAATCATGTAAAGCTCAATATCAGCAAAAACTAACACAACTCCCTCCAGGCCTTCATGTTCTGATCAGTTCATCCTTGAATCCAAGCGGATGTTGTCAAATTTCAAGATATTCCCTCGAGGTGTTCCTGAAATATGATGTTCACGAGAACGCGACCCCGATGTGACCTTTGACCACCAAAATCTACTCCGTTCATCCTTCAGTCGAATTGGAAATTTGTGCCAAATTTGAAAGAAATACCCCGAAGGCGTCCTGAGATGATATTGCGTTCACCAGACTGGTACGACCCAACATCGTAAAGCCTCCAGCCGAGGCTGACGCTGGCGAGGAGGCGTAACAACACAGGAACCCACTCGTAGATATAATTCTCTATAATGGTCAAAAACTCCACAAGGTTCCTCTGAAATACATTGATCATTTAGTATTTTAGAATAAAGGATTTCCATGAAACTTGAATGGAGGATCGGCCCAGAATAGATCCTGTTAACCTTCGCTGTGGGTCCGAATAAAGGGACGGATCCAGGACTTTGATGGTATTGATGAGTGAGTATGAAAGGGGACTCTACTGAGTACCATGAATTTCCTGTCATTCTGTCTTTATTTTCTTTATAAATTAATATTTTTCTATTTGCAATATAAGTTTTGAAGCCTCACTCTGTTACAGGATAAGTATTTATTTTGTTTCAGTCTTGGGTTTCTCTCCCTCTCAGTCCTTTCATTGACTTTGTGTCATGTTGGGTGATCTTGGCAACATCGCAACATCAAAGTGTGTCACACTGGATCCATATAATTGTTGGTTGTATTTATTTAAACTGCTAATTTGCCGACAGCAGACGACGCAACGTGATAATTAGCAGCTGCGGATTCTCACTTTCTGTTTTGAGTTGCTGACACATCGACGGCGAAGCGTCAGGTTTGGGTTTTTTCCCCCTTCAGAAGCAAAAGAAAAGGCTTCTTTATGGATCTGAGAGTTTTGTACGGATTTGTCAAGAGCGATCAATGTTCGGTACGAGCAGAAATTCATCAGCTGACAGCAGCCTCGATAGTTCAGAGGGCCGTGCAGCCGGACGAGATGTGTGTGTTTTGAGTAACGAGCGGGCGTGACCTGTCTGCTTCAGAAACAGCTGCTTTTAACTATTGATCTGTCTTACATGGTCACGTCATGACCTTTTACAGGGAACCGTCGGCAGGCGGAATGGGGGAAATGTAGGACTTTTCTAACCAGGAAGTCAGTCAGTACTTCAAAAATAGAAAACAGCATTTCACTGCAGAGTAACAGTAAACATCAGGTAATGAAATATCATCCTGTCAGAATGTTCTCAGGCGGCTTCGTTCCTGCTCAGGTGCACCCGCGTGGAACTTTATAAAGGATCTCGCCGAGTCACTCTCTCAGCTTTGAACCCTCGGCCCTGCAGCGAGTGTGAAATGGTGATCTCCTGGTTACAAGCCCACATTTTCTAACCTTAAGACCCTGAGATTTCGAGGATTTTCTGAACTGGCAGGATCTCTCTACTTGGCATGACACACAGCCTCTGGCATCACTGCCAGCTTCTCTCAGTAACAAACCACAAAGAGACTCAGAAAATTCTACAGGAATTTAGGCTATAAATTGCCTCCTGGCAAAAACATTGTTTCGTTCCCGATACGAGAAAACACGTAGGAATATCCAAACATACAAAGGTTAATATCCATTTCCTTGGCTTTATTTATGATATGTTAGCCTGAAAATTGGTGTTACCCACACTGGCTTAAAGCTATTTACACTAATCACTGCATTACAAATGTAATGCAATTAACACGATTATCACTACATGTATTTGCTCACTATGGTCACCCACTAGTCACATAATCCAGAAGGGTAAACACATCAGCAGAAAGTCAACTAGAGCATCTCTCAGCTCCAAAACAGTTTACTTAGAAATGACTGGAGCTGTAGTTTGGATCTACACCCACGCTGTTTGAAGGTTATCTGCCGTCTCACATGCAGTGAAGCAATGTTTGTCACTTCATTCTTGTGAGCAATCGTCAGCGTTTTAGTACAAAATCCCATTATACATTAGACGTATTCAACCGGCAGCCCATTGGGCCGAATTCAGCCCCTTAACAAACTCATTCCGGCCCGTTGATCATTTTGTTAGCAGGCTAATTAGCCCATTCATTAGTTATGTCTGTTGCTTAGCGCAGGAATACTCTTATTTCATTAAAAAAGTTTATAAAGAGAGTCAAACTGGCAAAATACTTTAAAGATTAAAAAGGTGTATTGTTTTTTTTCCCCTGTACTGTTTCACAACTGTGAAAACTAATAAACAAAGCAGAGAAAAGAGATAAAATCAAGAGATTCACAGGTCAGACATGGAGGATGTTAACGTCTTGGGCACTTTTTTCAAATCTGGCCTTTCTAAAAAAAGTAGTTGGACATCCCTGCCCACATTAGGCCGTCACGAAGAAGGAAACTTTCTGGGGTATCAGCAAAAAAAGAGAGTTTGGTCTCGACCAGGTGTCACGGACCTCAGGGAGAGACGAGTAATATGGAGGGCAACTTGTTTCACAAAATAAAGGCAGGCCGACAATAGATAGGAGAGGTTGCATCACAATCTGTGTGTTGTCAGGAAAAATTTAATACCATGTCTGCAAAGCATGAGTGAGTGACAGTAGACGGAGGGGGAAGAGCGAGGGCAGATTGTCCTCTGGTTAATTGATCGAGGGTGGTGTCGTTCTCAAAGTATAACATGCTAAAACGGGTCGCCCAAGTGAAGTAGATGTGGCGGGAAACGCTGTAGAATACATGTCTCAGGAGTACAGGTGCTCTGCTTGTTACTCAAACGCTCATTGTGAGATAAATGTCTTCTTCTGGGGCCCTGTTTCGTCCAGGTCTTGGTCGTCTTGAGTCGTTCGCCAAGCTCATCTCTGCCTTTGGGTTGGACCACAACACATGTCCCACAAAGAACCAAGACACTCCCATTTGATTGGGGAATTACCAATCGGGAGCATAACGGGTTACATACGGAGACCTGACAGGTGTGGTTGAATAGACCTGCTCGACACGCTCTGATTAAACTTTTCTTGACCTGTATTCAAGTTATAATCTTTTTAAAAAATCCTTTTTTGAGCCGTATGGATGATATTTTTCCACCTTTTCCAAACAAGTGCTCAGACCCCTGAGTGCTTTCAAAATACGAGCTTGACAAATTCCCGTTTACAGCAGCGCAACATGTTGTCAATAGTGGAAAGTGTTGATTGATGGAGGCTGATGCACTCAAAGGCCTCTCAGCACACACAGCATGCAGACAGGTGAGGTTAAAACCGCTGTCACTCAGCAGTTCAACTCCCATTACTTATTCACAGCTCCTGTATTTGACTGCTGCAACAGAGAGGGGATGAGCACAATTAATGGAGCTATCTCTCCAGGATTAAGCGGTGCAGCGCGCAGCTTCGCGTGTACCTTAAATGGATTCCCGCCGTATAATGTTCCAGCATCCTCAAAACTCGGCTCGCGTTATCTCCGCGGAAGAATGCCTGGAGGATAAACAGTTTCCTCTGCCCTTCAGGCGAGGCTTATTTTTCTGCATTTGTTTCAAGATGACTCAGTCAGCACATGGCGCCGCGCCGTCGCAGGACAGTCAGAATTGGTGGGGTAGAAACTCGCCGATATTGCAACAATCACAGGAATGTATGAGCTAGGTGAGATGTAGCCCTGTGTTCACGCTGTTGGTGCGAGATAAGACAAGGCCAATTTCATATTTTTTACCCCGTCGACAGCGGCTGGCAAGTTTTATTCCCGCTGTATGCTTCGGCTATTACTCATGTGTCAGGAGTGAATTCCACTTGGCAAGAGTCGCAAACTTACACTTCACTTTGTTTTATGTTTGGCTTCGTCCAAAAACTCCGCGCAATGAAATTGGGAAGAGTACAGATAAAAACTACAAAACTACTTTTCAGCAAACATTTTAAATCCTTGAATGTAAAATAATGATTGTCCAGAGAGAATGGGACAATGAACAAAAGTAATTTATTATATTCAACATAAGAACGTGAACATAAACTGCAAACAGAGGTGTGTGTGTCAGCAGCATCGGTGGTGTGAATGTGGACGTCTGGAGGGATGCTGTGGTGCAGCCGCCGTCGAGGGCGACGAGACAAAAGCAAAAGGAGAACCCCGGCCCAGTTAGAGGCCGGACTTTCATATCCTCCAGAACTCGAGCCCAGCTGCTCCACATCTGGCTGTCAGTGCAATCAGCTTCCTCTGGTCACCTCAGGGAGCGACGGGGAGAGAGTGTCGATAACCAGCCTGCACAGACGCTCAGCCGGCAGCCGGGCCCGTCACACGACATTTAACATGTGTGGTGATGTCATGTGTGTCAGCGCTGGTTAATCCAACGGACTGTGATGTTATATTTTTCTACTGGATCATTCCATCCCTTTGGTTTTTGTCTCAAGCCTTTGTTGACATTAAAGACGACCTGCGAATGAGACTCAGCGATCAACCGTCTTCCTCCAGAATTGCTCATCTCACCGTTAAGGACATTTCTATCCACCTATTTTCAGTTTTCTCAGAGTCTAACGTGACCTCTTCAAATCTCTTGCTTTTTCAACAGCTAAAGATATTCAGTCTACAACAAGAGAAGGCCCTCAGTAGAGTGCATACCTCCGCCAAAACCCAACAGTCCCCTTAAATTCAATTAGGCCTAATCCAATATTAGATAAATCATATTTAAAATCAATTTCATTTGGATCCACATCACATCGTACTTGCTCGAAGATACCAGACACCTAAATACACCAGATTTTTTTCCTTTATCTGTCTTTTTTTATGTATTCAAACCAAAAGTTAAGGCATCTCTCCTGGGCCAAGACCCGTCCTCCACACAAGTTCTGTGACCATGTGTTCTCTAGTTGTTGTGTCATCCTGACTGACAAACCATCCAACACGGACTGGGGTGAAAACATAAAGAAAATGAGTCTGAAAACAGAATTTTTGGGGCATTTTCTTGCTTGAAAAACCAGCAGAGCTGACTGGCACTCCTTTAATCATTGTCATCTCATTTTGTGCACGTCTTCTGAAATGTTTTAATGACATCAGACTCAAGAATTAGGGCCACCAACTGTTCTCATTTCTCATTGCACCCGACTTAAAACACTAATACTGACATGCCTTTAAACCGCGCTGCACTGCATTTGGAAAAGAACCAGACTATCGGCTTAATTAGCGTCTCAGCTCCGTTTTCTTCCTTTAAGTATTTTCTTTCCAACGTTATTAAAACCCATTTCTCTGAGCAGTGTTGAGGTGGGACGGTTCCCTTTACCACGAACCGCCTCAGCGTTTGATGAACGCTGACCATAAAGCGATGTCCTACAGTAAATAAGGAATCATTTCATGTTCTTTATGTCAGGCGGGTTATGCATGAACACGCAGACTGTATTTTCATCTTGCGTGAATAAAAGCCTCTCTACAGTATGTTGCCGCATCCTGAAATGTAACTAATTAGTCCCCAGAGAGAAAAGTCCCTTTGCAACCTCTTTTGAAAAAAAACTTTTATAAATGATAAGATGCGATGCGCCTTCATTTGTCCCCAGAGAGCAAATTCAGTTGTTGCAGCAGCACAAGGACGGAAATAAGTGCAGAAAAAAAAGAGACAGTAAAAAATAAATAACCAGGAGGGCAGGCGGAGGGCACGGACCTCCGCCAACGCCAACAGTCCACTCCTCTATGATATGCAAATCTACAAGCACAACCACTTTATATGTGTGTGGAGATGTTTCTAAATCTGTTGGAATTAAGACAAAACACAGCCGATCTTCCCCAACTCTCTTTCTCATTGTCTCCGGTGGAGTTTATTGCAGACGATTAACATTTGGATGTGAGTAAGAGCAGAACTGGTTGTGTGCTATGTGTGTATTTTATACTCTGTAGCTGAACATTAGCTGGAGAAAGAGGTATTAATAAAACGGTGGCGCCGGTACTCTACTGTGTGCACACGGGCGGGGTGATCATTTTTTAAATCCACCTCGGGGCAACCACGCCTGAGAATGGTAAAATTGACAGCCAATCAGCTGATTAAGACTCATAAATTATTCTGAACCGTCAATAAGAAACTCTGATTAATACATTCATTAATAACTACGACCAGAATTACCATGACAAATCAATAGAACGGACCTGCATGTATATTCAAAAGCATTCATTTAAAAAGATAATAAGATTGGAAACACACACGTCACCTAACTGACAAACAAAAGGAAGTGTGTGTGCACGTGTGAGAGTGTGGATGAGTGTGTGTCTCCAAACAAACAACCTGTCTTTGTTGTTCTTCACCAACTCGAGTTTTAGTCATGCAGTCAACTCATTTGCTTCTGGATTAGCTCGCTGAACAAGAGTCCGCTAAAAGGCCAAGTGCCCTACAGTATATCGCACAACGTTAATGAAAGTGAAAAATAATCTGCGTATCCACCCTGTGATTTGGATCTCGTACAAAGTTCACTGGATCTTTCCTTGGCCCATGTAGTTAAAATCTGGCCAGTAGTTTTTCCCTTCCTGCTGACAAACAGACACACAAACCTGAAACATTCAAAACTACAAAATCAAAACCACAAAACCCCGATAACTGACAGGTTTATCTGGATGTGTGTTCTGTAGTGGATCACAACTGAAGTTTAAGGGGTTTCTTGGATCTCCTGGGCCTGAAATATAACATCAGGGTTCAACGGACTGAGCTTTGAATCGTACAGAATCCTCCTTTACTGCAAATTAACACAATGCATTGTGCTCATTCTGCATTGAGACACAGCCGTCTTGTCGAGCCTGTGTAACGGCGCCTCTCCTACACCTGAAAGTAATCCTCACACCCCTGCGCAGCAGATGGGTAAAGCATTTCATTTCCATCTATAATTACCTCCAGGTTGACAGTTGCCAATCCACAGTGTATTGTAAATAAAATCTTTGTGCGGTTGTTTGTGTGGATTGTCGTTCCCGTCGCGGCGGCGGCGGCGGGTGGGAGCGCCGCGTGCACCTGTCTTCGCAGGCTTGTCACAGAGCTCGGCAGCCGCGGCGTCGCCTCGGCTCACTGACAAGAAAAGAAATCATTTCACATTTGATTAAGTATTTATGAGAGCATCTTTTTATTTTTTTTCTACTTTGATCAATGCGTCCCATTTCATGCTGCCGTCGTTTTGCACGTCGGAGATCCTCGAATCGCGTCTCTCGTCGACGTTACGGCTCTCCAGTCCCAGCTGATACTCAGGAAATCACGAGTGCGCTCGCCGAATCTCAAACGCAATTGCAATCTAGAGCAAAACGTTATCACGTCCCCTCCATCGTATGCTTCTCCCCATTGTTGCATTCATCAAGGCTGGAGAAATTACCCTCATTGTGGTTAAATGTGATGGAAATGGGAAATCATTGAAAAGCTGTTGTGTTCTCCGGCTCTGCCTCAACACGAGGAGCTAAATCTCCACCGAAACGAGGAGTCTTCGGCACGCAACGCCAATTACATGTGTGGGAGAGCAGCTAATGGGCATGCGTGTTGTTTAACTTCCTTTTATTGTGCTGGATTGTTGATTGTATTTCTAATGAGGAATACATTCTGCTCAAGAGAGGCCGAGTTGGCCGAGACGACACTCGCCGAAGCAGACCCAATCTGTGCCACTCGCTCGCTCGCGCAGCAAAATCAGCCCCTGAGTGTTGTGATTGTTGACTCGGAGGCCAGCGGGAGCTCGGCAGGATTATCAGGTCTGTCCGTCTTCCCTTTGAGCCGACCCAGCGGGACCCTGGCAACAACGGTTTGATCCCGACTCCGGACCGCTCATCGCCGCTGATCGGCCCGCGTTCCAGTGACCTCTGAGTAGAATCTCCGCGGTACAGTTGGATGTGTGTCGGCGCTGTTGGAACGCGTGACGACAGGCCTGATTTACAGCCGACACGGCGAGGGCCAGACATATTATATTCAACCCTGGCGCACACGCTTTGGTTCTAGAGGATGCATAAACACGGGAACATCTTGGTATTTCTGGCACACATCTAAAAGGCTGCAGAGATGCAGACAGAATTGATCTCTCGCGAACCTTTTAATGGCATGATTTATTTATGATATGACAAACTTATTTGAGCAAACTTTTCCGAGCAGCCTTTCGAGCGAGAGCCTCGTAACAACGGCGGGGCACAAAGGATCAGAGAGGTATACAATCAGGACTCATTTGCCGAGCCCTCATCTAATTATATGTTATTTTTGGTGAGAGAGTGGAGGCAAAGTGTCTATTTATTAAGACAGAGGCAAAATCACAATAGACAGACAGAACGGGGAACGATCTCTTCAGCGTCACGGAAAAAATCACTAAACGAGTTCCTTGAGAGACGAGAGTGCTCGTTCGGGGAGTTCGGAAGAAAATGAGTGATCCTCAAAAAATCAGTCCCGGAGACGCTCCATCACATCCGACTAATCCACTCCTCTATTATCACGCACATCAAGCCCCGATGTGTAGAATTTATATTTGATGCAGCTCCACGTTGCTCTCATGGCTCCGGCTTTTGTTTCCAGTATAATTGGTGTTGCGAGTGTTGTTTTTTTTCACGTATTGACTTTTGCTCGTCAGATCTCTGTGTGTTTTGACTGAAGGGCTCCGAGTTTGAGATTTTCACATATGTGAACTGATGATTCTTTGTGCTTAATTCATCCATCAGTTATTTTTAATTACATCAAAAGATCTTATTGGTTTGATGATTTGTTTTCATGCTTGTGACGTGAAGGTCTCCGAGCCCGGGCGGAAATCTTGCTTGTTCTATTAAACCCTCTGTTGGAAAGACCTTTGATTAATTAAAAATGATTGTGGTGAACACAATTTCGATGACATCATAGAGTACGGTGGGATTATGGAAGTTGTTTGTCTTCGTTATTGAACATCTGGCATTGGCGATGACTGTACTGAGGTTCATGGATGATGAGTCTTCTTCACGTCATGTTCGTCCACTTCCCTACTCATTTTTCAAATTTTCCAAAAGGAGAGTCATTTTTTAGACATTTCAGTGCTGAAGTGTCTACAGAAGAATGTCGGGCTGCAACTAACACATTTGGATCTGATGATTAGTTTTTGATTTGTAGAGTAATTGGTCTATGAAATGCCAGCGAGAGGCGAGAGAGCACCAATCACAATCATGTTGAAATTGATTGTGATGCCTTCTTCCCAGCCAACAGTCCAAAAAACTCAAAGATATCAAATTTACAATTATGTAAAAACCCAGCAGAGGAAACAGGAAACCCTCCCGCTGGAGAGGCTCGAACATGTCTGACATTTCTGCTTCGAAAATTACCTTAATGATTCATCACTCATCGAAATTGTTGAATAATCGACAAATCAATCCATCTGTAGAATGAACACCTTGTAAAGCAGAGCGCTGCGTTCATCCTTTATGGAGAAAACCACAACAATCGTCTTGGCATCGATGTGATATGACTGTAGCGTGTGAATCATCTTTCAAGAGGCGATAATAGAGAACCCAACATACATAATTCCCTCTTCTGGTTGAGCGGCTGTGATGTGTAGCCTGCAGCTCTGTTGCTCCTCCTGTCTCGGCCGCATGCTGCTGCGCGTCGTCCATTAGCCGAGGAAGGTCCATTGATCATCCATCCCCGCTGTGTGAATGACATCCTCCAACAACCAGAAGATTACAGCTTCATCTACGGGCCGGTTTCTCGCCCGACGACTTTTAATGCTGATTCTACGCTTTACTGGATTATTCTGACACCCAGAGTTCGGAGCTGAAATGATACTTTTTGAAGATGTTTGCTTTTGGGGGGCGAATTGTGACTTGACTGATGTTGTCTGAAGAATTTCACGAGGGTTCGACTGCGGACTGACCAGTAAATTGAGATTTTTGCTCAGAGCTCAGCTCTGTCTCCAGCAGACGCTCCTAAATGCTGCTCAATCTCATGGTGCTTTTTTATCATCACTGTGTTGAATAAGTCCCAGAGATATTCGAGGTCCTTCACTCGAGGCAGCTGCTTCCTCTGTACCACCCGCGGATGATGTCGTCCATTCGGTTTCACTGGACCGTGAGCTCCTCTGTTGTGCAATGGAGCGGTTTTCAAGGTTCAGCGCGAGGCAGCTGAGATGAAAATCAGCCCCTGCGAGTCGGAGTGTGTTTCCGTCTGTGTGGTGGAGGGTGGTGGCGTGCAGCTGCTCTGGTTAACGGTGCCGATGTTGTCTGCATCAGCCCGGCACATCGGTAATATGTTGACTTTAATGTCGGCTTGGTGGACGACTTCATCGCTGCATTCCTTTGAAATGTTGATCCCAATTCCACTGAGGTAAGAGTAACACATTCAGTTTTGAACCATCATTAATATATTTAAAGATGGACGACTCATCTTCAGGTATCCAAGGTACGAGTGCGGCAGAGTTTGAACAGTAGGGATCGGCCGGTGGAGCCGCGGTATTTAGTTCCCGCCCACACATCTGCCTACTCGATCGCGAAAAGGGCTCCGCTGTCAATCGTGACAATTCCTCCCCTGGTCGTGGCATCAAATAACTAATTAACGACCTAAAATCACAGCAGCCATCTTCGAGGGAAGAATTTATTTGACTTGTACTTAGCGATCGATGTGTTTTGGCTTCGCTCCTGAGGAGCTGGCTGAATCCAAATGTCCAAACCCTCCGGACCTGCTGACTCCAGTCATACATAATGTGACGTGTTGACTGTCACACTCCCTCCCCTGTTAATTACAAATCCACAATCCAGCTCACCTCCGACTATCAGGAGCCTTCTTCTAACCTTCTTGTCGTGTTCATCCATCCCCTCCCGAGTGCTTCACGCTGCCTCGCTGTGCTCTGCTGTGTGTGGCAGAGGGACGCTCGCTGCAGCCTCCCGGGGTGATTGAATATGTGATTTTTGGAGTGCCAGGATTTGAAAAGAAAGCCTGGGATTCTGTACACTGGATATAAATTTCGGCGCCCCCTGTGAGCTCGGTTGTTCGGGACATATCCTTACTCTGAACTATTGTGCCAGTAAGGTTGAGAAAATTGCTTTCTAAAAAGGGATGCTCCTCTATGATGCATTTTAGAGCTATTTTCTTATCCCCCAAGGGCACTATCAGGCTGTTGAGACATATTGGAGAGGTGAATTAAATAAAGCCGGTGTCACGGCACAGTGTTTGGTGTACTGTGGGTCAGAACCGTCCCGAGGTTCTGTCAGGGAAGCCAATTTGTGGATCAACATCACAGCGTTTAATCAGGTGTGTAATCCCACGGTTGTCTGTGTGATTGTGTTTTTTTGCCTGTTTGCTGCCCGACCAATGTTTTCCCCTCCGACACTCACAGAAAAATAGTGGTTCTTAAATGGTTCTTCAAAAGGCTCTCTGGTTCTTTAAAGAACCAATTGAAGAACCTTTTTATATAGGGGATGGTTCTTTGCATAATTTATGTGGTTCTTTAAAGTACTAAAGGTTCTTCATTTTTATTGGAGTTATTCGATTAATCTGCAGATTATTTTCTCAATTAAGACCCAGAAATGCAGCAAATTCTTACATTTTACTTTTTTTGCTTAAAAATTACTTAAACGATTATTAAGTCCTATTATCAAAATAGTTGTCAATACATTTTCTGTTGATCAGCTAATCGTTGTAGCTCCAAACACCTCTCGATTGTTTGGGCTGGTTGGCTGACTGATTGTGGAAACAAATAAATACAAAAAATGTCCAACAGATAAATAAATACAATAAATATCAAGCATGAATTTATGACTATCTAATGTGTTCTTTGACCGAGATCGACTTGTTTTATTGTCCAGTTACACTGATGATGATTTCAAAGAATTTCTGTTCTTTTTCTCCCTCACTCGCGTGGATGTGTGATTTAAAATGCTCAAAGAACCATTTATTCTGAAAAATTACTGAAGAACCATTTAAAATAGGTTCCTTACTGAACCAGTTGGGTCCACAAAGAACTTTCTTGAAAATGGTTCCTTAAAGAACCTATTTCTGCTAAAGTTCTTTTTAGCAGTTCTATTTTTTGATGGTTCTTTGAGGCACCTTTGGGTTCTTCAAAGAACCGTCTTGCTAAAAGGTTCTTTGTGGAACTAAAAATGGTTCTTCTATGGCATCACTCCAAAGAACCATTTTTGGTTCCAGGTAGCACCTTTATTTGTCTGTGTGCACCCTCCCACCCAGACGAGCAGCTTCAGGAAAACTTTGTTTTGACGACCATTCCACCATTTGCACCACGCCGAACAGGCCTTCGCTGTCAGAACTCATTGAATTGCTGCCTTTGAACTTCAGTGCCTTTGTTTTTTTTTTTTCTTTTCCCCGCCGCACGTCATGCAAGGCTTTGGTGGGAAAACACAATCCTACAGTCCAGTGAAGCCGCTCTGCTAACGTTCGCCGCTCTGCGTGTAGTTGATTGTTGTCATAATTAATGTGTCTGCTGCGCTTTGCTCAAATGCTGCGACTGTTCCTTCTTTTCTCAAGTCAGACATGAAACGAAACAGAGGCGAGCAGCAGGATCTATTTCCAAAGGAAGATCGAGCGCAGATGCAAATCATGCCGTTTTTGCCAAAGTGATAATTTATGTTTTTTTCTCTCCAGCTGCCTGATTAACTGACATCCACACGCAGTCAGGCAGCGGCGTTTTAACTACTGCTGTTTGTGATTCCTACACATAACCATGAAGCCTCCACCGCTCTCAGATCCAGACTGTACTGAAACGTCTGTAACGACAGCTGTAGACCTGTAGAGCCGTTCGGTCATGCGTTGGATGAAATGACCGATGATATGATACCTTTCACTGATTAACTCCATCAGCTGGTGACATTTTTAAATGAGAAATTGATTAATCTTTTTCTCCAAACATGGTTTCAGCTGCCTTCCTCTGTTTTATATCATTTTAAAAAGAGTATCTTTGGGTTTTGGACGACTCTTTCAGACATTCAGACGAGGCGCTGCTGCTTTGTGCTCTGCAAACTCTTTTCACAGTCACTTATCCCTGAGATATCTGTGGATGTTCTTGGCAATGTTTGTCCGTTTCAGAGGTACAAGGTAAACTTATAAACATATTTATCATCAAGATTTTGAAAAAAGGAAATGTAGGCTGTAGTCCCTTTATGCTACTCACAAAACAGGCATGTTGCTTGGACTATGTTATAATTTCCAATATTAGTCCAATGTTATAATAACTTGACCAATGATGTCATAAAAATGCCCCCACTGTTATTATACCGCAATAATACCTTGTATCCTTTATCAAAAGTGTCATTTGTATTTGATCAAAACTCGAGTGCAGACATACAGCTGTATGAACATGGGCAGAAACTCGAGGACGTGAGACAACATCCTGGTCCTACTCAGCAGGTGATGGACATGTGAAAGGATCCAGACTTCCAGGTCAGAACTGAGCAGCACTGGAGACTGCTTCCTGTTCCCTAAACCTTCCTCTTCACTCGCTTTACTACAGATTCCCAACAAAACGCTGCCCAGGGCGAAACAGTAAGGTGGTTATTACATAACATACACACTGCATGACACCGAACATGGACAAACTCCAACTGATCATGAAGATGATCAGAAGCACTGAGGGACACACAGTTGAAAATAATTTTATTGAGGCTGAACGTGACTGTTTTTCCTTCATTGCTTCGTTGTGTCACAGTAGCCAGCTAGTGGCTAATCTGGACGATCTTTGCACAACATGGATATAAACCCATAAAGGTGGATTCATTTCCTTTTCACAGATACTTTAATTGAATGCATGCACATCTACATTTAGGGCATTTAGCAGATGCTTTTGCCCAAAGCGACTTACAGTAATTCATACATACACTGATATCGGTGGCTGCCATGCAAGGTGCTGACCGGCACATCAGGAGCAGTTTGGGGTTCAGTATCTTGCCCAAGGACATTTCGACATGTAGACAAGGGGAATCGAACCAGCGACCTTCAGACAACAAGACTCTGGCTCGACCCCTGAGCCACAGCCACAGCATGTGAATATTACACACTTTACATTTCTGAAAAAACATACTTTTAAGGACAACTGTTAGAGTTATTACATAATCATCTTTGAGGAAAACTTGACCCACCTGAAAGGGATTTAATTAATGGAAAAATGTGACGACAATATCCATCAGGACATTTTATTACATTTATCACAAGTTCAAATTTAATTACATTTTCAGGAAATTCTGACATTGGGTGCTACAAGGTATGTAATTATTTTAGTGGCAGGATTTTGTGACACTGTTGGAAGAACCTGCATGCATGTAGTAATATCTACAATGTTAATGAGGTAATAATACAAACACTATATCACTGAATACACAAGCTGTTCTCAGAGGAACATAAGGTCCCCAGAACACTGTTTGAAGCTAGAGCGGTGGCAGGGTCCGCCACATATAAACAAAGTAAAACAGTATGAAGAGTTTACTGAGAGAAAGAGAGTTTGTTTATTTGATTTGTTTATGCATAATAAAATGAGTCGATGAAGGTTTTTCTCTTCTGATTAAAATGTCTTCTCCAAAACTACACAGTGCACCTTTAAGTTAAAAACTATATATATTGTAGCAGTTGTTATTGCTCATTCCATTACTGTTTAACTGTGAGGGAGTCTGGTTGGAGTGATCTGTGACGCTGAGACACCTGTCAATCAAGCAGACGTCCCAGATCAGGTTTGTTCCTAAGCCTCCGTATCCCCATAATGGAAAATGTATTGCCACTCACGAGAACATTAGAAGGAAGCAGCTTCTGAGACTCAAACTTTCCTGAGGAAAAAAAAATATATCGGCTGTAATTCAGCGCGCTGCAGAGATGGAGGGTTTTTCATTTGACGTCAAATACAGTTTTCTTGGAGTCAGCATCTCGCAGCCATTAGAAAAAAGTGCAGCTGCAGTTGTCACTTGGCTCAGACAGCCGAATCAAAAGTTGTTTTTATCCATTCTTTTCTGAACTTTAAGGCTGACTCTCACCACTGTAATTTACGAGCGCCCTGCCAGGATTGGACAGCTTAATGATTTGCCGTCATTACAGCATCGATTGTCATCAATGATGCAGGAGTGAGTTCACCGAACAATGGGCTCCCTTTTCTGACCAACAAGTGGAGGCTGCAAGAGGAAAGAAACATAACAACTTCATCGTCGTTAGTGCAGCTATATGATGGCCTCTCCTCGTCACACTGCAGCGAGAGGCGAGGCGTGACGTCAACTCTGCTGTGAGGCACGAGTGGTCCGACTGAGCCGCTCTTTATCAGAGATGCTACCTGAATTACATTTCACACCACCTGTGATTTAAATTAGATCTGAAAAGTTCCAATTGCCTCACTCTTTTTATCTGCTGCTGGCCTTAATGTGCGATCACTGTTACAATAGTATCTTCCTCTTTCATAATGAAGGTACACAACAATCACTGAAGTGCGAGACGTGATGAGTGTATAAGTGTTCGTCCTTCACACTGTGTGCAGAAATTGGACTTTATCAAGAGTTTGTCCTGCGTAAAGGAGTTTGTGGTGTCCCCCGAAGAAGTTTTAGCGAGCACCATCCACAAGAAGACTGAGAGGAGTTTCCAAACAGCCCTTTTGTTCGTCTGTCATTTTGATAGAATCAGTGGGTGGCTGTGTGTTTTATTCCCACCGCCACCTTTTCAGACACCAAGGCACCAGTTTGTATTGACCAGTTTTGTGAATCGCGCAGTGTTTTGTTAGTTTCCCAATCTGCGAGCCCAGTCCTCAAAATTTTGTTTTCTGGGGAAACGTAACACCTTCAAATGTGACAAAGATACGTATACGTAATGAGGCAGAATATTTTACAAAGTCCAAAATTAAATCTGTGTGCTAGAACAGTAAACTCTACTGGGAATTCAATAATAATGAATGAGCCCAGGCATCGTTTTCTGCATTTATAATGTAAAAAGAAACCGATACAATGATCCACTATATCTGTGATAGGTTGGTACTGATAAAAGTGGTTGATCAATATATTGATCAGGGTCTAATTAGTGTTATAACATGAATATTTTCGAAGTCAGAAAAGCACAATGAAGACAAACACACACAAAAAAAATCCTAGAAATAAAATCAACTTTTAATCTTAAAACTGAAAATGTTAAAAGAAAAATAATTTGGCTGATTTAAAAGTAAGATTGCAAATTAAAAATAGTGGTTAAATTCAACACTTTGCTCATCATTAAAAATGAGTAATTTCTTTTCATCTGCATCGCCCAGTCATATCTGTACGCACATCCAATCATGCTCACTGTCGTGTTCAGACAGAGCCTGGAAACATCTGTTTATTAACTTCAACATACATGTTGTATTAGAATCAGAGTTTGAAATCTTGATTCAAGGTCCAGATCTTCCAGCAGCATTTCATCTTCTTACTTCAAAGACACAAGAGTTCAGCTGAGAGCTCCAGTGGAAGAGGACACGAGCTCACACTCTTTCCTTTAATGTGATGCGTGGTTCAAAGCTCCGCGTGACGGAGGTGAAGTTTGAACACGAGGATAACGGGGTGGCAGCTGAATGAAAAACAAAGGTAAGCGGTCTGTTTACTTCCTGATATGTACCTGACAATAATGTTTGTATGTAAACAAACATCGTATGGAGGTTTTAGTAGTTTGTAGATTAACGTGTACAAGCTTCAGTTTAGCCTTTACTACTTTTTCTTATCTTAATTCTTTTGCCAGATAAACTTCTAGAGCAACAATAGCCAGTAAAATAAGGTTTACTTCTGTCAAACTGCTGCTTTCAATGTCAAACGTGAACTTTTATGCTGGAGCAATGCAACAGTTGCTGTCACCCCAAAAGGTTTCACACTAATTATAAAGAATTAAAAGCATGAATGATTTTGAAGCAGTTGTCCATTAGTGGTTAATTAGATGGATCGCACCAATTAGCTACAATGGATACAGTGTTATATCAAGTGAAAGTAAAAGAGCGGTCTGATTACTGAGTCAGAGCCTTTACAGCGTTTTTTTTTTCAGAAAAGCAAAGAAAACCTTTTTAATAAGACGACGAACATCATTAGCACAGATACCAAGCCTGTAAATAATGAGAGAGACAGATGGTGGGAGAGAGACTGCAGGTTCTGTCGGGCTCTGCCGCTGCTATAGTAACAGTGACGGGCCAGAGACCTCCCCTTTGTGGATAAATACTGGCCGACGCTTCAAAAAGATGAGCGAGTTTACTTAGTACCCGACAATACGAGTCCAATAAATCAACAGCGTGTTTGAGAATAGAGCCGGCGCCATGGGGACGCATCCCACTCACAGCTCCGGGCTGTTCGCACACAGTGGACTCTGGGTATTCTTAAGTATGAGAATGTTATGCCTTCATTGGGACATCAACACAGTCACGAATCACACTGGGAACTCTGAGGACCGGGGATAAAAAGGAAATCCAAAGCTTCACTGATGGCTCTGTAGATTTATCGCTCAAGTATTTGATTATTCTTACGATCGCAAACACCGTCTCCGTCTATCTGCACACACTGCAGATATTATTGACCATTATTCTGAGAGGACCTCCCCAAGGACAAATCAACTCTTCGCCTATTGCGGCAAATGGAAAGTCCTTTAAACTGTTTTCACTTCCACGGGGTAGAAGTGCCCTCGCGGGACCCGGAGCTGCAGGGCTGGAGGCGGGAGGACTGCGTGATTAGGCTGGGGATCTGATAGAAGGTCAGGATCTGTGGTAGGCCACTGACGAACACAGATGCTATCAGGACGAGTCTGGAGAGCAGTGATAGTCCTCCACGACTGTGATCTACGGAGTGACAATACTGTCACTCCTCCCCTCCGACAGGCCGTCCCACCGGAAGACATCCAACAGCTAATCGATGATGATGTAAACTACGTTTCAGGCCTCTCTGCTCGGGTTTACAGCCTCATGTTTTAATCCAACTGTGAAAAATTTACAGAGAGCTTAAACATATCTCGTTACCGTGTTGGAATCAGTGTTTATCGGTGGTGAAATCAAGCCTGGCTTCTTGCTTTTTTGCTTTGCTCACTAGCGTTTGAATTCGCTTGCAAGACATTTTTTTCACTGAGGCTTCAACAACTGACTTTCAAACTAAGGGCAGGTTCTGAATAAGGTGAACTGAGGAACAGGCCACTGAGAGGCAGAACTGTGATTATATTTAATAAGTCTGATTGTACGGTCCAGTATGTATCTGTCAGGGATGCATCAATTCAAAACACGGCTGCTTTTCAGTTCACTAGATGCAGTCTGCTTGTTTAAGGCTGAATGAGATCGCATTGATGATTGTGTTCCAAAGATATCTCTCTAAGTCATCCATTATTTACGCCGAGTGTGAAAAACAAGAGGGTAAACTCAGAGTTCCCTCGCAGTTGACAACACATCCACAAACACAGTCGATATGTCTCATATCTTCATATAGATATAGATATAGTTGAGCACATCTTGTTAATGCTTATTGTCAGTTTTGCAATACCGTTTACTTTATACTGTTTACTGGTTTAATGGCAGCATTGAACTTTATACTTTTTTTTTTGCATTCGTTTCTAACGTCTCTGTTCTGTTTTGTTTGATTCCTTGAGCGTGTTTTCATTGAGTTTCCAGAAGATGCATTCATGATATATGGACAGGGTTGGGTAGTAACAGAACACATGTGGGTCCGATTATGAAATCAGGTAACAACGATAATAAGTCATTTATAAATTCAGATTATGTTTAAAACAAATATGATATAGTCATGCTGTCGAGGATAATTTGGATACATTTTTGATCACGTCTTTAAAATATACCATATGTTAAGGATTGAAACCAACACACAGAACTGATTTTAAAGGTGATTTGATTTGTAAATGCTGAAGACGAAAAATACTTTTTAATTGAAATGAAAATGTTTTGAGATGATTAAAGAGAAACAGGAACATTCGTGGAGAAAAACTCTGAAGCTTTTCAGATTGGGAAAAGTCACGTGAGTCGACTTCATATGATGGTGACAGATGGCGAACGAAAGTAAACATCATGAGTTGAGATAGCAAGAAACTTTTACCAAAGTCAAGTATTGTAGTTGTTGTATTGTTTCCTGCTGTTTAAACGCTCAGAGTGATAAAAATGCAAAACAACTTCTATTAGCGTCCATGTTGCTCCAACAATCAGACACGTGAACACACCAAAGTCGGAAGAACAACCTCCCAACTCCAGAAATGGGACTGGCAGAATAATCCAAAAGTATTCAGATTACATTACATCCAATGGTTACTAATTAAGATAACTGCCACATGTTTGTATTCAGTAACTGACCACATGTCAAGGTATTTGACCCAACAATAGGATGTATCCATACTGTCTGCTCCTTCATTTATATCCTAAAAATGATTTCTTAAACATATACAAGTGTTTATAAATGTGAGGCCCGAGGACATTTTTGCTCATGTTCCACACTAACCAGCGATTTCATACCGTGCGTGACATTAACAATAACATTGGTTTTCTATTCATGTCTAAAAAAATGGCAGGAAACAGGCTTCTTTAAATATTAACAGGCACAAGAGAAATGGCTCACAGAGTGCACACTGCTTTGTTAAGTGTGGTCAAGCCTCCGTTCAGATCTGGTGAGTGAGACCACCACATTTGCATATAAACTACTAGAAGAGCAACCCCGGACCCCTTTTTTTGTTACGTTCAACACAATGACCGCGGGGGTTCAACCTCGCTGAAAGGGAAACATCTGGTTTTTTTTTACTAATTGCTATCATTTGTTCACAATCAAGAAAACGCGTGAGCCTCTTCCCCGCTGAAACTGGACAGAATGAGATATTCACAGTGTGATTCGCATTCTCCTTCCCCTGCTTACAGTTTCCCCGTCGAGCTTGTAAATCAATTAAATGTGTCTCTGACAGGCGTCCTGCTCAAACACCTATCAGGAGGAATTTGGTTGCACTCCTCATCCGTCCTTGTGCATGAATAGCAAAAGAGATGCAGCCGTCTATTGTCTGCCGAGTCGGCATTTCTGTATTCACCGCATGGAATACTTCCATTCGAGAGCTGAATTGTGTGTCAACACATCCCCGCTTCCCATGTTCCCCCAGGCGCTTTTTCTCAATGCAAAGCTGGCTTTAGCCCCTGCTGACCTGTGTAGTTCTGCAGGAAGATGCTGCTAGCCCCGGGAGAAACAAACATAAAAAAAACAGCCCCTCTTTCTAACACAGTCTTTAATAGTAATGTGGGCCCTGTGGGTGTGCCTCGTCTCCTCTGAGCTGCAACACAATATCTCTGAAGACCAGCGGCGCCGGATTCACTGAATCGACAGAAGAATAGAGGACCGAAATCCCTCTCTCACTCCTGTTAATCCAAAACATAAAACATAAAAAATGATTCTGGAATATATACACATGGTGTGTGTTGGGAAGCATCGGCTAAATCGCGTCAGGATGAAACAGTATTTGTTCTCTTTACTCATTATGCTCCGTGCTCCGCTGCCCGCGAGCAGCAGCAGGTATAACAAAGACAAATGACTCGACATCAGACATGTGAGGTGTCACAGCGCAGTTCATGAAACCAGTCAACTCACTTGTCGGGCCCCTATGGCTTCATTAAAACCTCTTTAGTGTGTGTGTCCAGAGCGCAGAGTCCATACTTGTTCTATACGGCCGGAGAATGAGAGTGTGGAGTTATCGTCCGTCTCATCGGAGAGGACAGCCACTCGACTCGACTTTGGCCAAGGACACGCAGAAGCCGAGCGGCGCCACATGGGACATCTGGATTTTCACACTTCTCGACACCCATGTGTAATCGACAGCGACAGCCGGTTGAGTGACGGCATCAACCGCGAGTGTGAATACTCAGGTGGACAATGATTCCTCAATCATCTCTGTGGCTGGAACGGATCGGCGTCCTCGCCGCGCGGCATTAATACTTTAGTCACACGAGTCGGCGCCGAGTCTCCTCGGCCGGGATTGTGTCGGTTAAAAACCCCCACGTTTACTTTGTTTGTTTTTTCGGGGGAGATGGCAGGTTATTTAGAAGACGGGTGACAGCTGCATTGTGATGATAAGGTTTTCATGAAACGGGGGTCCGCAGACAATAATTCCCAATAGAGAGCCATCCCTCTTCATATATCAGATGTGAAGGAGGGCGAAAACTGGTTACGGATCAAAGTTAGGAGACGTAAATTAAATCTGAAAGAAGTTGGAGAAAAACATCAATATTGCACGTCTCATACTGCTATAAATATAATGCTGATATAAATACATCCCTGTTACACCGCTATAAATATTCAGGCACCCGGAAGAAAAATACATCGAGAGGAGAAACAATGAAAGCAACAGCTGCTAAAACCTCAAATATAACTTTTTTTTTTTACGTTTTTATTTATTTGAGTATACACACACTGTATTTCACAACATTTCAAGATGTAATATTGCCTGGAAACTCTATTTGTTTAATTCCTTGAAGCCTATGAGCTGATATAAATAAAGACTGTAAAACTGAAATTGATAATATAAAAACAGTACGAACTCTCACAAGTGTAACGAGGCTTAATAAAGTTTATTTGTATGTTATGTTGTATCACGTGTCCCTGTATCACCATACACGGAGACAGTTTTTCATTAAGGTTTTACCCGCTTTTATTGGCTTTATGAGCTTCACTCGGAGCTTTAATGAAACTAGAAGTGTGGAGCATAATTCAAACGCTATAATTCACGTGATTGTGTGGTCTTATTGCTCGTCCTGCTGAGTTTTCCAGCTGTGGCGTCGCACAGAGGAGGAACGCCGCACAGCTGACACTCAGAGCAACATTGTGCAACTACTTCACCTGAAATTAACAGTTTCAGAATGGTTTCGATGGAGCACAAAATTGTTAAAGTGTGATTGTTGCCTCTGTCATTACCACCCCACGCTCTGAACGCCCACTCTCGCTCTTTGTAACTTGGGTGAGTGGAAGCTACCTTCAGTGAGACGTGTGCGACTCTTTAAACAAAAAATGTTTTCTACTTATCCTCCTGATGACAACCGGCTGCCCTGCCTCGAGCTCTGTGATTTACAGATTGTCCTGATCGACAGATATCTGTACTTCGCTAACTGCTGCTAACTGTGGCTACTGTTAGCTACTTAGCTCACATAGCCACGCAGCTGGCTGACTCTTCCAAGCCCGGACTGGGAGTTCGGAGCGCAGAGGGAGTGTTGGCTGTTTACACCATTTGCTCAGGAGCTCAGGAGCTTTGGACCTCTGGACGGGGAGGTTTACAGACCCAGTGCTGGAAATGCTGATGGGAAGTGGCACCAAGAACAAGCCTGTCAGCGGGCAACGGAACCAGGCTCATGATGTGAAACTCAGAAAGACCAAAGAGGACGCTGACGGAGAGTAAATCTCAGACTGGTTTTTCTTAGTTGGTGAGATGAGGAGGCCAACATTGAACTAGTGAGTTAATGTCAGCTGGTTTGCGTTCAGCTGTCCATATCAAACACCCTGTCCATTATTTATCGACAATTAGCCGGACCGTAGCCAATAACATTTTAAAAAAACGGAGCTAACCTTCAAGCTCGAAGTTTTCCTTTTGTTTCGTCACGTTGGCTGAACTTGAACTGATCCCGATCTACACAAAAACACAAAGTTAGACAACACACTACCATCAGTGATTGATGGAAAATTAGCATGAGGGTACGTGATTGGGTAGATAAGCACACGTCCTTATTTGTATGCGGTATGAAACAAGGACAAATTTAAGACAGATTGAGCCCGCTGTGGCAGCCTGCAGCCGGCGTGAGCGCCTGGAAAAAAAAACCAGTTTGTAAACAAGCGTCCCCACAAGACGGCTGGTCGAAGTTTGACTCACCTACCTGGCCGTAGTCTGCCTGACAACCTGGGAATGTTAATGCTCCTACGTAATAAATGAAAGGCAGACAGGGTGAGAGAATAAACAGGTCCACACAGGAGCGCGAGAGACGCATCATTTCAGAGGCATTAAGCGAGACGGGATTCAATTTCGTCCTGCCTGCTGGAGCGTGTCCCTCTCGTCTGTCACTTCCGCCATTTACCGGCACTTTCTGAGCCAAGAGGACGCCGTCGTCACATTTCCCATCACAGTTCTCTTCTGTTCCATCACACGCTGGACTCGGTGACACGGTTAAATCAGCATACCTGACACTGATCATTGTCCTGTTGATGGAAGGCGACTCTCCAGCCGTCCACACACACCGGTGCCAGCGTCTGCCCCGTCGCAGGAGACGAACACGGCACCGGGCTCGGACGTTCGTATCATGTGAAGCCAAGGACAACAATCACTGACAAACTGAACGGTAATTTGAGGAAGCCAAATTTCAAGTTCAACATAGTCAGAGTGAAGGTGATTGTCAGCTCGGCCGTCTGTTTATCAGAGAGCCTGTTATTTTCACACGAGGACAGGCTGGAATCTGGAGACTTGCCCACTGACTTTGTGCTGTGGAGTAAAGCTCAGTGATGATGCTGGTAAGTTTGGATTTTTTTTTTTCCATGGACTCAAGCAATCCCACCATTAGATCCAGTAAAGAAAAAAAAATAATGCTCCAGTAACTGAATACTGATTCGGTACTGCAGAACACAACAGCTTGGCATTTGAGCCAATTCCCCCAAAAATGAGGAGGAGAAAAAAAAAAAACTGCTGTACAAAATTTCTCAGAGTGAATCAGAGTCTTGTGTGAGTCCAACTCTGGGTTATTGATTTTTTCGCACAGCCTGTCGGGAGAGATTATTGTGAAATGATTAAATGAGAAGTATAAGAGGAAATTGAAACCTTTTTCTTTTTTTTCTTGAGCGCGAAATGTTGTAAACTGTGGTGAACAGAAAGATTCAACCGGGAGGATTATCCCTCTCTGCTTACAGGGGAGACGCTAGTTTGCCATACAGATGAGGAAATAAAACCCTTTTTATGTTGCTGTAGATTAAAGTTGTAGTTAGTTATTAGATATATGAAAGAAAAGCTACTGTTTGGCTGTAATTATGTGTGAGGATGCAGAATAATATCAGCACAATCAGTATTGGCTGATAAAAAGGCTTTAAAATAGAATTGGCTGGAGTCCCAGAAAGGAACATCGCTGCCAATCTGATAAAACAATAAGATGATACTTGAATTATGCTCACACAGCGCGATCCATTGATAAAGAACTTATTGACAAAGAACTGCTTATTGTGCCCAGTGATTGTCTACATGTTGTACTGTACGTCTGCACCTGCCTGTGGGCCATCGTGATAACAGCAGTGATGATAACAATAAGAAAGTTAATCCCACTACAAGAGAGACCGTCAGTCAAGTCGCTGTCTCGAGTTCAGGCCAGAACACTTTCTGCAGAATATTAAGGCGTCACAAGCCCCTTTTAGATAGAAAAGGTGGCACATTTGCAGCAAAAAGGCTGCAATGTGCCACCTTTTCTATCTAAAACGGAGGTGTGATATTCCACCTTTTCAAATAAGCCACCACTTTTCCTCCTCTGGTAGGCGTAAACATGTGACGTGACGTGAAGCAGGAAGTTGGGCGTGAAGAGAAGCAGGTCGAATTTGTCTTCAAAATAAGAGCTTTACATTGCACCCCATCAGAGTTTAGAGCTGGGTTCTTAGCGGGGGGCTTTTAATTTGAAAGTAGCGACCGCTATTAGCTCGCTGCTACAACAACAAGCGGACAACCGAGACAGCTACAGAGACCGAGGAGACGCTCAGCATCTCCCGGATCTCAGCGGCTTTCCAGCTGCTCATCTTCGTGGATGAAGTGACAAACTGACTGCTGTGATCAGCTGTTTCCTGGTTTTAAAACTCCCGGCTGTGGGTGCGCAGCAGTGCACGTCATCGACACCTCCGCCCACCTCAGGATATGCCACCACATTGCCGCCTCGGATTTACACAGCAATGGAGGCGCAAATAAGTGTAACGTTACCCTCCGAGGGGCAAAATTGGTGGAACAAAACAGACCACCAATTTGCCGCCTTCTGTCTAAATCCGCGGAGCGAGCCGCCAAAAGGACGGCAGATTGGTGGCTTACTGCCCAGAATAAGAACGGCTACAGTGAAGTCGACCTTCCTGGATTAAAACTCATCATCAGACATTTGCGTAAAAACGTTTTGTCATGCTTATGAATTGTGTTTCATGAAGTGACAGCGACTTTCGGCCACTGAAATCTATTCAGTTCCACTTTGAGTCCAAGTGGACATTTTTTTATCCTGGTGTGAACTTGCTGGGTAAATGATCCCAAGCTTGGGTTTAACTTTTGTCAAACCTTATGAGAATAACTTGAATCATCAGTTGAGAAGGACCAGAGCTGGCTCACAGTTAAATTACTTTAGTTTTTTGTCTTTTAGCTGTGTTATTTCACACACAGTAATGCAGCAGAACAACATGGCGGGCTGTAAACTTTTACAAACTGAGTCTCAAAATGACCCATCTGCAACAATCCTCCTCTCAGTTTGCTGCTGCTGCTGCAGATGTCAGCTAATCTCCTGCCGAACCAGATGTTGCTATAACTTTCAGTTTCTCTGTGTGTGTAGAAAAATACATATTTTCATGAAACAGATGAACAACAAAGACATTTAAATGTGAAACTTCTGCTGGCTGTTCTGAGGAGTTTAGCTTAAAAAGCAAAAATATTTTGCTCGAAAATGAGAAAAAAAAAAGCTGGGAAATGTAGAAAAGTGACTTTTTGAGCAGCTGTTTCAAACAATTGTGCAAAACTAGTTTGCTTTACTTTTTGGAGCGACAGTACAGAGCTCACGTTAGAGACGGCTGCTTACGACTCTCCTGTCAACCATTAGACTTCAAAAGAGCTCCAGGACACCGACCTTCACCTGGTCTCACCTGCGCCGTCGCTCTCGATGTGTTTAAGGTGAGTCGGCACTCTGCTGTGTTACACTTCAGCTGTGCGACCTCAGATGCCTTTGCTGTCGTATTACCTCCAGCTGGAGAGGGAGGCCTTACGTAACCTGAGCCTTTCTGGGAGCAGCGCAACACAAGTGCGCCCGGCAACGCATGAGTGACATTAAGCGAAAGGTATAATGAATGTATGACCTTGGTTTTATGGAGGCGAGGGAAGAGTGCACACTTAAAAAAAAACCTTAATTTAACAGACGAGGAGTAAAGGAGGGAGCTGAGAGCAGGAGGACTAACCACTCATTAGGTGAGGAAAAAAAAAGACACTTGTTAGTGAATGTACACATAGTATGCTTGCTACTATTTTAAGTATCAGGCTCATTTTCTTCGCTTAACAAGCTCAGGAAGGCAGCAGAAATGTGCCGCTGCTCCTCCACCGTCCGAGGTCAGGGGTCCGTTCTGCCGGCCAGCTGCTGGATAAAACGCTGACTGTTCTGCTCTCGGTGAGTGTGGCGCCATCACAGTACTGTACCGAGGTGGAGACAGCAGATAGGGACAGTCAGAGGGACTTTAGAGTGGGTTTACTCCGTTTACTCAGCTCTGATGTAAATTCTTTATGCGATGTGGAAACACCACCATCAGTGGGTTGTAGTTGTGGTGAACTGCTGGATGCAAACCCAACATGAATACATTTTTGAATGTATTACATTTATTTCACATGTCTAAAGTAATTCAGCTTCATCCCGACTGAAACATGAATGAAATCTGAGTGACGGTTGAGTTGACACTTTTCGTCAGGAAAATGGTTTAATGGTTTCCAGATTTAACATCACATATAATTATAGTAGGAATGGGAAAATTGAAAGCTCACTCGTTGAATTAAGTGCAATTACAATTATCAAACATTCACTTCTTTGTGAATCTTTACAGCTCGATTCAGTGCAGCTAATTGAACGACATCAGATGAGATGTGAATGCTTTTTGACAACTCAACCTGTAAAGATGAAGAAGGCTGCTCAGAGACCAGTTCTAAACAAGTACCTTAGTAGATTCATCACATCCACAGGATGGGTCGGTTATTTTCATGCGGACTAGGCCCTCTCACTACATCGTTAATGACACAAGGCCTCAAGCAACAATTAGTTCCACTCAGTTTTATTATTCTATTCCCAAAAGTTCCTTTCGAAATGTATTTGCTGTAATTGCTTAAAAGAATCCATTAAGAAATTTCCATCCACCCTTTAGCTGTACCCGCTTATCTTTAATGGTCACGGAGAGGCGAGAGTCGATCCCTGCAAACTTTGGGACGAGAGGTGATTAGACATCCTGGATGAGCGATTCACACTCACATTCACACCTACAGGCGATAAATAAAGAGTCAACCATCAACCTAAATGTTTTTAGACTCAAGTAAGAAACCGTAGAACATGGAGTAGATCATGAATCTGCACCCTTCAGCCTCGCCAAGTGGCCACTCGTGGTGTTGCGACAGAAATATCGGGGAAACTGCCCAAATTCAGGGGGCTGCACAACCGGTGTTAACCCGTAAACTAGAAACCTTTCTGGGGGTATGCGCCAGGAGAGCAATTCCCTTAGTTCTTATCTATGCAGAGAACCCACCAAGGTAATGAGGCTAATTAAGATCCTCTGTCTTCTACTGAACGTTTTCCTGCTGATCAATCTGGAAAACAGCTGTTGTGTGTATTTATTACGATCCTGATGATTGTTAAAGCACCACCAAACATCAAATTATTTATTATATAACTTCCATATTTGTGATGAACTTCTCCAAAATCTAAAAATGTGATAATGTGCCTTTAAACAACTAATTTGTTATTATTTGTTTTAATCCAAGATCGTTCTTATTCCAAATCCCCAAATCCCACAAACTGGGAATGACACATGCAGTCTGGGGCTTTTGGGAGTTTAGATTTTAGTCACCACAATAAAAGCATATTGACTTTCCTACAATACTTCAGGGAGGGACGGCGGTGACGTCACAGCGGCTGGAGAGTGGCTGCAGGGACATTTCCCAGCTGTGTTCGGGATAAAAACAAATAGGGATTTTAAGACAAAACATAATCTTCCACTAACCCTAACCAAGGTTTTGTGCCTGAACGTAACCAGACCGTAAGCACAGCAACAACACTTTAGATGGTATTATCTACCTCGCACCACACACTCTGCTGGTCCACCTACTAAGTGTTTAAAAATGTCACTGTTATAATAGCATGTGCCACCAATAATGCAGCAACTGGAAAGGAAAAAAAAACGACTGTTGTCTGCTCGTAGGCAGAGGCGAGTGCAAGTAATGGTGAAGGTCAGCGGTTTGACCTGCAGCAGCGTCGGCTTAGTGGAAGGAGAAAATGCACTGGGTGTCTGGAGAGCTGACAGAGGCAGCAAATGGGGGGTGTGAAATGGAAGTGCTCCTTGTTGGAACTAATTTCCAGAGAGAGGAGCGACTGTTCTCAAAGTGCCAGAGCTTTTCAGCCGACGGCTGATATCACCTGAGAAACGGCTGCGGCAAAACCTCAACCGCTCTGACAGTACCCATTTTACAGATGCCACTGCAATACATCGCTCCCATCGCATTTTTTATGTACGCTCTTTTCTTTCAACACCCAGTTAAGATCTGCCCAAAGATCTGTGCTAACCCCGACGTTACCAGATGCCCAGATTGGTTAAGTGTTATGATATACCGTTTTTAAAGCCATCGTGATGAGCTTTTATTTTCTTATGATGATTTATAAGCACGAAGCTTCCTCTTTTTGTCTTTTATCTCATCACTGAGTCACTCAACTACACGCATAGTTAAAGGTTTGAGTGTTTTATCTCCTTCTGTCGGATTTAGCCTCACAATATGTTAATGAGGGCGGCTCAAGTGGACGAGCCCAGCGAGGAAGATGCATATCGTATACGGCCAGATTATGAGCCGTGATATGTTAAATTAAAACCGGAACAAATCAAGTAGGAGTCCTTTTGGTGTTCCATTGAATATTAATTAAGGTAATTAACTGAGGTAAATTGCAATTTAGAATGTAATTGGTAGTGAGATGACATTTGAAGTTCAAACAGGACTGAGATGCAGTCACCCCTAACCATATGCTAATGGAATTTCCCTAATCTTTAGCCGCGCTTTTGAACGGATTGGATTTTACTGTCCAATTAGTTTTGACCAAACAACCTCTGGGTCGGCAGACGAGAGCGGAGCTGAAAAGAGTAGGTTGAAATATAGGAGGACGTGTTGGCCGGGAGAGCAAATGAACCCCGTATACTAACTGTAATGAAGTACGTCGGCTGCGAGCCGCAGACGGTGGTGGGAGAGAGTCGAGCGAGGGGGGAAAATTCAGCACAGGGAGCGAACACACTTGGCTTAGAGATGGGAGCTGAAGGCTTTGTGCTTATACCCACCAGGGGTAAGCTTTGTACTGTTGCCTGATTGAAGAAAAATCATACAGTATGGATCTGTTGCGCTGCCAAAACAAAATGTCTCTCCCTGTGCTCCAAAACACAAGATTTTGGGCCGAGAGAGGAGAGCCGATTGTCTGTTCTTTCAGATATTAAAGTGGTCGCTCTGGAATTAAAGCCGCTTGACACATAGAACATTCCATTTCTGACTAACGAGTCGGAATCACACAGGTCCTTTTGTAGTTTAGTCCCATCATGAACCTGTAGCAGATATATAATGAATATCATCTGGCTTTACAGACACATGCACAACTCCGAGTGGAATAAGTAGCTGTGACACCGTCTAAGAATAATTTACGAAGTGTTGAGCCTCGCTCCATCCTCGCCACCTGTTACCATTGAACCTGTTTGCCTGTGGAAATTCAGGTGTTGGTGCTGGAGCATCATGCAACTTTCAGAGTCTTTTGTCGCGCCTGTCCAAACTTGTTTGAAACATGTTGCTGCTATCAAATTCAGAATTGAGCATATATTCACAAAAATCAAACTTTGAATAGCCACAATGGAAAGCAGGACTGGTGAATCTCCCACTATTTTTTTTCTCTTTACTCATGTTTGTCTGACGGTACAGCAAAAGAAAAAAACAAACATTTCCAACCTCAAGCTTTCCAATCGGCACGCAGCGGCACTACCTGTGTGAACGAAGACGATCAGCTGACTGGTACCAGAGGAAACTCACAACAGCGATGGAGGCGTTGACTTCATTGTACACTGGCCTGCACACATTTGTTTTCACAAAACTTTACAGATGTGTAGTTTGCACAAAAATGAAAGTTTCAGGATGGGTGCAGTCAGATCCACCAGTAATATCGTAATGACTAGTAGTCGTGGATTTGTTTGTCCATCGTCTCTGGTTATCTTTTGTTGTTTATTGTAGGGTGGTATTCTTTGTTAAACTCTGGAATCTTTATTTTTGATAAGTATTTGAACATACCTAACCCTGAGGATAAAATCAAGCTGTTGTAAAATATCCATCTCATTTGAATTTGAAAATGTGAACGACAGTTGTCAGGGCATTAAAAGAAAATGTCCTCCAATCAAATTAAATCTTAGATGTGGAGACGCGTAACACGCTGAGTTAAAGTTAGCAAATGATCACATTCTGTTTCATTTAACGCAGCGTCTCAACTTTTTTTTTTTTAAATGAGGGTTGTCAGACCCGATAAACAGAAAACATCATCAGTGTTCACTTTATGTGGCAATTTTCAAACAGCAAAATTGGAACCGAACAAAGAATCTGATCTGAAGAAGAGGACAGATAACAATACAATTCAAAAACCTTTGTGAAGAAAAAGCCATTAAGGAGAAAAATAAAGATGAACACGCACTAGGAAACCAGTTATCCACGATCACGCTGAGCTCAAATCACCCGGCTCAACGACACGTACCGCCGCCGTACCTGCAGCACCATCAGAACACTTCCACAGTCGGTGCGTGCGTCACGCTGCTCTGTTCGAGCCCCACTAATAACATTCATAGAGGTCTGCGGGTCACACTTAAGTGCTACACACAACAGCCACATCACAAAGTGTCGAAGCCCTTGACAAGAATCCTTTGACGGCTGTGGCGCAGACTGTGTGTCGTATGACAGACAGAACGGCTTCGATAGGATCAGATAAGTGCTGCTTGTGTGCAGGGATGACGCACATTAACGTTGCGAAAGAGGTTAATGGCACATCCTGATGAGCCGACGTGTCAGACGCTGCAGAAAGAAGTATTTTTTTTCCCATAGTGTAATTAGAATATACTAATATTACATATACAGACAAGTTATCTGCTTTGCAATTAAGTTTATACAGCAAACCAAGATAGTCAGGTCAACACTTGATGAAGATATATTCACATTAAAGCTGCAAATAATTCTATTCTAATTTCTAAGATGTCAAAATTAAAAAAGCAATTCCAATGTTTGGAGAGCCTGAAATATGAAAAGTCAAAGACATTTGTTTTACGACAGAAAAGATAGAAAACTAATACTAAGAAAATTAATTAAAAAAAACACAGCTCGTATTTGATGAGCTGTAACAGGTTTGACATTTTTCTCTGGTAAAAAGGACAAAAATCTAAATTGTTGGTGCATTTGTTGTCAAGCCAACACAATTATCTTATTTCAGGGGTGGAAAAAAAAAATCTCTTCTCTTAAACATCATAATTATTTTTCTACGATTCCTGAATCCATTACTTTTATTCTGAATCCATTTTATACAACTAGTGCTAAGTCTGTTAGCTCAATGCTAACACATAATGGGAAGGTGGGATATTATAATTTAAATAATAATAATAAAAAACATCCATATTACTAAACATATTTAACATAAAACAACTTATGCTCATATCCTGACATTAACTCAATCTGCTACACTCCACCATTCTGACCAGCTACAGGAAGCACAAAGGGTCAAAACTCAAAGCTGGATACTGTTCATTACATGCCAGGAGAGAAAATCACATTAACAGTTTATTATCTATTTAAATCATTATTCTTATAGCACAAGCTTGCAGTATATCGAATCAGCACCCCGAGTATTGTGATAGTATCGAATCGAGATACAGGCATATTTTCTCAGCTTGATTTATCTCAAGGTTTTCTCTGAAATAATCCTTAAATAAAGGCACAATCGTGGCACTTTTGAGCAGGGTATCTCTGCACCACCGATATCTATGTTCAACATGTCGGGGGCTCCAGTGAAAACAAAAAGCTACCGCATCCCTTCGTGACATTTGCACATCGTTATACCCGGCTTCACTGTTTGGTTGTGTGAGCTGCGGCGCGCTGCAAACACAAACCGTACTGTAATTACAGCATGTTACTGAACACAGAGCTGCTCCCAGGAGGGAGAGAAGCTTCCATCGCCTGGTTCTTCAAAAACATCACTGACCCCGTTTTAAGAGCCTCTTTCAGCGTCGCAGCCACGAGGAGAAGCTGCTGCTGCTGCCTGTCGGAGAGACAATAAAAGGTGGATCTTCTGGTTCAGCTCTGCCCGTCAGGACCGGCTGACACGGCAGACTTATCGATTCATCTGTTGCAGGCTTGTTCTGACAATTTGCTGATCCAAACGTGTTTGTACTGAGATATTTTTCCTCGAATGAATACTCCGGGTCACTTTTATTTTGATACATGGAGCCTCTTTTAGCTCTGCTCTGTGTGTGTGTGTGTGTGTGTGTGTGTGTGTGTGTGTGTGTGTGTGTGTGTGTGTGTGTGTGTGTGGCTCCAGGGGACGGCAGCGTCGGTCTGTTTGTCGGTCAGTCCATCACTTCGCTCCACAACTGGAACAGCTCAACAACCATGAATTGGAGTGCCATCAAAATTTAGCACAGACATTCACGGTCCCCAGAGGATGAATCCTCTTTATTCTAGCGATCGCCTGACTTTCAATCTGTCGCCACTGGCAGGTCACATATTCGTTGGTATTCAACACCTGCAAAATGAACATTTTTGGCTTATGTGGTCGTGTTTCTGTTGAGGAGAGGCTGTGCGCCAACAGCAGAATACAGCTTGGTAAGCAAGGCCAGCATAAAAATATCAGATTACGAGACAGTTGTTCTGCTGCCGTACCACCAGACTACAGACCAGCTTCTTCCCGAGTCTCCAAAACTCATCCTCAGCACTCGGCCGTAACATTTAAAAGCCTTAATTTGGTCGAATCTGACCCAGTGGCAGGCGTTTTAGAGTAACTATATGCTTGTAGAAACAGCCTCTCTCTGTCTCATTTGATTATGTCACTCAGCGCAGAGGAAGACGGCACAACAAGGCGCCGAAATCGAAGCAGCACCAGTCAAACCTCGACCTCTCTTCCCTGAAGGGAAACTTAAAATTCTGTCTGGACATCTCCACTTAAATTGGTACAAGTCTCCAAACTAAAATCACACACGGCGGCTCTTATTGGATTTGAAAAAGCCCTTCTTTTTCGGCAAATTAGCATGCATGTCTGAGCGAATGTTCCACCGAGCGGTCCACACTCATCTTGCGATGACTCAGCCTATACACAGATCCTACACACAACAGTGATGGTCTGAAATAGAGCCATTAATCTCGAGCATGCTCCACTGCAATAACAAAGACAGAAGTCACACTGTGCGGATCAAATAGAGAAGTACATACATCTAAATTTAGGGTTTTCAGAGATTGAAGCAGACAACAGCTCTGAGATGGAGGAAGTTAAATGAAGCAGCAAATGATGCTGAGGCCACTGATACCATCAAACCCCTGCACGTCCTTGATTATACATTCAATATCACAGCGGATGTGTGAGGTGGCTGCAAGGAGCGGAAATCACTCCGCAGCCCCTCGATTATTCATTAAAGACACGTAAAGTATTTCTTTAAGTGACCTCTTTAAGAAAAAACGTCACCTTTCACAGGGCAATGGTTCAAATATATTCTCTTCATACTCATCCGATCCAGCAGGCATCAAATCAAAGGCAGATACTTGAGAGGAAACAAATGAGAAATAACGGACAGCGCTCCGGTTTGATGGGCGAGCTGCCCTTTATTTTTCTTTTGTTTACTCACGACAACAAGGATTCAGCACCTGTACTGAAGCTGTATACGTGAGGTGAGCGCGGTGTCTCTGTATATACTTGAGAGGGAAATGTACAGTTTAATCCAAGTCTCTGAAAGTGAAATTCTATTTAAAACAGCCTTGAATTTTGTTTATGCCTCTAGTGCGTCAAAGTCTTTTGGCTCAAAGGAAATTTTACCCAAAAAGAGAAACCCAGCAGAATGCTTCTTATACTCCACATCAGCTTGATGTTTGTTTTATCTAGACTTCAACTATTGTGTGTGTGTGTGTGTGTGTGTGTGTGTGTGTGCATAAGTGCTCTTCAGAGTTTTTTCAAGGAGTTTGGGAATCGAGAGCTTAAGAGCCGACATCGGTCCCAGTGCACAGATCCCTAAAACAAAAGGTCCACTCCTGAGATTACACAGTACACAGTATTTCTTCAGCTTTAATACACCAGAAAATTACGTTTTTTACCGAGAGCTGAAATAGTTTTGAAACATTTAGACTTTTCATCAATTATTACATAATTTATAGAACAGAAATACCCAACTTAAGATGTGTTTGTGTGTTTAATATCAGTTAAATTGTATATATTTGCAATTTTTAAAATGTTTATCAGGAAATAAGTCCCCAACCCCCACGATGATACACATAACATTTTCAGCAAAAAAACCCCACCACTGATCTAACTTCACCCACAAATGTCAGTATTAAAGGGTTATTACGTCAAATTTACACATTAAAGTGTTTAAAGGTCTTGGAAGGACGAATGTATATGTGGAAAAAGTCTTTTGGGGCTCCAGAGGAAGCTGCATGTCATCTGATACTCAGTGGCTAAGTTGAATTGTGGTTATTGTTTTGCACTACTTAATCAGATGTGCAGTAGACTTGTAAACACCTTTAAATGTGTAAATTACCTTTTAAGTGAAATACATAATTTATATATGTCATTAAAAATAAAATAAGTCATCGTGTAGGTTATTTAAATCAGACGTCTGTCTGTATCGTCCCCAGACGTCGTCTCTGCAGATGCAGCATCCTGCTGCGGAACAACAAGCTTCCCCCTCGACATGAAACGCCACGAGCCAAGAAGCTTTCACTCGGCAGCCTGATTTGAGCTGTTCTGGCCGGCTCAGGTTCGATCATCTCACACTGTGCTGAGTGCTGACACGTATCAGCAGATCTTTGAGCTGTATTTACAGTGATGCATCTGTTTTTTTTCTATTGCTGGCTCTGACTGTCATCACTCCTGACTGTTGTGTATCCAGAAATCTCATGTTGAAAACCCGTGTTTACTTTCGATAAGACCAGGCACGTTTGAGGCATCATGTCACCAGCTGCTGCAGATAACTGAATATTTAGGATATTGTATAGACTCTTTCTTCCACCTTGATATCAGGGCTGCACAATTAATTGAAATATTATGAAAATGACTCTTACTAATGGAGGTTAAAAAACCAGACAGCATCATTATGAAGTGTTGTGGTGCTGCAGAGAACAACAGACGTCACACAATCATGATTTTAGTATTTGTTTATAGTGAAGAAGAAATAAAAATGTAGTTAATTTAAATGTTTCCTTGTTTCTTATGTTGTGAAATGTCGAGTAAAAACAACGAAAATGAACAAATCTCTCAGCACCCAAACTAACAGCACCGCCGCCAGCGACACCCGGACCCGTCGATAGGAAAATCTATAATGAAAATAATCATTATTCGCACCCATAAACATGGTTTTATACTTGACCTCGGTAAAATAAACGTCAGCGAGCGAGTCTTCGTTCTTCACTCCGAGGCACTTACTGCAGTCAGGATGGTCCACACGAGAGCTTTATAGCAAAATAAGCCATTAGGATCCTCGGTGCTGCCGTTATATAGCCTGTCTGCTGAGATGAATGATGGGGATTATTCATGGTCCCTTGGAGACGGTCTGAACTGATGACTATTAAGGTGGGACTCATTGACCTCCTCTTGACTGGCAGTGACACCAGAGACCGCCTTGTGTGGGCCAGAGGTCAAATTGGATCAGTGTGAGGTCAGTGCTGACACGGAGTCCTGGACAGGTCCGCTGAGTAATTAGGTGAGGGAGCAGGCAGGCTGCCTCAGACCATTAGCCTCCACTGCTGAATGCCACCGGATTTCAACTTACGCCATCAGTCTGCCTTACGGGGGCAGTAAGTGAGATTTCTGCAGCCGCTCTGTAGCCAAAAAATGGCCAGAATATATCTGGAGGGAGTTGATAGAGCTGTTGATAAATACCAATGACTTCATGATTACTTCACGAGGTGCTGACCTTTCCGCCGCTGAAAACACGCTCTCCGGACCAGTCTGTCTGTTTGGCAGGGAGAAACGTCTCGCCCATGGGCGTTTCGTGACGCTCCCAGCCCTCCGCCTGCCCCCCGAGACCACATCTCTCGCCCCCCAGCTGCCTGCATTTTCAGCTTCTCCTCCAGACAGCCACTCGGTGAATTTACATCCTCAAAAAAAAAAAAAAAAAGCTCCATTTAATTTCCTGTATTTCTGTGTTTGCTTGAGCCGATTAATAATCACGCTGAAGTCAAGGCGGTAGCCGAGGGGTCGGCGAGAAATAGCAGAATTAGGGCTTTAAAGTTGATGAGTTCACAGAGCACTTTCATACAAGGACACCCGCCTGCTGCGTAAGCGGTAACATAAAAAACTAAACGCTAACCTTGCTGCTTTTTTGTCAACACACGGCTTTTCATCGGCCGGCGTGTTACCTTTGTGGTGTGTAGACATTTATCACGGAGATTTATCTTCTGGGCTGATAGAGCTCCTCAAAGCCGAAGCCTCATGACTCTGTTATTATTACCGCAGTGTTTAGTGTGCTGATGTTACCTTGATACGTGGACACTTCTCTCGGACTTCTAATGCGACTGGCTTCATGTCTTTGACAGAAAATGTGACTTCTCAGCCGTCTTTGAGGCACGACTCTGTGGACAGTGATGCTGGTGGGTCGACGGGTGACTGAATCATCCCAACAACTCCTGTAAAGAGCCCGACAGTGCCAGCTTCCATTCATACTACTGAATCAAAAATGTTGATTATTAGCCTTAATGTCATAAACATCCAAGGTAGACTATTCACAAGAGTATGAAGAAGTCCGTATGATGTTAACCTCGTTAGGACAAACATGTTTTATTCACAATGTCACTGAGTACAACAACACTACCCACAATCCTAAAGTGTAACAGCGACATTTCTGGTTGGTAGAGCTCAGCGTTACCATGGAAATGTTAACCACAGCTGCAGAAGTCATGTCGGATAGTGAGTCGCTGCTGCCGCGCTCGGTGGTTTACATGATGTTTACCACAGAGCAACCGCAACTTCTCTTTCTGACACGCTGCCTTTTAGGAACAGAGTCCAACTGATGAAATCCCAACAATTCAGGCCTTGTATTAAAGTTAGCGTGTAGGAAGTGACTGGAAAGGAATGATTCACAGTGGTTTCCCAGAATGACTGATCCTCCACTCTTTAAATAATTATGTGCACAGTAAGGATGCACATTCTTAGCAATTTCTGTAATTGATAGTTGGATGCCTTACCTTTCTTTATGCCTTATAGATGAATCATGTTGAATGTTTCTTTTCCAATAGAAAACTATTTTAACCACTGACATGATCTATGTTCGATGCTACATTAAGAGTTAGAAGAAGAGTTAAAGTAAACACCAAGATACTTGTTGATGTATTTGTGGCCATGTCTGATTGATTTTGAAATCGGTTAAATCCTTAACACTGAGTAACTGATAATCATTAACATCCCTGGTATCAAATGTTTTATGCTCGCGATTCATCTCGTAGTTGATTGACTGAGAGTTTATGAGAGTTTAAACTCTTTATCAGGACTTTCTGAAACATCAATGGAGGGAATCAATGGGGAATTCTCCCATTGGTTGGTTTGTGGACTAACATTTTGAAGTTTCGAGTTCGGCCTTGCGTCCGTGGAGGCAGATCATATTTGGACGAGACGGTGGAGCTGGAGAGGATTCACATTTCTACCTCTCTACCCTGACTTGTCAATCACAACGTGCCCTTAATCATACCCATCTTTATCTTTATTTTACTCTAAATGAGACCCTAATTTACAAAATGAACACAATGTTGTAATGAAGGAGACTTGAAACTAGCGATTGAGAGCACAAAGTCTTTAGGAGAATGTTTCCTGAGGTAATAAATAAAGTGAGAAGAAGGCTCTCCATACATTCAATCAAACTTCTCCAATCAATACTTTGATTAATGACTACAAACCTGCAAAACTAATGACATTAACATCCGCCTCAGCTTTACTTTGTTATTTGTTGCTAATCAGCAAATGCTGGTGTGAACCCAGGCACCCGTTATCAAAGGAGAAGGAAAGGCAGCCGGAAACTCGTAGAAGAAGAAGGAGGTCAGCTCGATCGATACTACAGCTCATTCTGGCTGCACGACGTAAACGTAACGGATTACTCCAGACGAACAACAGCAGCCTTCTTAGCAACACAAGTAACGAGTATTGTGTTTGTTTCATCGGATCTTAGGCTGGTGAAAGTCAAACTCACAGGCGTCACTTTCACTGCTTGTCGTGTGTGTGCAGCGTTAACCTTTGAGCGGCAACTCTACACATTCAGAGGGGAAAGTTGTCCTGATGAAGGACTGATGGAGTCATTAGTATGCCGAGACCTCGGAGCAGATAATAATCTGCTGTCGGACGCTCCGTGCAGGCTGACAATAAGCAGCCATCTCCGTGTTCGACATTCTGCTGAGCCTTTACGGGACCCTCTGATATGCTTAGAGGAGCTCATCCAAAAATCTCACCACCTCAGCAATGCCGAGTGTGCCGGGGCCGTCCTGAGATGCCCCGGCACAGATATCTGTAAAAATTAACCGGACCCGTTCTGGTGTGTGCTTCACCTGTGTGGGCTGACCAGGGGGGCGGAAAGTCAGCAGGTTTTTACTCCAGTAATGTTTTAATTATCTCTGCTGGTGGGAGGTTTGTTTTTTGTTTTTTTTTACTTGAAAGCTCCACACATCAAAGCTGATGTACCGGTTTTCATCACTTCCCAACTTTGGAGAAAAGATGTAATTAGGTTGGTTTTGGATGAGAAAGAAAATGAGGTGACAAATTCAAAGAGAGCGTGCACATATTGTAGTTCGAGTCGGCCATCTCGGCACGGTCGGGTCAACCAAAGGGCTCAAAACGATGCAGATGCAGTTCTTCTCTCGTGTCTGGATATAAACACGAGGACGCGGCTGAGAATACATGAGCTGCGCCCTTCTGACCGCACAGAGAGAGATTTGATGACATTCTGAATGTTCTACTTTTGTGTTTTGTCTGATATTTTATGGATCCTCAAAAGAAAATTCATCTTCATAACAGCCGTAGGAGGCAGAACAGCGTCCCTGAGCCTGACGGACATCTTTGTCTTGCTCGAGGACACTTCAGCAGAGCAGGTACTTGTGGGTGGCTCTGTGTGTCCACTGATCCTCTGATGGTGTTCAATATTTTACTAACGTAGGATCTATTCAAATCAAAAAGACAAGAATAGAAAGGACAGAACAAAACTAGTAAAACTAAACATCCATTTCAGACATAGTTGACATGTCGAGAGTGCAGCTGCTGCACAACTGCTGAAGTAACCAGAGTACAGGGCTGTCGATAGCATCTTTAGGGGTCATCGATCTATTAATAAAACTTTTTAAGAGCTGTGAATGAACTGCAGCTCGTCATTCTTAAACTTTACTACAACTTACAACTACAACTATGTAGCTCTTATAAATGATATGATGCTTCTGTGGAAGGGCAGAATTAGTGAGTGAAGTCCAGTATATCACAATACAGCACCTTACTAAAGAGAGTTTAATCAGTTGATTTCTCATTAAGGGAAAAAGGGAAAAAGGGACCCCAAAAGGAAAAAAAAACCCCCCCATAAAAAAAAAATATAACAAAAAAAATATAAAAAAATAGTGATATTAATAACAATTTAAATTGCATTTTAAAATAGTGAAAACATGGGCTGGGCGATTGTCTGCAGGAGATCCACTTAGTGTCTGTCATTCAGAGCCGAGGCCGGTTGCACAAATGATGTGTATGCACAAAAACCATGCGCCCGCTTTTTCCCCGTACAAACTGGTATCTGTAATGGGAGCCACGGTTAAGGTTGCTTGTCAGTTTCACTAATTGTGTTATTATTTTGCAGTCTCCAGCGGTCGGCACAATGTCACTCAGAGGCACATTTATCGAGCTGATTTTAAATGTTTTATGTTGATGATCTTTTCATTTGATCCCGATGTGTGAAACACTTTGTAACGCCTGTTTCAATACGAGCTCCACAGATTAATCATTGACCATCCTTCAGATGTTTGATACTGATGACTGAGATATTACCCCGATGATGCCTCACAGGTAGCTACATGCGCGGTTGTGCACATTCTGATGCTGTTGGAGAAACTCGCTGAGGAGAAAACATCACTTGCACGACTTCCTCTTTCTTCTAATGAGTTTTAATGAGTGATGGAGCGGCACGAGTATCGATACGCACACAGATGTCTCAGCTGTGGATAAATGAAGCTCATGCATTTCCACAACGACTGAGGTTATAAAACAGAACATGAAAACAGCGTGACAATGCGAGAGTTGCCACTTGTCGTCCCACAGACAATCAACACCTGAATCTGCAGCTCCCCTCAGCTTCATGGAGCCTCGTAGCGTGTTTCAGCTCATCGTTCAGCCGCCTGACGCACACCTTCACTGTTCTCACCCACTCTCACGACTCTCACGGTGTCGTTTTGCCCTCGGCAGACGGATAATTCTTCTGAGCAAAACCTCTTAAAACCCACTCAGCGCCAAACAGCAGACAGACGCAGTAAGCGACATAGCTGGTGAACATGGTGGAGCATTTAGCAGCTAAAGAGAGATTTCCCTCAGGGGCCGGGAGAGACCCAAAAAAATACAGGAAACAGAGAGTGAGTTTGGACTTACATCGCTCAAACTGCCACCACTGGGAGAGTTTTCCATGTTGACACTCTGTAAATTTCATATATGCGCTCAGGAAAAGAGATAAAGCCGCTCATGCTGCGGCTCCAAAGTTATTAATTCCTGACTCGCAAACAGGCTACATTTGCACTTCTGCATGTGAAATCCAGGCGCATCCCGCATTTCTCCGAGTTACCTGAGGCTTAGCAGTTGGATGGGAATGAATCTCCATGGAGCTACTCTATTTAAGTCAGGGATTCACATGCTAATGGCTGTGTTGAGAGCTGAGGGAGCGCTGCAAATGGAAACCGAGAGAAGAGAAACATCTTGCCGTCCTCGTGCGAGGTGAGGAGGGTGTGATAAAGCACGGCGCAGCCGAACACTCATGTGATTATCATTTCTATTCCAGGTGAAGAGCAACTCCACGTCTCAGAAGACGAATTACATCAAAAACTGCACAGTAATTAGCAGCAGCCGGATACACTGCCGGCTTTACTCTTATATCCTGTTTGCTGGAGGCATAATTAAAAGTGTCCCTTATCAGTGTTGACACAGAAGTCTTCATTGGGGTTTTCAAAATCAGAATCCAATGTCCTTCTATAATAAATGATTTGATAAAGTCGTCCACTGGAAACAAAGTCTGTTTTGATCTGAGCTGTGTTTTCTCAGACGCTGTGTTGTCGAGCACTGGCCACCAAGTGGTCCTGTAAATCAAGACGTTTCTGATAAAACTGTGAATTAAAGGACAGAGTTTGAGTCATTTTTATTCTCATGTTGTTCGGCACGACTTATCTGGTAATGTGAGAGGTTTACAGATCCAGTCTTAAGCCTCCTGAACTGCTTGCAGCCTCATTGCCGCTTCCATGACGATGATGCCAAGCAACGGTACAGATTCTAGCTCTTGAGGCTAATGTTAGCTAGCATGCTACCAATGACAGAAACTTTAAATCTCTCCCTCAGTTCTCACTGAAGATTAGAAAGCCTTGTGTTGACCGCGTCTCCACACTCATTCAGACTTGTTTGAACTTCTGCTTTGGTTTTTATGCACAGCAACACAAGTTGCTCGATTTTGTTTACGTCTGCTTCACCATCAGATCATGTGAGGCTCCGTCTGGTACGATAGCTTCATCTCTAGTTTGTAAAATAGTGTACGCATGCTTAATATCAGAGAGAAGAATATTTGTGTCTTTGTGTTTCTTCTTATACGTGACAACTCGACTTCAGTCGGTTTATGAAGTCCTGTTGTTTGAGCCCAGCTTCAGTCTGCAGAGCCGTGAAGCCGGAGTGCTGCTACACAGAGCGGTGTTCACTGTTTTGCATCTCCAAATTCATCAGAGCTCGAGATATATAAAGGACATACAGACGGACGATGCTCCGGTTGCACAAAACACACTTTATATACTTTCAGATATATATAAGGCGATTTGTCTCTTTGCTCGAATTGATTCTTGGAATTTTCTGTAAGCCTCGACCTTGAACTTAACAAAGCAAACATAACGATCAATAATGTTTGAGAGAGCAACATTTGTTTGTCAGAAATAACAGTTTGTCTCGACTCGTACAGTTCTTCCTCAGGGCATGTTAACGTGGCTGCACAGACGGTGTCAAAGAGGAGGTGATATGCATGTGTAGGGAAACTTTGCTTCACTTGTGCCAACTGTCAAACTGTATTGATGCGTGTTCAGAAACCAGCACACAGGGCAGAGAAAAGCCAAAACTCTGGACATAATTCAGGGAACATTTTGAGAACTCTTGAACCCGTCGAGGTCGTGAAATCTGAAGGTTCATTTTGACTCGAGTGCTGCACAAGTTTCTTATTCTTATGCTTTTCCTTCTTGACAAACAGCCTTGACAACACTTCTGCAGGACAATGAACTTGTACAGATTGTGCCTCATTATTACTTTCGAGGGCTATCAGAGAATTATATCTTTATTTTAGTGTCAAGGCAATCCTGGATTTCAGAGTTCATGTAAAACTCTCACAGCTGCCTTCAAAATGTCTAGAGTCTGCATACACACTATAAATAACATGTGTCTTTCACTAAGTTGAAAGCAGACATTTCTTCCCCCCCCCATCAATTCCACCCCGAGCCAGCCGACTGGTAAATATGCCACTTAAATTCATTAGACATTGGCTCATAAAGAGAGTAATTATTTGGAGTCCTGTGCTTCCATCCGGTTAGCATAAGAGTCAATTAGGGTGAACAACTGAATGTTAACTGGCTCATTAGATGGCGGGAAACAAAGCAAATGTCACATTTCCATAGGAGTGCTGCCACTCTGCACAGTGCAGAGTTAGCAGGCCAGCTATAAGTAGTTAAGACAGTCCACACAGAGGATCTGTTAACGTGTGTTCAACACCAACACATCAGCCAGCTGAGCCGACGACAGTTCAATTATTTGTTTCCATTATGGAGATCGAGGTGATTCAAGTTGCAGACATGACTTTTTCTTTTCTTTGTGAGAGTTTTATTAAAGAACTTGTAAATCAAATTAAACTTACATTCCGTGAGTCAATATCTGTTATTAGACAAACCGTAGCAACGACGAATCCTTTAGCCGTTGACAAGATGAACTTCTGAGACATGAAGCAGATCACAAACAGCATTAACTTAGAATTTAACACAAGCAATGAAGCTGTTCGTTATTAGATGTTGTTCTGTTGAGCGTAGACATTGTTTTTTTTGTACTTAACTCAAGAAGTTAAAATGAGAATTGTTTGTTTTATAAAGGGCCAATCTACATAGCTATTCAACTAAATGTCTTCTGTTTAAATTCAAATTGTTTAAGTCACAATCCACAGAGAAGTTTGTGTTTTTACGCTGACTGTCACTGCCTTGGTGTTATAAACCAGCTGCTGTGTATGAAACACAGAAAGAAAAAACATGCAGTCAACTAATGATTATTTAATTAAGGATTGATCTATTGGAATATATGTTTTCATACTAATTGACTATTACATCAGAAGTCTCATCACTTTAGTTCGACTGACAGTCCAAGTTCCAAAGATATTCATTCATAACAACCTTTATAATTACCTCAAATGTTTAAAGCTGGAACCAACATTTGTTTCAGTTTCATTGATAAATAAATAACCTGATCATTCAAACTAGGCTGCACGAGGTGTTAAAAGCATAATGTTGGAATTCTTTTGGCAGACATGACATTTGAGACGTGATTCACGATTTATGAGCATGATTGTTTTTGCATCACAGTCACGATTTCCAGACAGAAATCAAATCACGACGATGTGACATTTAGTTCGGGGTCTTTATCAGACGAACATGTTTTCTCGCTCACTGAGAACTGAATCGATAATTCGACACCTGGCGATGCTGTGGTCACATCTTTAAAATATAAACTGCGGCCGCATTTGAAACTCGGTTCTGGCTCTGACATCGCCCACCCAGGCATGATGTGGCGAGGTCACCGTTTACAGCAGTGCACTGTAATCAAAGTCCTGTTTCATTCACGTATGAAAAGGAAGTAAAAGCTGCACCGATGTCATGGTCAAGTGTGAATTGAGAGCGCTGCTAAACGCTCTTCAGAATAAGACCTGAGCTCAGTCATCAGCCGGTAATAGACTCCATTGTGTAGTTCTATATAATATCACTGTTCCATCAACTTTCTAAAAAAAAACATGGAACACACTCACGTCGTGTATGAAAGTAATTAGGGTTATTGTGTGAAAATCTGGATCCCTTTTTACAGAAACAAGTATTTCCCCCTGACTATCACGCTGATCACACAGGCTGTGGAGGCTTTCAGGCAGCTCTGAATAGGCCGGAATTCAACAGGCGATGGACAGGGCCAGCATTTTAGTTGAAAACGTTAAAAAGAATGAGAGCTGTGGGAAAAAAATAACAGGGTTGACGTGTCAAAGATATTCATGTACGGTGTTGAAGACGTCTACTGAAGTTAGCATGCTAACCAGCTAGCCCCTCCCCTCCCGTCTCATAAAACCACTTTGTACGGCGAGAGGAGGTGAGTCTCATAGAAGCAGCAAGTTTTAAGTACACAAAATGTCAAGAAAGGAGATATGTTTTTTACAACATTTCCCTTACGGATCAGAAAAATACAGCCGCACATCTTCTGAATTCAAGTTTCTCTCTTTTGTTGAACTAAGACAAGCTTCACTTCCTTGTTAACTCACCGTAAAACACACATCATTTAAACTCAACTAAATAAAACTCAACAAAGACCTCGGACTTGGTTGCTACTTGCTAGCTGCAGCTAGTAGCTATAGCAAAGAGCACAGTGAGCAGCAGTAATGCTGCCCCCTACAGTGTTGGAGCTACCTTTTCTTATTATTACACCTTAAAACATTGAATTTGGGGCAGTAATTGATCTTCTGTTCACACAGAGAGAAGGCCCACTACTTTCTGATCAGATATGATCATTTATAAGAAACACAAGTGAAGAGAAGAGAAGAGAAGCAACAACAACACTGTAGAAACTTGTTTATATCCTTTTGTCTGGATGCATTTTTGTGCTTGGTGTAGATTGTTATCTGTAGCCAGGATACAGCTCAACAAATGACCCAACATCACACTCAGTTACACACCGGGGGATGGATGATACAGAGCCCGACAGATGTAACAAGCAGACTTTTGGGGAGGTGATAAAACACAAGAAATAGGAAGAGTCACTCCGGACAAACAAAAGAAGAAGCGCATTTCCTCTCAGGGTGGCAGAGAAGTTATCCTCGAGTATGAGGAGCACGGAGCCGGCTGCGAGAAAAACACCTTTAATATGAGAGCAACAGCCGGCAACACAGCGCCGCTTCAAAAGGAACAAGAAAAAGTGAATTCAAAAGCGAAGGTTACCAAAATACAACAACAAAAATAAATTATCTCCGAATAAAAACCACACTCAGACATGCATCCGGACTCAATCGAGCGGCGCTGGCTTCCTCTTCCTCGCCACAAACGAGAGAAGGCCGGAGAGAGTGTGAGGTGAGCGCAGGAGGGATGTGATTCAATTTTTATTCTCATCCATCAGCGTATATCCCCATGACTCTACCGAAAGTGTTTTCCTACTGGCAAATGTGGCAGCGCTTCGGTAATAAATCATGAGCAAAAGCTGGGGCACCCAACTCAGCTGACATGATTCTCAACAATTGGATTTCTCGAGCTGTGCATATGTTATCATGGCAGCGGCGCCGTGAGGAAAAGCAGTTCAGCCACCGTCAAGGTCCAGGGCGGTGCCAGCGCAGCGGAGGTGCAACGATCTCCGGTCTTCTTCCAAACGCAACTTCATATCTAATATTTATTTTCCTGTTTTTTTTTGTCATTTTATTGTCAGGAGGTCAAACGAGGGTCACTGTGAACTCAGCTGTACACACATCGCTGTGATAATGATAGTGATTTTGCATCGTAAGTGTCCGGTGCACCGACAAAATAATGTTTTCACAACAATAACATTTGCGGTTGCGTCAAAATATCCATTAATAAAAGGGCGGATGTATTGATGTATTTCATTCCCTGCAGGCAGAAATGTAAAGCTATGTAAATGAACCCGATGCAAATACAGTAGGCACAAACTGCTTATATTCAAACCCTTATCTTCCTTTCAAAATACAGCTAATAAAACTCTAAGCATAACAATTGGACCTGCAAGCAAGGTTAAACATTTGCAGCTGTGCCCTCTGCCTGCGCCATCCTCATCTCTGTCCAGCAACATGGTGAGAAGTGCTCGGTGAGAGGAGGCAGACAATGAAATAAAAAAATAAAAAAATGCAGATTAGTCACCAGAAATTGGATTTGCGCTCGCCAGAAAAGCATCCCGAAAACATGTGATGAGCTTCACACAGCCGGAAATGAAGAGAGTGAGAGAGAGAGAGAGAGGGAGAAAAGAAGGGAGTGGGAGTGGAGGTGGGTGTGAACAACAGCTACTGTAAGAGTTCTGAAGAGACGGCAAATGATCCACGGGGTGAAAAGGAGAGAGCGCCGGGCCGCGTCACACTCGGCAATTCACAAAGATAACAGCCCTCCAGAGAGCAGGCTGACTATAATTTTCTCTTTTCCTTAATTTTGTTGTTTGGTTTATTTATAAAAATGTGTGATTGGACCATGACTGAACAGCACACAGTGTTTGTGGGGGGATTTCCTCTGATGGAAACCCAGAAATTCTTAATTGTGATTCCCCTCTGCCGTCCCTTCATGCTTCATCTTGGTTTAAAAAAAAGTGCCATCGAGGCCTGTGTGAAGTTTTTTTTTTCCTGCCTGTAAAGTGCTCGTGTGCGCGAGCAGATGGGGAGCGAAAGAGTACCGGAGCATGACAATATAATGAGTCTACTAATCATAGCGTCCAGCCAAGCAGACAGTGAAGCTATTATCAACAGTTACAATAGAGGCCCCAGCAAAGGGACAAAAAACTTTCACGAGGACGGTCCTCGTGTTGGAATCAACAGGATCAGGGGACGACGGCCGCTCGTGAGACCGCACACTGACGAATGACATCATCCACAGCACGTCATAACACTGTAGTTCTGGATTTCATGCTTCTGTCTGGGTCGGATGTTTAGTGTTGTAAAAGCACCCAAAAGTCACAGTAAATACAATAAATTGAGTCAAAGTGAAGGTTTCCTGTTACAATATAACTTTGATGAAAGTGAAAGTCACCTGTCTGAAAAGCACTTGAGTAAAAGTTGTGTATTTCTTTCAAAAGTCACAAGTAAAAGTAAATGAAAGAAATATTTCCATGTACATGTTCACTGTTTACTCTGGGTGGACAGATATTCAGAACTTTTTCGCATCATTAGACAGTTTTTTTTAGATGTGATTGCCAGAAAAATACATTAATTAGTGCCTGTCAGTCACATATAGTGGATTAATAAGTATCACATTTGCCTCCGGTAGTGGAGCAGAAGTATTGAACTATTGTACTATAATTGTTACATCCCATTGCTGTTGATATAAAACATGTCAGATCAGCTCATCAAATTTGATTATCTGTTGAAGTAATTTATGTTTTTTTTAGATTTCAGCGATTTTACATGACCGAACAAACGTAAATAAAAGTAATGATGATGAATAATCCAGAGTTTAACACCTACAACTGAAGGTTTACCACACAGATGACATTAAGTGAAGTCACAACCTTTATGTTTCTATCTTTGCCGCTCGTTAATAAAACAAGGCAGCAGAAAAGCTTTCATACGATACTCGTCAGACTCTGCACTTGATCAAACATGCGTTCATCTGTCACAACCCAGTCCGCTGCATGCAGACCACGGCTTTAGATAGATGGATTGTGTCATTTTCAGCATCGGTGAGCAGCCGTTTCTCACCGACAAAGCCTCATAAAACAAACTATTGTAAACTACCTGTTGACGCTAAACAGGAGACAGGCGAGGTCTGTGATTAGAGCCAGATGTTTCCCTCAGGAGTTGGTAAAATAAATAAAGCTAAAGGGAGAATAAATGTCATATCAATCTTCACAATCATCAGATGGACAGAAATAACACCAAATAAATGAAAATGATCAGCTGGATGTGTAAAAAAGAAAAACCAGAACAACTTTATAAGGTGACAACAGTATTAGTGCAGTTAGAGTATAAGTGGTCGGTGTTTGACGTTTTGTCATCTGTACACGGTTTCCAAATTTCTCCATTCTGTCTTGTTTAGGACATTTTGTTTTTCATCATTTTCAGAGCTTTTCATTTTCCGTGTGAAGCTGATGACACATCCCATCCACCAGTGAAGTCTAATGATGACAACCAGCCCTGACACTGTTAAATATTTCCTTAGCGATATCAAATATTTGAGGTCACATTAGAAAACTAATGAGCTGTCTGAGGGTCTCACTTCTGGCACCTGAAGTGACACAGAATAAATTAACAGGTATGAAATGTCGTAAAAAACAAACACTCCCACTGGAAACATGACAAGGATTTTCTGTTTATTTCCTTGGGAGTATATCTTTAAGCTACGAAAACGGTTTTATAAATACATCTCCTAATTAGTTTGGACTTAACTGAAACGAGCATTTTAGTTTTTAATCTAACAAACCAATCAAAGACACTCAACAAATTATGATATAAAACTGAGGGAAAACACAAATCTTCATATAATAATAAAAAAAACAAAAACTGAGCAAGTGATTAATCAACTTCACAGATCCAGATTGGACTAATAACTATACAGAGCAGCTGAATCTAAAGCAGAAGGAGGCTGCCGCGCTTTATTCTACATTAAATAACAGTCAAGCTTTTTCGAGAGTTACCTTGAGTTTTCCACCAGACATCTGCGAAAGGTAACGGAAATATAAAAATGTAAATATCAGCGTGTCTGTGCACAGAAGGGCAGATGCTCAACAAAAAATATCCAATTCCTCTTCAAGCTTTTATTTAGTTATAACTTTTCCTTTTTGATGTTGTGAGCGGTTAATTAAGATACTTGTATGGAGACCAGTGCATCAATGTCAGGAGGTTCAGCACCGAGGACAGCTCCTTGAATGCTGTACACTTCATCAAGGGACATTTAGGATTTAAGAATAGTAAATACATGTGTGATTGCCTTGATAAGTCCTCTGGGAAATGGTTTATGTGAATGAATTTGTGTGATTAACATTTCTACTGTATTCCACCTTGATCATCAATGCTGCTCTTCATGATGTTTTGATGAAGCATGTTCTTTATTTTCCTCTCGTGGGTCGTTGCTTATCGCATGACCTCTTACATGTAGACTGGATACGGACTGCGCTGTACTCCACAGAGGCTGTATTCTCCATGAGATGTTATTCATATACATGCTGTTTTATATGTCTCAATCAGCGAGGAGACACTTTCACGTATAAACAGCATACAGACTTTATCATTAGCAGCTTATGTGAATGAGCATCTCGATCATCCTCCTCCTGGCAAATCTCACATACGGCTCAAAACATTAGAAAGATATTATAGAATTAATTCCATGCCTGATTTTACAGAACATTACACCGCACGTAGCCACGCTGTCACCCTCGCCTGAGCCTGAAGGCAGGCAGGCTTCCTCACTGATATCACCAGCAGTGGATTAGCCATATACATCATATCAATACACTGCCCACACTGTTTATATCTGTACATATTATGTACGTACGCTTCTATTTCTATTTCTGCTCCAGCTCTTCTTCTTACCTTTTTATTATAGTGTATATATTTTTACTATTATTATCGTATATTGAACTGTCCTTTGGCTGCAGTGACACACACAGTTCTCCGTTTGTGGGACGAATAAAGACATTTCTGGCTAGGTGCACACAATAATGCATTTGTATCCAATATGTGCTGATGTTTAAAGTGCTCAGAGGTGGCTCTAAAATATATCAAACCGGCTAAGTTTCAGGCGTACCGGTGTAACCAATGCAAACGTTTGGGCACATGTGCAACCAAGACACCCCGAGCCTAGAAAAAAGGTAAAACACAACCGGTGCTTATAAAACATGGTGACTTCCTCCTAAACGCCGGTGAAAATGGCTCAAGACCAAATGTTTTCATATATAGCCAAACACCTCAACTGCATTGTCGTATAATGATCTGTCACCGGGTCAGATTCCTACTTTGGGAGAAGGAGCAGGAGAATGAGAATAAGACGAACTAGTTATCTGGATTAAAACCATCCTGAAAGTGGTTAGCAACAGTGTCAACCACTGTGTCACCGCGCTCTGCATACAGGTTGGATAAGTCTTACATTTTTTCACGGTGGGATGACTTGAAGCGTCTCACAGTCTGTGGAGTGAAGCTGCTCTGTGGTCCGGTGGTTCGGTTATGGCACTACTCACAGAAAAATAATGGTTCTTAAATGGTTCTTCAAAGAACCATCACCAATTGAAGAACCTTTTTATATAGGGGATGGTTCTTCACATACTTTATGTGGTTCTTTAAAGTACTAAAGGTTCTTCATTTTTATTGGAGTTATTTGCTGGCATGTAATAGCATGAAATTAGGGCTGCAACTAACTATTTTCATTAATCGATTAACCTGCAGATTATTTTCTCAATTAAGACCCAGAAATGCAGCAAATTCTTACATTTGACTTTTTTTGTTCAAAAATGACTTAAACGATTATGAAGTCCTATCATCAAAATAGTTGTCAATACATTTACATAACTGTTTCGACAGTGGATTGTGTTTGCAGGAGGCTGTTCCGTTTGTGTAGTTTCAAAGATCTTACAGTTTTTGAACTTGAAACCCTGCAGTGTCCATGTTATCGTCCTTGTTTTTCAACGTACCCATAATGATTTGATTTAAAATGCTCAAAGAACCATTTATTCTGAAAAATTACTGAAGAACCATTTAAAATAGGTTCTTTACTGAACCAGTTGGGTCCACAAAGAACTTTCTTGAAAATGGTTCCTTAAAGAACCTATTTCTGCTAAAGTTCTTTGAAGCACCATTTATGGTGCCTCAAAGAACCATTTGATGGTTCTTTGAGGCACCTTTGGGGGTTCTTTAAAGAACTGTTTGCAGGAATGGTTCCACAAAGAACCTCTTGCTAAAAGGTTCTTTGTGGAACTAAAAATGGTTCTTCTATGGCATCACTCCAGAAGAACCATTTTTGGTTCCAGTTAGCACCTTTATTTTTCTGTGTGATAAAGTAAAGTTTACTTTGTTTCCTTACAGGAGTAGCCACGAGCCAGTGAGAAAAGGCAGGAGGCATTCGATTTACATACCATTTGCCATCCGCCTGCCATAAATTACCAACAGCTCACGCTGTTTTTCAGGATTAGTAACCAGTCAAATTAAACCTGGTGGTGTTATGCTCCACCCTCCACTGTATTAGACATACCCACAACTGATGACAAGGGGTATTTACTTCTCTATGCATAGGACATCTTTTTCAGTACAGCTTATCATTGCCTGCTGTAATGAAGGCATCGACTTAGTTAAATATATATGTTTTGTTCTGAAGGTTGTAGCACAACCATTGTAATTAGCTTGACAATGGGGGTTATTTCTGGAGGGACTTATGCTCACATTTCATTCTGGTTTTCTTACTCCCCTGCTGTGTTTTTCTGCGGTGCAGACTCCTTTCTGAACTTCAATTACTGCGGAATAAAAGAGAGAGGTCAGAACTACAGGACTTGACAGTTAGATGGTGCAGCTTTAAAGCTTAGCTCTCTGTTCGTCGGTCGGCGCTATCAACTGTGCGATCTGTAAATGAGTGATCCTTTCTTTACGTGGCGCTGAGAATGACATCACTTGGATCCTTCTCATATCTACAGAAAGCTGTTTGATTAGGGGAATGATAAGCGAGATTAAATCTGCTGTGTTGCAGATTAACCCTCTTCATTCAGAAGAGACGACTTTCCAGTACATTTTGTAATCCACTTCAGACGCATTACAAAGTTATATTCCCTTTCATCTCTCGGATGCCCTATAGGCCGAGAAATTCTGCACATGGAGAACCTTGAGCCGAACTGAAATCAAAGCTAAAATAAAAACAGCGGGGCTGCACAGCCTTTTTTTCCCATGATGTCTCCGAGGACAGAGGATGAGCGATGGCAGCATGTTTGTACCACCGACATTTCTATGAAGTTTACAATAACAGTGTCTTAGATATTACAAAACATCTTGGCAGGGGTGCTTCTGATGCAGAGAGACAGTGAGGTATAAAGGCTCCATACACAGATACTGTAGCATAAACAATGTAGAAGTGAAATAGAACTGATAATATATTCACACAGTGGCTTTAAGGAAATTATCTGACAAATCCTTTTGATTTTTTTTCTTAAAATATATACAAACACAACTGAAATGCATCATATTGTGTTTTAACCATCTCAGTATCTCAGTGTAAAACTCAGGATGTACCTGATGATGTTTGTGCTGTCAGACGTCTCAGAACTTGAAAAGTCTTGTGAAGTCTCGTAAAAAAAAAAATCGCACTGGAATATCCTGAATGATTTTCAGCTCATGAGCTTCAAAGTACGATGGTTCATCGATTGATTATCTGATACTTTGAGATCGTCATAATTAAAGGAAAAGCGACGGAAACGACGTGTTCAGGAGTGATTTTTCTTGTGAGTTTTGATGTTGTGCTGTCAGGTTTCATGTTACTTAAAGAACATCCCATTAAAAATGAGGTAATGCCATTGCCGCCAGGGCTCGCAGACCTCAGAGTAACCTGCCTCATCATTTATTAACTTCTACAGTATCTTCTGACAGTCCCATCTCCCCTTGCTTGTTTGTTTTGCCAGTTTGTTGTGCAGTGCTGTGTGGCCTCCTCACATCAGTGCATGGATGGACCTCTTCCCCTACCCTTGCGATCAAAGAGCCAAGGTCCTGCATCGGTGGCATCCATGTTCTACTATGCGAAGCAAGAGTGGGAAACTCTGGTGCGGCCAAATCCACCAGGTGGTCTACCTTGCTACTTCCCTGCAGGTAAGGCTGGTGCCACTCGAACAGTCGACTGTGGTTGAACCCATCCAGACCAAAGGAGCACGCATGGTGGGAACTTCTGAACAATCACCAGTATTTAGCCTCGACATTGAGCTGGTCATTGATCAACTAGACACAGCAAAGGTGTCAGAGCAGCTCCCACCTCAACAGCTGCAGATTCAACATCACCAGCACTGCGGGGAGCACCCACATCATCATCACCCTGCACCCTCTCAGCCTCCCTTCCAGCTGGGATCAACTTTGGGAGAGACGGAGATGCTGGAACTTCTTGAACTTCGGTCTGACTCAGAAGAGTTTTGGAGTTGATAAAGGTCCTTGCCCAACATTTTACGTTCTCCATAAAGAGCTGAGCTCCTGTAATGCACCGAACACTGAGCTTATCATGAGAGGCAGTGTGCTTTGGACCATTGGGAATATATTGTCATTGTTGTTGCTTTGGACATGATTATTGTTGGTGGAATCATACCATACAATAATCGTTGCTGTTGGCATCAGTCAGTCAGTCAACTACAGATTAGACAGTAAGTTTAATTCCCTGCTCACTTCTGAGTCAACAATTCTCCCTTTGAACAAATAGTCACCATTTTCTCCGCCTGAATTCAAACAAATAAAAGGGACGTGTTTCCCCTCTTGTTCCGCTCCTACGAGAGAAGTAAGTATAGCATTTAACTCGGCTCTAGCTGGAGGTGAGATCCAGCAGCTGGAACACACTCTGCGCACCACAACATGAGAGAATAATGGTCTTAATCTTCACAAACTACCTCATTAGTATCATCAACCACACGGGGCGAGCAGGACCAAAGCGGCTCCCTGAGGTACGCCAAAAACATTGCCCACACAAAAAGCTCAAGCATAGTGCGGGAGGAAACAAAGGTCTCGGTGACGAACGGACTATCAAACAGAGCCTTAATGGTAACCTCGTCCCGCCTCTCTCAGTAATGCATTACCTCTCCTAATTAATTCAGAAACAGCATGGGAAATATGATTTCCATCTATATATAGCATTACGGAGGTGACTTTCTTGCCATTTAAGTTACTATTCGTAATGATGAAGTGCTATAATGGCCGCATTATGGAAAGTGAAGCAAAATAAACAACAGAGAACGCCCTCAGGGTAATATATATTCAATCGCTTTACTGCAGAATAAGCCGTCTGTTTTCCTCGTTGTTGACTTTGCACTCTAAACTGGAGATGCAGCCTGAGCCGTCGCACGTACTCCTCAGGATGTGTGACAGAGGCCTGCAGAGCTTGCAAAGCAGGTAGCACCGGCTCCTCACAGGCAGAAGAAACAAATAGAATTATTTATGGGTGTAAAATATTTATTTGGGATCTGTCTGTGCCCCCATTGCTAAAATATAACATCGGTGGGAACCCGGAGTGGGCTGGAACACTTAAAGATTAATCCCTCCTCGTTTCGCTGCCATAATAACGGCAGATTTGACGGTTGTGGCAGAAAACAACCACGGGTAGCCTAATTAAAATGAAGATGCATGTAAATAAGTGAGCAGTAGCGAAGTAACCCAGCCTACGTAGCACCTAAAATAATAATAATAATCTCCATTGCTTGACATCTTTGGTTGAAAAGTCACTTCAGATTACAGCTGTATCAGATATTATACAGTGAATTAGAGATGCAGTGCATCACCCTCACTTACTATGGTTTGGGTGACTCGGTAACAATATTAATGAACTACATTGTGTGAGGCAAAATGGAAATCAGGATGACCTTGTTGTTCAAATACCGCCGAGTAGCTGGAATACAGAGTAAACACTCTCCTTTTCCAGGTTCCAGAGGAGGATTTAACAAGAGCTTCATGTTAGCGGCTGAAAAACAAGACGAATCTCAACACCAGCGAGACGTCTGCATCTGCATACTGAAGACTAGGAGCTGTGATGCTCTTAAATCTGAGCGAACGTGACAGTGGAAATGTGCAATTCATTTTAAATGTGCTCTTTAAGAAATTAGCTATTCTTCTTTAAGACGTTTTAAACGTCGGACGATTCGGCGCGCTGACCTCTGAGTCGAAGCAGTGGCTGCTGTCAGTCATCTCCTGAAAATCAGTTTTTAATGGCGGCTTTGCTCGTGAACTGAATGAGCTGAACATCCTTTTATGTATTTTGTTATTTGCTTCTATTTAAAAATGTGTGTGTGTGTGTGTGTGTGTGTGAGTCTGTCACAATGGCAGCCCAGCCGCTGCCAACACTGGCTAAAAGCGTCAAAATATCAATGCGAATAAAATCCCATTTTTGTTCGTCCAGTGTGATTAAAAAATGCTGTCAAATGGCAAAAATGCACCCGGAGCCAATAACGATATGAAACCGGGGCTGGAACTCCTCCACTCGCACAGCAGATCTGATTGTCTCAGCTCTGCATTCAAAGCTCACACATCCGCCCACACCTCCGAGACAAGGTGCAGTCACCGAGGCAGCGATGAGGAGTTCAAATGTGATTAGTTCAAGACTAAAAACAGACCTAATAATAGCAATCTATGATTAGCCCGTCACATTTATTAGAATGACACGTCCAGTGTGTGGCCTGAGGTGTGTTTGAGAGACGCACAGATGAAGCAGGAGTCCAAGTGCAAATGGCAGAGCTATTTTATATTTTCATTTTGAGTCAGTGTGTGTGCTTTCAGCCTGTAGACGTGTCTACTCCAGCAGCCTGGTCAGTGGCCCGACGCTTCAAAGTTTGACACTCTAGTTACCTCTCTAGTGTCGACTCTTGAAACACCCCTCAAGTGCAGCGAGAAAGTCCAAGTCAGTGGCTGGTTAGGTGGGTCATTCAAACCAGGGTTTGTGTCCCACTTGTGACCAAACATCAGGTTAATAATATTCCAAAAGTCGTGAGAAATCAAACTATGCAAATCGTTAGTGAGTGCTCTTCTTTTGAAAGTCTAACCGGATTGATTGTTGATTAATACCTATTATACCATGGTCTGGGGGAATACTCGATTCTGATTGGCTGTAGGGTGTAGATTAATCCCTGGTATATGGACACCTACTAAGTAGTTCCAGTCAAATTGTCTGTTCACCGTCTAAATTAATGCGCTGGCTGGCGTAACCATAGCGACGGGAACGCAGTCAAAGCCGCTGTTTACAATTTATTTCCAGCACTGAGTGCAGTCCGTCAGTCCTTCAGTGCCTTATCCTCTGAACACCACAGGATGGAGACTGTAACACACAAGCTGCAGAAAGTACACTTCCCCTCTAAACTTACTCATACTTTTTTTTTTTTTAATCACATAAGCGAATAATCTCACATCCCGTTGGCTGTTCAGCTCTCTGCTTCAGGCTGTGGCCACAGTAACGTTACACACGGCCGATCATTTGTTCGCGAAAATCTTGATATTGATTTGGGGACGATGACATGACTGGTAAGCTAGCTAGTCTTGTTGTTAAATATACTGTCAAATTATATTTACTGTTCGTCAACCGTACAGCAATGTTATCGACTTTGAATCTCGCTAGCATAGCGTTAGCTTTCTGGCTCACCGCTGAGCGGACTAGAATATCTCCCGTTGCCAAGTTGTATCTAAGGTCCATCCTATTTACTGGAGAGATGAACAACGTTTCCGTTGCATAAGAACCTTACGGGAGGGTAATGGTTGTTCCAGGTATTAGTCAAACCCTCAGGCGTTACCAGGGAAACTAAGTTTTTGCCTGTGAAAAACTTTATATTTTGATTGTAAAACGCATGAAAATATAAATTAATGGTCTTAATTTATTTTCTTTGGCAAGTGACCATGGTATAAGCGGGATAATGCCGGACGAGGTGTCCATAATCAGGAATTAATGGACTTCGCAAAGTCCATTAATTCCTGATTATGGACACCTCGTCGGGCATTATCCCTTACTTGTTGCTAACCTGACCGCGGACCCTTTCTTTGAATGTCTTACCGGACGTTGAATATTACGTATTGTTGTAGAAAAAGCATCATCGTTTGAAGCGTACGCTCGCTGACCAAGCTGCTGGATTTGACGAGCTGGAGTGTGTGAGAGTGAGAATGTGTTGGTGGTTTCAGCTCTGCTGAGAGAGAACAAAACAATTCACACAGGATCAGAATCTCATCAGAAATCGGGCGCGGCAGTAAATCAAAGACTGAAGCAACAATCTCGGGGTTAAACATGTGTCGCCTCTGTACTGGGTCGTGTTTGTGCTGTTCTCCCTCCCTCAGGTGAGATCACGGGACCTCTCCGATGGGGACTTGTGGGACAGTCTGCCAATTCTCACAGAGCGGGTTTATTATGCGAGCACTGTAGAGTTGATATTGGAGGTCTGACATTGTCACCATCAGCAAATATTCACAGAGCTCGGCGCAGCAGAGACCGAGAAGTCATGATCATAAACTAAATCCCCATAACCAGAGTAAAAACAGAGCAGGATGCCAACTATAAAGCAGAATCCAAAGCACTGTGACTGTTTCTCAGTAAAGCTCCTCCGACCATTACGGAGAATTTACTATCCAGTGAAATGAGATGTATAAATCTGAGCCCGGCGCTGAACTTGCTATGCGGCAGCAGGTTAAGGCATGTCAGCCACGCAGCAGATAGTTACACACATTGAAAACCCAAACAATTCATTGCATGCAGCAGAAAATCTCTTCCTCAAAAGTCTGATGACTATCAGTATATCTTAAGTTTGGCAGCGAGCGCGGCAGCAGCACGCGAGCTCAGCAGTTGAGATGTAATTACGATGTGCAGAATAATAAAGCAGGCTGTCACATAAACCAAGTGCTCTGAGTGGAAATGTTTCTTTAATGTGCAGCTGGATGTTTCACGCGTGTGTGCAGAAAATGTGACTCCACATAAAGCCAAAATATTAGAGGGAGGTGATAACTGGGTTGTGGTTTGGCTGAGTGCGAGACAAAGTTCACATCTGAACAAAGAAAATGCAACACACCTGTTTACGTTGAGCTTCCCCAAAACTGAAGACAGCTCGAGGGAAATACGCTGCAAAAACCAATCCAGCCAATAACATCGTACCACCGTCCACATGTCACCACTTTATACAAACAGCGTGAAAGTTCTGGCATGCAAAATGCCAAACAGTAAGCAAAAGCTCAGCTACTACAGGCCATTAGCAATGTGTAGAAACACGCTAGCAGCACAAGCTAAATTTAGCATCATCGAGTAGTATGCAACAAACCAACATATTACAAGCTGTAACATGCAAATTTAATGAACCCAAAGAAAAAACAGGCTCAATAGAGAAAAACTTGAGGTCAGCACAGTACAAATATATGCCTATGAAATAAAACCACTGTATCTAATAGTACAGCCAGTGAAAAGTACAAAAATACTCAAAGCTTTAGGGTTTTGTCAAGATTGCATGAGTTTAACAGAACACTGTTTTTGAGAAATCCATGACATTAAGTGGAAAAAGGTCTGACTTCACGGTGAGTTGGCACAAAATGACCCGTGAGGATCTTCTGTGTCTCAGCAGACGGCAAAACCTTTGGGAGGAGCGGTGGGGTCCCTGTAAACAGCACTAAACCCAACGCCAGATAAGCTGACAGGAGAGGTGGAAGGATGGTGTCTGAGCTGGTGCAATCTTGATTATCACCCTCCCCAAAAGCTAAATGACTGGCGTGAAGGCATCCGGCTTGTTTAGAAAAACCTACATGCACAGCAACAGCAGCTACACGTATACTTATACGTGAAGTTAAAGCAGACTAAACAAAACACACACAGTAATGCATTTCCATCACAACTACCTGCCTGAAGGTGTGTCTTGAAGCGATGACGCGCTTGTCCCGATCTTCGCAGTACTATCGAAGAATTACCGCTAACAAAGTCGCTCCGCTAATTCAGTTACAAACACATTTCACTTACTATGACTTCTTCACATTAAAAGCATCCCATTATTCAGTCATTTAAAAAGCTTTTATTATGAAGCAGCATCGCAGGAAACGTGTTTTCACCGCCAGTAACTGAACACGAGACCGGAAACAGCTGAAAGCGAACACGATGAAACAGTAAAACACAGCAGATGTCTGAAAGAACAAACAGGACGAGAGAACTAGATACAGTGTAGAAGCTTACAAAAGTACTGAACTTCTTTCTCTAAGGTTTCCTGCAAAAACGTGAGTTACGTATCGATAGTCATGAGACATCACCGCAGTCTGCTTGGAGGCGAGGCGGCCGTGGCTTGGCCCTACAACGGAGCAGATCCATCGCCGGCATGGGTGCAGTAAAACTGGTGATGGAAAAGCAAACCAGCGTGGTTCGGTTTGACTCAGTGCGGCCAAAACTGGTAGTGGAAAACTGGCATATGTCTAGTGTGTGTGTGTGTGTGTGTGGCAGCATAGTGTAGCTCTCGTTTAGTATAATGAGTCATTACCTCTCTCTGTATTCAGATAGGAAACCCAAAGTGATGTTTTAAAAAAGAGGGACATCATGTTGCTTTAAAGTCAATCAGGCAACATTAGTGGAACAACCTCCTGCCACCGAGGCCTCATGTCCAGTCACACAGTAAATCAGTGCAGACGGATGGTGCAGCCTGTGCATACCGCTCATAAACAGGCCTATACACCAGCTTTGAATGGAATTATCCAGCCAAGAGGACAAAACACAGTCAATTAAACACAAATGGCCGACAATAAATAGGCCTGAAGAGAGCTGCGGACACCACGGCGGGTGCAGAAAGCAGCATTAGGCCCCAGAGATGAAACGACAGCAGACAACACAGACATGTAAACAGTTTAACCCCCACAGCAACGGCAGCCGCAGGACCTGCACACATTTTACACACAGCCAAGAACACACAGTCACAAAGTCACGCCGCCAGGCAACACAGCAGACACACTCACCTGTGTGAAGTCAGTCTGTGAACCTCGCGCACCGTGAAGTCCTCGTTAGCCTGCCCGCTAGAAGCAGTCCACTCAGCGTCTCTTCCCCACCGGCCTCCACAAAGTCCTCCAACATCTGAGCTGAAGAGGCTCTGCTGTGTCACAAAGAGCAGCAGCGTCCATAAAAAGAAAGCCAGAACGTTGTCACACATCACTGGAAGAAGAAGGGAAAGTTATTTATTGTGTAAAACCGTGTGTAATTTACCAAAATGTCCCCTTTGACTTTCTGGTTTTCCTGTGTGAATTTAAAGAATATATTAAAACTCTGACACTTACTGTGTCACGTTTCTGTTTCAATGTTTTGGTTTTGTTAGGTCACAAGGAACAAGACACAGGTGAGACAGGTGGAGAGGACAGGTGCAGGCAATCAAACAAAAGAGGAAACAGAACAGTGACAGGAAGTGGACAAGACATGGCACACACGGACTACAAAATAAAACAGGAAGTGACCTAACAAAACCAAAACATGAAACAGAAACGTGACATATTGAAACTAAAATAAGTAACAAACAAAGATATTTTCAAAGAGAGATGTCACGAGTCATTGATTTCAACTGTAGTGGCACAAATAAATGTTGTAAAAGTCACAATTTGATTTTGTGTTAAAATATTACTTCAGTAAAAGTGAATGTCGCCCCGACAACAAAAATATCTGATGTTAAATGTAGAAAGAAAAGTAATTTTCTGGCTATAATTAGTGTACACAACTATAGTGGGCACTACAATTAAATGTAAATTATGAATATATTAACATATATATACATATACGTAAGGAACAGATAATGGAAATACGCAAAAGTTGTATTTAAGTACAGTACTTGAGTAAATGTACTTAGCTACGTTCCTGCAAATAAAATAAAATACACAAAAATGTGCATAAATTAAATACAGTTCAATAAAGTTTTATTGAATCGATACGCCATGCAATAAAAATGATGTCCAACATGATTTTAGCCCATTAACAAAGAATAATGATCCATTTTCTTCAAGGTCATGAATAATAAACCCTGGAGGAGCTAATTCCTGAAACACTGCAGCCATAAAACACAGTTTCATAATGTCTGTGCTCACTGCAGGGATCTGGACTCCTTCTCATACGACTTCAGTTAAACATCATGTTTATCACATTTACATCATCATTAACGACCCGACTGCTGCATCGTCTTCTGAAAAAAACACAAATGAGATTCTAAAATAAACACATCACAAGAAATTGGCCCGTATTGATCGAGGGGTCGCTCAGTCTGGAGGACATTGCGATACTCTAATAACATTTGCCTTCAGTGGAAATAATGAGCAGGTTCTCCTTCGCAGGACGGCACCATGTGTAAGCCATTAAGCGACCCTTAGCTTCTTTATCCTGCCAGGTTTGTCAATTTGTTAAGATGACCTTTTTTTTTTTTTTGCTGCTGTATCGCCTGCACCCATTATTTTGCTGTTTCCCGTCCGCTCCGCTCGCCTCGCGGTCACTACAATCGTTAAAAGGAAATGACAACAATGACAGCTCTTCATTGCACATTTTCTCACAGCGACAATGAGTCCGCTTCATTTGTATTAATAATGGAAAATCCCCGGGGGCGCGGGCTGTATAATACCTGGGCTAATGTCAGCCGCTGCTACAAAAACATGTCAGCGTGTTTTTTTTCAGGAGGCAGAGTTTTACAATTAGTCTGTTGATTAATCCCAGTAGCATCGGAGAAACAGGGAGTATTACTTTCATCCTCCATCATTATTTATCTGCGAAGCTTCCCGACACATTTATCGTGCATTCACGGATATCCCAGCTCTTTATTTGCGTTGATGTTTCCTTTCAATAAGGAGTGATAATGTGCATATTTTTACACTGTGTATATAAAAATCTGGGTGAGAAAAACACAGTCATCTAATATTTACATCGCCTTGTCTTTTGCCTGTGCATACATATGCAGCGTGATGAATAACAGTATTTCTTTCATCATATATTTCCCGTCTCTCCTCTGTATGTGTGCAGCTTTACTGTAGAGCATTTAGCCGAAGCTAGTAAACCACAAGGGAGCTCTGTATGAATGACTGCTGCTGTGGTGAGCGGAGGATGTGACCCCCCTCCTGGCAGAGCGTTACCTTGCAATGCATCCCCTCTTCCTCCCTCCCTCCCTCCTCCTCCTCCACTCCAGCTGTGTGCTCCCTCGGTCCGTCTGCATCCTGTCTCCCGAGGCTGCGAGCCGTCATTAACAGGCAGAGTAAGCCGCGGCCTCTTCTCCTCTCTTTCCCCTCCGTGGGTTTTCACATAAACATAAGCCTCCCGATGCCTCCACCTGGCATTCTTGAAATGTCAGAAGAATTGTCCCAAGGCTTTCCGGCCCGTTAAATTAAGCCAGACATGCAAAACTGAACCTCTAATGAAGTACATTAACCTGGAGCGCTGTGCCTCCGTTCACAGCGTTGTGTTGTTTGCTTACAAACAACCATGGGGGTGAGAGGAGGGAGGGGGGGAGAGAGAGGCTGAGGGGTGGAGATACACTTGACAAGCATGTTACTGAGGGAAAAGAGTGTGCAGTGACTCGGTGGCTGCGAAACACTGATGCATCGCGGTGTCTTCTTCAAGGATTGAACAGATGAAACGCTTTGTCCGACATCGCTGATACGACTGACAGAGAAGAGGAAGGAGGAGAGAAAAAAAAAACAACACAGAACTCTCTCAGGATCACATTTGTCTGGCCGACACCACCGATGTGCCCACAGACCGCCGAGTCAAAATGAGCTATTGTGTGTCCGGCTTTTTTGGAAGGGCTTTAAAAAATGCATTCATCCAGTCGTACGTTTGAGATGATTTAGTGTCGCTGACTTTCTGTGAGACTCAAAATGGCATTTAAGGTTCGGGACTAACACCGAGATCTGTCAACTCTGGGTTTCGCCATTTGTGTCACAGGGTTTATTGTAAGTCATTAAGTGAGATTTCACCTGTCCGATGCACAAAAATGGTCACAATAAGTGAGGGTCTTCAGTGTTTGGGAGGGATGCTGATCGATACTAATGACTGAGCATCCACTTTAGCCGAATGCCCGTGTTTCTGGCTTTCAGAATTCCCCTCCGTCGTCTTCTATTTACAACCGCTCAAAAGGTAAGGACTGGTGATAAAAGCAAACGCAGAGCCACAAAAAAGCAAATTAAAATGGATATCTTAAATTAAAGGGTGACAAAATTGAAGTGTCATGATTGTCATCCTCTACAATTCAGAATCGATTTAAAACAGGTGGAACTCAACCACGCCAACAGGGGCGCACCTACTCAGTCATCTCGTGGTTCATCTTCAAGACAGGCAGGGATTTGGGCACATTTTGGATTGAACAGCTTATTGATAGTTAGCTTTGCAAGACAAGAGGTGAGGCTATTTGTAGGGGTATTGTCACAATTATGAGAGAAAAGTAGAGTAGAGAGGCAGACAGGATTCAGGAACTACAGGTGAGCTTTATTAAACAAGAAAACACAAGTCCAGGAGAAGCAAACATGAGTCAAAAGGGACAAAAACACAAAGTAGTAGTAGAAAAAAATAGCTTAAACAAAGTGATAAAACACAAGGAACTGAAAAACTAGTACATACCGTGAGGACAAACCGAGAAACGCCAGATAGCACTGGAGGATGCTGGGCTGAAACACAGGAACAAACACCAACGAGGTGCAGGTGGAGCGAGGCGGGGAGAGGACAGGTGAGGGAAAGGAACGGAAAAACACTGGAAGGAGGGAAAAACAACACGTGACACACGAGGGCACAACTTCAAAATAAAACAGGAAATATCAGAACAACAAAAAACAGGGTTGATATGCAGCTTTTCTCTGAAGAGTTTTGGCAGTGCACCAGGTGTTGTCTATTAGCTGTAGCATGCTAGTAGCTCAGCCAGGTGAGCCAAGCTCATGTAGCGTTGCTGTCATCAGAATCAGATATAAATACAGTGTTCACATAACAAATTAAGATAAATATTGACAGACGCAGACCTTCACTACAAAATGAACTCACTTAATTATGAGCCAATTTTTAATGACACTTGGTTTGTTGTGAACCTGTGTAGAAGATAACTGAATCATGAAATTGCCAAAGATTCCCAGGCCTACCACATTAACGTTAATATCTCCTTGCCAGCACGAGATCTCAGAGACTCGATGTCATTTCAGTCCCTTGTTGTCGACAGAGACGGACACGGATGAAGACATCGGGGAGGGGGGACACATCAGCAGGCAGCTTGTATAATACAGGTTACGATGCGTTCAGGGTGATTCACTCTGCCAGAATATAAAGTATGATATGTGACATTGTTTAGTATACTGGCCATGTTACAGGGGAGAAGTGGATGTGTCCCTTCACAGATAGTGAAGCTCCAGCTTCACACATACACTGACTGAATATATGGATGAATGCAGCGCGGACGGAGGCGAGGAGCCTGCTCTGTCAGAGGTCGGCTATAGCTGAGGGGAGTTTCGCTAGAAGTCATGCATCATTGAAAAAACATCTGCTATCCTCCATTAACGGTTCAAAGGGTGAATACTGGCTCAATAGGGTTCAGCGAGTTGTATTAATTATCATTTATTGATTCATAGGTGTGCTTGTTTTTTAATAATTGAATTGCTTTTCTGTTTTTTAATCATTTGACAATAAAAGGACAAAAAAATATTATTCATCTGAGGATTTTTTAGCTACCTGTAACCTACAGTTCACTGGATGATCCACCACTTTGGTCCAGATTGAAATATACAGGCAACTAATGGACTGATTGTGTAATTGAAGACACATTCATGTCCCACTCAGGATGAATTGTGATAAATAATGGACAACTTTTCAACCATTTTGCATTGCTAAGTGCTGTCACTGTTGGCACCACTCGCACAGACGACTGGATCGTTTCCATTTTCCTCACTCGCCAACTGCCAACGACACGTGAGTTTATCCATTCATTTATGGAATAATAAGGATGTGAAGGCAGATAGAAAATGGTTACAGGCTGCCAGCCTGACTGAATTGTCAGTCAGCCTTGAATTTCCTGGGAGACTTCATGCCCAGTGGAAGACAACATTGTGTGAAAGCAATTAGTTCAAAGAGAAAGAGTCATTAGGGGAACAAATCGAAAACGCAGATGGTGTCAATATTCTATAGCTGTTACATTGTGCAATCAACACCACACTCATAATGATACGTTTTAAACAACAAAATGTGTCTGTTGCCAGTTGGACTTTTAATTTGGCACAACCATCAGTTCCAAATTTGAATTTGTCTTTTACTTTTATGACTAAATATCACAAACCAATGATATGCCCGTCAGTCTTAGCTGTGATATTAGCATTCTAGCACACTAGGCTAAGATTGTTAACGAGCTAAACATTAAGCCTAATTTTTACTAATGCGTAAAGTGCTGTACGTAGGTCGCGGAGAGCCCTCTACGTAGTCGGAGAGCCTGTCGGAGAGCCTCTCCGTCGTCTCCAGCGGCACGTAATATTTTTTTAAGTGTCCGTCACTCCGTCAAGCGACAACGGAGGGCTATGATTGGAAATTGCATTGCGTATCCGGCACCACGACGGAGAACTATGAGGGCTCAAGGGGTCTCCGTGGTTACGCAGTTGGATAGTGCATTACGCAGTTGCAGAAGTGTAATGAGGGCTTTACACTCGCTGAACATTGACATATGAGCATCGTGTTTGCAAGCATAGCACCATGCTATCACCTATCACCTAGCTTTTAACACCATTGTGCCTGAGCACAGCCTCACAGACACTCATATTGTGTTTGCATTTCCGTCTTTGTTATATCTCCTTTCTTTCCCATGTTATTATCCCACATGTTTCACTCAACACACATGACGACATGTTCATCCTGTCTAAGAGGGCAGGAAGAGACGGAGACCCTGCAGCAGACCTCGAGCCTCAGCGGACAACTGTCGGCCAGTCAAACGGCTCCAGCAGCAGAATGAGGCGCTGCACGGTGAATCAGTCCCTGTCAGCCCCATGTGAGTTAGCCACGACTGGGAATACTTGGTGGAATTCATTAATTATCTGCTTCAGACTGCTACTGCTCCAACTTAAAGTGGCGACTGACAAAATGCCGGGTAATAGGTTCCTAAAGTCAGCCCACGAGGGCTTCCTGTGAACTCGTATGAATCCGTCATATTTTACCCAGTTCCACATTACTAGTCCCACGTTTTCCCTCGTGAGACCGGTGACACTTTGCCAACGTGAAGCCCACGACCGTCTTGACATCGAGCTAGTCCACATTATGGCCCACACTGGACATGTTCCTCTTTTCAGAGTATGTGACAGCAGCACTGTTAAAGTGGATCTAAAAGCACAAACTGTGCTTTGAATGCTTCAGTCTTTGCTCTGTTGAAGTGCCTCGACCTTTACCAGAGATTGATTTGGTCTAAGTGCCTTCCAGCACACTCACACTCTCATTGTGTATTCAAAATGACCTTGATGCCAGTAATAATGGTGTTGCAGTGTGACATCATGTTGTGACTTCTGGTGTCTTTTCGAGCTACCAGAATCTACTTCCTTGAAAAAAAAAAAAAACTGATGACGGTGCTTTGAGCTCTTTGTTCCCGGTGAGCTATCAGCTGTAAGTGTTTGCCAATGACTCTGGCTTTGTGAGAGCGGAATCCAATTCTATGGGCACAGATGACAAAAAAGAAAATTTGAAAAGATGTTGATGGCTTTTTTTTTTTTTTTTTTTTCGCATGTGGCCAGGAGGAGACCGTGTCGTGTCAGAGGCACGACTCGGGAATAATGAGAAAGGTGACAGCTCAGGAGGTGAGCTAACTGACATTAGTTAACTGGATTGTCACAGTTCTTCAGCGCCAGAAAGTGTGAAAAGCAAAACATTTAGGTGAAAATTGGAATATGGCAGAAGAGTTCAGGATTAACTGAAAGTTTCTCTACAAAGAACTTTCACTTTGTGCTCCAATTGACCTGCCAGATGTTTCTAGTAATAATAATAATACATAATATAAAATGTAAAATGCTTATTTTTTGACAATCTGAGTACGGCAGGCAATCCCACCCCGGGTCCGACGCTGCAAAAGTGCCCTCTTGGATGCCCCTATGGTAGATAAATATCTGCTTTTCCAATGAACAAAGGTGGAGGTCACTAAAAAATACATCAGGACTTCCACTGTATACACCCTTTTTCTGTTTTTCACCCCAATACAATACAATGTGTGCTCGATTTTGTTTTGGCTTTCCAATCAGACAGCAGAACCGCTGATTAATATATGCTCACACACTGTATTCATGCTTTATGTATGTTCCATACTGCAGAAAAAGAAAAACATATTCACATAGCTGAAAGCATCTTATTCACTTTTATCCTCCCTAATGACGCGGCGCTCATTAGAAACCTCGACAGGGAATCTTGCGGCATCGCTGGAGCTCAATCAGCGATGCCGCGACACACTCAACACTTACACAATGTGGTTTAACATTCCTCATAGAGCTCCTTGTCCATCACTCTGAAGCTAGCTGTCAGCTAACATAAGTTAGTAATGGGGCCAGCACTGGGATAATTGGCTCAATTTATTAACTTGATTAATCGGGCTCATGATGAATTAAGTTTCCGAGAGGCTACCGACGCCACACGCGTGGTCCAACTTCACGCGGAGGCCTGTCGAAGGGGACTCTTTGTCGAGATATCACCCACGAGGAGCTTATAAAAGCGGTTCCACGTGGTCCCAGCATCAGAAATCAGATATATTAATATAGATCATTAGCTGCTGGTTTGATTTAATTAAGGTGATTGTTGCTTTTAAGCTGCCCTTTCATTTCATATTGTATAATAAGCTTTTAACAGTCATATTCGCTCTCAATTAGTGTTCATCAGAGTTCCCCCGCTAACAAAGATGTTCCAGCCCCCTCTCAGCAAGACCTGTTTTGAACCGAGAGTTTTTAATTGAAAATGTGCAGGCACTGAGTCTGTCATTTTATCGCCGGTGCGATAGCTTCCCGTGTTTGAAAGGAGCCGTTCAAAATATCTCTGGCAGTTCTCAGTTAACAGCCGCAGCTGTTGCAGAGCGCCAGCTGCTAGTGACATTATCCAACACCTTATGTTGTATCGATAAAATATTACTGCCTATAAAAAGCTGATTTCCTCACACTGAGGTGCCTCCGTGAGACTGCTCTGCCGCTAATAGCCCTGAACACATTTGTTTGCGAGGCTGGCTGCTCCTTCCCGCCGTACGAACCCGTTCTGTTAACGCCAGCCACCTTTTTTTCCCAAGACGTTCTGCGAGGAACATTAGCAACGTTTGAATTGCCTTCGTAACATCTTCTGGCGTGCATAGATCATTACATACGCACACACAGGCAAACTAATGTTACCTGAAGAAGTGCGGTGAGCCTGAAACAAGCTGCTCCGATCTACAGTATCCGCACGTTTTGTTCATTGGTAAAAATATACAGTAATGGCAGCAGGCCCTGGACTGAAGGCTTTTCTGAACGATGACGGACAAATTTTAGACTAGTTGACAGTTCTGGTCGAGTCCGGTCTCCATGGGCCATAAAACCACACTGACTAGAGGTCTAAAGCTGTCATTCTAAACTGGCTATTTCTCTCCAGGAGCCGCAGCTGTACACGCCTCCTCCTGTGTTAATGGCTGCACCTCAGTTTGATCCGGCGGTTTTATAGTTCCCGTGTAGTGGATCTCGTTCCGCGTTGCATTTAACTGTCCTTCCCGGAATGGGCTTTGAGCGCTTTCTCGGAAAAAGGTCTTTACTGGCAAATGTATTTATGACGACACAAAATACAGTGTTTCTGCAGTGTGTCTTTACTGAAGAAAAGTGCTGCTGCCACTACTGGAGGACCTTTCAGTATGAAGGCACTGATGATGATGATGAAGGCTGTTTCATTCTGTCGTGTGAGCCAGAAGCCGTGCAGCTGATCAGATGTTTATGAATCAAATAAAGCAGCTCATCGATCTTCCCTGAGCCCGTCACACAGTAAAACCACAGTGTGACCCGCTGCTGACCCGCGGCACCGCCTCCCGTTAACCTGCACCGATCCTCTAACCAGCTCGGTGGAGCCGGCTGACACAACGTCCATTTATTTTACCGCAGCCTCAAGTAAGTCTCTGTTCTACTGTACAGGAGGAGTATACCTATAATTATTAGTAAAGGCATCTCTTTACATAGTTTGTATAATTTACAAATGTGGATACATTACTTACAGACTGTATCCCTCTCATGTGATGATTATTAAAGGTCCAGTGTTTAAGATTTAAAGGGATTTAAAGGCAGAAATGGAATATTATATTCATAATTATGATTTTAATAATGTACGAACACCTGAAAAAAATATAACTGTATCATCCTTATATTAGACCCTGGTTCTAGCCCTAGAGAGGGCCGTTCGCCTCAAAGATGGAAACAAAGGTGGCCGAATCCCTCTAAAGCTCACTGACGAGAAATTTGCATCTTGTTTGTTTGCGTCTGGCTGTTTCCCCCGAGCTGAGATACCTGCCTGCAGGCTGTAGTCTCACATTTAAAGGAGCAGTTTCAAAGATTTGACCAGAATTGTAGTTAAAAACATTCAAAACAATTAGCATGCTAACCAGCTAGCCCCGGCCCATCCTGTTTCATAACACCACTTTGTGTTTCCAATAGCCCAGGAATTTCAGCTGTTAGCATAATGAATGAACAAAAAATCAACTCACAAAACATCAACAAATTAAATACCCTTACTTCTAACTACAGAGAAAAATCTAGACCTTCTGAATTCACTCTTGGGCTGCCAAGTCCAGTTGAGCTGGGCCCCGTAGTCCACAGTGAATCCCCCTTGATCCAAAGTCCCGGTCCACTCTGCGACTGACTGAGCCATGAGCTCACGGTTCCTCGCTACAGCCGAGCCAAATTGCTCCACTTGTACAACTTAAAGACTGGCGCCCTGCTTAAGGGCACCTCGACGGTGTCTATCAGAAGGACTACCGTGAGAGAGATCAGCATTCCTCGTCCCCCCTACCTGGACTCTCCATCTCGAGTGTCAGAAGTCGGGCTGAGCTGTGGCCCGGAGCTGCTCGGGCACCACCATCACTTCTGAGGAGGGGATCCCCTTCAATAGTTAATAAGCACATTTATAGAGCGCTCGAATAAAAAGGCGAGACACTCACACAAAGTCCGATGACGATTAAATTAAATTAAATAACATCACATAACTAAATAAGAATTGCACCGTGACAGGTTTTGGTAATGTCATTATCTGCAGCTGGATAATAGTACTTTTATTCACTTTAATGATACAGTCCTCCCTTTTATGGGCACGTTTCCACTGGGTCTTAGATAAGTTAATTGAAATATAGCGCCGCGGCGATAGCAGCTCTCACAATTGAAAAATAACCATTCTTAGACATTTGTCAATTATGGCAGGTTTACCACCGGGTCATGTGAAGGGTGATAAACCGCAGTGTGTTTTCTACATTTATCAGTCGTTCTATTACGTCCCGGGATGGGAAATTTAAGGTCACAGTAAATGACTGAAGACAGGTGCATTAATAAATGTGCTCCTTCCCCATTAGCTCCCACGAGTCTGCACAGATAAACTGTTATGAAACCTTCATTATGAAATTGAACTCTCATTTCAGTATCATTGTGCTCAAGTTGATAAATACCTTTAATAGATTTAATCAACCGGGCCAAAATACCATGATCAAGATTTATAGCTCCCTGTCCCAGATAGATGGATACTTCACATGGGGACTTTTAGAAATCATATAAAAAAAGTATTGAGCCTCTTCTCACTGCTGCTTAATACGGACCCGATTTTCATATTTTTGCATATTTGGATGAATGCTTTTTTTTTTTTAATGTCACCTTCAAATAGAGCCATCAGACTTTCACTTTGATGAAAGTCTTTTGTAGAATTGTCAGCTGGAGCCGGAGCTCCTGCAGAGTTTACACAAGGGGGCTGAGATTGGACTTCAGAGTGCTGAGGAGAGGAGATGAGCGACACCGGCAGAATTAAGGTGAAAAGTTTCACCTGTGTGGTTTGGAAATTTCTCTTCCTGCACAGTCGCTTCTCTGTGTCTTTTCAGCTCCGGATGCCGGCAAAGTGGTCAGAAGCAAAGAAAATCTGAGAGATGAGAAATGACACATTTTTCCTACATTGACACTTGTTTCCTTATATGGATTCCCTGCAGACGCGGTAATACGCCGCCTGAGTGCATGAAAGCCTGCCACTCTCTGAGTGTAAATGCCACAGTGGAAAATATGATAAATATTTCTTCAAAAACACTCACAAGTTGCCTGTTTGTGATTCAGCGTGACATTTTCATGACAGAAATTGTACAAATCAATCCGTAGAAAATAGAAGTGGAGAAAAAAAAAAAAAAAGTTGGTGATACAGCAACACAACGACGCACGTCACTCTTTCCCAAAACAGCATGACTATCGCAGCGTGCCAGCGCCAGACGTAATGGACCTTCATCATCCGGTTCAGCCACTAAAGCTACAGGACTGGATCATGTTTAGGAAAACGTCGTGGTTTGGGTTAAAGGTACAATTTATCACCTGCTCCTTCTCCTGGTGTTTCCCTGTGGTAAGCAACATGGCTACCGCTTGCAGCCTGGCTGCATTCCAAAGCAAAAAACAACCATGAGAATCCCAATTTGAAGCAGCCAGTTTATTAATAAGTAGGATATTATCATTAAGTCAGGTTTTGTTTCTTACTGATCTAACAGACAGGGAAACAGACTTTGACACAACACCAGCGCTCTCCATCAATTTAACGCCTGTCTGCTCACTCCTGTTTTACCTCGGTTTCTATCACTCCATCGCCTCCTCCATCAGTGGGGTTCTTCTTCTGCTCCTGTTTTGGTTTGTGCTGTAATTTGACCTTCGTTTTTTTTTCCACGAAACATCCAGACAAACCGATTAGCATAGTAGACGCGAGGTCTAGAAGGGAACTCATCTATACGCAGATAGTGTAATTTTTTTCTACAGCCATTACACCGCCAAGTTAAATCAAAAAAAGTTGTCTATGTTCTTACGTTACGTACAAAACCTTAGTTACAGCCTATTACTGCTTCAGTGTCGCCTAACAAGAATAGGAATATGGGTCATGATAAGCTGCTCGCATTTGTTGACCTATGTGGACGTTTGTCTGATGAGGACAGAAATTTTACCGGAATCAGACAAAATATGCCGTCATTTGGAAAAAAAGCGGCGTTAAACACCTCTGCACCTCTGCACCGGTGTCAAAACACAGATCACAACCGGTGTAATTCTGTGTGCCGAGAGGCGATAATGAGACGCGTGTTTGAATTCACATTAAGATCATAAGCGTCGAGCCGACTCTATTATTCAGACTGACTCGCGGCCCGATGAGTTAAAGAGGCAAATTAGCTCAAAACGTCTCCGTCTCCGACATCATAAGCAGCTAAGAAAGAGAAGGGTCATCGGTCAGAGTCACAGTGCCCCGATAATAGAGCTAACAAAATATTACTGCGCCTCCACAATGATCACGAGCAATCACTCTTGTTTGTTGTCCCACTTTGGCACGTACACACCTTCACACACACACACTCATAGCTTCAACCTTTTGAAGTGTAATGTATGAAAATTACTTCCTGCGCGATAGCACGCGGCAGCCTCCCCACACTTTTCTTATCTCAGACTGTGTTTTGTTTATCTGCCTCCTCACCGCTGCTCTCCATTTATCAGCTGCTCTGGCATTCCCGTTAAAGCGTCCCCGTGGCTCGTCTCTCGGACAATGATGGACACAGGTGGTCAGCGAAAGTGTCCACATGGCTGAGACCAGAGCGCCGTCCTGGGGCTCTGGCAGTGGCCTTGAAGGCTTATCATTTCTCCACAGAAGTGCTCTTTCATGCTTTTGATCTCGTGTAAATTAGTTTCTGGCTTTTCCTCCCTTCCGCCACTGTCAAGGAGAAAAAAAAAAAAATCCCAGTGGCGATGGGTATGATGGGAAACTCGTGTCATTTTTTTCTGCTGCCCTCATGCACACATACGTGATCTTAATTGACGAGCTTAAGGAGGGTGAGATAAAACACGTCAGGACCACTTAGAAGGAAGAAACCAGCCCGGTCGCCAGGATTTAGTGTTAGTAGTTAATGTTTCTGCAAAACACTGATACGCCCGAGGATGACGTTTGTAGCAAAACTGGCACACAAAGTTCACATTATAAGCTTAGTTATTAGCTTACTGTCTCATCAGCAGGTGGAGAGGACGTTCCAGCCACACCAGGACATATTTTTAAGGAGACCTGCGGATATGGAGACAAAAAATTGGTGTTTTTCACGGTAAGTCAGGTCATCTCAATCCACGATCATGGCCACCAACATGGGTGTTTTAAGCTTTTTTAAGTTTTTTTTAACCCCAGACAAGTGTTTTTTGTGCCTAAACCTAAGCAGAGATGTTGTTACAAGAGAAATATAGATAATTCAATATAAAGAAACGTTCAGTTTGAACTTTTCTGTGGTTTCGCTCTAACGTTCAGTGTGGTGATTGGGTTTGAAATTACAGTGGAGGGATACAGTATATAATTAACTAACTGTCTTAGCTGGCAGGCATCTATCTATTTTCATTTAAAATTGTATAGCCTTTATTTCCAGATTAAAGTAACAAATAATGATTAATAAAGTCAAAAATAAAAGACAATTACAAGCTAACATTCGTAAAGAAAACACAGTAGCTTTAAATTACAAAACCAATGATATTAAGGTTATATAAAGCCAATTATTAATTGAATACAAATCCAAAATGAGTGGGAAATAAAAAGCCAAACAAACAAAAGGCTAACATGATAAAAAATGGTTCTTCTGTTTCATAAAGCACTTGTGGATCCTTCCTGTTAGGAATAAAAGATGTATTTTCATATGCAGCCTTCGTTTGTGGCCATTCAGATTCTTTAGAAATCATCGAAGGGTTTTTATCTCCAAGGAACTGTTGAACAAATACGGTTCAATCAGAGACCCGGTGAGAAACATCTACCTGAATATGATCGTGAAACAATGCTCACAATCAATGGAACTCGCATATGGTTTAAAAAGATGAATGTAGAGGAGGCTTTTGAAAACTCTCAGGCGTATTAACCTTGTTCTCTCTAAGTACCTTCTTTTTCTGCACATTATATTCACATTTTCTATTTCTTCTTTAAGTTTTTTAATATATCATGTCATACAATTTGATTCACTGCTGATGTTTTCAATGAATTTGTACTTCTGCACTTACTCAATAAAAGAAAGACCCAAATCGATGGCTCCACGGCCGATACTGGGTATTTTATATCTGCTAGCGTCAGAGCCCGGGACGGTAATGGTGTCTCGCATTCGATCACATTCAGGGCAAATGAACATTTGTGTATTTGTACATTCTTTGCCTCTCTGCTGCTTTCAGCAATCACCTCATTAGTTCACAGAATAAAAATGTGTAATTTACCATAAAAATGCTGCCTTGTGTTTTAAAACGCATGTGATTAAGTAATTAACAGAAAATAGTCAAAGGGAAAAGCCTAATATTTGGAAAATCACCCCGAGGTAATGCAATTACATTAAAAAGTGCCGTATTAATGATGCAGTCACCTAATGACACATTAGGTACATGATACTGCATTAGTTGCTTTTAATAATAAAAAAGCATTTGGTTTTTGGTATAAATGTATTAGTTCTACCTGATTAAAAACACAAACCAGGTAGAAAAATCAAATGTGGCAGCGTTTTTGAAAAGCTGCATTTTTCAATCAAATGGATCAGGATCAACTCGACACAATCACGGGAATAAATGTCGACAATCCGTCTTTCTGAACTTTGGTGAAACTTTTCAATTTCAGCCGTTCTAACAGCGCTGTGCTCGTGCTCTGGGTGGGTTTAGACACAAAAAAACCACTTGGATAGGTTTGGGAAAATGATGTTTCGGCTGACCTGGTTCTGTCACCACAAAGGTGGCTGGAAATCGTCCCGACGTTTCCTTGAAAATATCTGATGGTTTCATGCGTACAAATGTTGGAACAAATGTCATATCAGCACCACATGGTGACATGACAGTCAGCTCATATACATGTGATGTTAACATGATACGACACGTTTTGTAGAAATGTCAATATGGATAAGCATAGATGGTGATCACCAAGTACTCTGACGGTGAGCAGACTTTAGCCAGAAACTAGTTGGAAGGTGAGAAGTGATGATCAGCAGAAACCAGTGTGGAAGTTTCCTGGACAGCATGTTAAAGAAATAAGCAGCTATTTACTCATTTCTTATTGGAAAATCCTTGAATATCATTATAGAAAACGTTGGAGCAATTTTCAACAGATTTTGTGATAAACATTGTGGTAATTTGGGGAGTAATGTCTGGAAAACTACCATCGGCCGGTAAAATGAAGTGCTACTATGCAAATCTGACTGTTTTTTTTTGCAGAAATGTAAATGCTAAAGTTTCATTCTGTGGCTCAACAAAGCTGAGTCAGTTCGACAGATGTTGGACTACATTTTAGTAGATATGCTGTCCGTATTCGGTTTAATGGAGAAAGATTGACAGACTGTCATGATTACCTTTTAAGCAATTGGTAATTGTCAGTGACCCGTGTGATAGCCGAGATAATCAATTCCATTACCGTCTGCGGCTGCGATGAGGAAAAAAGCATTGTGTGCCTCTCTGTGTTTTACTGCAGAGGGGTGAGAAACACTTTTTTTTTTTACTGTGATCCTCGGGGGTAAATTAAATTTCTTGTTGATGAGCCCTGGCTGCACCGACGTGAAAACAGAGACGGGATATTTAACTGTTCTGCTTCTGTGCTTCCTCCCTGCAGGCCAAAAAAAAATGATATCTCCTATTCATTATTCGGCTTGTCATATCGTATGAATTACCAGACAAGAGGACCACTTTCAAATAATGCGAATCGGTTTGCAAAAACTTGAGCCACAGTATCAATAAACCTCAGCCAGAGTTGGCTCACACAACAATATGTGATTAGGAAAGGAGAGAGGCTTTGCTATAGGGACCGGGTGTGATGTATAGCTGGAGGAATAATGCTTATTGGTTGTGGCCACTGTGAGGAAAAGGGCCCATCTCCCTCCGCTGAGGAGTGTCACATGGAATTTGTTTCCATTTGTGCAAGGCAGCGAATCAGTCAATTTCATCTTCTGTTTCCCTTTTCTCTTCTATGCATCCCAATGAGCTTAACGTAATATTAAAATATGGCAGAGAGCTGATGAGAAAGAATGAGCATAATGTCCATCTGAGCTGGCGCCTTCGCCGGTCCGTCCCCCCGTTCCCCCCTGCATCCGCCGCCGAGCCGCATCGATTCTGACTGCTGACGTTTCAACAAAGGCAGAAACACATCTACAGTGTGACGCATTTAACACCTCCGCCCCGTCCACACACACACACACACACACGAGCAGAGCAAAACAGATGCATTTAATACGCCTGTCTGAAAGGTCAAGTGTACAAAGGAAATTGCCTCGGCCAACTTATTGGAGAATGTAATGAGATGGAATTGTTTATGCGGGCACTAAACACTTGTCACAATTGATGCTTTTTTCCTTGCTTATTTTAATACGCCACAGAAAAAAAATGAGAAATCACTTCAGGTTCCTTTAATAGGCTCCTGGTCACTCCTGTCTCTCAGTCCGGGTGTCACCACAGAAATCTCTTTAAAGCCTGTGTACACGCTCGGCGCCTGGAGCCCAGGTGTAATTGGTCACAGACATGTTGCAAGTGTGCTGGTAATTCCCTTACAGCATGCCAGAGCTCAGCCGTCCTCATTGCTATGCCATCTCAAGTGGGAACTGGGGAACTTGTTAGCAATTTTGGTCTATTGCCATGGTACAGGAGGTGGACAAAATAGCAGAAACGTATTCAATATTATACAATCCAATCTAATAGAATAGATCTGCATCACCCAGTCTTTGTTGGGGCTATACAGCAATATGTCATTTTGGGGGCGAGCCCAGTCAGGTTGCATTATACTGCACAGAAACTGTCCTCGCTAGAAAAAAAAAAAGGAAATAATCTGTCATTTCTTCACATGAAAAACAACCAAGAAGCATATTCTCCTGAAAGGCGACCTCTAGTGGTCGTACAAATAATGGCTGTTCGTTCTTCGGGGTCAGAAGTCGTGTGTTGTTCTTAAGTGCAACATACACACACACACACACACACGTGTATGTATGACACATGTTTAACCATCTGCACTCATTGTTATATATCTAATATCTGTCACCACATATGTCTCATTGTAACATGGATTATTATTTCCTCATCATTATTTGTGTCAGTTTAACTGTGTTATGTCAATATCTTCATCTTGTAATTACTTATCACACTGATATGAAGAGTTGACACGGACTTGTCATCTTCATATGATTGCAATGTATTAAACATACGATACGTCATTTCTGCAGCCAGGGGTCTCTGTCAAACAAAATACATTTGCTGATGGTGTGGTGAAGGACCGGGTGGAGCCAGACTTTCTGGAGGAATAAACACCCGGTATCATGTTGGACTCTGCTCCAACCTGGAGCCATTTACAGATAGTAGAGCGCAGAGACTAAACTTTTTACCTGACTGGTTGTATATAACGATATAAAATGGCCTAAACCATATATCTTTCCATAGATTATACATATCTTTGTATATATTACATTATATTTTTCAGTACATGTCATGCTTGCTCTGTAAGAGATGTTCTTTGACTGCTTCTTCTGTCTGTTTTTAGTTTTGTGCTGTGAGCCAGTGACTCTCTGCAACATGTGTGGTGTATATTGCAGTTTCGTGAGGAGGTCAGTGGCGGATGGTCGGGCATACAAAGCATCTGGATTTGCCACTGGAGACCATTGTTTGCACCCCGGCTCACTTTTAGTTGCCTTCACCTGCCCTAACCTTAAAGCTGCAGTTCTCCAGTCCAAAGTCTGTTTACAGGTGTTTGAGGCACCACTGCACATGTGGAAAAGGTCTTTCTTAGTCTTAAAACCGTTTGTGGCTCCAGAGGCAGCGGTGGAAAGTCTGATAAATTGACTCACGTGATGTCATTCGAGGCGATGTCAGCTGGGTCTGAAGAATACAAAGCTCACCAGACCTCTGCAGCCTGCTGCTTACCTCTGCTGGAGGCTACACTGGCAGCTACTAGCATAAACCACCCCGGATCTGCAACTGAACTGATGAGGGTTAAGATGCATTGTGGGTAATACAAGTGAGAAGAATGCATGGAATAAAAAAGAGATGATATCTCCGGTTCTGCTGCGTTGATATTTGATAGTTGTCACAGAGATGGTAGATCAGAAATCACTTGTTAATCATTTTTGTGACAGTCATATGCACATTTATGCCAGTTTATACCAGAGGAAGGTGACGGAGGTTGTCTTTAGGTTGGATGATCTGTTGACAGAAGGGCTGTAATTGGTATTTCTAGCGTCTCTGTGTCTCTTGTAATGTGGCAGAAAGGTGCTGAATCTGCTCTACGGTCATTTCCCAGGCCGCAGATTGCAGTGCTGTTGTATCAGATGTTCCCGTAATTGTGTCCAATTATTGCTTTGAAGACATTTTCTCCAAGCGAGCCACCTGGTTGCACCTCCACTCCCGGGGGAATTCGGAAATAGAGACCTTTGTCTTAGAAAAAGCAAAGCCTCTTGGGTATTCACTCTGTAACATACAACAGCTAATCTACGCTGGAAAAACTCGCTCCGTTCCGATGTTACACTGTAATTGGTATTACTGAACTCTGTGCTACTGAGATGTCTGTTACCCAGATATTAGAGAGACAAAGCAAATTAGGGAAGAGCAAAATAGAAGCAGAGCGACGTGTTACATAAAAGTGACACGGAGGATTTGTTCCAGGAGACTTCACCCAATCCAATCAAGTGGGCTTTTCTGGATGAGCTCTCAAGCGATTCTTGCATCTCTCGGGAGAAAGCACTCAAGTTAACCTGTCCTTCAGTAATGAGCAAATGAGCATTCTTGGTTACGAGTATGATATATATTCGGCTGGGCCCTGCGCCTCTCACAGCCCACGCTGTCGCACATACATCACTGTATGGTTTTAACAGAACATTACAGCGGCGTCATCAGGTTGTGTCATGTTTTCGTGCCGCTGTGTTGATGGCTCGTCACCGATACACGCCTTTTCCTGCAGGTTGACACGGCGGCTTGTGATGTTTGTGTCCGTTCAGCAGAGGAAGCAACTACAAATTTCAGATTTTCATTACGAGTACATGCTTTTGAAAACGTCGGCCGTGCGCGGCATCCTTTTGCAGATCCAGCATGTCGAACCAAGACGCAGACGTTTGGTGCAGATATTTCACATTATATATTGGGTGTGACTTTAACGGGAAGCAGAATGCAAGAACGCAGGTGGATGATTTGAAGGCTTGTTTTTTTGTGTAGATCTCAAAGCTCGAGCAGGTTGAGCCTGAAGGGCAGACATGATGTATGCACCACTGCATAATTATAACAACAGTATATAAGAACGGTCTCCATGATGACATCGCTCATTATAAAGGCTGGTACAGGAACATACACACAAACATGTGCCTGACATCTATACGGTCACTTTACCTCACATTTCCTGGAGAAGTGTATAATAATAGAGCAATTTTTTATAACCTGTTTCACAGTAACAGTGTGAAATTACGAAACTCTCCGTGCTCATTAGAAAACCTCTGCTGTGCAGCTGCTGGTGGGAGCTGAAAATATGAATTATCCGATGAATGAAAGGTAGAAGTGGGTTTTTCTGTACGCGAGTCAGACATTAAAAAAGTCGATAGTGTATTTCAAATGAAACTTGATGTAAACATATGAAACAAGGGTGTTTTATTCTCCACCATGCGCTGAACAGAAACCCTCATTAAAAAGCAACATCAGGCTCCCGAGCACCGAAAAGACGACCGCGTTTTCACATATTGTTACTATGAAATGTAGAATATGGCGAACACACACACACACACACGCACAGAATTTGTTTTGTGTTTCGTCTATTGGCGTTTACAATATTTAATCATCATCAGCGGTTGTGTTTGTTTGTGTTCTGCGTTGACTCAGTGGAAAACAACAGAGGGTATCATTTCCAGTAGTTGGTGCATGGTTGCATCAACAAAACATCAGACGTAAACACGAGAGACCGCCGCTCATTTCCTGTTTCGAAACAGGCAGATTTTTGTTCAAAACCGTGACCACGATCGTTCCCTGGCTTTAATCACGTGTGTATCATTGTGACCGTGATGAAAACTTTCCCTTCGCTTCGACAAAGAAGCCATTTTTAACCCCACGCCACAATGTGTCACTCTCAGTGGCGGAGCGAGGCTGTCTGAGGTGCCGGGGCAGGAGGGACCGAAGGGGCACCAGCTGCAGAAATACATTTAAGGTGAAACCGTTTGCACTTTGATGTTTGAAAAGTGCATTCATTGCACCTTTTCTCTTGCATTCAAGATTCAAGATCAGCTTCGTTGTGATTCTGCAACACCCGATTGTACAGGTTTTGTCAGGCCGGGCTCGAAGCAGGACTCAGACGCAGAGATAGAGTTGTCAGAAGGCACTTTATTTGTTGACTTGACGGCAGAGGAAACAAATGGGCTATGAAAACTACTAGACTAGCAGACCTGAAACTAAAATTCCCTATAAGGAGGGAAAAACACAAAACTCCTGACTACTCTGAATCACTGAGCTGTCCTATCCTAAGGGGCAAAAAAAGGAAAGATCAATCCTGACTAAGGAAGGAAAAAAAGGGGCAAAATAAATACTAAATAACAAAAGGCGCTCCAAAAGTAAGTAAGTAAGTAAGAAAAGGCTGAACTAAAAATCACTCCGCAAAACTGGAGGACTGGCTAAGGGGAAGCAATCTAAATAAACACAAAATCGCTCCGAAAGGAGGAAAAACAAAACGGCTACAACAGCTACAAACTAAGGGAAACGCTAAGCTATGAGAATTACAAAGAAAAATCACTCTTACGAGGAATAATCACTTGACGACGAAGCAAGGCAAAAGACTGTGGCTGTGGCAAGATCTGTGGCAAGGCTGGTGAGACGACAAACGACACACTGGCACAAGACAAGGGAGACGCAGACTATTTAACACATGGGGGAAGGGAGCACCAGGTGAACACAATCGGTGATTAGGGGAGACACTCAGACAGGTGACACACGGGGAAGGGCAAGTGACCTGAAACGAGAGGAGTTACTTTTCAAAATAAAAGCAGTGACGAGACCAGAACACAAAATACATCAAGACCTCAGGTTTAGATATATATCCTGCTACACAGGAACACTTTACAAACTAATTGTGAAATAATCAAGTCAGAAGAAGTCAGCGTTCCTGGGGGAAGAGATCAGGAGTGACGCAGCAGCACCTCACTGATATCATGGATGCTTCTGGGTGGTTTAAGTGACCCACTGCTGAGCCTTCTGGTCCAGAGCCGTGAAACAAACCCGCCAGTTTGTGGCGTTTCCAGTCGGAATACTTTTTATTGTCCCTTCTTAACTGAGTGTGAACTTGACACGGGAAGATTAAATTTGTTTTATGACGTGACTCAGTTTTAATGCATAACTACTAAATCTCTGGAATAAAAACACACAGGGAACTATTAACTGTTAAACCATGGATTGGCATGTGGCACTATATCATGTTTTCTTCGCCCTCGAGGGCACTTTCCATGTTTTCTTGCGCGTCGGGCCACCGTGGAGGGCACTTCATCATGTTTTACCCACCGCAGGGGAATCCAGAGGGCGACTTTTGCTGCATTTTTCTTTTCTTCGAACAGGGTGTCAAGTCGTGATGACTTCAGCTACATCAACAGGTGAAGCTGCACACCATCCTGACCTGTCTGCGTGTTTGTTCACCTGACAGGAAATGGTAAATGGACTGTATTTACATGCCGCTTTAGCAAGTCTTCTGGCTCATCAGCTTTACGGCACAGGGCACATTCACGCAATCCTACACTGATGGCAGAGGGCGATTTCTGACCCAAGTGATATTTCTATGTGCAGTCGTTCACAAATACACGGGAGCAGTCATTGATAGGAATATGGGTTTCAGTATCTTGCCCAAGGACACATCAGCATGCAGCTGGAGCTGGGGATCGAACCACGACCCCGTGACTCCTGTATGACCAGCTCTACCTCAATTCACAATAAATGTAAAAATAATCAATATTCAACACGTTGGGGACACGTTGTTTGGACCTTTAGTGTAAGAGTAACCAGTGCAGTCGGTGTTCAGTTCAGACACTCTGGGACTGTTTCATTTTGATCAGCGTCCTCAAATTGCTGTGTAGGTGTTTCTGACAGAGTATTTCTGCTGACTTACTGACTCTTCTGATTTCCTACCGAATGAATTCACTTCTGATAAAACTGCCTCAGCACTCACAACTCCTGGCTTTGTACTGTATTCTACTATATCAGTTACTTTAAGTTTCCCCCTGAGGTTGATTCAGGATCTCCTGATCAGTGTTCCTGCAGATATCCCTGCGTCTCAACAGCTTTTCAACTTTCGAAAAATAGCGAACGGCCCTGAAGACATTCAGTGTGTTTCTGAAGAGATGACACTGGTGGGTCCGGCTGTAATAAATGTGTTCTGGACAAAGATCGCCCCAAATGTCAAATTATTTATGCGCAAAACAGAACTGAATCATTTAATATGAACACAGTCAAAGATGCAATAAAGCAAAGATGGAAAATTAAATAACAGACGCAGTCCATGTAAAGGTCAATGCTTTTCCATTGTTTAGCTACTAAATTACTGTTTATTTCAAACTCCAGCATGTCCTCCTCATAAAAAACAACCATATAGATCGACTGTGAAAGAAGCTTATTACCACACATTTTTACATGTGGCAACCTCTAGTGGCCACGGAAGTTATCAAGGCTACAAAGAAGGAAGTCAAGTTATGTCACATACATTAAGTAACTGAAGATAGGAACGTTATTTTATGGCAAATCATCATGTTTTCTTAAACCTCTCAAAGTAGTTTTCTGCCTGAAACTAACTGAAAAGTGCGAGCATGCGTTCCGTTACGCCTGCTGCTGCTACGATGCAACCGTAATGTTGCTTTGGGATTCACTGTCGATTGACTTGTTCAGTCGCGAAGGTATATTGTACCAGATAAAGCTGAAAGGTTATTTTCATCCGTCGTCACCTTGGCAGATGTCACCACTGATTGTCAGATTAAAGAGGAAAGAAACAAACAAAAATACACATCATGTGTAACACAATCACTCTGAAACAAACAAGACTAAATTTGTCATTACAAAACAGCTCAAATAAAAAAAACTACCAAACTTGATTGTCCTTTAACCATGTTTTCCATCTCACGTTGAGATGTTTAACAGTCCTGCAGTCTCTGACACTTCCTGGCTGCTTTAACTGGAAGCAGTTTTGCCCAAATGTGTAGATTAAACGTAACGTAACAGCCCCCTCAGGAGGAGTTAGCTGTCCTCGAGCCAGCGCTACATATTGTTCCTGTTTACTGCTGTAAACGGTTTCATCGGCTGTGGCGCTAAATTATGAATGATTTTAAATAATAAACCAACATTGGCCACAAACGAGAGTTTTCAAATAACAGAAGATTTCACTTTATAACTACAATTACTGAGAATTTGCTTTGTTATCCATGATTTTTAACGATTGAACACATGTAATTATTATTCAGTTAGATATTTTAATGTTCGGTCTCTAGATTGTCTTTTGGATTAAAGGCTTTTTTATTTGTTCTATGCCTCTGCTTGTTTTTCGCCCTTTTACCTGAACTGCAAATATCACATTACTGCAGATAAACGAAAAGCATGTTTTTTTGATTCATTCATTCATTTTTAATTTACTCTTCCCATGAAGTCCTTTGTTTTATGATAATAGCATCAACCTTTTAATGGAACATGACGTCATATTTTTTTAAATCTGGCCACTGAGAGCTTTGGGTATAAAGGACATCTGAGCACATAGACAGACTCCTCAGAGGGAAACTGTTGGGCCAGAGGAGGCGAGGCTAGATGAATAACTACAGCATATTAAGGCCAAATTACCTCCTTAGACACAATACTTGGTCATATTAACATGCACGCAAAATGGCACGCTGCCCACAGCCGAGGGAGCATCCACATTAGAGCAAATTAGTCTGTTTCAATCCAACAATTTGCAGGCGAGCAGGACAAAAGGCTTCAAGAAAACACAGCTAGACTGGAGGTCATGTGACACCCAGGCACCCAAAAAGCACCACATAAACACTTATACCAATGCATTATGGGTATCAACGGCACCAGGGAGATTTTCCAAATCTCTTTCCTCTTTGTAGAAACCAGCTTTCAGAGTTATTAATGTTTAGATATGCTATCCACTGAAAGATGCAACATTCTGCAAGCTTGACTGTCCAAAGGGAATTTTTAAGAAGGATACACAAATTCAAATTAAGAATATTCAAAGAAATAATTTATTTGTAAATGTGAGTGTGGGGTTTGAGTCCTGTGTGTGTTTGCCAATATCCATAACCTATGAGACATCACATCTCACTTGATGAGTCAGCAGTGCTCGTCCATGTTTTCGACAAAATGTTCTGATCAGCTTGACCGAGACACGATTATTAAAGATCACATTTTAATACCCACAGCTGCTACATCAGCACTCTTGAGCTCTGAAAACATTCTTCAGCTTTCGTGATAAATGTTCATGGCTAAAAATATTTTTTTCTGGTCGTGAAAGTGTTTGACATGCAGGTCCGACTTCGTCCAGCTCTGCTCCGGGGGGCTCGCTGCAGGCTGCACACTCCCTGGCAACCAAACTAGATCCTGACCGGCAACAACTGGGTTCAGCAGATTAAACTGTTTAAATGGAGCAATTAGGATAGAATTAGTGTGAGTGGTTTTCTTTGTCTAAGCTTTTTGACGTATCTCATTTGTATAACATTTAATGCTAACTGGTTCATATTTCATGCTGTCAAAGTAAAACTGTAGTTTCACATCATTCAATTCCACATCATATTATAACGGTACGTAGAAAGCTCTGATAAAGACACAAAAATGGCAGACGGACAAATATACCGACTAGCTGGTGGCCAACAGTGGAGCGAGAAGCGGCTAAAGATCATCCGAAGATCCAGAGATTGTTCTCAGCAGTCGGTGGAGACCAAAACAAAGCTAAAAGGAGAGTGAAGAGGGGATATTCATTCATCAGGTGGACACGAGAATGTCTCTGCTCCGTGTCCGGATGTGTGACAGCCAACTGTTTGCTGACTCGTTAGCCGTAGCGACCTTATGAGGTGATACGTTGATGTTTTGTTTTCATGATCGCTCTGCCGCCCCCAAGTGGCCGAAAAAGAGAAATCAACGAATGCAGTTTTAAAGAAAATGAGACAATAGTGACAATAGAATACGAACAACTCTGACATGGGTAGTTTGTGAAGTTTAATGTTAAACTGCATGACTTGTTTTTTTTTCTTTTTTTCCACACACATTAGTAATATTTACATCAAACATAACTTCAAATAAAAAAAGAACAGATTAAGTTGTTTCACATCATTTCATGATTCCAGCCTGGGCAACAAAAAGAAGAGCTCATGACCCGAATAATTACTCAGGGATTATCCTTCCACAAATGTACAATAACCATCAAAAGAAATGTGCCTTAGGTCTATATATATGTATATATATTTAAAAAAATAAAAACTAAATGTTACAGTCTTACAAAACACAAAACAACAAGGTCCGAGGGTGAAAAACAGAACATGGCAATCATCTTCAGGACATTCGAAATAATTAAATGTGACTGAAAACATGAGGATTTGACGGTAAAATGAAAACATGTAAATGCCGCCTTAAGCACTTTGCTGCAAGTCGTAGCACTCACACATAATAATAATAATGATAATAATAGTGATAATAAAGGAAAGGAAGGAGCTCATGTAGAATAAATGTGTCACAAAAAGACAAAGTAGTGTTTCAGTGTTTTTTCGCACAGCAGGTACAGCAATATCAAACTCCTTCAGCGGCGCGAGGCCGCTGCTTAAACTAAATGCTAGCACACATATCGAGCCATTGCAAGACAACAAGGTGAGCACAGGAGAAAGTCTCACAAGTTTTACTCTATCCCATTAACCACCATTAAGAGTAACACTAAATTACCTTCAACACCTCGAGGATTTTTTTTTTTTCACATTGAGCACAAACACGAGTATTTTCTTCTTTTCTCTATTGTTATTTTTTTTTTTTTCCGAACATACATCTGACATGGCAAAAAATGTGAACTTTCAGTTTATGCAAATGTTTCCGTGTCTACAGGGCTTGTGTGTAGGAGGCAGTATCCTGTAATTGGCTCGTCAAGCACATTAGCTTATGTATGGTTCAGAAAATGAACAGTCACAGTGGAAAATGGACTCAGAAAATAAGTGGCGTGCTATCGTATATAACTAAGCATTCTCTAAAAAAATACAGTAGCAAGCTATTCTCTCCAGTGTTTCTTACCGTTTCGAAACTCTTTAGGCTATATTAGTACAAATCATAGTCAAAAAAATATTTAAATATGTTAAACGTGTGGGCTGTCCTCGAAAAAGTCTTTCCCTTCAGGAATACGAAACTTAACTCAAACAACTTAAACACTCTTTAAACAGATTTTTTTTTTTTCCTAGGACAACCCAGGTTTGTGATTGTCTTCACCTATTGCACCTGCAAAAAGAAACAACTCCTGTCGGTTGATAACTCTGCACGAACATGAAGGACCCACGATGCAATGAGCCTTGAACCAACCTCCATGAGGAACTCAAGTTTTTTCACACACAGATATGGAAAATACAGCATGGCAAGCGATAAATGTAAACCGGGAACGTTTCGCACATTGCCAATCAACTATGTTTATTTCCCATCAGACAGTTTCAATGTAAACGCTGGCGTTAAAGAAAAAAAAAAGAAAAGAAAACGGACGAAAAGTGAATGAAACTATATGTCTTTGGCAACTATATAATAATAATAATGATAATAATGAGAAAACATGGAGAAATAGAAGAAAGTAGATACTGTCGGATCAAGCCCTTTGTTTTTTTTCGTAGCTAATCAGGATAACATTCGCATCTAATAGTCCAAAATATCCAGTCAACCTCCAGAACAGCGAAGCTATTAGGAAGAGTAATGAAGGATTCAGTTGAGAGACTGCCAATTCACATCTTTACGTAACACTCTGCCATTAACTGTCATTAAAGGGGTAGTCCATGTCATTATAGATTGATAATTAGCTTTACAAATCAAATGGCATTAATTGTTTTTTTGTTGTTTTTTTTTTTAAGTTTTCACCAGAACACACTCGATCACACATAAAGTTTTAGTATACGACTTTCAAAGAAGCAAGCATATGATTGACGGACGAGAACAGAAAACAAAAAACAAAAAAAAGAAGCACGTCGCTATAAAAGGTCACTACCACTGTGGGAAATGTAAAAAAAGAAAAAAAAATAGAAGAAGAGAAAAATAACATCTTGAGTGATACAATTCTGTACACGACGGTTGGCAAAAAAAAATAAAAAATCAACATATTCAAAGGTGAGGAAGCAATCAAAAACAGACAGGATGCGTGGGCGTGAGAGGGGTGAAGGGGGCGAGTGGTGGAGGAGGGGGAGTCGGTGTCGGCTACGCTAACATCACAAGGTGAGCTGGGTCCTACAGACAGCCTCAGTGGAGCAAGCAGTGCACAATACACGGGGGAACTCGGGGGCCACGGATCGCATTTTCATCACGTCGGATGAAAACGCGTTTTTAAGCTTATAAAATAAACAGAAGCAGAGGTGGGGATGGATGCACATCCGTTCAGCAGAGTTTTCCATGAAGCTTTTTTTTTTTGGTGGCACTATCATGTTGCCTCTTGCAGAGCTAAAAGTTACGTGGCATGTCACACGGATTGCTCCTTGGGGAACTTGAACGGCGCCTGAGGGCCCGGGGCGGGGAAGCTCGTGTTGGAGTACATGGGCTCGGTGGGTGGGTGCTGCTGGTAGGGGTGCTGAGGCAAGAACGTAACGGGAGGGTAGACCGGAGCGGGCTGAGACTCGGGGAAGTGTTCCATGTTGCAGACGCGCTGGTAGCTCATGTATTCAGCTGGGTTCAACAGCTCTTCTGGGCGCCTCCCAGGCTCCTGCGAGGGGAGGGGGGGAGACACAAGAAGAAGAAGAAGAGAGAGGATAATACTGCAGGGTCACACGGCTTCCTTTATCTGAGGAAGGTCGGCTGAACCTGAAATGAAGTGTCATCACATCAACACATTATAGTGCACAACAGAAACTAAAAAGGCAATATAAATAGTATCTGACAACTTCACAGACATATCAGCAGTGTTTTTCTCAGCCCAGTCGCCAGGATGAATGTTGGTGATGTTTGTATGTGTCAGAGCCTACGTAACGTACTGACAGTTCTACCAAACGTGTCATGGTGGTGGAGGTACAGGTGAGAACGCTGGCAGTCTGACACTGTGTCTCGATATTTCTAAGTGTTAAACCAGTGGATACTTTTAAGAAGACCTGGACACATTTCCAGACGTGTTTTTCATTTCCAAAACAGCCAAAACCTGATGTTTTCCTATCCCTAACAAAGTGGTTATTGTACCTTAACCTAGAAGGTGAAACTGTAAATGTAACCTTAACAAAGGTGATGTTAAGTTTCCACATACTTGTTGTTTTCAGAAACACACATTGCCAACATTTTTCCTGGAGACTGAGTTGATTTTTCCACTGATTAATAACATTCAAACTCGGATTTAAACACAGATTTAATACATATTCATGCACATCCTCCTCCACGCTGAACAACCACGATGCCAAAAGGGTCAGATTAATTAATATTTACTGTATTCGCGCTTTTCTATAGTCCTCAAATAATATAGTTTGGTCTGTTCTTGTAATATCATCAGTATTAAGTCAGTTTATTATGTATGTGGGATGCAGCCTGTATATATTACATTTTTTTTATGTTTTCTTTTATGTTTACAGTAAAGCAGAATTCATTTCAGCACCAGCTGTGGTGTTAAATATGCAATAAGTGCCTAACTAGCCTCTAACTTTTTACACTGAGGGCTCCATTTCCATGAATCAGGAAGGTGCAGATACAGATGGTGGCGTAACGGCTGTAGGCCAGCTGGAGTACTCGGCAACGACGCTCCGTAGTTGTGAGAGGGGATGGATATTTCAGCCCCAAAATCAAAAATACAGATTTTCCTCTTACCTGTAGTGCTTTTTTATCCACCTGGGTTGTTTTGGTGTGAGTTGGTGAGTTTTGGAGATGTCTGGCTTGTCTTGAATATAATGGAACTGATGTCAAAGTGGCAAAAAATGACATTTAAAAAAATGTCTTTTCCAGAAATCCTGCCTCGATCACAGAAGATAAGTTTGATGTAGGAACTATTTTCTTTTTACCGAACTACACCCTCCAACTGTGCAGAATGAAGCATGCATCTACTCATTTACAAGAGGCTCGCTGACTAAACCATTACAGCACAGTCGAGGAGGACTCCATAAATGCGTACATCCCACGCTCTCGTCCGCGAGTAGACGCACGCTTCCTTCTGCACAGCTACACGGTTGGCGGGCGAAGCTGGTGGAGAGAAAACAGCTCGCACATCAAACTGATCCAAACAAGGTCCGAGGATTATCTTGAGGGACCGGTTCATGATTTCTGGAAAGAGACACTGCTGTTGAGTTTGTTGTTGTTAAAAGTGTATTTTTAGCACTTTGAGTTGAAAGCTGAGTGCTTTCTAGTTCCATTATATACACGAGAAAGTAAACATCCATTTGGGTGATATTTTCAAAACCCAGCAAGTCACAAAAAACACTAAAAGCTCTACTAAGTAAGAGGGAAGATATGTCATTTTAATTTTAGGGTGAACTGTCCCTTTACCTGATTTAAATAATTGCCAGGTTTGCTACAGCCCATGATGCTAACTGTCAAAATAGTATCTATTTAAAGTGGCACTCCAGCAATTTAGCGTTTAGCTCGCGATAGCTGGAGCACTCGCGTGAAAAACAACTGACAAAAGCAAAACTGCTTCATTCAGCTCGTCCACAGTGACCCAAGTCTCTGGAAGCCACAAGATCCGAACATTATTCCATTGTTTTTAAAGTCTTCACTGTAGCTGCTAGGCTAAAAGCGTTAGCACACACCCCACCTGATGTGGGTGCACAGGCTCGCCCCGTATCGAGGGCATTAACATGACATTCAGAAACACGGATTACGCTGGACGAGCTGTATGGAGCCATTCTGTTTTATTTTTCTATTTTTTTTTCCACTCGCGTCGCAAAGCTCCAGAAATGTTGTGTCGACAATGAAAGTCTTCTATCACGGGGGTGAGAGGAGGGAGTCTTTCATTTTCTTAAAGTAAAGACTCCCTCTAATTTTTTTCATCTTTACTTCGTCTCCAGACATAATTGTGAGAAGCTTCTTCACAGCCGTCTCTGTAATAAAAAAGCTCTTGTTTTCTTTCCTGCCACCATCAATTTGAATCAAACTGCCGCCGCTATTCTGCCATGTTTGTGTTACATCATGTCGTCTGAAGCATCCATTGTCTGACTGTTTATCTGCTGGTTTTCAAAACACTGCAATTCTGGTGCTTCTCTAAACTTTTAATGGCTGTAAGGATCTTTAATGGCGCTGTGTTGACTGTGTCCTCCGGGTGTCACCCATTGTGCTGTGTAAACTAGTGAATACGGTTTCCCAGCTGTGACTCGGAGTTCTGAGTTAGAGTCAATGAGCGTGTAGCAAAGTGCGTGCGCTTATTTATTTTTCATCATCCGCTGCTGGTAGTGTAAGTTTTTAATCAAGGCACCGGGGCCGGGTGAGGAATGCAAAATGGTGCTGTGCTCTGTGACTGCACATGCTCAAACACCTGCATACTGTAGATTCAATCCGCCGGACGAAGAAGAACTCGTGCGTCCCACTTGTGGGTGACACGTCCTTGTTAGGTTTGACTTGATGATGACTCTTCTTTACTGACGGTGATGCATTTAGTGAGTGAACACAATGCAACAGTGTCGGTTCTGGGTGAGAGAAGAGTCAAGATCCAAACGCCACCGTTGTATTCCGCTATTTAATTTGTATCGACAGACTGCTCCCTGCTCATTCCAACAGAAGCGATGTGATTAAATTATGCGGGAAAGAAACTAAATTACTATTGTGGCAGTGTAAGGTCACCGATCCCGATCTGCACAAACATAACCACAGTGCCTTCAGCCCTAAACTGTTTCATACGTCAGATTCTGGCCTTTTCAAAACATTGCGATCCTGGATGACACACGATGACTGCTCTGAACGAGTGGTTAACATTTCTTTGAATGCGTCTGACATTTCTTTTTTTCAAGGACAGTGATTATGAGTGAAACATGATCATGAATGACAGTGATGATGAGAAGACATGCAAAAAAAACTGATGAGAGTGAAAAATGGAACTTACTAATATTCGTCAAGCATCTCTACATCTACGACAACGATGATCCCAACTCTGAAAATGTTTTGGTGGGGCAACAAAACCACAAACAAACTTAAATCTGCCTACAAATATGAAAATGTGAACGTTTACATCACACAATGAAGCTGTTAGAGAGCACAGATACGTATTTAAAGGGTGAAACATCGGGAACAAAAGAATAAGCAGACGGTGGAAAAGCCTAACACATGAGTTCCAACTTAGAAAATAATAAAAAGTTCAAATCATTTTGTCGTAAGTGAATGAATGGATGAATTGCACAGGGCGGAGCGGGCTGCACAGCTGCAACACAGCTGCTCAGAGCAGGCTAGCTCTGGAGGAGAGTCAGGTGCAGAGCCAGAGCCTCCGGAGGAATAAACACCCACAGTCACGTCAGATTCTGCTCTGATCCAGAACCACCGAGTGACGGGGGCAAGGTAATGTTTGAGGGGTTATTCAGTCGCATTTAATGTTTTCATTTGACAGGTTAAACGCACCATTACCTTGAGTAAATTGTGAATTTCTCTGAGTTGGAATAATCAGGATAATGTATTTACACAACTCAACAAAATATATAACAAAGGTCTATAGTAATAAGGACAAAGTCACCTGCAGACAAATTGGACTTTGGCCTGCTGCTTACCATTTCAAAGTGTAAAGTCGTGTGATTTGTGAACACACTGATGAGACTGGATTGATTAACAACATGCAGTTTGAGTGACTAAAAGACTGAAGCAGCACTCAAGAAGAGAGGCTCTGATTCAAAAGGGCACTGTGAGGGATGAACGGTGAGATAAGCACAGTGGAGACAAAAGCGTGAGAGGTGATCTTGTGTGAAGGTGAATTTGGTGTTTTCACGGCAGAAGACATGCGAGTAAACCTCTCCTGACACACATGCTGGAAACACCGACAGAAGAGTCTGAGAATCTTATTTGCTTCAGGTCAGCATCAAGGCCCGCTCAGGCAGCTCAGGAAAAACGTTCTACTCTGTCAGGTTATTCATTTCTTTGCTTTCTGAGGAGTCTTTGGTGATCTCGGGCCAAATTAAAACCAACAGTCTGAGCAGCAGTTCTCCAAACTTATAAGTTTGTCTGCAGACATTTGGGATTCAGACCTGAAACTTAAGCAAACTGATGCTGATGAAAGTCTGACTCCATGTTCAGGATGTTGTGTCACTTTGAAGAAATGTTCAATCAACCCCACCTGTAAGAAATATGTCAACTACAGCTGCTAGTGATTTTTAACAAATCAAAACTAGTTATTTGAAGCAATAGTTGGACATTTTGGAGAATCCGCTTATTTTCTTGGAGAGAATGTCTTTTGTGCCAGCAGTCGATTAGCTTAGCTTAGCTCAAAGACTTGAAACAGAGGGAAACAGCTAGCCGGGCTCTTCCAACAGTAAGCTAACCAAATCTGCCTATTAAGAGGCTGGGTTTGCATATTGGACGGCTAACAGAGTTAACCTGCAAACGCAGCTACATTTAGCAGCAGTTAGCAGTTACTTTAGCAAACAAAGCTACTGATATACCTTTTCATCAAGAAACTCCATATATCCCCTCCGTACTGTGACTGGCCTCTGTCCTTGTGTGGGAGGCTGCTGGTTAGCAGCAGTTAGCAGGTAATTTAGCCACAAGTGAAGCTAACTCCTCAGAGCTGCTCAAGGCAGAGTGGCATGAGAACATCAGAGGGAAAACCAGAAACTACCCTCTCCATGAAAGTATGTTCCACTTTCACCTAAAGCATTGGATGAAGTTATTTACATGTGTTTTAGTACAAGTATGAATTTGTGTCCTTCTTTTTACATACATTTTGTAATTTTTTTGACAGAGCAAGCTAACTGTTTGCCCTGTTTCCAGTCGTATACTCAGCTAAGCTACCTGGCTGCTGCTACCTGTATACACGGGCCCATTTATTGGCCAGATGAGAACTGTTCCATTAAAAAAGTGCATGTAAACTGAGGTAAAACAGGGCTTTTACGTCTTGGCACAGATGTACTGTATAGCAGACAGACATGACTTCCTACAGAGAGTTTGTTTTGTGATTTCTTCACAACATGATGATTAATTTATTAGGTACAAAATCCGATGTTAGTGCCTTATTTATTATTGACTTAGTGTGGCTACCTGCTATACGCTGCATGTGTCAGACTTGTGTAGGTGTAATGGAAGGTTCTTTCTATCAGAGGGGCAGGAAGTGGATTATGTCAAACACATGTCCAGGAGGCATTACAGTGTCTGATTAGAGAGCAGCAATAAACTTAAAACTCTACACGCCAATAAGAGCCTACTGTCAGATTAAAAACGATTCCTGCGCCGTGTCCTTGATTATTTTCAGGGCATCAAAGTTGGACCTTTTCACTCTCAGCCTTTTAAAGTTCTCCCACCACGTACTTGGCCTTAAATTACCGTCTGTAATATCAAAAAGTTAGAAAAGTTCAGCCTCTTATTTGCATGTTTTGGCCTCATACACAAAAAGAATTTTAAAACGTGTTTTTCACTGCTGAATTTCATTAAAATCTGATGCCCTCATGCCGCTTGTGTTCCGTTTGGCAACCGCCGGAGTTTGACCTCTAACTTTTTGTTAATCGATACATTTTTTATGACGGTGGTGCATTTGACCGCGGGCTGGTCTTCTGCCGAAGTCAAGCTGAACGCGTCTGTTTCTGTTTCGAAGCATTTCCAGAGTTTCAACATCAAACTCTGGGCGGCGGGCCAAGGATTTTGATGATTAAGGATAACAGCCTATCTGAAGACATAGACCTACTTTTAAAGGGAGATTTAATACATATAAAGGCATTAATAGAAATAGATGAGGCTTTTTTTTTTACTTTAAGAATTAAAATAGCACTTGGCACAAGGTTTATGTAAAATCATACACATATTATCAGCCTTAATTACTCATCAATGGATGGATGGAGTTTTAAATAATCTCTGCCCGCAGGCCGTGAAAAACAAAACTCCTAGAAGAACAAATTACTGATCTCCCTTTTCTTAATCTCACCAGGAATGGTTGAAGAAATACTCAGACAGCATTTGCTGGTCACGTAGAAATACACTGTTACAAATAAAAGTCCTGCATTCAAACTCTTCTAACTACCGATGGGGACACCCTGAAGGCAAAACACAGTTTTTCATGATCATTTATGAGATTTAAGACACAGTTATCAGCTGGGGAAGTTTCATTGCGATATCTATTAGTTACAGTTTTTTTTTTTCTGATACTCCAGTTTTCAGATAGCCAGTCATTGCGTCATGTCATTTATGCCGCCGGGAGCGAATACATGCAAATCTGCGTCTAATTGCATCTTATCATCGATTTTGTATGTAATCTAGTTATACGTTGCGTTTCGTCTGAACATTCAGGAACATCTGGAGCAGAAGTGTATTTTTCCCTTCACAGGATGTTATCCTGAGCTGAGATCGTGTCCTGGTGTTTTTATCAAGAATTAATTTTGAGTTTATAACTTTTGCTCATTTTGCACTGAATTAAATTGACCTTGCACAGCACCTGGTGGGGTTTTTAATATAACAGCGGTTCCGGTTTGCCCCTGTTGACCATATTTCAGAAAATCTTTGTGCGGTAGTGAAACGAGAGAGACAAGTACTTTTTTTAATCCTGTTTGAACTGTGCCATGAATCACACAAACAGTGTTTGTCAGTTTAAAAGACCATTTTCTGATTCAATAAAGTCTCAGCTTGTCATAAAACCAATGAAATATAAGCCTGAGGAAATATGTGCGTTATTATAAAGACTACACAGCCGACGGTCCCGTTAGTGATGCCGTCTCATTAAATGCCCATCGAGACCTGTAACTTAAACACTGCAGAGCTGCTCGTGTATATTAGCGAGACGATGAGTTCAGTGGGCTGTTTTACACAAAACCAGATGGCTTTTTACTTAATTTACGACAAAACTGCGGCTTTCTTGAGCATATCATAAATATCACATGTGTAATTCACGGCACAACTCAAGCGGAATCAGAAAAATATTTGTCTTACTGCATTCAAGTCCATCTGAAACGGTGTGACTTCGACTCTCTATTGAATAAATGAACACTAATCTGATAAGGCCATGCTGTTCCTCTCTTATATCTACTGTTCTGTGTTATCTGATCATCACTATTGTTGCACCTGTGCTGCCTTTTAGCCTGATGAACATCCTGACTTCTCAACACACCATTCATAGGAAGCTCTTCATACTTTCTTTCTGCGAGTGCTGCACGGATCACAAATGATCCAGTGCTTATTAAATGATGGGTGATACTTGTTCCAACATTTAGTTGAACAGTAAATGGGACTCGTTGACCCTGTTGGTTTGATTTATCCTCATAAAGCTCACTGACAGCCTCAGTAGAAGCCACATCCACCCCCCAAAAAAATCACCTGTCAAAGGATCTGTCAAATGGGGAAAAACACTGAATTTTTAAAACCTTCATTTGGTTATAATAAGATCCTATTTTCATCCTGTAATAATCTGAATTGATTTCCATTCATTTCCATTGGGAAGCAAAGCATAATGTTATGCAAATGAATGGATATCACAGCCTGCCTGCTTTTGTCACTCTTCCTCTCACTTTCACATCTCTGTCCGCTCGAAAACAACAAAAAGTCCCGAAAACAATGAAAGATGACAGCGTCGCGCATTCAGTCCAAATAAACAACAACTGTTACAGGAAATGAAACAAGGTGACTTTGACACCATTTGACTACCTAATGTCTGTCCTCAGTCGTGGTGTTTGTTCTGCCAAACAACAGTCTGCAAACATTACCAATCAAACATGAGACCAAACATGCTTCGGGACGTCCATCAGCTTCCACAGCAGGAACAGAGACGACAACAGCCTTGAGATCGGTCTATGAAAGATTCTGCAATTATTCAAGCAGCAGATTTTGACAGCAGGCTACAGGTGCGTGTTTCTGAGTTTTAAGGAGCCGAGGTGTTAAAAAAAAACAAACACCCACCAGGGGCCGGATCCAAAAAACTGTGCAGAAATGCACATTCTTGAACAGATTTATAAAGCTGCTCGAACGCCCGATTCTGTTTTATAAATGTCATTGTGGAAACTGGCACACGTACGTGAGTTCCACAGTTATCCGTCAGCGCTCTTAAGCACTGCCTGCTGACTGCTCCGACACTCATTATGCGGAGAAAAAGTACACCTGAATGTGTGTCATCATCGAGGTTCTCCATCAGCATCAGAACAGCTGTCATTATGCATAACTGTGAGCACGGCTGAAGCTATTTCTGGCCCCTGAACACGTACCTGTGAACGGTCTCAGCTCTTTAAAAGCACTGTTTCAACTGATTTCTACATTAACACTACTTTTACAGAAAAAGGCCCCGGACCACCTGAAAAAAATGACTCAATTTGGTTGTTGAGTTTGGAGGAACTTTGTGAACTTTGGCAAACTCTGTCTACAACGAATTCCTGACTATTTGGGCCTCCTGGTTAATTAGGTAAATGTTTTGTATGAAAATATTTCTCTCTTTGTTTAAAAAATGTTGTTTCCATTTGTCCCAGTAAAGAGCATTCCCACTTGAGAAGAAGGCAGGTTTGAGCTGTCCACCTGTGATCAGATGACTCAGGTCTTATCAGTGATTAATTGAGGGATGATCGATGATCTATTAATGGTTTATATTGTCTTCTTGGGGAGTAAACACATGCTGGTGAACAGTCCTTTGAGTCATCTTCTATCCTCTACACCTCTGTTACACGTACACATCGTTATGCGTCTGCCCAGCTGTCAGTTAAGGTCAAAGATCAGCAACCCTTCACTTCCTGTCAGGTCACATTTCCTCTGTCCCGCTGAAATAAAAGCGTCGGGATTTCTCTCTAGCTTTAAATGTAAAGCGAAAGAGGGCAAAAAGAAATGTTCTTAAATGCATAAATTTAAAACTGAGGGGTTAATCTAAATGAAATCTGGCTCACCTTGAAGTCATTTTTCAGCACCAGTATGTTGGATAGATAGCATAACCTTGAGCAAGTGTAGCCCAAATAAGGTTTCCTCATATCTGATAATGTAATAACTCTGTCAAAGCAAATGGATGCGAGAAAAATACAATCAGGCTGTGATTAAAAGCGGGCTGATTTATTTCACTGATTACTGTTAAGTCACTGACTAAAGGTGAACTTAAAAGCCTTTATATTCTTCTCAAACAATAAAAGGAGGATTTTGTCACCCCGGATATGAACTTGTGGTTCAGTCTTTGGCTCAGCAAACAAAGATTTTATTGAACGGCGTAACCTCCTGACTGCAGCCCGTCAGGATGAGGCTTAATGCCGTATTACAAACAGGGAATGTCAACAGGCAATTCCCCGGAGGACTTTCATGTTGAAACACTTCTGCTGCTACAATATCCCATCAATTACAGAGCCGCTGACTGAACACCCTGTAAAGCTGACATAAGAATCAAATTGATATTCATTAATTTGTCTGCTGTGTCTCTGAGCAGTGTAATCTGATGGTTGAACATGTTCTGAGATCACGGATCAGATTTCAGACAGTCTTTGTGCACCGTGTCGGGGAAAAAAATGTATTTTTAGTGTACAAAGCTTGAAGAAATGTTTAATGTCGATTTACATATCCTCTATTCTGCGTCAGTTAAATGGCCTTACTCATTTCACCACTCCTTTGCAGTATCAAAAAGTGGTTTAAAAACGACCAATAAAACTAGATATTATGTTCTTCTAATTCAATTTTACCTGTTTTAATGATGTCTTTTAAAACATCACCATTTTCAAATGAGGCTCTTCTTCTCCGCTCCACTAAAGTTAATGTTCACTTTTACCCTTATTTCATAAAAAATTAAGATGGTGTAATGAAGATTTTTAAGACCCAAGTCCAGAATAAATTACGTGCTCCTATGGATATTTTTGGAAGACTTTGAAGCTTCCTCCCTCACGGAGCTGCCAAAGATTTAATACCAGAGATAAGTCAGGGGATGGTCCGTGTGCACAAGGCTCTGTATTAAAACTATATTACTGCGTGCAAGAATATTAAAATCTGATCATTTCTTCAGCCTAAAGCATCAGCAGAAACACATTTCTTCTCCTCGTTATGGTGCTGTGCTGTGTGTCTGGTCAGCCGGTGAAACACTCTGCGTTCGACGTGACCAGATTAATGTCGATAAAATCAGCACAGAGCCACAGTCTGCACTTCAGAGCACTTCTCAGGCTGCATGTACAGTTTGGATAATCAAAGTGATGTTCGTGTAAAGATTTGCTGCAGTACGCCGACGACACGCCGATGTTCGTCAGATTGTCTCCTCGCTGCACGATATATTCAGTGCACCCACACCGCTCGTCTGCTGACAAACCTTTGCCAATAAAGCTGCTGTATGTATCTGATTCTCATGTAGATTTTCATAAACCATGCCCCCCAATCTAACGTTCAACTGTAGGCTCTGACTTTAATTGTTTATCGTCGTCACTCCCCAACCTCTGAGCAACCCTGTCTGCTAGAAATTACAGTAATGTACCCTTAATTTTGGTGAGGGTTAGGAAAACATCATATTTTTCATTATATACCTATTTTGCACAGGCAAATATGTCCCGAGGTCACAGACACAGCTGTAAATTGCCCGAGATCTCCTTAAAAATATCCAGTGGTGTGACGCTTCCTGTTTAAATCACCACGGTCCCTCTGCAAAAACACCCATCAGTTTTGCACTGAGGCCTTCAAATGTTGATGCGGTGTTGAACTGTGGTCACTGGCTTGGCAGCTTTCTTGCACGTAACTTCCCCGCTGCTCCCTTCTCTGAAAGTCATGCACATGTAATGTGGACATGATCTGACACGTTTTGCAGAAATGTCAGTGTGGAACACGACACGTGCAAATGTGAACTGGCGATCCTACTGTCATCCTGGCGACTGGGCTGTGAAGTGTCACAGTGACTTGAATATGAGACTCCACGTGTCTCCTTCAGTAACATTTAACCAGAATGACAGTGTTTCCCTCACTTTAAACAATGTGTATTTTGTTTTCTCAGAGTGCAAATCTCCAGTCTGTGGCATCAGAGTCCTGAGTGTTCTTTGGTGTGAAGAATCACAGAGTCGCTGGAGTTGATGAGTGTGTTTGCATCACGTCTTGTGATTTCGGGCTCCTTAGCTGGTCTAAATCAAACGGCCTCTCCTGTTGCCATCTGCCGCTGCCAGCGACAGAATACTTATGTTTTCTAACGTAGCTTTAAATTCTCGCTGCCTGGTGCTTCTACACCTGCGAATATCCTCGGCAGTGAAGCCCAAATGCGCTTCCCAGATGTTCTGTCCGTCTTCTGTCCATAAGTTAAAAGCTGCTCATTCGACGGTGTATCACACTCGCAGATTTGCAGAAACACAAACACCTCATTCAGCTCCCAGATTTCATGTTTTAAGGCTTTATGTGCAGTAATGTTTTTTTTTTTTTTTTTACATCTACGTTTACTTCCCCGGGAAGAAAATGTCTCTAAATGAGAAGAGATTGCTGCTACAGTATTTCAATAACACACACTTTGCAGTGCACCTCGGCTTGTCGCAACAATTGCCTGAAGAAAGCCTCCTGAATTGCCTGGAGAAATTACACGCCTTTGGAATTGTCATAGAAACCAGGCTCGCTATTCCGGCAACGTGGCGATTTGTGCCCCCTTATACGCCACTTCACTGTATGCGTATAACGACTATAAGTGTTTCAGAGGACCGTATTTGTGTGTGATGGAAAGATTTCTCCCGGCTCTCTGCTGCAGGGTTCAGATGAGACATCAGAGCGGCGTCTTGGAGATGAGAGCTTGTTTTGCCCTGCTACCAATCAGGGTTGTCAAGAGCGGCACAGTCACTCGAGGAACCAGTTTGTTTACGACTGTTCAGAAAAGAATATTTCACATGAGCTGCCTCCAATGTTTTACATTGTCAGTGTTGTTAAGAATCTGCTTGACTTAAAGGGACAGTTCACCCCAAAATAAAGAAATATATATATTTTTCCTCTTACCTGTGGAGCTATTTATCCAACTGGATTGTTTTTGTGTGAGTTGCAGGTTTTAGAGATTTAGGCTGTAGAGATGTTGGAACCAGATAGCTTGTAGTGCTAAAAGCACCCAAAAATATATTTGAAAAACTCAACAGCAATGTCTATTATTGCCTATTACTCATGATAATCCACAGACGTTGTTGTGAGCAGTTTCATGCGGGAAATATTTTCTTCATCCCAGCCTCCAACCTTCAACTGTATCACTGCGCAGGTGGAGTAAGCTAACTAAGCTATCTAACATTACAGCTCAACTGTGGAGGATTGTGGATGTAAAATAAGACCTGGACACAGCGTTGGAGGCAGAGAGCGTTGCTGCTCAGTGGCACTCGAAGCCAAAAAAAGCTCAACTTCCAGGGTATGAAAATACCCAGATCTCCTGTGTTGTGTGGCCCGTAGAGCGTGCACACTAGAGACGTCCGCCGTCCAAGCCCACTCGCATCCGATTTAGCTCCCGGCTAACTCGAATAGAGATAAAATGATGGGTGAATGAATGAATTATACTGAAAAGAGTCATTCCTCGGGGTTGGGAAGCTCAATAATAATGTATCCACCATTTTACAGCCGCTTCACAATGTAAGCTTATGGGAAAAAAAAGTCTTATTGGCTTCAAAGCCTGGCGCTCTTCCTGAGGGCTTGTGAGAAAGCCGTCCCGACCTGTCGTGAGCGCCGGCCTCTCCTCTCATGGGCTCTTTTCATTTCTATCGTTTTTGTGCTTCCTTCTCGTCTCCAGAATCCAGAAATCAATCACTGCGGTGCACAAATAAAAGGTGGAGTAGTGCCTCTATATTGATAAGTTGTCTTACTGTTTCAGGACAATCAGATGGGCAATCAAACTTCGTGCCCTTCACTGTTTGTGTAGCGGCTCGTAAAGCGCTCTTCTAACCACGTTCATTGATGACATTTTACCTCGCTATTATTTATGTCGCACACTGTTATGCTCATCTGTCAGAGATCATAAAACACGACGGCGGGCTGTAACAAAAGCGCGGACAGATGATGCCACTGTGCGGCACGTCATATTTTATTGACGCCGCCTTAAAACACGGCTCTGAAGCACAGATGTCTCAGTTTGTTAAATGCCTGTTGCCTCAAATTGGCTCTCCGCACGTCTCGTCCCTCCCTCCTCGGCTCGCACCTCATGTGGGAAGATGTGACAACTCGCCTGGACTCTTGTTTACTTTGCTTCCTCTTTTATTTTGTAACTTCACGTGTTCCAGATTGTGTGGCTTCCTGCTGTAGCTCAGTTTCATTCAACACCTGTTTTCCATTATCCAACCAGTCCTTTCAGTACGTAGACTCCTAGCTGTTCACTACCTGTTTGCCAGATTGTGTTAACTCACATCGCAGACCAGCCTGTTTGTCTGATCCACTGTAGGTTTGTTGCTTCAGACTGTTTTTGTATCCTGCCAGTCATCCGCCTCGTCTGCACCGCTGACAGACACTCCTGTTTGTACTTCGAGCTACCGAGTTAACTTTGGCCGTGCAGACGTGGATGCAGTCAGTGATTCTTGCGCTTGCTTGAGTCCATTTTTGAGTTCTGGCCATCACTGTTGAATCCGGCCGTGACGGACTAAGGCGCGAGGAGAGGAGGTGAGGAAAGGAAACGAGCAGATGCACCTTTTCATCTGCGCATTAAGAAATGAGTTCCTACATGAAACTGCTCACAGCGAGGTCTGTGGATGATCTTGATGATTTCCGGGAGGAGACAATGCTGGTAATGAGTGCAATCTTGTTCCGTTGCGTTGGAGGGAAGGCAGACATCTCTACAGCTGATATCTCCAAAACTCTGCACCAAAACTTTCCAGATGGCTAAACAGCACGACAGGTAAGAGGAAAAAATAGGTATTTTTGATTTTAGGGTGACCTGTCTCTTTAAACACACTAAAGCACAGTTACCTTTCCTTCCTATCAATGCAACTGCACGGAGAGCGATTCAACATTCCTTGTTCATGCAAAAGAAGTCATGCAGCTAAATCTAGCATTTAGAAGATGTTTACAGAAACTACCTCTACAGTTTTGTCTACGATCAGGATTCATGCACACAAAGGCTGAGCGACGAGAAGAGGATGAAGTGTTACACAATAGCACCTTTCCTCCGTGTTTTTCCTCGCCAGTGAGTCATATTTTACCTGACATTTTCAGAAATAATGGAGCACTTACATGGCTGATCTTATGATCGCTCGCAAGAATCGCAGGCTTGATTTAGGTTTTCATTGTGTCTCTGTTGCGCCAAGGAACCGCACGTCTCTGTGACGAGTGCTATAGAAATAACAGCCTGAAAATATCTCAGCCTCAATCCAACTTTCGGCAGAGCAGCGAGGGCGAAATCAAAAGACGGCCAAGACTAAAGAGGAAGGTAGACAAGGGAACCACGTGGAGCATAATAAAGGGAGGTCTGTGCATGTGAAAGGGGGATGAACGAGGGAAAGGAGTGCATCAGTCTGTGTACCTTGAGGCCAAAGTCTGAGGGGAAAGGCCTATAATGGCATGCGCTAGTGTGAGCTAGGCTGGATGGTTGCATACTCGACAAGATCCCCAGGGCCAGTGAGAGCAGAGCTTCGTGGGCTGGGAGAGGAGGCCAAAGCTGCAGTATCCAGCTCCGCATACTGGACATCGCAGTCCTTGTGGCCAGAGTTCTGGAGACAAGAGAGGCGAAAGGTGTGTGAGGAGTGAGGCAGCCAAAAATATGAGAGAGAGAGAGAGAGACTGACAGACTGGCTGAGAGAGAGAGAGAGAGGCAGATGAAACGGATGAGAAAGTAAATATTGATTGACGATGTGATGGTCATGGGGATGTTTTTTTGAGCAGCGGTGTTAGAGAGGACGGCAAAGAAAAAATGTGAAAGCATGGCACATGTAAATAAAATGTCAGGTTACGTCTGAATGTGACAAAGATGGAGACTCAGAAAATAACAGTCAGACAGAAAATAATACAAGACCGTAAATAAAAGGTTAGAGACGAGGAAGGACTTCAGACTTTGTTTACATGCACATAATGACATTTTTTTTCTATTATTGTGATTCACATAATAGAAGGTGTTTACATGGGATTTCATTCAGTTGATTTCAATGTTTGTGTTTGTGATGCGTTTCTCAGAGACGGTGTCCCGCTCGGAGTCGATGGGAATGAAGACTGGATTTAAACAAAAAAGCAATCGCTGTAACCAAATAAAACCAAACACACATCGGGCAGTGTTGCAACTCTTACGCTTGGATTACAGCGAACATGTGTCCACGCAATCTTTCAGAAAAACTAAAACTACGACAGCAGTAATTTATGTGTCCCGATCGCTGCACGAATTCTCCGATTCTGGTTGGAAACCGCAGTTACTGTGCAGCACATGGACGTATTTAGACAACCAGTAAACACATTCGTGGAGATGCTGAGAGGCTGGAATATCAGCGTGCATGTAAACACAGGCGGAGACCTTCGTTTAACCAGCATCTGACCACAGTGCACGAACACAAGTCCGATGGTTGACTGACTGATTGACTCAATGAGCAATTGGCCGAGTGGATGATTGAGTAAATGACCTTAATGGGACAATCAATAAATGGCGATGACCTCTCTCAGCGCTGTTTATCAAATTCAAAAATACTTCTCGGATTGTTTTAGAAAGGCGACTCAAAGGCACTGGGTCAATAAATATCTGAAGAACTCAGCCCAGTCACTAGAAATCAAATGTTGGCATTGTATGGTCCAATCCCAGTTCACCCCCTGATCATCCCCTCCCACTTAGCCGTAACACGCTGGTTTCCCGTTGACGTCCAAGGTAGGATGTCCTGATTCTTGGTGTGATAGAGGGTGAAGTCTAGGGTTAGATGAGGCACACTTCAAACTGTGATCTCTATCTTTTATTGGATTATTTGATTGATAGCGTTCAGTTGTGAAGAAATTTGCGAACACCCATACTTTTCTGTCTCCATCAGATGAATACGTGACCTTGTGGTAACACCAGGATTACCACGGTAACGCAGGAGAACTCAACACAGCTGAAGACAGCGTGGAAATGTCCGGTCGCGTCTGTTTACATTAACATCATTGATGACCAATGATGTCATACGAGGGTCTTGAAGGGTCGTCCCATCAAACTACTACCACTTGTAAGTCTGTTCTGATGGACAAGGGGGCTCTTGATTGTGCCTACATTTCTGCAAACCATGGATATGTATCATATCAACATTTCTACAGCAGTTTGAGACTACTTCAACCACCGTTTGCTTCCTGTTTCAAACAATAAAACCAGGTTGTTATTGCGACTGCCGGGTGCATTTGTAGTGACATAAAACATGTTTTCATCACCCTAACAGAAGGGTTTTTGTGCCCAAACTTAACCAGACCCTGAGCACAACACTGTCACAACATTAAAGCGAGAAGAAATGTAAAGGTTCGACGTATCTGTGGTTTGCAGAAATGTACAGTGCCAACATTTATTCTGGAGACTGAGACTGTGCAAAATATACAAAGTAATGTTCGACCGTAAAGACTGAAAGGGGATAAAAGACAAAATAGACAACAAGACAACAGGACAAACACACAAGGTTTGATTTCATTGGCCCCTTTTCTCCTTAAAGGTGAGGATGATTACATTTTAAATTTAGTTTGTGAGAAATACTTAATTCTGTGTTTATTTCTTTTAGAAACTAACCAAAGACGGATGTTAACACAGTTTTTTGGCACAGAGGAGGATGAGTGAGAATCAGACTGTACCGATGCTTGAATCACCGACAAACCAGAATTGCAGCTGAATGATGACAGAAATCAAAAAGATAATGGACAGATATCCCATTTTGCTACGTTCTGAGGTGTAAAAAAACTCCACTATGTACTTTGCTGCAGCTGCGGGGTGATTTTTTTTACTCCGCGTGTAAAAAGGCCTGCATGAGAAACTCAGTGATTGGATCAAATGGTCGTGTTTCCGCTCTTAGTCTGTCTGCTTGCTCCTGGTAATGTAGATTGAGTAAAATAGGGGGAGTTATGACAAAGTAAAAGCAAAGCAGAGATGTCAGCTACTCCGCGTCTCCGTAAACGGCGTCCCCGGATGGACGGTGGAGGGGATGTGAGGGAGGAAAATGCAATGGGATGATACCTGCTGTCCCCCCATTGCATCGGTGGTGTACCTTAGTTCCACCTGAGGAAGGATTACACAGAAATGATTGAATCTTTTTACAGAATCTCCACATCAGTGATCCAAATCCACTGCGCAGTCTCTTCTTCCGCCGTCGCATATTTCCCCGGCACTCACGCCCTGCACTCGCTGGGACATTTAAATATCTGGAATATTTGTCATGACCGGAGTGCAATCAGGGGGAAAATTACAGCCACATTGCATTCAAAATTGGCAGATAGTGTTTTGCCCCTAGAGAATCATCATTAGTAACACTCGACGCTCAGCAGTCAATGCATGTCTCTCACAAATAGTGTTTTGAAAACCTCCCTGATACCCTATTCATCTTAAGAGCAGCCCCTAAACTTCAATTTAAGCGGAATGTTACCAGAGATAAGGAATAAATCGGGGAGAAATCTGCCCCTCTGTGTGCCAGGATTATCAGACTCAAACATCCGGTTCCTTTGAGCATAGAATTGAAGATGATAGTTTAATATCCTTGAATGACTGCACAAGAAATCAAAATCAATTCGTCCGGGGGGGAAATGTAATGCAGTGATAGTAATTGAGTTATCTCCGCAAGTTTGGTGAGAAAATAAGAGTCATTTGGAAAGAAACAAAAAAAAAAAACACAACATTAAAAGCAAAGCAGCAATTTCAAGAAGATGAAAACATTAAGCATGAAGTAAATCAGGAGCATCAGTGAAGCACGACAGTGACGGAACAGAGACTCTCCAAGTCGAACTTCATATCGCAGGAAATAAACTTTTACTGAGCGCAGCAGACAGTCACGGACATGAAGCCGGTTTAACTTCTTCCACAGACAAGCAGAGAAAGAAAACACACTGCAATATTAACCTTTACACTGAAACAAAAGCAGTTTCAAACCTGAGCAGACAGGCTGATGTGTCAGCTAACGTGGCGCTCTTGGTGAGGATGTTAAGATACGTTTGATGAACATAAAGGACAAGCTGTAGATATTTTATATTTCTCTTATTGTCAACAGTCAAAAGACCCAAAACCAGCAGTGTGTCAGACCGTCTCTCTGTCCTCTGTGCCGTTCAACATCAAGTCCATCGTTCTGACTGGAGATCTTTGAAAACAAAGTATGGTTTTATTTTTGAGTTAAGTTGTTAATGATCCTCGTGCGTTTGTTGGGGACTACTTTCAGCAGTGGATGGCTACACACTTGTGAGGACGGCGTATGCAGAACTGACTCAATGACTCGTCCTAATGAAGGAGCAGCTCACCCGGAGCACACCGGCGTGTCTCGCTGATGTGTTTTTAATAGTTTTTGGACAACAGCGAAGCGCTGCGACGCAGAGGAATAATGAAATAAACTTGAAAGGGCACTCGGATCAGCGCCCGGTGCGTCTGGCTGAAGCGCAGGGAGGTGAAATCAGGCAACAGATGGTGAAGTGCTGATTGCAGTGACACCATTACCGCCACATGCGAGCAGCAAAGACGTGCACGGTGAATGTTTTCATTTACAGATTCATGAAAAGTTTTTAATGAAGTGACTTTATATATTATATGTTTGAGATTGATGCTGCTGTTTTGGATATATCATTAACAACAAGCTTCGTCCACACGCGGCTCAGCTGCTGGTTTGAAAATCAGATCAGGGACGAAAAACTTCAAAACACGAGGTGTGTTTCTAAGCGACGTCATAAATAAACTGCTGAGGAAGGACACGATAAATGGGATGTTGAGTTCAAACCCCTCAGTTTAAATGTTTGTTATATATTTTTTTAACTATTGAGAAGATGTGTTATTTATTTTACCATCACACAAAATAAAACGTGCCCCCCTTTCTCCTAACAAAGAGCTGAGCCACTGAACGGTGGTGAAGGTAACAAAAAGGGGATTTATTCATTTTGTATTGCACCAATAGTATTGAGTATGGAAGCAATCTGCATGTTCTCTGGTTCAAAGTGAGGCCGAACTCTTCCGTGGATGTCAGGTTCTGAGCCGGCGTCTGCAGACGGACTTGTTTTTAGCCGAATAAACTGCTGGAAATCCCTTTTTGCTGTGCCAAATGTCAATAACAGTATAAAACAGAGTAGTTGATAAAAATGTTTTTTGCTTTTTTTCAAAAATAGTGCATCACTGCAACCACAGAAAGTCCTTGAGCACAGAGTCATGGATGTGCACAGAGCCCGTGGGCTGATGGATCCATTATGAAGAGGACACGGACACACAGATGCTGGTTTTGGTCTTTTTATCCGACTGGTTAACAGAAAGAAAAATCTTTTTTTTCTTCTCCTGTAAATCTTCAGACTTGAGCTCATGATTATGACCTCGGAGACGGTTCTGACAGCGTGATTTACGTTGATTCGATATTAAACTGACAAATGCATCTGAACACAATGAGAGATTTTACAGTGTGTGGAGGCACAAGGTGTGCTGGAATTAAGACGAACGCCCACATGCCACTGTCATCAGCCTGTCTGCGGGATGCGCTCTCCTCTGTACACCAACAGCTGGTGTTTGTTTGTTACACAATGCGCGACACTTACCTTCGTTAGCACCGCCGGTAGCGATGGCAATACCCATTTCAAGCCTATTGTTACTCCTTGCTCTCACACACAACACGTAAGCTCACACATGCGCACACGGCGTCTCCGAATCCAGAAAGAGTTTCATTTTCTTTTAACAGAAAAGCGACTCCGGCCAAAGCAAATAAAGCCTCCCGTAAAAAACACTCAGGCATCTGTTCCGCCGAGGGAGGCTCGCCACAGTCAGCAGATACGACACGGCAAACACTTCATAGTCAACAGTTAACACTCAGGGGCGATGATGTACTGTAGAGCATCGCGCCGCAATTCATCCGCACACGGTTGCCATGCAAACACACAAGTCATTACGGCAGATTAGGGGGGAGCGGAGCAGAGGGGAGGTGAGGCGGAGGGCGTTCGGGTCAGAGCGTGAAATAGTCCACAAACACAGAGAGAGAGAGAGAGAGAGAGAGAGAGAGAAAAGGTCGGCCGGCCCAGGTTTATATAGGTGAGTGGTGCTGATGTAAATGATGAGATAAGGAGCTTAGTCAAAGCTCCCAGTGGATTTACTGGTCAGCTTGTTAGAAAGGCCGCCGTCCACCAGACCAGCAAGGACTGCAGCCGCCACGTTAAAGATCCTCAGTGACATTCAGGGATGCATTCAGATTTATAAATCAATTCTCAGATACCTCCCGGGCATAATGGCACCAGAAAGTTCGCCCTTTCACCAGCAATTACCGCTGGCCGACGGCGGCGTCTGTGGGTGACCCGTTCTCAGAGAAGCTCCCTTTGAACCCGCCCGTGGCGTCACTACTCACCGGCTTATCAGTGAAGGGGGTCGACTCGGAGGGCGCCATGTCGTAATAAGGAGGCTGGAGAGGAAGCTTCTGCATTTCCTCATCCTTGTCGAGATGAACCACCTACAGGAAACACCGAGAGCTCAGCAAGACTCGTAATGAGCTCCACAACCACACAGGCCAACCAGTTGATACTGGGGCCGCTCTGCAAAGCCCCACAAAGGTTAACCGAGCAATTATCCAGTCCTGAGCCTTTGTTGCATTATTTCAGAGCTGGAACACTCCAGCAGCAGAATATTACGCTGAAAGCTTTTTGACTTTGTTAGCTCACATTGTGTTTTTTTTTCCTCCAGTGGTAATGAACACAAACAAGAAGTGAATCCTGACAGAGAATACAGCCTGACAGCCGGTTGAACTTTAACCGCTCCGGTGAACTATAAGTGCATCAAAGATGCTTTTGTCAAATTAATAGCTTCCGTGGCACACAAAGGTGATGATGCAAACTTCTGAAATAGTGGAGCAGGAAAGCCAAGAAAGGTTGCTGTGATTCACAACCAGTGAAGGAAGGAACCTCAGGGCTAATTCATACATGAAGGTGACATGTGATCACAGAACAGATACGCTGCACATTAATTACAGCTTAACAAATTAACATTCAGGTTGTCAATATATGGAAGAAGCTCTTTGAAATCACCTTCGTATATTAATGTAAAATACTCATTTTTCATCCTCCTATTTATAATAAGAGCCAAACATGAAAATATGAACTATTTTCAGGAGCGTGGCAGACTGGACTCCCTGTCTCGTTGTTTACTCCGCAGGTTTCCTTTAATGGTTTGATGTTTCTGAACTCAAATTTGGACTCATCCACCCGCAAAAGTGCCTTTGAAGAGAGATTTTCTTTTTCAAAAGGATTCAAACTGGACTGTAGTCGAGTCTAGGCGATAGTCTGAGATGTAGAAATGTTATATTTCAAAAGCGAAGGCGACTCTTTAATCTGTCAAATGTTTATAACAAAGCAATCTGCTTATACAGGCCACATTTCAGTACAGACATGTTCACAACAAACAGGAGGTCTGTTGATTCTACATCAGATTATATTAAAACAATAATATGTTTAATAAATATTAATGCTAATGCCACTTTCATGATGGACTTTTTTGTGCATGGTTGTGTTGAAACCAGTGTGACTTGCATTTCCTAGTAAAGAGGTCAGTTTGTTTTGGGCGTCTACTTGCTTCAAAGTTAAAATATACATTATTTTTCTCATACTGTCCATTGCTGCAGCACCTCTATTCACCCCTGTCTGAACGTCTGTTTTAAGGCCTGTCTCTTTAAGAGGCTCCATCCCGAAGAGCCCAGTCTGCCCTGATTGGTCAGCTCTCACAGGCCTGAGCAGGCACTGCCCACTGTGTTTCTGCGTCAGCTCTGCGGGTGTTTTTGTAACCGTGGCCGTGGCGGCGGCGCGGCGTGATGTCACGACCTTACAGTTTAAGGCAAAGTGTCTGAATACCGGTTGTGTGCATTCCTCTGTGGATTGAACATTCTCGATACTTTAAGTGTAGTTATACAGCGCTACACCCGCTTTATAGTCAAAAAGACGTGGAAATCTCACTTTCTATAACACGAGAGCTTTAAATGTCGATCTGACAGCCAAAGATTTTAGGCTACGGAGGTGACAGAAGGACTTTTTAACGGAAAAATTCAGCAGGAAATTAGGGAGTCATTCATTTTAAAAGGGAGCAGGGCACATTAGCAGACAAATGAAGGGTGAAGATGATGGAACCAATCCGATTTCACTATATATCTCAAAACAACATGAGTCACACTGCGAAACTACTCTTAGACAATTTTTGCAACCCGGGGCTCTTCTCTTGAAAGAGGCATGGATAAAAAAACGAGTTGAGAACACCATGACAGCTGTCTTGTGTTTCTTTTTTTTTTTGCCTCCCACCATTCAGCAGACTAGTTGGGGGCCAAGTCATATATCTAAGCCTCTTACTCTAAAATTCAAGGTGCAGCTAGTGGGTGTTTTTCAGCACGAGAGGAGCGGGAGGGGGCAAAGTGCTCCTCTGTAATTTTCCTTCAACAAGTCGCCACGCTCAAAGTTTCCACACAGCGTGTTCCTAATTGAGCCGTCAATCTCAATCACAATGCAAAGTTTGATGCTGCTGACAGTCAAGTACCTTTTTTAAGGGTTTTTTTATGGTGTTATATTCACAAGAGGCTCAGGAAACGTTTTTACGGCTTGAAAGGATTAATTAAATTTCTAATTGCAAATGAACACTCAAAAAAAAAAAAAAAAACCCTTCACCAAACATTAAACGTCAGATCTGCGAGTCGGACAAAGGGAAACGAAATAAGAGTGAATGAAAGAAATCAATGTCACCGAGAGAACAATGACGGCGTAATGAATGTGAGATTCATAATAGATGTTGAACACTGTTTTTCCTCCGCACACCTCAGCGCCGTTCAATTGGCGGGATCAAAAGCCTGCCAAAATCTATTTGATCCCCATTTTTCTGACACTGAAAAATAGCTGTTGAATGCCAGTCAATATGCACTCGGTCGGTGTGAGCTCCTCCATTCATATTACATCAAAAGGTGAAGAATTTAAGAGCTGAGTGCTGGAGCGGTGAGCCGAGTACCCGGCTTCACACACAATTAGCTGGAGGAAACGTTTGTTGGGAGCATAAAGACATCGGCGCCCCCCCCCGGATGGCGGTTTGTTTGTTTGGCTCTCCGAGTCCATCTCGCAGCAACACGCACACGACTGTGATGCAGCGAGCGCAGATGTTGATACTTTGGCTGCGCTGTCAGTTTCGCTCTGTGCATTGGGCAATAATAAAAAAGCACGGAGCTGCCAGTTTTCTTCAGGCCAGCGGAGTCACCTAGCAACCTATCCTGGAATAAAGCTGTAAAAATCCAACTGGTTCAGGTTCCAGTTCAGGAACAGAATACAGCGCTGTACCTGCCCGTCACTGAGCGGCTCGTCACCGGTGATCCAAACTTTTTCGTCGTTGATGTCCAGTGTGATTTAGACTGAGAGGCTGTGGTCAGCCGCAATACTTTATTTCCTCCACGTACAGTTTTGTCATGAAAGACGACGACCAGATCGTCCAACAGTTACTCTGATTGAGGAGACCTGGTTAACAGTTAACATGTAATTGTGATCATGTAATCAGATTACAAAAAATAAAGCTGCTCTTATCAGCCCAGATTACTTTAGAAGAATGTGGAATTAGATCATAGTTACATTGTCAAAGATAACTTGAAATACAGCTGTTTTAAAATGATGCAACTTTTACATCAATATGAATGTGCTGAATATGTTCCTCTTTATATCAGAGCTAGCTCCTCTCAGGTTGCCAGTTTTATTGATGGTGACTCAAAGAGATTCTGGAGGAAGATAGTTAATTGTTGAGTCTCAACGTTTTGGGTCAATATGCCGTCCCAAATTCTAATCAGAAATGTCAGTATATGACAATCTGGGAATAAGACTCAGCTATAAACTATCTTTCTCAAGAATCACTTTCCCTTCCTGTAACTAATATTTACTTTCGTTTTGTAGTGATGATAATGGAGTTTTTCACTTTTTCAGTGTGTTTTCAACTTTACAAAACCTTTACAAGAACTCAATGTGGCTTTAGACTAAAAGTAGCACAAACTAAATACTTTTAAGAAACTTCAGTCCACAAGTTGAAGAAAGAAGAACCCAACAATCAAACTTGAGTAAAAGTGAAGATATTGTGTTAGATGTTTAAAAGTCAATCATACTAATAATACTTGAGGTAAAGTCTTAAAGTATCTGATATTACATGTACTTAAGTACAAAAATTGGTTTTACTATTGCAGTGTTTTCTTTTGATTAAGAAATGAACCAAAAGTACTGATGATAGTTTACATTTTCTTGCAACTACTTACACAAATCACCATATAATTTGTATTCAGTGACATTAAACATTAAAAAGTAATCACCTGACCCAACCCTGCTGACCTCTTAGCTCCGATTATCTCTTAATGATCTTTATTTTGCATCATTTGGAAGCAGAAGCAGACGATGAGTGACTGTTGAAGGTGCAGACAGTTTTTACCTCGTGACCTTCTGTTCAGACCGAATCACGGCCACAAATACAAACCAACCCTGAGAGCTTGAACCCTAAAGTGTTCTGGTGTGTTAATACATAGATCCCGCTCAGTTCATGCCTACCTGTGTTACAGCGACGCTCATCGTTTACGCGTCAGTGATTATTGTTTATTCGTGCCTACTTCACTCGTCGTGTCACGAACCTGCTGTGATGTTTTTCCCGTTTTGCTTACTTTTATTTTTCCGGATGCCGGCTTGCTGAGCTTGCAGCTTCTTTTAAAGCAACTACGGCCATAAAATTGAACACATTAAATCCTGTTAAGTGCCTATTACAGCCTCATTTTTCTACTAATCACCTGTGAGTCCGGCATTAGCTGCCTTGCTCAAGTACTCCTCTGCAGGAGCTGTGTGGGGAGGAGAGCTCATTACTTTCCCCTTTTCCTCCATTACTTCCTCTGCCCACATGTCCGGGAGTTTGACCTTGGAGCTATAAAGAGTATCATAAAGTTGGATTTAAAATCTCGGCAGCGCTGATACACGGTGGCCCAGTCGGCGTTTAGGTGAATCTTCAATTATTCAGATTCTAATAATTCTTTCTCGCGCTTTATCTCCCCAATTCGGAGCAGGCAATTATTTTGTACAGCAGTCCTTCACAACACTAGAGGTCTCGGCAACCTCGCGGTGACCTCCGCAGACTCGTGTGCACTGGCCTCCACCTTTGAAATGCACATTCTGTTCTATTATTGCATGTGTTTGTTTGTTTCTTGCTATAGGCAAATCTACAGCCGGCACACAGGGGAAGGTTGATGCAAACCCAGGAAAGTCTCCCTGAGTCCTTTATACGGCACTGATGCGGTGTTGCATAAACAGCCTAATGCAACATACAGACGACGTTCTCGTGTAAGCTCGACAGAAGAATATTGTTCTGTTAAAACTGTTGGTCGCACAGGCCAGGAGCCGATCGTCACGGGAGCTGTGCAGCGCTCGGCGATCATGGAGAGAGATGGTTCACATTTCGGGGTTCTGGTTTGGATGGGAGCGTGTCTATGTTCCCGGGTCCTATGTTCCCCTCTTTGTATGAGACTGGGGAACATAGGACCCTTTTTTTAAAAAAGGGTCCTATGTTCCCCGGTCTGTTACTTTTCCAACCCCTAACCCTAACCCTATGCTCCCCGGTATGTATTGCTACAGGGGAACATAGGTCCCTTTTTTAAAAAAAGGGTCCTATGTTCCCCGGTCTGTTACTTTTTCCACCATTACTGAAAAATTCCATGGCAAATAGGCCTATGTAGGCCTACGGGCTAACCCCTAACCCTAAGCTAGGACCCTTTTTCAAAAAAAGGGTCCTATGTTCCCCGGTCTGTTACTTTTTCCACCATTACTGAAAAATTCCATGGCAAATAGGCCTATGTAGGCCTACGGGCTAACCCCTAACCCTAACCCTAACCCTATGCTCCCCGGTATGTATTGCTACAGGGGAACATAGGTCCCTTTTTGGGAAAAACAGGGAACATAAGACCTTTTTTCTAAAAAAGGGTCCTGGGGAACATAGGGATGACCCCGTTTGGATCAGGTTGCAGTTCTGTGGTGGTGCTGGTGGTGGTGAACGCAGGTAGACAGGAGCGTGGCAGCTACCTTAACTCGGCTGTAGAGAGCCTTCGTGCTCCCGTCACCAGGATAAAATATGGGGCAGTTAACATTTCTGCAAACCACTGATTCATCCGCATCTTTACGTGTGTCACAGGCCTGAATACAGGACTATACTGACAGTTCTACAAAACCTGTCATATCACAGGTAACAGGTGAGGATGCTGCCAAGCCAGTGACTGCTGTTCATGACTGTAGGTGTGTCAGGACTGGATATTCTCTTTAGAAGACCTCAGGACATCTCCAGCTGTGGTCGTGGCAACCAAAACAGGTATTTACGCCAACAATATTATCTTGTATCACTTGTTTTTCTGTGCCTGAACCTATCCAAGGTCATAAGCACAGTGTTGTTACAGCATAAAGTAGAAAATTGAAGCTCACGGAAAATAAAGCTGCAACATAAAGGATTGTAAAGTTCTCAACAGATGGTCGGTTTGCAGAAACATACTTTGCCTATATTTATCCTGGCCCTTGTCCTTCTTTATAGTAAACTCAGTATAGATATCAGTAATCAGCATACTTGACTGTTTTATATAAGAACAGAATATTCCTGTCATGCGAAGGGGATCTGCAGCTTTAGGTTGACGCTGCCAATCAAACAGCAAAGAGACAAAGCCGCAGCTGTTTTCTTTTTTCTTTTTTTAATTTTCAGAGATTTTCATCCACATTACATAAAATTTTTCCCAGCTGTGAGCGCCCGCTGAAGTCAACCATATTAAGTATCCAAGCAAACACTTGTTGGACGGTATTAACTGCGAGGCGGATGACCAGATGTCAATTCCACGTCCAATAACGGTTCAGCCAGACCCTCTTTTAATAATATTGACCATATTATTGCTGTGACAAAAGAAAATTCATGTTTTATTCATTTATTTATTTATTTTAGTTAAAAAAAGAACATGATGTCCTTTTTTTAAACATAAAAAAACATGTATATTCCATCTACATGTGAATTATATCTCTGTCTCATCATTTTAATCCTCTTGTGTTTGATAGAGCCACAAGTCTTGATCCAAGCTGTCGCTGATTGTTCAACCGCGAGACTGGGCTTTATGTCCCTCGTAGACAACACTGCGTCATTACGTTTTATACTTTTTTGGACGTACGAGGATGTTGGATGGACCGTGTGGACGTAAATATAGCAGAATAGCTGAACAAGCCTGTGTCACTCGCTGTAGAACTATTTTTGGACCACACTGTGGTGTTTTGATTGGACGTTTGAACATCGGTCATTCAGTGTCTCAGTGTTTGCTTGGTATTTTCACACTCAGACCTCCTTAGATGGATTTTTTTGGACGTGCCGACGGCGATGAAATCCACCAGGAGGCCGTTACGCACGCGCATCCCGCGCCTGCTCCAGCATCGGCATGTTTGTACATGAAAGCGGTCCTGCCAAGGACTGAACACGGGTCTTTCCAGTTTGTATTATGCCTGTTTGACCCAGACCAGTGATCTGATTCTCCTCACTAATCCACTCCGTGTTGACATTTCAGTTTGTCCCTGATTCAACAATAAAACCCGGCGATTCAAAAATTCTTCTGTGAAATGAATTCAGACTTGAGCGATGCTTTGTAATCTATACGACTCCGCTAATAAGGTCCTAATGGGGTAAAATTAATTATCACAGTGTAACACACACAAGGATGATCATGTCTCAGATCAGACATACGCCGCGTATACCCAATAGGAAACTCAGCGGCTGATTATAACACATATACTTTCTAATATATATGCTTCAGCGCGAGGTCAGTATTTATGCCAAAAATGACCCACTTACAATTATTTTACTTATTAAGAGGGAAATTAATTAGCGCCAGATTGGTAATTATGCTACGTGTTAGTGGCTCTGCTCGGAGAATGAGACGTTTCTATATTTAAACGTTCAAGCACTCTCAGCTAATTGTGCTGTAACCGGATTGTTGAAGGGAAACTGTGTGACGAGCAGCAGAGAAGACGAGGAGGAACACAAAGAAGAGAAATACTGCGAGTCGCCTCCTGTCATTGAATTTATATTTCACTGACTTCACAAGTAAAACTACTTTTCAAGTTTAAAAAATGCTTGTATAGCTGCATTAGAATAGGAATGTCACGATTCTCCAAATCCTTGATTTGATTTGAACATTTTATTTCTTTTCTTTTTTATAAACTGACAACCTTGCCTTTGTAAGAGCATCGCATCTGGATGCGTCAATTCAACAGATGGTTTGGTGCCCTGACCGCTGTCATTTACATTTTTCAAATTCTTCTTTAAAAAAAGCTTCATATTTTCATAGCTTGAATTTATACTCGTGGCTTTTTGCAGGTCAGGGTTTGACAAGTTAGAATAATATTCCAACAATAAAGTTTCCAGTTTCCAGAGATTGAAACAAAGAAACAACAAAACAAAACCCTGGTGATTCAGCACTAAACAACAAAAGATGGAGTTTAAGTTACCGAGTTTGTTTTTTGTCAAACGTGTCCAGAGTAAATCCTCCTCCCAAACGAATCGATAAATCATCTGAGACGCTGTTGGACTGTTACCAGTCGGTTGATGGTCCTCGTGCACACAGTGTCGGAGCAGCTGCAGGCTAACGGTGAGCAAGCTGTGTCGACTTTGAAGGGTTTTTTTTTTTATTATTATTATTTTCTTTTACTCTGGACAGGCGAGTGTCGGCACGGGTGAGGAGAAAAATACACTGGGAGAATCACCAACCCTGCTTTTGACTTCGATGATTGGAAGTAAAAACTCATTCTGAACGATTTTTGATTTTGAATTGGAAAATGTAACACCCTTAATTATAAATGTTCTGACTGGATTTTCATACACGTCACCTGAATAATGTTTATTTCTCTTTTTAAATCAGAGACAGAAATCTGGAGATTCTCAGAGTTTGTGTCAGAGAGGACAAAAATAAAAAGAAAAGAGGAGGCAGGGTGGAAGATAAGAAGCGGGATCTTACCTGGATGTCATCGGATGTCAAGTGTCCCTTCATGTCGCTGTTCTTCTTTTTGGGCGGGGGAGGGGCCGGTTTGTGGGCAGGTGGGAGGTCGGTCCTGTTAAGAGAGGGAAAAGATAACATGACACTCAGCACAGTAAGGGATCGCCACTCTTCACGGCCCTCACCTTCTACAGCACTCTATAATGAGATGTCCTGCCTGCACTTGCCTTTTTCACTCTTTCCTCGGATTTTGATAGACCTCGTGTTGGTGGCTTTGTTGCGGCGGCAGCCATTCCCCCTGCCCTTTCAAAGGCTCTCGCTGGAGAGACACTGTGCTAATGAGAGTGGGCTGTAATTGGACACTGAGGTGAGGAGGTGGGGATGGAGGGAGTATAGGGGGCAGGGAGAAGGGCATGTGTGAGTCAAGTCCTCAGGGTGGATCGAGCCTCATCCAGAGTGCCACGCGGACAAACACCCCGCCTGCTGTGCACCGACTGTTTGTTTGACATGTCGTCCCCGAGCCGTGACTCAGAGAGCTCGGCGGGCGGCTTCTGCTCTCCACTTTTCCCCCGGATCCCCGCCATACTAACATGCCCTAATCCCAAGGCGCTCGCCCCGCCCCCTCTGTTGACACACCTGGGGAAGAACAAAGCCTCGACAGCCGAACACCTGTCCTCGTTTACATGCCGCCATTAACTGAACAGCAAACGACTATTTTCTCCAAATCGACAATGAAGTTTTCACTGGCGCTAAAAAGGTCCGCTCCGGCACACGGTCGCTCATGTGATAATAAGAAGGAGAATTAAATCGCGAAACAGGAAAGACAGCCGTAATTGAGAGCTTGATGTTGAACTCTTTTGAAGTGCATCCGGATAATTATTTCAGACAGGGAAGCAGAAGGGCTGTTGCTACGAAATCGTTACAAAGAAAACCCCTTCCCTCAAACACGCCGGCAGTCAGATGTCATCTGCCATCCTCTGACATGATATCAGGAGTGATCAAAGATAATGAAGTGGAGCACAGACACTGAGCTGTGTACCTACATGCATTATCTCCGGCTCCTCCCGCCTCCCATTCGCACTGGTTCACGTCCTTATTGAATAACATGACCTTTCCGCAAGGCCAAGCTGGCGTTTTAATGTGCAGAAAATTTGTGCATGAGTGCACCCCTTAACTCTTTCTTTCACGCTCATTATTTCCAGTCCGTATCACCTTGTCTCCAGACAGGGCTGCCGTGCCGCTGCCAGAATCATGTGGCACCCTCTTCAGCCCGCCTGCAGCACCGAGCCACAGAGCGCCGGCGTGCAGCAGCACTCTCCCTCAGCTACAATAACCTCCTCCATCGCAGAGCCTTCAGAAGAGAGGCATCCATTTTCTCTCCGACAGATAATCACGAGTCTTGTGGAAATGCGTGTTTTTTACGCAGGTACAGCGACACGCTCGTTATAACGTATTGTAATCTGTTGCCTTTCACCGACTGTAATATGATACAGGTGAGGAAAAAAAAAGCTGTGAAAGCCAACAAGATAATTTGCTTTCAAAAAATGTATGAGGCAAAATGTAAATGTTCAGCCTCCCTCGGCCCCGTGCGCACACGGAAACACCAAATCATGACATTTCTTCAATTTGCTGAGACAAAAATAGCGATGAATACCTCCTTCACTGACCAAACTGACATTTTATTCTCAGGAAATGTGCCGTCAGCCAACATTTTCCACAATATTTACTGCGTTTTCATCCAAATCTTCACGTTGGGACGGATTTATTCAAGCCGGATGAGGTAACACCATGTTTATGTATGATGCAACATTTGCATTCCAATCCTGCTGCATTTTTTCAACATACATTTCCTCCCATAGGGTCTCTGATTATTGCATCTCATTGCACATTATGTGAGGGAGCCTCTTCACGTAGGTACTGTGTGTGGGGCCCCATACACAGAGTGGGTTTATTAAATCTGACCAAACACGAGGAAACTCCCTCGTCTCATGACTTCCACCCCACAGTAACCACTTTCTCCCTGTCATAGCTCCCTTTCCTGATTGAATTCAGCTCCATTTGTAATCGTGTTACGCACAAGCAGCAGCCTCGGGAGACTGTTAGTGTATAGACTGTCACTACTGGTTGACGCTAAAGCAGGAAAACAGGGCGAAAAGCAGCATCGGTGTTTGATGAAGCGGGCGTGTGTGCCGAGCGCAACAAACATACAGTGTGGCTGTGTGTGCTCAGGAACGTGCTCATGTAGCCAGGCAAACATACAGTGTGTGTGTGTGTGTGTGTGTGTGTGTGTGTGTGTGTGTGTGTGGTCAGTCACTCAGGCTGTGTCCCAGTTCCATACAACAAAAAACGACTAATCTTTAAAGTATATGTTTTTCTGCTAGCATACAGGACATTAATATTTTACCGTCTTTTGTTGGCAGGAGCAGATGAAAATGCTCCAACGTTAAACAAACTCTGTTGTTAATTATGCTCCATGTTAGCTTGCGGAGATGTCCCCGAAGCAGGTCTCGACTCCATCCGCAATTTGTTCTCATTTCTTCGGCTGTGAGTATCGAACATCAACAAGCATCTTTGAGTGAACATGAAGGATGATATTGAACTCACAAATGTTACTGCTCAAGCCTGCTAACACGGTGAAATCACTCCAAGTCTGATGTGACCTGTATTTACGCTCCTATTGGACCTCTAGTGGTCATAGTAATTACTACAGCAGCAAAGGAGGTAGTCAGCCAGAGTGGTTTAAAGAGTGATAAAGTCTTGGTGAGTAGGATGTTGGGGTTTGGTTTTATTTAACCCAGCACACCAGGTTTTTCACAAGAAAAGACGCTCAGTATCTGAGGAGCGCTGTGTTAATTTACTGCTTATGCAAACTGAACTGCTGCAGTTCCAGTTAAAAGCAGTTAACGTTGAAAGTTCAGTGAGTATAGCACTTACCACTATTGTTCATCAAAAAATGTGCCTACAGAGAAAAACATTTGGCATTTTTTGTCAGCCGGTCAGTTTTAAATATGTCGGAGAGCTGCACATCTACAACTTCTCAGTGAGATAACCAACTCCTTTTCCCTCAATAATGTTGATTTAAAACCAAAATATTGCTAAATATATTTTGCGCTTTTGCTCTTCGCTTCAACAGCAAATCCTCTGCTTTCCTCTTGTCATCCAACTGTCCTTACTCTCATTACGTTATAAGTAAAATGTGAAACCTGCTACTTTGCTGCTGGCCCCGCTGCTGCACAGAGTAGAGCCTGCAGGTTGTAAGATCTGTCGTGTTGTTTTATGTGTCTTTTTGGGTGTTTTCTGGGTATAACTCTGAGAGATTCAACTAAAATATTGTCATGAATCCCTCATTTTGTAGAGAATATGTGTGTGGACACAGCTATGGCAAGTATGGAAGGTCAAAACTGAACCAGGCAGTCAGTCCGTAAGCTGTTTTTACTGGTCCTACATTTTTCCTCCAAGTAAGTTTGGCTGCTTGTGTTTTTTTTTCCTTATCTGATATTTTTTCAATTATTTCACCACATTGCCAGATCTCAGCAGAAAACTATGTGGGAATTATTATCAGTAAGAACGGCTAAACCTTGAAAAACAGATCCAAGATGTAATAGACGTTTCCAAAGAGTAAGCAATTGTTCCAAAGATTTAATACCAGATTCATTGTTTTTTTTGTTTGTCAAGATGTTCCTGAAGCTGTCTGAACATTGTCTTCATGTCTTTTCACTCATTACATTTCCTGAGCAATGCATCGTGGGGAATAAAATGTCAGCGGATTCAAAAATAACTCGTGGACACCTTTAAGTCAGCCTTGTCACTGCCACTTCTCCAGTGTGAACACGTAAACGCTCGGAGCTAACTTTAGAATTAGCATGTAGCGCTTGAACAAAGAGTGAGCAGCACATGCAAAATGAGAACCTCACGTGCACGCGGCGGGATAATTGGAGCTGGATCGGAGTGGAGGTGTGAATGTAATTTCTTATTGTTTGAATAAAACATTAGAAGAAAGTTTCACAGTAGCAGCAGTCCTTCACGCAGCGGCTGCTTCACAGGTGAATGGATTTTTTTTGCCACAACAACACTGTAGCCTACGACGGCTCCGGCTGCATAATTAAAAGACTGCTTTCCCATTCAACGCTCGCTTTCAAGCTAAATAAGATTAGCCTGTGATGTTGAATATATATTTATATACGGGCTGGCGTATATATGAGTCTTTCTTCTTGCTCCGTTTGAATGTTGCTGATGAGCACACGCAGCCTCTCGTGGAGCGAGCAGCTGCGGAGACGTGACCTTTTCATTGGCCCAAATTGCCACTGGGAATAAAAAAGATGTTAAGTGCATGACAGTGTCAACCCAAATAAAGAGGGAGTAAGGGTTAAAGTGAGGGTTGATCAGCTGTGTGCCATTAAATATGTAGCAGCGTTGTTTTCCCGCTTTGCCATATGGTGAGTGAAATATTAATCACGTCAGATTTTGTTTTCAAATTCTGCCTTTTCTCCCCGGATGCTCCGATTCTCTGGTCTGCACTTAATGTTTGCTCCATCCGTCATTAGTCAGCTGCAGTGCGATGATGCTCGTCTCAGCTTGACCACCGCCGCGTGCATCTCAGCTGCGTGATCGCACACAGAGGCGTCCTCGGAGCCGAGCGTGATGCAGGCGCCATGTGGGCGTCGGCTTTGTGGGACGCAGACGCTAATGAAAGCTGACAAGCACCACAAGCCCGTGGGGAGCGCCGGGCAGAGAACCATAAGCTACATTCGAGTTTGCACTGTTCCCTGCTCAGACATCCACCTTGAAGACCTCGCTCCTCCTCGCTCCGTTGGCTACAAAAGGCTCAGGGCAGCTTAAGGGGAGATTTAAGGGGGATAGCGAGGGGAAAACATAACTAATCCTTAAACTGAGAAGAGTAATCTGCGAGGGGAAGATTTACAGCCGAGAAAATGACTTTTTTTACAATGCGCTCACAAAAAAGTGACCTCTCTATTAGAAATTGTCACAACAATGAGGAGGTTTTTGGAGCTGCAGATAATCAGAGTTAAGACGTCTCTCGCTCGCCGCCGCATGTGAGGGGAGCGTGAAGTGTCGCATCCCCAGAAGCGTTGGGATTAAGGAGCCACCGTATGACCACAGCCCCGCTCGTGGAAAAAAACAAAGTGAAGTGTTGGAGCTGATCCTCGCTGCACTCATTGATTTCTGTTGATCACAATCTTATTTGGCAATTTAAATGCTAATGATACTTTTAATTGCGAGACGGGATAAATGTGATTTGATCTTTAGGAGGCAATTACTTTCATGCTTTGTCTCGCTCCAATCTTTTCAAAAGGCGGACAACAATTACTCTGCGGAGCTCAGCTGGTTTTCTTTTCTCTCGCAAGAGAAGAAAGAGCAAAACAAGAATGAAACAAAATGACTTGTGTTTTTTTGTTCTTTGACAAGTTTATCAAAAACTATTTTCTGCTGTTGGAGGAAGGCATTCGCTTCTTTGAACATTTAACTTTACAATTGTACACAGACGGTCAGTTTCCAAGCCTTCATCAACACCTCAGGCATTGGATGCTAGATTACACACACTGCTATACAAAAGAAACAAAAGAAAAAACATGAAAATAAAGGTGATTGCTATAGACAGTTGCACTGCATGTAAAACATTCTGTACAGAGAAACCAAGCACCATTTTTTTACTCATAAACATCAACAGTGAATGATTCGACTTCACAGCCAGCACAATGACAGTCCATGTTGAGTGACTCAGAAAGACAAGAGAGACAAGAAAGAACAGTCCTACTTTGGTTACAGCTTAAAGCTAGAAGGTGTCCAACAATGAGCAACCATTTATCACATTTCAAAGGTCTCCACGCGGCAGCGGTGACGAGCGCCGCTGACCGGTTTATAAATCAAAGGGAACACAAGAACAGATCACGTCTCCGCGAATCACCTCTCCCACCGTCATCTTTCAAGTTGTGCTATAAAGGAGACGTCTATTTTTACACCGGCAACGTCCCATGTTTTTTTTTCACTTTGACTCCGCTGTTGAATTCATCAATAATGTCAAGTGTCCTCCAAAATCACAATGGTGCTACGTTTCAGTCCAGAGGAAAACCGTTTTCCAGCCCCTCTCAGGTGGAAGAATTTAAGCTCGAGAAGTAAAAAAAAAGTCTTGGAAGTTGTTCATATTTCATCAATCTTTTTTCATTCTGCATGTGATTCTTTTTCAGATACTGTGGTAAATACGGCCAGGAAGTTGGCATCAAAGTGATTTATACCGGCGAGCATTCGCAACTGTGTCAACACCAGCTGCACGTCGGGGAGCAGCGGCGAGTGGATTCATTTTGCGAGGGAGCGGGCGCCGCGATTGGCAGCGCTTTCCGGCATTTTGGAGGTCGTACATCACGCTCGGGCGAAAGACGGAGCGATGAACACATTATTCTGAGAACATCGCTTTTGACAATGCCCATCTATTTTGATAATCAGTTGACTATTGTGCCAGTGCAGCCTCTAAAGGGCCAGTGATTTATTAGGATTGACCAATTTTGAGTCACATCATGTGCTGCTTTGTGGGGGCAAACAGAGGCGTGACTGGCGGTGCAGTCAGGCATGTTATCAAATGCCCAGGCTTGATTAACGGCTCATCAACATGCAGAATTAAACAGTCTGGTCTAAATGCTTCCCCTTTACCCTGACATCAGACACTCATATAAAACTATGAATCTCTCGCAGTGCTTCTCCACAGTGAAATAATAATAAAAAAAACCCAGACATTCTCCTGTAACTTCACATATTTAAACATTTCAAAAGGAGGTAAACAGTTTTTTTTTTCTTCATAAGACACTGAACACGTTTGATGACACGCCACAGGAGAACGGACACACATTTTCAATCTGGACACTTTTAAAAAAATTCGAAAAAGCTTTTCGAATCACATTTCACTACATTGAGCAGATGCATGCCGAGCTACGAGTAAGAAACAACACCAACGGTAACACAGCACTGACACGACGAGAACTCTTGTCATGCATATATGACGACAATCATGCACATGAGGAGGAGGAGGGGGGGGGAGCAAGAGGTGGAGGAGGAGGGAGGCTGCACAACGTGGTCTGTTAACAAAGACATTATCGGTTGAGTTGTAGCTTATGTAAAACAAAGCCTCTGTAAGCTCGCAGATTTCCCTCCGATTACAAATTTGATATGCGTGTTCAATCTCGTCAGAAAGTGTTCTGCTCTGTCCAAGCTCCTCCGGATCTGATAAACTCCGAGTGGAGCTGGATATTTTTTTATCTTAAGACTTTTAATTAAGTTTGATTTATCTTGGCACTGTTTTTTTTTTTTTTTTTTTGGCGAGCTTCGTTTTCATTCATGCTTGTTTATCAAACTGCATCGCCGTTTGTTTGATGGAGCTGGATGCCTGTTTTTTTTTTGTTTTTCATTTTGTCATGCACCAAATGGAGACGTTTGAATTTCACTTCAGACGTCTCAATATGTCGAGAGAGCTATCAAAGGACAGATAGAAATTCCTTCAATTCACAGTCTGTTCAGACGTCAGAGTCCAGAGTCTAACGAGTGATCCTGTCGATTGGCTGCTCTCAGCGCTCACAATGGTGTGCTCAAGTATGTCACTTGGAGGCCACCATTACATGCAGGCAACAGAATAGAGGATCCAGGAGGACAGGGTTCAGCGGGGGATAGACTGGGGTCAGGTGCCTCTACTTTCCTTGTGGGGGACTCTGGCTTCTCTGGAGCCTGTGTCACACAACTATCAGCAACAGCAGCAACAGCAATGCTGAGGGAGGGGAGCGGGAGACAGAGAGCAGTTACTTCGGCATCAGAGTGAGAGAGAAAGATAGATTAGCAGGGAGGGAGAAAGAGACAGAAAGCAATGGGAGAGGTAAGAGTCTGTGTGCTTCATTTGTCTTAAAAAGCATTCCTGAGAGGGAGCGGCGGCGTGGCGTCCGGGCCTCCGCCGGGCTCGGCGGTGGACCGGCGGAGCCCCGAGACGAGCGGCAGCCGGAGTCGCGCGGGGCCAAAAAAGTTGGCACAGCGTGATGTGAGCATCGCTGCTTTGAATATCAAATCAATTACACGATTCTGGAGGGGGGGACCTCTAAAATAAGCATTGTAATCTCATCATGTGCGTTGATTAAAGGCTCATCCGCACCCTCAGCCAGATTCCGCACACCCCCAACCGCTGTTGTTTTGGTAATATTCCCAGGGAGGAAGATAGCCAACCCCTCCACACAGCAGCATCGTTCCCACGGGGCTGTGCTGTGCATCTCGTGTATCCAGTATAGCCAAGAGCCTCGTGGAAACCCTGGCAACCACTGAGCTATCAGTCATGGCCAGGTGTTTGAGACAAAGGCAATTAGCGAGATTCAACTTGAATGCGTGTTCCCTTCTTCGTGTAAAAAAAACACATTTCTTAAAATTCTTCCTGAGCAGATGGCGGAGACTTTTATCATCTTTAGAATAACACCAAAATATATTTTAGATTTTCACAGCTCCGTCGATTGCGCTTCCCTCAGCTGCATCCTCTGCAACTTCTGTTTTCCCCTCAGTGCACGGGCAGCAGCTGGCGGTGTTCAGAATTGTCATGGCCCCCCCCCCGGTTTGCAGGCAGAACAAAATTACCTGGTCGGCCATCGGAGGGGAGGCGGGAGTAAATAAAGTCAGATACACGATCCGTAAATCCGTCTCTAACAGCGGCCCGCCCGGCTTAATTTATGCACCCAAAGACGTGCTATTTATCCTCAAACGTTCTTAACTGTAATTTTTCAATTAGAGCGATCTACAAACACTGATTCTGCACGGCTCAGACTCGAACTCCCACTTCAGCGTCAGATTCGACAGAAGTGGTGAAACTTTCTCGAGAGGAGGCTGCAGCACATGCTCCGGCAATCAGCCCTGATTAAAAGTGCGTTAACGGGAAATGGGCACTATAGTCTACATTACAATTAAGCCGCCGCTTATTAGCTGCCTCTTTAATGATAATTATTGATTCTACTTGCAATAGAAAATAAAGAGAAACTGTTTTTCCCTACAGTGACCTATAGGAAACGAGGTTATCGGCTCTAAGGATGAATGACAAGGAGGCAGCGACATGTTCTCAGTGCGTTCTTCTGTCTCTGAACACATTACCTCCCGCTAGGAAAGGTGTCTTGCCGGCTTCAAAGTGTTTCTCTCTCTTGGGCTGACAAGAGCGCACACCTAATCTTACCAGCTGTCCAGCCCCCTGCAATATTCTCCGGCAGAGGCTCGGTACTCACAGGTCATTATCTGTCTCGGTGCGGGTCTTCTGCTGCCGCCGATGGACCATGAAAACAGTAACAGCCACGCCGACGATGAGACCAATGGCGACGACGCCTCCGAGGATCCCGATAACACCACCTGGGGGACCCTGCGCCATCGGCTTCTCTGCAGACAAGAGAAGGAATAACAGTGTCAGGACGGGAGCCGTTTGAGTAATTGATGCTGCTGTGTTGAAGTGAAAGAACAGCGGTGAGGAAAGAGAAACAGTCATGTTATGTGTGTGTGTGTGTGACTGGCAGCAAAACCCTTTTTAATAAATCACAAAAGTTCCTGGACATGCTTCAGCAGCTGGTTAAAAATATTTCTAAATGAGCGCAGCGATGCATCCAAAAACAAGACAAACACAATGGACTATTGTGAACGGAAAAATTTTTACAAGCCGTTTGACATGACATTCGCCAGGCCTGAGGCTTTTTTATGTCACAAAAACACGTCCAAACGCTATTTTCAGAGACGTTCTTCAGGATGAGACCATTGTCCTGCTCACGCTGGCGCTGCATGAATACCGCAGCGCTGTGGTCACTCAGCAGCTGCTGCTGCATTTCTAATATGCGCTCCATCAACTGTTCAAACGGAGCCCCAACTGGCTCGGATTTGACAGTGAACTTAAATGCACTCTTAAGAGCACGACGAAGCCATTATATTTCAAAGTCCGTGCCAGCGGGAGGTAATGAATGCAGAAAATATATTTCCCAGAGAAAAAAGATGAGTGTGGTTTCAAAAAGTAAAACAGTTTATCTAATTGTGTCGAGAGCGCGGCACGGAAAAGTTCGTTTACAAGTGACTCTCCAGGCTGAGGCACGAAACACGAGAGATGGTGTTGATGCTCCCCTCCGTGATCAAGACTGTGTTCAAGACTCCGGTCTGTTGATAAAGCTCCGGCTATTAAAGGGAGAGTTCACCACAAAATCCAAACTACATATTTGTCCTTTTGCCTGTAGAACTTTTTCATCCATCTAGATAAACACACGTATCACCAGGCAGAAGGAATCGTGCTTGTTTCTTGGATGTAAACGTTTAATGTGTCCTCCTCGGCTGAGCTGCGCTGTTAGCGAGCTTCCTTCTGTGCAGTGACACGGAAGGAACATAGTTACGTCATGAAACTGCTCAAAGCAAGGTCTGTGGATCAGCTTGAGTAATAATGTCCGGATTTCTGGAAATAAACATTCCCGTTGAGTTTTCTAAATGTATTTTTTGGCGTTTTGAGCACCACAAGCTATTTCCATCACATTTAAGAGAAGGCAGACATCTCTAAAGCTGATATCTTCTGATGTCTGACCGTACAACTCGACCAAAAACGTTACGGGTGGATAAATAGGCCGAGCACTACGGGTAAGAGGAAAAATAGGTGTTTTCTGATTATAGGGTGAACTGCCCCTTTAATTGTAAAACTGCGCAGAGATTGCAGAGGAAAACTAAAAATTCAAGCCATTCACGCAACCTACTTTCTAAGAGCAGCACCGGGCTGTGATCATCTCCTACACTTAATTTTTTGAAAGTGTCCCTGAGAGCCGATCCCTGGAAGTGTCTTCGAGAGTTTTTGAAGTGACTGTCAGAAGCAATCTGCGAGCGGAGAACGTCTTAAGCTGGAGGAAGTATTGGAAAATAAATAGTTTTTGATGCCGGCGTGTGATTGTTTTAGCTCGATGCATTGCAGGAAAAAAAAACGCGACGTGCTTTGAAACCATCTCCTTCGCCAATTTCATATTTTTTTACATCTGATATTAACGGAGAGCCGTCCGCCGTATGAGCTCAGAATACATCAAACTGTAATTCAGCTGTCGTCACACGGATACAAAGCTGAATTACAGCCGGTCCCATGTGAACCTCTTTCGCCGAGTCCCAGCCGATGTCAGGTATTACCAAAATAGGACAGCGGTCTCTCATAATGGAGCTTTTTTTTCCTGAAAGCAAACAGCGCCGGCATCTGTTTTCTTCAACAAGGGCAGTTAAAGCCGTCCTTTATAAGACAGGCCGGGGACCAATCAATGGCTGTGCGCCCGTTGTGATGGGATACCACAAATTCTCGCCATCTCCCACTTTGAAAAGGAAAGCCTATCTCCTGCCCTCATGATGTCTCCATTATTATCTGGCTGTCCCTCCCGGTAGTGACAGGACAAGGCCTCCCTCCCAGGGGGCCTCTTCTCAACAGCCCCTGCCTGCTTGCTTGATTCAGTGCCCATAATGACGGATACACAGAGGACCGCTTCACACAGGGCCGCACAATAGCAGCCACGTTAACCCACCTTGTACCCAACAACGCGCCGCCTCAAAGTCAGTGTCCATCAGATTGTCGCGTCGGCGCCGCGGTTGCCGCCGACGTGGCTCTAATTTTCTGTCATCTGATGCTTAAAAGTCACGTCATGTCGAATTTACACACCAAAAGGGGGGTAAATAGGTTTTCTTGTGAGCAGATACACTCTCCCCTGCTTGTGATGCATTTTAATAAAAAGGCGGCAGCTTTGAAGACAGGGTGTAAATGTGATCTCGCCGTAGCATGGCAACAGATAAGCTAGAACTCCTACTGTTGTCGCGCTAATCGCACAACATAGTGAAAGCCAGTGGGCTGAATTTCATGGCCCTAATGCAAATGCCAGACACAATAGTCTGTTGTATAACACTAACACACAGAGGAGTCGACTGGATCCGGATGCAATTTCCCTGTTGTGGAGCCTCAGGCACTCAGCGCGCAGGATTTAGACTGTCACCTCCCAACGCATAAAGGTAGTGCGAGCCATCTGGCGTGCAGTCAGAACGCTTTGTCTGCTTCTTACAACGCTGGACCATCATCAAGCATTCAAGCTTTCATTTCCATACAAGGGTTTCGCATTAAAGCATCCCGATCGCTACAATTTTCACATGTATGCACTGTTTTTTTTGTTTGTTTTGTGTGTTTTGTTTTTGCAAAATGATACCCTCGCTGCTGAGAATGGCACTGAAGTCCGTGGCAAAACAATTTGCGAGCTCGCAACGTTACCGCAGTGCCGTACGATAACGCTGAGCCGGGATCATTTTAATCACAAAAGGCGAGCGCTACCCCGTACAGAAGTCGAGCCCTACAGTAAGTGCAGCGACAACACACCTTCAAATTCAATTAGTCCGAGTAAGATAGTGTAACTGTACCAGATAACCGCTGCGGGATGATTCAATTACTGCAGGGAATGTATTTTCAAGGACGTGAATTACTGAGAGTTTGGGAACACGCTGGTGCGACTGTCGAGTTCAATTAAATACAAAAGTTTCAGTTCATCAGCGATGGAGGGAAACATTATACTTTTTTTTACTCCATTACATTTATTTTAATAACTTTAGTAACTAGTTACTTTGCAGACGGCGAGCTGCATCAGATTCAATTATTTTATCTGCAACATTTGTTCTTATAATCAGAAAAATGCTGAATATTGGATCCTATATTAGGTAGTTCATGGTCAACGTAAAAGTAGATGGAAATAATTGTATAATTTACTTGTACTTTTGATACTTTACTCTCATCCAAGATGCTTCATCAGAGGATGGGGTCTGCGACACCACCTATCTCCAATTTACAATGCTGCCCTTTCATGTCTTCCCAGGAGATTCAACAACTTAGCCTCTCAGAACAACGGCTGTGCACAAAGGGCCTCATGTGACTCCAACGACTGTCGTTACACCACAATAGAGCACTAACGTAGTCGAAACCAACCTTCCACCATCCCCAACGACCATACTAACGACTGTCGTTGGCAATAATGAAGCACATACGACCCATAGACATCAGTGGCCTTGTGACCGCCTCCTGAGAGGTTAAATAGCTGGACCTCCACACCGGCTAGTTGGACTAGTCCCAGCCTAGTCAAGCGAGCAGGAACTGATGAGCCTCTTGGATGAGAGGTGAAACGTCTTCAAAGACAAAAAACCAAATCCAGTTGCGTTCGATTCAATTTCCTTGAGATAACTATGACCTGGATGAATGAGAATATTCACAGGCTTTAAGTACAGCTATGATGTACTCGCTTAAATATTCCCATGTGATGCTATCTTGTACTTCTACTCAACTATAGGGGCAAATATTGTAATTTGTTCTCCACTACATTCATTTCATTCATTGTTACTTGTGTGTGTGTGTGATATGAGTCAGCAGCCTGCATGCTGGAGATGGTAGGTAACCTGATTGCCAACTTATAAACCGAGACAAGCCAGCAGCTGTTACCTTTTGGCAGGGTTTAGTCATTTTAAAGCCAGGGCCGGCCCCCCGTGAGCAAATGTTCCACCAAAGCAAGTTCCCCCCGACAGCAGGGGCACCATCGCTGCATCGGGGGCTTAACACCGGTTTACTGGTTTTAAGTAACAAAACACAAACACACAAAAGTGTTTTTCCCCCCCATGATGATCGATTCAGCCAGACCTTTCTCCAGCCTCGACACAGCGCTGTGGAGACTTCCTCCACCACTGCGCTTCATAACATAACATCTCAAGCCACAACACAAGGATTGTCGATGGCATAAATAAACCCAATGTATTTTTTGAGGAAACAGCTTTTTTTAAAAAAAGCAGCGCTTTGATGGAGCGAGCTCCTGCCGAAAACCACTCAAGGGCAGGACCCACTGAAGAGTGAGAAGACAGGTGTGGAATCTGGAGGTCAGGCGCCCAGATGTCACCGGAGTTCAGGAAACATTAAGCGAACTTGCGAGCGTGACAGGCAAATGAGTCACTGACAAATATTTATGCCCGACCTTGGTTTGTGCTCAGCCTCGCCGCGCACTGTGGCTCTCATCTTTAGACTCCAATTTCTGTTGTGTTAGTGTTCTCTGATGTCGGCGACGAGTCCTGTGAAAGTAACGTTTGGAAATTCCCCCAGCGCTGCCCACAACAGGCAGGGCGACATGAGGAGGGCTTTGTCCCTGTTGTAGAATAAACAGTGGATTGCCAACAGTAAAAGCGATGGGGGCCGAGTTACTGCTCTCAGCTTTCTGCTCTCACAGGCACCAACAGTGAAAGTAGCAGCGGCAGCATCGTTCTCGCCACCTTCGGTAACGTCATTAAGCACGGAGAACAGCGAGAACGTGCTGTTTGCAGGAAGTAGTAGGACCTCGACTCACTGCACAGCGAGGAGCGAAACATATAATGAAATGCCTCAGCTGTGCTTTTTGTACTGATTTGATTTAAAAATACATCTTAGTTAAGGTGTGTGTGTGTGTGTGCCCTCTGGCAGGAAATCACCTTTGTTCAACAGGAAATTATATGTTTGTCAAGAGGACCAACTGCAGTTCTTAAGGAATACGTGGCCTTTGTATTGTATACAGGTGGAGGTGCAACCTGCTGAGCTTGTACTTTGGTGGAGCATTTCTATTCCCTACAACAGAGCCTGAATCTATGACCCAGACTGGGCTGAATAATGCACAACTTGGTACATTTTGCTGTTAATAATAATAACTTTAATTGGTCTATTTCAACACACAACTTTTTGTTTCCAGGTGGTATTGTTGTTGGCGCCGTTGTTGCAAATAATCATACATTTTCACCCTTGAGCTGAGGAAATCTACTGCACTCGGTAATCGACTCGTCGGGGCTTCCAAAGACAGGCAGGCTGCTGGAGGAGCACGGAGAGTTGAGCTGTGTTTTTAATACAAATCCGGCAAAGCTAGCAGATGTTTGATGCTTCGTACTGTGTGCTGGGACTGTACATGTACTGTTGCTGAAGTTTGGTGCTGTTCTCACCATTAATTGTGGCTTTTTGATGGCGGTTTCTAAATGGAGGCATAAGCGGCAGTGTATTGTTTTCGTGCGGTCTTTTCTGAGGTTGCTAAAACTAGCTAAGCTAGCGGTCCGCAAACTTGACCTCTCGAGGGGAGTCTTACTCAGTGTCAAGATGTGTTAGACCATGGATTAAATTTACACCGGAATATTCCTTTAACGTGTCAAATAACAGCGACACAGAACAAAACATACCTTAATTCCATCAGTTAATCTGCAGTCGAAATGGATCGCCAGCAGACGGTTCATTTCCCAGGTGAACGCGCGATACCGAGGTTTACAGGAAGCCAATGTAAACGCAGATGGTTTCATTGTTGTATGTGCTTTACAATGTGTAATCAACATTTACTCCACAATGATAACTTAAAGCAGAAAATGTGTCCATTGCCAGTTCAAGTGAAAACACCTGCAATAGAGTATCTACATATCGTGGTATAGACTGTTTTGGACCACCTGATGGTCAAAAACCATCTGATGCAGCTAGAGCTAACTACTGTAGCTTGCTGCTAACTGTGTTTGTCCGCTGTCTGGTGCTGAGTTGAGGGCTTATCTTTCTTAATCTTCCTGGAAGCTACCGAGGATGTTTGACCATGGCCGTACTTGGTAAATGGACTTCTATAGCGCTTTCCAACACCTATCGCATCCATCCATACACTCAGACTCTGATGGCGGATGCTGCCATGCAAGGTGCCAACTGCTCATCAGGACCAATTTGGGGTTCAGTATCTCGCTCAAGGATACTTCGACATGCAGCGGGGGAGCCAGGGATTCAAACCAGCGACCTTCCAATTACTAGGCGATCCGCTAACCCTAACCCTAACCCTCCTGAGTTACAGCCAATACTTAATGGTATACTGTATGTGATAAAAACATCATCAAAAACAAGCTACAAATCTGAGGAAAATCGTGTATATTTCCTGTGACTGGGTGCTATGAGCGACCCGTTTAACAGTTAGTTCTGGCTCTGTTGAAATGGAAAATGGTCCACATTTATACAGTGCTTTTCTGATCTACTGACTATAAATTAATCTATAAATGAATATTGTATGACATTGAAGAGGTTGGTTATAAATCAAATGATCTACATACTTCTTCCACCACTGCAAGAAGGCAGATTATTGTCTCGGTGACTCCAGTACGTACGACCAACGTTTAAAGGAAAACGTGAGCTCTGATCATACAGTGTTACCGAAATCAAGAATCACAACACACCCTAAACAATAGCTGTTAAGTATAAAATCAAATAACCCGTTGACCCCCATTGACGTTTCACCGCTAGAAAACCCGTATAAAGTCTGAGCAAACTCCATTGAGTAAATGCTGTTGTTCAGATATGTCTTGTGGCCGCTACTGAAAGATTGCTATTGATTTTCAATAAGTGTAATGCACCCACCCATGCAGCGGCGCTCTCTGTGCTGTCAGTCCACCACTGTGGCACATCTGAGCTGACTGACTTGACCTTGGCTGTTTTGTGGCTGCAGCTCCCTCAGAGGTGGCGGCAATCTTCATTCTTGTCACATCTACTCCCCAGTGCTCACTGAGCTGCACCAGATGTATGAGCTGTTTTTGTTTCTTTTTTTTTTTCTCCGTCCGCACAGTATATCCAAACACAGTCGAGTCTCACAGACCCTCCGTCGGCTTTGATCGGCTTTGTGGCGTTAGGTTTGTGTCGGCTGGTAGCCCAAGGAGAATCAAATTTCCCTGACGATTCATCAAGGAGGAATCATTGGCTGAGTGCGACTCGGACCCAGCAGGTTGTTCTGTCTGCTGCAGAGTTCAGACGCGCAACCAGCCAGAGGTCTCATGGGATTTGGGGGGACAGAGTGAATAAGAGCTTTTGCATGTGATTATTACATATTCATTCCTCTGGCAGAGCCCTCAGATTCATATGCATCCTCCCAACGGGGGGTAGTTACTACTTGGAGAAGATCTGGCAACATTTTTTATGGAGCAACAGCAACTGATCAGCTGAAGCCTGAAAATTGATTACTTCCTCACAGCTGCTTGTGGTCCTTTTTGGAATAAATACGAACTACACGCAGAGTGAAACAGCATTCCGGTGTCTGGACCGTCCTAATGTGTGAAAACAGTGTAATCTCGAGCGCCAGCTGTACTCGATAGCCAAAACATGTGGGCTCTAGTGTTACCCGTCTCCCATAGAACACGTTAGTCACACATACCATAGCAGGAAGAGTTCAGGTGAGAGGCCAAAGGGCGAGCAGCCTCCAGCTGGAACGGGCTTTGCCCACTCCAAATCCAATCTGTCACAGAATGCGGCTATGCTGGATCTAAATGGAAGCAGGTTTTTCTCAGCTGATCGCTGCCACGTACCTGCTGAGGCCTGGTGTGGTTCACCGAGCACTGGCATCGGGAAGACAATTCGCAGCTTAATGATGTCTTTAAACGTACAGCCGCCCCTGGCTATGTGACAAAAAGACGCTAAAAAGGCAGTGTATCGAAAGCCTGAAACTATAAGGAATCACACTGACGGTATTAAGAGGACGTTTGAGTAGTGGTGCTTTGTAAAAATGTTCCAGTCATAAGTCTGATCATATTCCAAGAATGGATGTGGCTCCTGGCGCTCTCCCTCTCTCCCATCAGAAATTGTAATTGCTATCTCCTCCACAGGGGCCATAATACTTTCCAGCAATACTGGGGAGTTTTCAAGTGGACAGATTGAGAGTCTGGCTACTAACCCACGCCAGCTCCACACCGCCGATGCCAGTCTGAGAAGGCCACCTGTTCCAAATACCACAGTGACTGCTTCTCTACCTCGGCTCGCGTTCGAGCGGCAGAGTGAAACAGTCAAGGTGTCTAGTTGCTTTTTATCTCTCTATTCATGAGTTGTACAGCTACCTTATGTGGAAGTAAATGCCCAGGCTGTTAGTAATTTATCTGGGGGGAGATTTCTTTCTACCCTTTTTTCCACATTGGGTAAATGCTGCAGGCCCCAATAAAAAGAAAGAAATGTGGTTTAATGGAGTTCATAAATCTGTATTTCACGCTGCCAACTGCAAGCGGCACATGCTGTTTCGTCTCCCAGCCCTCCCCGAGTTGGTAATCTTGTTAAAGTTCAATGTTTCCAGAGCTGTCTCCTGTGGGAGCTGAGGTTCCTGATGTCATCCTCCTCTCCACAGTAGTTTACCCTCTGGAGGGGTCTGCATCCCGTTTCACCTGCGTTCGCGCTGACGGTCTGTTTCTGCAGCACCTCTCGGACCCGACGTGTCAGAACGGAGACGCCGCTGCAGCAGCCGGAGGCGACGGCGGCAGGAGGATTGTGATGGTCTGTGATTGCTGTTCTACATTGCTCCACAGAGGGCAGCACTTCATTAAGCACAAATTGTTAACACATGGGATGTGTTTATTAAGATCAAACTAGGCCTATTATGGACTTAACTGTTTCAGACCTGCTGGGCAAGCGATGAAAAACACCTGAACACAACATCTATCTGTATTTTTATTTGTGTTTGTTATTTTTTCATGTTTGTTATTCACATTTATTTTTCACATCCTCTTGCAGTTAGGGACCAGATTTCGGCTAATGGATGGATGTCGCCGCATGGATGAATAAACGCCTGCTGAGCCATTCTGTTTCACTTTATAGCCTCTTCAAATCCTGTGTAAACATTTTGCGACTCAATGGTACGTTAAGGCAATCTGGGGAAGTAATCACGAGCTTCCAATAATAAAAGAAAAAAAAAAAATAGCAGCACTTAGCGTGCCTCCGCGCTTAAGCAGACGACACTCAGCGTCAGCACGGCGAGCTGGAGATCTCCGTGTGGCCACGCACACATCAGCTGGAAGCGTCTGGCGCACCGCTGGGTCCGACGGGGTAGATGAAGCGGCGACAAGCGGCACCAAAGCCCCTGTCAATGAATATGAGATTGCGGGCTGCCAGGCTGATGCTGTCGTGAGGTATTACCTCCCATGACAGCCTAAATAACAACAGTTCTAATTAAAGAATGATTGGAATGGGTGGACCACCGCCTCCTAATGGGGGAATAAACCGCAACATCGCTCCGGGAAGTGAATTGCGCGCATTTATTAACTTCAGGAAGCCGGTAGCTGCTGTCAAGATGTAATAGCTCACTTTTTAAAAGCTACATCACTTTCCATCCATCCATCCTGCTCACTGCCCGCTCACTCCAGCACTTTAATTAGAAGGAGATATAAACATATAGCAGGGTTATATACAGTAGATTGTCCACCAGGCTGCTGTTGTTCTGGTTTATGACAGGGAGATTTGAGTGCACGGCGGCTCCGAGGGTGCCGGCTCCTCTCCCGTGCATCATCACTAATCTGAAAACAAGCTTTCGCTCCATAAAAAGAGCCGGGAGTGCGGCGTCGGTGATAGGGCTCCCACTCCGTTGCTCTCCGGCCCCTTTCATGCCCCAGCTGAACTCCTCCACGTGTTGAATGTTAATGCTCCCGGCTCTAAACTGGAGGAGCCGCGGGGCTCGCACAGATCTGCCACCCTCCTCTCCACCTTCTCCTACCTTCTTCCCCGCGTAAGCAGAATTACTTCTCAGTGTCTCTCCCTGCCAGGCGGCGTGAGGTCACGGCCGTAATTTCCTCGGCGTGGTTAAAAGCTGACAGAGAAAGCGGGCCCAGTCCGTCTGGCTGTGTTCGAGAGCAGGTTTTCAATTTAGCAACACTTGGGCTGGCGAGTCTGCGGATCCCATCCCAAAGGCCGGGCGCTTTCTCTGACCCCCCTCGGCTAAGCATGTGTGTGTCATCTCAAGCACACTCAAAATGTATTCAAATAACCTCCGAGGGGTCGAGTATCAGATCTGAAATACAATATATTTATATTCTCGGAGTGGACTGTTTGTGTTCTCGCTGGAAAATTACCATCGATTCTCTCATACCCACCGGCGGGCCTCTGGATTTAAGAGCAGGAATCTCTTTAATATTCGTATTTTGTGGAAAGCACCTCGCGCTCTACACACTGCACGGATCTGAGGAGTGAAGTCAAATGTCAAACGAATGAATCAAAATCTCCCGATGAAGATTATATTCTAATAACATCTGGTGATTAAGAACAGTTTGTCATCACTCTGACACTTTCTAACGCCCGTCGATGAATTTCTCGCCGGGTTATTGTCGGCTGCACAGACACATAAAGTCATGAGGTTCATCATTCACAATCATTGTCTCGGTCCTAATTAGAAATCATCTGAATGTTGAGATTGATCACATGGAAGTGTATCGCACAACGTGTCCTTAAAAAGTTGGTGAATCAACCCTGACTCTGAATTCCATTATAGTCCATATATAACAGGAGCTCGGTGGCTGTGAGTTATCTCACCTGTGATCGGTATTTTTATACCTCGAGGGGAAAGTCTGTCAGAAATACTCCCACCTTCTCACCTTTCAAACCCGTTAATTACGGATGTTATTTTCTGAATTCTCTACTCCATCGGCAATACTCGATTGCCCAAATGTCACGGGCTTTGTAACTTCAGATGAATAATTCCAGAAAAAAAAGAAATAATAACAATAATTTAGAGTTGGTGAAGAGTTGAGCCAAAACTCAAAATGCACTCCAGCTCCATAAACTGTCGGCCCAGTCACCAGAGTAAAAGCTGGCAGTTAATGTTTGTGCAAACCGCTGATTCGTTCAGATTTGTACGAGTCTTTTATGTTGTGAGGCGGACGGGGTGGCAAGCTAATGACTGCGGTTCAGGACTGTGTTTCACCATTTCTAAGTCGGACACGGCTGGACATTTTTAAGGAAATCTCTGGACATTTTCCGGCCGTGTTTGTGGCGACAAAACCAAGTATTTTAAGCAAACACGTGACCTTTTCCTTAACCCTAGCAAAGTGGTTATTGTGCCTAAACCTAACATAAGCACAGTCATACACTTGAAAGTGACAACTGGATTGACTGATGCAAAACAACCTGCAACCCGGCCTCAGGCCAAGACTTCTTTCCTGCTATTTTGAGGAAAATGAGACAAAGCAGACAAAGCTCCTTGAGAGGTGACCATCTGACAGATAACCATCTCGTCTGTCTTCATCAGTTTAGAGCAGAGACAGAAATAAACAAACGTCCTCTGACGCTGCAGGACCTCTTTGCTGATACTTAAAGTTTTTGAGTTTGCTTTGGAAGTGAGAAGAAATCTTCAAAATTGGACGTGAACATATTAAAAAAAAGTACCGAGCAGCGTAGCTGTGAATAATTCATGTTTTGTGAAATGATGTCTTCCCAATCGGATGTCTCATCCCCAAATTTAGGAACAAAAGTGGCATCTTCACAAAAACTCATAAAAGCTCTGGAAGCGGCAGCACATTTCCTGCAGTGATTCATGATTGACTGTGATAAGACGTAGCATCGATGCTAATAAATGCATTATTGTACATTACATGTCCTCCGTTCAGAAGCTTATTTCAATGCAGATTCGAGAACACTGCAGATTTTCTTGTGGAGGACGTAATGTACTCTTAAAACCATAGGTGGAAAGGAGCCATTATTACCTTGTGAAAGACATTTCATTAGCACAGCTAGCACAGTTACACAGACCCCAACATTTGTAGTGGCTTTAATAATCACATGTAGATTGGTAGTTCTGCTGCTGGTTAATTGGCCCTCAGGTCGCACCACTTATGATGCATAGAGCTCAGTTGTGTCACGCTGGTCTCAGTGTGGAAACTTTTAGGCCAATATTACTGACTTTTCTTTTGTACTTCCTGTCCACCACCTGCCTGTGACTGTCGGTTTCTTGTTTTGTATATTTGCATTTCTATTTCAACGGGGTTGCTTTTGATAGTTTGTTTGAAATGAGGGTCTCCTTCAGTTTGATTCCCCGAGTCTTAAATCTACGGGCTGTTTAGCGAAATAGAAAAGATAAAGTGACGAGATCAAGAAATACGACAACAGTTTACTCCTCTAAGCCTCTATTTGTCTGGAGACAGCTTTATAAGAGGATGCTGCTTTGGTAGAAACAACAATGAACCTCACAACTAATACCTGGTTATGATTACCCATCATGACTTACAAAGCAAATTGTTGTTGTCTGTGTTGGCTTGATGGAGACGTTTTACAGCCCTGATGTAAGTCATGTCGTGTTTCCAAACTCAAAATGAATTACAAGAAGAGAAGAACGAAGTAAGAGGACTCTGGATGGTGTTAAAGGTATAGAAGAAACATTTAGTTGATCCTAAGAGCACGATACAACTCAAACATCTGTGCTCTCTGCCAACAAAAATCACTGTGTGCTTTACTGCGGATGAATCAGCATGAGGTAGTTCGATGACATCACGCGTCCCAGTTTCCTGTTTCTGTCTGAAGGGGAAGCGAAGCCTTGTGTAGCCAGACTTTCACAGTGTGACACAGCATCATTCTGATAAAGAGGAAATTACTGGTTCTGGTAGGTTTGTGTTCCTTTAAACCAGACATGTGACTCAAGTCAAGTCACAGGTTGTGTCAAGTCAAGCTGAGTCATTTTAAAGAGAAGAGACAAAGTATGAGTGCCTGTGTCATTACGATATCAGTGGCCAAAATAATAACAATCAACTGAATTTGTATTATTATTATCGATAGTCAATAAAGTACAGACAAGTCATTTAAGTTATCATGTCTAAAGTCAAGCCATCCAAAGTCCAAGTCACTTATTTTCTGTCAAGTTGTCATCTAAACAGTGTCTCGAGTCCACATCTCTGCTTTGGACCAATGACAATCGTCAACAAGCAGCAACAGTTCCCCTGCAAAATATTATATAGACGCCTGGCAAAAGAAAAGTTAACAACTGCTGGATTACGTTTGTGCCTTTAGCGGCCAGGTTAGAGTCGGAGTAACGTACCATTCTCAGTGTGTAGGTAGCTAGCTTTGGGGTTGCTGTTGACCCTGAGCTGAAAGGATGCTGAAAGCAGTAACACACAGCCATCAGCGGTGTACATGTGGTGATTCAGTACTGTACATCGATCAGACTGAAGTGGAGGAGAAAAAAAAACTTCTTCTCACTTGGTGATTCTGAAAGAAAACTGAGGCTTGAAGGATCTTATCCGTAATATTAATAGAACAATAACATCAATCAATATGCAGTGAATATAATGGCTGTGAGTGAGCCAGAACAATTACACTGGTAGGCTCAGCCTCCCCGCTGCTCGACTGGAATGCAGATTCCACAGACTGGCACTAATGTGCAGTTCATTGTGGTTTATGGAGAGCCAGGTTGCTATAAGTGCCCCACAACTGGTTGTTTCCGCAGCGGCTTGAGATTTCAGGGCAAACACTTCTGTGAAGGCACGGTGGCGGCGGGGGCAATCGATGGATGGATGAAATGCTTTCATCCAGGATTCCTCGCTCCCGCCGAGGAGGGAGCCAAAGACGAAAAAAAAACCCAGCATGGGAGCGTACTGGATTTTGCAAGTGGAAATAAACCCCCTTAAAATTCACCTGGGGGAATTCTCAGGATCGCAACAATCCCCACCTCCACTGCTAAGAAAATACAGCGATGACGCCTGCCTGTTATTGTCTCAAAAAGTCAGATCCCCACATGAAGCTGAAATCTGGTCTCGGACACGAGAAAAAGCAACACAAGTGTATCTGACAGGTTCTAACGCTCGAGCAGAGTCCATTAAAACTGTGCTGATGCAGCAAAGATTGACCACTGGGACTTGTGTGACCCTTCACCACAAACCGCAATTTTCTGGTTGTTACGGCCAATGAGGAGGAGAGCTATGTGAGATCTCTGCCACGAGGGTCAGCCAACAAAATCACCGAGCGATCTCAACAGACGATTTAACTCTCCTTGTATTCATAGTGAAACTGAGACGGAGGTTCACATAGTTGAACATTTCGGAATATTTTTGCTCGGCTCTGATGTGCTATTGTGCAGCGGTATGCCAAAATGCACGCGTATCTTTCAATGACAAACTGCTTTATAAGGTCAGTGGGCTAATTCGAACCTGACCCGCCTTTTGAAGTCTGCCTCGGGGTTTAAAGTTAAAAGGAGGAGTCGTGTCCTCTCCACGACTGACGAGAGAAAGAAATCTCTCCTCTCGCCCTCGCAGAAGCTGCAGATCTGCCTCAGACCACGTAACAGGGGTGACTATTGTGATTCTGCACGCATACCATCACCCCCCTCACCCCAGCCAAGTGCAGCTCCGCTCCGAGCACACACTGCTTAGACAGACACCAGAGTTTCAAAGGCATTTCATCGAGCTGCTGAGGCTACTTACTTCCACCGCTAAATACTGCCAGGGAATCTCAAGACTCTGCTGCGGTCACTGAAAATTATCTGTGGTGGGAAATCTGTGAGGGGAAAGAGTACAAGAAGAAGAAGGAGAAGGGAAAAAAAGACCCTCCAAAGAAATTCAAGTTGTGCAAGTCCTTGGAAACGGAATAAGTGCAGTCAAAGAAATGTACTTTTTTGTGCAACACCGCTGCAATTTCCTCGAGAAGATGTTTAGAAGTGTGATTTTGAGGATGGATTTGTCCTTGTTTGGATAACGCGAGTCGCTGCAATGCACACAAACATGCACACACACACAAATACAAAAATAACCTCTCCCATTGTACAGGATGGGTTACAGAAAAGCAAAAGCGACCAGGTTTAAACATTTACACGTTCGCCTCCTTTGGACTCGGTTTGTTACTTTTGGAAAACCGCTCGGTTGTGGCAAAACAGAAAGAAAGAAAGAGGAAAAAAAGGAAAAATATGTCAAAACGGAGCAGTAAAAACATACTTTATTATTCTCCAAGAGCCCAGGGAACACACACACACACACACACACACACACACACACACACACACACGCACACACACAGTTCCTCCCAGAATCCAAAGCAAACACAGCTCACCTTAACCCTACCTTGACAGCAGCGACACAGTTCAGTTATGTCCATCAAGACTGAATAAAGCTTTAGACGCGTGATGATTCTTCACATCACGGCTTCATATTTCATTTCAAGGCAAAAAAAAAACATATTTGTTTTCCCTCCTGCTCGTGCAGATGGAAAAATGTGAAGCGCTCAGATACGTTTCGAGGACGCCGTGTGTATCGCGACTGTGGCGGATTCGACGCTCGTGCCGTGTGTTTCAAATCGCATCCACTTCAACCGTGTGACAAGCGAAAAAACAACGACTAATCTTATTTGAAAAAAAATGCATAAATTATCGAATTGTATGCAGCGAAACACTCCAGAGGCTGAACTTCAAGCTGGCAGAGTGAAGAGCCCCACTTTGTGAGCGGGTTTGTTCAGTCTGGGCTGCGACATGTCTGAAAACTTGTTATGCCTCGATGCTGCATTAATTACAGATCAGAGTGTCGCCACCAGCCATCGACTCTGCGAGAGGAGATGATAAACACAAATGCAAAGTGGGGCTTTGACTGGTAATTGTGCGGGAATCAGGAGAACCGCTCTGGAGACAAGTCGCTAAATGGTCCCATCCACAAAGTGCTACCATGTGGAGGTTCACGGCGCCATTTACAACCAAATGTTTCTTTGTTCAGTTCCACTGGAGCTGCAACAGTGTAATTTCAGGGAGGATTGGAAGCGGGGGACCCCAGTGGGTAAAACCAGACGCACAGATGATCCAGTCAGGCTGGAGGAATATTTGGTTTTGGGTAGCTGAGGTTCTGAACGCGTTCCTGAACACAATAATGGCTCCATAAATACTTTTTGTTAGACATTTTTTCTCAGTTTGGTTGTACAGTCTTCCATCGTGGCCTTTCCAGCTGGTTTTACCAGCCCAGATTATTGTATTTACTTGCTGGAATCAGAGGTGAGAGGCACCGACGCCTCTGGAAATCCTGCACTAATCACAGCAGCCAATCAGAACCACATTGTGCCACACAAACAGTCGAACAGATTGAGTGCTACTCGTGGACTGGCAATACTCAGTTTGGATTGTTGATCTTGTGTTGGTTCATGGTCGATCTGTCGTGCCACACAGCCACATCGGACATCTTTGTTGTGTTATTTGCTAAACACGACATTTGAAATGAGCTCCCCCTCAATCACATCACAAAAATAGATTTTCTCAAGGGGAAATCAGATTGCAAATTTTTGCCAATTTAACCACCGGAGTATTTTGTGCCTCCCAAAACAGCTTTAGCTTGCATTTTGCACACAAACAACACAGTCCAGTTCACCAGAATAAAATGTCAGCATTGTACATTTCTGCAAACCACAGATATATTCAATTTGTATTATCAACATTTCGAGCCACGAGTCTAGAAAGTCCCACTTCTGAGTCAAATCTGATATTCTATATCTTACTGTCTTGTTGTTAATGAGACTCCAGGACCTTTTTTAAATTGGGACAATTAGGACAATTTGCAGCCAAAGACATCAGACAATATCTGGCAGACTTTGTGTCAACAGAACCAGGTTAGCCTGAATATGATCTTTTCCTAACCCTAACCAAGTGGTTTTTGGGGCTAAACCTACATTATTATTATTAGAATCAACTCAAATTGAAAAAAAAAACAACCTAAAGAAAGATAAGACTGCAACAGAAAGAAATGTACTGAGGTGTTCAGACTGATCTCAGAACTGCCTCAGCTGGTCTCAGTTTGTCACAAACAGCATCAGCAGAAGCTCTCAAGATTAAACTTTCAAGGATGCGTCACGTCCTTGGACACACTTTCACCTGCACCCCTCTAAATACCACCAGCATTAATAATAAGTATCCCACCGTGCAGTGAGACAACCTCTGCTGCCACCTCAAAACACTGCAGGTCAATGAAGCATTTTTTCTGCTTAAATGGTCACTGATATTAAAAAAACAAAGACAGCAACATGCTGTTATTTTTCCTGAGGCTATGATCCGTTTACTCAGATTTTACCATGGACTGAATTCTTGCATATTTCTATTTATCTGGTAGAAAAGCCTTCTAAGCTTCCATTTACTTCCACTGTGTCGGGTCAACGGCCAAAATCCCAAAGAGATACTTCAAACCCTGTGCTATCTTCTTGGAAATATACCAGTAGGAGTCTCTGAAGAATCCTGCTTGTGCTTTGTGTGAACTGACCCTTTAAAAATCCCCACTACACCTTCCAGTTTATACGACTTAAAGAACCATTGACTTTCAGAGCGCGGCTCGATGATTAATCTTAACAACGGAGCGACTGATAGAGAAGCCGCGGTACGTTCCAGTTAGGCTCACCGCTCGCTGTCGGCTGATCTCTTTCAAACGTCTTGATTGCTCCCCTTGGATTATCTGCTGCGAAAGCATGACCACAGCTGCCTGAACCTGTGTGCACAATGTGCATGCAAGTGTGCGCTTTAATTAAAGTTTGAGGGGGACTTGGAAAAGTTTAATTTGGCGACGGCAGGGTGAAAAATTGTCTCGTTTTCTTGTCTTCATTTCTGTGTCGCTTCTTATCTTCCTTTAAGCTCGGCCACTGCACAGGTTATCTCCAAATTACCAACAGAACTCATTTATTCTTCAATTGAATTAGGTCCCGGAGAGAAGGCCCGCGCAACCATCTCTCTTTTATAAAACAACCCACCAACAGTGGCTATCCGCGGCTACAATGATTAGACCGCAGCATGACCTGGATCAAACACCTCTATCAGACAGTCGCTCCTTTCTCTCTCGTTGCCTCTCTAACAGTTTTCTCTCCTCTCAGTTGTTCTCTTCTCTCGAGACTTAACTGCAAGAGCACGTTCCAGGTGAGACGACTCACAATGACAGGAATCGTTCATAACACCAGTGTAGAGCTGCCACCGCGGATGTCACGTCAGATTTACCCAAACGGATTCGTAATTACAGTTTTTCCCTCATTGTTCCGAGGCATTTATAGAAACAGTAGCACATGTTTTCAAAGCAGAACAACAAAACAAAAAGAACACGGGACGTTTGAAAGAGTGGCGTGATTCGTGCTCAGAGTGTAATTATGTTTTCAAAAACTGTTAACAAAATCAAAAGAAAAGTTTAAAAAGACAATACTGTGACAAAAACAGCCCACATTAGAAGCGGCGCAGGATTCAAAAAAACAAGACTTTTGTTTCAAGACACATCAAACCGTAGTAACCAGCTGTGACAGCATCAGCTGGGAATGTTTTTCCTTTCTTAGCCTGCGTGTCTTTGTCACCGTGTCAGAATGTGGTCCTGGAGACACCTTTTGTAGCAGCGACTACCACAAACAACCATTCCACGTATTTTCTGTCTTTTCAGTCTGTCTGTCTGTCACACGGTGCAGTCAGGAATCTTTGAACGGTGCGGCTGAGATCCAAATGAAGGCCAGGTACCAAGATGGGCGTGATGAGAGGAAGGAGCCCCACACACACACACACACACACACACACACATACACAATATGCATTAAATCTTCTTTACAGGTGTGTAGTTGAGACAGAAACGAAGGCTGAGGTCAAAGTGATCACTGCTGAGTACTCATGGGTCAGAACCGGAGCATGCTGTTGGTTGGTCAGCTCTTGCAGGCCTGAGCAAGCACTGCCCACCTTGTTCCTACATCAGCTCTGCACGGCCTTACTGGGGCTAGTTGTGACATCACAACCTCACACAAGTCCTGACGGCTCATTAAAGCGCAGTATCTGAACACAGGCCGTCTGCATGGCTTCTGTGGATCGAGCATTTGTTTTGATACCTTCACAATGTTTCTTTTTTTAGCACCTTTATATTTAAAAATGACACAGACGTCTTACAACACGGGACCTTTACCACTCACAGTCCCCGGCTCACTTCCTGCTTCACCAACCTGCGACTCAATGCCTTCCATCCTCATGTTCGCAGCGAGGGAGCCGACACAGCTGCAACTGATTTCTGCTAATTGGGACGAAGCTCGAGCGCACCAAAAAACGTCTTTCAACCATGCTTTCATTTGATAGTTGCCTCAAAAGTAAACAGTGTGAAGAGACAGAGATATGATTGAAAATGATTTCCATGGCTGGAGCTGTCATCGCTGGATTTGCAGAAATAGAAACTGAGAGGAACCAAAGAAAACAGCGGAGGGCCAAGGGACGGGACTGAAATCGGGTTGTGGGAAGAGACATTTTCCTTAACGCTCAGCTCCTCCCTCCAAGCCGCTGTTTATTTTAATTCGTACATTTATTACAGACGGTGCCGGAGGAAGAAGGAAAATACATATTTTTGACTTAAACCTCAGTGAGAGGAGCTGAGAACGGATTAGCTACCTTGAACACAGAAAAGACAAAGCGGAAACACTGGCTGAGGAACAAGTTCGATGTTTTCTCTAACGTTAATTATTTCGAAAGGGACTAAATGACCTTGAAAGCTGCTGTAGCTTTGTACTGAAGGAGCAGCTTAGGTGTTCATTTTTCGCAGTAAGTGGTTAAAACAAGAGAATAATATAATATTCTCCGAGGCAACCTCCTCGCTTCTTTCTACCGAAGTAGAGCTTAATGGTGCTTAATTAATATATTTGTGACTGCTAGGGGTAAAGGAGCTGCAAATGTGTTTAGAGTTGCATTTCACTTAATAAATTAGAATAAATATCTTTAGCTTCTCGCCCATTTGGATCATCTAAACGTGCACTACCTTGGCTCTGATGCAGCGTTCAATCTGCGAAGTAACTAGGAGCTAAAGTCAGCAATAAATGGAGTGAGTCACAGGCAATTTTTGCCAATAAAATGTAGCTGAGTGGAAGTATGAAGCAGCAGAAAATATAAGTATTCAAGTAAAGTGCAAATACTTAGAATTGTACTTAAATACAATGCTTCAGTGAATCACTGTGTGAGACGAAACCAGACAGAGCGGAGCACATTTCACCGAGCAGAAATATCCAAGAAGATGTTTATTCGTCCACTGAAGAGCCAGAGTGAAAGTTTTTCCGACGTCTTTTATAGACGCTCTTTCAACGCTCACCACTGATGTCATCTTTACAAGGCTGAAGATAAAGTTTTCATTTAAGACATCTTTACAACTTCTCGTGGTTGGAAATTAGAGTTTTTATGACGGCCTGAACCACGGGGGCACACACTCCACCAGGTGAGCTATCTATCAACTTTATTCAGAACCATTTGTTGGTCACGGAACGATCAATAGCCTTTCTGCTGCAGGGAGTAAAAATCCAGCTGTCGTAAAAAACTTCAATTTTGACTCACAAGATGTTTTCCTTTGGACGTCTGTAATTGAAGTTGAGAAGATGTAAAACGACCTTGTGCAAACTGCCATTCTTGCTCTCAATGGACGTCGTCAGAGACATTGAACTACGGTCTTTTCAATGTGTTTTGCTCGGTTGTGAAACTGTAAAACAAAAAATCTACGAGCTGACAGAAGCTAAAAAAAAGCTGCAGCGCTGGGAGATAACTTCTCTGTGGGATCGTAATGAAAGCAATCCTTTTCACATCACTCACTTCAGTCATTGTGATTACAAAAAATATTGGTTCTCCGTCTTCCCGTATAATTATAACATTAGCGGAGCTCTAATGTAACTTAGTGTGCTAGCCAGTAAAAACTGCGGTTCCGTGCCTCCACCCACTGTGGTTCGGCCCGGCCAATCAGATTGTTTGTGCCTTGTGAGAGATGTTGGTGTAATTAAAACCCCACTTGGCTGACTGCTCCGTATACGGCATATATTGCTCTACAAATATTGCTTTAGATTTATTCCTACAGTGTCTATTGCCTGAGAGACCTCTCGTCTTTGATGATTGCCTCTCTCCCTTCCTCCCCCCCGATCCTACATCTGCTTTCATTTTTCTCTGTGTGTATGACAAACAGCAAAGAAATTCCAAACTGTGGTCGTCGTAAGCCAGCAGCCCCTCCTCCAGCTTTCTCTTGGCAGGACGGCTCGTGTCTCACATTTAATCATGAATGCTTTGCCAGGCAGCTGGGCCTGCAGGGAGATTCAGTAGGGGGGAAACAGTAGAAACCTGATCCGGTGAGGCAGGCAGTGTACAGTTAAACCTCTCCATAAAGACCCAGGAGCCAGGACATAACAACACCATCATAATAGCTCCACCAGAAAAAACAACGGGGTCCGACTTGTTCTTGGTCCGTGGCCTCAAATCAGGAGAAAAAGTCGTAGAATAACACAGAAAGTTTCTTTTAAAAAAAGCATCGGGAGCACTTTTCATGGCAAATTAATTAAACAGATGGAAAAAGGAAACGTCATCCTCTCCGCAGGCTGTCCCCTCGTTTTTAATTTTTTTTTTCCTTTTTTTTTTTTCCGTAAAGAATATGACTCTTGTCTAGTGAATGAAAATACAAACACTGCCAGCACATGTGTGATCTATTAAGCTGACCAGATCCAAAGCTCCAGCAGTGGCCGGCCCCACATCACAGTGTCCGACATTCTCATTCACATCCATCCTGTATAATTGCATCCTCAAAGAGAATGCTTTAAGGGAGCAGATAATTGAGTGGCACATGAACCTAATCATTTCTGCCGAGTCTCTCGGGGGCATCGGGAGTGAAAAACTCTTTATCTCACAAGTCTCAAAGGAGAACCTTTCCCTTAATCTCACTCTGGACTCAAAGAGAAGGGCATTATAATGGTGGCCACCAATCTCTCTTCTTTTTAAGTCCTGTCCCTGGTGTCAGCCCCCAGACTGAGGGCTCAACTTTACTCTTCATTGACGTCCTGCCAGTCGTTAAAGCAACTGAAAAATCTAGATGTTAAAAAAGAGAGGACGCGTTAGTTGGCTGAGGTGAGGCGAGAGAGCAGCTGATTGGCTGAGACACCTGTCAATCATGCAAACACGCCAAGAAAAACCACATTTCCTCTCAGCACTTAATATCCTCTTAGTTCACCACAGAGGCACGTGTTATTAAGTGGAATCAACTCCCCATATTTTAACTTCCTCTGTCAAAAATAAATTCACCCTGAATTCTGAGAGATAATTTGTCTCCACTCGAATAAAAATTAATGGAGTCAGAGAGTTTTTGGAAGCCGTACTGAGGAACTGAGGCACTTGACTTGGCTTGAGTTCAAGTGTGAGTTATTTTATTCTTCTTGGCTGAGAGAATTAACTACCTGGAGCCTCTGCTGGTTGCCATTTTGTCATTTTTTTTAAATGGATCTCATGAACATGAGGCATTAACGTGTTAATTACAGCATTTTATAAAATTGGCACGTATATGCAGGTTTTTTAAGTATGGCTTAACTCTCTAAAAAAATAGGCGATTGACTCCTTCCTCTAATTGCCAGGAGATGAGTTAACCTTTTTTATTTTATTGTTATGTCACGTTTGATGTTAAAACGTGCCTGAAAACAGGAGAAAAGTTATGTAAGATATTCAGATTTGTACAAAAAGGACCCAAATGCAAGACTCCAGGCAGGCAGAGAGTGGACATAAAAAGCAAGCTTTAATGATGATAAGCTGAATCTAAAAACTAGAAGGCAAGAAAAACTAAGAAAACAGCTAGAAGCAAATCAGAGAACTAAAGAAATTCACAAACCAAACAATTAGACAGGTAGGAACACAGCTGTGATGAATAATGACAAACTGTCAGTTGAACGAGGGAAACACACCGACTAAATACATGGACTGATAATCAGGGTCAGGAGAAACAAATCAGGGCAATCAGATACGTAGGTGGGAAAAGAGACAAAGACAGGAAGTGAAACAAAACGTGAGTCTTTCAACCTAAAACAGGAAATGACTGAACTAAAACCCAAAACCATGACAAGTAGAAAGCAGCTCAGAGCTCACAGCTAAAGTTGTATCGTATCGCATCGTATCGTATCGTATCGTATCGTATCGTATCGTATCGTATCGTATCGTATCGTATCGTATCGTATCGTATCGTATCGTATCGTATCGTATCGTATCGTATCGTATCGTATCGTATCGTAAACACCCCTGACTACTGCAGAGTAATTTGATGCAGGAATGAACCCTTGAACACTGAAGACAAGGGCCAGAGGCCAGGAGGATTTCCTTACTCCTGAACAGAGCTACAGTAAGCTAACCAGCTACATTAACATACAGATGTAATAGTGGCATCGACCTTCTCATCTAACCCTCTCTTAGAAATCCATTACGCTTATTTGAGCATCAAATAATGTTTCAAAAAGGTGTCCTTGCCTTTATTTGACAGAACGGCTCGTTGAAACAGGAACTCACATCGTTTGATTAATTGGATTTCTCAAAAATCACAATCAAATATTTGTAAAGAACAAAGAGATTAGTGATCTTTTTACAGAATGAACTGCTTAATGTGGTGTCGCAGGGATCACTCTGCGGTCAAAACCACCATTTTTATCCCTGCTATTATTATTTAAACCAGGTCACCGCGTCATCCGAGGTAAGCCTACAACTATTCAAATCGAGCCTTGTCCGGTGAAATTAATAACCACTGCAGGGCTCCGATGTTTGCCTGTCATGACTCATTAGAGACATAAGTAGTAAGCATGTCATTACCCACTCCTACACCACACAGCTGACAAAACTGTTCCACAGGAGAGCTCGGAGCAGCAGACACTGTGTGGGAGCCATGTTGGTCTGGGAAGGCAGGAGGTTTTTTTAACTCTCACTCAGCAACAAATGAAAGCCACACCGAAGTATCTGAGAAACACTGAGCCTGAACCGTATTTAAATGTCAGCCTAACAAGCACCATGGCACCGGAGACACAGGCTGCCGTCATTATGAGGGCCCCGGATAATTACAGTGCAGTGTGGAAACCATGAGACAGAGAACGTGAATAGAATTTCAATAAAAAAAGAAAACCTGAGAAGGAGATAAGCACGGGGTTGATCAAATAGACGTCTGGAGGAAAAAGAAAAAAAGAAAAAGTTGTCTGAAGAATCAATAATGTAGAGCAGAAGACCTGTTTACATTATTCTGCAAAGTGCTACCTGGAGTGTTTGCCATTTGCATCCCAAAAAGGCCAGGTGATACTGCAACATTTCTTTTAAAGGCACACTTGCAAATGAGGACATTGTGTAACTACTATTACATTTTAAAATCTGCAAAAATTACAACGAATTACTCACAAGATGGGAGCGCGCACGCAGTTGCAAAGAGAACAGGTGTTCAAAGACGATTAAAAAAAGGGGTAGCTGAGAGGAGAGTAATTCACGAAGTTCATTCTCTGTGTTTGGTTGTTGTTGCTGAAGTTGTCGTGGCTGCGGGCATCTGCAAGTTTTACTGATAAACAATTCTATGTGAGCGCCTGAGAAGGCACCATTAGCTCTGCTGGGGCCTGAAATGGTGTTGCAAGCAGGCAGGCAGATATGGACATTATTGCCAGAATAAATGCTGGCAAATACATTTCTGCAAAAGCACAGGTGAGTTAAAAAACTTTATGCTGCAACTCTACAATTCTTTAGGATCAATTTTCATTTTTTCATTTTGTTTTAAGTTTGGACACAAACACACAGCTAGAGATGGACCGACTTCTACAATACAAGGGTCAATTTTCATTTTTTTTCATTTCGTTTTAGGCTTGGGCACAAAAACTACTTGGCAAGGAATAGGAAAAGGATAGGATCATTGTTTGGTCGCCAAGGACACAGCTGGAGATGGCCCGACTTCCCATCAAAACTATCCAACATGTTCATTTTAAGGTTCATCATTTTATTTTGGGTTACTACTAGAATAGGTTTACAGGCTTTCGTGCTGAAAAAACACATCGGTTTTCTCATACTGTCCAGTGCTGCAGGACTGAACGCTCTGTTTTAGCTCCTGTCTCTTTAAAACCCCCCTCAAGAATACTCTCCTCTGATTGGTCAGCTCACACACGCCTGAACCAGCGCCCCTACCCATAACAGATCAGCTGTGCTAAATCAATTCTACGTGCTAAACTCGCCGCTAGGTATGCTTGAAGTGATGATGTCATGTGATGTCACGGAATTAAAGCCGAGACTACTGACGAGGCGTTTCAGGAGCGGCGTTTTCTGTGGGAGAGAGGAGCTTCCGTTGGTGTGGACGAACTTTCAAGATCTTTATCAAGCACAAGAACCTAAAAACACTGAAGGAAAGTAAAAATGAAATGGAAAAGCATCTGTAGTAGGTCTCCTTTAGAAACATTTTGCAATGAATAAGCCTTGTTGCCTCAAACTCGCCATTAGAGTCGCAATAAACATGTACTTGGAACAAGATGACATGTCAATATCACATCTGCGGTTTGCAGAAACAGTGCTAAAATGTAATCCTGGTGACTGGAATCCATAATAATAATACTTTAAAAAGTAGTTGCAAGTTGTAGTGGAGAAACAATTCTCTGTGAGTGTCCTTGAAGGCACCATTAGCTCTGCTGGGGCCTGAGAGGCTGTTGCAAGCACGGAGAAACGCTGAGAAACGAGCTCTGACATCAGCGCAGCACTCAGGGAAATGGTTTTGGGGATCACTAACCTAGAGGCTTGTCAGAATAATCTCATATTCTTTTTTTTTTTCTTAACCCAAAACAAACATGCATTGTTCCCAAACAGGCACACAGTCAGAATTTCACCCGGTCCTTGTTTGGTTTCTGGTTCCCCTCCATCCACAGCTCTCTAAACAGAGCCTACACTTTGTTTATCTTGCGTCGTGGCAGTTCCAGCCCGACGAACACAGGCACTGACTGACAATGCCAGCAAATTAAGACTTACAAACCTCCCTTTGAAACAAGAGTAAATGTGTTCACGATAGCTCACCGCAGACCCTCTCATCGATCAGCCGGAGCGTCGGGAGGAATGGACAAATCCAAACCAACTCCTACCCGCTGGTTTCTCTCATTGCTGCTGCCCACTGACATTCACCCCGAATCCATCAATACTTTGTTGCTGCGTGGAAAAAAAAATTGGCATTCATCAGAAGGCGGTCGTTAAACGAACAAAAACCTTGATGTCGGGCTGATAAAACAAACTGCAATCAAAAAAGATAATTGTTGTTTTTTAATGAAAAAAAAGCCAATTATAAAAGAAGTTTGAGACAGTTTTTCTTTTTCTTTTTTTTTTTTTTCTTGGCGAGAAAAATACCAAATAATGAGAGCGGCTCCCTTTGTTTTGGAGGAATCACTCCACCAGAACATGATCCGTGGAGAATAATCATGAGAGAGAATACGGGCGTAATACAGATTCTGTCAAAGCCGCGGCGCCGTCCAATGGGGTCACCTCATCTTGACATATCAACTGGCAGTGGAATCATTATGAAGCACTGCCCCTCGGCTTTCACCGTGGCCCTTTCACGCCAGATTATAATGTACCCTGCAAACTTTCAATACCTTTGTAGCATCTGCTTTTTGCGGCAAGTCATGAATTCAATAGAGAAAGGTCCCTCTCTAACACAATAGATCACCTGATTGATGGCCATTCCTGAAAGAACTGCCAGAACAAAACAAGACCCTCTACTCCAATTCCCTCAGAGGCGATGAGTTTTGTCGGGTGTCAAAATGAACAAAAAAAGAAAGGAGAGGCTGATTCATTCTGGCCTGAAAATAGATGACAGGAGAGGATTGCTACAACACCGACGGCAGCGCAGCCCCGCGAAAAAATAAAAGACATCACCTGATGGATGAACAGGCACTTAATTATGAGGTGCGCAAAATCATATCAAGCGCCGCGACAATGAAGCTGCTCAGAGACATTCAGCGAGCTGTCGTCATTCACAGAGGCACATCTGCTCCGCTATAAGTCTTTCTCAGATAAATAATAGCATATGATTACAGAGGGTGGAAACCATAACAGGAGCAAATGTTATGCGATCTAATATAAAGCATTGTAATGAATGACGGCTGCAGCGTGAAGCTCATTAGGTTCAATTCTGATGAGGGGGCCTTCCGGGGAAAATGTCACGTCTGAAATCGTCCTTTTTTGCACGTGAAAATCACACTTTCACACGCGAACAAAGACTTTTATGTGTGAAAAGAGAATCATGTCATGTGTGAACTGGGTATTTCTACATGTAATTCATACGTGAATTTGAAAATAACATCCTTTAATATCTCATTAACAACACTTCAGTGACGTCAGGTTGGAGACTGTCGACTCACAGACTAAAGGAAGCGACAGTAAGTTAGTCCACGATGTCTGTTTGTTAGATATTAGAGACGCTAGAAAGCAACACAGTTCATAAAGAAGCACAGCTGAATGGTCAGATAGGTTGGAGCACCAGTTTTTATCTCTCCATCTTTATACGTTACAGTTAAAATGAAAACAGACAGAAACAGGTTTGAGGACTTCACATATCTGTGCAATGCAAAACAACCACCAGTCATCTACCTGGGTGTGACTATTGGTAGCGTGACTTCACGGCGATCTGTTGTAAAAATGTCACATGTGAACTGGACATTTTCACTAACGAGCCGTGTTAAAATGTTGTTATTATATATATTACCACCTTTTCTCAATGATGATTTGTATACGGTTATTCATTATCACCAAACTAAAGCGTTTGCTCTGATTAGTATCATAATCTTGATCATCGCCGTGTTTTTGGCATTTTCAGAAGCATCTCATTTTTAATTCTTCCTCTTTTTTGTCATAAAATCTGATATAAAATAAATCTGCCACAAATTACCTTTTTTTTTCAAATGTCCATGTTTCACATGTTAACAGCTCAAACAAAATAAAAACACCTCTCCAGCTGAGTGGATACCAAGGCCAGAATTAATGATTCTCAACCTAAAACTGTAATAATCTATTGAAAAACATGAATAATCACATCACCACATCAGATGGGACGTTTGCCTCTGAACTCATCTCTAGGAAACGTGTGAATGCTTTCTCTTTATGTCCTTTCTTTCCTTTCATCCAGTTGTTTTTTTGTTCGTCTCTCTTTGTGAGCCCTGCAGGTATTTTCAGCCTGCCCTGCAGCTCTGTTCATGCACTGTCACTGTAGTTTGGGTTGTCATTATCTCATAAACTGAATAAAGCAGCATGATTTTTATTTTAATTAAAGTATCACTCAGCCTTTAGCAAATACATTTCCACAAGCTCCCGTTGGAAAAAAGCGCTGAGGACTAAATTAGCGGCTCAAATACATGTCTTTGGGTCTCATGTTACAACTGGTGCAAAATAATAAACACACAACTTTTACTTTTGTTTTTTGACCTTTCGGGCGCTCCAGGGCAAGACGCTCTACAGTGAGGCTACTTGGTTGAATTGTTCGACCTTTGAGCCGGTTAAAAGCTTGTTAAGTGTGTGAAAAACAAGGACAAGGACGCAGGTGAAAGCAGAGGTTTGACCTCTGTCAGTCAGGAAGGATAAGGGATGATGACGGTGATAAGATACGGCAGGAACGGGAAAGTTGTTCCGTCTTAAAACGCAGAAACGAGCACTTTCAGTGCGACGACCGAACCGATTCCACTTCCCCCGTTTTTCTGCAGCGCAACATTAAAAAAATAACAGCACTTCATCAGATTCAGCAATTTAACCAACACTAATAAAACAGACCTCGCCTCATACAGCAATACAACATTTAACAACAATAAATGTAATTGAGCCCCGTTTCTTAATGTCTCACAACACCTTGTTTACTGCAGCGCTGGAGGGTCTGGTGTTTATGTATCAGGATTATTAGTAGTGTACAGCTGATGCAGCGTTGTGTATACTGTAGCATGTTGTTCGGCCTGTGGGGATGAATAAAGTTTATTGGACTAAACTGTTTTCCTCTCATTGCTGGGAGTTGTAAAAGTCGACCACTTCCCGGTGTTTTTTCTTGTTCATCAGTGTCGATGGGATCTCGTACCTGATGCTATCTGGTTGTCTCAGCGATGTAATAAACAGTTTGGAAGGCGTTAGCTCGACATACTGGGAAATATACTGCATTTGTTTCCAGCTGAGTTCGATTAGAATATTTACGTACAACACTCTCACGGCTGTGTGAATGTGAAGCCAGCCGAATCAAAAAACTGTAAAGAGGGAAAAAACTAGATAGTCTAGCTAATAAAACAAGGAACAGCATGGTGGATCTAAACAGCTAGCTGGCTGTGGACTTAATTATACATAACTTTAAGCCTTAACGGTACAATATGTACGAACTGGGCACCTGTCAAAGTCACACTTAAAATGTGCATGCTAACTTCAGTAGATATCTCTCCAATACAACACGTCATAATGTCATAATGAACTGGGCACCTGTCAACTTAAAATCACACTTAAAATCCACACAAATGGAAAAGGACAGCATATCACCAGAGTATCTGCTAACAGCTGCTAGCTGGAGCTTCCGTTAGCTCTTTAGCTCAGTTCAGTGCTGCTAGCAGTCCGGACTTTGAGCTCAGAACACTCAGAACAATCGTTGTTTACAGCGCTAGCATGGAAGCTTTGGACAGGTACTGGCCGCGGCTAGCTGGTTAGCATGCTAACTTCAGTAGATATCTCTCCAATACAACACGTCATAATGTCAGAACTGTTATTTCTTCACTGAATTTTTGCCATGAAGTTGTGAAGATAATCTCGTCCCTGGTGCCGGGAAGACACGGCCCTGCTCCACCTCTGACGCTGCATCCAGATTTTCCCTTATTAGATCTACGGTTGCTCTTCGGGGGAAACGCCCTGCCTCGCTCTCTCCAGTGGTAACAAAATAAGGCTATTACTTCCTTCGGGGTGATGACAAGACAAGAAGTTACTGTACCTGGCCGAGACAAAACGGCACAAAGCATTTTTGCACTTCAAACAAGAAACAAACAACACAATGCGTTGATTAACGAGGTTTAGCGGTGCGGGTACATCGATTATGTTCTTTTCAGATGGAGCCAGTTATCCCGGTTGCTTTCTTTATGCTCAGCTAAGCCAACATCCTGCTCACTGTCAAAACATGAGGTGTATAAATCTTCTCATCTCTCATCTCTCAGAAAGAATGCAAATAAGTGAACCGTACTTGCCAAAATGTTGAAGTAGCTCTTTTAGTTAATTGGAGAAAGAGGATGTTTGAAGTGGTGTGTCATAATAACATTACACAGGACAGGATATATACAGGAAATTCTAAAATTTAAATTCTTCTCATATTTAAAGATGAACACTGAAAACAACTTTCATAGTTGGGGGCAAAAATTTCAACTAAACTGCAGAGTTTTTTTTTTATCTCCATATTTTTCTCCCTTGTCATTTAACCAAACACTGTGATGGTAGCTGTTCCTCAATAGCCCTCCATCAGACTGTGTGTAATAGCACTCAGTCCCTCCAGACAGAACACTGTGTTTAGAGAGATGTCCTCTGATGACAGTCCTCTGTGGGCGGTCGCCCGGCTCGTTATTCAACATTTACTCACACATAGAAAAAAAAAAAAAAAAAATTCCACTTGAATTGTGTTTCAACATACAGCTCACACACTGCAGTCAGCTGATAGATGTGTTTCATCGGTGCTTTTCTTTAGTTTTTTTAGTTTTTTTTTCCCTGACATGTGCACATGTAGCGCCGCAGTTTGAGGCCTCAGGGTCACTCTGGAGAAAACATCCCTCAACCCTGTCATTGAAATGGTAGAAGCAGCACACGGCCGAGCACTGTTCGTCCTCGAAAAACCTCTCTCTGAATAACTCCAGGCTACAAATACTTTCACAGATATTGCCAGTGAGGACCGTTTGAGCACATTTTTGACTTCTAAAGTATATCATCGTCATTATTGGGACCAGAAAAGGACTGTTTTTCCTTTTAACATCCTTTAAATGTTCTGGAAAATTCCATGAGCAGTTTTATCCTTGACTTCAACTCATGAAGTCGCAGAGTGACACATACTAAACACCCTGCTGGGTCCAGAGCTAGCTACATTTAAAAAGCTTGTTTTTGGTTGCCAAAGGTAAGATTCAAACCATTTAAGAATTGTAATGCAAACATAACACGTCCTTTATTACATTTAACCTGTTGTGAACACTTTTCATGAACAAGTTGATATAAAACAAGTCAGGTAAATATCGTTGTGACATATATGTCACATCGGACCTTTAACCTTAACTTATTCAATGATATTTAGTTAATATATTTCATATCGTTAATTCAAAGCATATTAAAACAAATGTAAACAAGCATCATGAATCCAATTATTAATGAAATATATAAGGAAACCATTTTTACCTATCAGTAAATAAAATAAACAGACCCTAGATCACTTTTTTCTACCCTAGATTATTTGAAAATGTAATGAAAATAAATAAATGGTAAAAATTGAAAATAATAATTGTAATTTCATTCTATCTGCAGTACGGATAAGAATCAATACAGCGTTCAGGATGCATTGGCAGTCATCCAGGGAGACGACAGTGACTCTGAGGGATGTGAAAGCGGCTCAGATGAAGACCTCGAAGAGCCTGAACACACTCCCGGCAACAAAGACACGGAGAATGACGAGCCAAGTGAGTCTAGTGATTCAGACTGAAGGGAACCAGGTGATTTAGATGAAGTACCTCAACCAAAGATGAAGCAAGGTACAACTACGCAGGACACAAAACAGCTTTCTTGGGGAGAGAGAAAGCTTTCGAAGCCCCTGAGTGCTCATTCAAAGGACCCCATTTTGTTGTTAAACCTGAGAGGTAAAGTTAGATTCTTTGTCACCGAACAGAAAAAAACATGACCAGAAAAAGACTGTGGCTCGGTTTTCTACAGCTAAAGTGGCTCGTTGAGAAGACCTCCAATGTGAAGAGGCAGTTTTAATTCAATTCGCAAGTGTTTGTATTGTAAAAATGAATCCAATTTTTGCTGTTAAAGGTTTTGTTGTTGGAATGAATTTACCGTTAACACCCACTGACAGATGTTTGACACTAGGGAGTGTTATTTTGAAAAAAAAATGTCAGAAATGTGTTCTATACGGTCTATTTAGTCTGTTTTATGCCCCCCATGTGTCCGTGTTAAAGTACGTCTGACGCGGAGAGCAGCGGTGTAACCGGATCCCTGGATGTGTGTTAAGCTCTACGCTGATTCCTTTTAATTTGAGGTTTAAAGTGGGGCTTTGTATCCTTGTGTATTTTCCTCGGTAAGAGCCACATTGCTCCGAGTCAAGACATTTGATGTTTGCTGAACACCTTCTATTCAAACAGGAAGCTTTTATTCCCGCAAAGCTATTCATTAGAGGGAGGGGAAACTTGTTGAAACAACACGAGTGCAATCTGGCTTCCCCTTTGACACGATGCGTCACGGCAGGAAGTTGCTCTGTCGATACCTGCATGCACGGTGAGTCATTCTTTGCTTTTTATCGCGCTCGGAGAGGCAGCCTGGGATGGATTTGGAAGCAGAAGCGCAAAATGTTTCCATACATTACTCTGCTAATCACACAAGTATTATCTACGCCATGTCCCAGATGTAAACAGTCAATCCCAGTGGAAACAAATGTTGCAGAAAGACGAACTTTAAATGAGCCGACTTTATGGCAACGAATGCGAACCCCGAGCATCGTGATTGTCTAAACATGTTCATGTCATGGCAGAGCACGGCCGCCATAAAAGTGATTTGATTATCGAGCACGCAGACGGGGGGCTAATGCAAAGCATGCACAGCGACATGCACGCTGCACATGATCAACAAGTAGTAAAAAGGAACAAGAAGCGGAGCGCCTCCACAGGCCACGACTTCTGCCAACTCCTCGGCGAGACGACACGACAAAGCTCTTTAGAACAAGGCCCGAGTGATTATCAGCCCGCGCGCCTTCATCTTCATCTTCAGGGAGAGACAGACATAAATAAACATGTCATCAGTCAAAGCGAGCATTTAATTATGTTAATACATTTCCCACTTTGATTAGCAAATTAAATCTAAAAAAAAAAATATGTTAAAGCCTCGTGGCACATCAACCAGAAAACATAAATTCACATAAGTACAGTTTGTGCCTGGTAATTATTTATGTTCGCTAAAATGACTTCCTGCTTGAGCCAAACTGGGTTCTAATGAAGTCGTGAAAACTCCACTGCGACAGTAAGTAAAGCAGAAGCTGCTGGAGAGATTAAAAAAAAAAGAAAATCACACATTTATCAAAGCCAACAGCAGAAATACATAAAGTTAGCTCCCTCTGTGACGGCGCTGTAGCGTACTGTGTGATCTGGTCCTGAAAAACTGAACATTTAGATCCAGTATTCTCACAAACTGTGCTGGTTTTTACCAGTTTGTGTGTCTGAACGTGTGGTATATCTCTTGTAAAGCTGTTTAATAAAGCCAGAGTGTGTGGTTTTTAACAAGGTACATGGCCTTAACGCAGCACTGCCCCACCTTTTACCGCCAGTCTGTACAGGTGAAAACCAGTTGACTTGAGATATCTAATAAAACCTAACTCTGAAGACGCTTTAGAAACCTGGAAAAGTTCCTAAAAGACAAGTGATTGGACAAAAACATCTGTCGATTCAACCAATCAACAGTAGGAGAAGCCTGTGAATATTCTCATTCATCCAGGTCATAGTTATCTCAAGGAAATTGAATCGAACGCAACTGGATTTGGTTTTTGTCTTTGAAGACGTTTCACCTCTCATCCAAGAGGCTTCATCAGTTCCTGCTCGCTTGACTAGGCTGGGACTAGTCCAACTAGCCGGTGTGGAGGTCCAGCTATTTAACCTCTTAGGAGGCGGTCACAAGGCCACTGATGCCTATGGGTTGTATGTGCTCCATTATTGCCAACGACAGTCGTTAGTACGGTCGTTGGGGATGGTGGAAAGTTGGTTTCGACTTTGTTAAGAGGTTAAATAGCTGGACCTCCACACCAGCTAGTTGGACTAGTCCCAGCCTAGTCAAGCGAGCAGGAACTGATGAAGCCTCTTGGATGAGAGGTGAAACGTCTTCAAGACAAAAACCAAATCCAGTTGCATTCGATTCAATTTCCTTGAGACAACAGTAGGAGAGCGCCAACACCGGCAGAGCCTGTTGGCAAATCAACCTCTCGCCAAAGAAAGTCAGGAGAAGAGAGAAAACATCTTTTCCATCATGCAAAGCTTTCAGTTCTCTGCTCGCCTTCGGATGGAGAAACGCTCTCCAGCTGTGGTATAACTGATGCAAGCAGCATCTACAAGAAACCTCCGTCAGAGCCGCCATCTTGTTTTCAAATGAGCAGCCGCTTCTCTCGGTTGTTACATCGAAACAACGCTTATTGGTCCAACCACGGTGCGTTCGGCCTCAAGCTCAGCTGGAAGCCTACAAACAGGGATTTGCGAGATGAAATGATCTCGCGTATGCGGCGGGATCGTTGCTGCGAGTCGACCACTTTGATTTATTGTGATCATGTTTTATGTATCAATGCCTCTGCGCCCTTCGTACATTTCCAACATCTGAAGAAGATCCAGTCCTTGAGCTGACTCTCTCAAATGATGCATTAAATACCACTGACACATTCACAGAACAAAGCAACATCCACTGTGCTGATGTGTGCTCTGTGGCTGACCTCAGGTCTGTGTATTGAAACCTGCTGCTGCAGAGAGCCAAACCTCCCGGGGCAACTAATTGGTTGTGACTCGTCATGGCAACCGGCCATGCGACTTCAGGGAAATCAGTCCCGACCGGCTGCGTGCGTGGGGGGGATCAGTTAGTTTGTTTGCATTTTTGCACCGATCAGCTTTTCAAAGATGGAGTTGCAAACAGCGCCGTAATGTAATCAATGGCTGGCTCCGCATTTGCATTCGGAGCCGATCAGGAGATTTGTTTTTGTTAGCGGTGATTCTGAAACCCTTCAAAGACCATACTTTTGGGGGTCAAAGCCCACAAGTCCGCAGCTACAGATTTCCTGAGACATGAAGCGGTGCGACGAAGAACTTTGGACTCAATTAAATATTCTCTGATGACCTCTGGCGCCCACAGATAATTGAGTGGTTAAGTCGGCCGCCACTGCCGCTACCTGAGTGTGTCCCTCCTGGCGTATAATCAGCCCAACGCTGCCTTTTTTCCCTCCTCTTGCCTCCACACCTCTGTCTGCCACTCTCATTTCTAACAGTGGAAAAAAAAAAGATCCATTTTAGAAACCGCCGCTCTCTTAACAACTCATTTTAATTGGCACTTTCCGCATGTTTGAGGGGCTTCAGCCCGCGGTGCGAAACATCGTCAGTCGGAGAGGTAAACGTGTGAATTCTGCAAAAAACATCAGAGGTGAGAAGACCTGCGAAGTGGACGGATCGATGTGTGGAGCGCAAATCCAAAGGTACGGTGAGGCTGATCTCCCGATGATGTGTCCATTTTTTTTTTTTTTTTCTGTCGTTGCCGTTAAGTAGATAATTTAAATTCTTATCTTGATTAATCTCCTCCTGTCGCCGGGGAATATTTCTCCAATTTAATTCGGACTTTTAGGTCAATTCTGTGGCGTCTCGATACCGGAGACACGACGCTTCCGCTGAATTGGACTTGAAAATCCTGCCTGCTGCGGGTTTTTTTTACAGTTTGAATTTATATTTGACCCTCCAGCGCGATTTGTTTGGAGTGGAGGACGGTCTCGCCGCTGTGACCACTGGACAGTGCAGCCTCGGCCCGCTGCCTCCGCTGATGAGGATTGTTTCTGACAAAGGGTCACTGGCTGCGCATGACGACAGACATGCCTGTATGTGCTGATGGGCCGCCTCCTCTGGCACAGTTAGTCTAAATGTAGACTGGCACTGACACTAATGTACACTGATAAAGCTGTGAGAGTCAATAGTCGGGGAGGAGAGTGTGGGGGTGGGAGACACTGGATTCTTAATTTACCCCATTTGTCCCATTTGTCAGCGGCTGGAACTCGCTGGTAACTGGGTTGATGAATCATTCGGCGGACGGGAGAGCTCTCCCCGCAGTCAGCGGCTTTCGCTGATTCTTAACAGGTGAAGGTTCATTTCATGGCATGCGTAATGTCTTCGGGCCGGGGAAATTTTAATTTCGGCCGACATAATGATGCTGAGTGAGACTTGACTCACCCTGCGATGCGTTTTCTCTCCCAGTGAGAGGGGGGGGATTCATGCATTATGCTCACCAAGGACAGGGGTAGAGATGTGGATTTAGCCCGAGGACACTGTCCATAGCTATGTGTCCATGCAGACCGTACAGAGACCTAATTGGTGATTAAAAAAAATGCGTACTGTACAGGTGGGAGTTGCTACCTGCTGCACATTTCTGCCTTCGGGCGGCGTGGGGTCAGCCGCAGGGTCGTCAGTCTGGGGGGGCCGCCGCTCATTGATGTTTTGCTCCTTTAACCCCGGCAAATCCCTCGGTGGTGAAGCAGTTGTGAGGACGTCTCCGTACAGACCCCCTGCAGCTGACCTCCATGTTTGATGGACGCCAATCCATATACTACTCCTCTGCTCTGCTCTGTGGAACTTCATACATCCTGAAGTAGCTGTGGGTGTCTTCGTCCACTGGTGGAGATGATGATGGTTGTACCAGCAGCACCGTGTCAGGCCGGGGTGATGATCTCTGAAGGGCACTGCAGCCGTGCACAGAGGTCGGCCCTCGTGTTCCAAACCTCGCCTGAAGACGAGTCGTGTTAAGCCCACCGAACTGGTTCCTCTCCAGGCCCGATGAGCCGGACGAGGTGTTTATCAGCTGAGGGATGGTTGTTGTGCCCGTAGGCGTGCGATATCAGCCGGATACCTCAGGAAGCGGTCATATCTCCATCTGTAGCGCCCTGATATGATATGTTGGAGGCTAGCACAGAGGAGGAAGCCTCTTCATCAGACGCTCGATCAAAAACCAGAGCGCAGCCGCCCGTCTTCTGGTGATGAAGAGCGTATCATCTCTTTAATCTGCACCACAGTGGAACCCATTAACCCGCGAACATGTTTTAACTAATAATGACGCCAATTATTTTTTAACTGAAGCAAAATTAGATCAATAAAAAAAAACGGCGGTATTCCCTCCTCTTAAGATAATGAAATTAAATGCGCAGTATGTAATTTCTCTCAATTAAAAACAAAACAAAAGACATAAGTGGCATGGGATCATGGGAGTTGTTGTCTTCACCGTTAAACAGCATCGGTAGCTGATGAAAATCTATCTACAGAAACGCTCACGGACGAGGTGATGGTTAAAGTTTACGTTCGATTAGTCGCCAACTTCCTTCCTCACAAAGAGTCTCTTTTCTGGAAGTTACAGCGACACGGGAGTGAATCAAACTCAGCGTTACATTGAGTAAAATTATGGATCTCTCTGCTTTGGACATTGTTGGAAACATCTGAGATAATGTAGGCTCACAACTCAACAGAATATATAAGAAAGACTGAGTCGTTTTATACGTTTTAATTTAAAAATCTTTATGATATATTTAATCATCACAGTATATTTAGGGAGTCGGCTCACATAAAATGTGAAGCTGTGTCCATGTTATCTGTTCACGTTAATCAACATCTGGACATCTAAGTTATGAATTTGCACCAAACATAAACAGAAAATGGCATCGTAAATCAAAGAAAGGATCGATGTGTAGCTGCACTGTGTAACAGCTTGGCGCAGGATGTATATTTTGCCTACGTGCTCTCACATTAGCGGCTTTATCGCGTCCTTGAAATCTTCTCTTTCGCTCCCGCAGCCCCGCCCAGTCTCTGGGTAATTGAGGGTTTCAAGGGAGACTGTCAGTCACAATCTGTTTTATCATCCTGCTCCTCCGTGAATTAATATTCAAAGAGATTTTTAATTTCAGCCCCTGTGAACAGACAGGACTTCACTGTGTGATGCACCAAATCTAAAGAAAATGTCAACAAGCCGATAATTGCAGCTTGGCCTTCGACAAAGCCTTCTTTCAAACGGCCTTTTATTTTAAATATGTGCACAGCAAAATACCAGAGATTCCTTCGTATATTTTTCTGGGTGGAATCTAAAACGCGTGGTCGCGGTAATTCAAGAGTTGTTGTGCGTCCGAGGTCGCCCGGGCTGAGTGCAGCGAAAGCACCGGTCAACAAAGGGATGAAGGGTACGCACACTGACTCCCTCTGTGCCCTTCTTAAACCCACACAGACACTCACACACTCTATCACACACACACACACACACGACTTCTTTGACGCTGGGTAAATGGTCACAGGGACAGAGTATTCCCAGCAGGACTTTGTAGATGAGGGTTGTCAGCACTTTTCTCACCAGAGGGTTTAGGCCTTTCGTTCTGCTCCGGGATGGCTGAGTTTAATTGGAGAACGCTAATGCGCAGCTGGATAGCAGCGCTGCTCATGCCATGACTGGCTCTGAAAATGGGAGGGCGTGAAAGCAAAAGGCTGGTGTGTGAGTGTGTGAGGGTGCAGAGAGGGCTGTGTGTGTGTGTGTGTGTGTGTGTGTGTGTGTTTACAGCAGCTACCGCAGGCATCCCTAAAGATGCCACCAAATTTATTCATGGGATCCGAGCAGTTTGTTTATGAGCCGTCTCATTTACAAAATAATAGGCAATAATAATTCCAGCAGATTGATCCTGGGTTAATCCAAATAATTGCCAATTCATTAGAATTTCACATTTTCTGGAAATAGAATTGACTTGTTCTGTCTATCAGTGGGGGTGTAAACTGCATGCCCAATCGATCGGGTTACATGCGAAACATGTCTCGAACACGGGGCGAAAAACTGAGCAAACAACGCCGGAAAATATTTCCGCACAATGGAAAAACAAATTGGAAAACATATTACCGCCTCACGGCGTGATTGTGTCATGTTTGAAACGCCGAGAGAGGACCGTAAAGAATCCGAATGGTAAAAATAACAGGTTGTCAGAGCAAAGTCGATATGCGCCGCCGAAGCTCCATCTGGGGACAAATCATCGTTGGGTTGTTACTCTTCCATAAACAACCGTCTCTCAGTTTGGAGATGATCAATGCAGAGTTTATGGCTGATTTCAGTATTTTGTGGAGCAAATATCAAAGAAATTAGGATGTGCTCAGTTCTGACAGTCTCGGCGAAGCAAAGAGGAGAGCGAGTCATTGATGTTCACGTTCCTCGACTCTTTCAAAGAGTTTTGCAAACAATGCGAGAGATAACGAACAAATACTAAAAGGCACGCTCCAAATCATCTGTAATGAAAAGTCAGTCTGTGTGAATCCGTCTGAGGAAAAGACTCGTTGTTTACATCATCCTGATTTCACACAAAACAGTAAATTGATCGGTTTGTACTAAATATAAATATGGTGGTTTTGTTAACACGCAGGCTCGGGGAGTAAAGGGATACCTGTGAAAAGTTTGTACTAAGATTAAATAAAAGTCATCTTATTGATATTTAATGTCTCTTTATTTGTATATGTTTGGTATTGAAGTAATCTAAAAGGGATATAAATCAATCAAGTTCATCATTATTTGTTTCAGGTTTGTACCAGGCCCGGTCTCACTTCAGTTCTGTGTCTTAGTTATATAAAGCAAGAAAAGTCTGTGTTGGGGAGATCGGATTGGTTGGATGGATCAAAAACAGGACTTTCAGTCCGGTAAACTCAACATTGAGATGTTTTTTTACGTACCTTTTAAGTAGCTTACATAAAACTTCACTATCTAGCATCTACTTCATTTAAGTAGTCAATAGTCTACTAATAAAAATGATAAATTCTAGTCAGAATAGTCTCAAAGGATTGACTAATGTCCTTGAGTTGCAAACAGCTGCGATGTGATTGGAGCTGGTCTGAGCTGGAGTATACTGTCTGAAGGAACAACACGACTGCTTTCCTTCAGAGATAGTGGGAGTCTTTCCTTCTCCAAATGCGTGAAGTTCTGCTTATTTGAAATGGCATAATGTAGAAAAAGATTGTTGAAACAAATGTTCAACAACAACTAAAGTTATGTCCACTGTCTGTTGATATAAGACCGTCTCCACAGCTCTGATTAGCCTCCTGTGATGCCTTATAATGTCACTTATTGACACAGCGATAAACGATTAGCCTCCAACAATGCATAGTGTCAGCTAGTGGTTTTCATGCCAGTCAGTTTAACCTGATCTTTTCCTTAAAGCATCATTATGTTACATTTGTACCTTAAATAACAGCTTCAGACTGATTTCGATGGCACAGAGTCGTGTTAATGTGGTGAATGGTGTCTCTGTCTCAGCCGCTCTATCGCTTGTTCCTGCACTATGTACCTTCAGTGAGAGGTTACGTACATGTTTACTTCAAGATTCAAGTTTTCAACACATCACATTGTTATGACGTAATGAGTCACCTACATTACGTCTGACAAACTGTGACTGACCTGGGAACTGTGGAGGGCGCCAAATCGCACAAAATGTCAATTTCTACACAATGTTGCTCAACATTATGCCGAACAAACCAAGTAGTTGTATATTTATATTATATTACCTATGTTTATGAGTGCTTGAACCTAACCAAGCTGCTACTGTTGTGTTTATTATGGCTCTGGCCTTTGGTGACAGGTTGGGAGTGAGAACATGTTGCGGTTGGCGTGCGATCGCGGTGTCGGTCACCGGCTACAGCCCATAAAGAGAGAGAGAGTAGAGTAATTGATTACGTGTTAGTGCCACGTCTGTGCGTTCCCAGGGACGCTGCATCACAGAGGAGAGCGCAGAGGTGACGCACACCTGGGAGCTGGGTTGAGTCCCAGCTGTGGTGTCTTTAGTTCAGGAGGAGAGTATGTCCTTGTTGTCTGCTGGTAGGTCGGTTCAGACGCTACGAACTTCCATATGCACCGTGCTCTCCTGTGACCACGCTACAAGCAGCCACGCAGAGTTCACGGGCATCATCACGGCCTTCAGGAGGACACAGAGGGAAATACGGAAAAACTCAGTAAAAGTGTGTTATAAAAGCTAGACGCTGTCTGGTGTGTATAATTTCATTACTTCTTCTGTGCCGTCTCCAGGCTCAGTGTGTCGGGGGAGCACAGCTTGATTCACAAATTGTATTTTCTGTTATGTAAAGCACATACACAGGCGCCGAAACAAGGCCAGATGGATGGAAAATACCTAATCAGCTCTAAACATAGCAAGAACACTCGGCCAGGTGTCGGCGTCAGTGTCTCGGAAACAACAGTTGTGATATTTCATTCACAATGGTGGTTTGTGTCGGTGCGAACGCGCAGTCAGCTGCAGCATTGTGGAAGCGGAAACAGCTCCCGGTCGAGAGCAGCTTCAGGGAGATGAAAAGAACAGCACGATCTCATTCTGAGACGCGAATGTGCCTTTTTTTTTTTTTTCTTGGTTCGTTTTCGCCGCCTCGGTCATGGCAGGAGTGTTTCTGCAAATTATGTGCCTTGAGTTTTTTGGACGGAGCTCTGAGTGAAACATGTGTCAACTTTAGTCGCGGCACTCAGCCCGAGAGACAAAAATCTGAGGAGACAAACCGGGAGACGAAAATGCAGCAAATGGAGTTGGAAGTGGCACAAGTCGTTTCGGGACACCTTTGATCAGTTGACCAATGAAAACACCACGAGCGAACGAGTGGGGGGAATACAGGCGGCTGAAGTAAGCAGCCTCTCTCCCTGATCATTATCGCAGAGCTGCAGTTTGATCTGGAGCCACATCAAGACTCAGGCCGGAGCAGCAGTATGGAATCGCTGACATTGAGATGAATAAATGAGGGGATAATAATGCGTTTTGCATAACCAATTCATGTGTCAGGGCCAGAAACATCCCATTGTTCTGCAGCCACGGCAGAAAAACCTCGCAGTAAATACACTTGTCTTAAAACTTGGCTTGTAGATGTTGTGGTTTGAGATCGATCCAGCAACAACTTTCAAACTTAACTCGCACCGGAGACAGAGATCATACACAGTAAAACAGAAGGTCGTTAGCATCGTAGACATATTTAGAATTGTACTCAACGTTTGATATTTGTTCTGTTATTAATAATGTTTTAGCCTCACATATATTTGCTTGCTTCCTGCTAAGCAGCTTGTAGCATAGCAACGTTTAAACGACAGTCTAGTCAGACCACAACACCGGTAAATCAACATCGTGTGGCCTATTATCATAATACATCACTGAATAAATTGGGGCAGAATCAGAAGCAACATAACATTACAGATGCAGAAAGTACTTGTTTCTGATTTCCTGCCAGGGTCCATTAAATTCATATAACAGGACACCTGAGACGGAGCTGTCTGAGTATAAATCAGGGACGGCTCTTGACTGCAGATGCCTCGTAAAGTGTTAACAGTCGATTCTCACTGGTGAGAGAGACCGTGAACAGTTCACACATCTGACTACAAACAAGTTTTGAAGAATGAAGGATGATTTGAGCACACACACACACACACACACACACACACACTGTGTGTCGCCGTTATAATGAACATGACAGACTTCTTGAAGCACTGTAGCTTCAGGGATGGAGCTGTCAGTTTGCGGGGTGGATCCACCACTTTGGTTCAGACTGAAATATCTCAAAGACTATCAAATAAAAGTTGGTTCATTCATGTCTCCCTCTGAATGAATGTTTAACTTCAAACTTCTGGCCATCAAACTTTTACTTTGTCCAGTACTTTGATGTATAACCACATAGCTGCAGCGCAGAGTGCAGGAGGAACAGAGCTACGCTAGCCTGGAGGTTAGCATCGCCCTGGTTCCCTCAGCAAAAAAGCCTGTGGGATTTTTAAACTGAATTTTGGATTATTGCTGAAAATAAGATCTGTGACAAACACAAGTTTATGATACTTACTTCTGTTGAGCAAGATAATCTTCACAGGTGAACACCGCTTTTGTGAGTTTTGAAGCATAAATACAATTGCCAGAACGGGTGTATGACTTCAATGTGTCTTACTTCTCTACACTTTACATAATCTACTCTAAATTGATCCGTCAACAAGTTGGGAATAAAGAAACTCCACCTGCAGAGACTGATTACTGCGACAACCTCTGTAGTGTCATTTAGCCACTTGTTAGCCTTTTTTAAAAACACATAAATGCTTTTGAATTCAAACATGGTCTTTATATCAACAATATATCAAGCTTGTGTTAACCACAGACCTTTTTTCAGACATTTAACCAAAAAACAATTCAGAAAACATGTCGGCTTTGAGACGAGGGAACTGCAAGAGCAAAAATGCTAACTTATTTCACAGATTTTGGCCTCAAACCTCTGCCTGTAATATTAGCATGCTAACACGTTGGGCTAAGGTAGCTGCTGCTAAATAGAGCCTTACAGAGCTGCTAGCATGCCTGCAGACTCTTACTGTTGTTATAACAAAACACCTTGGGGGAACATCATATTTTACCATTTCCCTAAAACACATTTTAGTTTTTTATCATTCTTTAGCTACAACACAACCACTTTCCCCAGAACAGCTGGGCTGTGATGTCATCACGTACACCTGAAGGCTGTGGTTGGCTGTACCGGGCTCTCCTCATCCTGGCGGAGCGAACGCTTCATCAATAAAGCTTTGAGAACATTTAACATGAGAGTAAGAGCATCATTTACAGTGACACGCTTTATTATGGACAACCTCATGTGACCTCGAACTGTACACAGTGAAAACAAGTACAAAACAAGAGCATCAAATAAAACATGTTTCTAGAAGCCGTGAACAATCTGTTTATCCAAAATAACATAAAAAGTAATTACAAAAAAATAAAAAAATAAATGCATGAACACACCATGGTGACAGAACAGAGCACTTACAGTATTAGTGTTTGTACAGGCTGTGACACAGGTCAGGTTGCTGGGTCTTCTGATAACAACGACAAAACCTACTGAGAGACATTTCAGACTGTAACTTTACACAGGAGAGTCCACTGGATATAGGTCGTTTGAAGAAATCAGATATTCCCTCCCCCTCTTTTTGAATCAGCATGTGGATCCGCAGCTAAAAGCCACCTCGCTGATCAATGAGCCGAGCTCTGCTGCTGCAGCCGGCCTAATGAGTTGCTCATGCATATACAGTTTGTTCATTAACCATCTAATCGCTGTAGTTTAAAGGTATCGGCTGCCTGTGTACTCTCTCAAAGCCATAATGTTTTCCAACTCTTAGCTTGTCGATAGCTCAGCAATGCACAGTTGCAAATATTTTCTTTCGGGCGCGAGCTACCTTTTAAACTCGAGTTTGAATGTGAACTTGAACGGCGAAGTGATTCATGAGAGGAGAAGAAACTAATCGACTCGCTGAGCTGCATTGTGATTGTTGGAGACTCATTCAGCTCTGAGTACAATGCTTGTCTGACTTTATTAGCATTATAAAATATGAGAAAAGCCGAAAGAACGCGCCAATCTACAATAACATCGTGGCCGGCACGGTCGGATCGTTTTCCATTTTCCTGTATTCTCTTCTTCTGCCCTCTCCACTGACTTCGCTCTGCGTCGGACGGCCTGAGATCACATGAGGTGCTTTGACCAACTCGCTTTTGAATTTACGGCCCATAAGGAACGTATTTTAAAACCAAAAAAAAATCCAGCCATATTTCATCCTAAGAGTACTTTGATAGAGGAAAATGTAGTGGAATTCCACTCGCGGCTCTGTTAGGAGGGAGGGGGGGAGAAAACTGGATGGCCATGCATGTTAAAAGCCTATGTGCCATCAAAGCCCCTCGGGCTACAAAGGGCTCTTTTAGCAAATGGATGGCAACAGCTGCAAACTCTGGGCTGTTCTTAATGTTCGCGGTGCAGATGTCTGCACTTGAGTCCCACAGTCTGAGACAGATCTGTCTGGCTCTACACTGAGCCTCTCTCATCATATCACTGAAGCTTCATTAAGCACTGAACTTAATATCAACATCTGCCTGACAGTTTTTTGCCCTCCAATTAAAGGAGAACCCCACTAAAAGCTACAGTAATAACCACTGTAGAGACTTGTTATATAACGTGCGCTTCCCTTTATCTATCTTGTGTTAGCCTCACACTAAATGATTATCAGTGTATTACATCGCAACCCTTTTAAAGTGTCTTTTTTTCAGCGGTAGAAGCTGTTTTGGCAACGGAAAATGTTGGAAAAAGACACGAGTCGTGAAGCGTTTCCCAAACCACTTTTGAGTGCTATTGCTTCAATTTGTATCATCGGATCCGTCTCGCGCTCAGACACGAAGACGAGAGCGAACAATGGAATGGAACCGTGGCCGCGTCCAAAAGAGAATCATTGTGCATTAGCAGCGCAGCCGCCTCTGTAGCCTTTTAATTCGGAAAACTGGAACCGACAGCGAAAGAGCCGGGGATTGGATGCTCGAACGCAAAGACTGCCGCGGCTCCGTCGGATGGCTGGATGCCCGACGCTGTCTGCGCTTTGAAGATTTGAGAGAGCAACATCTGTATTGAAACGCTGTCCTAACAAGGTCTGGGATTGTTCAAACCGAAGAAGAAGAGTTTTATTTGCAAGAACAAACCTTTCATGTCTTACAGGCTTCACAGGAAGTGAAGCACAGATCCTGGCGACGGGGAAACATTAAGAGCCGCGGATACTGAAATCAACACGCGGCGGTGAGAGACGTGTTGCGAACAATACTCAGTCAGATAACACACATCTATCCAATCAGTGAACTGGGACAGAACAATGTTGACTATTGAACTCATTTAATGCTTAAAACAAATACAAGTTACTTCACTGGGTCATCACAATTGAACAATAGATTTTTTTCATATTTGTAACACCCTCAGAAATATACATTCACATGGCTGCATACAGACAATTTTCTCTCTTTTGTGATTTTTCTTTCAATAACATTAAATCGACAAACCGTATGCATCACCCCCTTTTGTATGACAGTGAAGAAGCCGCTAGTGGCATATTAAAAACGTACCGGAGGAGCATTTTTAAGGTGGGACTTTGGAAATAAGCTATGCATCAACGTCGTCTAGCCATCATCGAGTCTCTATGTTTGCAGTCAAAATAGGTATATTTTACACGAACGGAGTCCCTACGCAGTTGTCCCTAAATAAATCCCGACTAGAATCTCAACCCTATGTACAGTATTTACAGTGGAATGTTGAACATACTGAATACAAAAAGTAGATTAGGATGGAATGAAGGTTACAGTCAGTATTACAAAATAGAAACTCATAACACCCCGACAACATGAAGACAATGTTCACATCTACCAGAATACAGGAACTCCAATCCGAAAGGTTTGTCTTCCTCCAACACGTCTGTCTGAGAAGCGAGTGTGGCAGTGGTTTTAGAAATGGATGCAGGGAATTAAAAAAAAAAGTGAAATGAAACTTTTAAAAGTTGTGCTTTAAAAGGGGGCAGAGTTGATCTTTGCTTTTGGGCCAAAGTTGCATTTATTTTTAGTTTCACTTCAATTTACAAGTTAAATCTCTTTTCATTTGATTAGAGTTTCAATCGTTGTGCTTCGAAAAGGTCAGCGGTATGCGACCAGGTTAGGACTTTCCAGTAAAAGTTAAAGTAAAAAAAAACATGCTGTGTCACCATTTAGCCATTATTAAAGGGACAGTACACCGCAGAATCAAAAATGCATATTATTTCTCTTACCTGTGGTGCTTTTTATCCATCTGGATTGTTTTTTGTGCGAGTTACCCAGTTTTGGAGATATCTGTGCTTCTCAAACAGCTAGTTTATTAAAGAAACTAAGCTAGCGAACGTTACAGCTCAGCTGGGGAGGACGCTTAGTTTAGTTTAATGTTTAAATCCAGCGCTGTCCCAAGTACGATCCTCTCTGAGGTGAGTAGATGCACATGACCTTCGATGTAGCTCGGTGGAAGGAAAATAGTTCCGTCTGTGGATTATCTCGAGTAAAGACATCGCTGCTGAGTTTTTAAAACGTATTTTGTTGCCGCTTTGAGCACCACAACAAGCTGAGCGCCGTCTAGTTCCATCAGAATCTAATGATGGCGGATCTCTACATCTCAAAAACTCCCACTGACACAATCTAGATGGATAAACAGAGCTTCAAGTAACAGATGGAAATATATGTATTCTTGATTTTGGGGTGAACTGTCCCTTTAAATGTTAAAACGGTAAGCTTTTTAAGAGATCGGTCGCTTTCAACAGAAGTACAGACACGCTGTTAGTTTTGTGCTGGAGCTCGGATCCCCACTGTGACAACTAAAACTCACTGCGAGAACGATTAATCGGTCCGATCTGCAGCCCGTGTCACGTCTCGTTAGTGTTTATCACGTTATTCTGTGGCATGAATAACTTAAATGATGGAGCAGCGACTGTTCAGACTACCTCACGTCTCCGGACTCTTTATAGGCACTGAATGCGAGAGTAAAAGATAAAAACAGGCTTCTCATGCGTTTGTCTCTCTATAATGCCGCGATTATAGTGGGATTGAAAAGCTACAGCGAAGCAGTTCGTCGGCAGGTCAATTAGTTCCCCCCTCCTCCTCATCTGAAACGATCTGTTTTAAACCCCGTGTGTGATCCTCCAACTAAAGTGGAAACACGGAACACAAACGGAAATAAGGCTGCGGTAGAAAAAATGAAAATCAACAGACTTTTAATCAGAACATGATATTCTCCCACTTTCTAAATTTGTGTCGAAGGTACGATAATAAATTGAGGCTCATGATTAACATGCTCATCTAAAAAAAACATACAGTAGACAAGCATGGACTGTAAAACATTCACACCTCCGGAGAGAGCTGCTCTCACGAGAGATGCTATTTTTTTCATCATCATCATCATTTATAGATATATTCATATACTTTTTTATTGTGTGTTAACTGCGATATTGTGGCTGGGCAACCGCGTGCCCATGGATTCATACCTCTGTCGGTACCGACAGCACGGACAACGTGCCGTCTTTTTGAGCTGCAAACGAGGACAAACGCACTGGAATCGATACAGAAAAAATAGCAACATACGCACATCCACTCCAACACAAAAAACATGCATAAAATAAGGCTTTATATAGTATTTATATCGATCAGAGCCAGTCAGAAATGTCGTTTGTATCCACGGATTTTAATCCTTTGCTTCTGTTTTTATCCGATATTTTGCAAAGCTGAAGTTTTTTTTTTTGTGAAGCAAATGCATTTTCGCTGATTGTGTAATGGACCTCAGAGCCGAGGAGGAAAACAAGTAATTTGCCACGCTACAGTAGCATCCACCGGCGCTCGTTAACGGCCATTTTTAAAAAGCCAGATATATTATAATGCCTTCAGACAGGGTCATTGTATCCTTGTTGGCGGGTCCAACCAGGGGAAGGACGACCGTTGGATCCTTTAAAATCCCCACAGAACAGCTACTGAAATTCATTTTAGAAAGAAAGAAAGATGGAACAAAAACATGAAAGCAGCAGGCGACGCATTGTACTCGAGCGCGGCCACCATCTTAATTCCCTTTACATATTACAAATGTTCGTTTTTTTCTCAGTAAATAAAACCATCGGTTGACATTTCTCCTCCTATCCGTGTCCTTCTTGTGTCCATTGGTGACTCCTCATAGCAAAACGCCGTTGGCGTGAGCGGGCGGGCTTTAAGCCATTTTCTTCAGTACATAGTCACACAATCACGAGGAGAGACAGAGTCATCGCTGGGAGATCCCCGACACTCGTCATCCGACATCCATTTGATAAAAAGGCGTGTGAGAACAAAACATAATTACGAAAACTGAACACACACACACAAAAAAAAAACGGACATTTCATTATAGTGGTAAGATGGAGAGCTTGTACACACAGGCCGTTCTGTTCAAGTCAGGAGACAATCATGACATTTTCAGAGCATTATTAAAGGTTTCTGTGGACACCGAGACTCGCCCGACCTCTTTTTCTTTCTTTTTTTTTGTTGTTTTTGGACGTGACTGTGATGCACAGCTGAAAAAACAGAAGTTGTCGTGCGTGATCATGTGGAGCCCTTCTCTCTCTCTCTCCCCTGTTTTATTCTGATCCACCGATGTGGGAACACATTTTTAATGTGATAGAAATTTAGGAGAAAAGAATTGAAAAACACTCGCTTTGCACTGTTATTGCCATGTCCAAATGGCTCAGTAGACCGACTCCCTCTCAGTAAAAGAAACTAATCAGGCATATAAACACAGGGGAGGGGAATACTAAGCATGTCTTTGGAAACCAGCAATAACATGTCTGCTTTTAACGCTGTCCATATACAAAAATGAGTAATTTAATGACCGCTAACCCCAGTAAGAGACAGGAGAAATGATACAGGTCCTGTGTTTTTTTTTCTTTTTTTTTCTTCTTTTCTTTCTCTGCAACATTTTGACCACAAAATTACAAACACTTAGAACTCCATCTGTAATTATTCCAAACATTAAACTCTCAATTTCTCAGGTCACTTGAAAAAAATCATACAAAAAGGACTTTATAAAAGTAACAAAAACGGCAATGAAAATGGAAAAAAAAAGACAAACGAACAAACCGACAAAAAACAAATTGCACATCCAGTGTAGGACTTTCACAAATGTGCTCAGCAAAACCTCAACCAGCAGTCTCTTTATACATTTAATACATTTATAACATGGAAAAATACACAAAAAGGAATATTACACCAGTATTAATCGACCGATCACCTCCCTGGCCTCGTGGGCCAGCGACAACGAGTCCGTTTACATACCTTAGTTTGTATTCTTTGCCCATTCGCCTGATGGAACTGATACCAATGCTGTTGTGTTGACAAGTTGACGTTGCTAGCACTTTAAATAGACGCTTGGTTTTCTAAATGAGATTAGTTGGATGGGGTCTGATGTGGGGGGGGAGGGGGGAGTCAGGGGGGAAGGGGGTACTAGGTTGACCAAAAGAGGATCGTGACCGTGAAGGGTGCAGTTTGACGAATGGGAGGGCGGGGGCGTGATGGAGGTGAAGGGTGCAGTGGAATGCAGGTGGGGGGACAAAAGGGTTGTTTGGTTTGGTTGTTGCATGCCACTACACATACCACTCTTTCTTAGAAATGACAGAGCCGTCGGTTTGAGAGATCATATCATCGGCTATCTCAGGTTCAGGGTCATACTGGAAGGCCAGAGTCCGCTCGTCGTAATCTCGGCTCTCGCCCTCGTCCACAGTGAAATAGGGCCTCTTCAGGTCCTCTTGCTCGCCGTCGAAGTCGCGCTCGCTCGCCTCGAACCCTCCGGTGCCTCCGATCTGGGCGGGCTTCTTCTCGTCGTCCGAGTCGTCCGGGTACTGCAGGTTCTTGGGGATGGGGGGGTGGGCGGGCAGGCCGCCGGCCTTGCTGTACCCGTTCCCGAACACGTGCTTCTTGGTGCTGTAGTCTCCCTTGAAGGTGCGCTGGCGGCGGCGCAGGAATACGAAGAGCAGTATGGCGGCCACGCCCAACAGGGCGACTCCACCCACGGCGCCCCCGATGGCGGCGCCTGCATTGTGCTGCTCCTGAGGGATCTCTTGGGTCTGAGTTGTCGGGACGTTAGGGAAGTCTGGGTAGGAAAAGACAGATGGAAGGGAGTGTGTCAGTGCTCTGGTGGGAGGAGGTGCGTTTGTGCAGGTGCAGAGTTTTTTTTTTTTTTTAAGGAAAGATGAAGTAAGGGGAGACAAGGACGGAAAAGCAAAGGGGAAAGGAAGGACCCCCGGCCCCGAGACAGCCCCCAACCCCAACCCCTCAACAGCAGGCTCGGTCACTGACAGTCACATGCAGTTAGAGAACATGAAATAAACAGCCGACAGCGCCGTCAAAGAATAAAATGAGTGCAGAGATTAGAGTGAGTGAAGCTGTGTCAGCATGCATCAACCATCATCTCTGCTCCGCCTGGAAGACGGAGGGAAGTAAAACAAACCCAATGAACAAACTCTGGAAGGACTCATTCACGTGGGTTTCAGTTCAATTCATGAAACCGTTGCAGACATATTGAATGATACACCGTCGGACGGTCCAGCATAAAAACAGCACACCATGACACACGACCACCTTCATCATCAGTGTGGCGGTAATGAAATGAAAGAGCACTGCCAGAGATGATTATTAGCAGCCAAGCGTACAGAGCCATGATGCATCAAGAGGGCTGATAAACATGAAGCTCCTCTGTTCAGGCGGCAGAGCACACAGCAGAGAGAGAGAGCGCTTCCAGAGAAAAGACACATAATATTCAGTAAAGACAGTGGAGGATAGAAAGAGTAGTATCAAACGAGTCAAAGATGTGCTCTAATCTAGAACAGAGTGACAATGACTAATGGTCTGCTGGAGACAAACAGCGACTGAGATGCCAGAGTCTGCATTAAAAAAAAAGATATTTTGTTTGAAATTCAAAACTGCCGTGACCGTATCTGGAGCTCAACTGAGCCGTCACATCCATTCCACCATTTTAGCGAGCACATAGCCTGCCCACAGAAAGATAAACACCGCTCGTGACTAACACAGCGGTTGCTTACAGTAAGACCCAGCGCTGAAAACCATGTCCCTTACATAAGCATCTTCACTTAAAACAAAAAAAAAAAAAAGCTCCTCCGAGCGCAGAAGCAGGAGAGGCTTTTATCTGAAATGTGATCAAAGCCTGGAAGCGCGCAGGTAGCGCTCGTCTCAACCCGCGGAGCAGAGGCGCGTTTAACTTCAATGGCCAAACGCTGAATCCTCAACAGAAAGGTGGGGAGGAAAAAACAACAGAGAGTCACAGCATCTACTAAACAAATGGTGTGGGAGAGAGGGCCGGGAAAGAAGACGACCAAACGGTGAGGAAGAAAGGAGGGAGCTTCCTCTCAAACCACTCATCTCTCATGTACAGTATTCAAGGAGGAGAGGCAGACGAGACAGAAAGTCTGACACCACTCCTGTCGGACCGATTCATTACCATGTGACGCATCATAATCTAGTAATCACACATCTGAACATTGTTTACGAGGCGTCGTCTCAGAGACGATATCTCAATCTGATAAACAGGAGCACTGTAACCGTCGGGATGCGAATCAGCTACATTTATTTAACCGGAACGTATGATGTTTTATGGAAAACGCACATTTGCATAAATTTACATCGGCGAGTGGAATCGTGCCATCGCAGCTGCCAAAAGATGCATCGCATCTAAGTGGAATCAGGAGGATTTCACCAATATTGCTCAGTGGATTATTGAGGTAAAGTCATAGAGTGAATTCAGTGGTCTACTGTTGGACCAATGGATGAAAAGTATGAATATAATAACCTTTTTACTGTGTGTGGGGACGGATAGTCGAGGTCTCTGTTTGCATGTATGTGTCAAATGCAAGGTAGAATATTTGCTATCATGGCGCTAGTTTCATGTTGTTTTATGTTATATTATGTTACGTGATCCTACGTTACGTCACGTCATGTGATGTCAGGTCATGTGATGTCAGGTCATGTGATGTCAGGTCATGTCATGTTCTCTATTGTCTGAAAATGAATAAACAACATTTTCCAAAACAAGCGTCATCACGTCAAATTTTAAAAGCAACACATTTCACAATTACGTTTTTATTCTGTTTCAATATGCAACAATGGTAAATGCAGATGTGTCCGCCCGTCTCAGATAACGCGGTCTCATCAGTACGTCCAGGACGTTATTATACCTACAACATACAATTATGGTTTGCAGCGATGTGGAAATTGTCTTTCGGAAATCAGAAGCTCATTTGATCGTGATTGAGCCAAAACGAAGGTTTATGTTGTTAAGCAATCCTAAAAGTTCCTCGTGAGACGTTCGCAGTACATCAGAGCTAAGTCCGATTAGCCAACGTCTCATCACGCAAAACAAAAAGGACAGATTTACAACACGAGCAGAAAATGATTTTTGAATTCTTGCCCTGAACTGTTGGATCAGAACTCGATTAAAACCTGCTTCTCAGTGGAAATGATGAATCTCTGCATGACTGTGGTATTAAAGGATGGTAGCCGGCGAAGTAAAGAAGCCTTCCTCCTCTCCTTTAATCACAATGGCGCTCTATCAGTCCAAAAGTAGAGACCTCCCAAACACAGCCGCTCTCCTCAGCTGCTCTTCCACTGCACCCTTTCTCCCAGGGCCGACTGCAAAGCTCTCCAATTTCTAAAGCGGTGCCGGGCACAGTCTCAAATATCAGCTCAGGTTTTAATCTGACCACCTAATGGGATTATTCAGACACAGGCCTTCATTACACACATGAATGAGAGAGCAGAGCCAGGTCACCCCTGCTCGAGAACACATCCTCCCGACCAAGTCCAAAGAGGGGCGAAAAATCCAGAGGATTGAGGGAGTGGAGAGAAAAGGAAAAAAAAAATGCTCTCCCGTAATCCTCTCCTCCACCGTTCTCCGCCTTCCTCCGCGAGTCTTCCCTCTCATCAGTCCTTTTAATTCAATCTTAATTAGGCGGCTTTTTGCCTCGCACTTCTGAGAGGTGCCAAGGCTCAATATTTACCACTCGGCGAGGTGAAAAGACACAACGAGCGAGACCCTTAAAAACTGCAGAATAGCGGCGGTTCAAAGGCGCCCTCCATCACCTCCGTTTCTATAAAGGATCAAGTGACACCACCTCTGAGCGCCCATATCTGAAGAATGTCAGCACTAAAGAGCCAAGAATGCTTCATTGTCCGTAGAAACTATAGACATGAAAGCGGCTGTAAAGATTCAGGTATTTTCGTGGCTTTCCGGCAGGCGCATCCAACTCCGAGGAGGCCTTGAAAACAGGAGATGAAGTTTCTAAAGGACTCGTTAAGATGCTTTACTGGAGAGGGAGGGCCGATCGAGTGTTCAGATGCTTCTCCCTCTGTAATGGAGGTGCTCTAACAGCGGGGAAAAAACAGAAAGAAGCTCTGAAACACCAGGAAAAAGCTCATCAGATCACTTCAGCGCGGCGGAGCAGCACGCCGCTTTCACCCCGCGACTCCGAGAGGTGTGTCGGCGAAGAGGAGCGCCCGTTATCCAGCAACACTTATCCCTTCACAAGGTCACATCTCAGCACCACCCTCCCATCCAGCCCACTGGCCTTGTGCTCGCGCGGAGATAAGGAAGAACGGCAAAAAGATTCCTCAGTTTCTTCTACCAACGCGCCACCTCTGTCCTCGCACATGTGTGAGTATGTGAGATCGGAGGGGCTACGGTGCGAACTAATCACATTACAGAGCGACTAATAATAAAAACACATTTGAAACGTAGGGGTGTTTGACAGCGCGGAGGAGGGAGGAGGCGTTCCACCAGCACGCCATCGCTACCGGCAACACCTGCCAACAGATAGATAAAAAAGACCTCAAAGCGGCACAACAACAGCCCTGATACTGTTCCAGGCAACAAAAGGCTGCGTATATTAACACCACGCTGGAAATATGCAGATAGCGAAGGGTAACCTTGAGTTGCGACGACTCAAAACGCACTATTGAGATTAATAGGTGCCAACGTGAGCGATGAAAGGCTATAATTCAACCCGGAGAGGCATGATGGATTTACACAGGTGAGGAATAACATGAAACACTGCGGCTATTTAAACGCCGCTGCCACGCGGCTCCGTGTCACATTAATCAAACTGTTCTGAACACTCGCGCCCGGCTTGATTGAGAGGATTATTTACCATCTCTGAACAATTTAGTCCCAAAAAAATCCTGAGGAGAGGATGGGTCCCAAGTTGGGTGGATCCAGGAGTTTCTGTCTTACTTTTATGAACATTGTGAGAACATTTTTGTTAACTTCTCAGGGAATAAGGATGGAAATAAGGATCTTGATGAAAGAAATCTTGAGTCTATGAGCACAATTTGTTGTGGATCCAGATAGAAATCCAGATCTGGCAGATTTAAATATCTTTTCTGTGACTCTCGCCAGATGAATTTCGTTCCGCCTAGCTCCACTCATCCATCTGGGATCGCTCCATTGGAGATATGATTGGATAAACCACTTGTCTGTCATCTTTATTGACGTGCTACTTCAACCACTCGCAGCGGAGCCATTTGGTAGATCAAGCTCTCGCCAAATCCGGTCGGGAGAAGGGCAAAAACATGGTTTCCACCAACAAAAGCCTTCAGAGCCGTTCTCTGATGTTCTTTTAACGAAGAAATATTGGGTAGATTGGACAACACGGATGAAACAGCAGCATCAATGTTGACGCTTGCTTCCTCGATGCGAGCCGCCATTGTTGTCTGAATCAAAACAGTCGCTTCTCCGCTACGTCACATCTATGAAACTCCCGCCCGGCGGTCCTGATTGGCTCGACCTGAAAATCTGGAGCCGAAATCCCTCCTAATGGGAGCGATCCCAGATGTATGTGAGTGGAGCGAGGCGGATTAGGCTTCATCCAATTAAAGGGGACTACTGGGCTTTGGCGGAGGTATGCACTCTACTACAGAAGTGTCATTCTAGTGTTATTCCAGTTCTGGTACTATGTTATGGTTATGTAATACGTTGTTTTATGTTGGAAGACGAATAAACAACGTTTTCCGAAACAGACCTCTAACATAATTATATTTACAGTAATTACAGTCATGTATGCGCGTTGTTTCATCGCGTGCTCTCCCTTTCTGACTCATTCGTGTAGAACAGAAGTGAGTCTTTAAGAGAAACACATGGCGAGCTGATTCAAAAAGCATGACATCTCGTCGTGGAAACGACACATCGGGGTCGGCGCCAGACTCGTGGTTTCCAGAAAAACAAAACACTTCTAAAAGCGGGGTTTTTGTATTTCGGCGCAAAAAAACCAAAACAACCGGCAGCAGCGAATGTTCAAAGATGCAGAAGCAACACAGAGGCTTTTAAAGTAGGAGAGAAACTGTATCACAGCTCTGTCCTGCAGGTACAGTTTCTGGGTGTGCTCCAGTCATGTCTGCACATGAAATAAAGAAGGAGAGAGACAGGTACAAACATTCCTGAGTCTTAGCGCAATCACTCGGACGGGGTGTTTTGACAGAGGCCGGGAGAATGGGAGAGGATTTTCAAAGAGCGGTACAGGGAGTGGTGCTCTAATGTGACTAAATGAGGAACAAGCGGCAGACAACAAGGGGATGAAAAGAAGAAGGAGGAGAAGAAAAAAAAAAAAGAGGGCTAGGAGAGTTTGAGGAGTGGCGACAAGGAGGGAGAAGAAAAGAAGATGGAGCGAGCGCCTTTCGAGGGGCTGAGGAGTGACAGCGGCAAATAAAGAGTGGCGTAATGAGCGAGCGAGGACGGGGACAATCGTGGGGGAAGACGCATTAATTCGGTGATTCCAGCGATCCTCATTACTCCCTTGTCTGAATTTGCCAGTGGTCGTGAAGTCATGGAAATGTAATGCTGCCACAACGAATAAAAGCTCATCTCTGACAGGAATTTAACATGCTGCCGGGGGAGGCAAAGCCGAGGCAAAGCTCCTACTCGCCCTATCACACACTCCCTTCCCCGTATCTACCACTCTGTTCTGTTTGCCAACATTTTTTTTTTAAGCTTTTTACTTTATTACTGAGTTAACGGAGGCATGAGCTCGTCTCATGTGTAGGTTAACGCCACTCTCGCCATTAAAAAAAAAACCCTCCACAGTCGAAAGTGAAATTCGACTCTGTCCAAAAACCAACAGCGGATGTGCCGGAGGAGATAACGCAGGGAGAGGTTGGCACCGACACACCGGTGGCGTCATGTGTGGCGTGTTGGGAACATGCAGCTGCTTGCAGGACAGTCCTCAGAGAAACAGAAACCGAGACCGCGTCTTGTTTTTATCTCTCCGGAGCAGAAACGGCACGTAACGTCCAGCATCTGCTGGTGACTACAGCTGCGACGACTGTTGTTAGAGGTGATTCGTTGATCAGTTAAAGAAAAAAAGGCAAAATTCTTTAATTTAACTGAATGTTTTGAGGTTGTGGACATTTGAGGTTTCTGAAAGAATGATTGACATATTTTTTACGATTTTCTGTCATTTTATAGACCAACCGACTCAACTCAACAGTGAAATTAGTCATTAGTTAGAATAATTATTAGTTAGAAGCAAACTGGTGGTGCAGGATTCACAACACTGTCAGTCTCTGAGTTACAGTTAGTTGATCAGTTGAAGAAAAAAAAGGCTAAATTCTTTAAATCCAGCTTCTTAAATGTGAATATTTCCTGGTTTCTTTACTCCTCTTTGACAGTAAACTGAATATTTTCAGGTTGTGGACATTTGAGGACGTCATTTTGAGGTTTCTGAGACAATGATTGACATATTTAACAATTTTCAGTCATTTTATAGACCAACCGACTCAACTCAACAGTGAAATTAGTCATTAGTTGGTGCCGCAGGATTCACAACACTGTCAGTCTCTGAGTTACAGTTATGGCGGTCTGTCGTTGAAATAAACAATAAAGTCAAGTCTATAATGAGAATGTCCAAGAGGACAAATTAGAGCACGGGTCCTACATCGATACGGTGATCGAAGGTCGTGAAAAGTTCCCAGAGAAAAGGCCGATTTGTGGCCCCCGTTGATGTAATATGGTCATTTTGCGCTGCGGGGGTTGTGATAATCATTTGTAATGCACCTTTAATGAGCAATGAATATTTACGCCGCCATCTAAACACCGCTGCTCTTTTACAAATCATGTCTGCTCGCGAGGTACCGCTACAAACGCACCGACCTCGGCGTTCTCCCCGCTCGCCTGCACGTCGCTGCAGCGCTAAGTGGGAAGTGCTGTAAGGATGAGTTATTGGGTCAGCGGTCGCTGTGCGTTCAGCCGGGAGAGGTCGGGGGGGCGCTGTTTGTTTACCGCGTCCTACCCTCGGCTCCTCCTCCTCCGCCTCCCTTTTCCCCTTGTTGTGTTTTCGTCTCCTTGTTGTTATTTTGGAGCCGTGTGTGTAATGAGTGAGTCACCGCGCAGCATCAGCATCAGCATCAGCAGCAGCAGCGGCAGCTCTGCAGCCAGTGGTCAGACCCTGGGACAGCGTCTGACCTACTTCATCAGGCTCTCAGGGAGGCGTGACAGATCCAACACCACACGGGTGGACGCCGAGGAGGAGGAGGAGGAGGAGGAGGAGGAGGAGGACGGAGGAGCAGAGCTGGGCCGACGGGGGCTCGGCCAATCCCTCTGCTCCATCTGCCTGCCACATCCCTCTCTCCTCTGCATATCCTCCGGAGAGCAGAAAACGGCAAGCCATGCAGAAACAAATGTTAAGATAAATCACTACGATCTCAGCTGCTCGGCGCTCTCACGTGCTCTCCCCCGGTGACATTTCCATTTCACTCCCACAGCCGGGCTATCTCCTCTCCAAATAAAATAGACCCCCTTTTTACACACTGAGTGTCTCTCTCCCCCCACCCCGCCTCCATTTTATGCAAAACGAGCTGCAGCCACAATGTCTTCCCCCTCAGTGCTTCCCCTGGCATAGCGCAGCGCAGCAGAGGCTTTATGGGGCAGCCTATGGTGTGCGAGCGAGGGAGCGGCTCATGCTAATGTCTCATTTGGATAATGAGGTGTATTCTTGGCGGGATCTGAGCAGCGAGCCCCCCCCCCTCCCGTAGCGAGGACGCGGGGGCTAGGAAGTCGTCCTATCCGCAGATAGCGAGTCCTTCTAGGTTCGGAGACGCCTGAAGTTCAAGGGTGATGAAGAAGCTGGCGGGGGGAAAGCAGGAGACCAAGACACTGAAAACTGCTCCTCAACCTGCCTGACAGCAGGCGTGTACTCGGAGTGAGGGTGTAATGATATACAAGATATACACATGTGGCCTTTGGATCTATGAATAATGCAGGCGGGGATGTGAGAGGCGACGGCGCAATATGCTATAGAGCGCAGATTGAGACAGACTCCGGCGTGACAGGCGAAGACAAACAAATTTCACATTGCTGGGGGAGCCTCGGCGGCGCCGACATCATAATGTCTCTTGTCTCTGTCAGAGAAAAGAAAGCGACAAATGACTGCGTGGAGCAGCTCTGCTGTTGGATGTCAGTAATGTGTGTTTCAGGAGCGTTCTCGCAACTTTTTTTTATCGCGCGGAGCGATCGGGGCGCTATCGCGTCGAGGAAACCCGACAGACCTCGCAGTGGCGGAGAGAGCGCGACGCGTCTGTTCCCCGGCTGATAAAAGATGAACCATCGACGCTTTCTGCTAGTTTCAGTCCGTCGGTGCTTGTTGCGATCAGCGAGGAGCGACAGGAAGTGTGTTTAACGGAACAAACGGGAGAAAGTTCAGAGCGTTTCTGCAGATTAAACTCGGAGAAACTTTGGGAAAACAGTTGAAGCAGTGAACGTGTCACTAAGGTCTTGTCCTTAAAAGGTCCTGTGTTTAATGGATTTAGTGGCATCTCGCAGTAAGGTGCAGATTGCAACCAACTGAACACCCCTCGTTCACCCTCCCCCGTAGAGTGGCAGCTAAAAATGTGAAAACTGCTAGGGTGGCTCCCTCTGATTGCATAGAAGAAGAGCCGCTCCCTCTGTTGATCATTCTAAGATAACAAAAACACATTGATTCTTAGTTTTTGGGTGATTTTACAATGATGAAAACATAAATTCTACCAATGGATCTTCCTAAATCCTCCAGCATTTGTTGCACAAATGTTAATACTCCTAAAGGTTGAGGTTTCTTTAACCTGTGTGTTTGAACACGAAGCGCTCCGGGTGTGCTTCGGCCTTTGCCATTGTGTTTTGGCCCCCTAGGCTTGCCGTAGGTGACACTGGGACACTCGGAAAAGCAAACACAGAAGCATGGCCGCTAGCAAGGCCTGTGGACGAGGAGTAGTTTGGTCTGAGGAAGAAACTCCAGATATAGAGTTCAGAACATCTTAATGTCAGAAGTACTTCTGAGAGGACTGAGTTTGGTTACTTTAAAAAGCACTGTGAAACATCTTAATTTGATAGGGCGGGTAAAAAAGGCACGACGGCATCACAGGGTCTTCAAACCATCAACGTCGGCGGCTAATTTCTTCGGAGAGGAGCTGGAAGGAGCCGCGGAGCGATTCCACACTAACGAGGCCAACACCTGTCTGAAAGATCCGTGTCGATGAAATGTGGTGCGCTTCCAGTTCAAGTTGCAATAAACACATCTAATCTGGGCTCAGAGAAACTTCTCCTGCTCAGGAATTGAAATTTATGCTGAGAAAGCTCCCTTTGCCAGTGCCAATAACTCGCTGCTGCTTCCCTGCCAAACCGGTGGCAAGCGTTTGGAATCATTATATAGACATAACTAATATTCCCGGCAGCGGCCTCGTTTGCTTGTATCGGTTACGCCGAGCCAAAAAATATTAAAGTGAGATCGGTGGGGAGAAAAAAGTCTTACGTAGGTACTTTTGAAAGGATGTCAGCCCCTCTCGGTGCCACCGTGACTCACTGTCCTCGCTCATCTCTGCACTGTGGGACTTGGGAGGATAGAGGAAGTGACAAGGAGCGAACGCCGGGAGTTGACACAGGGTGTTACGTAAAGCCATGTAAACAGCGTCCTGCCCTCTCTTCCACCTCTGCTGCCTCGGCGCCGCTTCCAGCTTCTGTTTGCCTGGGAGCCCATTTTCTGGAATCCACTTTCCCTCCTCGCTAAATTTAAAAAAAAAATCAGACCCACTGAAGCGTCGTCTTCAGTCACATGGATACTTTTATTTATTTATATTTCCATTTGACTGTCTGTGTTTTATTCATCTCATTTTCACCATGCGTCTACGATTTTTTTATTTTTTTATTTTTCCTCTCTCTCCCAACTTCATTTTCTCACACGGGAGAGAACTATTGCTTGTTCAGGCGAGCGTGAACAGATGTCGGCAGCCGTCGCCCCGGCGCTTTACAGAGAGAACCATCCTCGCGCTTTCTGGGTAAATTGAAGCGAGCGCTCTCACTCCATCCAGTTTAACCCGAGTGGTAAAGCCGTGGCGGGCGAGGGCTGACTGCACCTCTGCTCTCTAAAGCAGCTCGGCGCCGCGGCCTGCCGACAATAAGGGGATGAAAGTTAGCGCTGCCGGGCCGCGTAAGTGGAATCGCCGGAAAAGGTTCACATACTGGCTGACCCCGAGCTGATCCGATATTATCCTTCACAGCTGATCCGGCTAATGTGGCAGAAATTATGCATTGTCTCTGACTCAGTCCGGCCGCCGTCGCGCGGAGATTAGTGCTGCTGTGCGTGGGAGAGTCAAGGTTAAAAAATATCTAATCAAGTTTCAGTGATTATTCGAGTGAGTAAACAAATTAATTCCGCTGCGTCACTAAGAGAAATTTTCCCGACGCGCCACAAAAAGCGCGTACGGCCGAGGAGGAGAGGCTCGCCGCTCCTCTCTCAGGGGCGATAATGACATAATTGTAAGGCCGTCGTGACAAACCGGCCATTCATCGCGTCTTATTACGCGCTGGGAAAAGAAATTCAAGACGGCAGCATCGATTTTGTTTTGAGCACAAAAAAACAGAGTGCGATGGCGGAAAAGCTGATTATCTTAATGACAGGACCGATTCTGCTCTCTTAAGTTGGGGGAGGATGTTTTGGAGGTTTAACCACATTATTCAGCCCCTCTTTCCTGCGGCTTTGTCAGCTGCGGCATTTTGTTTTTTGCCTGACATTCCTGGTGGACGGCTGAAAGCTGCAGAGAATGAATCATCGAGAAATAACTCTGATTGCGAGGCTGTCTAATTGTCTCTATTTTTTAAACGTGGCCTCCGATTCCCGTTAGTAATTAGCTGATTAATCAGATCTGACGACTTGTCAACTTTCCCTCAAGAGATTTCTGACGTGAATGTGAATGAGAGAGGTATTTGCTAAACGGACGCCCGTGACGCGAGGCTCATCTCTCTCGCCGCAGATCCGCTCCCCTCCCTCTTCTTCTTCTTCTATTTTTTTCCCTCATACTTTCCTCTTTCACCTCTTTTTTTCCTGCGAGCGAGGATTGATTAAAACAGGAGAGTGGTTCATTAGATTCTGACAAGCGACACCATATCTGCAGAACACATGTCCTTGGAGAAAGCCATCTTAGCCCATGCGACTTACCGCCGTCGATGCCATCTCGGCGGCAAACACTATCCCCCAAAACTAATTGAAACAAGGTGCTCCGTGGCCCCCGCTATCCGCCCAGGTGACAGTTATGCGGCTCCCGCAAATCCGTCCATGAAAACTGAGGAGCTTGATTAAAATGCGCCTTCCTTAAGTGCTCCATCAGTGTTGTTTCCCCGGCGTGAGAAAATAGCTTTTCAGCGACACAAACAAGTTGTCACGGACATTTTTATCTCCCTGACACCGGAGGCAGGGTCGTCTCGCTGGCAGGCGCGTATTGCCGCGTCAATCTGGAAATCAACTTCAAAATGAAAACGAAAAAAAAGCGCCACTTCCAAATCCATGTTTAATGCAGCGAGTGGAGGCACGTTTGGACGCGTCCGGGCCTTGATGGTGACAGACCTGTGCACGACGCCGGTGCGAAGTGCTTGATGGATTGTTTAAGTGTCACGTTTGTCATGGCTTACTGCAGGCGAACACGTACTACAGACATTACAACGTCAGGGGAACGTTGAGAGAACCAAACATGTAACCAACAAGGTTAGGAGAACGTTAGGGGAACATTCAGGGAACCAAACATGTAACTGACAAGGTTAGGGGAACGTTGAGGGAACCAAACATGTAACCAACAAGGTTAGGGGAACGTTAGGGAACATTCAGGGAACCAAACATGTAACTGACAAAGTTAGGGAACGTTGAGAGAACCAAACATGTAACCAACAAGGTTAGGAGAACGTTAGGGGAACATTCAGGGAACCAAACATGTAACTGACAAGGTTAGGGGAACGTTGAGGGAACCAACATGTAACCAACAAGGTTAGGGGAACGTTAGGAGAACGTTGAGGGAACCAAACATGTAACCAACAAGGTTAGGGGAACGTTAGGAGAACGTTGAGAGAACCAAACATGTAACCAACAAGGTTAGGAGAACGTTAGGGGAACATTCAGGGAACCGAACATGTAACTGACAAGGTTAGGGGAACGTTGAGGGAACCAACATGTAACCAACAAGGTTAGGGGAACGTTAGGAGAACGTTGAGAGAACCAAACATGTAACCAACAAGGTTAGGAGAACGTTAGGGGAACATTCAGGGAACCAAACATGTAACTGACAAGGTTAGGGGAACGTTGAGGGAACCAACATGTAACCAACAAGGTTAGGGGAACGTTAGGAGAATGTTGAGAGAACCAAACATGTCACCAACAAGGTCAGGGGAACGTTAGGGGAACATTCAGGGAACAAAACATGTAACTGACAAGGTTAGGGGAACGTTAGGAGAACGTTGAGGGAACCAAACATGTAACCAAAAGCTAACGTTTAGAGAACGTAACAAAAACTTTCCGCTGCAACCAAGTGGCAACCAAAACCTAACCAAAAGTAACGTACAGGGAACGTTACTGGAACCAAAGGCTTACGTAACTAGAACGTTCTGGGAACCAAAAATGGCTCGTAGGGTTACTGCAGGCGAACACGGGCCTGATTTATTGACACACAGAACACAGAACTCTGCAGAGAGCCTCCAAATCCAGCGCCAATAAAATGTGCCCTTTAACAAGGGAAAGGAAAAAGAAATGATTATTCATCGTGTGCAGCTCTCGTCTAGAGATGATCAGCGCCGGTCGCCGTGCGAGCTGCTGAGCACACGCGCCGCAGCCATCGGCTCGCTCACCTTCCCCGTCTGCAGGGAACACTTAGCTAGCATTACCGCGGCCCGCTGCTGCAGCCTTGAACGGCAGCCAGCAGCCGAGCTCTCTCACCTGCCGAGTCTCAGTCCGCGGCACAAAGATGCTCTTTGAAGTTAATGAAGCATCGGCGCACTTCTTTACCTCCACCGTCGGGTCATTATGCACAGCCAATGTCAAGGCTGCGCAGAGTACATCAAAGAATTAGACGGGGGGGAAAAGCTGCGCCCACCCTCGGGTTCACCTCCGCCCGTGTCATCATAACCGATACAAACCGTCAGAGAGATTTCTTTTACACATATCCTCGAAGCTTAATGGTGTTCCGTGGTCGCGCGGGAGATTACGCTGACAGGGCCGCAGCGAGGCAGGAAGAGGCTAGCGTTTCACAGCATCAGCAAAGAGCGCTGTATGATCCTGCTGTAACGTATCCATGTTGCACCTGCGCGAGAACACAAGGACGGGACAGCTCCGTCCCTGTTCCAACACGCGTCTGACAGCCAACCGGAGCCGTTCGTGAGCTCCTGCAGTTTGACTGGACGCCATGTTGGAGCTCTGAACCGCGCTTTCAGAGGAGACGCTGGCTCCTTCTCCCTTTAACGTGTCACTGTTACTATGGGAACTGGCAACATGCTTTTAAAAGCTTTGCGCGGGACCCTTTTGGGAGCGTCTCCTAAACACAAATTCAGGATTCCTGCCATGTAACAGTATGGAACAACACTCGCGGCTCACGTCCAGCCGGCTTATTACTACAGAGGGGACACAAACAGAGCGCTGAGTGCATGTGTTGCCATGACAGCACTGCTGAGTAGAAGTCCAGATACCAAGAATGGAGTTATTTCAGCTAAATGGAAACAAATAGGTGAACAAAAAGTCTTTGTTTAAACGTGTGATCACAGGTCTGTGGATGATTAATAACTATTCAGTGTCCTAATTAATGTCAACATGCAGCGAGAGAAGATGTAACAACCGCTGTTTTCACAGCTTTACAGTCAATCATCACATTTCCTTTAACCCGCTGCTGATTTAAATACAGAAAACAACAAAAACACAGCTCAGATTTAAATTTAGTATGCAGACAAATTGAAAGTGAACGCGCTCGCATTATGTACCCGCTCTCTGTTCACCTCGCTCGCCGTGTGAAATTATACGGACAAATGATGAGAGTAAACACGGAGACTATGGGGACAATGGCGGCGTGGTTTGTTAATTTAAGCAATCAATGAAAAAGCAGAAATAGAAAATGACTTTGGAGCCTTTGTTTTGCCTTTCCAAAGGGATACAGTACTTTATGCCAAACAGCACAATTTCATTTTCAGCACAACTGCTCAACGCAGGCTGCTGCGGGGTGATTTCCTGACAGTAGATTACTTCCTCACTTTCCTGCCCGATAAATAAGGGTTGTTCAAGCTCCTTTGAGATGTCTATTATCACTCGGCTAACCCTCCCGACTTTGCACGGGCGACTTCTCACAATGCAGGTACTGACATCACGTCCTACAAAAGCTGCTTTGTCCTTAGCCGTACCCGAACACGCTGAATGAGAGGAAACAGAATAAAGAAAGGAAAAAAAAAAAAGAAGGTATGCAGTATGATACAGTAAAGGCACAGCTGTTCACTTCACACCAAGCACCAAGCGTTCCCAGAGACACAACATGAGTCAACATGCAAAGCAATGCAAGTTAGAACACCCCCGCTTCCCAGAAACCAAGCAGCAGGAGGAGCGAAGGGGAAGAAAAGTCTTTCCAGTCGGACCAGAGCAAAACTGTCACAGTCTCCCGACACCGCACACACAGCTGCTCCCAATAGAAGGAGGTTCCCACATTCGTAGGACGTATAGCAAAGTCAGATCTGGGCTTTGAGTGCAAAATATGCTCTCCTATGGATGAGAACCACAGTGCGTGCTTGCCAACAATTATGCGGAAAGGCGAGGGAACTGATTCAGTTTTGTTCAGCGTTTTTTTCATTTTCCCCAGAAGACAGAAGAGACAAAAGAAGCAACGAACGAACGAGCGCAGAGAGCTCGAGTACAAAAAAGACGCTGTTTTTCGAGAGAAATGTGAGCATGATGCGAGCAAACCATGATCAATACAGTACCCTCACCTCAAACCCCCCGTTCTCCTTGATGTTATTTCAGGCGCCGATAACAGACCTGCTTTACGCGGCTCCCACGCACGGGATGCGTAACAGGGCCGGGTGGGAGGCGGCGGCGGCGGCGGCTGTTGCGTTCTCACAATGTGTGTGTGCAGCTCTGATAGGCAAACACTAGGGGCTTTTTTTCCCCCTCCTCATCTAACCTGCCACACGGTGCAGCGGGGAGCCGCACAGCCGGAGGAGGTGGGAAAACACACGGGCAATCTGCTCCAATCAGCTGGTCTGCGAGCGTTATCTGGGTGGAGGGGGGTCTGACGGGCCCGGGCAACGTTTGCAGCGGGGTACTGTATTGACGCAAGCCATGCCAGAGTTACTGAAGGAGACAGAGGACGGAAATCGAACCTACCTGTGATGTTGACGTCCACGCTGCCGGTGCGGGTCCCGATGCCGTTGGTGGCGTCGCAGACGTACGTGCCGGCGAGGTCGTAGGTCACGGGCCCCTTGAAGAACAGGGTGTTGTTCTTGATCTCCACGTTGCTGGGAAGGGAGCCGTTCAAGCTGTGGTGAGAGAGAGAGAAAGAGAGAGAGAGAGAGGGAATAATATAGACACCATAAAAAGGCAGAATTACACCAGACCACAGTAGGAAAAAAAAAATAAAAATCCTCTCCGAGGAGCCGCGAAGCAATTCAAAGTGCATGAAAAATACAGTCTCCAGTGCCAAAACAGACCTGGATGTATGTGTCGGGCTGAGATAAATACCAGGAATATTTGACAGCGATATATATTTCAGCCATCATCCATCAAGTCCAAACAAAATTACGGGGACAGGGAATCCCAGCAGGTCCAAACAGGTAAGACATAGCTGACGCCTGAGGACACAAGCTCTTCTGGCATGAGGAATACAAAACAGACAGTGGTGGGTGGAGGTAAGGGGGGGTGGTGTGTGTGTGTGTGTGTGTGTGTGTGTGTGTGTGTGTGTGCTGGGGGCGCAACTACAGCGCGGCTCACACGGCTGAAGTCAGAACTCGGGGGAGCTGTCAAGGAAGGCAGCTGATCAAGCGATAAACGCAGAATCCACCAAAATGCCGGGCTGTCAATGAGGAACCGGAGGCCGTCTCTCTCCTGCCCGAGGTGTTTGTCTTCATGGTTCGCTCTCTCTACAGCGTCCAGGCCCCGCTCGCGTTCTCTGATCAGGTCAGCACGCTTTGAGGTCACGGATCACGAGCGCAAAAAAACCCCTCTGTTCTATTATCAGGACCCTTTTTAACGGAGCCCGGAGGCTGGAAGCGGTGTCGCGTTTCATGACAATTAGCCGTTTCCTGTTAGCTTCCTTCTATCAGCTTTATCAGTCTAAAGGATCGATGCCGCCAAAATAAAGCAAATAAATACAAAAAGACTCAATGTATGAATTAATACTGCCATTTAATGAACCAAAAAAAACATAAAAGAAGATAACTTTTAACTTTTTTTCGTGTATTTGTGTCTGTAAATGTTCTTTTTTCCATTACTTTTTGCTCAGATCCATTCTCTACATTGAAACAGCTTTAACTGGAGCTACAAACACGACTGTCACAATATTAATTTGCTCTCCGGTCTGATTGTGGTGAGCTGCTGGCTGTCGGTTGTGGCTTCTTAAAACAAAAAAACAAGAAAAGGATGCGGCGGCGGCGACTCGCCTCCCTCGCTCCTGGGCCTCGAGACAATCTGAGATCCGCGGTTGTGCAAGAGCACTAAAAACAATGTGATGCTCCATTTATTACGGCGGGCGAAAAAACAAAAATGACATTACAGAGAGGCAACAAAATTAGGCCTCACGCTAACAATGGCCACACATCAAGCACTTGAGCTCCACTAAACAGGCTTTCAACGAGGCTCTTCAGCGACGCGGGGAAAGAGACAGCGACGAGCTGTTTGTTAATTATTATATCATAAAAAGTCTGTTAAAAGCAGCCGATCCATACGTGCCTGAATGCGTTTTACAGAGCCCATTTTCAGGACAGTCGGTGCAAAAAAAGCGCAGAGCACTTTCTTCTCAGCAATGAAGTGTTCATAGTTCAGAACAGAAGTAATGGAAAGAGCTACGGTAGACTTGTTTCTCAGGTGCCGCCATGGCGACGCGCTCGCAACGGAGCCGCGAAACAGCCTTCAGTACAGTATGTCACGACTCGATAATCAGTTACCTCGCGAGCCTCCATCAAATGCTGAGTTCTGCAAAGCCCAATTGATTTGCCGCAGAAATGAAAGGCTGGCAAACTGCGATTCACCACAGATCCTGCCGCCATGTCTGCATTTGTGTGAGACATCAGAGAGTGTGTGTGTGTGTGTGTGTGTGTGTGTGTGTGTTGAGCCTGAGGGGCAGCGAAATGAAAGGCTAACAAACAGCTTGAGAGCGACGCAGAGTCTTGGGCGACTGGCCGGGCCTTGCTCGTGCACGTGCACGTGACGTGCGTGTACAGATGTGGGCGTGAGGAGGGTTCGGCGACGGGACTCAAAGACGCCGTGAATCAACGCGCCATCTTGATTCGACTGTAGTCTGCGTGTGGAGGCGGCTTTTAAACGCAGGAAAAGAAAAACCCACTGTGCGTTTTATTGTTATTTCATCGTCATCTATAATCAGGTCCCACAATGAGGCGGTTCGCTCACACAGCCACAGGCAGCTGATTAGACGAGATTGTAAAATGCATTCAAAGGAGAAATCAGGACTGCTGTCTGGACTTAAATAAGTGATGACGTCATTCAATCAAAACATCCATTTGTTCTGCTGGTCTGAGAGCGTTCTGTCGTTCATCTTCAGTCTCGTCCTGTCCGAGGAGCCGCAGACGACAGTAAGCGCTCACGTTGAATAAGCGAGGCTTCGGCCTCAACGGTCCCTGTGGTGGCGGGATTGGCTGCACTACATCCTGCAGCACCAACATCACTTTAGAGCAAACGTTTTTCCTCTGGAGGGGCCAAAACTGAGATGTAATGGTGGGCCACGGGCCAAAATCAGGCACCTACTGTACTGTACTGTACTGTACTGTACTGTACTGTAAGCTCACATAATCATCTGACTTCCTGTGCCAGGTGTAAGTCTGCCTGCCATGCCCAGATTACACAAGAATAATAATAATCAGAGATCTTAAAGAGCATTTTCACCTCATAATAAAGCCCCATAAACATCATCATACATTTACTGCTATTTCTGACAGACAATTCGAATCTTCTCTTCCACTCTGAGCGCCCGTCCTTTACAATAAACCTGACTGAAGTATGATTTAAAGGCGCGTCAATACATCTGTGATTCTCATCGACTGCTATTGAACAGTCCACTCATGGTGGCCTTGAATCAACGCGGACGACAATAGAAATAAGCGAGCGGAGTCACGCGGCAAAGTACAGTAATAATAGTACTGCTGTTTTTTTTTTATTTATGGGATTTCATATCTTTTGAGTGACTGAAAATGCACTGCGGTGAGATGACGTGCGCGCTGGAAAATTGCTTTCCGGCACAAGAAAGGAAAAGAAGAAGGAAATATTAGGTCTGAAATCTTAGCACAGAGGTAATTGAGTTATTTGTGATAATAAACAGCTCTTCAGTCCTCCCCTCCCCCCGCTCACTGAGAAATTATTACAGTACGCACTTAAAACAGACTCTGCAAATGAACGTCTTAAAAACAAACAGAGTTCAAACAGGGTGTCTGCTATTTCAGTTTCAGCTCCCCCGTTAACCCAGTTTAGGGATATCTGTGGCTTTACGCTCCGGCGGGGAAATCGAAGATGCTCGGATGCTTTCTTAAACGATCGTATACGTGCCAAGACTTTCTACGCACTTCACACAACACAAAGACAAAGTGCGAAGAGTAACACAAATAAAGATGCTAGTTTTTTTTTTTATTTTTTTTTTAATTATAGCGATCGCAATGAGCCAAAAATAAATTAAAAAACTTTAAAAAAGAAGATTTCAAACTCAAGATAAATACTTGTGGTAGAATGTAATCAGAGTATGTACTTTTACTTTTTACTTAACTGCATGTATTTAACAACATCAGTTACTTTATGGATTCAGATTACTATCACAGAATGTAAATCAACTAATAAATCATGATGTCATATCCAGCTGCAACACCTGAATGCATCAGTAACTACAATCCAATAAAGTAATATACGCTTCTGAAAATGACCTCTGTGCTTAATAAGTACTTTTACTTTTGGTACTTTAAGTATATTTTATTACATCTACTTCAGTACTTTAACTTAAAGGTGCAATATGTAAGAACTGGCCAGAGGCCGAAGTCACCCTCCAAACAAATAGGGGCAGGAATATCAAGAAAGTAACGGCTAACAATAGCTGCTGCTAGCTAGTTAGCTCTCTGTGCTATGCAGCTAGCTGTCCTGTTAGCTGACCTCTGTGTTATTGTGTTTTTAGCTAACTTCCTGTCCATTTTGCAGTTAGTAAGCCCCTAAACCCCTCTCCACGTCTCACTGGCACGACTACTTTATTTCATTTTTCCTTGCTTTAGGTATTTGGAAGTACAAGCTGCCACCGCTAGCAGTTGAATTGGTAGCTCTCCCTGTTCTGCTAGTAAACAGGAGGAGACAGGACCGCCTCTTTATGGAGTTCTCTGTTCTGATTGGATAAAATGTATTTTCTCTTCTACTGCATGAGCCAAACACCAAACACCAATTACTGTTGGAATATAGAGCTATTTAATTAATCTATTCGATTACAGCAGCTTAAATTTCTGAATTTTTTAAACTAAAATTCTTACATACTGCACCTTTAAGTAGGATTTTGTATTTCCACACTGTGGTTTTGCTCCTTTCACTTTCAGATCCGAGTCCTTTCTCTCACCACTAGAAATACCGCAAACATTCGATTGTGTCTGGAAATAATGCGCATCTGTACCGAAGACATTAATATTTAGTGGATTTGGGAGACACCTCTCGTGCCTGTGTGTGTGTGTGTGTGTGTGTGTGTGTCCGTGCCTGTGTGTGTGTTTGTGGTTAAGTGTGACGCAATCCTGCCAGCCTGTTCCGGATCCTTCCGTCACAGCCTTGTGCTGACCTCCACAGCAGAGCCCAGGGGAACCTTCACAACAGATTTGGCATCTCATTTTCAGTGCAGCAATGGCCGTCCCCTCCTATCTGTCAGCACAGTGCCCTCGTCTTTCTAGATCACATCTCCTCCCCCTCCTCCTCCTCCCCTCCTCTCTCCCTAAATCTCCCTTTGCTTCTCTTAAACAAAAAAAAAGAAAAGAAAAAACCAAACCCAGGTCAAATCTCCTCCATCTTCCTCGGCTGCTGTGTGTATGTCAGTGTTTCTGCCCTGAGAGCCGAAGCTACGCAGAAAGAAAAGGGAAGGAAACTCCCCATGCCTCATTAAAATCCAACAGTGGCCCGTAGAGTAGATACAATGAGGGCACAATGGTCTATTAATCCACATCCACTCAAGTCCAGTGACATATTTCTCAACTCAGCCTTCACCGAGCAATTACAGAACAAATTGCTACATTTATCTCTCAATTTTACCGTATAATACTTTCATTTAAAACCGCGATACGCTCAGGAAAAAAAAGTTGCTTTGTATTCAAAGAGCCGCGCCGACTTCTCTTTTTTTTTTTTTTCCTTCTTGTCTTAAATTTGCATCTGACACCAAAATACAGTTTGATCAGCGCAAATTACAGCAAACAACTCGTTGTTTTTTCCCTCCGTGTCTCGGTGCCTTCCTTCTGCTCAAACCGCATCGTTTCTGCACGACCAGCTTTCATGTCATTACTCAAAGCAGATCAAACCTCGGGATTATTTGTCGATTCCCGGCGGCCTCGAAACATGTTTGTATCTCCTCTCTCTCTGCTCGTGTGTTCGCAGCGATAGTCTCCGAGGCGGAACCACTGATGTCAGCCCCGCGGTACGCCGGCCTAATCCACGGCTCCCACTCCCTCTCCTCTGCGTGTCAGGGACGAACCGCCGCCTTCTCCGCCCTCCAGAGAAACGCAACACCGCTAACAATGATGCTTTCTTACCTCCCTCTACCTGCATGCCGGTGCTCAGACTTCAAAGCGAAAACCCCCAAAAGCAAAGCGAACGCCGCTCTGTTTGCGTTTATCTCCCGGTATCTGTGACCGTCGGGCAGATAGGGGTGTGTGCTGCCGCTGTAATGGGCCCATTGTGCTCTGCCTTCGGGTCCGAGCCTTATCTTCATTACACATTTCATAAGCAAACAAATAAACGGAGACACATTTCGGGGAGGACGAGGGAGGCTGCCGTGTTTTTATCTCTGAAAATCGCTTTCCTTGTGTACGCCTTGAAACAAATGTTGTAGAAGAGCGGCCCTCCGTTCGATGAGGCCATTCTGTGAAATCGCCTTCTTGTACTGTCGAAAAAAAACCTAACGACGGAGAAATAACGCAGCCTCGAGGGTTTTTTTGTCGGGGTTTAGGCGGACTCACAGTTTCCACTGGTAGATGGTGACAGGGGGGTTGGCGTCGGCCCTGCAGGTCAGCTGAACGTTCGGGCGGTTCAGGTACCAGTTTCCATCGAAGCCCTCGATCTTCACCTCGGGTTCATCTGCAAAGGAAGAGACGCCGCAGTCAGTACATCCCCTCCACCACACATTTCAGAATCACCACACTGTACCGCTGCTGGAGCGAGGCAGCTATCGCGAGGCAGCTATCGCGAAAAAAAAACGCATTTCACACGTTTAAAGATCCTCTCAACACGTACAAAGTCTCTAATGTGTGTCGGACTTTTTTTCGCGGGAAAAAGAATAATTACCACATTAAAATGGCAACTTTTCCTTCTCCTTCATCAAGAATATTCCAGAATATATAAAAATGCTAATATTTTTCCTTTCACAGGTTTAAAGACTCTCAGTCTGTGTGCACCGGAGGCTCCACGTGTCCGCAGCTTCAACAGTTTCAGCTACGATACTTCTTCACATTACTTTAAATTCAGGTTATTAAGGAGGGCTGCACAGAATGTCATTTTTATTTTACAAGCTTCTCTCTTCACATTAATCTCTGTCCATTGTCATATTTCATGACATCGTCACCCTGAAAGCTGAAAAACAAAATCCTCGACAGTTTGAATGAAGCGACTCGTTGGATTAAATGATGTGAAATGCAGACACATTATACGATCATCGCTTTTATAATGACTTAAGTAATTTGTCATAATGGCTGAAATAGACTTTTGTTATCGCGGTTACATAAATGTAATATATGGTGCTGTTAGACTGCCTCGCTTTGTGTGCAGCGAGAGAGAAAGCTCTCTGACAGCAGTGACAGTGTTGTTTCTGAAAGGCCAACAGTGATTTCCGCAAGTACTGTTCTTTACTTGAGTACTTCCACTCCACTTCATCTTGTAGGCAAATACTGAACTATTGGACTTAGTTACTAGTTACTTTGCAGACTGTGTGCTGCATCAGAGCCAAAGTAGCACATTTTAAAATCATTTTATTTTATTTTATCGTCAATCAGACATAAAAAAAACAACAAAACAGTGATTCCAATAATCTGAAAAATGCTGAATATCAGATCAGATTATCAGCCCGGCAGATAATCTGCTGCATGGTGCAGTCAATACAAACTCTTGGTGCCTTAAACTTAAGCATTATACAGTATAATGTTATAATCAAACACACAGCTGTATGAAATCAACAAAAAGGCAGTAAAGCCCTTCATGCTTTCTGCACAACAGCTTTCAGCACTGTTTTACTTCTTCCTCAAAAAATCTTTGAGATGTTTATTTTGAAAATATGAAAAAATGTGTTTGAGAGACTCGGATTGTTCTCAGTGCGAGAGTCTGGAGCATATTCCTTTTTTTATCTGCCGCCTTTGAACCACTGAACACGTCTGTGAGCTGCGTTTGCAGGAGGACCTTTGTTTACTGTAAACTGTGGCGACCGGTTTCCCTCTCCTGCACCGGGAAACGACTCTCTGCTGCACGAGAACATCCAAGCGAAAACAAGTTCAAACCAAGCTGCTTATTTAGAACCAGAACGGTGAGAATACGACGACAGAGCTGTTTCCTTACACTGCACGTTGAGCACCACGCTGTCTGTGATCTTCTCGTTCCGGTACGACACGATGCACGTCAGCTTCTGCTTGTGGGTCTCGCGGCTCGGCACCACCACGTAGTTGCTCCGCACCGTCACCGTCCCGTTCTGGTTGCGGGTCTCCTGGAAGGTGGCCTCGCCCTTCAACCTGGTGTCCCACTTGATCACGCTCGGCGGCTTCCCGTTGGCCGACACGCACGTGGCGACGGTCATCTTGCGCTTCTGGGCCCGGGCCACGATCGTGGGCGTCGTCAAGGTCATGCGTGTCATGGGCCGAGCTGCGGAGGAGAAAGGATAATTAGTGAACTGTGAGTAATTAAAGCTCATTAAACAGATGTCTTCAGTTCTTTTCTTTCGGCTTCCGTCTCTTTCTACTGTCTCGTTTCATCGACTTCACCTACAATCAAGCTTTGAAGTAAATTAAACTGCAGGGATGAGAGATGAAAAACAGCGATGTTTCTCAAATCAGGCAAAGTTTTTGCTCCTTTCCCTCCTCAAAGCCGAGGCGGTTGTCAAAGCTCTCACAGATGTAGAACCCCACTTGCCTACCCAGATGCACAGTCATCCAATTTCGAATCCTTTGTGAGTTGCCAATTAGCAATCTACTCGCCGTACATCAAAAGGCAGGCTCGAGCCCGAGCGAGCGCACCACTGAGCGAGATAGGCCGTGAAGAGGCCTCCTTTGAACGCCGCCGGTCGGTTATCTGCACACAGGTTCCTGGCGCTCGCTGAGCCGCAGAAGCCTAAAAAAGAGACCTCGGAGGCTCAGTGACACAAAACGGGGACTCAGAGCTGACAAGACGCTCGGCAACAGGGACTACTTAAGCCAAGTGCCTCCTCTTTTCCCGGGACTTAATGGAAAACACACCAACACTTAATTTCTAATTAGATCTTTAATCAGAGTCGGCGCACAACCTTTTCAAAGCCGCCTCCTTCCAAGACAAACTACGTCTCAGCCGCCGCTTCTTTTCCCGCCACCAGATGAGATTATTCAAGCCAAATTACACACTCCCGAAGTGGCCTTATTGATTTACGTCTCACCTGCCATTTTTATTGACTGCTCTCCGCAGCGGTTTCCCCTCACGGAAGCCATATTGGCCAATCTGGAGTCGGTGTTAAACGCAGTCATCGCATCATGAACCGGTCAGAGCGATTTTCACTTCGACGCTGAACATGAGTTCTCAAGGAGAGCCTCGTAGACTCATGACGTGATGGCTGTTTAACCAATCACAGACCGGTAGTCTGAGCCGTAAACACAGCAGCTATAGCAAACAGAGACCATCTGGTTTTAGGTGCTCCACAGGAACTCAAACCTGCTTTACAACGAAGCCTGTGGCAATGTAACCTGGAGGAGCCGAGCGTGTTTTCTGTTAGACTTTCACTAAAAATAAAGACGTCTGTCTGGACTCCACGTTAGCCCATTCAGAAAAAAAATGCTCTTTCTCTCTCACGCTGAACCAGATCGTTGAGGCCTCGCAGTCCTCCGACGACTCATCAGGCCAGCAACAACATGTTGGAGGGAATTACTCCTTAACTGATGTTAAGACGCAGAATCTAATTTCGCTGTTTTCTTGGCTCTACAGATGCTCGATTCACCGCAGCGCTGCGTACTTTTCTTTTTGGGAACTGAAAATGTCATCAATTCAGTTTGGGAAGCGGCTTTTTTTTCTAAAAGGTCGAGCTTTTAAAGTTTGTGAGCTCCTGATTCAACGAGGCAGAAATTAGTCGGAGTCAAAAAAAAAACCCATCTCAAAACCTGTACTGTAGGCGCAGCTGTTGTTTCCATGGAGATAAATCTGACCTAGATAAAGACGCAAACAAATGGCATGACAACCAGAAAGGAAGTGAGATTACATTGCTGAGATTCACATCTGCACGGGGGGGGGGGCTTTGTTTCAGCTTTAACTTCTGAAATCACAGATGCTGTCGATTCAAACGGAAATAAAATCACAGATAATCCCGTGCACGTGCTTACCGAACACGGTGAGGTTGACCATGTTCTCCCGGTTCCCCGCGGGGAACGTGGTGTACTCGCAGATGTAGGCGGCCTCGTCGGACAGCTGCAGGTTGGAGAACACGATGGTGGTGTCCTCCAGCGAGGGCGTGCGGTGGCGCACCGCCGCCTGCTTGAAGCTCACGCGCTCCTTGAAGGGCGACAGGACGGACACGCCGAGCGCCGGGTTGGCGATGGCCACGTTCTGCTTGGTGCCGTTGAGCAGCTTCTGCCAGGTGACCTGGGAGATCTTGACGGGCGGGTTGCTGTTGCTGAAGATGCAGCGCAGCTCCACCTGCGAGCCCACGAAGCCGGACTTGCTGGAGTCCATCTGCACCATCTGTCCGTCGCCAGCTGAGGAGGACAAAAAAAAGAAACAGAAAAACATTTAATTACGATTAACAAGTGTCCAAGGCCAAACGCAGCTCCCAGTCAATAGCGAGTACATGCACTGAAAGTCAAGGAGTCAATTCAGCCTGGTAGGTAGTACATGCACGCACAGCGAACTCATGGATTCAGCCGCGCTCTCCACCTAATGTCTGCTCCCTATACAGCGGCCCAAAGAGCCGCTACACGCTTGATGGTCGCGTGCAAAAAGCTGGGGGAGTTATTAACATAATGGGCACATCTATACAACCCTGTCTTTGTCCACGAGGGTACTGTTCCTGATGAGATGGAAGGGGCCGAGCGAGAACCAATGCATCACTAATGAATGAGTACAAGGGCAGCGAGGCTGGAGCCGAGTCAACCTCCGCCCGCTCTCCCCTCTCCACCTGCCCAGCAACACACCGACCGGCCGGCCGGCCCATTGTGATTTTAATTACTTTTTTTTTTTTTTACTCGCAAATACTTCAATGAGCGCCTGCAGCTCCTATTAAAAGAAACAAGTCCAGGCGAAGCGCTCAAAGCGGCGAGAACACACACATTAGCTGTAAAAACTAAACAAATGACGCCCCGCTCACTTCCATCTGAGTTTGGTAGCAAGAAAACAACCTGTAAACCGCCTGTGGTGGTGTCTAACTCCTGGAATGAGCTGTCCCTTTCAGTTTGATTTTAGCCAGCGCCCGGAACAATTAACTAATTAACAGAAAAACATCTGACAATGATGATCAATGAAGTCATTTTCACAAACATTCACTCATCCAGCTTCTCAGAGGAGACGATTTGCTCCAGTTTCACGTCCCTGTGAACGGAGCATCTTTGGGTTTTGGTCAGACAACACATGTTTGATCATCTTGTGATTATTCTGACAGATTATTAAACTGTGATGTGATTCACATTTTGTGGGGATGATCATTTTTTGAATGACGGTTTTTATTCTCATGATTATGTGACATTTGTTGAAGTCCAAACATGTTTTTTTTTTTTTTTTTTACACCTGGAGACATCTCCGCAGCACTACGGTGCTTCGTTATAATATTGTTTTGTCACACATTTTGGATATCGCACTTCACCATATTGCGATTCTGAAATATTTTGCTTATTATGCAGCCTGATGCAAGATGCATTTCTGGATTTTCCACCGTTCTATGACATTTGATGGACTAAATCATGACTTGATTAATCAAAAAATGTCCTTCTTTGTGCCTTAAGTAAGAACAGCTGATCTGAGGTCTGACATGACTCGAGTCTGAACAGATGTGTCAGTGAGCTGCTGCAGGGCACCAGCATCCTGTTGTCTCCCAACACATCTCTGTTATCTCAGCCTCTTGATTTATGCTTCTCCTTCCCAGGTGAAGTCTGATGATGTCCCATTTCCTGGTCCGACAACCCCCGACCGGGCTCGTATTTACAACCAGCCGCGGCTATAATTATCTCCTATGGATGGGCGAGGACCCGCAGGAAGAAAGCCTGGAATTCCTCCGTTAATCACGCCGGGCTCATAAAGCCACCAGTGAATCAAGTCATAAACAGAGAGGAAATATGTTGTGGCCTCAAGTGGAGGACTGGGGAACACACACACACACACACACACACACACACACACACACACACACACTCGGCACAAACAGAGCGGCTCTTTAACACTGAGTAACTGCATCAAAATGATGGATAATCGCCGCGTTCGGAGATAAAGTTTCCACGGGGGGCTTTAAAAAGTGTAAGAATACATGAGAGAGAGATCCATTTATGTGTACGCCCACTGAACATAATATCTGATGCGGTCTATCTTCGGCGATACAGGAACGAGGCAGAGAGGAAGCATCCTGTCAAACCGTCTGAGCAGCGGCGGCGGCGACTGTTTGCTCTTATACAAACTGTAGGCAGTCATCTGAAGGACGCCGGGGCACAATACCAGCGAGAAGACAAGGATGCTGTTGGCACAGACTTCGGCTAAAAAGAAAATTAAGATGAACAATGTACTTTCTTTCCATCTTTCGCGGCGGGCGGCGCAGCTCTCGGGTTGAAATGGCTCACGCGGCGCACTACGAGAGAAAGGCAATTTCTATCCATTGTTATGTTCTTTCACTCAAGTGCAGCCGCTGCCGCCGACATCAAATCACATAAAAAAACAAAGTGACAACCCCCTTTTTTTGAAGTTACTGAGCGCACATCATCTTTCATTTCCGTCCGGCCACATCAGCAAGACTCTCCCTCTGTGGAGATTTAAACTTGGGGGGATTTGACGATGACAGATTGATTTACTAACGCGGTTTGACAGCGAGGACTGGCAACCTTGTCATCCGTACCTTGAGAAACACCTGTGTCCTTGTGCACCTCGGGGCGCTGCTTAACTCCGTTTTATCGCAGCTTAGATTACCAGGTGTGGCAGCTATAGTATGATAGTTTTTTTTTTTTTGAAATAGCAAACACAATTTACTGTGTGACAACACTAGTTAAAGTTTAATCTGGAGTTGGAGGCGGGATGGAGGGGGGCTGTAAAAACTCATAAATATGTACCTGGTCAGGCGTCGCCCACCTGAATGCTAAAACAGTGTATGGAGAGCGGCAGCCCCTCCCCTCTCTCTCTCTCTCTCTCTCGCTCTGCCCTTCCTCTTTGGAGTCCGATTGAACCAAATAAACAGCAGCTCACGCAAATGGAAACCAGAGGAATAGGCATAATTACAGCCGCAGAGCCCAAATCCCCCTCCGCGAAGGACCAGGGGCGCCCGTGGGGACCCCTTTCACTCAAGGGCTGCAAGAGTCCTTGGCTACAGAGCTGTAATTACAGAGTGCACCACAGAGCGGCAAAGCCATTGAAAAGCAAAAGCCACATACATGCAAGAGGCACTAAGAAGGTGGATTTTGTGTGTGTGTGTGGTGGTGCAGGAACACAGGGGGAAAACAGGGGAAGGGAAAAAAAACAGATAGGCAAAGTAGGGGCAGAGGGAGACAAAGAGGGAGGAGGAGCTTTTGGAGATTTGTAGGTGCGCTGCCGGTTTGATTCTGGCCTCTGTTGCTGCTGCTGCTTTGTTCTAACGCTGACAAGAGGGCGACTGGGGGGGCAGTCATGCTCTAATACACCTGAGGCTACGCACACACACTGCCTCCAGAGTTGCCAGTAAAAAGAAAGAAAGAAAAAAGAGAGAGAGAGAGGAGGGAAGGGAAGACAAACAAACAAAGCAGAAAGTACGCCAAGACGGCAGAAGTAAACAAGAGTGGCTCGATTCACACCAGGTGAGCCGACTCGGATCGAGGGGGACATCAGGGGCGCCGTCGAAGCAGCTGCCGCGCCGTCTGGCCCCGCGCCGATGGCGAGGAGGCGCGCGAGGCCTCGACGCAGAGCCGCACACGGGAAACGTTCGACTGTAATAAGATCTGTCCGGTCAGGCGGCGAGCGAAAGCATGTGCTTTGTGCCGTTTTTGCATATGGCGCGTTGGCGGCGTCCAGGAGCCTACAGAGCCGGGGGTTCAAGCCTCGCTGCAAAGAGTTTGTACCATAAATGTTCAGCATCAGACGTTTTATTACCCACGTGGGGGAGAACAAACAGAGGTATGAAGATTAGAGGCTCGGTTCTGTAAGCGATCAAAAATGAATGAGGAACATGACATTAACATTTCAGACTTGTTTCGTGTCTCCGCCGAAGAGACGGAACAAAGCAAATTGAAGGTTTTTTTAACGACACTCATACATCTGTTTGTCCCCAGATATTCGTCAGCACAGTGTAAAACCAGACCTCGCTCTACATATAAAACAATAACAACTCCATAAAACCCTGAATTGAAAACCAGCCTAGGAAGCTTCTTTCCATAAAAACAACTGCTGTCTGGCAGCTCACCTCGCAGCGGATATGTAGCGCTATTGTCTCTTTTGGTCTTAGCTAACCTGGCCGACAACCAACAATATTCCGAAAGACAATCGGCGGCTCGTTTAGCGGCCATGCTCATCCGAGAGAAAATCCGTTTGAGTCAAATAAAGTTCAGAATTATTCACCTCTGGCTGCTGCGACGCGAGCGAGGCAAAGATTAAATAGGACTCAATGCATATTTCAGAAGAGGCGCTCATTAATGTCGTCTATTTAAAGCCGCACCAGGCGACTTGGCGCGCCGTCGGTCCCAAACGGCAGCGAGACGTCGCTCCGTTTGAAGTTTGGAAAAACTTTAAAACCCCGGAAAATGTGCGATGTGATGTCATTAAACTGCTGCACCCTTCTCGGCCCTAAGTGCCGTCTCCTCGGTGGCTTTCGGGGGCGGAGGGTTTCCATTCTCGCCGGGCTGCAGAAGGGGGAAGATTAACCGCCGCTACTAACATCTAATTCGGGCAAATAGGTCAAATATACGACATCTCCGTTTGCAGAGATCAGTCGGTGACTCCAGCAGGCGTACTTTGGCACAAACTCCTCGCCGAGAGCAGTTTTTTAGAGCTTATCACATGACGACACATCATCCCCTCCTGCTCCAGACGCTTTGCCTGCTCCATTGTTACTTAAGTGGGATGCTGATAGATAAAACATGGCCTGAGCCGCCGGGGATAATGACTGTTTAATGTTGTCCCAGTTCCCACGGCGATGGCACAGGCCTCCCCCCTATTCGCAGGGCCACACATGGGGTGTTTAGGGGGGATCCAGAGCCTCCTCTCTCTCGGCCCACCCATTAGCTGCTGGTTTATTCCCCCGGTGGAACAATTCACAGTCTGTTGTGTTTTTTTTTTGTGAGTCAATGTTTTGGAGCTCAACCGGTGGCATTTCGACTGTGTTATCAACAGAAAGAAGTGCTTTTTTTTTCAAAATGAAATGATGGCATTGCTCTTGGGGATCACTGGGAGCTATCTCACAGCGCTGAGGGGCTCTGATAGGGTCGTTCATTTAGCCATCGCCTGTGTTCAACGGTCGCTTTTCTCTTGACCACGGTCCATTCAGCGTTTTGAGAAGGAGCAGAATTTTGTTTTAATCTACACTCAGACACTGTTTGATGGCGCTTCAGCCGGGTCTCCTGGGTAAACAGTGGCGTACCTGCCAAAAGCAGCTCTCTTTGCCCTCTGGCTCTCCGAGCAAACATTCGACTGCGGAGGGGGAAGCGAAACCCTCGTCGGAACAGATGGTTGGTAGACCTGTTCCTAATTTTCCACTATCTGGTTCAAATTTGAAATAGTCTTTAGTACAACACACTCGCTCGTTGAGGACTGTGTAACATCTGCTGCGCTGTACATGTTAATGATTATCGGGAATATTTATTATGTTAGTCAGCTTCCCCAATCTGGGATTTCTTCCATGAAAGGTGCCGTACATTTCCCGTTAACCGTTCCCCGCGGCGGTTTGCGTTGGGGAGCGATGGCCGAGCGCCTCGGCACGGTAGTCCTGCTGTGTTTTTCCACGGGAGTCGTGGAATTACGACCGTACGCGCCGACTCTCACCTAATGTGGCCGCATCCATCGTTTCTGAAGCCCACGCACACACACGGCCCCTTGAGCTGCTTTAAGGCGCTTCAAATGTCAAGGGACGCATCAGCTCGCCTGAAACCGAGCTTCTCATCTTATTTCAGCGGGGATAATGATTCATGCTCGAATGAAAGACTCGGAGAACGCAGCCACTCCGTTTTGTTATCGTACCATTTTCAAAGAGACCGAACGCAGATGACACGGCGGAGTGTGTCATGCGAAGGCCTCTCTTACTATCGTCTGCGGTTTTAATATACACGGTGTGTAACGCTGCCTGTGGATATCCTGTAATTAATGCCTTTTTTTTTATTCTGGTCTAATAGAGAAATATGCTGGAAGTAATCTGGGATTTGAGTCGTCTTTGACCGCGGCAATGGCAAATAAAAGCCAGGGCCAAAAATAAGGCTTTTGCCCTAGAGAGAGAGAGAGAGAGAGAGAGAGAGAGAGAGAGAGAGAGAGAGAGAGAGAGAGAGAGAGAGAGAGAGAGGGGAGAGGGAGAGGGAGGGAGGGAGAGAAGGAGAGTATATAGAGTGTAAACACAGCATCAGCGAGCTCTGACCCTCCTCCCTCCCCCTGCAGCTTAACTAAACAAGGCCACCACGGTTTCGGCTCTACGACACAAAATAAACAGCCCTGACGTTACCTGGCCGAGCGGCGAGATGACATCACCCCACGCTGACACCGATACCAGATAGCGAGCGACTGTCGGCAAACAAAAGGGCCGGTCACAAGCGAAGGGGGGAGGGACAGGGGACAGGGGACAGTCCTCCCCCCCTCCGCCTGGTAAATGAATGACTGCCAGCGTCACAGTCGTGCTCGTTTAACTGAAACCGAGGGAATAAACAGGAGGCAGATCCAGGTGTCGAAGCGCGGTGTCATCACAAATGAACTGTTGCCGTGTCAGAGCAAATATATAAAAAAAAAAACACACACACAGCTTAATAACAACAACACGCTTTATCAGACAAGATGTCAAGCCGAGACGCTGGGGAGCGCTTTACACAAGGCCAGACAATTAGTCAACAGAGCGTCTCGTCCCCAGGACGGGTTTCGGCCTGCACGCCGACGCGCGCTGGCTGTTTTTCAATAATGCAAAAGTTACCCTGGGCTTTCAGAAGAGAGCAGCTGTTGGACGTCTTAATAGGAAGAGAGCTGATCAATAAATAAAAAGGGGGCCAAGGGCGCGCCACAAAGTGATGCATTGTGGTCTCAGACAGGCCGCGCCCCGTCAGCTGCAGGTATAGGCCGGGAGGACACCGGGGGTGGAGGGGGGTGGGGGAGTTGGGGTTACGTAAATGTGATGGAGAGGATTTCGGGGAGTTATGGGAGAGGGTGAGCGGCGAGAGCGGCACGTAGCGGGTCAGACGCGGTGAGCAGATTAGAGCACTCAGGATATTAAAGTGGGGGCGAGACGCCGCCGCCGCAGCCAACACACCTCGCGTGGAAATCATCATCGGCATTAGTGGCGGGTGTCACGGAGGCCACATGTGTCCTGACGCGTCACGGTACTGCTCGTGCCTTCAGGTCAGGATGCATCGTGGGTAAGGTCAGAGAGGTTCAGACCGGAGTTCTTTTTAATGGAACCGCACGAGGAATTTAATTTAGACGTACATTAATTTGACATTTAAAGGTGACATGGCAGCTGCTGCTGAGGGAATCAGATGAAGTGTGGATGTACAGATCGGGTCTAAATGGGAACCATTGATATATTTGGGTTTTGGCAAAAAGAAAAGCAGCTTGAAGAAATTATTTTTGGCTTTGACATTTTCTACATTCCCTCCCCCCAAAAGAAAAGAAAAAATCATCTCTCAGTCGACAGAATAACTGGGAATAAAATGAACACTTTTGTCGCAGCCCTTAATTATCGCTGCTCGCTCACTTAGCCGGCGTGAGTCAGCGTAAATGCTCCGTTCTTCAGCCACGAACATCTGCGCTGAATATGCATGAGACAATGAAGCACGCGGGATTATCTATAAGAATGGTTTTAGAGTGGGACGTATAGGATGTGGAGGGGGGGAGGGGGGAGTCGCACCGCTGCAGCAGCTCCCTATACCTCCGCTAAGCACTCAGCAAATACAGCATGAAACCCACATCGAGTCCTGCCAAAAAGTGCTGAGAAAGAGTCTGGCCCCGGACAACCATGCATGACAAATCCTTCCCTCACACCATCTGTTCCATTGTCCACAAGTAAAGATAAGTCTTGCATTGGGCACAAACGGCGAACACTTCCGTGTGATAATGCCAAGCACTTGTGTCGGATACATAATGAAACACGAAGAATTCGGGAAAATCAAACAGCTGAATAATGGATGATCAATTATTTGGCTGCGCATGAGGAGGAGGACGGACGTGTGATGCACGGACCTTCTGCAGGCTCGGTGAGAACCCGTCCGATTGGATGTGGATCCATACAGCCAACGCAAGGTGACCTTTAAAAATACTCAGCGAGAGCGCAGAATATCGTTTTTGGCATCTGACCTGTGCTGACCTTTACTTGTGGAGTTTTCCCCCTTTTTTTTTTTGACAAAGGCCAGCTGATACCTTGCAGGTTTTGAAGGAGGGAGGAGGCCCCCGGGGGACAAACAGGTCCAGTATGAGTATAGCGGGGAGGCACTGGTGCATGACCAGTGGCTTATTAAAACCCAGAAAAGAGAGCGCACAATCAATATTTGATAAGATTTTTTTCAGACGTTTCCACTCCGCATTATATCGGAACGGCCTCCGAAGACTTCTTGGAAGAAATGAACGCTGTCGATATCATGAATCTTTAACGACGTGCGGAAAAAAATAGCTAGAAGTGGCTGTCATCAAAGTGCATCTCTAATTGTGGTTGGGACACAAACAGGACAGCAGGGGCCGTGTGCACACAGATCCGCCTGTCGGTGTGTCGCACACAGCTATTTTTCCCCGGCATCGCTGGCAAGGGCCATTTCTACAGCAGACCCATTAACATATAGGAGAGGGAATTCACACTCCAGCTGGAGTGGGCAGTGGGCTGCAGCCCCAGTCTGCTATCAATTAACAAGCACACTTAGTATGTGTCTGAGTCATGACCATCATGGGACTCTGACAAATGCTGTGCATTTGCTCAAAAACAAGCGCTGCCACAATAGCAAATGTTTAGCTGATCGCCGGCTCCTGTTTCACATCCGACGACGCTGAAAGCAATAAAACTAACTCACCCCTCGCATCGACCTAATGCCGTAACGAGCCAGTCAGCTCGGCGCACGTGTATGAGGAATTAAGTACAAATAAACACGATTATGAATTTTGCCCCGCAGTCACATCATTTAGGGATGGATTAGGATCCTGTTTCCACCACATGAGGAATGATGTGCACAGTTACTTAAGCTGATAAAGTTAGATATGCTACACTTATTTTAGCCCCGAACATGTTATCTTATCTTGTTATTTAAATAATTGTTTTCACGTTGGTAGTACATGGACACGTTTAACGGGCGCTCACTCGCTGTCAGCTTGCCAGAAGTGTTTTGTTTTGCCCTGACGTCTCCGTAACCTCGCCTCTGAACCGGCTCCGCGAGGAGACTGACAGACGTGACGGCTGAAGCGTCAACGTGACGTGTAAACAAAAAGGACGAGATTGATGCTAACATGTGTGGCGGAGATGCTACATGGGAAACGTGCGAGCATTTCAGCATAAACGCCGGATTGTGGCCTTTGCCCAAACGATCCTTTTTCATGTGTGTTTCAATCATAAACCTCTGTGAAATCCAGCGGTTCTCGGCAGAACTCCGAGCCCAGGGCTGAACCATTTCCTAAACCACCGCACCGCAGCCTATCTTTCCAAGGCGAGCGGGGCTCCATGTTCCACATACATATAACCGTTGGAATGCTCACCACATCTCAGGACCGTGTTCATATTCTGCTGCATGTGCTTTCCAGCTGTGAGGGAGTATTGTCTTTCCCATCAGCTGCCGAGCTCCGGCGTATACGGGACTTTCTCACAGCTCAGTATGCTTCATACTCCATAAGTGCCTTTCAAGATCTGCGCCGTGTTGGGATATATATGAAAAATCTCTCCGTATGCATCATTCTGACAGCACATCCATCCCTCTGTAATGACTGCTGTGTGTCTGCTTGTCAGCAGGAAAAGAAAAGAGAAAAAAAACAATGTTGAATTGAGCTACTTTTAAAGACTTAATGATATCAGAGGGAGCAATTTTCTAGATTGTTATTTTTCCGGGCATTTTTCATTTTTCATATTGTGACATTATTTCTGATGGAGAACACATGAAATAACAGCACTTAGATGTCTGCGCAGTTTTCAACTGGCCTTTTTCAAAAAGAAAGGCAACTGGCACGGAGACATAAGCGAGGAACCACAAAGCCACAGCAAGGGGAAAGGAACAGGCCCGAGAGCTGAGTCGGGCGGTATGAGTTACTCCAGTCTCCGCTGGTCGTTAGATGTCTAACAATGTGTATTGACACAGAGACCCAGGACGCCGAAAAACCTTTCGGTGCATTCTCAAGGATGCACGCGGCTCGAAAAACAGAGCGGGCGCTTCTGAAATGCGACTGGGAGGAGGAAGAATGGGAGCGGTAATCAATCGGTGGAATCAAAATCGTGAAATGACTCCGGGTTTCTCTCAGTTTCGTCTAAAAACATCTCGGTGGGTGGGCTGCGGGCTCGGAGAATAAATAAAAAAAGTCAGGAAATGAAGTCAGAGCTTCCTTTTTTCTCTCGTCAGTGTTGCTGCTGCTGTCGAGAGTCGAGCGGTGGGATCCTACACATCGAGCAGAAGGTGTTGAACACAGATTACCTGCAGCGGGATCAACAGTCGCTCGCGTATACGTCAACATTTAAGTTGAAACGTTAACGCCGAGCAGCAGATAAGTCGAACAATGGCGACGAGGGCCGCCAGTGACTGGAGATAATCGTGCAGCTCGGCGCAATTTCAGTGTGGCCAAATTGTAACTGTGTGACTGCTGTGTGACTGCTTCGCTGACAGCTCGCGCTATTAACTGCAATCAAACCGGCACCGTAATTACCCCGCGTGTTTGGAGATATTCTGTAGTTTAAACCTCACAGCGTGCCGATTCGGACTCGAAACCGCAGAAGGATGCGCGGTGAAATGAGGCGGCTCAGACTCTCTGATGAAACAAAAGTATAGCTGACAAACCCTGATAGTGTATTACTATTGATCACAAGCAGGGAAAGTGAAGCAGGCAGTCACAGGGAGATTCAACAACTCAATTAGGCCGTATTGAAATCCCTGTCACTCACTCAACCGGCGGAGAGACGCTGCGTTTTTTTTTTGGGGAGAGGGAAGCCTGATTAGCATGCCGGCCTCGAACGAGGCGAGGGAACCGGCTCTAAGTGATGGAGCGGAAGTCAACCCAGAGCTTTTTTTTCTGTAGCCACAAACAAACTCCATCCCAGGTGAAATCACTCACGTGAACGCCCACACTTTGACATTAATAACCCCCGAAATGTGCTGACAAGAGTTTAGACCGCCGCTGTAGCTCGGCTCGGAGACGCCGAGGTTCGGTCCGGTGGGAGCCCGGGCTGCACGCCGCCTGTACAGGCTTCCTCCTCGGGGCTGCGGGACTGTTATTTGGAGCTCTTACCCTCGCGTTGGCCTCCCTCACTGTGTCTATACTGCGGGCTGCTCATTGTTTGACAGGATTGACAAGCTCCCTGGCAGAGCTGATTAAAAGCTTTAAGGTCAGAGAAGTGGGACAGATATCGAGCGAACACCTGTCTCCTCGCTGCGAGCCGGTCCCCTACTGGGTGTGGCGCAGGATCAATGGCTCCATTAAGACCCAACGTGGACTCTTTTTTTTTTTTTTTTCCTGACAGCGCTACTTTGGCTTGCAAAGAACCTTTCACCTGGCTCTTCCTCTTTCTTTTGTTTTTTCTCTACTTCCCTTGAAGTCTTATCAGAAAGGGAAAGTGCTGTTCTCAGTAGGAGATGATCATGTTTTCGTGCAGCGAGGGGCAAAAAAACACCCTCCAAAAAACCCACCCAGAATCAAATGTAGAGCGACAAGCACACGCTGTAACGTATTTATTTTTTTCCAGCTTCAGACTTAATTTCATCATGGATTTCCACATCCTGGTAAAAATAACTTTGAAGGCCCCGCTGCCCAGTGAAGATTTGCCAAAGGATTATAGATCATTAAAGAGATGTTTGATGTCCGCTTGAAGCCTCTCCAAATAAGTTACCCGAATCACAGACTTTATGGTGTCTGGGCCACACGTTCTCTCTCCCTCTCTCTCTTCTTTTTCGTAAAAAAAAAGTGAGGGGTCCCGCAAACTGCAAGAGCCGGTCACGCTCTCCGGAGTCATAATCCAGAAATAGACATTTCAATTTACCTCAGCCTGACTTTGGATGATAGTGCATTAAGATACCTGCTCCACTGGATACCTCGCCGATTTCATCCCTTCTGGTTTGCAGCCTCACAGAAGAGAAAATGTTCTTCTTCTGACATTGTATCGCGCAATAAATCTATAAAATGAAACCTAATACTATAGCTTTAGCCGCGGGATAAGACTTCAAGGGATGGGTGACTTTCACCGAGAAGATATCTGGAAACCGTGTCCCGCACACACACCACTCATCGCCGCTTTCATCTCTGGAGCACTTCCATTTTTCTCACAGCCTTCTGGATCCCTCCCCCACACACACACTCACCTAACTGGTCTGTCTCAATATGATTCAGTGGCTGAGCACAGAGGCGCATTGTGCTACAGTTTTGTTTTTTTTATATCGCATTAATATCACAGTTTGTAATCTTGTTTCTGTTTGCTGTGAGGAAATAAAGTAGCTGACTAAACCGACTGCCGTAATAAAAGCCCCCCCTAGTTTGAAGACGCTGCCAAACGGGCGCCATCAAAAGTGTCGCGCTCGCTTATTTTCACGTTTCTCATCCGCCCCACTAAAAGGGGAATCATCACTCTTACGCTCTTATGTCATCGATGTGTCGTTTTTTCTTCGCTAATGAGCGCGAATCCCCGATATGAAACTGTTAACGCGTTTAATTAAAGAAAAAACAGATGAAATTAGGATGAAACACCTCGATGACTGACTGCAGTGGGAGACTACAAAGAGGCCTCGCCGTCTGAGGTTCCTGCACGAACCGGTTAATGACTCGCTACGCCGAACTGCTCCGGTGTTTCATCACATTCCGTTTCCACATTTAGACGTCTGATGAAGACGTAGGCCAACAGCGGGGGTGAAAGGAGCGAGAGTTCACACTCCTCCGGTGGTGTTCGTCGAGGAGGTGTGACACCGGGTCTTCGCGGGAGGAGAGGGCCAAAGGTGCTGCTGGAGTGTTAGCTCACATCTACATTTGCAGCTGCTCTTTGGCCTCCTTCCTCGTGTTTCTTTTCCCCTCCATTTTCTTTATAAGACTCGGCTTTCAAGCCAAAGTCGGGCAGACGTGATGCAACGTCCCGAAGCGACGGGGACAGACTCGTAAAAAATCTTTGAAATTGGTGGGAGATTTTCTTTTTTTTTTTTTAAATAAAACTCGTAATTTTGAATCAAGTGTGCAACACTGACTCAACCGTGTGATACATGACTGAACTGACCTCACCGCACAATGATCACCTCGCTGTCATAACGGTGCAACACTTCAGTCCGACCAATTCTGCTTCCGCGCAATACCACACGCAATTATTCTCCTATTATGTCGGCTCCGCGCAACTATTCAGCTGTGCAATTACCCTGACATCCTGTGGCATGTGAATTATTGTCAATCATCACCTTATTCAGCAGTGCTCGATATGATCTACACTGTAGTTAAAGTGCAGAATGAGACATGTATATTTACATATTTCAACATACACACACTTGTCGTATCTGGTGGTTTAATGCACATTCGACGTCTTTATTTCCACACTCTTATTGTATCATGTGTTCTCTTTTTTATACTTTTCTCTTAACTTGACATTGCTATCACTCAGCCTCCCCCTCTGGGATCCATTAAGTATTTCTGATTCAGGTCCTTTGTGTTAAACGTGTCAGACTGAAGGTGTTAAGTACGACTGCCTTTTTTTTTTTGGAACCAAAAGGTTTAGCGTCAATGAGTTCAACCTTTCTGTATTGTTTGCTTCTTCTTTATCCGGGTGTTTAGTGATTTAAATCATATTTTTGTCTGTTTTATCAAATAAAAGGATGCACATTTATCTTACACAAGACAACATATACAATGGAACTGAAACTCTGGTCTCATATAAGGTATTTAAAACCTTCAAATCACTGTGATGTCAGAATGAGCTGCTGTTATTACAGCTGCTGTCTTTACAGACTGGAAACTAGCCTCTCTGCAGCGTCCCTGAGAAATAACCTGAATGAAATCAATAAATAAATAAAAACAAACAATAACGATGTCCTGTTCTGCCGTTTTGCCATGTTGGATATTGGTGAATAAAACAAACCAAAAGGCAAATGATGTGTTTTGTGACCAACACGACCATTAAACATGGTGGATTATTGGCTACCGGTGGAAACTAGAACAATGAGATGGAGATGGTTTCTCATTAGTTAAGGATCACCCCTCCGCCCTGCGGCGTGGAAATTTTCATCGACACCTGGGGAACACTTAGTGCCACCAGGATTATAAATGCCAGTGTTTTCACTCATTAACTATCTGTAGCAGACAAACGATAGCAGCTTGGGTGGGAATTTCTCATTTTCACCGTGCCCTCCGCTGATTGCGAGCGTAACCCGCGAAGCCAGGCGCGCTCACCTGCAATCCCAGCCTCGCCGAGCAGAGCAGCTGGAGAGCGAGAGTTCTCGCCGGCGTCTTCGACGATTGGCAAAAAAACTGCATGTGTGCGCTCGAGTTGTGCCGCGGTACACACACACACACGCGTGTTGTGAATGGATGCTGGAACAAGGCTCGACATATGGGCTAAAGCAGGCCGGAGCAAAATAAAGGGCAGCGAGCTGTGACAGGTGTATTCCTCGTGGGCACAATCCTGTGTTCAATCTTGTTTAACGTTATTTATAATTTTTAGGCCGCGTTGTGCGTTAATCCGCCATGCATATCGATGTGGTAATTACAGCGGGTGTTAATTTCAGAATGATGGATACGTCGAGGATAAGAAAAGAAAACAGGACAAATAATCGCATTAATCATTTTATCTGGCGACAGCTCTGCAGATACACGTACAGCAGCAATAAAAGAGCTGAGAGGATAAAAATAAAACAATTAACAGGAGTGTAGCTCCGCTCGGCCGAGCGGAACTAGCAGGGGAAGCTAACAGCTAGCCTTCTATCAGGAGAGTGTTTGTCAGAACTTTGCGTGTTCATTGTGCGACCTCTCCAACATTTCTTTGACATGTGAGAAGTGCTTCTCTTCACTGTTAATGCGAACACAGCTGGCAAAATGTTAAAATGTTCACATTTACATATTGTTTTAAGTATGATCTTATTGTGAAACAGTGTTTTTGGTAAAAATATATATCAATTGTAATAAATATTTACCAATTTATCGGTGTCCCCTAATTTTATGTCAACCCTGTTACCCTAACCAAAAAACCCTATCAAAAAAACGGTACATTCTAGATTTGACATGATTTACAGGAGATTGCATCGTCTCTGAACCAGGATGCTAACAGCTCAGTGACAAGTAAGTTTTGCTCATCTCTGATGTGCTATTTTTGATGTTTTTTCAAGGTGGAACCAGGGGGACAAGCATACAATGTCAACCCTGTTACCATTTTTTAACATATAAATCCAAACAATTATTTATTTCTCATAATATAATCAATATGTACATGTCATTTTCTTTCAAAGTACATAGCATGTGCTTTAGCTAATATTTGTTTTAGCTAGCAATGGGCAAATTAGCTTGAAATGGTCAACCCTGTTACTGTCAACCCTGTTACCTTTCCAGTAACAGGACTTGACTAAAACAGTTATAAAATATGAAATTCCATAGCTGAGATGGCACAATATAATTTCTTGTCATTTTAAACTGTCTTTAATTCCTGGCTACTGAAAAAATAGCAATTAAATATAATCTAAATTTTAACTTTTCAAAGTTGAAAAGGCACCGATTTCATGGAATGACCCAGCTACTCTTCAGTCTGAGGATTGTAATAAAAACCTTTTTACAGCCGCTAAATAATAATCCGTGCTAACCTTGCGCACACTGCCGCTGTCTCGGAAAGAGAGCCAAGGAACGACTGACTGATGAAGGCCAGTGGTGGATTTCTGAAGAGACTGTGCTCAGGAAGCTGTTTTTATTATTTTTTTATCTCCTGCAGCTCGGCTGCAGTGCGCGCTCCCATGCTGCACGGCGACATGGCCGACCCTTCATACATAATAGATGTGTTGGTGTCCATGGAGCCGCGGATGCTAAGGGCTCGACGCAGGGCAGAGACAACGAGAGGCATTTCTTTGACAATGTTTTACCCGGCTCCGACGCTCTCCGCTCATCTCCAGGGACGCCGTTTACATTAGTCATGCTAATGTGGTGGCTGGCGACGACCAGGACGCCATTTTGTTTGGGCCAACATTCGGAGCAGAATGAACGCCGTCGTTTGTTCTGATGGGTTTTTTTTTTCAAACTCTCTCTCACTCCGTGCTGTGAAAAACAAGCATTTTATTATCCGTGTGAACAATGGCAGCATGGACGGCTAAAGATCATCATTAAAATTCACATCTATAAACCTCCGACTTCCCCCTTGAGCCACCGAGAGTCTTCCGAACAGGAGCAGCTTATTAATATGTCAGCTTATTGTTCCTTAATGAAAGTGGATGAACCGACAAACTAGCATTAATTTGCAGATGCATTTAGATTTAACGGCGTGGTTGTTTTTTTTTATTATTCCGGCGACGATCAAAGACATTATTTTCCTGGGAGGTGGGAACGTTGATGGTGCGCAGCAATTAGCGGCGCGTTGTACTCCTATTCCCCGAACAGTTAGTTATTTAGCAATTATCATGCTCACCAAAAAATTAACTATAGTTGTGAAATGCTATTTACTTTATGAATACAAATATCTCCCTTTTTTTTTATCCTTGTTGTTGTGGCGAGAGAAAAAAGAAAAACATGAATACAAAAAACTGTTTAATATTTATATATCCCTTTTCCCGCTACGAGCGGATCTCGCTCGGCTGCACTAAAATGAAACTTGTTGTGACCTAGTTAGAAGAATGCCACATGACGAGGCCGTGCCCGCCGTCCGTCCGAGCAGAAACGGCCACGTCGAGCATGATATTTTTGCACGGAGGCCCTTATCGACGGTTTGTTGGGGGCGCTCAGGTCCGTGTCCTACTCCTTGGCTGATTAGGTGGGTGAAGGACAGACCCCGGCTCGCAGGAGGCGCTTTTGTTAATGTGCTGCCACTCCCCTGCAGGGTGAGCGGGCCCGGACAGGCTGAGGTGACGCTCCCCTCTTTCCCACAGCTCAGCCAGCCTGACTTTGCTTGGCTGATGAACTGTGACGGGACACAACTCCAAGGTTGTTTGCGCTGCTTCTTTTTCTTTTTTTTTTTTTTTTTTCCTCCACCAGGCCGGAGTGTGAAACATTGTTGAACTCGGCTGATGGCTCTCAACCTTCGTATCAGCTGGCTCGGCTGCACCCGTGACACACTCCAGCGAGCACCTGAAGGATCCCCACTGTCGGGGCTGGAAGAGTTGCGAGGCCGCAGCCGCCAGCTGCTGCTTATGTTTCAATACGAGCAAGCAGAGCACAAACACACGTCCACAAAAACCTGCCCGGACATGATTTACGTTGCACAACTTGAAAATGAGTCAGTCCTGTGATCGCAGACGTCGGAGCGTCAAACTCCAGGGAACTAAACAAAGAGTGTGTGTGAAGAGATTGCTCTTCTTTTAAACTCGCCATTCAGATCACTTCTATAGGCCGTTTCTACCTCAGTGGCGAGCCCATCGCCGCCATTTACGGGCCTTCAAAAGCACGCTGTGGCACTTTCCGCTGGTAGTTTTTGCGATAATTCTCCCTTCAATGCTGAGAGGCGTTACAAAGGGACCTGTGTGCCGGGAAAGGTTGTTATTTTGTGCTTCTCTTTCAACCCCTCCGTGAGTCAGAAACATACAGCGCCTTCGTGTCACAGTACTTCAAGATCTCCTTCACGTTCAGCTGAAATAGAATCCAACGGCACCGTAAATGCTCATCCTGCTGGGGTCGCAGAGGAGCCGCTACAAAAGCAATCAGCGAGGCCATTGTACATTTTTTTTTTTTTTTACTGGGAGCTTGAAAATCCCATCGAGGGAGAAGCTGCCAAAACCTCCGCATGCTTATTATACAAAGGGAACCTCTCGAAGTGGTGGTGATGAATTCCCACAAGATGGATTCTTCTTCATGTTAAGGCACGGAGAACATATTTCTGGCTATGTCAAACATTTTTTCTTAATTTTTTCTTCTCGCGAGCTGCTTCTTGGCAGGCAGAATGCAAACTACTGCTTTTCTTGTTCTTGCTTTTCAAGTTTTTTTTTGTTTTTGCAGCGATAACACACCATCCAAAACGCTGTTCACACACTCAGTGACACAACAGGTAACCTGCAAGAAGCCCACCACTGGGACCGTCTGGAAACGCCGCCCGTCACCCGCGGAGGCTCTGCCGGAGGTGGGCGGTTCATCACACGTTCGAGTTCAGCCTCCAGCTAATCCACGTGATCACTAGACACGGGCGTTTAAAAAGGTTAACCACTGACATTATCGCTTCTTCACTTCAAAACAAAGACAGTTACAAATTTCCCTGTGATGGCAGGTTGTTAAAGTTAAAAACTACAGACGGTAAGAAAATTGCAAAGCAAAGCAATTACGTCGCAGTCTGCAGCTGCACTCGGTAATCATTCCCCCGGCTTAGAGCCTCATCCCTCGGCGTTACCGTTAACCCCTCTCCAAACACTCCCTGACAGGTCTCCACCGGCCCTCCGCATCCACCTCACAGGGGTCGGATTTCCTTTAAACTTTTCTGAAGTTTTTTTTTATTTTTTCTCGTTGTTTATTTGTTAAGAGCTAATTTAGCAGACTCAGCATGTGTGGCTGTCAGGGGATTACCAGTCTAGATGTGCACTGTTTGTTGGTTTCACTACATAAACCAATTACAGAATGAGGCACCATGAGAGAATTAAAAGTTTGATTAGCCTTAGGGTGGATGGCAGCATAATTGGATTGGATAACAGTGGGACGACTGCTATCTGCGTACAAAAAAAAAAAAGGGAGACTATGTGTTTAGCGCGATAATGTCGGCGCCCGACGCCGGCGGAGAGGACGTGCACTCGAGCCATCAGCTGCGCTAATACTGAAATCAATACGCTTTAATAGTTCTGACCAACGGGTAAAATGCAGAAATATAAAATGCAATCCAATTTAAAAAATGCTCTTTTAGCTTGTTAAAGGGACAGTTCACACCGGAATCAGAAACACATTTTCTTACCTGTCATGCTATTAATCCATATATCATGTTGGGTTTGCTGAGTTTTAGAGATATCAGCCTGTTTTTTCTCCAATATATTGAACTCTATATCACTATTACTATTATAATCATACTCCTATAATGTTTAAATCTTATGAAGCTATGATCACAAGCCTCTCGTCCATGAGTTAATGCACCCTTCCTTCTTGGAAGACACGTGACTGTTGAGTTTCTCAAATGTATTTTTTGGAGAAACAATCTGAGAGAATACGGGTATAAGGACAAATATGTATATTTTATTTGAGGGTGAACTGTCCCTTTAAAGCAGGACTATCTCTCTTTTTATACATGTTACAGCTTTGCTTAGTTTGGTACGACCAGTACATGATAGTAGCTGACGTTGGCGAGCTTCGGATGGATGTGACTGTGCAGCACATGTTCCTGAGCCCGTCTGCTGACTCCATTACTGTCACCTGTGGTCATCAACAAGCAGCAAATGTTACACCGCCTCACTTTAACACCTGCTGTTGTTCTCGCGGTCAAGTGTTTTACGAGAGTGGAGCAGGAGAAAGCGTTAACTGTCGTTCACTTTGATTTGAAATTCAAAAAAACATCACACTTTCCATGCAGCTTTGCCTTGTAAATCTCAGCCGCTGCACTGCGAGCCGCCCTCGGCCTCCACCCTCAGTAACGTCTGAGAGCTTCGGGGAGTTTCTTAGCGCAGATCGGTGCACGTGCGACACGTAGAGGAAATGCGTCACGTCATTAGAAAAAGGAACTCCACCTACTCAAAGCTCGACTGCATCACCGCAGAAACTGAAAATGACTCAAGGGCGAGAGCGCATCATGTGTTTATGTTGAAAAGGCATCTTTTCCTTAAATCTATGGCATCTTAATTTTCCCCCAAACGCCGGAGGGATGAATTAAGTCGAGAATATAATTTCCAAACTCACGAAGTATGAAAGCATTCTGCATCAAACGCTCTGCAGACGACGACAATGCCAAAATAATTATGGCATTTTAATCAACCGGGCTTCTGTTTGTCCCGGAGTGCGGAGCCGGCGAGCCAAGTCTGAAGAGTCCTCGAGTGTGTGGACCCGGGCACTTTAACGAGTGAAGTGTGGGACGTGCGGCGCGGCGACGAGCCCGGTTCAGCTCGATACATGTCACTGCAAGTAATAACAATCCCAAAACTGTGCCATGAATTATATAAAGCTGCAGCGTCTGGCGCTCGGCCCGCATCTGAGGCAACAATTTGACACAGACGGAGCTGACATTTCTATTTTAGCCCCGCTGACGGTTAAACTCATCAGACACGTCTCCGTCGACACTTTAACTCTTGCCCACATTTCCTTCCCTATCGCAGCGGCGTGCCGTGAACCGAGAATCGATTATTTTGTTTCCGTTCTTTTTTCCTGGAGAATTCTCGCGATTCGTCTTTGATCCGACGGAGATGCCCTTGAAGCTCTCTGAAACAACCGCGCATTAATCCAGACTTTTCAAGAACACAGAGAGAGAGATGGCTGAAATGCAGCTCGGTGCACTTTAATCCAGAAATTAGCTGAATATTTCGCACGCACTTCATGATTCAGCGGCAGAGTCATTTGGATTCAGACACCTCTGGACAGGATTAAAGGTTCTAGTCTATTTAGAATTCATTGACCCGACGCGGCCCGCCTCCGAACCCTCCGCCGCTAATGAATAAAAACAACGGCGGGGATACATTTGAATTCCATCTCGTCTAAATATTCGATAAGTTCAACACGAGCATGAATAAACTGGCACTTCAGCAGTCTCGCGTGTCGAGGTGTGTGTCCTCTCGCTGAGGCGACACCGTCCTTGACCGACCTTGCCGAGGCTATCACCCTGAGATTCGGCGCTGACGTGTTTACAGTGACGATACGGCCCCGCTCTGCTCGGTTCACAGAGTCGTGTAGCAGATCCTCTGAGGGGAGAACCAGAGAAAATACAGCCACCTCTGCTCGTAAAAACCCTCCTGTTTTCTTTCAGATAACTGGGAGGAAGATCTTTGTTTTTAACTCTGATTCCCACCTCCAGAACGCCGACGTCCACAGGTGAGACTATTACAGGACAGAGCGGAAGAGAGTTTTATAAAGAAAAGGTAGAAAAATAGACACACGGTGGGGCGAGAGAGGAAAAAAAAAAAGACGAGCACTTTCACTCCTCGGAGATCCATTTTTTATAAGACGGCGCTTCCGTTTGTCTCCGTTTGTCTGCTTTTATGTGTTTAGCAAAATAGCGCGCTGCACCTTGTGAATGTGCGCCGCCCACTCTGCAAACAATAAAGTTCCTTATGAGGGAAAACGGTGTTTGGCAAAGAGAAAGTGTGGGCGCGGATTGTGCTTTTACAAAGTTGTCTCACAAAGACTTCACAGGCAGTTTAACGCGGAGATTAAAGAGTGCGTTTGATCTACCGCGCTCTATTTTGGTTTCACTTCCTCTCTTGAAATCGACGGATATTTTCTAGATTAATCGATTGGTTGAAAGCGACAAATGTCGATCTGTGTTTTCCACACAACCGAGGATGACGTCATCAAACGATGTTCAGTTTACTGTCATAGCAAAGTGAAAGAACCAGAAAATATTCACAAGTCAGAAGCTGCAATCACAGAAAAAAAACACACAAAGTGATTCATCAGTTATCAAAATCGTGGCCGAGCAACAACAATCGATGACTTCTTGCAAATCTAACAGTAAATGTGAAAAAAACACGTGAACCAGAAGGGACCAGAGTCTCACGCTAAGTGCATTTCAGGACAGTGCTGCAGCAGTTTTCCCCGGGTACTTTCTTAAAAGCATCCAGAAACCATGTTCCGGGGCTTCTACACTTCCTGACACCTAGAAGGTCATCCAAGGGTGATTTTTTTTTTCCATGAAGAGGAGACATCCGCTACTTCGCCGGCTCCTCTCTTTGAAATCCGCGACTACCACACCGATGTTAGAGAGGCACACATAAGCCTGACAGTTTTATTTTTTTTAGTTTTGCACATTTGAAGAGATGAGGAGGATGAAGAGAGGGAGAACGATGGAGAGAGAGGGATAGAGAGAGAGAGGGGAACCAGGAGGTAGACGAGGAGGACAGAGAGCAGAGAAAACAGCTGGGGTGCCAGATCAAATGGGAGTGCGAGGGGGGGAGAAGCTTGTTTTGCCCCGGCGCGGCGATGGGGGGAGAGAGCCGAGCGTGTAGTGCATCAAATTTTCATCCGAGCATCAGTGCACAGCTTAGAAATGCATTACGGAACCAAAGCAGCAGAAAATATCCTTGAGGAACAGCTGAATAAAAATGTGGCGTATTTATAGACGGCGGACGGGAGCACAGTCGAATGATTTAATTAAGCTAATTAAAGGACAGTGAAGGGGCCATCGACCAAAATATGTGTTTAGATTGTAATATGTGTGCAATTATTCTGGAATGTGGCACATCGCGTCCCCGTATATACCTCCATCTCGCCCGTCTCCACGCACGTATTAACGGTTAATGAGCGAAGAGAACACGCTGAGAGCAGGTTTTTTCTTTTTTTGGTCTTAATGGGAATTTTTCTTCCAGTGTTTCATGCGGCTTTATCCGTCTGTGTTTAGCAAACACGAGCTGGAGAGCCTCCACGGAGATCGCTGGTGCACACAAACCGACGTGTCAGGGCCGGGAGGCCTGTTGATGGTAAACAAGGCCCGTATTTACAGCTGTGCACGTGTGGTCCGAGAAGAACCGTGTGAAAGTAGACGGTGAAGAAGACACACTTCTGTACTGCAAAAGACACATGCAAAGCGATGTAACTGTAACTGCGTTCCTGTGGGAAATATCCCTTTAACACTGGACAATAAACCTGCAAACATCTGGCTCTTGTTTTCAAAGGGAAGGTGCAGAAGTCACAGGTGTGTTTTTTGGTGGAACCCCTGATTACTGCTCACCTTACTCTTTGCTGTAGCCATGTTTGGCTAAAGCTACTAGCTACCATCGGCTAGTGAGTTCAGTTAGCCGTGCAGCTGAAGGCCGTGAGCTGACTTTGAGTGCAAAGTGTTATTGTGAGACAGAACAGGCCCGGGGCTAGCTGGTTAGCATGCTAACCTCAGTAGCCATCTTTGGCTAAAGCTACTAGCTACCATCGGCTAGTGAGTTCAGTTAGCCGTGCAGCTGAAGGCCGTGAGCTGACATTAAGTGCAAAGTGTTACTGTGAAACAGAACAGGCCCGGGGCTAGCTGGTTAGCATGCTAACCTCAGTAGCCATCTTTGGCTAAAGCTACTAGCTACCATCGGCTAGTGAGTTCAGTTAGCCGTGCAGCTGAAGGCCGTGAGCTGACTTTGAGTGCAAAGTGTTATTGTGAGACAGAACAGGCCCGGGGCTAGCTGGTTAGCATGCTAACCTCAGTAGATATCTCTGAAACAAAGCACATAGACACAACTCAAAGACAAACTCATCTACTGGTGATGTGAAAGGATTCAATTAACTTTTTTTAGCAGGTTAATCCATTTTTAAAAACCCGAATAAAGAGGCACATTTTGGTGTAACAATTGTAAAAGGATGTTTTTTTTAAGAACAGGTTTCTGCTGCAACACAAGCACAAGATCCAGTGTCTCTTACAAGGCGCTGTGTTGCTCACATGAGTCAAACGGGCCAAGCTCGCTGTTATCATGCTTACCTTGGAAAACCCTGGCTGCTTTTGTTTGCACTGGAGGCACGATAAGAATTTTGCAGAACTCTCCAGCCGGAGAGATTTCCACAGTAACTTTGACAAAAAAAACAACATGAATCGCTGATCAACAATGAATGAGTCTTTCTCAAATGTTAAAAAATGAGTTGGAAAATGCTCCGGGTGAACACAAAAGAGGCAGAAGGTTAAACCGACACTTGACGGGGCTTTTGTCAGCCTCTTTGACAAGGCTGACTTTATCAAACTCCGACACAGAGAGCCTTTTCGACTCATGAAATCTATGCACCAGTCCTCTGCAGCAAACAAAGCCGACATGCTAACCGCACAGAGCGTTTCTGAGCGAGCGTTCAGTCGTCGCCGAGGGAGGGAGGGAAGAGCGTTCTGCCTCTGTGTAATACTCGGGTCTTATTCGGCAGCACACCTGGTTTCCAGCCCGGGCGCCCGCTTCACAGATGCAGTCAGCAGATGTGCTACCGAGACGGCATCGCGTCGCTGTAATGTGGGTGTAAAAACAATGAGTAAACAGCCCACAGGATTACCATATTCACCGACATAAAACAAGTTTATTAAATCGCAGGCAGGCTGCTTAATAATTTCTGTGCAATAAAACGTGTGAACACGCGGCGCAGGAACGACACGGCGTTGTTTTTCCCTCCCCTCGTCGTTCAATAAGTCAGAGACGAGGCAGCCTTTGGTCCAGCGCGGGTCAATAAAGCAATACACCGAGGGCTTCTGGACAGAGGACACTATAGAGCTCAGACAATGCAATACAGACTATATGATAGATGTGAGATGTAAATTGTTTTTTATTAAGGTCAATAAATTTGAAGTGAAATAACATAGCGGTTGAACTGTGGATGAGCGGCGAGGCCTCGCAGCGGCAGGCGGAGAGGGCTGGCTGCTGTGATAAGGCTGTTTCATGGTCCGCGGTGTGAAATTGTGATATTTCAGAATGGTGAGGTAATGGTGTCAGAACCGATCCCGCTTTTTCAAAAAGCAGCACGATTTCCGTAGTGAAAATTGCCATTAAGCAGGAAATTGAACGGCGTAAGTGGCACGGCGGAGCTCTGCGAAGGTCTCGTCTTGAACATCGGGCGAGTGAGAAGCATCCGGGTGAAAGTGACGTAGAAATAATAACGCGGCCGCTTCAAGGTTTCCATTCAATATGCAGAGCGAGCGTAAGATAAAGATTTATTCTCTCCAAGCTGAAGGACTTCCATTGTGTTTCCACCGCGCATTGTTCAAATTTAAAGTTTCAGGTAAACACATCCGCGGAGCGACTGGATGCAGCGACGTCGCCTCTGGCTCTGCTTCAGCTGCTCTATTTAGACGGCAGACGTTCGTCCCTGATCCTCCCGTTCTCACATCGAGACATGTTGACGGGAGCAAAGCGAATCCTCACATTGTCACTGGGAGTCAGGTGAGGGAGGTGAAACCGGATGAACGTGTAATGTTTCTCGTCTAATCAAATGAGCGCAACTTTGCAGGCTGTCAGATTCAAACGAGGGTAAAAAACCAGCGACGAGCGAGCGAGCGAGGCGCGGTTTTGATCAGGCGTCTCGACATCTGGGTTAAAACTGGGTTGGATTCGGGTTGAAAGGGAGCGATTTTTTAGAACCCTGGGGACCGTGTGAATGTCATTACTATGCAGGAGCCGCACATTAAGCTATTATTCTACGTCACCTGCACTTTGCAATCAAATTCTGACGGTTCTGTGTTGGGAAAATGAGATTTCCGTGTCTTCTTTGTGTTTTTCGAACATCAGTAGACACCTAAAATAAAAAGTGTACATAATACGGGATCATTCATCAGGTACGGGTGTTCTAAAATATCCTTTTTTACGGTCTGCTACACTTCGTCCACCCGGGTTGATCTGAAGGACAAACAGTCGGCTCGCTTCTCAGAGCTGTTTGTTCGTGTTTGCGTGCTCGACGGCGAATCAGAAACAGAGTCTCACTGCACCACAACACATTTGTGACCCTATTTAGCAATGGCAGGGTCCACTTGTGCAAACTCGACCACGCTAATCCCCAGCCCTCGCAGAGTCTAAATAACACACTCGGCGCTCCTCTCCCAAACTCAAACAAATCCCTAATGGAAATACACACTATGCAAACACTCCCTCCTTCTCGAATGTACACATACACACACCAGTCCAAACCACCTGAGGGTGAGTTTAACGGCTTTTTTTCTACACTACTACTCCCGTGGACGGACCGGTTCAACAGCTCGGTCCACAGCTGATGTCACCCTTTTAGCTTCTTGTCTCTTTTTTTCCTTCCCTCTCTCTCTCTTTCTTTTCGGTCTGGCGCAGACGTGTGGGCGAGCCGGGTGTGGTCACCTCCGCCGCAGCTTACCCTCTCTGGCCAGAGTCACATGTAATTTCTACACGTTTCTGCAACCGCGACACGGCCCGACACGAGGCGCTCGAAAAACCCCAGCGAGCGCAGCTGCCCGCCTCGGTCTCTCCCTTTTGCTTTGTGCAAACAAGCTTCAAGGTTTGACAGCCACTCGGCGCCCATTCCCTGCCATTATCCATAAAGAGCAGTGAGACTGAGAGGCCATGAAAACGCTCTAACCACACATGAAATCCCAACATCTGCACCAAGGACGCTGTGCCTCCACGGGCGGTAATGGAGGCTCGCTGCGAGGGAAGCACCTTTCTCCTCCCTCGCTCGCCCATCTGTTTGGTGCATCGTGTTCCCGGGGAAATGTCTACATTGTATGCTTTTCTTTGGGCCTCCGAAAGGTGACAGTTTGTTGACTCCCACCTCCTTCCTTCACTTTCGGCGGGCTGACAGTGAACCGGTGTTAAGGTCCGTGTAAATTGCACGGCTTCGGGATCCGTGTGAGGAACATTCACATGGCAACAGCCGAACAACAGCCCCATTCAGAGGGCTGAGCCCCTGGTATTATGAGTAATTGTTTCAACAGTGGCTTACAGACAGTTGGTTCGGCGTTTGTCGGTGCAGGCAGGGACTTGTCCTTCCTGTCAGGGCTCAAACCTGAACTTCCAGGAGACGAGTGTGGGAGGGTGCGCACGAACGCGGAGCTGTCATCTGATAAGTGCATATTGTGATTATTTATTTAAAACCCCCAGTGACACTTTGGCAGCGCAGCATTCTTAGGGGGGGGAAGGGCAAACAAAGAGGATGAACACCCAGGAGACTGCTGGAGGAGCCGTTCAGATCCCCCTATAGCTGCCAATTCACTCGGAGGTGGTGACATTACAATCCCCTCTAACTCAGAGCATCCGGAAAACCTCTCGCTGCTTTCATGTGGTCGGCGACAGTTCGTGTCTTCTAATTGGTTCGCCGACGGGGATGCCGGCGAGCCAACCGAGGCGCACGCCTCCGCCCAGCTACTGCTGAACTAGCAGTGTTCCACTTCTGTCCCGCGGTGCGTCCTTGTTTCTGCAGCGCCTGCTCGTTGCGCGGCTCCTTGTTGATAGATCACATGAATAAATCATCGGAGGTTTTGAGCTCGTATCAAAGCTCACGCACCAGTGACACTTTCACAATCGAGCCGGAGTCAGGCTGCAACAACATCGTCTCCTGAGGTTTACATTCAGAGCTGCAAGGATTGAACGATTGATCAATTTGTTGATCAAAAGTTGTAATTTTTCAAGCAAAACTGTCAAACATTTGCCGGTTCTAGCTTCTTAATTGTAAGAAGTCTGTGAATATTCTCATTCATCCAGGTCATAGTTATCTCAAGGAAATTGAATCGAACGCAACTGGATTTGGTTTTTGTCTTGAAGCCTCTTGGATGAGAGGTGAAAAGTCTTCAAGACAAAAACCAAATCCAGATGCGTTCGATTCAATTTCCTTGAGATACTTAATTGTAAGGATTTACACCGTTTCTTTGTCATTTATGATGCTAAATGAAGAGTTAACAGTTCCGATGATTGATTTATCGATAAAGTCATCTATCGAGCAAAACGACCAAACATTTTGTGGGTCCAGCTTCTAGAAATATACAGATTTTGCTGCTTTTAACGTTTTGTATCTGTATTATCCATTTAAACAGAGTATCTTTGGGTTTCGGGGGCATTATACGAGCAGTTTAAGGACGAAGCCTTGGGCTCTGATGCATTTTCTGACATTTTACAGACTAAATGATTTATCCACTTATCGCAAAAAAAAGCATTGCTGACACATTATTCAAAATTACCCTTTCCGGGAGCCTTTTTATATCCCTCAACGAAACACGACTTAAAAGCAAACGCCAACAAATAACAAACCGATTGCCCCAAAGACTCGCCGGGGTGCCTTGTTAATGTTAAAGTATATAAACAAGCCAAATTACTTGCACATGAGTATTTCTACACCAATTCCGCACAGTTGGGAGACCTGCCAGGTCTTATTAAGGCTCCTCTGCAGTCTGAGGTGCAGCGTTAGCATCCAGCCCACCCTGAGAACCACTACTTCTGTGATGTTCGGTCCACATATTCAAAACTTGACATTTAAAAGCATCCACAACAAATCCCCAAGTCGTGTTGTCCCGCTCTACCTCCCGAGACGCTTTGTGTCGACACAAAAGGTCTCCTCCCCTCGGCTGCCGCCAATCAGGTTTGGACTCGCGAAAGAATCAACAGCGCCGCATCCCCCCGTCAACACGAATTAGAGCTTAATTACTACAGAAACTACCCATTCACCATTGTTTTCCTCCTGAGCGCTCCCCTGCGCCCAACCATCTGCATTACTTCAATAATATTTATCACGTCGCGCCGAGCAGCCTCGCTTTCCCACAATGCCTCCTCCTTAATAAGCGCCCAAAAGCATGCTGCGTGCGGATAATTTCCCCCACGTCCATTCCAGTTTATTGTTTCGAGCGCCGTACAGTACAGTGCTACTCTTCCTCTGGGCAAATGTCCTCTTTTCTTACTTCCCGTGGCCCCAACAATCCCATCATAATGCTCTGCCAACACTCCTGTGTTCCATTAGCGTCTGGCATTCCTCCACTAATTGCATGAAACTAGGTCTGCAACCTCTTTTACACCCAATCAGCGGGGGGCAGGAGGGTTCCCTCTCTTGATTATATGCCACAGGAGCGGAGTAACGGCGTCAGCGCCGGCTAGACGAGCGGCTCAGGTGGGGTGTCGGGAGGTTGGGCTCCTCCGTACCTCGCCGCTTGTCGTCACCGCCGAGGAGCGAGAGGGGAGGGGAAGGGGGTGGGGGAGGGGGGGTTGGTTGCAGGGGCGGGTGGTGACGAAGCCAATTATTTTCACCTCTCCGCCGCTCCCTGCCAGCAGACATGTAATCTTAAACGGTCCCAGTGATCCCTGGGCAGGCTTTGAGCCCTTGGAGAATATGGTTTCACAGATGAAGCTGTCACAGGAAACAGCTTGCGTTCGGCGGCAGACGCTCCTCACCTGTCGCCTATTAGAGCGCCGTGACCGGAATTTACAATATCTTCACTTCAGGAAACAAAACAAGAATAAATCTGTTTGGCCGTTTTATTTAAAAGGATCTCTGTGATCAGCGACGGTTTTGTTCTTTAAGACAAAACGTGTCCGTTTAATATAAAGAGGAAGCGTGCAGCAGCACAGGAAGAAGTGGTCGCAGCGGCGAGCTCTCAGAGGGGAAAGAGAGTGGAATTTCAGCTCTGCAGCAAAAGAATGGCGAGGTGCGGGGAGGGATGCTGTTACAGCTTAAGGATCAGATGATGCGGGCCGACAAAAGGCTCGACTACAGAGTCTCCCCGGGTTATTCCTATAAATAAACGACAGAAGGCCGGACGAACCAAATTGTGAGCTTGCACCCCCGAGGAGAAAGCCGAGCCCCCTTCTGATGAGTCAGCCTGGTGAGGAGGGACGCCGAGGCCAGTTTCTCAGCATTTCTTTAACAAGTCCACACCGTGGCACGACCTATAGCAGCCGACTCTCCAGTGCATTAGCCCGACAGTGCACAGAGTTACTCAGAAGGGGTTAAGGATGAATAAATGTCAGGTGGTTGGGCTACTAAAAGCTAATGCTTCGCTCCTCCGGAGATACTGAGGCTTTTCTCTCGATCGTGAATTGCTCGGCTGCACACTAAATCCATATATTTTCTAATGGCGAGTGCGAAGTACCCCCTTTGAACGGGAATGTAGCCGTGTCGTATACCTAAGCCGCTGCTGCCGTCAAACAGAGCAGAAAGCCGTTATCTTTTTTATCTGAAAGACGACTCCAGAGCTGAATAAAAGGAGGCCTGCTGTCTGTGCCGAGTTAAAACAACCTGTTTTTGTGAACGCTCCCCCCTCCCCCGCCCCTCGCCGTGTCCCTTTAACCCTTTAGATAATGACAGCTTTACAAGCCATCAGCGTCTCTGTGTTGTCTCTTTGAGACTCCAGGTCAAAAGCTCAGTGCCACCGCTTCACAAATGGTTGTTGGCACCGTGCACAGTAAAAAAAATGGGCGCAGTCAACAAGTGGACATCACATTTTAATCATCTGAGTCATCAGAAGAGAGGTCCGTTCTTTCTTCACACCTGTTTCAATACTCATTTCCACAGAATCGATATGCAGTTTTCTAAAGAGAATAGAAACGAATGTGTTACAACTGTAGTGTCTCGTCTCGTTAAAGCCTTGCATTGTAACATTTACCTCTGGACGGAAATCTGAAAGTTTCGTGTGAATTTCCCTGCCTGGTATCTGAAATGCTACCAATGTATCAGTATTATTTAAGGTATCAAAGTTAGAAATTCCAGCATTATAACGGCTCAGTCACGGCCGCATGACAGAAAGTGCTACCACGGTTAACCCCCGGCTTCCCTATCAGCTGTTTCTGTTACACTTCCTCAATTTGAAGCATGACTTGTCTCGGTTTCAGTTGCAGCCAGCCGTACAGGAGGTGTGGGAGTGAAGTGGTGAAGTCCCAAAGTCACAAGATCTCGTATAAAGGTTGTTGCTATTTCTTTGCAACTTGAGTAAATAAAAGTTCACAGGAGCTAATACGCCTTCAACTAAAGGAGCACTCAGAGAGTGCTCACTTCAACCAAGGCTGCAGTCCTGAGATGTTTCCATTCAAACAAACAGAGAAGTTCTTGAGAAAATAGCACAAAGATTAAAAGCTTATTAACTAAAAAAAAACTGCTTAAGAATATAAAAGCTTTCAAATCTCTGGATTCTGATCAGCATCGATGACTGATGGTTGCTTGTTTAACCTTTAACTGAAATGAAATCTGTAAACCCTGAAAGGATCCAGATCTCCTGCTGACACACACACACACACACACACACACACACACACACGAGTAACAGCTAACTCTGAGTCTTACACTTGTGTCAACATGTTAGTTCCAGGTGGACAATCAGTCACCTGCGAGTGTGTGACACAGCGTGTCCTCCGCTTTCATGTCCTCTCTCATCACCGTTGGGTTCAAAGAGGCACATCCTCGCCGAGCCTCCTCAGATCTATAAATACCCTGCATTTATTTTTCATTTATTCCACCAGAGGCAAATCAAGGCGAGCGTTCCTTCTCGCTAATGGATCCCACACAATGAGACTGACTGGACATCAAAGTTGCATAGAAAGAGCTCTGAAATGAGGCCATTAATATAATTCTCCTCTCTCTCTCCGGCGCTGGACACAAATTCGGGACACATTGTGGCGGTTAAATTTGCGAATTTCTTCGTCGGGCATTCACGTCAAAAACGAAACTTGTCCAAATAGGCATTCTGCGAGACGTTTTGTTCGACACTGGGAGCCAGAATCACATGAAAACCACAGTGAACATGGCCTTACAGGAGAGAATAAAGCTTTTACAACAGACTAATCCTCGAAGATTACAGCCTGCAGCTGATACAGTAACTGCACAGCACAGCCGATGCGAATCCAAAACCAGCCTCGACACACCTAAGCAAGAAAGACAACTTTGCAAATGGCAAGCCTGTGTAATCTGACTACAGTCCAACGTATCCACATCCTGACAGCAGATATGACTGCAGATAGGAACGGCTTTTTTTTTAGATTCAGCACTTTAACAAAGGGCCTCAGAGCAGCCGTTCTCCTCCGAGGCATCACAGGAAATGGATACGAGGTAAACTGAAACGCCATAATGAATATTATCATTACATTTACTCCGAGGCACTCGGGCTCTAATGCAGGGCCACCACAATAAGAGACAAGGGTTCAGTTTGTAGCTCTAGGACAGCTCGACAGGACTCAGGGTTGATGTTACACGTTGGATAAGTTGTAGTAGAATTGTGTCAAGTTAAAGGGAACGGTTCACCCGAAATTAAAAACACAGAGTGTGTCGTCGCCTTCATGTCGATAGAAGGTCAGGTGAAGTCCACAACACATTTCTGGAGCTTCACAGCGAAACAGAATTCTCCTAAACATCTAAAGTGGATGTACCGTAAACCGTAAATAAAGGCTCAACCCAAATCTATTTGAAAAGGCCTCATTTACACCCTTTCTTATGCCGAAATCTTTGCTGCAGCTGCTGAGCTGAAAGGGTTTAGCACACACCCGTCACCAGTTGGAGCACGCCACGAGGGTTTAACTGAGGTCACTTCAAATTAATTTGGGATCTTGGAGATTCAGGAGACATTTTATGGTTTTGTCTCCAGCAACTTTGGTATTTAGGAGAAATGCAGCGACGTTGTTTTGCTGCGAAGCTGCAGAAATGTTCTGTGGACTGTGAAACCTCACGGGACTTTCCATCAGCACGGGGGCGAGCAGATAATCATTTTTTTGGGCGAACTGTTCTCTTGATGGTTCGACTCCAAACCAACAGTTAAAGAATGTGAAGCTGAAATGACATTCTTTGTCACCCATTTGAATTTTGAGTATACATAAAGAACGACGCTCCAGCAAACCACTGAGGGCTTCAAAGTACATTTCAATCTGCATCCGACAGTCAGGAGCAAAAAAAGTGTTTTCCTATCGGGGGAAATTACAAACATCAGAACCAGGCCAGAGATGTGTCGGGAGCACTGCTGTAATCTGATGGTGGGTTGGGCCTTTAAGTCGAGTCAAGCCTCTCCTCTATGGAAAACAGCCCTGTCAGGACCTGCGTGGTGGGCCCCCTCTTTGTGTCACTGTCATTTAGCATCTGCACTGGCATGTCAACGAGAATGCCACCCTCGCACTGGCTGCTAGCCCCCGTATGAGACAGGATGCTGAACAAAGGCCCCGGGATGATAGATGATGTTATACAACGGCCACTGTTTTTTGTCAGTGAACGGGACGGGGGGGGGCCTCTTCCTGACATCTATTGATGGATATGATTCTGAAAATTTGTCAGCGTGTGTGAGATGAAGCCATCAGAGGACGCAGGGAGGCTTGACAATATCAGAAAAACAGATCTGGGGTCAGGTTAAAGTAATTATCCGTGACATTTTCATTTGTGCGAATCTCTGTTTTGCTGTTTCTTTATCATTTTGGTTCGCAAATATAAAGAGAAATCCGTAACGAATCCAACATCTGCCGCTCTGAACGCCACGTCACTCCCGGGAAAACAGAAGCTTAAAGGGTAACGCCGCCAATTTCACACATTAAAGTGTGTTTACAGGTGTTTCAGGAGCACTGCTGCGTATGTGAAGACGTAGTATAAAGCCTTTTGTGGCTCCAAAGGAAGATGAATGCAATCTGATAAATTACCTCCTGTGATATCACTCAGTGGGGAAGTTGCATTGTGGGTAATGTAGACACCACATACCTAAAACACTGTTGGATCCATTATGGACTGTTTTAACAGCAAATGATCAAAATCAATAAACCAGAACAAGAGATATCACCACTCTCCTTCCTTCTCAGAACCTACGTTACCCACAATGCAAATCACTGGATGCAGTTCATCAGATTACACGCAGCTTCCTCTGCAGCCACAAAAGGCTTTGTGCTACTTCTTTGGCGGAGTTGCCCTTTAAGTTCGCAAGAGCGAAAAAAAAGAAAACAACACTTTGTTGAAGATAAGTGAGGCGTTAGCGATGAGCAGCGCTGCGACCGAGCCGACGGAGAAAAGGCCAGCGCCCGGACAGATCAACAAAATCAACAGGAAATCCGAGGAAGCAGACGCCACAGAGCCGGACGGGCAGAGGGAGCCGAGGCTAACGCGGCACAAACCGACCGTGATCGTGTGGCGATCAAGATGCAGAGAAAAGAAGTGCACTTTTTCAACACCTTCCCGTCAGCCCCACCCCTCGCCACCTCCCCGACATATGTGTTTCCGGGTTCCGCGTCTTCTCCGTGAGCTTCAGCACCCAGAGGGTTCGTGTGTGAGTCACGGCCACTGGCTGGCCTGATACACAATGACAGACCGGGCCTTGGGCAGACAGAACAAATGTCATCACGCCACACTCGGCTCACAGCGCCGCGGCACAAAACACAGCCATTAGCTATCTAAGTAGGCAGCTGTGTCTTAGGAGACGCGCTGAAAAACAAGAGAGAACTGGCATTTTACCACACAAATACATCGCTGGGAACGGAGAGGAGCGATAAGCATGTAACAGACTTAACAGGAATTTGAGTGCGGCAGGCAACACCGGCTGGGGAGAATTCCCACATTGTGTTTTTGCGACAATACAAGGCCGACAGACAACCTTGATGTTTCTTTACTAGGTATCAACCTCATTCTCTAATGAGCCGAATGTGCCAGAACGAGTCGTTTATGATTCACTTTTTTTAAGAAAAAGCCCTCTTTTTTTTCCCCCCAATGCAAACAAAGTCAATCTGCTGCCAAGAGCCGACATAATGGAAAATCTCACCGGCATATTGATGCACAAGTCTGCCCTTACTCAAACACAATCTGTCACAAGCAATGCCATCAGAGTTACAACGCGAGCGCCACTGAAGGAGAAGGTATAACTAGGTACGTAGGCGGCGGCCCCGGCGGATTGTATAACAACCTGCAAAAAATGAGCACATGCTGAAACTATGCGAAATCAAATGTCACGGAAGATGTGACAGAAATCATAATCACAGAAACAAACTGCGAGCTGTTGACACAAAGTAATAACACAGATATCATAAGCAAGATTCAAGGTGCTTTGGAATCCCTCTCCGGTTGCCGTGGTGTTTTGTTGTTCGCTCGTCTCGGCCCTGACAGACTCTCGGCAGCTTCACAACCGAAATAGCTAAATATTTGAAGAGTTTATTTCCAGCGATAAAAAATTCTTCACATTTTTTTAACAAACAAATCAACACAAAACCACAAAGCGAAAGAGTCACAACATGTAACTTCCTGGAGAGAGATAGCTGATTGGTGAGTTGGCAACCGACCCAACGTATCAGGATACGACGACCTGGAGACTCAACAATTTACCATCTTTCTCCAGGGAGTTCAAGTTTGTCGCCCGATTGCCCAGGGCAAGTAAAATGCCATGTCGGGCTAGCTGAAGCAGTAAAAAGGGAATTGAACGCATCGTTTTTTAATAAGACCCCATGATGGAAGTACTTCAGACTGACCCATCATGCTACCATGTAGAAAATGGCGATGGATAAAGACTTTTACGAGTTAAACCACAAGTGAACTTCTTGGTTATCCTGCAACAGGACTTTAGTTGGGTGGAGTTAGAAGATGTGGGTGAAACGCCGATGATGTGTTGTGCAGTCTGTCGCAGGTTTGAGCGCAGGGAGGATAAGATTATACGTAAAATTAACCTTTAGTCTTTGGTGTTATTTGATAACCGCTGATGATAAAACACTTTGTACAGAGGCGAGTGACGATTGACTTCGGCATGTAGGTTTCTGTCCCACTTTCCTGACTGGGCAAGTGAAAAAAAACATGGCCACCGAGCCCATCGAAGGCTTTCAGACTCCTCACTTAACTCGCTTCCTGCCCAGGCGGCACGACTCGCATGCAAACTTGACATATGGCTGTAAGAAAATCCATCCGGCTCAGGATGTACAATGGCTCCTGTTTTCCTTTACGTGCCTCACAAACACATACTGCGCTCGGCGTGAAAGGCAGAGGTCAGAGGGCGCCAACAAAGGGAAGCCAAGTGTACTTTGAGTGTGACACACCTGGCAACAGCGCGGCAGACCTCGAGATGAGTGTGATTAACCCCCTGGCCTGCCGGCTTTGTTTTCTCCTCCCTGCATCTGCTCCAGTGAAGCAGCGCAGGCTGCAGGAGTTAATGTACCGGTGAAGAAAGCCGGCCAGCTGCGATCTTTGAAGGTCCAGAGGAGAGGATATGGGAATACCATGAGGCCGAGACGCCGAGAAGGAGGACGGCAGAAGATGGATCCGTCTGTCTCGGATCATCTCTGCCAGCACTGTTTCAGACAGGCGGGGGGACATTTGTGCCAACGTGTCGACCGCGGGGGGCTGCAGCTTGTAAATAAGACATTAACCTCCGTGTTTACGAAGAGGCAATGTGGTTTTTTCATCGCAAAGTGCTTTTCCATTCTTCTCTGCTCCCTGTGAAGGATGGGCCGGGGCGGCGAGGCAAAGAGTAATAAAGCGTGTCAGTTCCTTTCTGAGGATAAAAAAAAAAAAAAATTAAATCTTTCTGTTTTCGGAGAAGGGGTCCGTTTTCATTTATCAGCGCTTCCGCCGCCTCTCAAACTCGACTTGAGAGGCTAAAAAAAAATGTTTTCTGTCGAGGATATTTGTGGCAGGGAAATCAATCTATTAGCTATCGGGGCTGCGATGATAAGTCGCTTTCTCGTTACGCGGAGGGGAGCTGCTGCTGCAGAGTGCACTTACTCGTGCACACAATGAGGTCAGCACGTGACCCCCCTCCGGCGCCGGGCGCAAACGCATCCCTTCTGCAGAGCTCTGGGCCAAACGTTAAGGACCATCTGACTGAATCCTTAACATGATGCTGTCCTGACACATCGCGTCGGAAACACACCACCGTGCGCAGGCGTGTGTGTGTGTGCGTGTGTGTGTGTGATGCTAAAAATACATCCACACATGCAAGCACACTCTGGAGGACTGGATAGCATAGTGGAACCTCACCGCTGTGTGTGTGTGTGTGTGTGTGTGTGAGGCATGAAAGAGAAGCCTGCACACACTCCATTGTGATGCATGAGCTGCGTCCACGCCGCCTGAGCTCATTCAGTCTCTCGGACATATTCATTTCCTCCAATGCTTAAAACATATAATAGAAGGGGGCGGAGCCAACAGCTTCCCACTAATAAATCACAGAGCGCAGAAAGGTTACACATCTCCAAATGGCTCCTTTTCTATTCATCTCGGTGGGATTTTTCTCCGCTCGGCCGCTGATTTACGGCACATCAAACCGGCTCTTGAGTCTTGAAGCCTTGTTGATTCATAGAAGGCTGACAGCTCCTGACAGTCTTCGATAAATTTTCATCATAAATCTGAGGGGTTCGGATCGTGGGTGCTGAATAATCCGACAGATATAACCAGTGGAGAATATTAATTAACTAATTTTAATTAATCCTCTGGATAAACTAGTTCAGGAAGTCGCCTCGGCCACCCGTGGCGACCACACCTGGCCGAGCCAACCTGGGGGACGACGACGCGTCCGTCCCGACTGTTTAAGAAAGGAGCCGCATCAAAATGTGTACATTAATTCCACGCGCGGCTTTCGGTTTTTAATTAAACCTTTGTTTAACTGGGGAAATCAGCTGAGAACAAAATCTAATTTACAATAATGACTTGGCATTTTTCTTTTTTTTTCTTTTTTTGGCAAACTCAGCCTGCACATTCAGGCAGCGAACCTGTGGGAGCACGCTAAGATTGTGAAATAATCGACAATTATGTGGATTCAAACAAACTGGCACTATCATGAAACAGTAATGCCCGTAATCCTTTTCCTTATTCGCAAACTCTACTTTCTCATCCACCGCGTGGAAATCAGCGCCGTCAAGCCAAACAAATGAGTCCACGACGCGGCACAAAGAGCTCACTCACGCCCGGGAGATCTCGCCACCCATCCCTGAAATGTTTTTAATTCAAACTACAACACATCCTTTAATGGTAGTTTTCGTCGGTTTACCTCTTTAAATTTCTGCAGGCCCTTTTTCAAATTAAAGAGAGAAAAAAAGAGACGATTTGTCAGATGAGAACTCTGTTCAAGGTGTGTGGGAAGGTAAACCTCAAAGGCGCACAGATAAGCCTTTCATTCCCGGCTTTTGTTTATCTCGCAGGGAATTTTTTAAAAGGAGATCATTCATTATTCAGACTGTATTTGCAGAATACAGACTCTTAGCTGTGCTTGGTTTTGAAGACGCTCTTTGTGTAAATGTTAAATAAACAGACCTTTGCTCCGGGGATTACCTTGGAAAACGCACCACTGTCATTCCCATGCTCGATACAGACCCTCCACAATGGGCCCTGTACTATTACACCATCGCACAAACAGCAGAGTGTTTTGAAGAGCCATCTTTGATGGAGCAAAAAAAAAAACTGCTAATCCACCCATCACTTCTCCTTTTTTTTTTTCCATTGGAGAATAATTCCACTCTCCGAAACATAATACCGCTGTGGGCATCTTGGCAGCCAGCTGTACTTAACATGTTCCTCCTGCTGTGACTGGGAGGATTATGTGTTGTGATCTGGTTGGCGATTGTGACTGAAGATGCCGTATTGTGCTCCGGGTTTTTCTTTCTGAAAACATATCAGGAAATCGTACATTTCCTGAGTTTGTCCTCTGTGCAAAAGTCCAGCGACTGACAAGTCAAAGGGCATCGTTTTGTCGACGTGTTGACAGCGCTGCAGAGGAATTATGAAAATGAATGCAGGATCCTGAAAACAATCAGGACTGGGGGAAATATTGCTGAGTTCACTAGGTGGGATTTGGTTTGTTTTGTTTTCCTTTGCATTCGGAGATCGATGCTGTAAACTCCTAGAGGGATGCATTCTGTCGATTATTGCACAAACAGCGTACTTTTGGAGCAGGTGTAACTCGGGGAATCGCCTGGTTTTCACACTGCATGAGCACATCGCCGGCGTTCGCGTGCGAAGGGGAATCACAGCGCCCCGACGCGCCCGTGTTCGCTGCACATTATAATAATCTAGTGAGTACAAACAAGCCGGGCGAGTCAATTATCCCGCGCAGTCCAATAAAGCGCACAACTGGAGTGCGTACGCCTGAATAGACGCCAATGTCTTAATCTACGCGGTAAGTAGCTGTATTCTCGGATGGCGCTTGGAGTTTCTGCTTGACGGATCCTTCGAGCTCAAAAGCGTGAAAAGCAGTTGTGGATATCGAGGATCCCCCTGACACTCATTCGCCGATGATCAATTTCCCATCCTCCATCCTTCCAGCCTGCCCTCACGCATCAGCATCAATCCAACACGAGCAAATACAGTGAGTGGCTTAATGCGTTCGCCTTCTCCGGGGATTCTGGAGACCAAAATGGCATCGGGAGGGAAAATAAATAAATATTCCGTCGAGCAGAGTGGATTGTGTTTTGTTGAACAGCGGACGAGCTTTCTTTCTTTCCCCCACTGTCCGTAGAGAAAGGGAAAAGAAATGATTTCCAGCGCCGAGGCTCCTGAGCATAAACAGCCTTGGACCAGAGCTGGACGACGCTAAGAGCAGCGGTGAAGCTCGGTTCACACGAGGAGAGAGGAGGCAGGCGTCCCTTGTTAAACAAATCAAAAAGGCACCGCTGCACAGTCAGCATGTGCACTTGAGGAGGGGTAATTAGAGTCCTCCTTTAGCGTGGCCTCCATTCAAACTGCAATCAGGAGTTTGGCACAACAAGGACTATGGAAATCACTTCAGCTAACTAGGTCCGTCCGCGGCGCTCCGCCGTGACATAATCCTTTGAAAAAGACAGTTTATTTCTCGTCGCCGCAGCGGTTCATGTCGGGCTATAAATGTGTCGGGCCTTTGGCAGTGACAGGAAGGACACGCGAGACAACATTCAGCTTAAAGGGGCACATGTAGGCAAGACCGGCCGCACCGAACTTCACTCTCGCAGCAGAACTTCATACGATTTGATTAATCTCGGCGAGCACATAATCTGGTGCGCGGCCCCGCAGAGCGCAGCGGTTCTCACCCCACCTCTGCACAGCAGCAGCTGGGTAAGCTGCGATAGGACGGAGGGCGAGGCAGCGAACACAACACATCCAGCGCTCGACATCGTGACCTTGACTGGAGAGCGAGCTGACAGACGGTCTCGCTGCTGAAAAAAAAGGGCCCGGTCCAATTACAGGCCCCGGGTACATTGTCTTGTTAACTTTTCGGCTCTGACTGTACATTCGGGCAGCTCGGAGATCAAGCGCTCGCCGGAGTTTAAATTGACAGAGCTACCTTTTCGGCTGTCACCGCCTCCCGTGTTACTCTGTCACCGGCGGGGTGATGGAGGAGGAAAATAAGCTGTCTGAGGCATCTATGCAGATAGTGACGGCATCAAAGCCGGCGGAGTCTGACAGCCTTCGTAGGAGGTCTGACTCTTGTTAGGCAACCTGGTACAGAGGAAGAGGTGTTCACCTGCCTCCACGTTTCAGTCTGTCTGCCGCCGCACGCCGACTGCAGACTGACACACGTTACCCGTCACAATAACAACTACTTAGGCTACAGTGTTCGCACGGAGCGGCAACGAGTCGTCGATTGATTGCCAACTATTTTGATGGTGGATTCACGGTTCCAGTCATTTTTTCAAGGAAATGTGTCAAACATTTACTGCCTCCAGCTTCTTGAATACGAGAGTTTGCTGCTTTTCTTTCTTATTTATGACAGTTAGTGAAGAGTCTTTGGGTTTTGGACTGTTGGTTGGACAGAAGGAGCAACCTGAGGATGTCACTGTGGGCTCTGGGAAATTGTGATGAGCTTTTTTACATAATTATATAGACTAAACCAACAATTATGAAAATAATAGGCAGATCTATCAATGATGGCAGTCTCTGCTTTGCTGTTCTTTATCATATAGTCCATAAATATAATAAAATGAATCCATAACGAATCCAACATCTGCTGCTCTTAACGCCACGTCACTCCTGGGAAAAACAGAAAGCGATGCAGCTTAAAGGGTAACGCCGCCAATTTTACACATTAAAGTGTGTTTACAGGTGTTGGGGAGGATATACTGTAGCATATGTGAAAATAATAGCATGAAGCCATTTGTGGCTCCAGAGGAAGCTGCACGCAATCTGGTAAATGACCTCCTGTGATGTCACTCAACATTCGCCGTTTCCAGCTCCTCAAATGGGAAATAGATCTAACGCCTGCTGGACGAACACGTCGTGCGATTTGAAGGCGTCACGTCGGGCTCTCGTAAATTGTGACGGACGGTTCTCATTATTTTCCTCCGTTTTAGCGAGCAAACCGTTTAAGAAAAGATTAACCGATAATGAAAACAATCAATAGCTACTGTCCTGGAGTCAAACAAGCCAGATTTTCTCGACGACGCGACATTAAACGCGTCGCGTTCGGCGTCGGCGTAACAGAACTCAGAGGCTTTTCTCTGATCTTGAAAGCTGAAACGATTGCAGCCCCAGTGACACGGACAAGACAGCAGCTGCATCTGATCCAAACTCCGCCGGATTACTAATGAGGTATTGACCTATAAATGGCACTTCAGAAATGACAGCTACCAATATTGACCTTTAAAAAGAGGAGTAAATATAAAGAGTGGCTCGCAAAAGGCTCGATGCCGCGCACGTGCCAGAGGTCAATACCGAGACTCCATTAGAGCCGTTTAAGTAAAACATTCTCCTGGAATAAAAATGCCACGTTTAGCTATTTGGCCAAATGATCCGGTGGACCCGGGCGTGGAATATTTGAATGTTTAAACAACAGGGTTGACGCGAGCGCGGCTGACAGAGTGAGGGAGCGAGAGGCGACCTCGCCGTGCAGGCCGCGGCTCAGAAATACAGCCCGAGTGTTAATTGGAAACACGGCGCAACTGCTCCTTCCTCAGCGAGGCGTGTCATTGGAAGGGAAATAAGCAGGAGCAGCAAAATATACAAAGACACACGCGAGGAGGGAGAAACACAGCTCGGTGTGATCAGAGCCGACGTTAAATACACATCTGACGGCGGCGCTGTAATCGTCCCCGTGTCGAAAAAGTGCGCTCGAAGCAGAAATGTGATTTTTTTTCTACTCAGAAAAACTTATTTCCTCCAAACTCACAAGAAATATGTGAGAAAGTTCCATTTAAACTTTTTGTTATTTCCCCTCTGTTGTCTGGGACACTGGAGCTTACCGTCATTATTTTCATGTTTGCGGCTAAATTGAGGGATTAACATGTCCTCTGCCCCTCCGAACCTCTCAGGGCCCAGTGAATCCAACCTGAAAGCTGATTTTGTGGTTACGTGTGTTTTTTTTCTTCGCCCGACAACATACATTTTTAAAAAAAAGTATTGACCGTGTCTGATCCTGATGTCTCACACAGGTGCACCGCTGCCGGATGAGTATCTCACAACGCGCCTCCGGTGCCCCAATGACTGTCCAACACCCTGCCCCCATTCCCTGACCTCTATTTCCCTGTTGGTCAGTCCACAGCAAATCCGAAAAGCCTCCCAGCATCTCCATGGCGACGGGCCTCAGTCGAGCAGATGGCCTCAGTGTGCCGCGCGGCAATTAAAGAGGGAGCGACGAGCGGGGGGAAAGAAAGTGGGTCAGGATCAGGGGGGAGCGGGGCCCGGCGACGCGAGGCTGCCTCCGCCTCGGGCCCGCGCACGGAACGTACGCACTCGCGCACTCGGGGGAGACGCACGCGCAGGGGGGTTTGATTCACGCCCCGGTGCGCTCCTTCTCCGGGTCTTCCCTTGCAAAAACAAATACCCGCCCCGCGCCGGTCGCAGAGCATCAGCGCTGTGGGAGTGAAAAGAGGAGCGAGGGCGACGGAGGAAGTGCGGCGCTCGCTGAATCTCACACCCTCAACGGTGAGAAGTCAGAGAACCTTCCACCAGAATTACACGGGCAAATCCCACCACCCAATCAATAGGATTAACCCTTTAATTCCCACACCGCCACGTACAGAACCGGCGCCCTGTGATTTGGATTACTTCCACCGGGGCGCCGCTCGCTCCGCCAGCTCCTTATTTCATCTTAACCGGAAAAAAAATTCACAAACAGCGGGGATGAAACGCACCCTCGGCGACGTGGGGCAAATCCAATCAGTCTCATCCCCGGACGACTTTCATCACACATCGAGCGGGCCTATTGAAACGCGGGCCTTCCGTTTAATCTCGACTTGTGGACCCACTCGCCATAAAAAGATCTGATTGAGCTTCTGACTCATTACTCAAATTAAAAAAAGGGGCTTTAATTAAACTAATTTAGCAGACAATACGATCTTTAGCTCATAACGGAGCCTTTAATTTAATTTACTGTTTTATGTGTGGTGATATTCTTGGAGTCACGCAACAGGCGACGCGCCTGCTCGCAGATAGCTTTAATGGAGGGCATTAGCTGGTGTTGGGGGGTCCGACGGCTTCCCGCACCGGAACAGAAAAAGGGCCTAATGAGCTGGAAAAAATTGAATGAACCTTTATTTGCACAAGGCCTTTCTTCCAGCGAGCGGCCCCCGACGCGGCTCAGAAACAACTCCAGCCAAGAACACTATTTCAAGGCAAACTGGAGTCACCCTTGGAACGCAGCCTCGTTCTGCAGCAGCACGGCCCGCTGCAAACTCCCATCCCCCGCAGGCTCGACGAGTAAATCTCCAGTTCCCCTGTTCCTCTTTACATCCAGCCTGCTATTTTCCTTTTTGCAAATTTCCGAGACTCAGAGAGGAAGGTAAAACTCTTTAAACCCATTCTGCCGAGCAATTTTAAAACTTGGCATCCTGAAGGGGCACGAGGCCGCGGGCCTGTAACGGGGAAGGTATTTTAAGGGTTTTTTGCTGCGGTATTAAACAGCCGCTGTATCAAGTTTCCCGTTCGAAAAACATTTGTTCCTCTTTAGCTTCTATTTTCAGTTTGCTGACAGAGGAGGTACACGCGGCGGCGGGAACAATCGCGAGCCCCCTGCATCCATCTCGAATAAATATTTACGATGTTTGCGCTCGTCGTGAGCGGAACATATGGTTGAAGTGGGGGGGGAAGAAATTCAACTCGGATACATCAATAAAAAAGGCAGGAAAACACACTGTTCGCTCTCACACATCTGTGAAACTGTGAGCTACGGTGCGTGGGCGTGGGGTCAGCGAGTGGGTGTTCTCGCGGCCACTTATATCTGCATAACTTATCATCGTGTAAACGTTGTGACTCTCGTGTCGGGCGTGTGGGCGGGAGAGGGGGGGGAACCCTTGACCCCCGAACCTTCTGTTTCTCTGGCCCCGGCGTGACATTTGGCATCCTCGCCGGCTCGACTGACAAACGCTGTGAACTACAAAACGGCCCTGCGTGGTTCCTTCGCTGGTATCGGAGGCCTTTTCCAGATTCCTGACTGGTTAATTCCACTCGCGAACCCGCGGCCAAGCGAGACAGTGGAGGAGGCTCCCGCGTGGAAACCCCCGGTGAAGTTATTCAGCTGGAAGAGGCGAGACGGAGCGAGGAGGAAGAGGAGGAGAGAGGTGGGCGAGGGGGTACAGTCGGGATTTTATATGCAGCTATTCTGCATTGGAAATGATTACCTCCAGGGGAAATAGTAAAAAGTAACCCAGACAAAACCCCAACGCCAACTAGAAGTCAGATCGAGGTCGGCTTAAACAAAGGTTCTCTACTTTTTACCCACAGCTCCGGCTCACGTTAGCAGCCACGACGGCCTTCTCCTCACGTAGACCCTGCATGCCGCTGCCCAAACGGGAATACCAGGTCAAATAAAAACGTCATCAGCGAACACTTTATCCAATCTGATAATGGGATCATTCTGTCTCAGGCTCTAAAAATGCTCACCGGGAGAGCGGAGGTTCTCTCTCCAAGAATAAGAAACGCGAAACAGCTGCAAGTGATTCTGCAAAACACAGCAGGGCCCGACGGACGGAGACCACATGGAGTCAGCGTGCACGCTGGCAGACACGCTGCAGTGCCTCAAATGAAATCAATTTTTAATAAATTACCTTCATTATCGATTAATCTGCTGATTGTTTTCGTGATTCGTCGTTTATAAGTTGTCAAGAACTTGTGAAAGAGAGCACAAAGAGACGTCTTCAAAGTGCCTAAAGACTCTTCAACTACTGTCATGAACGACAAAGACGAGCAGCTGATCCTGACATTTCAGAAGCTAAAACAGGCGAGTGTCTGATATTGACGCTTGAGAAATGATGGAAACCATTAATATCTGTATGTTTATGCATTATTGCCTCTGTGAAGCACTTTGTGACTTCTATCAAAAAAGTTATGTCCTTCCTTCTTCCCATCGCTCTAACTGATTAATCAACTGACCGCTGCAGCTCTGAGTTGAAGTTTTCTAATTGTACTACTACTATGATCTTTTATTTACTGCCGTCTTTCATAGTGATGCTCGTTCTTGGACATATCTTGGTGATATTTAAAACCAATTTGATCCGACTCGGACGTAAAAATCGCTCCCTCAAACAGTTTGTTCATGTGAGAGCAGGCAGCATGGTGGAGCACGGAGAGGTGCTGCCTTTCCGGCTGGTCGGTCGGCCTCCACATAATGAACTGGGGATCCTGCAGCAGCCCTGTGTGCACTTCTTTGTGACGGGGCCCTCAAGTGTGGAGGCCGCGTGCACATCTTCTATTTATGAGTCGCATGTTCATATTACCTCTAATGAAAAGAACAGAGCTGAATGCATGTTATTTTTATCATATTCTTGCTTTCACTGGAATAAGATGCTCTGTATCCAGAGGAGTGAAGGTGCTTATGCAGCCTACAGCTTTCAGAAGGCGAGTTGCAGCGAGTGCCTCCGCAGAGTGGAGATAAACAGAGCCCCTCGACGCGCTCCGAGGCGAGGGCTCGCGCTCCCATCCACTTGTTTTTCCACACGCATTTATAATCTCCCGGTAAGCACATGCACGGTTAATGTTAGAAACAAGCGAGAGAGGAGGGTCGGGGCCGTTCGGCTCACCTGACGCTCCGAGAACAATGCAACATCGGAGTGAAATTCAGCCAGGCCTGAAACCGGGGAATCGATAGCAGACTACATTAGTTGCTTTGGCATGGACCCTACTAACAAAACGGAAGGATCGATGCCAAACTGCAGGCCGTCGCTCTGTTTATCTTCATCTCTGTTCACCGCAACGTCGAACCGCGCGGAGACGGAGAATGTTTTTGTACCGCTTCGCATAGGTTGACCTCAATCTCAGAATAATGACGAGCTCTGGAAAAAAAAACTAGCATGTCAGCGGTGGCGCAGGTGGAGACTGAGAGAAAATACTCTCAGAAATCTTCACATGCGAGCGACTGGGATCCTTTTGACTGAGCAATTAGCTTTCTAGCCGGCCGCGGCGGGGGAGCGACGCGGACGCGAGTGAAAGGCGCACACGGCGAGGGATGTGACAGACACGGCGCTGACCTGTTATCAGCGGCGTTCTGCTCGTCTGTCTGCGCAGGACGAGGGCACTAAGGAGCTTTGCACACTGGAAGCTTAGCTATACGTCAGGGTGGATAAATAAACCTGTGTTTGTGATTTCTAAGCAGCCCCCCTCCACCCTCCTCCACCTATATACCACCACTGTTGCTGCTGCTGCCCCCCCCTCCACCTTCACCCACTCCCATTTACAACTACGCCGCTGCTTTGAAGCGCAGTCAGCTCCCGGAGAGATATCAGCGCGGAATATTAAATGAGCGAACACCATCACTCATTAAAAAGGGAAACATGTCATGAAACAAACCCCCTTTTGTATCAAATGCTAACCAAGCCGACTCTCGACGAGCCAAGCACCGTCCTCAAAGGCAGAGAGAGCGAGGAGACGGAGGGGGGGGAGAGGAGAGGAAGAGGGGGAGGTGTAGAGGGAGGGTTCACCCAAGTTTGGAGAAAGTAAAAGAGGGGAAAAATGTAAAGTTCTGGCAGGAGATCAGCTCGGAGCCTCGTGAAGCCCCCACGTGCTCCGTCACAACGAGGGAAATTTCAATAGGGACTTTGATTCCGAACATTTTCCGTAGCGACAAAAGACTGAAGCTAAATTTTGAGCAAAATGTTCAATATTTTTTCATCCGAAATGTGTTCTGCCAGCTAATATTCCATTTCAGCTTCGCCCCTGGAGGGTATTTATCAGCGGATGGCATGTGCAGTGGCTGAGCTGGGAGGCTTGTAATGGGATTGACAGATATGGGTTTTTTTTCGAAGGCGGGATGTTTTCACTCAGAAGTTGGAGACAGTTTGTGCAAATAGTCAATGTTTTACTAGTTGACCTGGTGGAGGTCACACATTTAGAAACACAAATCTGAAGAGAATACTGGAGAATACTCAGCTCAGAGTACCGATGCTGAAGAAATATATATTTTACTCCTCTACTGCTCACTTTATGGGTGTTATGTAACACGTGTGCTCGAAGCTACACGAGTCAGCTGCCCATCTGGATAGTGGCTGCTTGTGTAGTAACAAATCTGTTAGTTGCATTGAGGGGAAAGTAGCAGGGTCCCATGTCTAATAGATCAATTACATAGTGGTGCAGAGCACTTGTGTACTTGCAGACACCAATTCCAGCATTTCTGGCAGTATCACGGGCATTTCCAATACTGATATTGGTATCAGAACATCCTGTTTCAGCTGTCGAGCGTCAAAAAACGCAAAAAAATCTACAATTAAACTACAGCACAACCAACAAAGCTGATATTAGGGAGTCAAAAGATCCCTGTATTGATATATGTGCCATTTTTTGCACTGATAACGGATCAATTTGGTTATCAAACTGTTTCATATCGGCACATATCAGACAACATGCATGATATATTTGTAATAAGACGATTTCATTTGTCGTCCAGGCTCGAAATATCAAGTATCTCTTTCAAATGCTTAAAGCAGAGAGAGAGAAACTCTGGAAGACATCATTGGCTTTGAAAAATGCATTACACTTAAAATTATTGAACAGTTACACGATATTGCTTCTTAACAGTGGGATAATAAAATGGAGGGGAAAGAACGCCATTGGAAACGATTCTGCTGTCGGGGAGAAACCTCCATCAAATATTTATTTTAAGGCCCCGTGCATCATCCGGCTGATATATCGGCCTGACCCGAGCCGGCGCGAGGCAGCGCTGCAGGCCAGCTCCTGTCAGGAGAGACTGCACGAGTCAGCACAAAATTCAACTGAGTCAAACAGCAGAAGACGTGGCAGCGGCTTCAACTAGTCCATCAAGTTTAAGGATGATTCCCAGGCCACCTCGACCGGTTCATAAAAGGAGAGGCAGCGGGGTGGAAACGCAGGCGGGAAAAGCGTTCGGCTCGCAGGCCAATTTAACAACACCTCAACACTAATCAAGCCAATCAGAGCAGCAGAAAAGGCTCTGTATGTTTCCTCTGACACCGCTTAATGGTTTTTCCCGCAGCACCGGTATCAGGTCGACATCGGCTATCGTGATAGATTTTGTATTTCGGGATCCATTCTGCCCTCCTTCTCCTCAGACTCAGCAGGTCGTTCGCTGACTGCCTATCAGGACTCCTTCGCCCAGATGCCCGTTGTAAACAGGGGGGGGAGCGGCGCCGATCAGATCTGCTTTATTCTACAGGCAGACCAGGAATTATCTTCCCTCTCAATCCCAGATCAGCATGTGACTAAATGCCCCAGTTGTAAAAGCCAGACACAATGAGCAGAGCACAGTATTCCCATATGGTTACTTTCTTTTTTTTTTAAACCGGCGAAGCAGAAAACACAAGACGACTGCACCAAGAAAAAAAATTAAAGGATGCATTAAAAGGTTCCCTTCACACAGAGGCTCGGGACAAACACACACACACGTGGCGAGGAGATAAAGGTGATTGGCCTCAAGCTGAAATGACTGATTACAGGTAGTAACTATAGAAACGGAGCACTGCAGGAGGAAAACAGCGCAAAGAAACTCTACATTGGCAAGCCGAGACGGTGTCACATAAAAAGCGGCGCAGACTGTCAGGATCCCTCCAACATGTGAGATTATTTACTTTTTCTTCGGAGAGGAGATTTACATCAACCCAGGAAACCATAATAAGCCTCTGCGCAGATCCTGGAACAGCACGTCTGACAAACGGCGAAGGGGAAAATATGGAACAAGTGCAGTCGGGAATTTAACCATTTAATCCCTTTGACAAGGAAGGGGGAGAGAGACTCGACAGATTAATGCCAAATCAGAAGAGCTCAGGGCGAGATTTGATCCCCGCTATTGATTCCCCCTTTCCCTTACTTGTGCTGATTGTGCGATTCGGGGTTGAAACAGAGAAGAAATTTCAAGGATTTAAAGCATAAAATCGCAGCTGGACGCGTCTCCCATCCCGATCCACTGCGGGAGAGGACAGCTCGGAGACACCGTACACCGAAATAACAGCGCTGCATGTGCCGCTGAACTGCATGTTCCGACAGAAACAAGCTATCTGGTAACTTTAGACAGCCGGCGTCTGGGACAAACATTACTTGTGATATTTGACTAAACTTCCCCCTAAAATAGCTCCGTTCTGTGACGGCGGGGGGGATCGGATCCAAACTATTCCATCAGCACAGCAGCTCCTCGCTCAAGGCCCCCGAGACATCCATTCCTTACCGCGGGTAAAATCTCCGAATAACCGGAGAGGTGAACTTAATTTAACACTCGTTCGGTCTTTAATACCATTTGTGCAGTCTTCCGCGTAGCAGAGAACACTCCAGTTTTGTCACAACCTTTCCATTATTTAGGTTCAGTGCTTATTGTCATGTTTTATTCATCTATTTTGCGATACGCAGCCTTTCTGCAGCGACCGCGGGGGGCCCGGAAATGTGCACCAGGAAACCTACAAAGAGAAACCGAGGATGTGCCTGAACCAAAACTTAAGCTAATTCACCGAAGGAAAAAAAAGACAAATCGGTCGTTTGAGAGCAGCTCCGGAAATTAACGAAGGGCCCGCTCTCCATTTCCAGAATCATAGCAGACAGAAAAAAAAAAGAAGACGACGTCTCACGCAGTGTTTGGAGGAGGATTTGCTAAAGAGCTGACAGCAGAGCCACAATGAGCTAAATGCTCAAAGAGATGAAGTTTGAGTGGCCAAGCGCCTCCATTAGTTCCTGTTGCAAAAAAAAAAAAAACGCTTAATCTCCTGTCAGCTCCCCTCAAGCTCGTCCCCCAGGACTCGGAGCTCTCTGTCTCCCATCCATCACCTCAGCGGGGACCAAAGGGAGACTCCCCGAAGGAGCCGGGATCACAGCGATTTGCATTCACACTCCAGACCATCAAGGCCCAACAATCCCGTAGCGACTCCCCCCGCTATATCACGACTGTCATCCACATGAAACGCAGAGCGCCGCCGAGCAGCAATTACAGCTCCCTTCAAAAAGAGAGAAGAAATTAGCAAAGTCAAAATGCTAATGACTGTGTTCCGGTGGGGCCGCGGTGTTTGTTTCCGGGCGCCGTGCGAGGGGAAACGCTCCCCCGCCTGTTTCAGCGCTCCGCATCAAAACACCTGTTATAACGCCGTTCATGAACAAGGCCCCTGTAATTGTCCCCGGACCCCCCGCCGGCGCCGTCAATCAATCAATCAATCCGGCCGAAGCACCTGACATTTCGCGCACAAAAGGTAGATTTCGGCGCGCTTCGAGTGAGCCTGACAAACAGATATGGCTCAGCACGCCGCCGTCTGTCTCCAGTCGGAGTGAGCTGTTGTGCGTCAGGCTTCGTAGAAACCAAGCAGGTTGGCTGCGCAATTAACCCTAAAGAGCAGAAACAATGAAGCCGTCCGTCAAAAACAGAACGGGGAAATGTCACCCGAGGTTCACGTCTCGCGAGGGAACAAACACAGTCGAAGGACGGTGGCGCGCAAACCGACGCAGCTGCGTTGTGATGTCACAAGAGGAGCTTGCTACCAAACATCCAAACAGACAGAACTCACACTGCCGGAAATGAGTGACGGGAGCGAGCGGCGGGGGTCTCCGGCGGAGTGATTTTTAGCCCACATGCTGCCAAGTTATTACAAAGATTATGATTCGCAGCTACACGATTCCCCCCGGCCCCTCCCGCCCCCCCGCCGAATAATAGCACATTCAAAGTTGAAGCTTGTCCGCCATTCAGCGCTCATTTCCCAAACGTTTAATCCAACTAAGATGAGGAATTAGAGCTGGAAAATCTCCTTTAGCCCCACCGCTGAGAGCGATATCTACACGGGGGCCTCGCGCGGCGCCGGGGGCCCGGGGACGGCGCCAAGCCGTAAACAACCACCTGGTCGCTCGCTCCGTTCGCACTCAATTAAATATCAGTCCGCAGTACCGGGCGCTAATGTAAGAAAGCCGGAGCAGAGCTGCCGTTATTATTCACACATCCATTATTCTCAATGTTCCTTTTTTTTGATAATCTATTTGGCGAGCGGCGCCGAATCGTTCCCGCTTATGAATTTGGCACCCTTGTGTTTTTCTACAAACGGTTATTACAATGACAGGCGCAAATGGCTTTTTTTCCCCCTAATGGGTAACAGCAACAGGGCTTGTTGCTACCCGCATGTGTTAAAGACCATCCCCCCCCTCCCTCACACACACACACACACACTTGTTTGTGCTCGGGTAATGAGGGAAGAGTCTGGAACAGGTTGTATATCAATTAGGCCATCAAAAGACGGTGGGCATTTACGGCGACGCCCTTTAACCTCGCGGGGGTGAAAGAGCAAGAAGTCTTGTTTTTGCACGTCAGAGAGAAAATGAGTCCGGGGCCAACTGCTGGAATAAAACACCTCCGGAGCTCTTCCCCTTCTCGCGAGGACGTCTGAGGGCATGAATTATGCAGTCACTTTGGTTTTTAAATACGGCAGTTTAGGAAAAAAAAGGGAAAAGAGAGAACGAGAGCAAAGTGCATTCGTACGACGCCTAATTGGACTCAGAAAAACACCCCCCCCCCTCGCTTTACTCGACTGAGACGTTTCCAGGACGCGTTAAAGAGCCGCGTTGGAGACATTTTCCACTCCCCCGTGATTGAACAGCTTCAAAAAGATTTCCACCGTGAATCCCGAGGGAACCAGTTAATCCTGATCTTCTCCACAAGCAGAGGGATCACCTCAATGTAAATCAGACGGGGGGCTTTTTGATCAAAGTATTCAATCAGTCTTAAACACATGACGCCACGAGGAGCCTCGCAGCGAACAAGGTCAACGTCTCGGGTTGTTTCTCCAAAGCTTGGAGGGGGGAGGTGGAGGTGATGGGGCCCGGATGTGACAGAACCAGAAGACTCCTTTACTCCTCACAGTAGCTGAAGAACGAGGATGGGATCAGCGCCCGTCCAAACACGATCTGACAGATCCCGACCACACTTGACCCTCGTCCGTTCCCACTTTCTTAAAATAGGGCCTCTGGACACAATCTGCTCATCTGGGATGTAAACAAACCAGCAAACTCTGAGCTAAAGCCTTCAAAAAGAAAACAAACACTCTGAATAATGGATCACACACACACACACACACACACACACACACACACACACACAGGGGCTCTTGTTTTGGTTCCCAATTAGCAGGTTGTCAATAAACCCCAGAATGATGACGCTCCTTCTTCCCGATATCCGTCAGATGCACTTATTAAGCGCGCGTTTAAATAATTAGGCTCACTTTGGGAGGCTTTAATGTCACGGTGATCAATGTCAAATTATCACTCCGTTTATCAGCCACCCCTCCTCCTCTTCTTCCTCCTCACACACACACCTCACCCTCCAGCCAACACACACACACACACACACACACACACACACCTCACCCTCCAGCCAACACACACACACACACACACACACACCCTTCTATCTCTCTTTACCATCCATTACGCATTCAGGGCTGTTTCTCAGAATGTGACTGTGCCGAGAGACAAATGTCACAACATCCTGAGTCACCCTCTCTCACACACAAAATATCATGATTTATTACCAAAATAAATAATAAATAACAGCAAAAGGCCAGTGGGATTAAATCCACAGATTAAAAACCAAAAAAAAAATAAAAAAAGAAGGATTTGGATATTACGTCTCGTTAAACGCAGATTATTTCCACCGCTCGGCTGACAGGCAGGCGGCAGCTGAAGGGGACCCAGGCCACAGGTTTCAATTATCATTCAGGAGCTCGCCGCGGCTCCGAGTTGCCATCACAATGAGATATTGGAAAACTTGGTGAGCGCTGTCGGGCCCCGACGCGGCTCGCGTCTATCGCCATCTGCCTGCTGCCCGAGAAAATTCATTATTCCCGCAGCCAGATAAGTATTCTGCAGCCGTGTGGAGGAGCGGGCTCACACTGGACACACTTTCCACTTCTGTCTCTCTCTCTCTCTCTCTCTCTCTCGTGTGCGCAAAAAACACACAAGTGGCATCATCGACCCCGCACATCCACGCGTCAATCAAGCGTTATCGCAACAATCACGCAGCGCACGCACACTGTGTCCCCTCACCACCACCACCACCACCAACACCAACACCAACCACCCAAGTCCTGGCTTTCTCTGCGGGCTTACCTTGGACGTGCAGCGCCAGCAGGAGTATCCACATCCCCACACACATCGCCATGGCTCTCCCTCTCCAAAAAAAAACTATCCGGATCTTCCTCTGATGATGACCTGAGAGTTGAACGAGGAGGGGGGGGCTCACACGAGACGACAAAGACCGAGCATGTAACTTCTTCTGCACAAAAAAAATCCCACTTCGGTCCCCGTGAACTATAGTCCTCCTCCTCCAGCAGCAGCAGCGGAGCAGCAGCGGGAGACTTTTGGTGCGCTTCTCCTCCGTGCCAAAGCATCAATTTCACGTCTGGCGGGGGAGTTGTGCGGTGAGTGGAGCCTCGGAAGAGTCTCCCCCTGCGGTAGAAACGAGATCCAGGCGGGCTGCGGGAGAACGGGGGGGGAGTCTTTCAGGCGAGGAGAGTTGCGATCAGAGCGGCGCTTCTAGTTTCACCATCCAGCCTTTGTTGCTCCATCCACCGCAGCGACTGCAGGACTCTCTCTCTCTCTCTCTCTCTCTCTCTCTCTCTATCTCTCTCCCCCCTTTCCAGGCGTGTGGATCGGAGGTGAGGTGGGCGGGAGGTCCTCGATCGATGCTGCGCTGGGAAGTTTCCAACACTCAGCGTCAGAGTTGCTCCGGAGAGAAACGTCGCCTGTTTTTTTGTTTTTTGTGTGACACAGATAATCTGCCCGCGGTTTAGTCCCCGTTAAGTTCCCGGTTGTCCCGGTCCGGAGAGATCAGCACGCCAAGGCCGGTGAAGTTGTGGAAAGTGTGGGAATGGTCCCCCCTGTCCTGTTTTCCTTCCCTTCCCTGTTCCTTTTCCTCGCTCCTGGTTCGTGGATGAGACACAGTGTCGCTTTATCCCGCTCTGCGCACCGCCCCGCTGATCCGCCACCACAGTGTGTTGCTGCTGACTATCGCTGAGGCTTTGGGAGAGATCGGGATCGGGTGACGTCGTGCGAGAAGGGAGGAGCCTGGAGTGTCCTGCAAAAAAAAAAAAAAAAAGGGCTAAAAACCATCCCCTGGAACAAGCAGACCCCCTCCAGGAAGTGAGTCAAACTTCTTCTCGCGCGTCGAAACGTCTCCAAAAAGGACTCCTCGCGTGGCGCAGAAGGTGAGAGAGACAAGGAGTATTTTTAGGAGGATGGAGATGGATCCGTCGAGGAGAGAGAGAGAGAGAGAGAGAGAGAGAGAGAGAGAGAGAGAGAGAGAGAGGGTGGGGGGTGTACAGAGTCTGTACAGTCATGCTGAAATCATGAAACACCGCTCATATGTTGAAATCCCACAGAAACCTTGAGGACTGATATAGAATCAACTGAAGCTTCGTGGTATTTTTTATTAAAATCAAAATTTCCTTCAAAGGTTGAGGAAGTCGTCTCAAACACGATTTGACAGTTGGCCAAATGTAGTTCAGATTTTAGTGTGTTGTCAGTTTTCCCCCACGTGTCCAGATTAGAAACGCTGAACACAGTTAAATAAATCAAATTAAATGAAAATGAAATCATCTCATAGAGCCACAGAAGAAGGTGGGGCAACGAAACACAAAAAAAGAGCCACATGTGTCTGTTGTTGCATCATTAAAGGCGCAATATGTAGGAATATTAGTTTAAAAAGTTCAAAAAATTATAAACAGATTGTGATTAAATTAGAGTTTGACCACATGTCAAAGTCATCACTGTAGGTTGTGCTGCAGAGATAGACAGTTAGCATGCTAACCAGCTAGCCGCGGCCTGTCCTGACTTGTAGTACCACTCCGAGCACCCAGCCCGGACCGCTAGCAGCTCTGAGTAAACCAACAGGAACTATTTAGCGGTCACACTGGTGATACGCTGCCCCCTACTTGTTTGGAGTATGACTTCTTCAAGAGTCAAGTCTTACACACTGCACCTTTAATTTTCATATGATTTGTGTACGTGAGAAAAGAGCTGTGTTTTTCACATTCAGGGCACGTTCATGGATCCCCCCCACCCACCCCAAACCGCATGTGAGCCACAAGTTTAGCAAATAAGTCAGGGTGGGGCAGCTGAAGATAAAATATGATCCAAATAGTCATCCTCGGAGTCATCGTTCCTGCAGTGACACTGGAAAAAATCAATCTTAGGGGGAAAAAATGATTTACAGGAGTAATTTTCTTGGTGTTTAAGTGTATGCTTGTGCATTAGAGGGAGGGAGGGAGGAAGGGAGGGAGGGAGGGGGTCTACTTTACCTCACGAGCCAGCTGTGAGCTGACGCATCGCACCCAGCCCCCTTCTTTTCCTTCCTTCCTTCCTTTCTTTCTCCTCACTTCCTCAGCCGTTCATTCCTCCTGAAGCGGCCCGACAGGATCAGGCATGTGAAGGTGCTGCCTGCAGATGAATGGGGAGGATGGATGTGATAACACTTCCCTCTTGTGGACAGTACTTCTTCAGATAATTAAAACACACCAGGACCAACATGCTTCACGTTTCACTGACGCTTGCGGTCAGAATCCCGCGCTTTGGTCACGATTCACGATCGGCGCCACTGAATTAACTGCTCGAACAGCAAGAGGAATCACCTGGTGAGACGAAACAGCGCCGGGCCAATTGGTTATTAGGGTCAGTGTGACACGGCAACATAAATCAAACCGCGTTAAGCGGCGAACCACACGCGCCGCCACGCTATCATTTATAAGTGAAGGATGCGAAGTTAACCAACAAGCCTGCAATCCTGTTGAACACAATAAAGCCCGACTGGTGCATTCTGGGAGCATAGAGATAAGCTCCCAGACTTGACATTTTGTTTTGTGCAAAGGAAAAACAAAAGGGGGATGCTGCTTGAAATTCTGCGTGCCTGTTTTCAAAGTAATGGTTTTAACTAAATGGAATCACTTCAGCTGAATGTACACTGTGTACTCTGCAGTCTACCGTCTACACACAAGCCAGCAGGAGCATATCGAGAACTATGAATACGATATACAGTGAATTAACAATTAGTTCTACACTACATTTTACCATTCGGAAGATAATCACTTCACTTTATAAACCTTTAAAAGGTCAGCGCAGCCGCCGCCCGAGGGCGTTAAGAGATGGTGCTGAGACATTATCACTAATGTGTTTATTCAAAAATATAGAGCCAGTGATACAATATGAGGTGCTGGCTTTCATTGGATTTTGATGAAGATTGAAAATTTGGAGAGCGGGAAAGGGAGCATGAAATATTTATTTTTAATATGTGCCCTTGAGCAATAACCGCCCCAGTGGTAGTCGCTCATTGGTCAGCGGCGGTCACGCTTCGCAGCAGGCGTGTAAAGCAGCGCGAGTTCAGGATCTCTGCAAACTTCCCTTGACTGATAATATCTAAAAAAGAAAAAAAGTCCAGGTCTGCCTCTTGACTTTGGTGCATTAACTCCGCTGCCCCCTCCATCGAGCGGCCGCGGCTGTGATTGATTTACAGGCGAGCTGATGAAATTTGATACACTCATTCTGAACTACAGCTCGCGTCGGAGCTCAAGGCGATGCCCCGGACCGGCGTGGAGATTTAGGAACCGCTCTGCATAATGAATATCTGGAGATGCAGAAGTAAAAGTAGAGATGGCTAAATCACAGGGTCGGTTCGATAAAGGTAACGGGCGAAGGGTTGTCTGATTAATACGTCAACGTCAAACAAACGGCGATGATGCATCTCTCTGCAGAGAGAAAGCAATTTATGTTTTGATGATGACAGTTTGAGCAACCAGCAGAGGCAGTCGCACGCTAGTCGGCTTTCAAGCAGGATGGATTATTGGGTTTTTAGTTGCCATAACAAATACAGAAGTAGATCACATGTCGAGTCAGACTTCAAACATTGTATTACCTGCAACAATTGTCCAGCCCAGCATGATGCTAAAGCACATCATACGCCCTTTGATCCACTGGAGGAAACCGTGTTAGTGCCTATAATGGATGACTGAGGTGGATGGCTCAAACACGAGGCTTTCACAGAGGGTTTATTTCCCATACGAACCCAACGATCAGCATCAATTGTTTTAGGAGAGTTCTTATTCTCACCCAAACCAAAACCTCTTCCCAAACCCAATCGAGCGGTTTCCATTACCTGAAATGTTTTTCCGCAAGCTTTATTTTGAAAGTCAAACTGGATATTGGGTATTTATTTCAGTACTTATAGTGCTGAAAGTGGCAATATCACAGTGTAGAAATACATAAAACATCAAATATCAAAATCAAAATATATTTAAAGTGGCAATCTCGAAGATTTCTGGAAGCAGCATTTTTTGGACCTCACTTCCCAGAGATCCAGTGTCGCCTGTGTGACGTCAGTCAGTTGGCAGCTTCGCCACGCCTCCATCACATTTCATTCCATTCATTCCTCCATTTCATCGTCCGCTGTCATCGGTCTTTTCCTTGTTTGTTCATCCATGACCGTTAACATTAACGTTAACCGTTTACCCCCGATGCTAGCAGAGACCAGGACAAACTAAACTGTTATGCCGCGCGAAACCCCTGCTGGGTGAGCGCGTCGCTAACTGTGCACCGCTTGTGATATTTTTTTCCCGGGAATGTTGCCAGCGACACCCAGTGTACGTCTTTGGTATTACAGCAACTGCAGGCGCTTTCATAAGCGGGCCACAGACTCAATCATCATTGTGTTACCTCATTTGACGACTTAACAGATATTTATTTACATCGAAAATGTTCGAGATTATTAGTTTAAAGTATACCAAAAGTACTCATCATGCAGAAACTACACAATGGACCGGTGTGTGTATTACACACTCTGATGTGATTTGGTGTGACACAGGGATGAATTATCACATGTAACGTGATCTTTTCCTCTTACTATAAGACTTACTTCTCTTATTTTGTAAAAGCAGAAGAAAATCGAATCTATTACAACCCCAGAAAACTCAATAGACAAAAACAACCTCATTCCCTTACAGTGTGTCTTATATCAATAACTGTGACACAGGGCGTGACTCTAATCTGCTTCAGACCCTAAATCTGTCATCACCGCAGGCACTGATGCAAACACTGATTTATAAAACCCGACATCTGTCGTATTGGTGACCCGATGTAAGCTGTCCCAAACTTGCAATTGTGAGCACAAAAATGATGTCAGAACTTTGGCAAAGTGCTGATGAGCGAAAGAGAATCCAGGTTTTCAGCGGTCCAGAATAGCATGAAATCTGCATTGGGCCTGACCCAAGTCTGCCTCCCTGGAGAGCAGACGACTCGTCTGATCCAAAACTGTTAGTGTCTCTGGCCTGAAAAACATGTGATAGAGAAATCTACGTCCTTCAGAAACTCTGTCTCCAGCTCTCTGTGTTTGTTCCGCACAAAGACGGCAATGTTTAATTATATCTACATCGATCCTTCAACATAAAGATCTCGCAAAACACGATCCTCAGACCGGGAGCAGACTTCCTCCTGAATGCAGCGTTTTAATATTTGGAAACAACAAAGAGCCCTGTCAGGCTGCTGTTAACCGATTCCTCCCAACAGTTAATAATGTGCAATTATATGGCTGCAAAAAAACAGAAAAAGATCGACCATTATGAAATAATGGCCTGATGCAGTGGAGAGTAATTATTTCACCCAACAGACTTACACTGGCGTGTTGTTATGTTTTCAATCCCACAACTGAGTGATGTCACCAGGTAGAAATACGAAAAGTCCTCAAAAACACACACACACAAACACGGCGAAGAGGAGGGAAGCCGACGCCGCGCCGTATGAGGCAACTAATCTCCTTCAGAGCGAACGGAGAGGGAAGGAAAAGGAAAAGGTCTTATCAAACGTTTACAGTGTTTTTTATTGACAGCGTATTATCTCCGACTTCAAATATCCAATCAAAGGGACAGAAATTGGCTCTCTGGCATTAACAGCGTGCGCTCCAGAATCACTGGAAGGAGAGAGACGAGTTAAACTCTTAGTAGAAAAGCCCAGAAAAACATCAGATGACTCGTCTCATCTCTGAAACCTCGGGGAAGGAAAATACCTGCGCGGCAGCGGATGAGAGTTGTGAATATGATGGTTTATGAGGTTTGTATAACAGTGGACATAAGGACTTTTAAATATACATATGGATCCGACACCTGTCTTCTGTATGCTCACTGCACGCTCAACTGAACCGATATGCAAATGGAAACATCTGGACTCTGCTGTCTTTCATGTGAAACGCACAATATATTCTCCGTGTCGTGTTTAATGTCGCCTGCATATTTAATGGAGTCCCGTGAACTGTCCTAAACAGGATAAATAATGTCATCATAAAGTGAAATGAATTGAAGTTAATGCAACCTTTAACAGGCCTCTGTGATTTTGCTACCGACTCCATTTTTGGTGCCTGATTTGAGACAGAAAATGTAAATATTAAGCAGAAAAGCTGATACTGTTTAACACCTTTTGAAGGCATCTTTGGTTTCCCATATAATATCTTGAGATTTAAGGATAATTTCAGCGTATATACTGCCTTCAACATGATAAGAAACATACTTACACACATACTACGCTACTGATTCTGTCTAAAAATCCTCTTAAGGCTTGCAAAATCTAGTAAATGTGATGTATTAGCCTGGAATTATCAAACAAAACCAGCAACCTAGATATAAATCAATCAATGAAAACACTGTCATCTATTAATTGATTGGTTGTTTGGTCTATAAAATGTCTGAAAATGGTTCAAAATGTTTCCAAAAGCCCAAGATGACATCCTCAAATGTCTCGTTTTGTCCAGAACCCAAAGATATTCAGTTAAGAGTCATCGCAGACTAAAAACCAGAAAATATTCACAATTTAAGAAGCCAGAATCAGATAAATTAAACATTTTGTTTCTTCAAGAAATAACTTTAAAGTAATTTGTGATTCATGTAATAGCCGATCGACTAATCGATAAATCATTGCAGCTGGAGAATGCATGTGATTAACTGTGGTTAAAGCAGAGATGTGGATCCAGATCTGTGCCTGATAATAAGAAAAACGCCCTGTGATGATACTACATTCTTTTTCATAAGAGAGGAAACAGGCTTTGTAATAAAAAAAGAAAATATTTCGTAATCATAACAAAAGACCTTGTTACTGCGAGGGAACCCGGTGATTCTTCTTTGTCAAGTCAAACACAATACACACCCGGAGTTCAGGGCTGTGTTTTTTTTTATTCCAAAACCAAGCCAAAGCGCAAAAATGATGGCTGACTAAAGAAATACAGATGATGCACTGTAGCCGTCAGCATTTCAAATTGTGAGCATCGAGCAGGTATTCAGTCTTTTATTTATGAATCCTGATGTGTTTCGGTTACGAGACAAGGAAAGATGATGTACTGGCACGCGTGGGTGTATGTGTGTGTGTGTGTGGTTAACGCGTGTGCGAGAGAAAAGACTTTGGATAAGTCTTTCCCCTTCAGGGAGCGTTTAGCGAAAATGTTTCCAACTTAAAGAGGAAATCAATCTCTAATAAAGTAGCAGAAGCCACATCCTGTTACTCACCGACTACAGTAGACGAGTAAACTAGGTGGCTGACAAATGAGTGGATAACAGCTCGCGGTGAAGGCTGCTGCACGGGCACACAGTCAAATCTGCAGGGATACAACTGACCTCTGTCTGCTACCTAGCTGCCGCTAATGAATGAGCATTAGCCTTAGCTCATGGGCTGTTTAAGAAAGAGAGAAGTATTGTGGCAGAAAGCTGAGCCGAGAGAAAAGAGGGGTTTTGTTGGCTCCACAACGTATGAGGACACATTATCACATAAATAAAGTGGGAACTGAACTCTAATTGAGTTTCTTAATTAGCGTAATGCTAACGGTTATTTAACACAGGGTGTGTCAGGAATCCCTGCTGCTCGCTATCAACAAATGATTGACACGTGATGAAGATTAGCTGGATTTTAGTTCAGTTAAACTTCTTTCAGACCCATGTGTTTGCTCACGCTCTCTCAGAACAGCACCTGACCCCGAAGTTTATCTGTAATCATCGATTTATTTGTGTTTTTAATCCATCCATCACGGGCAGTGTCATAGTCTCAGTATCATAGTGGCACTTAAATCGAACGGCTAATCCTCTTTCTTAGAGCGATTGATTTGTTGTATCATCCTTTATGAGGTTCTAGGTTAGCAACTCCATCATGTCAGTGCTACCAACACTATTATTATTGCTTAGCTTGTCGTCTAACGCTTCGAAAAGCCTTGAACGTGCGGCCGGTGCGTCAGTGATGATATGTTGTAGCATCAAAATATAGTATCACCCATAATCGTTACCCCGATAACCTCTCCAGTAACTTCCCAGTGCTGTTTTGAGAGCGGGTGAGCAAATATATGGGTCAGAAACTTTGAGAGTATCAATCTAATCTGATAACGTATATTAATTGATACGCTATCAGATTAGATTGATACTCTCAAAGTTTGTGACCCATATATTTGCTATTTGTATGACGTGACTGTGAATTAGCATTTCCTGACCGATGACGAACTAATCGCATAGAGTTACAGTGACTTGATCATTTTATTAATGGACAGGGATTCATGATACATCCCCATTTAATTCCTGCATCAAATTATCATTTATACCCGTATTATGAAGTGTTACCAACCTGATCATTACGTACTTAAAGCTGTGAGTCAAACTGAAGCTCCGAGCCGCCGCGATCTGCCCCGTCAATTTCCCCGAGTATGAATTCTCCCTCCGAACATCTCTGATTCTTTATATTCTCCCGTCTTTTCAAAGCTGTACTAAATACATTCACCCTTGATTTGTGCGGCTCTCAGCTCTGGTTGAAACTGTGCAGAAGTGTTGTGATTGCATTATCTCTGCAAACTGTGGATCCAACAGCCACATCTCAGCACGGAGGCACTTTTGCAGTGGCAGCAGGATAAAATCTCTGCTCCGAGGATAATGAGATGGATCACATGCGTGGCAGCACTCGCTAAGTTACATGGTTTTAACTATCTATCAATGGGCTCATTTTCAAGCCACTTCAGCCGCCTATAGCCCGGCTGGGCTGTCTCCACTTTGACTGGCTGCCTTGTTAAAATGTGGATGTTTCTGCTCTCGCACACACGGAAAATAAATTATCATTCTGAGGGTGCCATCAGCCGTCCCTAAATCACTCACGGCTTCATAATCACAGTACCTTCCTGGTGGCAATAAGCCACATTTATTTCACTCATCAGCGCTAAAAATAGACAGGGTTTAGCGTAGCTGTTCCTCTAAAGCTGTGGAAGGCAGGTTACTGGTGTCCATGTGTGCCAGCCGGGGTTGATTTGCTTTCAATCCCATCAATTCAGATTGTAAATAGAAACCCCCTCATTTGCTAATGGTCGAGCATTCATTCGGATATCTCCTGCTTCGTTATGAATACCTTTTCATGCCAAAAGCTTTTTACATTTTTTTTTGAATTTTGAAGAATATCCACTTTGCTGAATTGATTGCTGAATGGTGAACGAATTGAATCCAGCTTTTGTGCCAGCATTCAAAGCCACGGTTTAGCACATGTGCTTCACAATTTTTTTCGCAGAAAATGTTCCAGGCCTGTCCTGTCTGATAAAACGCCTAATATAATTGACATCCTTCCTCCTGCTATACAACACGGATTTGCAATGCGGGGAAAACAAGCCCCAGTGGTGCCGCGAGACTCCTCGTAAGGAAATAAAGAGTCTCCATTACCTTCGGCTCGAGGACACCACTGGAATATTCAAGGATAATTCAAAATCGGCTACGCCCATGAACCACACCTCTCGGCTGTGGTATCAAGAGAGCGAAGAGTCGAAGCAAGGTCGAAAAGTAATGTGGGAAAAAAAACTTCCACAATGTTGTTAACACTCCGTATACGACTACATCAGCAAATTCACAAAACTAATAACGACAAAAAAAAAAACTCCTTCTGTTAGACTCTGAGGAGGACACCCGAAGGTGACACAGCTGCTCTGCCATTATGTTGCCATCAGAGTCTCAGTCCTCCAGTTGGGATGCTTGATGATTCAGCGTTAACTTAACCAAATCACTTGTTTATGTAATTATATTGTCTATCATCTGCCGTGTCACCTACAGTACGATCATTAAACCCAACCCCTCGTCGTGCGAATGTCTCCACAACACTGTGCACCCCCGATGTGCTGTTTGCATACAACAAATATCAGCCATTACAGTAATAAGAGGGTTCGTTTCCCTCTTTATTCTTATCACAGATTGAAGTGAGCACGTACACATGTATGCAAACAGGCATGATAAACCAACAACCAGACAATACGTGGGTGATGACAGGGAAGGAGATGGATTTATAGGAAATGTTGTTTTCCTTGGACTATGTAAATGAATGCAAAGCAAATGTAGAAAAAACCAAGATTGGACATTTTGAAATGCTGTCTGCATCGGGCTCAGGCTATTCCAGACTACTGCCCGAGGCGGGTGATTTCATTTCTTTATTTCAAAGGAATACATCATTAGAAGTGTTTTCAGAGAGATACACGCTTTCTGTTGGAGCCTATTAACTTCTATTTATATTTCATGATTTATTTACCAGCAGCTTATTAGCATAAGTTTATTAGGGAGGAGTGACACAGAAGGCCACTGCAGGTCTGCCACTGATGTGAGAAACACTTAAATAAGCCAGCAGTTCCAACGGGAGCAGCGTCTGGAAAGGACTTCTAAGCCAGTCGCCATCACGCTCCGACCTCTTGGGGCAGATGTCTGACACACCGTATACCTGGGATTAGTATGTCATGTGCAACATGTCCTCGTATCTTAATGACTGGATAGAACAAATGCCAACAACAACCAAAATGACCGTTGGGGAGTACCAGCGACAGGCCTACTGGACCTTTGTCGTACGCTCAGTTTGGTTAGGTTTAGGAAAGAAAACTACTTGGTTGGGTTTAGGAAAACATTGTAGTTTGGGTTAGAAAACGTACGTTGTGTGTTGAAGTCCTGATCTTCTTTAACTTGACCCTCGATCTCAAATGAAGACTGTATCCCTCTTTATACTACTTTACCTGACGCCCTCCTTTGCTGCCATAATAAATATTACGGCCACTAGAGGTCGCCACCTAACAAGAAACATAAACACGGGTCAGAATCAACTACTTTCACAGTCCACCGATATGGTCTTTTCACTGATGAGGACAGGCTGGAAACGATCGATCTTGGTTTGGGTTAAAGTAAGCAGGCTGCGTTATGCGTGTTTTGTAGTGAAGTACATACGTTACGGAAGTTACAATGACTTGTGGTTGCACACAGGACATGACCGGTCTCCTTGGTGAAAGTCTGGATGTGTTTCATCAATCCACCCTCCCAGAGCTCCTCCATATGTGGACTTTGCCTCTTTTTCAGTCACCTGACTTCCTCCTTTGTTCCGTCGTCATTACTACGACCACTCTAGGGGAAGCCGACGTTGACCTGGATTACACTTTGATTCGATGCTGATCCGTCCCTCCGCTGCTGTTCAGACTCATTGTTCTGCGCAGCGACCGCTCTCTGGCCGACGACGCCCGCCTCACGTGTTTAAACCTTCTTGTGGTGTTTTGATGTCTATGCTGATTTGGATGTGTGGTCCCCTCGCGCATGATTGGATCCACTTGCTTGCACTCCATCCACTGCTTCCCGTCTGACATCCCGTGCACCCTGATTGGAGTGGCACCAGTTCTGGCCCTCCAATCCAGAGGAGACAATTTGGGGACTGGAAATGACAAATGTCTGGCCAGCTCTACAGTCAGGGCGGCTGATGTCTTCAGGCTGCCAGCTCGCCGCTGTGCCTCTCGTCGTTATGCCAGACTGTTGTGTCAATTAGTGTTTATTCCTTGTGAACTAGCACTGAGGCACTCGTCAGACTACCTCGGGACTGCGCCAGGCCTATTTTTAAACACACCAATTATTTTTGTTACAACAATCAGATGAGGCAAAAGTTAATTGTAAAAACTAGTTGCCTTTTGGAAGAACATATCATTTTTTATATAATATGAAATAAAATAAAATATATAATTCCTTTTTTTTTAAAGTAAGACTCGTTGTATTTTGGCTGTGGTCGTGTTGCTATTGTTTTGTTTTGTTTGCGCTCCTCACCCTGTAATCACGGTCTGTAATCACAAAAATCAAATTAAATTAAATTAAATTAAAATAGAATTAAATAAAAGCAGTTCCCTTGTGTAGAAACACCAGGCTTGGTGGTGCAATTTCGGCAGTCTTCTAGTCTTTTGGTTAAATGTATTCCTTTGATTCAGACAGCATTCTTTAGCCCTTTTTCCTCTGTAGTTTGCCTCATTTATTTTCATTGTAGCAATTCAAAGCTCCTCGTGAATAAATAACTTTATTAATACCAAAAAACTGGTTTGATGTTGCTTCACTTCTCGCTCATGAGCTGGGCTGTATCAAGTAAAATGTTTTGATGTCACCATATGTCAGTGTGGAAATGAATTCATTTAGCATAAAACATAATCATCGTTATCATCATCAGCATGTCATCCCGTGTATTTTCTCTATTTAAGCGAAAGGCAAATAATTGGTGGTTTTTCTCACATAAAAGTTATGAAATTCAGCCGCCTGCTGCAGCCGCGGTATATCCAATAAGACTGTAATCGCTATAATTGGATAGGAAATGTTCAGTCTTTGATACAATAAATACCACTGAATAAAATAGTATCATATTATATTCCTAAAACCACAAGTGTATCGTCAAGCAAAGAGTTTGGAGGAGAGCAGACAGATCAAGGAAAACGTTTTCCATAATTATCTTCAGACGGCATGTTTTATGCTCTTCTTCCTCGCCGCTTTAATGCTTTAATACAGCAAGAAGTGGTCTCTTGGTTTAATCACCACTACCCACAGAGCAGTAGTTTTCAGTCTTTATTTTTGAATATTGCACCGCTCCTCTCCTCTCCTCTCCACACCTCTAGTTTCTTCCTTTTTATTGCGTTCGCACAGCCGGAGACTGAGCAGCTTCAAGGGACGGTCTCTGCGCAAATCTCCATATACATTATGCGATAAGCTATGCAAATATGTGTGCATCGTGTAGGAATTATATCATTTTATGTTTTCTATATGCTTGTTTACGACCACAGATTTGTACTTCCATGTTTTGTGTATGCAGTTTTAAAACAGAAGGGACTCTGAACATCCATATAGACCGATTGGGTTGTTTTTTCAGTTGTTATGTGGTAAACGAGCCTCAAAATAGCGACTTATTTACACCTTTTCATTCTTCGTCCGTGCTTGCATTCATCACAGCAGTGCATGTTTCAGAGCAGTGTTGTCGCCTGTAGCTGCCAGGCATCGTCTCATCACAGCAAAGTCGGATCTCCTTTGGTTTGTCTCATTTTTGCAACAAGATAATCAAAATGGAAAAAATAATTGGGCTATTCCTTAAATCAATCAGTGTAGAATATACAATAAAGAGCTGATTTGACTTTTCGGAGGAGACCGTCTGCTGATTCATTCACATAATAAGGAAGACAGACAATGTCTGCACTCCATAAATACACGTTAATGCTTTTAACAGCGCGGCAGCAGACAGAAAGTGATTTCACCGCTTGTGTTCTTGCAAATTTCAATGTAATATTCTGCTCTGCCATCAATATTAACAATTATAAATGCCATCAGATGTGCATCCAAATCCGATCAATAGCTCTTATGTTAAGCTTTCAGGAAATGCTCTGCAGGCAGGAGATATATTTTATTCTGTCATTTGAGTGGGATGATTATCTGGAGTCGGCGTTCACAAACTCCGCACAGGAAAAGTTTTAGCGAAGAGTGACTTTTTCCTCTCCAAAACATTAAAAATGAACTCACGTTGGAGGAAATATTCTAATCCCATAATAGCCCGTATTATATAACCACTTACTTATACATTGGGACACTTTTTATGTCCTCACTGCAAAGAGCAAAATTAAAATGGCAAGGCTGTGATTGCACATCATTTGAAGTGTTAACCTTAAAGGAACAGTTCACCGAAAAAATGAAAATTCAATCATTATCTACTCACCCTGATGCCGATGGAAAGTCAGGTGAAGTTTAGTAGTCCACGAAACATTTTTGGAGCTTCACAGCTAAACAGTGTTACAGTATTCTCTGAACAACTGCAGTAGATGGGGACTGAGCACAATAAATAAATAAAATGGCTCCTAGTTTCCAGAAGCCCAGAGATCACAGATTTATTTATAAAGATGTCATTTGTTCACCCTTTTATAAGCAGAAATCTTCACTGTGGCTGCTAACGCACACGCTGTCTGAAGTGGGTTCGCGCTCTCGACGCACCTCGCGCATTCAGGGTGTAAATTATGTCTTGTAGAGACTTGAAGTGCGTCGGACAAGCTGCTCGGAGCCATTCTCATGTTTTCTCAGCAGTTTTTTCTATGTTTTAAAGCAAATCCTCAGCTGTTTTGCTGTGAAACTCCAGAAATGTTTTGTAGACTATGAGTTTTCATTTTCGGGTGAACTGTTCCTTTAAGAAATGTACCACTAATAAGCTGTTTGAGAAAAGGTAAACCAAATGTCCCCCTCCCCAAAAAAAGGTTATGATTGGTTGTGGCAGGTAATGATGGATTAGTATATCCATGTATTATACAGAATAAAATACAAGAAACGGAACTTTACGAAGATTTAAGTTCACAGAAAAGTCTGTGGAGTTAAACTGCTGAGCAAGATGCAGAAAAGAGGACCCAAGTGCTGTGAGGAGAGGATTATATCTGGAGATCTTTAATTTCAGTCTCGGGCTTCAAAGGCCTGCAGAGAGAAAATGAGAGAGTTGGTGAGTGACCAGTGGGCTATCAGGAAATGGGTGGGCAGTGACACAGGGCTCATCACAGGGACCATTCTGGAGGTGCACACAAGACTAAATTACTCTGACTGTCTGAATAAATTCTAGCTGCGGGCAACAGCCAGCTCCAGCATTTTATTACGACTGAAACATCTGAAAAATAAGTCATGGAGTCAGATTATCATTCCTCATCTGCGGTAAAAGCTCAGAGAAATTGAATGATGTAACACATTTAGGTGTGGCGTTTTCCCTTTTTTTTTGTTTTCTCTGAGAGATCAGGAAAACACGTTCTGTCTGACAGAGGGATGGAGAGCTGTTCGTATCAGGAGTACTCCAATGCATCTTGTTTATTTCCGCATTATCACAGGAGGGGCCGCGGAAACAGCTCCAGATCAATCCTCTTTAATGCTTATGTGAGAGAAACATCTGGTTTTCAATTAGATATTCAGCAAGCCCCGACAACAGGGGGTTACCTCAAAGCTGCGGCTGTGTCACTGGGCCTGCAATAATGATGAGGCTAATGTGCCTATCGAACGACACGTGGATCGAGAGCTCAGCCAGCTGCAGTATCTTAAGATAGCTCGGCGCAGTCTGTTTCTTCTGATAAGGGCGCAATCTGATTCAAAGAGATCAGGCGTGCTGCAGGAATATAAGTCGTCTGACAGGAAATAAAACCCAGTCAAAAGCCACAGATTAATAAATCCACACCCTCAATCAGAAAAACGTGATGCTGTCATGTTGGTCTCATGTACCTGTTTGAAATCCCAACAGTCCGCCGGCCTATCTCTGATGCCTTTTTGCCTGCATGAGTTTGAATAATACCCTCTGAGCATGCCAGGGGGTTATCAGCTTTCACCTCCCGGTAACAACCTGTCTTATAAAGTTGTTTTGAAAAGGAGTTTTTTTTTTTTGTTTCAGCCGAGGTAGCAACATTTGAGAATACGGAGATAGCTGAAATAAATAAATAAATAATGAAAAAAAGAGGATCTGCTCGAGCTGATAAGACTTCAGGATGGTAAAATTGATTGCAGTCTTTTTCCCTCAGCGAAAAATGTGGATATTGCTGATCTAACCAGAATCTTGCAAACAATACAGAAGAAAGGGAAGGATTTCCACTCATAACATCCTGCATCTGTGATAGTCAAATAGCTTAGTTCAAGGGCCACTTTTGGGACGTGATGGGAGCTGAGGGCCAGTTGATAAAACTCAGTTATCACTGCGAGCCTATCGACATTCGCTCTACATGTTTATCTTTGCGGCAAAAAATGATTATGCGTTGTAACTGCAGTTCTATGATCACAGGAGGAGACCTTTGAAGGGCTCTACAGGTTTGGAGCGGGACCGGATCAGCGCCGGTGTTTCCCCTGCCTGATCCGACATGGTATTTCTCTCCTGCATGTGTCTGACATGCATGGAGAGGAGAAGTGAGGCATGTGCCCCTGCTGCTGCCTACACTTTCCCCCCAGGCCTCTAACCCTCTTCTAGAAGGAGCGTACGAGCTGGTGATGATCAGAATGCTGGTGCTCTTCGGCCCGAGGCTGACGAGCTCTGGCAGTCGATCCAAACATCCCTCTAGCAGCTTCCACAGGTCGAGGCCGTGGGTATGATTGTAGAAAACAGTGAGTGCCAGCTAAATTACGAAAGTATTCGACCGAAAAAATCCCACCCCATCCCTTCAGGCCTTTCTACAGAGCCACTCCTTCGAAGCACATGGATGTGCACTGCCTGACTACACAGACACTGACTGCCCCATAGCTCTCACTGGCTAGCTGGGAAACGTGTTAGCAGCTATGTTGCTTTATTCAACAAACTTTATTAGCTTTGTAATGTAATACATAAATAAACAACTCTGTTAAAAGCCAAGTAAAAAAGCCGTCATGAACATACCTCAGTCTGAAAGGACTACCAGGCGTGACAGTTACTCCTTACTGCTGTGTGCTTTGTGCTAACTGGGGTGACCTGGCTCAGGGGCTGTGTGCTTTGTGCTAGCATTAGCTGATAAACAAGGCTGTTGCTGCTGCCGCGACTCCTCTATGACTCAGGGCTGTGTGCTTTGTGCTAGCTGGATTTGGCCTGGCTCAGGGGCTGTGTGCTTTGTGCTACTCGGTTAGCGGCTGAACAGCAGTCTGTCACTGCTGCTGCTACTCACACGTCTTTGGCTTGCTTTGTGCCACTGAGTTAGCGACCTGCTGAACAACAAGCTCAGAGGCTGTGTACTATAAGTTCAGCACACTGTTGTAAGAAAACACCTCGCATTATCATTAACAACGTCAAGCTAGTATGTTGAAATTGGGGAATTTTGGCTGCATGTTCTCTGTCATTCTTGTGACACTACAAACTCTAGAAATACATCCGTTAGCCTTGTGGAAGACTCCCATCATGAACTATGAGTGCACAGTGCAAAGGCTAGAGTGTGTGCAGGCAGGAAGGCACGTAGGTAGACAATTGGATGGGCTTATTTGAGGCCAACAACAGCCACAGATACTGGATTTGTTTTGTTTTATTTGTCCGAGCGTTTGATTAATTGATTCCTGTTGGGATTCTAAGAGAGTTTCTACAAATACAATGAAAAATGCTTAATTGCCAGAAACCTCTCACAGCATCCCACCCTTGAAATACAATAGGATGATCCACCATCACATTTGCTTTAGGAGTTTCTTAGAAGGCAGCATGACTCACACAGTCAAAGTCAGTATAATTAGTCTTAGTCCTGTTTCAAATGTTCTTGTAAGTTTTTAAAAATATTTACTCACCCTCACTGTACGTTTTTTGTTTAGTCAAGTTTTAGTTCACTAAATGCATTTTTCAAAGGAAACCAAAACTATTTTAGTCTAGTCCACTATGATAGTAATGTGAAGGTCAAATGAACACAGCATTTTAATGTCACCACATACAGGTCAAATATTTTAGCTGCTCAGGTGTTAGGTGCTGTTTTTAGCTTTTGGCTAGTTAGCTCACTGGATTTAGACTGAAGCTCCGACAGCTGCTCAAAATAAACCTTCAATCCAGCTGACAACATCAGCCTTTCCAACACAGTAACCTACATACTCACCCCCCGTCACATCACGTTCATGTCGGCCTACTCCAGCATATGACCCACAAACACACACACACACACACACACACACACACACCACTGAGTCCTGTCTGTCTGCTGCCAGTGTAGCTCTGATGGCAGGACAGAGTAAATGAGATCTGCTCCATAGAAAAAAACAGAGTCTATAAGATTGATCTACTTTCTTTTTGTCAATGAAAGGTGAAGTTTTTATCTTTTAAACTACATTTTATTCTTGACTGTATTCTTCAACAATATTGCATTTTGATTAGTCACAGCTGGTGTTTAATGATATCGGTACCATCTAGTCATTGTCTAGTTTCACCACGGAAAACAAAAGGGTTGATGACGCATGGTGGTTAGGTCGGCTGGAAAGTGTCACAATAGCCAAGTTCATATTCAATACACCAGGTTGAAATTCACAAGAATTTCCCTTTAACTTCCTCACTCGCTAACAGGACTTCTCCCAACCAGCCAAGTGACAAAAGGCCTGTTGATTATGATGATAAACAGCATTTGAGTATACATATTTCAATGAACACGGATGTAGAGACGGGTGACTCAACCTTAAAAGCCCCTTGAGAGGCTGAAAGCCTTTTTAAGTGGAACACCGTGCACTCTACTGGTGAGTAAAAACAAACTTTCTGGACCTGTGCGATCAATACAGGCATCCTGCCACCACTGCAGCAGTCATTGATTGAATAATGTGCGGAGCATCGTGCTGTTTTTCAAACTTGTAACAAATAAAGGTGCCTTGAACGGCCAGTATTGGAGAAACAAAAGGAAATGGGGTCTGGTTGCTGTAGAACTGCGTCTCCTGATGGGAGAAAGATGACCGCGCTGTTCTCGGGGGGAGTCCTGAAGCATAGCAGCATTTTATCATCCTTTTAAAATACAATGAGGTGTATTGGAACAGACGTGATTAACCAAATACAAGTAATCACCAAGAAGAGAATTTCACTTTTGGAGGTGTAATTTCAGTGCAGACACTCCGAGCCTTTGAAACTGGCTGAACTAATGGGCTTCAAATCAATGTGCTGCCTGAAAACTACTCTGCAGCCCCTATACCAAGTGATGCTGCATTTAAATGACCATAATGCAAGTCCCCTAAAAAAACCCTACATATATATATTTATATATATTGTTGTCATGGAAACATTCCAAATTGCCAGTCCCACAAGGCTGCCAGCCGCTGATGGTCTGAGGCTCTTTTTGATGATAAGCTGACCTGACAATATTTTTCTGTGTCCCCACGGAAGTAGGAAGAAGCCACCACACACTGATTTGATCAAAAAGGATCTCAAACACCATTCCAGCCAGGAACAGTGTCATCTCTAGAAGTCAGACTCACACTGGAATATTTGCATAATGACCTTTCCGAAACAGAGGCACCACTGCAAGAGGACACGTGACCGCGTGACATTTTAACTTCGCTCGGTGTTTGACAGTATTTGTTACGATTAAAAATATAATATGGAAATTAATTGTGTCATTAACTTAAAGCTGTTGTTAGTATGAGATTGAAGGTCAGCTGCCATCTGAAAAGCGTCAGTATTTGATGAGTCGATAATGAGACTCAGAAATCAACTATCTAACCAACAAGAGTTTAATGTTCACAAGACATCAACAGAATCCTCTTTCATTCTGTTTTTGGTGTCGTAATAGAAACATGAACACTAAGGTAACACCTGAGATGCCTGTAAACACATTTGCCTTTGCTAAAGATTATCATTGGGTTTGTTTCCCTATGTAAATAAAGGATAAAGTGAAAAGAGACATCACAGACGTGCAGCTTGAACTCAAAGTTTGTCGGTGAATGAGCGTTAAAAATTCATCGGTATTGACGCCTTCAAAATTGATCTGAGGCAAAAAGGTTTCTGAGGTAATAAATGCACAGACTGGGCACCTGCAGCCCAGTTTACAGTCCCATGTAAACCATTTTTATTCACGCAACTAATGACTATTTCCATTCTCAATTAATCTATGGATCTTTAAATGTCCATAAAAGAGTGAAGAATGTCATCGCAACTTCCCGCGGTAGAAGTGTTTTCTGACTAACAGCCTGGTATCACCAGATGGTGAATGAGAAAACACATATTTTTTTTTGCTATTTCGACGCTGCCCACATTTAGCTTTCCATTTATAATCTTAGGCGAGATTAGCAGAAGGAAAGACAAAGTCAGGGGTCCCAGCAAAAAGAGAGAGAGAGTCAACCAATGGAGGAGGCTGAGATAGATAGATAGATAGATAGATAGATAGATAGATAGATAGATAGATAGATAGATAGATAGATAGATAGATAGATAGATAGAGTCTTAGAAATAAGGGTTCCAAAAGGGTTCCTCTACAAAGGCTGAGATTCTACCTGGAACCATTTGCTTCTGAAAAACCCTTTCCCGAAGGTTTTTCAAGGGTTCTTGGTAACACTAACGGTTCCAGTAAGAACTATTTTGATCCAGAGAACCTTTTTTTGAAGAAACAGTTCTTCAGGGATTGTTGGAAGCATGGGTATAAGATCCTGTGTGGGTTCTTTGTAGAACCTCTCAAGGGGGGTTCTGGGTGAAACCTTACACACACAGTTCTAGGTGTAACCCTTTATGTTGGGTCCTAGGTAGAACCCTCCACCTTTATAAAATGTTCTAACTGGAGCCAAAAAGGGTTCTTCTACAGTATGTGGACAAGCCGAAGAACCTTATACGATATCTACTTAGATACTTTTATTTCTAGCATAGATAGATAGATAGATAGATAGATAGATAGATAGATAGATAGATAGATAGATAGATAGATCTAGAGCTGACGTTAGCGTAGATAGCTAGCCTCGTCAAGCCACAATGGAGCAGGGGTTCAGGTGCAAACTGAGTAAATCTACCTGTGAGAGATTAACCAGCTGGTGCACTTAACCAATGGACTGCAGGTCAGTTTCGTTGGTAGAGGACGGGGAGGGTTAACGGTGGCTTGAATTCATGTTTTTAATGTTTTGCATAGTCAAATATTAGTATGTGCCTAACTATTACCATGACAACAAAACTGATGAAGACGAATGAAAGCGTTGACATACGATATGCCTATAAATGACGCATGAAAAGCTGTTTTTTAAAAGTGGCAGCTGTTCATTAACATCAGATCCTGTTGCTGCTTTTCAAATATCCCGAACTCCCTGAAAGTCTACTTTGATATTAAAACGAATAATATCAATGACCAAAGCAACACATCCTCATATTTAAGAAGCTTAAGCTTTACAATCGTGTTTTTTTTTTTTATACAACTCTTTCTCATGAAAACTCCCCTGGTATATTTTTAAACATGTGCATGCGCTTGAGCAAACCGAACAGTCGGAAAGATGCTGTGTGATTCTGTTTAGTGTAGCTTTACAAAGTGCTGCACAGTTCACCGCATGAGCGCTTCCGTGGGTACATACTGCGTGTACGTTTGTGTGTGTGTGTGTGTGCGACGCAGTTTGAAGGAGAGCGAACCTGAGGAATCGAGGAAGGTGATGAGCTGCTGTCAGAGTTAAAGCCGGGGTTGGGGATGTGTCGGCCTTCCCTATCTGTTTGGCCGCCAGAGCACAGGGCTGTGCTTGTGCTGCGATAACGCGGGACCCACGCATAAAACGGGCTTAGTCTCCTAGAAAAGTTCTTTAATCAGCCTGATGCGCTTAGTGAGCAAAGACTGTGGGAATTGAAGTGAAGAAACTCAGGTCAGATAATGAGACTTACATCTGTAACACAGAGAATGTGATTTCCTAGAATCCAGCAGAGGAAGAAGAAAAGCTCATTATCCTTATCACTTGTCAGAGAGGCGAGATATCGATATTATGCATATTTTGCGAGGCTCTTGTCGGAAATTAGCTAAATCCTTCTGTTTTTTCACCCCGGTTTGCATTTTATGTGTCCATTTTCACATTTCCACGCTTTTCAAATGCATGAGGCCACTGTTTCAATTTGCCTTCTGACTTTATCAATGTGCTTTATTTTTTTGCACCATTTTCATTCATTTCGGAGAAAGCTGACAGTTAATTGAACAGATGGATGATAATCACGTCTGTCGCAAGCTCTCCCCGGAGACGTCCTCTCCCTCTGGTGGGGAACAGCCCATCCTTCCAAGCAACAGGCAAAATAAAATGTGATGGGTGTGGGTGGGTGGGGGGGAGATAGGGAAACAGTTTATCAAGCCACAAAGCAACACACATCGCAACATTCGGTAATTATGGCTGACATTAATTAGCACTTAGACTAATCATTTCAACAGTCGAGTGCAATTTTCACATTTTTTACTGAAACCTTTTCTTATCTGAGAGAAACTCTTCACCATGAATGGAGCTCGGTGACAAACATCTCCGTACGCTGTCTGTTTCATTCTGTAATCAAAGAGGAAGGCGGTCACAGCGTGACTTTTCTCTGTGCGTGAGAGGCCACGCATTCCTCAACGGGGGAAACTGTCTTTCCGCAGAGGTCACAGCGTTGTTCCAGCTACAGAAGACAGCGTGCCCCGGAGCTGCCGCAGTGTCTTGCTCAAGGGCACTTCAGTAAATTGCATGCATGCTCGCTGTCACTGGGGCTTGAACCTATTTTAGGGATAGCCTTGCAACTTAGTAGTACGACAGTCTGAGAGGCAATGTCACGGCCGCCGGAGTCGCATCTGCTGTAAACAAAATGCAAATAAATCCCATGCGGATGGAATCAGGAGATGGGACTCGATCCGGATGCCAGGATGGGAAATATAACCGAGGGTCATTCAAACATAATAATACAAAGGTTTACGCTTTGTCTTGATTTATGTTGAATCCAGCAGTTGAACAGAATGCTCACTTTAAAGTAAGTTCAGGATTTAAAGGGTCAGTTACCTGTCTAGATCGTTTAGGTGTGAGTTGCAGATTTTTAGAGACGTCTGCCTTCTCTGGAATAAAATGGAACTAGACGGCACTCAGCTTGTGGCGCTCGAAGTGCCAAGAATAGCTAATTAAGCTAACTAAGCTAGCTAACGTTACTGTTAAGCTGAGGAATTAATGTTTGCGTCCCACATCGTCAGGACCGCGAGCATCTCAGCAGCGATCAAGTAGCCGAGGGTAGAAAAGGAAACAGGTGCCAACATGTAACTGAGCACAAGATTTTCATTTCTTTTAGCGAGTGCTATCGCTTCCATTATATTGGCAGACATCTCCAAAACTCAGCAACTCTCACCAAAACAATCCAGATGGATCGATAGCACAGGTAAGAGGAAAACTGGTGAACTACTCCATACATGTATTCGATCACTGATTTTTAAACCAGGTGTCGAGACACAAATGACATAAGGCTATGAGCCCGGCACCGTTAATCAACCGGTCTGACACGGTACTGTTAAAACCCAACAACACCGCAGGATTTAAACACACGTTTCTGATTGTGTGACTCATCATTTTTTTTTTTTTTTTGGGATGAATATTCTTTCATCTTTTATTCTTTTTGATCAAATGAAAACAAAAACTTGAGACTTTCTTTTTCAGTTTTTTCTTCAAATGAAGTGACTCAGTCGAAGAAAATTAATTATACCGGAGCAAGTGCTGCTTGTCGCTTTGATTCCGGAGGATTCGAGGCAGACAGGTTGAGGAGTGCCGCTGTAGGCTGAACCGCATTTGACTTCAAAATGACTGCATCACATCCCACAGCCTGACAGCGTGTTGATCCAGCAGTGCATGCACCCCACACAAACTGCACTGCCTTTAAAGAAAGACCCTATACAGGACCTGATTTGGGGAAACTGCCAGAATTTGCTCCATTTCTGAGAAGTTTTAGAAATTATAACCACTGCGCCCGCTCTGTTCTGACTCTGGAAGTGAACCAAATAATCCTCAGCGAGCTGGTCGAAGAGAATCAAAGCCTCCGTGGTGTGAAAAGTCATTTTTTTCATCTGCTCCTATTAACTCATGAAAGATATTGTAATGAAATCCTCAAAGAGAGCCGGGAAACAAAGTGCTTAGTGTCTGCTTTAGCTTTAGAGCTTTGTTTGCCAGTAAAAACACAGTCAACACCTAAGGCTCCGCACAATGCAAATGCAGCTTAAAATCAATGATGCATGTGTAATGAATTTCCTACATTTGAAATGACTGACTGAGCAATGAGCACTATGTGCATCTGGTGTTAGCGAGGCAGTGCATTTAAGTCCATTCCAGGCACACAGGTCGTTCATTTTTATTTATGCGCCGAAAAAAAAAGAATAATAAAAGAATTACAGACGAGGCAGATTTACAGGGGGGAAGGCGGAATTGAATATTTTCCGTTGAAAATAGCTGCGGCGGAATCACCACGAGACAGCACAAGACCAGTTAGATCCCAAACGCTGCATTCCCTATTAGCATTATATAAGAGATGTCAAGGCTGGCTTAGCTAACCCTCCCCATGATGCTACGAGCTACTCATGCATGTTTTACATCCTGTTATGCTGCCGTGAGATTGGGCTGGAGAACCTCTGGAGGCTGCGGAGTGATTCCTCTTGTTGAGGTCAATGCCTTTGCTCCACTTTTTAACATATAAATGATACCGTGTACATAACGACTCGTTCGTGGTCGTGTGCGTCGGTGCTTCGGTGGATTTTTACGTTAAATACGCAGAAGGAGAAGATGGAGATGCACACCCATCGTGTCACTCAAAGAACGCTTTTTCTTTAAGAGGAAGGAGGGAGAAACGAGGTGGTATTTTATATATACATCCATAATAAAGGCTTCTCATGCACAGTCTGTGCTGCGTGCCAGTTGCGGTCGTGTCTTGACATGAAAGACGCCTGTAACAGTGAGATTAAGATTACAGAGCTATAGCATATCAGGCAGCAAATGTATTATATGTCATATGGGATATGAGGCTGTCACTGCACTGGACAGATCACAGTCTTGTGTGTGTGTGTGTGTGTGTGTGTGTAAATATGTGCGGCTCGGTGAGTCCGTCTGTGCAAATGCATTTTCCTTCGACTGCTCCCCCCCCAGCAGGCCGACACACTGAGGGGGAGTGTCCTCATTTAACGTGTCTGGTTGAATAAGCGTTAGAAGACACGACAGCGTCACATGTGCAACGAGCTGACAATCCACAGAGTCCGACCCCTTTATTTGGGGGATTAATGACCTCGTCTGTTTTGAAACACATCTCTTATTGTAACCTTTACGATCCGTGCGGCATTGTGGACGCGCCGTGAAGCCTCGCTGAGAGAGAAAACATCAAAATGTCGCCGCGATCGCTGTTTATATGCGTTGTGAATGAAATGATGCAGCACAGTGTAGTTTGTTTTCAGGGGGAGGCTGTGAACCAAATGTAGGCTGTGTGTCAAAGCCTTTTTTTTCTTTTTTATATCCAAGCAATGTCAGGTCTGCCTTAGCTAATGCTTCTCAAGCTCCCCCGAGCTCCTCACCCCTGGTGAACACTCGCTGTGGTTAGACGCTGTATTATCTGCAGTCGGAGTGGTCACTCGGAGGCTTTGCTCTCGGCTTCAACTTTGAACCATTTCCTGATCAACAACGCTCTATTCTGGTGCAGCGGAGTGGAGGCTGTACACGGCATCTCGGGATAAAACAAACAGGGCTGCAGCTGCATTGTTGCTGTTAAATATTAAAGACTTTTTGATGGTTGGTTCCTTTTCTTTTTTCTTTTTTTTTTGCTGTTAATTATGTGTGCAAGACTGAGCACAATCCAAATTAAAAATGACTCACAAATGCAGTTAATCTGGTTTTAGGCGGCGCAGCCTCTTTAAATTGATATACATAATTCACCGGACATCTCAAAGTCGGCATATAATTTGATTTCTGTCACTTGCGGGTCAACTGCTCGCCAGTTTAATTCGAGATATGATGGACAACTTATTGCAATTTTGTACAAAGTGTGGCGTGAGCGGCGTTATTTGTGCTGAAAGTGGCGTAATTAAAAATTCCATTTCTGCATTCGAAATGACCTGCATGATGCGTTTGACATTCCAGAGTGGATGTGATGTGATCGTCTCCTTTTTTTAGGCAACAGATTACATCTGAATTAATCAGGTTATTGTAATTCCGCATCATGTAATCCTTCAACCCACTCATCATCTCTGCATGTTGGGTTGTGTCTGCTGCTGAATAGCTCAACACATGAAAGTGAACTGCCACGTCTGACCTTAAAAAAATGGACTTCCACGAAAGTGAGGCTTTAAATGGAACATTTTCGCATCCAGCAAGAAAGGAAATCTCTCTTTTGTTGGCTTCAGCTCCGGGTGAGGGGAAGGAATCGCGCTTAATGTCATGTGTGTGTCCACTGCTCCTCCCCCACAGAGAGCTAAGTAATTTTATGCTCTAATTCTTTCCTTTAAATTAGGCAGGAGGCATAAAATATTAAAAAAGGCAGAGATATTTCTGAGAGGTCATGTGATTCGGCGGCATAAATACTTAACATCCACTTGAAATGAAACATTTTATTATGTCATGTGTACAAATAATGTTCGGCTGTAACTTGATTAAATATGCGAGTAGTATCTAATGTGTTCTTGATCCTTTATTTGCCCGTGAAATAAGATGTGATGCAGCCATAGGATAATCTGCCGACGCGCTTTGCATTAATCTGATTGTAATGCAATATGAAATCCCCCCGCCGCGACCGTTTCTGGCGAAAAAGCTAATCAAACGTAACGCAAAAAAATTAAGGGGTTCATTTATTTATGCACGGCAACTAAAATGACTTGATGATTTCAGAGGAACCTTTGCTGAAGAACAGCTCTAAATATGAGGTTTGATATGTTCCAGTTAGATTTTGGACATATTATGTTATATTCTACATTTTTTTAAAGACCAGTAACGCTACGTTAAGAATATATTACAGCTGGTGGGACACGAGACGGGTCGACCGCCACATTAGCGATTCTGTGAGGCTGTCCTTTCGAGCTCAATGCTAACGTCGTTATGCTAACACACTCACATTAACATCGAGAATATGATAATATTCAACAGGAACAATTTCAATCATTGTCACCATCATTAGCATGTTAGCAATGGTCTTTATACTGCTCTACTTTCACTGGAGCTTTGTCCCAAAAAATAAGTATAAAGGAAACAGCAACTTAAGCAACTACCTAATCTAACTGTGCAGCACTTTGTAAAGCTACACTAAACAGAATCACACAGCATCTTTCCGACTGTTCGGTTTGCTCAAGCACATGCACATGTTTAAAAATATATCAGGGGAGTTTTCATGAGAAAGAGTTCTATATAAAAAAAAAAACACGATTGTAAAGCTTACGCTTCTTAAATATGAGGATGTGTTGCTTTGGTCATTGATATTATTCGTTTTAATATCAAAGTAGACTTTCGGGGAGTTTGGGATATTTGAAAAGCTGCAACACGATCTGATGTTAATGAACAGCTGCCACTTTTAAAAAACAGCTTTTCATGCGTCATTTATAGGCATATCGTATGTCAACGCTTTCATTCGTCTTCATCAGTTTTGTTGTCATGGTAATAGTTAGGCACATACTAATATTTGACTTGAGAAACATAAAAAAATATGAATTCAAGCCTCTGTTAACCCTCCCCGTCCGCTACCAACAAAACTGACCTGCAGTCCAGTCCGTTGGTTAAGTGGACCAGCTGGTTAATCTCTCACAGGTAGATTTACTCAGTTTGCATCTGAACCCCTGCTCCATTGTGGCTTGACAAGGCTAGCTACCTACGTCAGGGGCCGAGCTAATTTTGACCTCCGAGCTGCTGCTGTGTTTTGCATTGAAATTATATTTCAAGCTTTAATCTATCTATCTATCTATCTATCTATCTATCTATCTATCTATCTATCTATCTATCTATCTATCTATCTTGACAACAACAAGAAACAGTATGGGATTGTAGTCAGCTAACTGCTGCTAAATGCGGACATTTTTGGCTAGTTAGCTCAGTTAGCCATGCAGTTAGCGGGCCAGACTGGGAGCTTGGAGCAGTGGGGAATTGTTTACTCTGCTAGCACTGGAGCTTTAGACCAGTTTAACACAGTTAGCCATGCAGTTAGCGGGCCAGACTGGGAGCTCGGAGCGGTGGGGAATTGTTTACTCGGCCAGGAGCAGCTGGTTAGCATGCTAAAAAATGGTTCAACATACTGTGTAGACGTCAGAGTGTTAAAACTTTTTGAATGTTTTCAACCACAATTCTTACATACTGCACCTTTAACAGACAACAGTAACAATTTAGAGGGGCATGAAGTTCATTAGTAAAACGAAAAGTACATTTAATAAAATACTAATTATCAAATAGCAAGTTATGAAGAAACTCAAGCTATGATCTTTCCTATAGACTAAAGTAATAATAGAGCAATTAAACGTTTGCGGCGCTTTCAGCCGACATGATGAATCCGTTTGGAGTTTCACCGATCGTTGACCTTATTATCTGCTTTTACAGCTCACCGTCGTTTGATCTGCGAGCGTGACATCAGGCGTCGCTCTTTGTTGCGTCGCTCATCCTGTTCTGACACGATACACTTTGATTTAAACTTCATTGGGTATTATAAGCAGCAAGTTGTTGGGAATAAATTAATCGCTGTCACATCCGCACAATCTTCCCCCCTTTACCTACCGACATTTATGAGTTGTTATTTCTCCCATGTATTAGTAAATTGCGTGCATGCAATTCATTTCCCTCGAGGCACCTTGTCGTTTTTCTCATCTGAACGGAGCGACTGGGGCAGCCGGCTATAGAGGAGATATATTAGTGTCCAGGAGCACAGCACCGAGAGGGTAGGGCCTATCTCGGTGATTTATTCCAAATCCAAAAGCCCTGCAGGAGCGTGTTGTCAATCCCATTGGCATCACCTTAGGGTCACATCAAAGCACTGAGTTGGAAAAAACAGAGACAGTTGTTTACGAATGCAGCCGCCTGTTCTGCTCTTTGTTGGAGATGGGAATTAAAAAGCAAATAGGGGCTGCTGCTGCGGTATTAAATATGAAGAGGAGGTGACGTGTGTGTGTGTGTGTGTGTGTGTGTGTGTGTGTGTATGTGTGTGAAATTTGACTGGCATTTCCCCGGCCCGAGCAACACGCAGCTCTGCGTCGGTATCAATCAATTATGTCGGACTTTCCCGTTGTATTAAAGGGCATTTAGGAGACCTTCTCCGGCAGGCTTTACGCCGACTTACTGAGGGGTATTTTTTACATTTGAAGCGGAGTGTGACTGCGATTTGATGGCGACCAGTTTGCTCGGTGTCGGACAGAAACACATATATCATAAAGCAACAATGCAAAAACAGGATATTCAGTTCATCGCCGGCGTCACGATTTGCCTCCTGAATCCTGCAGCCTGAGTCAGCACATTTCTGCTCCAATGCCGCGCCGAGGTCACTACGCTTATTATTCATCACAAACAGAACAGTGTCTCTTTGCTTTCGCTGAATTCACAAGAGTTTTTATATATATTGTTTTTATTCAGATCTCTATTAGATCTCTTTGTAAACACACAGGGAATGCTCCAACACGACGTGAATTCAAATCACCAGTCGCTTAATTCAGAGGTTCAGATGTGTCCCCTTCATCTGCATCAGCCGCCATGTTCCAGATATGGTGATTGATTCAATGATTATTTGATAAGATGTGGAAACAACATGGAAGAAGCCTTGTATTTGATTGCTCAGAGCCTTCAGGCAGCATGCTGAGAGCTGGCTGAAGTTTGAACCTTGATGTCACATTTGTCTGTGACCTGTTGCTGCAGCAGTACAGTAACATGCTATCAGGGTTAACGATAATACATAACTGTTCTAGGGGGAGCGTGTCTATGTTCCCCGGGTCCTATGTTCCCCTCTTTGTATGAGACTGGGGAACATAGGACCCTTTTTTAAAAAAAGGGTCCTATGTTCCCCGGTCTGTTACTTTTTCCACCATTACTGAAAAATTCCATGGCAAATAGGCCTATGTAGGCCTACGGGCTAACCCTAACCCTAACCCTTTTTCAGAAAAAGGGTCCGATGCTCCCCGGTATGTATTGCTACAGGGGAACATAGGTCCCTTTTGGGAAAAACAGGGAACATAACACCTTTTTTCTAAAAAATGTTCTCCGCTTGGGGAACATAGGACCCGGGGAACATAGGGATGACCCAGTTCTGGGGTCACACGTGGGCAGCGACCAATGTTAACAACGTAATACTACTAGAATACATATTACAAATTGCATGTGACACTAAAAGGTTTCTAACCATCAGCCAAGGATTTCCTTTTGTCCCCCATGTTTCTGTGTATGTGAAGACTTGTATCAAAACTTTGACGGACATTCTGTGTCGTTCTTTCAAATTGTCGAGGGTGTCACTGAAATTCATGGATACGACAGCAGTGCACTTTAATTGTCCATGTTTATGACATTTAAATCATTATTTTCTGTAGCAGTTATTAACTATTTCAGCTGTTTCTTCATTAACCATTTATTCATTGCATTAAACCAACAGCTTTCATTTCTGTTTGCTTGTTGAGTTGGTTGAACACAGCTCTTGTGGGGGATCACTGATGTGACGTAGCTGGATGACACAGTGAGGCAGCATGTGACTGGGGGGGGGGTCGTCTTCATTGTTAAACGGCCACCATTGCCGAGGAAATTCTGTCGTAGCTCAGGCAGAAACGTTCACGGACGAGTTAATGTATTCAATTTTTATTCACGTTATGATTAGTCATGTTCACTGACTCGCTTCCTCACTCTCTGATGTTTTATTTGACTTTTCCCTGGAGGTTACAGCGACATCGTGACCAAATGAAATTCACCATTACCAATAATAAAATTAAAGATTTCTCAGGGTTTGAACATTTTTGGAAATAATAATAATGTCGGTACACAACTCAAATGTGACTGTTCAGGTTAGAAGCACTGTGAAAGTCTTGTGTTGTCTTTACTAGCATCTTTAGTTAACATTACTAGATTTATCTTGGGTTTTTTTTTGTTATTGCTTCTACAAAATAAAGTAATATACTGGACTGACATCATTTGTATGCATAACCTTTTCATAACAAACCAAATTAGAGGAAACACGCTCAGATTTTTCCAGAATATATCTCAGCAGGAGCCGGTATAACACCTGAGAGCATCCTCCACTTGTGACTGAATATATTAATTTCCTACTTTCTGAAGTTGTTGATGTATTCCGTCTCGGTGTGATGGAAGTGCGGACATTACCCTTCCATTCGCTCCAATATTGTAGTCCCATTGGGAAGCATTCATCCCAGTACGGTTTATTCATGAGGACAGGCGAGTGTACCGTGCATTATAAATAGAACGGAGCTCTCAGCCGCGCTCAGGATCTGACTGCATCTCGCCGGTCGCTACAGGTCTGTGCTCTGAAACGCTGCGGCAACACTCTGAGCACAGAGTCGAAGCTACTGAGGGACGACTGGATGTGTTTTGTTAACTTTAGTCTCAATCACAGGGAAATGACACTTGATTTGACAATTTGATTGTTTTTTTTCCTCCCCACATCTCACGGCTGAGTCAACAAGCTGTGAGATTCACGGCCCCCGAAATCACGTTTGCTTTGCTCGCAGCCGACGGCAGATTTATCGACTCACGACTTCACGTTTCAGCCACCTCGACTGGGAATATTTTCTGTTATATGTTGCTCGCGATGATGATTCGGAGAGCATTAAGAAAAATAAAATCACCCCGGTTGCTGTTGTAGCATGCAACACTCCAACACCACAGCGTTGCGTATAAGTCGCTGCCTTTGATGCAACTTATCTGCGTCGCTCTAGTTTTCCTCTGCTGCTGCTGGAAAAGGAGAGAAAAAGATTCAACTGGAATCCAAAGCAAACTCCACAGCTATTCACAAGAGCACCTTTGATTATTGAAATTCCACCCTGTTTCACTTTAAATGGCAAAAAAAAGCTGGTTTTAATCTTCGGGCATATTCTATCCAAAGCGCACGTGTCACCGGGTCCCTCTTTATCTATCAGACCTCTGAAAGACTTCTTTGTGCTGCGTTCTGCGATTTAAATTTTGATACAGAGTCGAACTGATTGCGCCACGAGAAACCAAAGGTGATTATCCTGATGGACTAGATATCAGGATGTAGCCCATTATGTGTGGCGAGAAAGGGGCGATTAAAGTGAGATTCCAGTCGGAGCTCCCGTTGCCTGACTGCGTATTGTCCCGAGGCCTTCTCAGACTTGTGGGAGTAGCAAAGACACTATTTCATGTTTTTATTCACTAAACAACTGGATGAATCCAACATGTGGTCATACCTAAACGAATGAATAGGTGGATTTGCCAGTAATTCCTAAAACGACATACATCACTGTTTCAAAACATCATGATTCTTGCAGCGTCACAGCGACAGATGGACTGAAGCTCTGTCATACGGTTGCAGTTTGCTTAATTTTAGGAGATTATGGTCAATTATTGGAACTCAGTAGAGTGCATACCTCAGCCAAAGCCCTAAAGTCCCCTTTAATTCAATTGTGTCTAATCCAATATCAGATTCGACAGCTAAGTATCACTCTAAGTTTTAAGTCACCCCTAAATGCTTAAACAGAAGCTCACAGATCTAAGATCCGACTTATTTGGACTTACTCATAAATGCAAACCACCTCAATATGGTAGATTCATGCATTATTACCTGAGAAATTAATAAAAATGTCAGAAAACTCTGTTCATATCCACACCCAAGGTTAATGGGGTCTATTTCGGACTGACACCAGACTTCCGTCCAAGTGTCATGCAAATCTGTTCCTCCTCGATATGGCAACTTTGTCGCTCTTCAAGCTGTCTCATCTGACTTCCTCCTTTGCTGTTGTAATTATTAGTTCGGCCACTAGAGGTTGTTGTCCGACAATACACGTAAACATTGGGTGTAGTGACCTGTTCGCTTTGTCGACCGATATGTTTTGTTTCTGATGAGGACTGGCTGGATCCATCATAAAAACCCTTGACCATGCCTTTTGGGACTTTCTTGAAGATAACGTTTATTCATTTTACAAATTAACTTCAACCGAAAATGACTAACATTGTGAAACGAGGAATCATATCGGTAATTCATTCCTGCTTGAAATGCAGAAGCAGCGCTTTGTGTCTGGGACTGGATGCAGTACAATGTTTTATGTGACAGAAATAAAATGCTTCAGCAGGCTGAGAGAGCAGAAGCTCGTAATCCTACGAAAACAATGGACCTGCAGCTTTCATATTGTTTAAGAGCACTTGCACATATCCATGTTTGATCCTTGAACATCTGAAGACATCACACGAACGCCCGCGTGGCTGCGGAAACAACATGTATATCATAAACACAACCGTCTGTGCATCTGTGACATGAGCTTTTACTCCGTGTGGTTTGTTAGTGACTGAACCTTTTTTTATTGTACGTTTGTTCCAACATTTACTCTTCTGTGATGTTTTTCCCTCAGATATTACATCCTGAAATATTCATTTTTTTGTGACCATTGGTTTATCTTTATCTTTATCAGAATCAGACATTTTATTACACGGTTATAGAGGAGACATATGAAAATCATTTGAGCTGAAATATTGTATGACAACACAACATATACAGTATATCTATCAATTTAGATAATATAATATATTAACACATAAATTCACATAAAATACAAAAATAAATGCACTTTTCATGGTAAGCAGAAGGGAAATACAATATTAAAATCCTTAAAATCACTCCCAAATTACCACAACAATTTTTCGAAGATTACCCCATTTTAATAATGTTTCGCTCTTTTAAAAATAAGCGATTAGACAGAGACTAGTTGAAACCTAAGCTGCGACAACTCACTTTAATTTCATGGCCTACTGAGGAGAAGTTAGACAGAAACTAGCAGAATATTATCGTGAGATAGTGTCGGGAAAAATTTTCAATACAGTTTGAGGTAGTTTCAAATAAATTTCAAATGCGTTCCTTGGTCATTACCACCTACTAACCATGACATCTCCAGGTCTGTAAAATGAAGTGCTGCCATAAAAAAAGAACGCAGGAGAACTCAAGATCATAATTTCTAATAAAAATCTGATTAAAGTTCATTATAAATGCTTTCCAGCCCTTACAACCTACCCGCTTTGTTGCTGTGCTCGTATCATTTAATTCAGTCTAACTGGTGCCGAATGTGAACAATTAGGATTATTTGTCTAACCTGCCTCCTGTTTAAAATGTAAAACAATGCAGATAAAATGTGTATGCACATCATACTGTCGGCTATCAGGGTGCATAGCATTCTTTCTCACTCCTCCGAAATGGCTTTTTATTTTTTGCCTGAGATAAATAACAGCCAAAATACATTAGTGAGATTTTATATTGTGAGTAATACGGAGGAAGTGCTGCCCCCAGCAATGTCAGAGTAAGTTACAGTCATCCCGAAATAGGTACTGAGGATAGGAGGTGAACATGTCATCCTGACTTAGGTCAAGCCAACAGGAGCTTCGCAGAGAGAACAAAAGCAGCCTAACTGCTTCCCTCAGCCACAGAAAACCATTGTTTCTTGCAGCAGGATATGATTTCAGCTCATGGGCACTGCAGTCGGATCATGATTTCAAATATGTTATCTCCCCAGACCACGATAAAGCAGCAGAAGGCCATTGATATTTCTATGACGAGTAAAAGGGGTGATGTGCTCAGACGTTACACAATTACTTTTGCTCTTATTGGAACAAAAGGTTGCAGGAATCCAAGTTAAATGATGTCCTCGGTGTTTACAGAGCTCATATGTTTTTTTTAGAGGCTGTGCGATTGCATCATAAATCTCCAGACAGCCGCAACTGACAGTATCGTGGAGGTCCACAGCCGAACAGCCCGATCAGACAATAACACATGAAAACAGTGCTGGCATGTGGAATTTCTTTCCATCAGCTGCTGAGAGAAGGGAGACAGCTAGTCGGCGAACAACAGGGTATCATTACGCCTAAGACTCATGGGGGCTGTAGTTGTTGGATGTTGATGTTGATGATGAATCTAATCAGCAGTGCAGACTTTCACAAAGCCACCTTTGTTGGTACGTTTAGAAAGGTTTTACTGTACTTCCATGGTCTGTCTGTATGTCTGTATGTCAGTCTGTATGTCCTCGGGGTATCTGAGTAAACACGTAAACTGAAGGACATGTCGTGTGGTCTCTTGCAGCTTACTATCTGGGTTTGTTTATCCTGTTGACCATAAAAATAAAGAGTGACGCCGCGCTCAAGCATTACACATGAGTGTTGTGATTCTCCACGCTCTAAGACATACACAGCAGCCGTTCATGGTCACAAAGGTTCAAGGTTCAGCTTTGTTGTCATTATACTACACTGGATACCCAATAGAAACGCAGTTGTATCTCCGTCCACGCTACACACAGGGAATGTGTAAGCAAATATTTCAATACTGATGTCCCTTTATGAGCTGCATGAGGAAAGAAGACCATCAGCGAGAACACTGTATTCTGTGTAGTTTTTCTCAATACCTGACACCGTGTTGGACTCTCTCGTATTCCCACACAAAGACCGCATTGAGTAGTTAAAATAGAAGATGAGCCGGGAGGAGATCTTTCTTTAAAGAATTGTATTTTTTGACACTGTGATATTTTTTTGGTTCTGGCTGATACTGAGGCGAGATCAAGGGTTCAGCACAGCAGACCTTGAGATAAACACTGCCCACACCATCTTCCAACAACCCAGCTAGATCAGTCAGCCCAAACACCACTGCAAGGGATGCTATCGGCCCAGAGGGGGAAGAGAGCCAGGTTAAGAACTGAGTGAACCCAGCTCGGACACAAGAGCCCGAGTGAGAGAGACAAAAACATGAGTCGACCGTCTTTGATTCAAGGGATGGAAGAACTGCAGGGTTTGAAAGGATTCAAGAGGAGCTGAGATCTGGTTAAACACCAATATATGCTGCCCTTGCTACCAAGCATTGGTTTATGAGGACATAACTACCTACATAATTACCAGGGAATGTTGTTATAATCATAATTGTTATAATGATAACCTTTACTTTAAACGTGCAATTTAGATCTGTTAGTTGTAAGTAGTGTACATGAACAGCACTAAAACAAAGATTGTATCTCAATCATCGTGTTCCAGTTGTTAACCTTACATAGCCATAAACAGATAGATTACCTCATTACCATGCCTCCTGCAAACAGCCGTGTTTAAAAAAGATAACTAGTGTTCAAACATAAGTGTAATCTTACATACACGTCACTAGAGTCAACAAAAAAATTGAAGGAAATAAAGAACAAAGTATATCTTAAGGAAGGAGTTAAAAGGAAAACTAAATTATATTCACATTCACATTATTCTTGCCACCAGTACAGTTTCACTCGGCTGCTCCGTTGCCAGATACTCTACAGCCTGACCATCAACATGAACCTTCATATTGCCCTTTTCACACTGGAAAAAAAAAAGTTTCTTAAAACATTCCACTTCTTGAAGTGATAAGTCAGAAAACCTCTAAATTATTTCTTTCCCGTTCCCAGAACTCTGAGTCAGGTTCCCCGACAGTCCCCGAGTGTTGGCAGCTCTAATTACCTGGTGTGAAAATAAGATGTGTTAAGACGGAGACAGTAATGCTAGCAGACAACGCCATGGCTCGCAAGCAAACAAGCTGACATCACAAAATCAATCACATTTATTAGGGGAAATCAATTTCCCATGTCTAATAAATTCCGTTGAGACAACAGCGTTGTCGCTTTGTTTAGAAACACAATCAGCTGTTTCAAACCACTGAGGCTGAGAGCTAAGGACCACCAACATGGCTGCCACGGGTGTGTTAAATCACCTGACAGACCTCTGCAGGAAAAGGAAGGAATGCCAACATTACTTTATTCTCCCTGTATACTGTTGTCGAATATAATCTTCTAGCTGTAAGTTATTCAGCTAGAGAATAACAGCCACATGATAACACAACCTACACCCCCCCACCTCCCCTCTCCCTCTCTGACAGCACAGATGCTCAGAAAGGCTGGGACTGGTCATAGAGTGTCACTCACAATCAGTCTCCGAGTGCCAAAGTGCATTCATCCAGAAAATGCCAGATTCCACTCTAATCATTTTTTCTTATTCTATCTCCATCTCTTCATACCTTGGCTATCTCAAATTCTGAAGACAGGCCATTGAAAATCTTGACCTTCAGGATGACAGTTATCACTGCTCTGAGATTTGTGTGTACTGTGACTTTGTGAAGTACAAATCTTGGAACATCGCAGGGTTTACTGAGGCTTGTAACTGTGTTCAACATCATTTCACTTAAACCTGATAGTTTGACCGAATATATGAATTATGAAAATGACCTCCGTTGTTATTTTGAAGTCTCTGTCAGGGCTTTCTTTATTTTTCTGTCCAACGTTTTAATCATCGCTACATCTTGATAAGTACTTTGTAATATTTTTATGGTAGTGTTAAATGTCCAGTCTGCTGTATTTAGTAGCATCCTGTGGTGAGGCTGCAGATGGCAACCAACTAAACATCCCTCACTGCACCCTCCTTACGGTGGCCACTAAGAACATGAAAACGTGAAGCGCTCCCTCTAGAGCCAGTGTTTGGTGTGTCTGCTCTGGGCTACTGTAGAAACATGGTGGTGCGACCTGGCGCTCTCTGTGGAAGACAACCTGAACCCCTTGTAGCAACACATCTTCTTACCTAAACAACTGAATGGATCGATTGCCAAAACAACATAAATGACCATTAATAAAACAGCTGCAGCTACAGGCGTACCAGATCTTCACTGTACGCTTGCAGTTTGGTTTAGTCAAGAAAAATACTGAAGGTAAGGTAAAACACTGTTGTGTTGGTAAAATGCCTAAGTTGCTTCAGTTCCGATCGTTACTTATCTTAACTACGTTAGTAAGTGTAAAGAACCAATCGTTGACTTTTGGTTTCACACTGGACACGAGGTGCTGTGCTTGTTTAACCCGTCCTCCTTCCTTATGAAGACTTTGTAGCTCTTTATACTACTTTCCCTGACTTCCTCCTTTGCTGCCGTAATAATTACTATGGCCAGTAGAGGTCACCACCTCGATATAAAAAAGGTAACTCTAAGGAAATAAGAAATCCACTGTTATTTTCAGGTGATTCTACTCTAAATGACAACACAATCATATTCCATTTCGGCTAATAGGTCCTCCTAGACTCAGGACAGAAACAAGCAGTTGAACCGTGACTGCTGAGTGGAAATCATATGTTAAACCGTTTGCCATGGTCTGCAAACTTTTCCTCACCAATTCTTGTGAGGAATGATGGCGGAGAGGACATTCCTTACTGTGATTATGGGTATGACAGTGATTCCCCGAGGTATGATGTGCTTGTTCCGACTGCATCAGCATCACTGCTGGACGTCCACAAAGATGTAGTTTTTCATGCACAGCTTAGCAGTAGAAGCCTACATGCCATGCAAGTTGTTTTCTGTTTATTTTTTTTCCAGTGCTCCTTCAGAAATGGTTGCCATTGTACCTTGGCAATGATCTCATAAACTAAGGCTGCATTAGCTCATCTGGTGGAACTCCCTGCTGCAGAGAGCCGTGCTTTCTTTCTCTGAAATAGAAGGACATTATATGGCATTTCCATGTGTTTGCAGGGGAAAATAGATGCGGGACTGTGTGTTAAGTAGTCGTCAGCGGGAGGTAATTTCCCTTTGCAAAATGCATTTAGAATGCATAACACTCCGACCCAAACAGATTGTAGATGATGTCTGCAGCCAGGCGTAACTACGAGAGCCATCCCTTCATGCTTAAATGGGCAGTCAGGCTGCAAGATCCTTTGTGTGATGTCTGGAAGTGAGCCTGTAGCAGGTACAGTGTGCCCAAACCTGCATTGATGATGCTCGTGCATATTTGATGTTAAATATTTGATGGGAAATGTGGGGGCAGGATGGCAAGGATGAAAAGCCACGTCTATGCCTGGAACCCAGCATTTGATCAGCATATTAATGCGGAATAGTGATTATACTTTGTCGGCAATACCTCAAGGCCGGACATTTAATGAAAAAAAGAGGCTGACCTTCCAGGCGAGGAGAATCAAGTTTCACCAAAAAATGGAAAGTTCACTATCAGCATTCAATCTTAAAATAAAGTCCTGTTCATTTACATAATTAGAATTTGGATCTCCTAAGGAGTCCATCCATGCACTCTCGCTGTTTAGTATTATGTGCTGCAGGATATCGGAAAAAAAAAAAAACCCTCCACAGAGGACAAGCGAGATGTGTTTTAAAAGGGAGATGAGGCACCACGCTGCAAACACTCATACACGAGTTCAAACCAAAGGAGGCACCTTTCTGTTGAGAGGAGCTGATTTAATGTAGCTGCCGGGGAGAATTTACTGTCTGCGTCGTGCCGTAAAGGACCGCTCTGTAATTTACTAGTTCTTATCTACCCATGTAGCACAGGCTGATCTGGGATAATGGCATTGTTTGATGAGGCAGCCAAGAGAGCAGACTGCGGCGTCGCGAGATAATGTACATCCTTCACACGTGCCCCATGCGGAGACTGTTTGACTTTTTGTTTCATTCCAGTCGGGGAGCGGTAAAGAAGGGAAACTGCATTTTTCTATTTGTATTCGCTGATTGCTCCGACAGAAATGTAGTTCCGATTATTTAGATTTAGAAACTTAACCCGACAACCGCACGCCACACATTTGAGTGAAAAAAGGATAAGAACACATCTATTCCTCTTAACACCCCGAGGGATATTGTGCAGCATGAGGAATTTGTGTATTAAACCATAAACAAGGCTGGAATGGTGATCGTGTGTGAGTGTAAAGTAATGTATGTAAATGTGTTTATGCAGAGGGAGCAGCACATGAAGAGAACAGCAGGGAAACGCAGAAGCGCCGTGTTTTCTCTGTCCTGTTGTCAATTTGAGCAGTTTAGTCGCACGCCCACCTTTCCAAAGATATAAATGAAATTAATCAGTTCCTGAGTGACAGCCATATGGCCGACAAAACAACAAACCAGCGCGCAATTCATCATCCCATTAAAAGTGAGCAGAATTCAGGGCCGATGTTGTTTGAGCAAAGTTTTTTTTTAAATTATGTTAATTAACCCAGTATGTCCGGGATATAACTGGGTCAGCATCTTTTTTTTTTTTCCTCTTTGCCATCATTAAAAGTACACTGAAGTTTATGGTTAAGAAAACAGAGAGCCAGATGAATCACAAACATTATGAAAGAAAAGATCTGAAGATGGGAATTCAAACAGTGTGACCCAAAAAAAGAAAAACACATGCAGATTATTATCGATCGCTCAGCTGATTTAGATTCGGATGATGGTCTCCTGAATTGAACTGATGATAGCTAAGACGTGTCGAGCCGTCAGAGCGGCGCCGCTCGGCCACCAGGCGACAGAAACTACAACAATGCTCCTCTTTCTCAAAGGCAACGGTGGCTCGTTCCTAACAGTCCTGAGCAGAGCCAAGCACTGAAAATATCACGTTGACAGCAGGGTGGGTACTGGTGCGATATAAAAGGAAATTTCTAAACTGGGTACAGCATTTCCAATTCCATTCTGTCACTGTTATCACGAATTTGTCATATTTGTGTATCGTGTTCCAATACTCTTTAATCCCTTGTGACAAGGTCTGCAAAAATGTACTTTTTTACATTCGCTCTCACTTCTTCAAAGAGGCGCGCCGTCGGAGCAAGGAGCACAGACTCTCATGTATTGACATTAGATGTGGGCCCTTTTTCATTTATAGCTGCATTATTCCTCTCCTGCAGTGCAGCAGAGAGACTGTACGACTTAAAGCCTCAAAACAAATCCTGAGGTTTGTTTTTGTTTTCGGGTTTGTCTCAGAAATTACAGCTCCAGGAAAGTTTTAGTCTCTACTCACGGACTGTGTCGGGCAGATCTTTCTATGGACTGTCACGATTTTAGTCCTGCCCCATCTGCCCTGTTCAACTACGGCTTTTTATGCTTTTTAACGCACCTCTGCAACGCTGGGCATCAGCAAGGCTGTCTAGACAGCAGCACAATGCTACCAAGCTTTTGATTGAACACTGCAATGACGAATTTGATTGTGTACTCTAAAAGGGCTTTGCCATATTCAGCTGATGGTGTCACTCACCTCTGGCATGCAAGCTAATTCTATGTTTTTTGCTTTGGAAAAAGTAGAGACTGTAGGAAAATCAGATTTGTCTCTCATATCAGAACTGTAAGACAGACTGTCTACACTGTTCGGCCCAGATTGGATTTGGGCGTCCTGACGTGGGTTGCTGTGGTAACGTAGATGCTGGTGACGCAGTTTCTAGCTGTGACACAAGGACACTTTGAATTCAATGAGTACAGTACTCCCCATGCACGACCATGCACAGATCAGTCCTGTGCCCATGTGCTTAGCCCCATTGTCCGTCTCTCACCTCATCTCTCTAAGGGACTTTTCTTTCTCTTCACATCCTTTGCCGTTGTAATAATTGCCACAGCCGCGAAAGGTCACTGCCTTTACAACAAATGTCGTTGTAGCTCCTTCCTACATGGTCGTTCTTCTGACGAGAATGGGCTCTTACAAACAGATACTGGTCAGTTATAGGGACATGTAAGGTGAAGATCAGCCGCTGGTTAATTTGGATCACTTCGAAAAGAGGAATTGAGCGGTCGGAGCATCCGCAATCACATTTCAGTCACACTGCATACAGTCTGGATCTGCTGAAAAACACACCTGGGCTGGCAGTCTGGAAAAGGACAGAGTGGAATGATGGAGATAAATGAATAATATCTTCATTGTTTCACCATCCAATCACAAAAGTACGTTCTGCAGACGATTTCTTGCTCAGGTACAGTGACACAAGGTCTGACAGAGTCAGACGAGGCAGGTTCTTGTTTTGTTTTTGTAAATGTAGATAAAAAATGGATTGTGCCAAGAGCCGGGGAGGTGTTTCAACCTGCGAGACAGGCACAAAGCATCGCTCAAGAATCAGTGTCACATCCAAAGAACTGCATTTCTATACAGCATTTACGGCGCAGGAGATTTTTTTCAAATCTGAAAAAAAAAGCAGCTCGCGTGTGAGCGGAAACACGGGACGCGAAGAAAACAGAAGGGCTTCGGGGCTGAGGAGATGAATTTGTTTTATCCCGCGAAGCAAACCCTGGCTGTATACTAAGCGAGACGGGATGTGCCCAGATATGTTGTGTGTTTGGGTTCCACTATTCATCACTTCAAACACATCCCCGTCTCGCTGCCAATACAGTGCCTCATCCCCGACGCGGCTCAACAGTGCGACTGCCACCGGCGCTCTCAGCCCAGGAGCCGCAGCCAGTGATTTACTATCTCGCTGTATTTTGTCTCACTCGGGTGCACACCGCTAGCCACACTGTTGCCCTGTCACACGCCGCCTCGCCATATTTGTAATTCCGTGTAAAGCGGCACCTGTGAAGGTGGTATCTCCTCAGCATTCATCAGAGGACGCTCTAATCTGCCTCTGCCTCGGCCCGGCCTCCGCAACAATGGGAGAGATGAGTGTGATGAGGCAGAACCAATAGAAAATATTTTTTTCTGCATCTCGTTGATCAGATAAAGCGTTGCAATTACTGCCCGGGGAAGTTTGCTCTGTGATTTAAGCCATTGTCGGGGCCTTTTGCGACCTCAAGAGAGTCGGCCACGCGCCAGAATGTGACATTGTTTCGCTCAGCGCTGGACCTCAGTGCAGAACGGTCCGAACCGGTGACAAAATTACAACTCCAATTATCTCTTTTAACGCGGCTGAATGTCTAATGGGTTTAAGGGTTTATGAGAAGGTGTTGGCGTGAGTGGCTTCTTGCATTTGGACAACAACACGCAATTACCTAATGGCAGCGGAGGCAGCTTGTTCCCATCTCCCTTTGTTTTGCTTTGTTATGTCTCACTGTTTTCATGCAATCGGAAATGTGAATAAAAATACAAATTAATGTGTAATGGAGGTTCCGCCACCTGCGCCCGCGGGCCAAATGGTCTTTGCAGAGTGCCTTCGCCGCTCGAAAATGAGGCATACGGATTTGAAAATGCCATTTCATATTTTCACATGCGCACATTTGTTTAATAGCTTATTTAAGTACAGTCTCTTTCATTCTTTCCTTCGGGGGCCAATTTAGACTTTGGCGAAAAGCTTCACTAGGCAACTTTTCAGGCTCTGAATGGCAACAGGAAAGGCATATTTGAATAGACTGAACTTGAATATCCAAAAAAATCCTGAGAGTTAAACTGCACACAGCGTGCTCTCGTTTACCAACCTGGCTGTTCTGAGATCAGTTCAGACCAAAAGATACCGAACGGACGCAGGAGGCAGAGGATCTGACAGTCGTGGAGTCTGGAGTAATTGCTCCAGGCAACATTTCTGGATTTCACCTTTTGAGTTTTGACTGTTTTCTTCCTGTGTGCGGAGAGTTCACATACCCTGGACATCTCACGTATCTCATGTGCTATGACTACAGCTCCAGTAGACATCAAGACCTGTCTCATCAAAGGCAGAGGTGCTTTTAGTCCACTTTGTACCATGTGGACGTCTGCACAGTACAGCCTCAAAAACTAAGATCAGGCTCTACAACGGCAACGTGAAGGGTGTTCTCTTTTATGGCTCTGAGTGCCGCAAAAATGAGAAAGATCACAAAAGTTGTTGGAGCTAAATAGGAAGAGAGACGGCATTAAAATGTCCCTTGAGATAATGAAACGTAGGTTACGATGGCTCGGTCGTGTTCCCAATAAAATGATACCCAAGGTTGCTTTGAGACGGACGAGAAAGAGGGGGCAGACCAAAAACCACCTGGAGAAGGACAGTGAATGATGGAACCGGAAGAGTTGAGTCTCTCATGGGAAGAAGCACAGGACCAAAGCACGAGACAGGGTTTCATCGGCAGTGTATAATCACGTCCCAGCCACGACAATGAGGATAAGTAGGTAAGTGGAGAAGACCTCATATACCACACACACCTTGTGGAGAAATTGGAAGGGTCTGACTCCAGAGAGATGGCACATTATTCTCTGTTATAGCTCTATTTTGTGATTTAGGCGTCTACAGCAGGTGTAAATATAAAGGCTATCTACTGTAGAGTGCAGCTTTATGTGCTGCACACTGCAGTCAGGTTTAATGTGCTGCCATGCTCAGCCATCGACGTGTACAGGTACAAAGTTTGTCTATATTTCAGGGCCTATACGCCAAGTATGAACTTAACAAAGTCATTTATGTATCGTTAGCTAAAAGCCCCGCATTACGTCTCCCCCTGGTCTCCCACCTGCCCATTAACAGCGTCCGAGATATCATAAAAGGTTGCGAGCTGTTCATGAAAACATCAAGGTAATGAATTAAATTGTGTAATTGGTGTCCGAATAATTTCAGTGCATATTCAATTCCCAGCCTCGGCACCACCGGGCAAACGCGATTCATCCTGCCCGTGTTTTGAATCGTTAATTAAAAGTGTGGCAGTAACAGACATAATACGACCTGTGGCGCCTCTCCGGAACAGGACAAACAACAAGATAAAAGAAAAGAAGACCGACTGCGCTCTTTAAGGGCGGTCGAGTCGGGTAGAGCGAAGGACACGCAGGAAGCCCGGGTCATCGCTCCTTCTACAGCGCCAGCCTGAAAATTGCTGCTACAATTCTGGGAATCTCAGAAGCGCCCGACATTTGACAGGTGGCTGAAGGAATTAGGGGAAAATTACATGTTGAGAAAGTTAGACTCACAGAGCGGGACTTATTCAAGAAAATCTGGCAAACCTGTCATCAGTCTGATTGAAAAAGTCAAAGGGTTAATGGTGTTGCAGGTGGAACCGTGTCTTACGTTGACACCCTGTAACCTCTGTGATAATTTAAGTGTAATCTTCGTATGTTTGCTCTGCTGTCTCTTTTCAAAATCAATTTTAGAAAGTACAAGACCGGAAGTTACACACTAATAAAGCATCGGTGTCCTCCGGTCCTTCTCCTGATTCTACAGCAGCTTTACATTTAGCAAAACCGCCGACATGAATATGCAGATTTGGAATATAAGACCATCATTTCCATGATTTCCATGAGCAACATCAATCATGTCACATGAACGTACTGTAGATTGGATTATGCTACTTTTCAGTTTATGTGCCGGAGGCGTTTACGCTGCAGATTCGATTCTTGGCGTGCTGTTGTCTTAACCGGAGCTGAAACGAAGGTGTGTTGTGTTTGGAGGTGATACAGCACGTGGACAGAGATACCCAAAAAAGGAGTATAACACCCATGGGCTAAAAACACATCGACACACGGACGTATAACTGATTTAACATATAAGCGACACTTCTGTGCATTTTCACAGGAGGGCTCAAAGGTTACTGGGATATGTGTGTTTATGTCAAGTATGTTCTCCCAGTGGTTCGCATGTTACTGTAAAGAGTCCTGCCTTTGTTAAGATTTACATGTGGAGGACAATTTTCCGGTTAAGTGCACTGAGGCTTGTTATATAAAATGATTGCTGGCTGTTTACTGTGATTTCGACTCAGGTGGGTCCTTGAGGAGCTTTCAGAAGTCCAAAAAAAATAAATAAATAAAGGTTTAATGGTTTGAAACCCAGAGAAAACTAAACAAACTCAACATTCAGTCGGTGTGCATACGGGTCCTTGAAGCGCAGACGTTTGAGGAGCCATAATGGATTATTTGCATGGAAATATAGTCATCAAGGTTGTTTGAGAAACCCTATGGCGCTTACTGGCATAAACATCCTTTTTACGTTATTGTATAATGCCAGCTTGAACTGCCGCAAATGTCCTTTGAGTCTAAAGAGGATGTTAATCTCTATAAATAGAAATGAAGAAACTCTACGAAGACAAAGAACCGATGGCCAGATTCACTGCGGAGTAAAATGCCCTTGGATCCGCCTCACACCGAGGACTACCTGAGTAATAACAATAATAGTGGCGAGAAGGAAAGCAGTCTTTATGTGGTGAAAAGGTACATGTTGCATAGTGAATGCAGAGTTTTTCAAGGGAAACATTTTGCCCCTGTGGTGAGCGGACCATACATGGATTTATTTTTTCGGGTGGGGATTTCTTTACAGTTTTCTAATAACTGTTCTTACAGACAGCATCCACAGCTCCGTCCTCTCCTAGCATTGTGTGGGGTGACATTGAAGTATCTTTTCATCCCGGCGAAAGATTCACAAAGACATTTCATGATGACAGGTTCTGGTGTCCACGGGTCAATGCTATTCAGACCACGAGTGGCTTCCCGGGGGTAACCGATGCACAATGAACGAGATGGAAAAAAAGAAGAAAAAAAATACCACAAAAACATTCATCCTTGCAAAACGGCTCGAGGTGACCGCAGCCTGCTGTGCCGCACGCAAGGCGAAAGTTGAGATTCAAAAAAACATGTCCGAATGTCCTACAGTCGGTGTTGTTTCTCATCAACACGGCTCTCCATGTGCAGAGCTTTCTGCTCACTTCTGTATTTCAATAATTAAATTTACACGAAATGTACATTAAGTACATAAACGTTAAAGCTCCACAGAGCTGAGACTTAAATCATTTGTGGCACAAATTATTCCTCCGCTGAATAACTACATAAAGCTTTCAGATTACATTCAGTAAACTCAGCTCAACGCTAACATCTGAGCAAAGCTGCGTATTACATTTTCCTGATTAAAGGGGTCATTTCATTGGTTCAAACCGTCAATTCAGATGTTAAACCAGCAGCATCACTGTGGGAGCGGACGGTGAATGTGAACAAAATGTTTTTTGTACAACTGAAGCTTGCGACTGTATATTAAACAAGCGTCCGTCACACGCAGGTCGCGTTCAACAACCGGGCTGCTGTTTATGGATAAATCAAACACATTATTGAATTGTTACAGGAAAAGAGCGCTGAAACAGCAAAACGGCTGCTCTTAACGTCTGAAAAACACATTCTGTAATTGCACCAGAATATCACACATGGTGGAAAAAAAACGACATGTGAATTAAGCTCGTTGTGTTCGGATGTTAATAGTGTTTACGTGGCGGAGCAGAGCAGAGCTAAACATCTGATGGGCAATTCAAACAAGCTCTGCAGGAGTTCACAGCGAGGACGGACGGACTATTTTCCCTTCAGTTACCTTTTGAAATGTTCCTGGGTCAGCCGCCGCTCGGCACAGAAGCACCGAGAACGATAAAGGAATCAAAGCGTCACCTCCGTGTGCAGACTGTGCGGCGGCTCCTCTTTATATTCCCCCTCGAAGCTTATATAATTTTTTACAAAATGCTGATGAGCAGCTTTTTGCTTTCATGGTAACAAATGGTGCTGGATATTAAAATGAACACCTCTGTCCTAAAAATCTGTTTACTGTATGCTGATGTGGAAGAATCCCGAAAGTGAAATAAATGTCTCCTCCACCTCTCATAATAACAGAAGTACAGTGGTATTAATGGAGAAAGCGTCCGTTTGTCCCTTTCAGGTGCAAAATACAAAGAGATGAGATTTTATATTAACACCAGCGAGGTGGTTATGTTTTATTGGTTAACGTGACATCTCAAAGAGGACTTGGCAGACTAGGGAATTAACTCCGAGCCCCGGTGGTGTCAAAACTTAACTTAAACCGTGAACTTCCTGCTTGTGCTTCAAAATAAATTAATTCCGATGTGAAGGCTGTGGACTTTCATTTTCTACTCATCTTGAAAAATACAGACATTTTCTGCAAACTAGGGCCACAGCTAACCACACAAATTGATTCGTCGCTTAGTAATAAAAGTAAAATGTCAGAGAAGTGCTCATCAGGATTTCTCAGACTTTCACTATCAAAATATTTGTCAGCTAATTTTCTTTAAGTCAACAAATCGATTAATTAATTATTGTTGCAGCACTATCTTAACTTTGTACATAACAGCTCGACATATGGTCCAAGAAATGAGGACTGACGTTACAGCGATACTGTTGAGCAAACACAGCTAAGTTTTGCTACTTAGCAAGTTGTTTTGTTGCGATGGAGTCGTGCGGAGGAGGCGTAGTGAAGAGATGTAGGAGCATGTCTGGGTATCAGGGGAGAAAAACAATTGATTACCGCATCCATAAGCACAGATTTCCATTGGGAACAAAGGGACGCGTAACCAAAACACTGAAGAACACGACAACAGCGGAGGACTTTTCGCTAGCTGATCCATAATTAAGGCCTGCTAGCTAGCCAGGCAGGCAGCAGACAAGAAAGTTAGTTTAACAGTGTTAAATAATCGCTGTTAATAGCTAATCGGAAGGAGAATAGATATTTGAAAGCAACACACACTACCTGAGTGTCTTACAGCAGTATATTCAGTTGTGTTTTCTAGTAATATTTCACTTTACATCGATATAGACGTTTCCAGTTTACATAATAACCACAAATCAGTGCATAAAGAGTCACCAGAGTGCAGGAAAGACTTCCTGAGAGAACATTATATACTGTACATACGTCCTCCCTCCTCCGATGTTTAAATGAAACCGCAGTTGGTTCCATCCCCGTTTATTTGTGAAGCACCGATGTCTGATTCTTTCCTCGGTGATCTTTGTTCAAGATACATTTTTCACTCCTCGAACATTTCTGCCTTGACAGATTGTCAGCATGTTATCCCTTCTTTTTTCTTTTTCTCACTCCTCCCACGGGTTTTCAGCCAATCTGTACGACAATCAATACACATTCACACAAACTTCCAAAGTGTCACACAAACACACTTGTAACCACATTTTGATTAAAGCGAGCGCGCATCATAGCCGAGCAATTCCGCTAAAATGTGATTTCATTTCAACTCCAGATGACAAACTGAAGAGGCGGCACTCGTACGATCTGCATGACAATCAACAGTTGTCAGTCATGCCAATGTTTGGATTTGATGCAAATTCTAAATATTTCGATATGAAAAATCTGGAGGTTTGTGGCAGAGCTATGACCTCTCTTATTGCTTCCCAGTTTTCCTCTCTTGCGGGGCTTTTACTCTTCAGCGAAAACACTCGAGGCTGCGGCTGGTTTCTCCTCGCAGTCACTCCGTTCTGAAGTCACTTTGAAAGACACACTGCATGTATGTTTGTTTCTTCTTCCCCTCTTTCGGTTTACCGAGCGTGGGCAGCTCCACTCCAGCTCCTCCTGCAAGCTTACTGTATGTAATTGCCTGACTACAGGCGAGTGCGAGTGCGCCGGGTATCTCCGTGGGATGCTCACGTCAGTGTGTTCGCTCTCTCTTCACATCACGTCTAACAGCCCCTCACCATGTTCCCTGATATCGCTGACATTTGAGGAGACACACCGAATGAGTCACCTGATAACAATTGAGTTTCGTCCGCTGATTAGATGTGATGATGATGGAGTTCGTGACGCATTAGTGACACAGGTTTTCTAAGAACTGACTGATCTGGTGGATTATTGTTAACTTAACTTGGAGAAGAACTCCAGCTGATAGTTGGCTTCATCTGTTGGATCGTGCGTCAGTCAGCGTATCTCATAATGTGTGAAAGTACTGAAGTATCATTATGTTCAGCTTTATTTCCAGGTAATAACAGCAAAACCAGTTGCCCACATTACCCACAATGCATCTTAAACATTGAGTGACATCACTGGAGGCAATTTATTAGATTACATGCAGCTTTATGCTACCTTTTTCACATTTGTAACAGTCCTCCCCTAGACCTGTAAACACACTTTAATGTATAAAACTGTTGGCGTTAACTTGAGATGGGTCAAGTGCCAATGACTTCCAAAACAGCATACAGTATATGACCGTTACCCAAACAATACAGCCTACCTTAAGTGATCATCGGGCGTTCTGGAGGGTTTTTTTTGTGTCTTTTGTGTCCGATTGCCGATAAATAGATGAATTTAAAATGCACTACTTTGGCTCTGATGCAGCATCCTCTCTGTCTGCAGTCACCAGTCTGTGGTCTTATTCATTATCCTGCCCACAACACTATCTGATTGGCTACCCGTGATCTAAAATGATGCAATAAATGTGGAGGAGGACAGGAGTACAGTTCAGTTATTATAAATTCTGACACAAGATTAACTGTAAATGTAGGTCGGTTCCAAATATCGTCCCTGAAGAACAATCCTGGTCGCTCCCTATTACGTGTACGTGACATACAGTCAGTATCTTGGGTAAAAGTCTTGGTGTATCAAACACATCCATCCACCTCCACCCCTGCCTCTACTAGACTTCGTTGCTCTTTATACTACATCACCTGACTTTCTCATTTGCTCTCATCAAAATTGCTGTGCACTAGAATGTAAATATAAGTTAAAATAAGCTACGTGCAGGACCGGCTGGTTATTTCCTTATTACAAAAAAACACAAAACAAATAGAGCCTGGTTGGGGTTTCCCCCAATCATTTTGAGGTTTAGTTGCAGCACACAAGCCGTTTTGGGCACCATCTTAGCAGAATGAATGTAAAATTAGCGCGGAGACATGCTATGATTTCCCAGATCTGATGGACGACTTAGTTCTCAGTGGACTTTTTTTTTTAGCAAGCTTTATCATTAAGCTTTTTAACTGTTGTTTATTTATTATCTGCTTTTTTCTACTCACAGAGATATAGTAATAATATTGGTCCACATGATTTTCTATTGAAAAAAAAAATGCACATGAGCTTTTAGTGACAAACACCTCCGTTGTCAATTTTTCCATCTATGCAACTACATGTACGGAGACCCGACTACTGAATCTCAAGGTATGTTTGCAAGGACGAAAATCAATTCAACGGGCAGTTAAAGTGAATGAGGCGATGTCTTCGTGTGTAAAAGCATGTTGCTGTCAGGGCTCTTCCATGTGTTTTTCTTTTTGAGCTGTTGAGAGGATCGACCCCCGAAGATGAGAGGATGCGTATGTAAACACACATTACCAGTACAAAGAGGTGGCAGCGGCGCACTTCCGTCCACCCCCTCCCTTACCCCGTCTATGGCCCGCTGAGCACAAGGCAATTTCTTTCTTCGTCTTACTTCTCTCAGGTGTACCTGCATGTTTTATTGCCTCGCACTGATATTGCTCAAGGACATAAAAAAAAAAAGAGAGAGTGCCAGATAAAAAATGAGATCTTGTAGACACTCTGGAAACACGGCACTGTAACATGCTCATTACCCTCTCCCTCAATTTGGTCGCGTCAAATATACAAGCGCAGGATGATTTAAGACGGAAAAGGAAAAACACTGAGGGGGAAAGAGATTAAGGTAGACATGTACGTTTAAGCGGTACACAGTGGAAATCACTGTGAGCGGTCAAACACACGGAGAGGTCTGAACTTGACGGATGCTTGTGGGGAAGGAGAGCGCTGGAGCTTTTTTTTTAATCAGGGAAATGGTGAGCAACACCAGATTAGCGCTCGTGTCAGCGGGACACACCTGAAGCACTCCGTCATAAAAACTCAATTAGCACAAAGCAGTGAGTCACTCAGTGTCTACTGGTATTTAACTTTAAGATTAAAGTGTTTGACTATATGCGGATCCAGCAACTGCGTGTTTGTCTCTGTACTTTTCTCGGACACGTACAGAAACATCCGATTGTGCCGCACCGACACAATGCCGACAATGGGATGCTGGAAGTGCCGCGAATGAAATAGATGAAAATTAGCAAAACATCCAAGTGTGCACTTTCATCATAGAAACACTGCTTTAATCTCAGCAAAGAGGATGTTTATGCTAGCTATGCCTCCAACCACTTTTCATCTTATTAGCTCGGATGGGAAGCGAGATCTGAGGAAGGGCTCTCAAAGGAAGACGACAAAACGGCGCACATCAAAGGACGGGAGACGACAACTTATTTGACGAATCATCCAGGTAACAGCTCAGAACCGCAGCCGAGTTTCTATAAGAGAAAGTGGCTTGCATACAAAGCGTGTGCACTTTCTGACTCCAGTCATAATTATTCCAAGAGTGCATTTTGCTCTGTGGGCTGAGTGACTCGGGCTGGTAGATCATCATCTGTTTGAGACAAATTTATCTTGGTGACAGGCGACGGCAGAGCCGCCTAAACTTTTTATGATTTGTGTAATGTTTTGATGAATTTCCCGTCCCGCGTTTGGGAATAAATGTGCTGAGGGGGAGACATTTCCGGCCAAAGTTACAGGTGACAGTCTGCTGCATTAGGGGAAATGTGCGGAAAGTGCGGCGTCTATTCAAACATTTTGCTTCTTACAGAAATTTACGACACGTATGTATCATTCCGATAGTAAATCTAGATCCTTTCATTTGTTCTTGTCAGCCACCGCGCCGTATTTCACGCCGGCAACTGCGTGTCCCAGGACTTAATCTTTCCTCCACATTCGTCATTCTTTTTAATAAGAATCAGACGTCGACATTGTCTGTTTGACAGACAACCGCGCGGTATATGTGGCGCTCGCAGGGCGCGAGGATTGAAAGGGAAAGTTAACATTCACAAATGAGGACACACTATTGTTCAAATTTGCAAATTCATCACAAGAGGGACTCTGATAAGCTTTCAGGGGAAAATATATATATATACGGCCGAGATAGTACAGGCCCAATAATGGCTTCTTGGATTTGAAACTATAAAGGGGAAAAAAATGTATTTCAAATAACCTTTATCTTTCACTGTCAAGAATGAGACGCAGTCAATCCTTTGAAGTGTAAAATTTCCCTTAGAGTGTAAACAACTCTCTCCCATCCATGACGTTTACCTCTCCTCTTTGTGCTTGCAATTTTCTACATGAATAAAGAAGCTGCTCCTTTCTCCCACTGGCTAGACCCTGACTGAAGTGCAATCTGTTATAATATCAACTCGAGCCCCCATTGGCAAGCATCATTAGCCGCCGCTCTTTTTTTTTTTTTTGCATATTCAGTGCTGGCACCATCCACGTGGCAAGAGACGGCATCACAATCGATTCTGCACAGCGCAACGATTAGCGCTGCTCACGGTGCGATGCTGTTCTTTACAGTGAATGTTCGCTCTTATCTGACCGTAACAACCCTCCCCAAAAAAATTCAATTATCAATGAAAGGATCGTCTCTGCTCATAATGCGGACTGAACCGAATCCCCGACTCTTGATTTTTCCCATCGCAGGGTTGTATCCTGTGCTTGTTTTTGACAATTCCTCATAAATTCTTTTTCAAACAATCTCGCAGGATGTAAGAGAAGAAAGCTGTGGCGGCGTGTAAAAAATGAAATGCCTCTTCCTCTGCCAGTCAGCTTAGCATCCTGATACCGCTGCTAGCTGTGCACCTGGCACTACACTATAGGTAGGGGAGGCTGGCTTAAGATTTCACACACATCCCTGTCATGAAAGATTGAGCATGTGGGAGTCATTGAAATGTATTCATGCTCACAATGTAGAGGAAGCACGGGGCCACAGTAATGGTTGTCAGGGGCTGGTATGCCTCAGTGAACCGAAGACGACATTTTCTGTCTCACTGGCTGCAGGGATGTTTGAGTTATATAACCCTGCAGGAAGCCACAGATGAGAATGTCACATGTGAGCCCTAATAAAATGCTACATTTAGTAACTGTGCCATGAAGAGGCTCGCACAGACCAAGTGATTAAATAAAAGCTCTGTTTTTGTGTTGCCCGTGTGAGAGTTTGACTGTTTTATGCAGCACGGCGAGGTAACATTTTTACTCCAGCTCACCTTTCTTTGTGAAACAAAACCATTGTGATGCCGTCAAGGATATAAAAAAAATGGAGACATCTGGGAAATACATAAAAACTGGCCATCTTACTGTAAATACCACTGGAAACATGGGCATATTCTGACCTAGAGTGTATTGTTTCGAGACTTTAAAAGCCTGTCTGTTTTCCTCCCAGAGCGGCTCAAACAGCCACGTTTGGTTGTGAGTGTTAAAGGGGTCTCAGATCACAACACATCTTATCTTCTGCAGGATTCAACGATACCGCCGCTCAGGTTAGGGTGTCCTTTCCAGATATGCAAATGTCGTGGAAAGGAGATGAATGCATTTCTGTACGCTCCAATTACAATAATGAGGCAGAAAGAGGCAAACAATGTCATTGGAAGGTTTGTTGTGCAGCGCCCGGATGAAGGAAACGGTCCGCCACCTCACTGAGGGGAGACGCACCGTCGATGTGCATCTCGGTTTGAAAAGATTTCTTCGCAATGATTTTTTCATTTTTATACTCCCATGAGGATAATTACCATCATTGTACAATGTCCAGGGCAGAAATTCAGTCGGGTGTTTGATGAACCAATGCATAGAGGTAACCTGACCTAACCTTGATCCATTTTAAAGAGAGGGCGCACAAACTACAGCTCGGATCTCAGGGGTACTTGAGGTTAGAATTTAATAGATTTTTAGCTTTTTGTGAATCAAAGGTCTAAGGGTAGACTGCAGTCCAGAATCTTAAGCAGTTCGAGATAAATTTGCGATATTGGGATCACTTCCCTTGAACTGACTTTAGTACTGAAATTAGTCAAATAATCGCTTCATTGTCGTCAAGACTTACCAGTTGGTAGACGATACCTTGGTTTCCTGCAACAAACGTGTGTCTAGTTTCTTTACATCTTCTTCCTGATGTCTTACTCTATCACGGGTTCAAATTTGGTTACATTTCACTGCAGCAATGTGGAGAAATCTCACCTCAAAATCACCTCCAAAATGAATAAACCTTTATTTACAGTATCTTGACCTTTGACCTTACGTCAAATCAATTCCTTCATAGGTTAGTTCATCATTGTCTTTGCATCTTCTTCCTGATGTCTTACTCACATCTGGATTTGTAATGATCAACAGAACCTTGGTTTTATGTCCGAACAACTCTCCTTTACATTTTCAAATGATTTAAAATAGCATTATTTCAGTCATCCTGGAGGGACTGGGCTAGTGTTAGACAAGTCAAAATAATATTCGCTGAAAATAAACATTCCAGAGTACCACTCTTCTGGATTCAATAATAAACAACAAAAGATAGAAATTCAGTTTGTCAAAAAGTTTGTTTCTCAAACTTGTCCCGAGGACATTCTCCACCCAAACAAATCAATAAAGGATCTCTGACAAAGAATATAAACCCAACATCTCACCAGTCATTCAGTACCAGTCGGCAGACCGTCTTCGTCTACACAGGATGTGTGTCTCAAAAAAGCCTCTATTGAGGCTATGAGGTTGTCCAACCAGTTCCCTGGAAGGTTTTGAAGGATTTTTTTTAAATAAAATATAATAACTAGTATCATCTGTTGCAGCCCAGACAGGGTTTGTAATACTGTATTTGTGCAATGTCGGTAGAGTGAAAGGAACAGGAAAGCCTAAGACTGTTTGTTATATATATTGTAATATAATGTGGACTGAGCTTCTGGGTAGCTTCAGCAGTAAAGCTGTTGCCGAAGTACCTTTAAACTGCATTCTTTATATTGATCAGCAGGGGGCGACTGCACTGGTTTCAAGCAGAAGTCCGATTGTATGTACACTCATGATGCTACTTCTCACTTGATTTGAAAGTTTCCAAATGAGTTATGGTCTCAATCGCTAGTTTCAAGTCTTCTTTAACAAAGCATGATGTTCATTTAGGAAATCATGGTCCCACTTACAGTGAAATCGATGACAATGCAGCAATTGAAAAGTCGCGACCACAGCATGTCTTTGGGTTCTCAGTCAGATCCAATCAGGACGTCCATCCTCTTGTCCAAATATGGTCACTTCTGATTCCAAAAAAACAAACTAGATGGCAACGACCACTGTGTCAAACTCAAGGCTCCAAACCAGTGGGTGACGTCATGGTGGTTTTACTCCTGGTCCCAACATAACTTCCAGGCAAGATGCACCTGCAGAAACCAGACCACCGACAGCAACAGATAAAAGCTTGTTCTTCCAGTAATGTGTGACTTTGATTGGCTCTTCCAACTTTATAGCAAAAGAACATGAATCCAATTTAAATATAAAATGTTTCTACTTGGACATCTCTGACATAAAAAAAAAAAGTCTGCGAGCCCCACTGAGAGATTCTTTATTAAGCTACTTTCAAAGTCTGTAACAGTATGTGTTATCTCGGTGAGCCTGTAAGTGATATGAATGTCATTTATCACAAGTAATGGTTCTGCAGTTGGCATGAGCTCCATAATTACTCTTTTGCCATTTTGTGTTAGTCTTTAAAAACTTTTAGAGGGTAAAGTCAAAATGCCATAAAACCACCGATGTGAATTTGAAAAGTAGTTAAACAGTGACACATTTAATATTTTCCTTTCACTCTTGCACTCTTATCTCTTTGGATTCCGACCGATAAGAATGTGAAGCTGAGGTTAAGATCCTGACAATCAACTTAAATATTTCGCTGTTTTTATCCACACTGGTTCAACAGTTAAAGATTGGCTTGCCTTTATTTACACAGTGCCGTCGACTCAGCGTGTCACGGAGAAAAGTTTATTTTATAGAAAGTCTGTGCAGCCAGCGGAGGGGAACTCGAGTCAATTTCTGAATCTTCCTGTTATTCACATTGCCTGAAACAGTCCGAAGATTAATTGCAATCATGAAGAAGTGTTGTCTCCCAAAAGCAGGAAACCGGAGAGCTGCTGCGTGACTCCAACCTGTGATGCCATCAGGCTTAAAAAGCAGAGCTGCTCATTAGAGACACAATTTAAAGTGACTGCAAGAATACTGGGGGCAGTTTGTGGGAATAAGGGAATATTTATTTGATACAATAAAAGACTGAAAACCTGCTGTGTCATATTAGATACTGAGCAGCCACATCATACAACAAAGCACCCCGAACTGTATTATGAGGTTGTGTACAGAATGAACACAAAGCTAGATAGACTTTATCTTCTCTTTGTTGAATTGCCGAGTCTCCCGCTGTAAGAATTTACTCGTCGAGACAAAGTGACAAATAATGAAGTCAAAATGCAGTTTGGAGTTTTTGTTCTCCGCAGTGAAAAACACATTTGTCTGCAAACTTTCAGGCATCGATGAATGAATCCACACTCGTTTTTGTTTTTGGAAACCGCTCACTGGGACAAAATCCAAAGCAAGTGCACCAAATAAATCTAACATGTTTATTCATTGTGCAAAACCAAACAAAGGATATCTTCACATCTTACAATGTAACACTTTCCTTATACAAGTCTTTTCTTCCTTCTTTCTTTTTCCAGCTGTAGTCAGGCACTACAGGCTACAATTTCCTGCTAGGTGCGCTGAGGTATAAATTCATTACACTGCTCCAATATTGTACGAGGCACAACTACAACATGATCCAAATCAATGCAATAACTGCTGGTGCTGAGGTCGCACTGATCCCACTCACATTGTCATTGTTCAAAATGCAGTGCAGAGATCAAATAAAAAGGCCAGCCAACTCTGGGAGTCTAAAAGGGCAAATAGCTGAAACTAAAGCTATATCTGGGAGCAGAGCTGAAGTGAGACGATTCCCACGTGAGACCGCCACAATATGAAATCCATTAGCTTTCAGACTAACTGCTGCACACACACTTGACATGGAATGATGAGGTAACAAAGCACCGCAGTGCAGCATGGAAGACTTTCAGGCTTTAAACTAAAGCACTTACGATGAAAATTACCTACTTCCTCAACAATATTTCAGTGTTTCCCATTGTGTAATCAGTGAGATTGAACACCAGAATAGTTCTCATGTTATGGCCCTGACACACCAGGCCAACTTTTAGCCGTTGGAAAGCATCTGCGGCCCCGGTTCTTGTAGTGCGTCCCTGTCATTGGCGCTAGTCAGCCCATGTCGGCAGCTTTTCGGTGACTGAGCATATTGAATCGGTGGTGGAACCGATCGCTGAGGGAAACCACACCACTGGCTGTTCATCTAAGCAAACCAGTGCATGGAAAGAGAAATGGAAAAAGAAAGGGAAAGCCACTTGAGCATGTAGCTACAGTAGCCATGATTTTAAAACAAATTTCGAATGACGAAAATATACTCTACTGCCACCTGGTGGTGTGGTTCTTCTCATGCAGGCACAGAACTTATAAGCTAGTTGGCCGCTGGCTGTGGTCTTGTGGAGTGTTCAAGTGCAGTTTTTTGGCATAGACACAGGTGGCGTGATGTGATGCATCAGCTGGCCTTCATCAACGTTGGTTTTCTGTTGTTGTGTTGTGTTTGGGTATTGCAATTTTTTTTATATGGAAAACATGTTTTCACCATTCTTCCAACTGTAGCGTGATTCTACTGTTGATGCTTTGGGTTGGAGTTTGCTCCGTGATAGACGGATGGTTTGTTTTATTCGTTTACAAGATCCCAGATGTGTATCAGGTTATTTCCCGAGATACTATTCCAGAATCCGACATCTTCACAACCTCAAAAATCATTGTGATTACAGCTTAACACCGATGGAAATTTACAGTTTTCCTTGTCTGATCACGTTCGCTTGATGTCGGCAATTAAAATGACATGCAAAGGATCCGGAGGTGAAACAGAAAGTGAAAGTGATTGAATGACTGATGAATGAATTATGCTGATAAAACACAGCCACTTAAATTCATTACTTTAATTTGCACGTCTGCGTCTGACACTTTTCATATCACAGCAAGTGATGCCATAATTACAGAGATGTTGTCATTACAGCACATTCACCGACGATTAAAGTGAAAGAGAGTGGAAATAAATTACCCTTACCCTCTCATCATTCCTATTACGTCATGCAGAGTGAATGAATAACAGGCAAACCACAGGGAAAGGTGAAATGATGTTCACACAGAGCAAGTTACTGTAGATTTCACTTAAACCAACTTGTGAGCAAAACTTTACAACTGATGATTCAACTAAAGTGTCTAAAGCGAAGAACTATTGATTTGTGTTCACCATCCAAACGGATTTAAATCTTTAATTAGCTCAGTGGCATGTGGCCAAATGTAAATTAGACATCTGACTTGTGATTGTGTCAGGATGTTGATGAAAGGTTCCAACATTGGCTTCTGGCGGAAACAGCATTGTCTATGGTGAAAATAAATCTGATTACCGAAATTGAACAGTAGGCAGTGCGTGTGTGTTTGTGTGTGTGTGCGTGTGAGGGAGGGAGAGAGAGAGACTGAAATGCAATCTAATGCACTAATGCAAATCTAATGCCACTGAAAGCTAATTCATTGCTTATCTTGACTGTAATTTTTTAAAGTTAAGGTACAGAAAATACATTTGATCCAGTCTGGGGTTTAACATCGTCTCCAATAAATAAGGCTTCAGACAAAATAACCTCCTCGCCCATGACTGGCTGCTCCCGTCTTGGTTTGTTTGTTGTGTTAATATGTTAATTCTGATTGGTTGAGCTGACTAAAGGCTGCTGACTCGCATTTACAAAATGCCACCCATGTGGCAGGAACAAGCCACAGTAGAATAGCTGCAAACAACTGACAAAAAATAGCTTCAGGCTATGATGTGGGAACAAACAACGAGAGGTTACATCTATTTGTAATCCAAAATGTGAATTTGTGAGTGCCTATGTGACATATATTAATTAAGCAATGAATTTGAGTTTGTGTGTTTTGTGTTATTATTAGCTCAAACTATGTTTCAATGCTGCAGCATCATATCTCACATGGTGAAAATGTCAACGCAGCTTTCCACCCAGCGTGGTGACAACACCTGTCGACGAACTGACAAGACACAACCGGCAGATAAATGTTACTGTGACACACTATTAAAGCACTTTCCAAAACTAAGTGTTGTTTTGACATGAAAACAACCAGACCCAGCCGCTCAGCCAATTTAATCAAACCCCAAACCCTCAGAGGCTTAATAAATGTCCCTGCCAAGTTTCATAAATGGGGGATCAATTATAATTGATTTCACAGTCTGATACATTTATTAAAGTGACATTCATCTATTCACATGCTCACCTGTTTTGCCATCAGCCCCGGCTTGCAGTCGCTGAGAGAATGAGTTTGCTATCTCATTCCAAGTATCACTTTGAGATTTTTCGTTACACTGAACTAATTGCTACACCACCAAGGTGGATTCAATACATACCAAGCAACACTTCATTTCTCACACTGGCCAGTTGATGAGACATCTCTATAATTTGGTAACGGCATGATATGTACTACTGAATGTGCAACAGGCAGTAAAGAAATGCAATTTCCCTTAAGAGCAGAATAAATTAGTTCCAGGGTGTTACCCCCGTCACATTACGTGACATCCCCCGCAGATGAAACCTGCCACTCAGCAGAGCAGGAGACCATCAGAGATGATCTCATCTCACAAACGACGTTGCCAACATGCTGGGACAAGCCATGAGTAGAGAGCTGGAAGAGGTTTGTTTTTTTACTTTAATGGCATATCCATGCGTTGAGTCAAAAGAAGGGCTCTGTATGTGCATTTATGCGTTTCAGTGTGTGAGAACGAACATAGTTCTGTGAGTGGCACACACATAATTATATACATTAATAAAAATCAGTCAATCAGAGGTTTTCTTCCAAGCCTCTGATTTGCTTGCATCTGTCATTTTTGTATGACCAAAGCCTCGACTGTTATTTGATCCTGGCAGTTTGCCCTCCGAATCTCCAGCCTGTTTGCACTGTCTAGCCCAGAGACACTCGCAGTGAAAATATGATCCAGAGGATTGGTGACCCAGTGAGGAGCAGCAGAAGACCAGAAAGGACACCAAAGAGGTTGGTGTGTTTACCGGGGAAACTACAGCTCATAGACACTACACAAGTATACAGTTTGAGTCAAGCATAAAGAACGCAACCAATCAGAAGAGGACTAGGGTGGTTCTTGCAAAAAGCAGTGGGATGCAGAGTAATGTGTTGTTTGGCCTTCTGGCTCGCAAGCTAGTTGTAAGTTGTGATCAAGCTCAAAATCTCAAAATAATATACAGTATTTGCCCTCAAATAAAGTGGGAGATTACGTTTTTCAATACGTCAAATACATACAACATTTCTTTATTTCTGTGGAGGGACCCCGATGCACCCCACTCTAATTATGCACCCCACTCCAATTATGCCCCCCCAGAATTTTGGCTTGCATGACGCCGCTGCAGTTGATGACTATTTCTTAATATTTGTCTCGATTATGTGACTACTTAAAGCTGCGCCGTGATCCATGGCGCTATTTTCCCGTCAGATGGTAAGATGAATGTGGATGCTAAGCAGCTCCAAATCAACCTGCCAGCAGCTTCTTTTCTCCGGCGGTCGACTTGATGAAGTGGCCTACTGGTTAATATAACATTCAGTGAAGCCTCAGTGACATGTTTCCCAAGATACATTGTGTCCTACAGGCCCTGGTCACCCTACATGACAAACTGTACAGTGATGTCACTCTGTTCACCTGTCAGCCAAGTAAAACCTGGAATCAGATCATAAGTGGTAGCACACAGGACTTTCTATTCTTGAAATATAACTGACCAACTTATGCTGCTGTGTCTGTGACTGAGTAGGAGTGGATGTGCTCTTGCAGGTACGTGACTAGATGTGGTTATCTTTGCGTCCAGTGGGAATTTATTTACAGCTTGTGTTTGCTATCCGTATGTATGTTTTCCAGTTGATGCTGTTGCGGTTGCGTCTGCCAACTGTGCGTGGTTGAGTGCCAAGCTTTGATGTCTTGTCCTCCATCAGGTGTTTTTATGTTTTTCAGTTTGTTTGTGCTGGTGCCGGTAATGTAAAGTTATAATACACCGGTAATTTAACAAGTAACATTAAACAATAGCTGCCTTACTTTTGCAAAAACACTATTTAAGAGTATTGGATGGAGGCCCACCTGATTGTCCTTGTGCCCAATCATGGTGAGTGGTGGTGGTTGGAGTAGATTTAAGAACCTTTACTCAACCAGAAAACACTGTGAGAATTAGAGGATGGATTTTCAGTGTTGGAAATCAAATTTAAATCAGGTCTGCTGCACAAGCATTGACTTCCATCACAACAATGAAATGACAAAAGGGTTAATGAAGAAAAATCATCAGCTTGAATTCAAAAATGTCGAAGGAAACCTGTTTCCAGTCTATCCTTTTAAAATCATTATGTCTAACATTTGTCGTCAGATTCATTTCTGAGAATCCAGCAGAAATAACCATCTGCTCCCACATTTTCTCACCTTGAGTAAACTTTGATATACAGCATATGATTGCTTGATATATAAACAGTGTTTCCATGAAGCAAATTCAAATCAGCGACTCCTACAGATAAGCACGCATTGCCAAAGATGGAAAACCGGGTTTTCTCATTATCAAAAAGTGAAGTAGAGCACAAGCTGATGCTTCACTGATTTTCTGCTCAGATTTTTTTCAGCTTGACAGTGTACTTTTCTCTGCTGTGCACATGGCGAGTTGTATTTTCTCCACATCCCCAAACAGAGTACACAAGACAACTGTGAAACAGATGGTTATTTCTCCCAGCGATTCTCTGACCTTTGAAAAGTAGACTGGAAGGACTGTGGTTTGAATTCAGTAGCAGATTGGAAAGTGAATAAAAAATTGTCTCGCATTTCTCCAGAAGTGCTGCCCAGGTGCTCACGAAAGAAAGAAAATTGCCTACAAACTCCACTGCTGGAGCTGCTCAATGGCAGCTCACGGTTTCTGAAACTGTGCAGCTATTTGTGCTATTTTTACGAGCGATTCAACGGCCAATTATCATGTCACGTCATTGTTTTCATAGAAAACTGTGAGTAAATAGAGAACAAACATCCACTCAAGATTCTCAAAGTCCAGGGTCATATCTCAAAATCATCAGTCAGGAAATACGAAGAAATGTCATAATATTACAAATAAGATATTAAAGCAGGAACTACAACAGACTCTTCACTCCTAAACGACAAAACTGTCAGACAGGCAGTCCCAAAATGACTCATACAAGCGTTTTGCTGATCAGACAGTCAGAGGGAGATTTCACATCCCAGAATCCTTGGGAGAAAAGAAGAGAATGTGATCGTGAACAACAAATTATGGTTAGGCAACCAAAATGACTCAGTTATGGTTAGGGAAAGACTGCATGGCTAAACCACCTTTCAGTGTTGGTAGGAGACAGGACATCCAACCAGCCACCACAGCTTCTCTCCTAAAGCATATCCACAGCATATCTAAATGCTTGAATATGCATTTAGATATTATTTAGAGCATTTGAGGCATCCATCATTTCAGCAGATGTGCCTGCAGAACGCATCGTTCTACCTCCATACCTAGAGAAGAGTGTCTGAAGCCCGATTCAGTTGTTCTATTTTTATTTTTTGAGCGTCAAGCGTGATCTCATTCAAGTCATTCAAATTTAGTGTTAGGGTTTGGTAAAGATAATTTTTTGGCTTCAAATACCATTTGTTTTGAAACTCAAAGATGGCTGTAAAATGTCCTGACTGTCTCTAAACCTTCGTTCTGGCTATATTGCTGGTGTATATTGCTGGCCAGTGCTCTAAGGGATCTGGTTCTGAGAGATGTCCAAAATGGAGATCGAAAAGTCCAATAACAATATTCTACACACAGAAAAATAAAGGTGCTAACTGGAACCAAAAATGGTTCTTCGGAGTCATGCCATAGAAGAACCATTTTTAGTTCCACAAAGAACCTTTTAGCAAGAGGTTCTTTGAAGAACCCCCACAGGTGCCTCAAAGAACCATTTGAGGAACCATAAATGGTGCTTCAAAGGACTTTAGCAGAAATAGGTTCTTTAAGGAACCATTTTCAAGAACGTTCTTTGTGGACCCAACTGGTTCAGTAAAGAACCTATTTTAAATGGTTCTTCAGTAATTTTTCAGAATAAATGGTTCTCTGAGCATTTTAAATCAAATCATTCTGGGTACGTTGAAAAACAAGTACAATTTTATTTCATTGCCAGCTATTAAGACACAATATACATCCTGTGCAAAACATGGACATTGCAGAGTTTCAAGTTCAAAAACTGTAAGACCTTTGAAACTACACAAACGGAACAGCCTCCTGCACACACAATCCACTGTTGAATCAGTTATTTTAGTCAATAGGTGTCTCAGCAATCAGACACAAAAACCTTTATATAACTAACATTACTGTCTACAACAAGCAAGAAAATACCTTTTAAAATTCTGTTAAAATAGAGCTTTGCTTTTCAAGACCTGTAGATACCTGAACAAGTGCATACAAATTCATATATTCAAACCTTAAAACTTGAAAGAACAAGCCATCAAGAAAAGAGACAAAAATGTAACGTGTAAAACATGACAACTGCCAGACATTTTGAAGTGTCCAAAAGAACAATGATGCAGGACCTCAAAAGGCTGGACCAAGAGCCTGTTTTCAGTATCTTTCAGGGAATACAAACCCCTACTGTGACTCCATTTAATGTAACATACTAAGGGACATGAAGTGCACTTGCCACCCTCTGCACAGCTACTGGTACTCTGGTAGTTGGAGTATCACGCTTCAAGATGAATGCCTCCAAAAATGAGAATGCCTTCTTCAGCTGACTTGGGTAGGCAACATTGTAAATCTGATAAATCACTAATACCACACTCACAGCCAAGGAAATGTCCACCTCTCCATTGTCCATGATCATTTTGTGCCCATCCATCTGGACATTAACTGAAGTGCAGCCACTCAGTGGCTTCCCATCACTGCTGTTCAGGGTGATAGTGGGTGTTGGGCTCAGTGGATCCTGAAACACATACAAGGCTTACCACTGTACTTTAATTGATCAACAGAAAAAATGAAGAACCTTTAGTACTTTAAAGAACCACATACATTGTGCGAAGAACCATCCCCTATATAAAAAGGTTCTTCAATTGGTTCTTTAAAGAACCAGAGAGCCTTTTGATGAACCATTTAAGAACCATTATTTTTCTGTGAGTAGACTGGCAAGAAAGTCACATTTCGAGCTGAGGCAATCAGCAAAACATGATGAGGATAGTCTCATTTTGGGTAAGCCAGAGGAGTGACTGTCTGAAAACTGACTACATTGCTGACTCTGTGTTGTGATACACACAGATGAGTTCAGACATAACAGTTGAACTGAAAACGCCAGCAGAGACAGAGTTCATGAAATCACTAGGCTTCGTCTGGACTGTTCCCCTCATGAGTCTCTCACTCCTGTAAGGTTAATGGTGTGGGACGCTGCACCGCTCTGTTGATTAATTAGAGCTGGACTGAGGTCAGTGCCTCCAACCTTTAGCTGGACCTATAGCTCGTAACAAACAACTGTATTTACATGGGAGCTTCGAGTGGGCGGACAGCTCCAGAAAGACCTGAGCCAGATGAGAACACTGCAGCCTCCAGATATAAATGTGATGAGTCACCGAAGAAAGAGACCAGCAAATTTGCTGTAAATGTTTTTCCCTTGTTGTTTATATTAATACCTTGTTGACCTATATTAATGAAACTTGCCTTGGAGCGCTCCATTTCCAAGACCTTGCTCTGAGTGATAAGCCCTTAAAATAGCTGAATGCTAAAACAAGAAAGAAAATTAATAATTAAATGCAGCTTTGGCCAGACAGCGATGAAATGAAGTCTTGATGTTTTTATATTGCTGAAGGCGTAAGAGAAGCATCATGTTTTATTCAGTCTCCATGCATGAACCACACCGACTGAATCCCTTGAAGTGACCAGAAGCAGGGCCTGGAAAGCTCTGTCTTTGGGCTCCATCACTTGGTCAATATGCATAACTGCAACAACAAATAGCCTGTTGGGGTTCTGTGTGATATCCAGGGGCCTGGGTGGTAAACGGCAATGAATATCATCTGTTTCACGGTTGCTACTTTTTCCAACATTGGCCATTTCTTGTAAGCTTTTTGACATTTTCATAGATGGAGGGTGAACGCCAAGCGTCTTTATGCAAAACAAATTTCACACTCATATACAGCCATACTTAGTCCTCCAGACAATCCAGCCTGACACATTAACCAGCCATTTTTGCACCCGGTGAACTGGCTGACAAGAAGTAATGTACAAACCATACGATATTGCACCCGATTAGATCTCACACATCACTCCGAGGGACTTTTCATTTTCCAAATGAGTTATCCCGCCTGCACAAATGATGTAGCCGCATGACATCAAGTGTTAAATAAGCTTTGGACCAAGGCTATCCATTCTACTTTGGGGCTGCACTGTAATGTCTGCTCCACCATAAAAAACGTATTTTCTATCCAATGCAGGTAAACGATCTCCAGGGATATTCTCGAGCTCATTTAACTTTCTAATAGAGGACTTTAAAGACATGCAGATGGCTTCTCACAAGGACCAGATAGGCCTTTTCAAGTGCATCCTGGCATGAGAACAGTTGACTGAAAAATGCATGAGAAATGTGATGGTAGGCGGAATGCGTGCTTTCCAGGAAAAATGCAAGTGGCACGACAGCATTTCATATTTATTTTCCGTGACTGCTGGTGCAGGTATGATGTCACTGCAGATAACAATTGGTGCTATGTTGTTTGTTTTTGATCACTCATCTAATTATTATTGACGCCCATCTGTCATACAGCTGAAACGCGATCATGAACAATTGCACTAAATTCATGCAAAACCTCACAGACTGACTGAATATTCAATTGTGCTTGCTCTTTAAACTGACACTGTTTATTTCAGTGTGCCTCGAGTTCTGCACCCACCAAATGTTACTCTTTCCACCAAAGATACCCTGAATACCATCCAAACGTCAGCGAGTCCTTGCAGCACAGTGGGAGACTCATACTCATGCTTATAAAGCCAGACTGAGCTGTCAGATGAGAGGAGGAAAAACATTGATTGAATAGCTGTATGTGTGCGCACTGTCAATGTGGTGGAAAAAGGATAATACCTGCATTATGCAGAAATTCAGAAATTCAATATCAAAATTTTATTTGCCTCATAAATAGGATGCAGCTGGTATTTTAACTCAAGGGCTCAGTACGGAGAAAAACAAGTAGAATACAACAGATAATCCACCATAAAAATATATTGAGAATATTACAGTACAACAGAAAATAAAGATAAAGCATCTTTGAGGCCAAATTTAGAGTCTGAAAGTGAACGTGTGCATTATTTGTTCATCTATCATTCTTTTTCCTATTTCTTCACGGACGAATTGTAATGAGATTCCCGTTTGCGACACGGCCTCTAACTATGATATACTGAATAATCCGCTGCAGGTTCCACACGCAGGTGCATCATCCGAGATCGATGTTAACAACTTATAGGAGGTAAGTGTTGCCAAAGAAAGTGCAGTAACTGAGCTCCACACACTCCTCTGTGTTGCTCAGAAGAAGCTGAGGCTGAGCACTCTCGGTATTCCTTTCTCACTGATTTCAGCAGGGCAGCGACTTTTTGAACACATGGTGGCATATCTCTGGTCCCCAGTGGATAAAATTCAGACGGTTTTCTTCCCTTGGCTTTGAGCTACTTTGGCTTCATCGGGAAGGGCCAGTATTAGTTTGAACTGAATGTCACGCCTCAGCAGTGCAGACCCTTTTCATGCAGCAGGAGCTTCAGCAGACTGTAATGCACGCAGGTGCTGCATTATTGCACCAAAAAGGGAATAGTCAAATGTTCCCCAACCGTAGGATTTTACACAATACTGCTGTCATAAGCTGTGTGGTCAGATCATGGAGTGGCTCCATGACTCAGCCATGCTTTTTTTCCAAGCAAACAGCTGTTGGTTTTAGCCGTGTTTGGCTGGGACTGAAAACAAATGATTTCTAACATTTGCAAGACTTTGGCCCCTTTCAGACAGAATCAGGGTTGTGCAGCGGGGTGGGAATGTCATTCCATGGCCCGTTTGTCTGATGTAATGTCCAGAAGGTGGAGGTAACATACGTCGAAACAATTTGCCATCTGCCATTAAACAACAATGGAAAAGCTGTTATGTTTCTCTGCTGGTAGCACACTGTAGCATCCAAGTGAGAAGGTGACGCATTGACATTTAATAAATAACCAACATGCACGATCATTACGTTACACTCCATTCATTGTGTTTTTGGTCATTTATGCTGCTTGTCTGATAGCAAGCTGACATGATGGCTACCACAATGCTACATTGGGTTGCGTTTCTCAAAAGAGAAATTCTGTTTCGACTTTTTCACAGCCTTTCTTTTTTCAGCACCCCCTGCAGTCCTAACACGTTACCCTCGTTCAAGAGGAACTGTGTTTTCCCTGGATTGACTGATTTTTGGTGCCTTTGTTTAATGATGAATTGACCAAAATGGTATTTGATGAACACTTCATACATACTGTACTTTACACATTGACGCATAAAATTAAGTATCTGACTTACAGACAGCTTGCAGATATAGAGTTAAATATACAACATATGTATTTATATCAGGTAAAGTTAACATTACTAATATTAAACATCAACATAATACATCTGTTTAACATTGCTGTCAGTATTTGCCAATTCAAGTAATCTGGGAGTGACTGCAGCTTCCGTGCATGTGCTTTTTTTTGGCCTTTTTTACATTCACACTATAGATTGCACCTTTAAATTGTATGGTAACACTAGAGTGATTGTGAGTTGCAGCACAGTTGCAGCGTTGTAAGACCACTCTCTCCCCCTCTCTACCGCCACGCATACTTGGACAAACACACACACACACACACTGTCCCTCCAAACCCACAATCAAATTCCAACATCTGCAAAGCATTCCCAGCAGGCCTTAAACGTTACGTTAGCCTGGGGAAATCTATACGATTGGCTCACCTCACTAGTTTTACTTTTGTTCTCGAGTTTCGGCGTGTTGTTTTCTATCAGCTGGCGAGCGGTGGCTCAACACCTCAAAACAAAGCAGCCTGCTCCACTTAAATCCCTCTGTTTTTGCCCACGTAAACCATAAATCATCCGTGGGTCGTTATGACAGTTCCGGCCACGCTCCACCACATTACTTTGGGAAAACATTACAGTAACATGTCCAGATATCCCAAATCCTAAAATTGCTATTTGGTTTTATTTGTTTTGTTTCTCCTCAGTGCCTCGGTTGATGCAATCATGGTTTTAATCGTGGTTGGTTGGTTGGAAGAGTGAGTGAGTGATTGAGTGTGTGTGAGTGTGCGTGCGGAAGCCAATTCAGATTTCTGTTGTCACATCCTTAGAGGCAGAGCTGCTCTTCAGATACCAATCAATCTCGTTTTATGGCTGCTTTATGTCTTGTTGTACACACTGCTACAATGTCCTTCAGTTTCAGTGTGTTGAACCAACACTCAATGGCCATTTTTAGGGAGGAATTTGTCTTTACTGTTGAAAACTGGCTTATATAACCATGTTAGGGCTGGAACTGAACTGCTGTTGTTCAATTAGAATACAATACGTGCTTTGTATAAGAAATGCATGTGTTGCAATTTTCAACAGTTCAGCCTCAGGGCAACCATAATTTAGTTAAGTTAAATCAAGATTTAAACCTATTATCATATACAGTTTTCTTTCTTTTGGATACATATTACAGCAAACTCAGTAAATATACAGTATGTCTGTATCTGTGCCTCTCACCACTCTCAACAACTGTAACCCAGACAATAAATATAGGACAGTGAGCCTATAAATTTAACACTGGCCTATTAACTACTGCAACAACTTTTGACAGTTTTAAAACCTACTGTCCTAGGGTCAAACACCATCTCTTTAAAATGCGGTGGTTAGCATCACATCAGTGTCCAATATTGTCTATCTGCAAGTGGAATGGTGATGTAATTACCTAATAAATAAGGATGATGTCATCAGCGTATGTAAGTGTGTAGTTATCAGGGAGTATGCTCACACAGCCATTTGTGCACGATGTGAAAATCACTGGAGAGCTCACACAATGCTCGGGGGTGCCTGTACAGATTGATTTGGGGGTCAGAGGGGATGTTGTTGACCTTTTATGTGATGGATACGATCTGTCAGAAAAGACTGGAACCATTTAAAAATAAAACGACTGATACTCATCGGTCTCTTTTTCTTGAATCAATAGATAAGGCTGAGGGGTGTTCAAAGCTGAACTGAGATCAGCAGAAAGCAGCCGTGCATAAGCTTTGGTGTCTTCTGAATGCTTAAGGATCAGGTGGCTGGTGCTGTTAACAGCTCTATCTAAGTCTCAGACTTGGACAAAGAAGGAAACTGGACTGGATTCAGTTTCTTGAAGACGTTTCACCTCTCATCCAAGAAGCTCCAGTTGTTACTCACAAACACACGGATGCCTCCAATCCTGTCCCTCTTCAACAATTTGTTTGTCTTGTTAGCCAAGCATTTCCACATTCTACCACAGGAGGTGCCATGTAACGTGTTTATAAATTCACAAAACGCCATAAAACACTTAATATACAGTAAATGCTGCAGCCTTGGTTTTGGGGCAAACTGGACGAAGCAAACATGGCTTATAGACAAATCCAGCAACCGATTTGTGTATTCTCCCTAGATAGCCGTTGCTTTCATATTTAGTTTTATGTGTAGATGAAAATATGACTAATATTTCAGCCTGGAAGCACATAACCAGACATTATTAGCAGCACATAAAGCCATCAGGATGAATGGCTAACATTTCCCCCTGCATGTCTGTGGCAAACAAGACAGAGAGTAGTGTGTAGTTATTGTGCTGCAGCACAAAGGGTGTTGCTTAAGGTTCTCTATTAAAGGAGCACATTGTTTATTTGCTTAACCTCGGGCACCTCTGCAGTTATTCCCCGTCTCTCCACAGAGCGGATTACTTTGTTTTAATCCAGCTCAGAGTGCCCCCGCACAGCATGCGATAGTCCTTCGTCATCATAACAGGCCAGGTATCGACACACGGGCCCCTGTTTACCTCCATAGGGCAGAGGGATTAGGAGCACAAGCTTTGATGTCAGATTCACAGACAGAAGTGGAGCAAAGCTAAAGCCTCTCAGGGTTATTATGATATCCAAGTCCATTTCTTTACCAGGCGTTATGAAGCAGCGGGAGACCAGAGAAGAAGAAGAAAAGGAATATATGGACAACCAAATGCAGAAGACTTTTTTTTTATCTCATGTTATGATTTAATCCATTAAATATTTTATTAATTCTCAGGGATGTTTATAAGATTCCACCAGGAGATTTTATGTTAGCTCGCCTTAATGAAACGCCCATCGTGTCTGCTAAGCAACTGATGAGCAATAATGTTGTTTCACTCACAATTAGCACTTCAGTAAATGCTGTTCCGTTATTTATTCTCTGCTGCTGCAGTCTGATTGAATCTATCTATTGTCCTTGTAAGTGCTCAGAGGAAATACAAAGGATGTGTTTCTGGCTGTGTGTAGGTATTAGTTACCACTGAGGGTCAGTGTGTTTTGGTTACGTCTTAATTTCCCTTTTGCCTTACGGCAGAAGAAACTCCATCCTCTCAGCTCTCGGTTTTGGGAGTCTGTAAACACAGCCGATGTGTTTTCCTATTGACATAATCACGTTGAGTGGTGCTGATGCAGTGACATTTGCAGTAATAGGAGACTGATAATCCTCACACAATTGCCTCTCCACTTTTGCACTATGGGGGAGGCCATGGGGGGGCACACTGTGCTGCCGCAGAAAATCTGCTGCTTACCGAGTGACCGTGGACATGATAGCCTAGCCCTCACTCTTTAACTCTTATTACCCTGTGGAAAATGGGAGTCCTGCAGGATCAAACTGTCTGTGCTGACTTGGTGAGTGGAGAGCGAGAGGCCCAGCAGAAATAAAAGCAGCAAGAGCTCTCTCAAGTGGTAAAGAGAGAACACTTCTCTCTGCCCAGCAATCAAGAAGCTCCTTTTTTTTAATCCTCTTGGATTTTTATCATCCAGGCAAATAACTATACTGTGTAAGGTTTTTAATTGCCTTTTTAAAACCTTGCAGTAATTTGTCTTGATCAGATTTTCTTCTCACGGCTAAATTAAGTCTGAGAATGACTGTAGAATATAGAATGGCAGCAGTACAGCAGCAGAAGTTTAAATTAGATACTTAAAACCTGCAGCATTAGTCATGCAGGTGTCATCAAGGCACATTACTTTCTCGCAAGATGAGTCTTTAAAATATCACATACCCTGCTGCATACACACACACACACACACACACGCCCTGTGCAATCCTATTATGTGAAGCTTGACTTTATGGAGTGAAAGTCAGAATATATTTATAGCAATGTGAGAATATTGAAATCTTGAGAATCCAGCATGCAATGATTAAAATCAAATCTGTAGCTACACACAGTTACATCCTTGTCATCAACATGATAGCCTTCTGAATCCCCTGGCTTATTCCAAATGTTCCAATACTTGAGTTGTATTAACGTTTGCCTGATTAGCTGGCCTGTGAGGTTCACTGCGTTTGGTCTTCCACCTTCAAACATTCATTGGCAAAATGCTAATTGATTATTATTATAGTATTTTTCTGGCCCCTTCATGCATCTGCCAGGGTCGATATTATGTTTTCATTACTATGGATTGCTGCTACAAGTTTTCATGCTGACTCAATTAATAGCATCACAATTCTTGCTAATAGAAGAGTAATAGGCTATTACACATCAAAAACACAAGATGGCACCAGTTTCTTGAAGCTATCAGATTTATTTCAACTATTCTATCTATCTATCTATCTATCTATCTATCTATCTATCTATCTATCTATCTATCTATCTATCTATCTATCTATCTATCTATCTATCTATCTATCCATCCATCCATCCATCCATCCATCCATCCATCCATCCATCCATCTATACATATATATAGTTGTATTTCATTAGCTTTTAGTTGTACCTGTTTTGTTCTTTGGATTATGCATGCCTTGATATTTTATGACGTCACCTGAGTTCTTGGGACTTCGGTGAACCATTTGTTTTTTGAATAACAGTAACAAGAATAAACTAAATACTAAATGAATTTGTTGCAGCCATCTTTACACTTGAACTTAAGTTTGAACTGAAGTACTGGAAACGATGTTCATCATCAGTTTCTCTGACAGAGGAACATTAGGTATTGACAGTGAATACTGAGAATATATGTTATTTATACAAAAGTCACTGTTCTGCATTGTGTCTCTGTATGTTTGGCAGCTTCTATGACAGAAGGATCTTTCACCTTCACCGACCGACTGCAGTCTTAACTAAACTATAGTTATAGAAAATGAACTGCACTCCACATCAAAAGCTTTTTTCCTTGCCTCAAGCTCTATGTGAATAAATATCTTACCTCTCTTTCAAAAGGCATGAATTATCAACATATGGCACCGAATCTATTTCTTACCGATGCCATCATGCGGGCCTGTTATTCACATTTTCAAGGCAACTTACCAAACAAGATTGTGAGAGACTGCAAATTCATATTCTCACTTTAAAGAATGACTGACTTAACTGTAGCGGGGTCAATACACATCCATAAGTCAGTCACATCTCTACTGATGTCTCTATTACAAAGAGTGGATGCACATTGAATAATGCATGCTCTCTGTTACTGTAGCTCATACCCTACAGCATCTTAGAAACATTTTCTGAATTTCTAAGTTTGCATTATACAATGTCCAGCAAAAACACAAAGCCTAGAACTTATTCTCACCGAGAACTGAATATAAATGTCAGTGAACTGAGGACCATTTCTTAACAAACCTCGTGTTCCAGCTTCTCCAACATCAGACCTGCCTTATCCGTTTAAAAGTCCCAAAAGCCTCGTACCTCCACCAGCTCGCTCTTGTTCCAGATCACTGCTGACAGTAATTGGAAACAACTGTAAAAAAGCTTTGAGGTGGAACCATTTTCATCTGCTCACTTCACACACATTTGCTGGGGATAGTTTGCAGTTACGGGAGCTATGACAAGCTGCAGTGTTCCTGTGTTCGATTGTACGGTTTTGATCAATCTCACCTGTATTCATATCGCTTACTTCGCTTTCCCCCTGTGGCGATATCTGTTGTTCCCCGCCACTCTTATCTGCCATTTTGTTACATGCAAGAAAAAACCCTTCTTTTTCAAACTGTTTTTTCTCTGGCTCCGTACTTGTGTCTTGTCGCCGTGGAGGTCCCTACAGAGCCGGCGCTCTTCATTTCACAACTGCAGTTTAAGTATACACTGATTTTCTCCTGATTCTGTGATGTTTCTCCTGTCATCTGCCATCCAACTTCCAACTTTTTGGAAGATTTATTTCATTTTCTGTTTTGCTATTCTAAATATAACACCTAAAACGAGCCTTGATTAACACAAGCGTATCTAACAAGTGTCCCCTGAAGTGTAAAAATGGATCACAATGCTTTGTTTCTTCATATAGACATGTACTGCACACGTGTTCTGTGCATTGTAATAAAACACTTTTACACCATAGATTAACATTGTGTACTGTCAAAACACTGTTGCCAACACCTCGGGCTCGCTGTGTGTACGCTTTAAATACTACAGTTTACATCAGAGGTACCCAACTGTTTTCCTTAATCCAGACAATGTCTTTTTGAGTTCCCATATCACAGCTTGAGATGTGAGCTGTTTAACCAAAGAGGGATCTTTTTCCTCCTCAGACTCTTTCATTTGAATAATCTTTTGATTCTGAGGAGATATAGCTATCTGGTATTTCACAGGGAGAAGAAGCAAAGATCAGAGGAAATTGTTCATTGTTGTATAAAGTAATAATTTAACATCTTTATCCAACCCTGTCATATAGAAATTGTGTCTCTACACGATGAAATCTTTTGATCCAAATAATCATTGTGTATCTCACAATCCAGTAATTACCCCTGAAGAGATACTTCACCGCTTAAATATTAAGTATGCACCATATATATGGATATAACTGCTTAATTCTAATTGCACTGGGCTGGTACCAAATCAGTACTTTTAAGCATGTTGACCAAACTGCACATTAGTATTATTTACCCACATTTAAATTAAATCAATAGATAAGTACGTTGGAGTAACATGTGAGTCAGGCCAACACTCAGTATTTGAGATGCAAAACACAAAGCTGAGTGCGGCAACATGTCCAACCAGAGGAAACACCTGGTCGATAAAAAACGTACCTAAAGCTAAAGAGGGCACTGTATTTGATAGCCTGAAAGCCAGCTGATAACGTCTCCATCGATATCTTTATGTGATTAATTAGCTCATTGGAGAAGATTTCGTTGGAGATATCTGATAATTGGCTTTTTCACTATCTTGGTTGATGTTATCTCGTAATAGCCAGAATTCTAACAGTGGCTGCCTCAGTACGCTAATAAGGCATGTGGGATTTTTTAAGTATGTCCAAAACCTTAGTAACTGCATACTATTTATGGGGAAATATTACAGTATGCAAGCACTGCTGTAGTGAGAACCACAACAACATAACAGTGTCAGTGTTTCTTCTTTGCTTTTGGCAGTGAGATGTTTTTGTTATTACAGAGAGAGTAAAGAACCGGAAAAAAAGGTGTTGTTGAGTACGGTTACCTTCCAGATACAGTAGATGTTCAAATATGAGCGATACCCAACCCTAATACAGACACAAGACGTTATCACACGCTAAATGCAAAATGGCTGCAGAGAAACCTGCAGTGCCAATCATCCCAAAAAGAAGATAAGCCTCCCATCAGTATATCAACATCTGGAACTCAGCTATTCTGCTCATAGCACCTAAACACATGTCACAAACTGTCAAAGACAAGCCACACTGCTGTGAACCCCAGAACCAGAACAACAAAATGAGGCTGATGTAAACTGCAGAGCCTCAAGCGCTGCAACAAAACCAAACAGAAGACCTTCAAACATCAATTCACCAAGCTGTATCACACTGCGTTCATTTCATGAAAATATGTTTCTTACCTTTAGAAGAGCTTATTCTGTATCAAGTCACCAAAGTGTGTCGACCTCTGGGTCAGCAGAGTCAGCAAACATCAGAATTTGAGCCATGATATTTCATCTGGATGTCTCCTGTAAGAGAATCTGGTTATTTTTCAGCTGCCAGCAAAGTGCAAGTAAAGCAGTAAATCAAACCTATTGATGGTGAGTACAGCAGCAATTCTCCTGGTACAGTTTGATTGTTCTGGAGGCAGCAATGCAGCAGCTCAGGAGTAAGACAGCATAGTTCTCTTCCTACACCGGTGGTCCATATATATGTCGGTCTTATTCTCACAGGCTGCCATCATTAGCTGCCTCCAAGACTCCCTCAGTAATAGTTCCACATTGTTTAGGATGTGAAACAATATTGAAATCCTGCTAAAGACTGTCAGGCTGGAATTAATGAGTTGCTCCATTCACTGTAGCTTCCCTCTCGCTCTTCAATCTGTCAATAGCAAAACTGCTGCTGGCTATGTAGCTCTGGTTTCTGGCCCCGGTCTGAAGAGGTTTCTCTCATTTTCATCCATCTGACCTCGAGGTGGAGGAAACGTCAAATCTTTTACTGTAAGGAAGCTGACTTTTGGGAATCACTCCCAGCTCGTCAAGTATTGACATTTTGAGTTGGTAGGTCGGGTCACCAATGCGAGGCCTCAGTATTTGACCGAACCAGACTCAAAATTCAACTTTCGTGCCAGAAATAAGCTGTATTTCACTGTAAAATACTCCATTACAACACTTTACTAAGTTTGACAGTGACAAGTGAAAATACCCAATGCTGCCTTGTGAGTGTTATGTAGAATTATATGGCTGGATTAAGTTTACTGATATACCATTTTGTCAACATGGAGCAAAGTTTGGTGGAGTCAAACGCTAAACGTTTGCTTCTGAAGTCTCGTGAAGGTATAAATTATAGCATGAAAAGGAAAAACTTCAATTACCTCAAATTGGTACACTTTTTCATTACATTTACACACATATTGTAGCATTTCTAAGCTAGTTTCCGTTAGCTAGCAGCGCCTGAAGATGGCTACTAGTCTACTATCTTGGCTGCAGTTGACCGGGGCTACACACCTCTTAATTAATTAAAATATCAGGCACATGTTTGACTCCACCTGTCCAGTTTCTAGATGGAGAACTAGCTTACAAAAGCTAAAGACATATGATGCTTAAAAGGTTGTTTATCAGATACAAATGTAAAATACAAACCCACCAGAGTGAACATGAACGTCTCAGCAACAGTTCCAGAGACTTCACATCTGTGTCATGTGTCCAACAGACACCAACCTATTCAAAATCCAAGATGGTGGATCATTTCTGTCTTACTCACTTGCTAAAGTACACATGGCGCTCAGTGCTGCCACCTGTGGACTACTCATGGAGGTTTACTTTCATCAGTCTTTCTGGGAATCTGTCCATATTTTCTGCTAAATGGGTATCTGCTACCTACTGTCCCCGAGGCATCTCTTGATTTAATGAATGTGTGTAAATAAATAACACACATATTTATTTTGTCACTGGAGTCTTCACAGCGTGCTAAAACGTTTCCATCCCTTCGCACTGGGCAGGAATCATCTAATGAATATTTGAGATCATTTTCACTCTGTCTCCATTTTTCTGTTCTAACAGCAGCTCTGTGTTTATCCCTGGCCTGCATTTTTGAGTTAACCAAATACAGATGTGCTGTGTGCCGGCAAATCTCAAAGTCCACCTCTGCTTCCACCCCCTTCTTTGATTGGCTGCTGGAAATGGCAGAAGTAAGGGGAGGACGAACTCTCCACCCAGCTGTATTTTTTAGGTGTCAGGATTTTCTCTTTCTTGCCATCTTTTTCGCCTGCTTTCTTCACAGATACTGGCAAGATGGCCTCGGCACATGACAGAGCTGTACTCCAAGCTATATTCAACCCCAACACCCCCTTTGGAGACATCCCTGGCCTGAACCAAGAGGAGGAATTAATTGATGATGGTGAGCGTGTGCCTCTGACTTGATGTGTCTCTACATATCATGTCAAAGCTTTTTTATGTTTATCATTTCACAGCATATTGAATTTATTTGAACGCGTCCCATTCCTTGACTAAAAAAAAACATGACATTTTAATCCAAGTTGATTTCTGGGTGACATTTCTGTGTTTTCCTTGCCACGGTACCTGTCAATTGAGTTTGAGTGCTTTTTCAACCTGTTTATCTCCCCCTGCCAGACAGTGGCTTTGACACGGAGTTGCTGAAGCAAGTGAAAGAGTTGGAGACGCAGGGTGTCTCTGCAGCAGAGGCTGGGGATTTGCAAGCCGCACTTCAACTGTTCAGCCAGGCAATCCAGATCCTGCCTCAGCGAGCCTCAGCCTATAACAACCGGGCACAGACCCTGCGGCTGCAGGGAAACACAGCAGGTACATGCCACAAATTCAATAAGAACCCCTTCCAGACACGGCAGTGTGCCGACATATCAGACTGTCGAGTCTGAGGCCAGCGTGACACCTTATCAGACCTGTGTCTGTCTGATGCACTGTCAACAGTGTTACAGTACAGGTCTGATTTAGCCCTGTGTTAGAGCTGTCTGTCACAAGAGTGCTGTATAAACTGAGCATACATGGAGTTTAGTCATATCTGCCATGTCTTAAGGGTTAAGAATTCCTTGTGTGCTTCAATGAAAGGAACAATTGAGGAAATGACAGCTGGAACAGGTTGTAGCCAAAGCTCATGTTGTAATCTTTCTGGCACATGTGACTATGCTGTTATGGTTTTCTACTCCCATGAGATCACTTTGTCAAACCCCACCTCGCGCTCAATAACATAATTTTACTTGCTTCTTCTCTAAAGTCTCTGGAATTGGAGTTTCTATTTATAGCTGGCGCATTTCAATTTGTCTGTAACCTGGTGCCAGTCGTTGTTCACGCCGACTAACGAGATCTTCTGAACATCGCAGGCACATTCCTACCTAAAAGTCGGAGCACTGCCTGAATCACTGCTGTGTTACAGATGAGCAAAGGATTACTGTGGTCTTAGTATGTCATGTATTGGGAATATACAAGACACATCTGAGACTGCTGCTACGCTTTTGTGATTAATGATAAACAGCAGTGGAATGTAACTAACGACATTTACTCAAGTACTGTACTTAAATACAATTTTGAGGTATTTATACTTATATATACTATTTATACTTCCACTGGCATCAAATATTGGACTTTATTCTCTACTACATGTATGTGATAACCTTTAGGTACTGGTTACTTTGCAGATTACATTATGCATCAGAGCCAAAGTAGCAAATTTTTTATATCAATGGATTTTTTGCCGCAATCAGAAAAATGCATAAAAAAAAGCTAAACATCTGATCTGATAATCAGTTGACCCATATTATGCAGTATACATATACAAGTAAATATAATGTATAATAATTTTAAAGGATACTTTGTAAGTACTTTATAAGCAAATCTATTGCCAGGGTTGCGACTTACATAAGCAAATTAGACCATCAGCTACAAAAATCGGCCATTTCTTTCTAATTATTATTGATAAGTGTTTGTTAGCAGGTCAGATTCTGACTGATGCGTGTTGGATACAATTAATAGTCCACTTTGTAAGAATGTCTCATCCCCATCTCGACAAATACCCTCACTTTGGGATTGCAGGTCAGGTCGATCGTAACCCCAAAGCGTCAGTATTTGACAAGTTGCGAATGAAACTCAAAAATCTACTTTCTTATGAATTAAGTCATAAAATAATAATAAAAAAGAATATGTCTGAGTGCTGAGGATGAATTGAAGGTCTTACAAGCTGTTCCTTGTAATAGTTCTAAGTACATTTGATATCATCTTTATTCATCTTTAAGCATATAACTTAGTAATTATCATACGGATGACTAATATTTTCAGCTTGATGTCTTTACTTTTTTTTTTTTTTTTACAACCCTGGTTATTGTCTGATACTATTGGAAGGACTGTATATGCATCTTCTATTTGACTGCTTTCTCTACAATACTTGGTTGCACAGTAATTCAAATGGCAATTCAGACTCCGAGCCCAGACTGAGTGGCCTGTTTAACATAACAAATTGAAAATCAGCCTTCCCAGACATGTGGTTGTCTCACAGTCGCTCTCCTCTCCTCAGGAGCCCTGGAGGACCTGGACCGAGCCATCTCTCTGAGCGGCGGCAGAGGACGGACGGCCTGCCAGGGGCTGGTGCAGAGAGGCCTTTTACGTCGATTAGCTTGCCAGGACGATGAAGCCAGAGCAGATTTTGAGAAAGCAGCTGCACTCGGGAGTGAATTTGCTCGACAGCAGGCCGTGGCTCTGAATCCGTACGCAGCCCTGTGCAACAAAATGCTATCGCAGGTGATCAACAAGCTACGCAACCCAGAGATGCAGGAGTTAATCTAGACAGTCTGTTACTTTGACACCTTTTGTGTTTGTTTTTAATAAAATACCTTTGTATCTTCTTTTGTGTGTTTTATTTCGCCGACTGTGCTGCTGTGGAATAAATGAGGCCGACTGCATGTCAGTATCACACACAGATGACAGTCTCCTCCTGTCCTTGACAAACGGTTGTCTAAATTAGAAACAAAACTGTCAGTGTTGTCCTCACGAAGCATGCACAGCTGTGTTTAATCACGTATGAAATGCGGGACGTGATCCCGGTCATGTCCGGCGCTCAAATGCATGACTTCTTTTATGGTTCCACGCACACGACGTACTTCAGCTTTTCTCCAGGAGATGTCAGTCTCGTCACGCTGGAAAAAAAACAACAGCTTAAAAAAAATTGGAGATAATGTTTTTTTCACCACAAGAATGAAATAAGACAGAACAAACAAGACGGTTCAGCTCAGGATGCCAAACATTTGCAAATGATGTGATATTACAGACATTATGACAGATAACTCCTCTCAGACACCATATCATTCTGTGGATTTAGAGTCTTCAGGGGGATTATTGTAGTTTTCATTTTCTCTCAATAAAAACTTCTTAGATTAATCCATTTTTTTTTGCATACTTAGAGGCAAAATGATTTGAGGAGACGCTACAAGAAAATAGGAGTTCAGTAAATCACATCAAAATGCATCAGATATTGCAGTTTATGCAGCTCCAGCACAGCGTTTCCTTCCCGCTTCTGTATACGCTGCGGCTTTATCCACTTCACGGTTTTGTGGATGCATATATATCAGGTCTGAGCGATTCTAAACATGGCACGGCTCTCGTTGTGGTTCGCCCACTGAGCTCAGGGACCGTGAGCGTTCATCTTTTATGCTTTACTTCTGCATACTGGTCCCTGACCTCTCCCAGGCAGGCTAAGGCCACCGGCTCGGTGCGCTCCTCCCTCTGGTAGAAGGAGCAGGTCTTCAGGTGATCCGACATGGAGGGAGCGTCGCTGAAGCTCCATCTGTCCACGGAGGAGAACAGAGAGCTGAACTCCCAAACCTGTGAAAACACAGAGGCAGAGCTGAAGGAGGTGTAGGAGGCTGCTGCTGTCACGGCATCTATCAAGCGTACCGCAGCTATAGCCATGAGGATGCATTCATGTATGATGTCCATGGAATCTGGATCACAGTGTATTTATATCACTTGTTAGGGCATGATGTTATTTCTGTATCTATCCATCACAACTTATACAAATGTTGTCCTTCATTTGGGAGCAAATGCCCAGCTGTCACCACACGGTCCCACCAACACTGGGTTTCCATGAATGATCACATATCTGACTTGTTATGGTAGCGCTGTGTTTACTGGCAGCCAGGCCTCAGGCCATTCCACATCCCTGATATCATCGGCACGCTCCGTGTCCCATGATCTCTGCAGCACAGGGATATAAAAATACGCTGTTGTGCATTTATAGCACCTATATTAGCTCCACGCTTTCTTTGTTTCTTTGTTTGTCCGTGGGATGTCCGACAAACCGCTCAACAGATGGGGACAAGAATTGGTAGAGTGAGCCAAACAGCAAAAACAAGACTGTTTGTAGAATATGGTAATCAGCTGGTAGTTAAGGTAATTAAGGAGTTAATTTCTGTGAATCACAGGAAGAAAAAACAACAACAACAACAACAACAAATCCTGGTTTCACAACAAATGTTTATCCTGCTTAAACAGATTGTCTGGGGATTTTAATTTGTTTTCCATGTTCTGTTCTGTTTTCCTACCTGCGTGACCGTTCGATGGGATCATTGGACACAAACTGCCAAAGCTCTCAAAAACGTTATCTCAAGGAAATTGAATCGAACGCAACTGGATTTGGTTTTTGTCTTTGTCTTTGGTTTTTGTCTCTTTCAAAGACAAAAACCAAATCCAGTTGCGTCCGATTCAATTTCCTTGAGATAACTATGACCTGGATGAATGAGAATATTCACAGGCCTCTCAAAAACATTGTGCAGCTGAAAATAAAGCGGCAACAGTTCATCGATTAAAGGTGCACTATGTAGTGTTGGAAAAGAAATTGAGAGACTCAGACAGGTAATATTTACAACACTGATAGGAAATGCTAACTCAAATAGATGTATCATTCCCATCACTGAATGAGCAAGCTGCTCTCAGAGGAAAATAAGGTCCCAGAACACGGCTTGAAGCTTGAAAGGTGGCAGGGTCCGCCACATATAAACAAAGTAAAAAAAACTAGGAAATATGAAGATTTTTCTCTTCTGATTAAAATTTCCTCCCAGAAACTACATGGTGCACTGTTAATCAATAAGTTGTGAACTACTAGATTAATTGCAAACTATACTGATAATCAATTCATGGTTATTTTCTTCAGAAAGAAAATGTTGAAACTCTCTGATTCCAGTGTCTTATTATGTATATGATCTGGTTTCTTCACTCGTCCGTGACAGTAAGCTGAAACAAAACGAGACATTTGATGGACGTTGGAAACGCTGATCAACATTTGTCTCTGTTTTCTGGCATTTTATAGACCAAACAACTAATCGAAGAATCAAGAAACAAATCGACAGATTAACCAGCAATGAAAATAATCGCTGGTTGCAGCCCAGATTAGATGACACGTATCAGCTTCATCAAGTGATCCTGCACATGTCATGACATTTTATGTACAAGTTTCGCTACAGAAGCATGAACTGAAATGGTAATAACTCAACGGTCATGGGTTCAAATCAGTTAAAATTCCATCCTCATTGGATTTCAGACAGGATGAAGATAATCTCCCAAAGTCCAGGCAGCTGGAGGCATCCACCAAGCTCAGACCACTAGGCGTCCCTGTGGCCTGGTGGTCTGAGCCGTGGGGTCTAAGGTTGAGCTTATGGCTCTAATGTAAACACAGAAACCCTGGTTTGAACCCAGCTGTGGCATGTGACCCCCATCGTAATCACTCTACTGTCAACTATCAAGGTGAAAGTAGCACTGGTTGCTTATAAACGACTGTGTTTCATTTAGTATCAGTGGATTTCAGGCCTGGATCCCGATTAAAAAGTCTTTGCCTCTGTTAAGAGTTGTTTTTCTTTTTGTAATGTTTAACAGAAGAACAAAATCATCATGTTGCGAAACTAAATGATAGTTTAGCTCCACTGTCTGCTTCCTAAACCATTTCTTGGAAACCAAAGTGAGCAAAGAAAACAACATTTCTTTTCCCCCAAACACTTCCTGATGGTGCCAACCCCCACATGTCGCTGGGTTTGATAGGGACGCAGAAAAATGCAGCAAATCCCCAGTGGCTGCTTCACTGGAAACCCATAAACTGCTGCCAACGCGGCTGTGATTCCGTTTGTAATATTGTTAGAGAGGACTGTGGAAAGTGTTTTACAATGCAGCAGCTGTCACGCTGCATGAACGACTGACATTTTCTAATGACAGTAAACAGAATGATGGTGACACCTGGCTCAGGAGTTTGGCCTCGTGTTTACTTTCCCTCTGTGTGCAAGGTTGAGATCAAGAGATTAGATGAGGTGGAAGGACAGAGTTCACCGGGTTTAATAAGCAAATATGAAAATATCATACTGAATGTCTACAGCTCAGTTAAGCGGACAGACGATTCAAGCAATGGAAGAAAAAATCTAAAGAAAAATTAAAAAGTCCTAAGGGTACTTACTTTCTTTCGACAGCTCCAGGAGCTTCCCTCCTGGGAATGTGTCTTCTCCCACTTGAGGGAAACCATCCCTCTCTCCTGCAACAGCGTGGCGCACACCTCTCTCATCAGATGGGAAACCTGCGACAGCTGAGATAATGTAAAGCTGTCCAGGTACGCCGCAACGTGCTGAAGGATCTCCAGGGGCAGGCCGCTCAGGGGATCCACATTATGTTCAGCATTCCTGCGACAGTCGAAGGTTTTCCCGCCTTCGCAGAGCGGCGAGGGGACTTCTGGCTGGAGGACGAAGGTGCTGACATCCGGGCAGAATTTGATTGTGCCCTTGTTACCGGCAGGGTGAAACCTTGTCTGTGTGAAAGTGCAGCCGAGGTACTGCAAGGGGCAGCGCTGCTGGAACCAGCCGCCGATCGAGGCCTGGATGTCGGAGTGCACATTCCTGAAGTGAGAGCGGTATTCGTCACGTCGGAAGAAGTGACCGCACATGTAGCTGAAGGCCGAGCTTGTTTTGTTGTGTCTTCTGGTGACGGACTCTGCTTCCACGTGCACATGGAGACTTCGAGGTTTGTCTGCGATGACATCAGCGAGCGAAGCATCCGTTCTGAACGGAGCAGAGGCGAAGTCGTACGTCTGCGTTCCAGTGTCCACATAAAGACCATCTATCCCCACGCTCTCTGAGATGAAGTGTCCTTTCAGCTCCTTCTCCAGGCAGCACAGGAGCGTGGTGTTGACCTCGTCGCGTTTTGGGAGATCCTCGACGGACGGGGTCAGATCTGCGGTGTCGACGCTCTTGTGTTTGCTCGCCGCCTTGTTCGCGGGGTCCTTCAGGTGGTGGCGCTTCGCTCGGTAGCTCGTCGGAACGTGGAATGTTCGGACCGTTTCGACCTCGATGGGCTCCAGATTCCCGTAGACGAAATCCTTTTCTCTTGGGGTGCACGCTGCGAGCTGGCCAAAGTTAATCAGCATCGCCCCGTTGTGCACCAGGTACATGTTATATTCAGCGATGTTTACCTCCCTGCCCAACCTCTCAAGAACCCCGTCTTGCCATGGAGCAAGGCCAGTAGCACCATTCATGCTCGGAGCAGCAGCAGCATTCTCCTGGCTCGGATGTGAGTCTCTCGTCTCCCCCTGACAGTTTGATGGTTCACACTCTCCCTTTTCCTCCGTCTTATTCAGGTTTTGGACAGTTAGCATGCATCCATCCATCTCCTTCTTGAATATCTTCTCCCAGGAGCTGTAGTTCTGAATGTTATCGACGTCAATGCTCTTCGCCAAAGCATCCCTCTCCTCTTGGCTCAGCTGCTCCTCCATCTTTGTGCAACCATTTTCTGTGAATTCACCACAAACCGAAGAGCAGGCTGCTTCTCCTGCAGGATTGTGAGCCCCAGCAGAAACTGTCCTGACAGGCAGGATCCTCCAACATCAACTCAGGAAAAATGTTCTTCATTTTGATGGATCGAAACAGCAGCTCTTGGTCCCTGAGAGCCACGGCAACATCAAGGCTCACTTCGGCTTGAAGGTTTTCCGAAACATTTTTGTAGAAGGTCAGATCGGTCTCTGAGACGGGCCAGCGGTTCCACTCCTGAGAGCAGCAGACCACGCTGGCCGGGCAGACCTCCAGGTGTTTGGCGAGCCTGTGGCGCAGCGTGCTGAGAGGGCAGCCATAGGCGGCGTTGAGGCACGGGACCGTCTCATTGGGGCAGAGGAGCTGGTGCTCCTCCAGCTTGCACATGTGAAGGACGGCGCCGCAGTTTTTACGACAACTGATGAGCGGGCACGAGACAGAAATCTGCACCGGGACGTGACAGTGGACATCGTAACACTTGTCACAATGCTCGTGATGGCCGTCATGCGTCTTTCTGCTCTTCACCTTGAAAGGGAAATAGCACATCAAAGAAGAAGAGGCGACATTTCAAGATCCACACTGTGGCTGATTATAAGCTACAAATACAGTAATGTCAGAATCATATTCTATATTACATCTGCTGACACTTATAATAAGAGTGCAAATCATATACTGTAGAAAACTTGTGGGTGTTTAATGCATCAGCAGCAGCAGGCGTTCATTCAGAAGGGTTTCTGTTTCTCCATGATCTCCAGTCTAAATCACTCCCAGCTCTGTTCTGCTGAGCGGTCATGATCACCTCTCAAAACCTGCACCTGCTGCAGAGCTGTGTGTGTGTGTGTGTGTGTTGGACCACATGTCAGGGTCTGCAGCGGTCCCTTTGTGTGCAGACAGCCTTACTGGCTGCAGATCAAAGGTTTAAATTGTTGCCAGTACTTGATTATGCTTTTAAAAGTAATTGAGTAAAGAACATAGTGTAATTCTTAAGTACAAGTTAGATTATACACTTGAAAAAACACTCATGAAGTAAAAGTACCCAAAAAATGACTGTGGTCTAATAAAGTACATCCACCCTTATCATCATCAGTTAATGCTTGAAGTACCTATAAATTAACATTCCCTAACAGGTGATCAGTGTGAACTAATCACGTAAAGTCGTAGTGACTTGTTAATGTGTTAATGGTGACAACAGGGATCTGTGATAATCCTGCCTTAATACACGCATTAGGTCATAATGAGCCATGCAGTAATCATGATTTGCACCCTCAAATATGAAGTGTCACCATGAATCTTCAGTGCAGATGTCAAAGAGTGAAAATAAAAAAGCATTTACCATTCTGGTAGAAGAGCTTCAATCCAGAATCACTGCCGGAGGACATGGTGAAATGTTAAAAGGTTGCATTTTTATACAGATTGTATGTTTTGTTAATGTACAAATCTGACTGATTCACATAAAAATATGAAGATAATGATGAGGTGTGTTCTGATATACACACTTTACATGAATACTTGATACAAGTTCATCTTTTTAAAATACGCAGTTAACATAAATACACTATCATTAACACGCAAAGAGGAATTTCAGGTGAACAAAAAGCCTAAAAAACATAAATCTCCATTTCGGTAAAAAGGAAAAGTGAACAACTGCAGCAGTAACAGTCACATTTCTCACCCTTTGTTCCTCTGAGCCTGTCACCTTGTGTCTGCCGGCACCTCCGAATAACCTCTGCACCGTGTCTGGACAATATAAATGGACACAACAGAGGGGCAGACAGGCCAGTGGGACGGGGCACCCATTGTCACACAGCCATTAAGAGGCAAGGTCAAGTTACAGCCCCCACCGCTGCCTCGCTGTGAGAGGGTGGTGATAATAGCAGGTAATCCAGGCTCTCAACAGTTTAACTACTGCCCGCTCTAAAACAACAGCCTGTGTGCGCATACGTCATCCTATCAAGCCTTTATATAAGCCAGTCGTTGTATGTTTACATGCACAAAATTATAGGAACATTTGAAAATTGATTGTTTAGTGATGAAGCCCTTTTTAAAATATGCTTTCTCTGATTACCAAATTTGCTTTTAGGGTTAAAAAATGAAATGATTATGAGTATTTGTTCTTCTTATAGGTGATTATTTCTTCATGTACACAGTAAAGTGTAAACATGCTGTATGGAGGCTCGTCCTGATCCGCGTCCTCCACTAGATGTCAGTAACACACTTTCAAAAACTGGAGCGACTTTTCTCCAGCAGCTGCTCCTGCTGCCAGATGAAACTCATAACCGGGATGAGTTTAATTCTTTGGGGTTACAATGGAAGATCAAAAAGGTATTTGTCCATGACATGTTTTTAACAGGAGTTCATTTAAATTCATCTCGAGCCCGTGTACTTGATTATGTCCCAGTTTGAACTGAAAACTGAGGCAGATTTAAGATCCGTGTGTAATTCATTTTTTTTAAAGGAGCTGCAGGGAAACTTAACTTGTTCTTTCTGAACACCTTGTATCATTAACGGCACAGGCTCAAATAGCTGCCTCCTTTAATTAAATCACCCCTCAGTGGTGTCACAACACAAACCTCTGCTGACGACAGACTCCTATAACGCATGCACGCTCTGACTCCAAACTACAAATTATACATAAAAAGCTCCACACCTGCCATTCTGTGCCGTTTCACATCCAACTCTCTCTCATTCGCTCGCATAAATACTGTGCTGCATGTGCAACATAATGGAGCGCTGATCCAGCCTAACTAGCTTTAACTAATTACACTCATTTACATTAAAGCTGGCTGAACTCTCGTCCCGTTCACTCCCCTCATCGCCCCGCAGACACCTCCCAACACTCATTTAGCAGCCAGCGTTAAAAATGTGCTGGATCCACAGTCTGCATCTGGGAGCCTTCATTGCAACTTTTCTTTTTTTTTTTTTTTTTTTCACCTGGCACAGATTACAATGGACAGCTTATCAGAGGCAGCTGCTTCGCTCTCTATAGGCTCTGCAATCAGCATACATTTCATCAAGAGACACAGAGAGAGAGAGAGAGAGAGAGGGAGGGAGGGGGACTCTATGGTAGGAAAAATGGCTGCTATTTCAGTGTCTTGTTGCTATACAACAGCAGCACAGCTGAGCATGGAGGCTTCTGGTGGTCAGTTAAGATTAGTCAAATATACTTAGTAAGTATCTCAAAGTGTAGGAATAAGTTACTAATGCTATTTTTTGCTAAACTCTTTAATTCAAACATGGAGTTTTTTGTTGATTGTTGCTGATGAAGAAGCTTTTTTTGCCTCTTTACTTCATTGTTTTCCTGAGCCACAGTGTCAGACAGTGTCCAGGTTCTGTAACATGAAGGTTTAAATTCCTGTTTATTTGTCTGTATTGTCGGGCAGGACAGACCTGAAATCCCGCTGGCTCAGTAGCAGAATGTATTGTTTCAGTTTTAAAAGCATAATTAGACATTTTGGGAAATGCTCATTTACTCCGGCTGACAGTTTGATAAGAAGCTCGACGCAGCTCCCACTGTCCATTAAATGCAGGGCTGCAGCTGGCAGCTTGTTAGCTTAGCTGGGCTTAAACACTGGAGACCGAGGGGGGAAATAATGTGACTCTGTTCAAAATGTCCAACAGAATCGACCCAACAACCCGCCCAAAGCTCGCTAATTATCACATTATCTCATTCCCGTTTGTTTAAGGCGAACAAAAAACAAAGTTCAAAAATAGCCTTTCACAGTTTAAGGGGGTGTTATGTGCCACACAGTTGCCAGGCAACAAGCAGAGACTCCAGTAAGTTACTGCCCCCCCGTAGTACTTGAGTAAAAGTAAAGATAACGTGATCAAATATTACTTTGGTGAAAGTGAAAGTCAATAAGTAATAAGATATCTGACATTAAATGTGCTTAAGTATCAAAGGTAAAAGTAGCCTAAATTACACATATCATATTTACATACTGTATATTCTGAACGATCAGAGTATCGAGCTGGTCGATCATCAGATTTCATATTCAGCATTTTCCTGATTATTGGAGTCACGTTTTTTATTTTTGCTTGTGAATATTCTCATTCATCCAGGTCATAGTTATCTCAAGGAAATTGAATCGAAAGCAACTGGATTTGGTTTTTTGTCTTGAAGACGTTTCATGCGTTGAATGCAAAGATCTTTACATTGGTGAGACAAAACAACCACTACACAAACGCATGGCCCAACACAGGAGAGCTAACTCCTCAGGCCTAGACTCTGCTGTCTATTTGCACCTCAAGGAAAAAGCTCACTCCTTTGAGGACAATAATGTTCACATCTTGGACAGAGAGGATAGATGGTTTGAAAGAGGAGTAAAAGAAGCCATCTATGCAAAAATTGAAAAACCATCTCTAAACAGAGGAGGGGGTCTGCGACACCACCTATCTCCAATTTACAATGCTGCCCTTTCATGTCTTCCCAGGAGATTCAACAACTTAGCCTCTAAGAATAACGGCTGTGCACAAAGGGTTTTTTATTTTTGTTTTAATCTGATTGCCGATAAAATAGATTTATTTAAAAATGTGATGCTTTGGCTCTGATGCAATCTGCAAAGTATCAAGTATCAAGATTATAGAAGAAATGTAGTGGAGTAGAAATAAAGCCCACAAACCACAAAATAAAACTTAAGCACAGTACTTGAGTAAATGTATTTACTTACATTACATCACTGGTTTCTGTCCAGATTAAATAACAGAGATAAAAATGTGTCAGTGACCTTTAAAGGTAATGTTTAGTTGATTTTGTTACCTTTGGCCAACAAAGCTCTTTCTTTTTTATGTCAAACTAAGCCGGCTCCTGGTGATAGTCTCATATTTACGAGTATCAACCTTTCTCATCTCGCTCTCCTACAGAAAATGAACAAATGTATTTCCTAAAATGATGAACAAGCTTTCATTGGTTGATTGCTAGTATTTTGTAGTGTGTAACAGAACAGTGGAACAAACTACAGACTGTTAATACATTTGGTGTACTGATTATGACGTTCACCAATCAACGTTTCATCAATACAAATCTGATGTGTGGACATTTTCTTAAACTTTCAAAGGTGGTTTTCTACTGAAAAAAAGGTCATGATTTACTGACAGATTGCAAAGTAATACAATGTTTAACAGAGCAGAGACGTCCTATGTAATAAAATTCTTTTGGACGCTCAATTTGAGTTCTTATGCAACCTGGCAGCACAAAAAGAGGATAATTACAGCTTGTCCATTCTCTGTAGCTCCAAGTTGAGCAATTCTGAGGCTATGGGTTAATGATTCATGCAAGCACCATGTCATTTAACTCTAAATTAATGTTCTGAAATGTGACTGGACAGCTTTCGATGGCAGAAAAAAAAAAAGTCCAACGTGATTAATATTCAAGCCATTCAAAAAGCTGCCAGCAGACAGCAGGACTGATTAAAGCATCGCTGGCCTCAAGTTTCATATTGAAGCTCTGCCTGCTTCCATCAACACGCCAGCACGGTGCATCCTCATATGGCCTGCAAAGCTTCCTATATATCTCACCCTATTCTTACTCCCGCTTATTACCATTCCTCTTAAGGATTGGCCCCATTTTTGGATTTCCATCTAGTTTATTATACCTGGGAAAACATATTAATAAGGCCAAACCATTGGTGCGATGGCACGGAGAAAAATGTGCCTGCTGCTGGATTTCCAAAGACCTGGAAACTGTGTTGCTGCCGTGTTTATTACAGAGCTCAGCCCAGCGGAGGCCTATAAATAAGTTGCAGGCCGTTATGGAAATGTGTAATGAAAATGTACCAACTGGAAGCTTAGCTCAAATGCTGGATGAGTTTGAACTTTACGGCCGGGAAACGGAAGAGTGCGTGATTAAAATCGATTGCATGTTTTGGCTCGTATGGATTAACATTAATACACTTTTAACCTTTTACCGAGCGGCCGTAATGTTATTTAAGAGATGAGTCTTGATGATCACTCGAGGATTATTTGAAGTGTTGTAGGTATACGGTATACAATTATAGTAAGCCAGAAAAATGATTTAACAGCATGTTTACTCTTTTTAGGGGAGAAAATGTACCTTCTCCAGCTTCTCCAATGAAAAGTTTGCTGCTTTTAATCTGTTTTATATCACTGTCAACAGAATATCTTTGCGTTTTGAATTGTTGGTTGGACAAAATGAAGACATTTGTGGATGTCAACTTGAGTCTTTATCCTGATGCGCCAGATAGTGTTTTACTCAGGACCATCTGGAAATGCTGTTTTAGAAAACAGTTTGGAAACAGCCACTGTCAAACAAATAAGTGATTGGACAAACCATCTGTCTATCAACATCTATCACGAGCTAGCTTCAACCAATCAGATCAATGGTAAGAAAGCGCTACCGCCAGAGTTTTCCAGTTGGTACCTCAAATTTGTCCTGAAGCCAGTCGAGAGGAGAGCGAAAACATCAAGAGAAGCCTTCTTTCAAGGACACACACTCTCCTCTTCTGATGTAACTGATGCTTTAGCAGCTACGCTAACCTCTTGAGGAGCCGCCATTGTTGTTTGTCAAATGAACAGTCGCTTCCAGCCATAGCTGCCAGTAGATCCTCGCGGGACGCTAACTGGTTGAAACTCTGTGGTTGAACAAATGAAAATGATGGTTCCAGCCCTAAAACATATGCATGAAAATGAAAATTGCAGTTTCACATGTGACAACAGCCCGTTTTCCTTCCATATATAAGGGATTGTTCGCCTTCTGAGAGCCTGACTGTATCACATCTGGAAAAGCTCTTTTTACTGCGCTAAAAAAAAAAGTCTATTCAACTCATTAAATCTGAACCATCTCCATCAACTTAAGGCACTAAAGTCTCTTTAACCTGACACTGCAAATGAGATCACAGCTGTAGGATACATTTAACAGTATATGGCTGTGGGTGGGTATTATCCTACGAGCCCCTTCTGGACGACATATTGCAGCATATGGTCAGCCAAAAATAGGCGAGAAACTGTAGATCCCCAACTTCACACCTAGTTTTCACTTTCTCATTATACAGCCCCCCCCCTCCACCGTTCCCATTTAATTAAGAGGGTGTCACACACGTTTCCCTTGAAATCCCTCCGCAGCTCAACTCTCCAGCCTCCTGTCAGACCCGACTTAGTAAAAAAAATGAGACGGTTTGCTAACCCTGACCAATGAACATGCAAATGTTTATGGGCATATCAATTTAGCTTCCAGTCTTTCTGCGCCCAATATTCTGCTTTTAATTACAAAGACTAATTAAAAGTACCTTGTAATGGAGTCTGTGTAGGTTCCCCCCCGGGGCAGCGTACTTTGTGTCATTTCGCATCATTAATGGAGAATATGCAGAAGAATGACAGAATCTCCTAAAATTGTAAATGGGATATTTCACTCCACTTGTTTTTGTAATGTCAGGGGCTAATGACGGCTAAGAGAAGGAGGACGCGGTGTGGGGGCGGTCTGCAGCGCCGGGTCATTTCATGCCCAATATACAGTCCTAATAAATGATGGATCATATAAAATTCATGAAAGTAGTAAAAAAGCTTGTTGTAGACAAGCTGAATAATAAAGTGCACTGGAGCCATTTATCAGCGCTGTCTTGTCCCTGCAGGAGGAACTTTTATATGTGTAATGCGCACTTTCAAAGTCCTCCTTCACATGTACACTCATGTCGTCCCACGTGTGGATCGACACAGGCATGAAAAACACAAACTCTAAATTGTGAATTCCTGACAAACCTCCACATTTTTGGACTCGTATTGCCAGTGCGGTGTCCGGTGGGAGCCGCCTGGTCAAGCATGTGTGTGAGATTTGTTATCTGAAAGCCTGGCATCTGTCTTTGTTTTTTTGTTTTTTTCATATCTCTGTCATACAAAAGTCTGGAGAGCAAAAGGCTGTACTGGCAATCGGATAGAAATGTGGAGGAAGACTGCCCGTCTGATTTTCCACCCATGCATGTCCTGTACCTTGGCACTACACTGCAAGAGCTGCTACTGCTACAATATGACATAGGTATAGTTTTTGAGTTTAAGTTTAATTTGAGGAGTCCAAAAAAAGCAGGAGCTCATATCTGACGTTTATTATCATATATCTAAAGTGGTCATTATCATTATTATGGTTTTACCAGCCGTCATTTTAATTCAAATAAATCTGATATCCCTCCTCCTTTAAGCTTGTGGCCTCCACCGGGTTTATGAGAGTGATCAAACTGAATTATACTGTCGCTAATTATCCTTCATCACGATGAACGTCCCATGCTGGAATCAGATTTCACAATATTAGCTCATTAATAGCCCGACCCGACGGACGTGGGGTGCCGGGAACAAAAAGTCGGATCAGGCGGAGATTCTTCGTCAACCCTTGTAGTCTTCAGTAGCAGACGACGACTAACATCATCCCACTAACCTCCTAACAAAGTCTCAAACATTGACCAATAAGAGCATAGAGTGCTCTTCTGTGCAGAGCTGTAAACGTGGCGAATGATGTTGTTGGTGCTGCCCGGTGTAACTATGAAATAGTAAGTCAATGCCATCATTTATTTACATGTTTTGTTCCTATCAGTCGGTCCAGAGCTCCTCATCCCCACTGACATCATGCACATTGTGAAAGATAAGCGAGCCATTCAGGGTCGCGGACCAGCGTACGCTCTGTTATGTCTTGTCTCGGCAAAGAAACGGCAAGATTTCTTACTTTTATCATCGCCTAATCCGACACACTGACCACTGCGACAGACAAAACATATCATGTGATTCAGAGCATTCACTTTGAACGCCCAATCAGTAAATTCCTTCAGTTGTTGTCGGTATTGACACGAGCTGCTGTTGTAGGAGTGACCGACTGGAACTGTGTCAGGGTCTGTTTAAATTTTTTATTAGAAATAAATATGAGGTCTGCTGAAAAGCCTGTTTTTTGCGAACATGTTGGATTTGGCACTATCTGCGCCACACATTCTGCTGTGACCACGGGGGCATCATTATTGAGTGGAGAATTGGCAGCAGAAAAATAATGTCTAAATACTGTATACGACAGAACGGTAATGGCTCTGTTTTGGGGGGACTGAGTCGCCGCTGTCAGATCTCACAGATTTCAAAGTGTCTTGGTGGCAATGAAAATAGTGTCTCATTATCTATTCAAGCTGGAAAATAACTTGGATAAGAGACTGTTAGTGAGGCTCGTCCTGCCAGCGCTAAGCACTGCTACCATTCCATATCAGAAGAAGACGGAGACAGAAATGTGCTGATGGTGACGATGTTGCTCAAAACATCTCCTGAACTTTGGTGCGGCGTGTGAGAGTATCTGCTCGCACATCGTTTTTCACTTATTTTCTCTCACTCTCCGCTGCTGGTCTGTAATGCATAATTTTATCTGGGACCCACAGAAAGAAAACACAGCACAATGTCATGCAACAGACATTGATAAAGATAATTTCTTCTCATGTGGCGCGGCTAAAATAGTCTCTGTGTGTCTCTGCTGTTGTGGGGCTGAGTGATAAGGAGCAGACGCTGATAAGAGACCTCAGCAGAGCCACAGGATGTCACTCCCACCGCTAACCTTGTACTTCCCCAACAAGTTTAGTAATGCACCTTAGAGGTGTGTGTGTGTGTGTGTGTGTTGATGTTACACTGGATGCACAGATGATACATGTGTTGCGCTTACAGCATCTTTGTGTCGGTCCCTGCAGTGCATGCTCTACTTTATATGCAGCGGGTATGCATATGCATTACACTGTAAGGTTTTTGTTCCAGGGCTCCACGGTGGAACACATTACAAAAAAAAAGATGACAACAGCACAAACTTTTGGCTTGGGAAATTACCGTAAAGTCGGGCACACAACCGAACGTTGTTAGTTTCACCAAGGTGTTATTCAGGAGTGTCTTTACGGTGGCAACTACATGCAAACTGACGTAACACAGGTTGAGATTCTGAGGAAATCTTTGCAAATCTGACGGCACATCAGCAGCATTTAGAAAGAAAGGCGTCTGCAAATACAGAAACGCTGCACGTAGCATGGACAACAAAAGAAAACTGTCTCCAGGAGACACCAGAAAGTGATGCACACGGCTGTTGTTGCCACGGTCGGTGACTCATCATTGAAGTTTTAATGGGACATCAGGCGTGTCCCAGTTGATTCAGGCCTGGAACTGCAATGATTCTGTCATTCTCCTGCAGTGGGTTCGCTCAGCGGTGAAATCCCCAAACTACTACTTTTTGTATTAAACCTATAGAAATCTCCTGTATATGCATGTTGTTTATGCATGTGGACATACATTTTATTTGCTTATATTGTAGACATACATATATGTTATTCCTACGTACGTATATATCCATCCCAAGTGTGTGAATTAAATATATATCGTTAACATATATAGATAGTTCTCTTATTTGTGTAATATATACATTTTACTTTGGGTATTTAACGTATATCTTCACATATGAATGACATACAGTATATATTGTATATGTCTAAAAGTGTGCATTTCATATACAGTACGTTGTAAACTATATCTCTGTATATCCAGAGGATGGACTGTATGTATGTGATTATATACATTTATAGATAACATGTATGGCAGCATCATTCACAATATAGGGGCATATGTCATATATTACATTTCCGTATGAGTTTTCATATCGGCGATGTTTACGTATTCTGCTTCTGTCTGATTGTTCTCTGAAGTTGTTGTTAGTGTTGTGAAGTTGTGCATTGAACCGCAGCATCTTATGGATGTGTGTTGTATATCAAAGGTAACCATGTTATCCTATGCTGCCTTTACAACCCAAACACAAAGCACTAACAGAAGCAAAAAAGAAGAAGGCAGGGACTGATGGATGGATTGAAAAAGACTTCTTTAAACACTTGTAATGGATGACTAATGATATTGATCCAATCTAATTACAAATACAGGACTAATAGCTCCACTGGAGCTCCACCAAATTAGAGGAAGTGATGGACAGCAACAGCTTGGTGTTTCAGCAGCAAACAACCTCTTTATCTTTGTCTGGATCCAAATGCACAACCCCTGCATTAAAACTTACCCGGAATCTCAAATCGAGGAAACTTTTTACGGACCGGTGAGTTTGGACCTTATTTAACCAATTAAATCTTGACCTATTAAATGTATGCAGACTCTGTATCGGGGGGAGTTCAGCAAATTGTGCATAGGAAGTAAAAAAGGTCTTTGGCACACAGCGAACAGCTCTTTGTCAACTCCGAAAGTCCACACTCAGGACATTCTCGGCAGAGCCACATGGATCAGGAATGTATGAAATTCCCTGCTGTGTTGTTCTCCAATTACTGCCATCGATGTTTACCCCTGAATTGGCCCGGACTCTCACAGCATGCCCTCTTGGTCTCGGTCTCACACAGCAACTGCTGCCTGCAGCTCCACTCCAAACGGGGGCGTGACTCAGCTACACAACTCCGGGGGAACTGCCACTCTCATGGTCCATTAGCCCCTTCGTCCCCCAGTGGATGAAGAAAAATGTATTCACCACTGGGATGCCGCCGCCGTAGACATCTAAATAGCAACCGCTCGTCCTTTCCGCCGCGTCCTCTGCGCGTCGGATGACCTCATGACGGGGGAAGCGCGGTCACGGTTTAATCAGTGGAGGGGAAAGTAAGTTTATAATCGCAGCGTGTGAAGATCAGGAGGTTGACAGTGATTGTTTTTACCCTGAAATGGTGCTGAAAAATGAAGCGCGGGTTATTCCATGCAAACGTAAGTGGCTCAAAAAGGCGCATCAACGCTGAGGCACATCAAACTGAATTTTACAACAAAGCACCGCAGTGACTTTCAGACAAGGTTTTGCTGCAGGAGGCGGGCTGATGGCGCTTGGAACCACTGACTATGGAGATGTGGAAGTGGCCACGTAAAACGGGAGGGGGGATTTGTGGATTCATGGAGGAACCCGGAGGGAAATCATGGAGTTGTCTCTGTCAGACAGCCAACCCTGTAGCTCTAAATGGGATGAAGCACAGAGCAAACGCTCAGGTCACTGCTGCAGTATTGATTACCAATGGAAGACGTCTGATTCTCTTTCTCAAGTCTCACTCTTTCACCCTACCGCACACACACACACACAGGCCAACAGCTAAATCATACGTTGCTCTTAGTTTGAACTCATTTGCGCGTTGGAAAATGTTTACGTGCAAGCTGTGAATCTCATCCAGTCGGCAGCGTGTATTGTACACAGCGATTGCGTCGGGAACCCATTTCCAATTTGCCGGGGAGGTGCTTTGCGACGGGCGTTTGTTGAACATACAGTATCATTCATTGGGCAGACATTAAATCTGAAAGCTTGGTGGGGTGTTTATTGAAGTCCTGACCCCGTCCTCCGCTCATTAAATTGATTCATGGATTCAATAAGTGGGGCACAGGCGGCAGGTGTGCATGTCGGCGTGCACACGGGGCTCACAGGCATCCATCAGCCTGATCAGGTATCTTCAGCTGCTCCTCCATGCAGCACTCTCGCAAGACCCCTGCAGATGTTGCTGGCTCCGAGCCCAGCCTGACCCACGGCGAGACTCTATGCAGATGCATGCACACACACACACACACTCGCAGAGGCTTGCAGATAGACACCAAGATACGAAAGCACACACACACAAAAAGGACGGCAAAAAACATCCTCGCATGCCCAAAGCTTCGGTTTCATTATACTAACTGTGTGTCATTCGGGCTAAATGCCAAATAAGGTTAAACCGTCTTCTGCGAGGAGATCATTCATGTTCCACTGAACATTAAGAGCCCGATCCGGAGACTCGCGACTAAAAATAGAAAACTGCGAGACATTTTCAGTCTTCTAGCTGACTGATGCCGGTGAGTTTTTTGATGTTTGGTGAAGCCATCAAAGGCGAGCTCACATCTCGTATACAATACGTGTGAACAACAAACAGCCCCGAGTGAAATCCCATCTGATCAGATCACAACATCCGCGGCCAGGTTGCAAAAAAAAAAAAAAAAAAGGAACCATTTCATTTCAATAACAGAGAAAAAGCTGCTTTCTTAATTTTGATGTCACTACAAAAGGTACGATACTGGAGAACAGCTGATTATAAAATGTCACAATGTTCAAAAAGAAAAAAGATAGATTTGCGGAACCAGGCTGAGGGAGAACATTAGCATCGCAACACGTTTTCTGCTAAACACGGTGATTGTAATCTTCATATAATAAGGTTCGGTCATGAGTTCATTAGAGAGAACGCGTCGTGAAAACATTTAATGATGAGGAATTAAACGAGAGCCACAGCCTCTCACGGCTCCCTGCACCGACTGACTGACTAATGAAGACGCCGAGGAAAACTTGTCTGGCGTTTAAATGCTGAAACTTCTTGCTAGCGGGCTCGGTTTACTGTTTACCCGTCAGGCTCTGACTCACACCTGAGAAAATCAATCCAATCCCGTAGTTAATATAAGATTTATACATTGGCAACCTTAGTGCTGGTAAAAAGGATGAGCCTTATTGATATCCAGCTTGTTTTCCAGCAGCTGCAGTAAAGGATTGTTTGACTGGACACTATTTCAGTGAGACAGACTGAGGGGAAAAAGAAGTGGCACTAATGAAAACAGTTTGAAAAAAAGAAGAGGAGCAACTTTTTAGCACTTAGTGTTTGTTTTTGTTTTTTCATTTCAATCGAGGCTAGGTGGAAAATACTGCCGAAGACGATCTAGCTTCTCATCCTTTCTCCTTTAAAAGGACAGCCCAGGATGCCAGCCAAAGCCACTAATCACGATGGCAGCTTCATATCACCAAACAGCTAATCCAATCCGCCATTGCAGATCTCACTGATGACTGCAGATTATCTTTGCTCGCCTGTGTTTGGCTGCTTCTCTTATTCGACATGCTAGCCTGGTAGCCAGTGAGCTTTACTTGCTGTAGCATGTGGTGTTTATATAGAGCTCGTGCTGATGACCTGTGGGATTGTCCCCAGTGTCGCCTAAGCTTCAGATCTCAAACATAACGGATACAAAAAAATGTCTGGAAATCTATACAAATACACGTTGAGTCATTTTAAGTCTCTAAAGTAAAGTTTATAGGAACAATATCATCAGAGGAGAAAAGCGGATGTTAGAGGAAAATCTGTCTACTTAACCTCTAAAGGATGAAGCAAATCCAGGTGAGTCCCTTCCACTGTATGTTGGCCCACTGCAGGTCACTGACAGGTTTTAGCCACAGGCTCGTCACGCTGCTTAGGGACGGCTACGGACAGGAAAACCCACGGCTGTCCTTCCTCATCAGCCGCCTCAAACACCTACCGCACCAAAGCTTAAGGCATGAAACCACAATTAAAGAGGAGTGCACCTTTCCCTGGTGTCCTTTGAGCCTCACATCATCCCCCCTCACCCACCCCACCTCTCTGCTCGTCCATGCTGGTGCACCATGGCCGAACGCTGGCACGGAGCTCTGCTCTGAGCTGTGTGCACTCAGCATAACTGGCTCTTTTTACTCGTCGTAAGAGGCGAGGAGCCATTTCATGCTGCCTCGCTGTCCCTGCATGTTCAAACAACAGCAATGAGTCAACTTCTTTCTTATTATGCAGTATGACTGCCCGTGAACATGAATATATTATTCATGCCGAGGCGATGAAGTCAGATGCATTCGAACTGTCAGTCGGAGAGGGGAGAGTATCTTCACATGTGATGTATAATATATGAAATTGAAAATAGAAAACGCCATTTTTTTCCAGCTCAGCTTCCGTGTATATTATTTTTAACATGCAATAATGTGACGCTGGATGCTGAAATCACTGGATATCTAAGTCGAGGTGTTGATTGACACAATTGCCACCCACAAAGGGAGGGAAAATTGCTGGGACTCTCTGGAGAAAAGTAAGAATATGTGCTGGTGAAACAACGGCTCAGAATTCCTTGGAAGTACAGATTTGAATCGCTTTGTGTGACACGTTCTAATTTAGATTTTGCAGATGGTGTCTCGGACTCTTGATTGACAACGCCAACAATTACGGAGGAGTTTCTCGATTTAGAACATGCCTGTGATTTATGTTCACAGTTTTAATTTTGACTCGTCGATGTCCTGCGAGAATCTTCCCGAGGCCAACAAGGACGCAGTCATAACCAAGGTACACCCCTAACTTCTTCTTCTTCTTCTTCTTCTTGTCCTGAGTTGCGACATGTGCGGCGCCCCGACACAAACCCAGGAACAGCAACAGAAAGCGGCAGAAAATGAAGGAGCTTTGTTGAGTTACAGAACTGGCAGCTGTTATAAGACTCCCAGGTCGCCTCGCAGCTTACAGGAGCTCATATCTGTTCATGCAGAGCCGGCGTGGTCACCCTGCCCCAAGGATGATGATAATGTGATGGCATTACTCCGCCTACACGCTCGTAGTATTTGAGACACGTTCTGTCTCAGTTAATATGTGAACATCACTCCCAGACAGCACTGCCAGATGGGAAATGTTAAACAGTTGTACCAGAGTCTTAAAAATGTCATATATCTGAAGAAATCATCATGTGTGAGTCATGGTGTGCGATTTTACACATATATAAGGAGTCATTTTTGATATGCCTACAGATCAACCTCCATTGGTTTGATGTATCTACTTACTATCTACTCTTTCCTGAATAAAGGGTTTTAAAAGGGTTCTTGGTAACACTAACGGTTCCAGTAAGAACCATTTTGATCCAGAGAACCCTTTTTTGGAGAAAGAGTTCTTCAGGGATTGTTGAAAGCATGGGTATAAGATATTGTGTGGGTTCTTTGTAGAACCTATCATGGGGGGTTCTGGGTGGAACCTCACACACACAGTTCTAGGTATAACCCTTTATGTTGGGTTCTGAGTAGGGTTCTCCTATGAGGACAAGCCGAAGAAACCTTATATGGTTCTACTTAGAACTTTTATTTCTAAGAATGTATAAAGGGTGGATCAGGGTGTTCACGCTGTAAGTCCATCAGTCTGACAATTTAAATTACAACACAGCACAACTGGAAGTTTGCATTGTGCATGAAAACAGTCATAGTCCTAATCTAAGCTATTTAAATAAATAACTGGGCTCACTGGTGCAGTATAAACACAACACAGACGGTTCAAGCTCCGCCTCCACCAGGTTGCTTCAAATGAAACGCTTCAGACGACTCGAGCTGCACAGCGAGACACATGCGACACGCTCCGCTCTCCACAATCACCTACCGAACACACCCTCCCAATGAGGCAGCCTGTTTGAACTGCAAAAACGTCCCAAGTCTCCCTCTGCCTGCACATGTTCTTTCAGCCCCACCACCACCACCACCACCACCACCCAGCATCCACCTGCAGGCTCCAGCTGGGGAGTTCAAGATGTTTTGCTCATCACTCCCCGACACAGACCCCAGAGGAGATAAGTCATATTGCGATGCTTCAGGACACCGACTGAGCTGCTATATTTGGTGAGATGGGAGTGGGAATGTGTTGGACTGGCATCAAAAATGTCCCGTGAGACACAGGATTTATATTCGGCTAACCTGATCAGGTCAGGAAACGAACTGGAATGAGACAGATTGAAACAAAATGGACAAATTATCCTATTATCCCACATTATGGCACGTTTCTTACCCTTGATTGTGCGTCTTAGAGGACCACATTTTCCTACAAATACAATAATTATCGCACATCTGGCAACACATCCCTCCCAGCTTGGAGGAGAGCAGATAACAAAAGGTAGAGGAGAGCTGCACACGAGCTCCACATGTGTTTTCACCATTTGCCCAGTATCAGGTTTCCAGCTCCCACCACTGAGGCGCTGTGGTCGGAGTCTGACAGGCTGTATACCTGCTGAATTCTCTGTGGTGGGTGACAACAAAAATGACAGCTCTTATTGTTGGAAGCTCCATTGTTGGGATAGTGGCAACCTCCCAGGAAATGACATGCACATGTGCACAAAAATGTTGAAATCTAAATCAAAGCATCCATCTGAAAGTGTGTTTTTTTTTGGTATCCATTCAGGGCCGGAGCGATGCATCCTGACACGCGTACACGACATTTATCATTAAGCACCGCCGTGTTTGGCTGCTGTGATGCTGTTTGCTGCGTCTCAGCGGAGCAGTTGCTCTAAATTCCGCTCGTCTTATCAGAGGGTGACTTTGAACGCCTCGGACAGCAGGTGAAAACGTTTAACTGGCAAATTGGATGAAACACTAACCTGAGCCTAACCCGCAGTACCCGCCGCCGAATGCTGAAACGTTGTTCCCACCGGCTGAACTTCTTTTTAACTCGCGCTGCACACCGAGGATTTTACAAGCACGAACAGTATGTCATGGTGAATTACAGGGACGTGGTGTTGAATACTGTGGTTAAACTGAACTGGGTTTCTAAGATGTTTAACAAACAAGGTCCCGAACAAAATGATGATCGTGGAAGGAAGATTTTTTTGAGGATAAATAAAAAGAAAGAAATGATGTACTAACAGAAAAGGCACAGAGGTGCTGACTGTCAGTTACAGTGCTTGTTATGTTTTTGTCACACTGTGCAGAAAATTATATTTTACTCCTGAATGAACAGTTTATTTATTTTCAGTATTCAATTATCATACTTATCACTCTGAAACAGGAAGAGGCATCGTTTCCCCCGGTCACTATCCCCAGGTAATGGCGGGATAACTGTGGAAACTCTTCACCGCAAAAGAAAAATAAACCCCGCTGATGGAGGAGGCAAAGACGGCGGGCATCCACTCGACGGAGAGCGCTCTGGTGTTGTGTCCAGGTCCGTTCCCCTGCTGATATGAGTCTCCACTCACCACCCAGACTTGAGCAACCCGATCGGCAGAATAAATCTTGGCAACTGACATATTTATGTATCTGTGGTTCCTGCAAAAACTTTACATTTCTTTATGTAGCAACTTCTCATTTCTTTAGGTTCCAGTTTTAGTTTTTTCTCTTGCGTATGTTTTGGTTAGGTTTAGGCACAAAAACCACTCGGTTCAGGTTAGGCAAACACGACGTTCCCACGTCTCGTCGAAAATATCAGTTTTAGGTTGCCACAAACACAACTGGAACTTGTCCCTAGCACTCTTAATATCCAGTGGTGTCCCATTTACAGCTGTGGCTCAGGGGTAGAGCCAGCATCTTGTTATCGGAAGGTCGCTGGTTCGTTTCCCCTTGTCTGCATGTCGAAGTGTCCTTGGGCAAGATACTGAACCCCAAACTGCTCCTGATGTGCTGGTCGGCACCTTGCTATGGCAGCCACCGCCATCAGTGTATGTATGTATTAATTACTGTAAGTCTCCCAGTACACCCAGTGGTGTCACAGTGGTTGGGAGTCTCTTTGACCTGAACTGATCAAACCTGCCTACTTATTTTTACAACCTGGTGTTTTACTCTTCATAACACTGAGATCAGGGTTTCTAGGTCAGATTGTGATTCCTGGGTTTTTTTGCTTTGGGCAGTAGCCAGGCTGCTCGGGGTAGCGACGGTGCTAACACTGTCTTTGTGGCAGCTGCACCAACAGTAAAACCACAGGGGAACACTGGGAGGGGGGAAACTGAAGAGTTATGCTATAAATTACATGTGTTCCTGGGCTGACTTTAAGTCCTCGTCTAAACTGATGTACATTTAGAGATGTAAAAGTTTTCGTTTGATTTCAAATGTTAATTAGCGGTACAAGTCTCGTTTGATGTACAAAGCTAAAACAGCTAGCGCTCATTAATCTGCTCAAAAATAAAAGTTTGATTCACAAAACCTTTTTTCGTCCATACATCACATTTTTAACGCCGTGTTTTATTCAGCAGAGGTCTCGAAGACTAATCGATGAGAATGTACATTTCGGTTCTGCAAGTTAATCAATATTCATGTTCACACTCGCATTAATTATCTCACAGCCTGAGAAGATAGAAATGCATCTGTAATGTAAAAATGTTAGCCTGGTAAAATTAATGAACTAATGGTGATAATTAATAATTAGGGAAAACAAATTAAGCTACACAATCATTTTTAATTTGTGATGAAAACAGAATAGTTGTTTTACATTTAAGGATAATTATACAGATATAACATTTAAAAAAAGTTTGAGGGGGATGAAAATTTATATTCAAAGAAGCAAGTAATTATTCAGAAATATGTTAAAAGATGAAAACCCAAAACTCTGCCGCATTTATGTGCATACATATACGATCAAAGATGTTTAATGTAGAAATTAAAATTTGATTCATTTTACTGAGAGGCGGCTGAGGAAGTGGAAGTCGAGTGGAGAAACGCTGTGAGACTTTTTAAGTGTTTAAATTCAGAATTATTGCATGATTAAAAAATAATCATTTTTTGGTTTCCTCCCGCTAAAGAACGACCGAAATCTTTCCAGTCATGTAAGTAGGAAGGCCTCGGGTCGGAGGGTTTGAACGCGGAGGAGCTGCCGTTGTTATCGGGGTCCAATATTGCGACTCGCTGCCTGCGAGGAACCCGTCTTTAAATTCACTCTTTAAATGGCATTTTCGCAAAATTGCCGTTATTTGCAAAAGATCATTAGTGTTATCTCAGGCCATCATCTGGTATTTTATAACAGAACCATGAAAAGCGAACGGGACCCTTTTTGTGGAATCAGTGTGTACAAAGGTTGCCCTCTGACTTAAATGCCTCATTCCTCATCGCCGTAACTGTAACATAAATGTCTGGGTGACCATTATGGTTATTGATGGCTTTGATGGGGGTCATTATACATGCTGTGGGCAGCATATGCTCTTCCAGTGCTCTTGAAAGTCCTGCGGGGATTAAAGAACTCCTTAAAGGACGCGTGTCTAGCCCTCGGTGTTTACACCAGACCAATTATATGCCTCTGTTTTCACAGCAATCACGAGCGAGTGCAATCACACGTGTGTTTTCACTCTATAAATCCAAATGGAGCTTCTCCCATTAGTGTGAAATTCACTCGGCTGAACGGTGCGCGAAGAGACGACGACATGTCAAAAGAATTACCACGTGAGAGGGAATCATAAAATGTGTAGCCTGCCATAGACAATGTACAGTGAAATGAAAGAGATGTTCAAACTGTAAAGAAACATGTGCCTTTGTTTCATGTCATGCATTAACAGCTGTGTTATCACTGCCTCACTGTAACATGCCCACGAGCAAACGCCCCACTGTCGCAGTCAAAGTCTTCTTTCAAACACAGATATCTACTGAATGTTAAATTTGTATTCTGCGACTCATCAGAAACAGCAGCAGTAATTAAAACTCTGAAGGACAGAAGGAATCTAATTTCTGAATAATTTTAACAACCGCTACTTTGCACCTCATGTAAACACTGTGAATATCTTATTTAGTTTATTCAGTCTATTTTATTCTGTCTGATTTGTTTTGTGTCTGTGTAACTAGCGTGCCGACTTGTGTACTTAACGTGCTGACTTGTCTTGACATGCTGACTTGTGTACTTAACGTGCTGACTTGTCTTGACATGCTGACTTGTGTACTTACGTGTTGACTTGTCTTGCCATGCTGACTTGTGTACTTAGCATGCTGACTTGTTCTGACATGCTGACTTGTGTACTTAACATGCTGACTTGTGTACTTAACATGCTGACTTGTCTTGACATGCTGACTTGTGTACTTAACGTGCTGACTTGTCTTGACATGCTGACTTGTGTACTTACGTGTTGACTTGTCTTGCCATGCTGACTTGTGTACTTAACATGCTGACTTGTGTACTTAACATGCTGACTTGTCTTGACATGCTGACTTGTGTACTTAACGTGCTGACTTGTCTTGACATGCTGACTTGTGTACTTACGTGTTGACTTGTCTTGCCATGCTGACTTGTGTACTTGACATGCTGACTTGTCTTGACATGCTGACTTGTGTACTTAACGTGCTGACTTGTCTTGACATGCTGACTTGTGTACTTACGTGTTGACTTGTCTTGCCATGCTGACTTGTGTAGTTAATGTGCTGACTTGTCTTGACATGCTGACTTGTGTACTTAACGTGTTGACTTGTGTACTTAACATGCTGATTTGTCATGACATGCTGACTTGTGTACTTAACATGCTGACTTGTATACTTAACGTGCTGACTTGTGTACTTAACAAGATTTATGGTGGTTTAAAATGGCCTTACATGTTAAAGAATTATATATCTATATATTCAAAATTGACTCAAAGCTTCGACCCATGACCCGGCCTTAGATCTTCTCTATGTCATTTCAAACATAATTTATTATTTTTTTTACTGGAAACACCCTGACACAGGTGATATCATCATCACCTGACATCGAAACAGAACAGAGTGTTTCACCGGGGATGAAATCTGTACCGTGGTGAAGGAAAATGCCCTCTGCACTCGGGTTTTGTCGAAATGCGGAAGCAACAATATGTCATGAAGCCTGTCAGTCATTACTGGATAATATGTCTGTGTCTACTTTCACGGTTGCTGATTTTCAAACACTTGTTCCATCGGGGGGAAATGACATTGCAATTTCAAGCTACATTTATCGCCAGCGACTTAAAAAAGCTGTGATGTTGTCGTGAGTGATCGCTGTTTAAGCAGAGATTTGCTGACGTGCCACCGGCATCTGTTCGCACTCTTCTTTTTTCGGAGCAATATCTCCACTTTTGATTGAGATGTCAGGGGTAAGCAATCCACTGCAGACTAGTGGGTGGAGCTCGAGTGAAGATTTGGAAGGTTTTTTTTTTTTTTTTTAATCTGAAGTTCAACAGGGGAAAAAGAAAAAGACAAGCTCGGTCCAAAAGTTTCGAGGTAATGTGCTTTCCCATTACAACGCGAGCCACATGCAGCTGTTGTTTTAGTATACATTTATTCATAGGCCTCCTCACCAAAACATGGGCTTTATGAAAAAAACATTTTGGGGAGACTTAATTCACTTTTTACTTGAATCTTCGAACAGCATCTTGACTCTGTTTTTCCTATTCAATTTCAATAGCAACATACAAAGCTGATCCTTCTGTATATCACACGTTCGGTCTAAATGAAATATAAATCATTCTTAATTCTCAAAAAAACACAGAAAATTGTCTCCAGGATATCGTCACGTAGGACACAAGGACGAGTGTCTCGTATAATTTTGCAGTTAGCATTCATTTTTTAAACGCTCATCTTAGCCTCTCTGCAGCGCCTCAGACAATGAGATTCATTTATTCATCCATAAACTCATGTAAATTACAACACTTACATCCGGCACCTTTAGAAAGAAACAGGATAAAAATATAACGCACGATAAATGTGGAAACACAAAGGTCAAACTGTAGAGTCCTCCCCGAAACAACACGACCACGGCAGCGAACCAGCAGGATAAACACACAAGCATGACTTGTTTAGGTTTAGGAAAACACAATGTTACTTATGTGACCTAAATGACTTTCTTTAACAACTTTACCGGGCCTCCTTCCTTTGCTGTTGGTGTAAAAATGAAGCCACTTGAGGTTGCTGCCTAAAATGAAATGTAAATATGGGCCATAATAAGCTGCTTGCACAGTCGCCCAATATGGTTTTTTTTTCCTGATGAGTATGGGTTGAAAAATTCAAAGTTTCTGTGACAAAGGTTGCCTCTTTGGAGGTCAAAGTACTAAAATTATTTTTGTTTTAGGTTATTTTGCAAGTGGAGACCGCCAGGGCTGAAAATGAAGCCAACATGGAAGTGCCAAAACCTGCCACACCTCGAACAGCCACTTGAGGCTGGCTCCAAAAGCAAATTAATCCCCACCAAAGTCCATGTTACAGTGTCTTTACAGCCAAAACACACTTGTTAACAGCCTGGTACAAAGAAGGGTTCTGGTCTCTAAAGCTAATGTATGACCATGTTTGCGCCTGCTGCTATCGTATGGCTGTTTTCTGCCTGGTGAATAAACAGGCGTTGTGAACACAGCTAGTTTGTTTGCTCTAGCTAGCTTGGCAGCTTCCAGCTCGATGAGTGTTTTTCAGCAACCAGGCTTCATTTGGCCCCACGCTCCACCTCTTTGCCCATGTTTGATAAGAGGTTGGTGCCTAAATAAATGAATAATGAATACAGAAATAGATTAACTTTGGTCGGTTTGGGGTTATAATGAAGCGAGGGAGGCACCATCGGGAACTACAGCCGGTGACTTTAGGAAAGAACGGACTTTTTTTTTTTTTTGGTGCGGTGAGGATGTCAGGTGAGACTCCAGCACGCCCTGAGGCTTTCCTCACATGTGCTGCCAGCATCTATTTACATTCTCTCCTGCGAGGAACGCAGACTTCCTCTCGGTTCCCTGTATGGAGAAGACAATGTGTTAATACAAAGGTTTCAGAACGAACACCCACACAGGCCCCTGGCTCTCTGCTGCCGGGACGGTCTTTCAACTCCTCCAGCCGCCTCCAGTGTCCAGCTTCAGATGGCGATGTGGAAAGGTGTGACAGCCTTGAGGTCTGCATCAACTCCCCGGACCCCGCTGCTCGCAGGCCATCTTTGATGCCAGGACAAAAGTGGTTCATCATATAGAGTACATACAGTAAAAGTGTACAGCATAGTGTCCACGTCTGTATCGACCAAGACTTCAGACTGCAATGTGTCAACTGATTTTCCCACACAACATCTGAACACCTTCAGAACGGGCTGGTGAAAAAAACCTGACCTTTCCTCCGGTGTCACCACGAGGTTCACATCTGTGTTTTGGGTGTGAAATGTACCTGGAGCGCTGCCACGACATTTGTCTCAGACATTTACGCCCCCCTCAGGATTATTTTCAACAACTTTGGTGTTCGCTTAACTTTTCATGTCGTGCCATCATCGGGTCAGAATTACAATTTGTATCTGCAAAAAATCAGCTGTACTCGGTGTTTAATGTTAATTAACACAGCCTGTCTCTCCGTCCCTCATCTCCAGTCACATCGCCTGCTCCCCCGGTCCCTTTATTGCCATTTTGTTACCATCCACCAGATGCCCTTGGACTTTCCCCATCGACACAACTCTTCCAACTTCCCTTATCAGCCCTGCAGGTATTTAAGCAACCCTTTTGGAATCGTTTGCCTCCTCTCGATTTGACCCTTTCCTGCCTCGCTGTGCTGTAAGCCTTTACACCTTAATTTTGTTCATAAATCACTGAGCCCATGCTGTCGGCCGGCTTCTCTCTGCCTTTTGGATCCTCTCACCATCAGGGCAGTTTGGCCACTGTCTTTAGTTTTGGATGCATTATTTCACGAACTAATGTGCTGACCAGGTGGGAATGTTGACCTGTTGGCAGTGCTGACAAAAAATAAAATGAAATATAAATCGAAAGAATACCTATTTCATTTCATTTTTTTTTTACTTTTATGACCACCCCTCCGGGAGTTGTCAGATATTTTCTCGCTAGCACATAAAATGCTAGAAAAGCTAAAAAAAAAAGTGAAATGACAAAGCAGCAGATTAAATTGTACCCAGTGAACCTAACAAAGGTTGCAGTAAAGAGTTTTTCTCTTTGACACATTGCTCTCACGGCGCATTTGAAAGGTAGATCGAGCCAAAACTTCAGTAGAAGTGACCCCGCGAGCCTCCCTCGTGGAGGACACTCTGACCTGCCACACACAGGTGCGCCTAATATCGTTAACGGCTGCATTTCACGCCGGTGTCAGGGTCCTGCTATTTTGCATGCTGGCTTACAGGGAGCCTGGAATAGAGGGTAACCTTAATTAAGGTTATTAGTTACACCTGTGCTTGTCCCGCTATGACAAGTGAAATTGTCTACAGCTGGAAACACAGAACCATTTCTACACTGATACACCTCTCAAGCTCTCCATAGTGTCTTTTTCAGATGTTCTCTCACATGTAACATCCACCGCGGACAATACGCTTTATAAATGCAAATTTGAACACTACATTGATGCTTTAAAGGGATATTCCGGTGTAAGTTTAATCCATGGTTTAACACACCTGGACACCGAGTAAGACTCCCCCCTCGAGAGGTCAAGTTTGCTGACCGCTAGCTTAGCTAGTTTTAGCAACCTCAGAAAAGACCGCACGAAAACAATACACTGCCGCTTATGTCTCCAACTAGAAACCGCCATCAAAAAGCCACAAATAATGCTCAGAACAGCACCAAACTTCAGCAACAGTACACGTACAGTCCCAGCACACAGTACGAAGCATCAAACATCTGCTAGCTTAGCCGGACTCGTCGGGGCTCCCCGACACAGACAGGCTGCTGGAGGAGGCGGGTGAGTAGAGCTCAGCTAGCAGATGTTTGAGGCTTCGTACTGTGTGCTGGGACTGTACATGTACTGTTGCTGAAGTTTGGTGCTGTTCTGAGCATTATTTGTGGCTTTTTGATGGCAGTTTCTAAATGGAGACATAAGCGGCAGTGTATTGTTTTCATGCGGTCTTTTCTGAGGTTGCTAAAACTAGCTAAGCTAGCGGTCAGCAAACTTGACCTCTCGAGGTGGAGTCTTACTCGGTGTCAAGGTGTGTTAGACCATGGATTAAATTTACACCGGAATATCCCTTTAAGTTGCATATGCTAAGTTAGATGTGTGTCTGTACCAATACTTTTTTCTTCTTGCACAGCAACAGCAGAAGTACGGAGATGTAATCGATGTGACTCCTCGCGTTATTGAATTTGATGCTGCTTATGTCGGCCATTATTGGTTTACACAGGCATTTGTTTCCTTAATTGAGATATTGAGAAAGTGGGAGTCCGGCGTGATTAATTATTTTCTAAAAACGGACTCAGAACAGCGGGGGAGTCTGCATCGTGCAAATACACTTTAAACTTACCAGAGAGCCACTTTGAAGCAGCGCCGGCGAACACGAGCTGCGAGAGTTAAAAACAAAATATTAAGAAATCCATTAAACAGGCATATATTAGCAATCATAACAGCATGTTTTAACAGTTCGCATAATTTCACGGCACATCAGTGAATTCAGAATAAGTGGGAAATATTTTTTTAATTTCAGAACGCTTTATCAGCTCTGACCACACTGCTCAATACTTAATATTTGTGAATTGCTCAAAACGTTGCAGACTTGAATGAGAATTTTGTTTTTTTTTATTCTATTTACAAAGGTATGATCTGTCCATTTGTCGGCAGCGTGGCAGCTCGCCTCCACTCTGCTGCTTTAGAGTTCACACAAATGATTGTGACATAAAATTAATCTCCAGAAAAAAAAGTGAACCCAGCTTAAAAAGGTTCACTCTGAAAAATGCAAATTTTACAGGCTTGTAAGGTAAAAAAAAAAAAACGGTGTTTTGTTATCACTTGATAATTTAGCAGCATCAAGTCACTGAGCATCTCAAAACTAGAAAAGATGTCCTGAATATAACATTTATTTAAGATACAAATAGCACAGTAACACATTATACATGATCTCACAGGATAGTAAATACTGGCAAAAACATTTTATGACATCATCTTTAATTATATAATTTTTCTCAGTTTGGACCCTTGGTCAGTTTGTTGAAAGCAAAACAGAACATCAGTACACCCGGATTATATTAAGTGATGGGAAGGTTACTGTAGAAATGTTGGAGTTTACATATTTTTAGTTACCCTGATAAAAATCTCACAAGTAATGTCACTACTTTAAATACTTCATCAGCTTATTGTAACCTGTTGGCGCTGAATGTGAGCAGTCAAGGATGCACAACGCACATTTATAAGATTCTTGAGTCTCATTCCCAGCTCGTCAAAAACTGACCCTCGGGATTATCGGAGCGGTCAGCCATCTTCCCAAAGCGAGAGTTTTAAGCCATCCTGTTCTTGATGGCGTTGCACTCAAATTTGTCCCAACACACTTCCTTTATAGCCTCAAGTACAAAAGCTACATACTTAATTTAATTTAATTCACTGTGCTACTAAAATAAGATAATAAATTATAATTTATTTATCGGCTGTTACCGTAAAGTATATATTGGGATGTAACCCCTACTGCTAACCCTAATGTAATTACATTGCTACATAGATGTGTAATGTGTTTTTAATGCATTTATTGAGACCTTTAGAAGTTTTTTTTTCTTTATTTCCTCTCTAGAATTGCTTTTCTTCGGCAGCAGCTGTGGCTCAGGAGGTAGAGCAGTCGTCCACTCATCGGAAGGTCATGGCTGGATCCTCGCCCTGCAGCCTGCGTGTTGTAAGTGTCCTTGGACAAATCACCGAACCCCAAATTGCTCCTGGCGGCTGTTCCGTCGGTGTGTGAGCGTGCACAGGAACGGCTATTTGCCGCTGACGTGCAGTCGGTATCCTGCATGGCAGCCTCTGCCACCGGTGACTGAAGGGGTGACGACTCGTGTTGTAAGACGCAAGAAAAGTTCTGTATAAATGCAGCTGTGATGGTTAATGGCACAAGATTTCTATCATCAGTCCAGGAAATAGAGTGTGTGAAACAAGGATGAGCTGAAAGTCTCCTCAGGAGGGAATGCATCACAACAAAACGTGTGAATTGACGTTCCAGTTTATTCAGGTGGTGACAGATGGTAATATTGAGTGTTTCCCATTTTATGTGATCTGTTGCTCCTGTTGACTAAATCCGGAGTGACGTTTTATTTCGGCACACTGTCGTTACACAAATGTCACACCTCCTGTGAAGATGATAACAAAATGGGTCATTTGTGTTCGACCGGGGATCATCTTTTACACGCAGCACGGTCGTGGCGTTTTGGACAAGGTGGACGAGTCAGACAGTAAAAAGTGTCCACTTATGCTGAATTCAGGAGCAATTTTCTTTCAACAGCTTTCTTCAGTTATGAAAGAAAAAATGCTGCCGTTCTTTCTCATTTTAATTTGCCTTTAGTGCTCGGAAGCTCTTAGTCTAATAACGTAATAACGTGTAAGTGGCAGAGGGCAGCTTCTTGTTCACCTGTTCTTTCGCCCCCTCAGGTGGAGTTTTTGTTATCGCTTCCTTATAGAATAAATGATTACCGTTGGCCCGGTCGGGACTTTTATAGGTTGCTGACCTCCTGTTGGAGCCATGTTTTACCGAGGTCGTAACATAGGCCATATAGTCGGGACGCTTTGCACAGGCTTGATGTATTATTCTTGTTTTGACATCTCAATTTTGGCAGCTGGAGCAGAGCACTGGCTCGCCTTCCCCTCGCTGCAGCATGAGCAAAAAATATGAGTCCATAAACATATTGGTAAATATTATGACATTTGTTCTCCCAGCTAAAAGCTCTTTCAAACAGTTGTTAATCACAAAATGCTCTTTTGATAAGTGATTGAGTGGCAACATTTGCAAAGCGATGGAGGTGTGATGCTTCCCGAGGAGTGGCAGATTTATCCTCCCCCTGCCAACACAACTGAAGCCCTATTTTCTTGCTCAGTGAAGTAGAAGTGGGTGGTTCAGCACTGTTTGCCAATGTAATACCAAGCAGATCTTATACAAACGCAATTAGAGCAGTGTTTGGTTCTGTTGTGCATAAAATTGATTGACAATTGGGAGAGTAGCATTAGAGAGATGCATTCTGCAATTCTCTGAGCTATTGCTTTCTTTAGAGGAGAAAAGGGAGGTATCCCTACTGCGAAGGTGAAGATTTATCCTCAGAGCTGTGGGGTTATTATGCTGAAAAAATAATCTGCAAGCCCCCGGGGGTATAAGATTTACAGAGCCGCTCGGGCCAAACCAAATATCCAAGTTTTGCTCAATTCCCACTGACTCATCTCACCCAAAAGAAGCACAAACAGCGAAGAATATGGTGAATACTGGGAGTCACATTTGCACTTTATACAGAATAGATCAAATGAGTTTTTAACTCCACACATAACCAGTTTGGGATCTAGGCTAAGTGACTTGTGTATAAATGCCTTAAAGGAAAGGTTTGCCCAAAAATATCGTATATCTACTCAGCGCCACGCCGATTGGAAAGTCAGGAGCTTCACAGCAGTGTTCTCCTAAACAACTGAAGTAGCTGGAGACTTGTTTTAAAATTCAACAAACAAATAAAAAAAAAACATAAAATGGCTCATAAAAGTCTCCGGAAGCTCCAGGATCCCAAATTGATTTGTATAGAAGTTATTCACACACTATTTTAAGCTTAGAAACCTTCACTGTAGCCTCTTTTTTAAAATCAGTTTGGGATCTTGGGGCTTCTGGAGACTTCACTTTGTTTTTTTCACATTTGAAACAAGTCCCCGTCTTCTTCAGCTGTTTGGGAGAATGCTGCAGCGTTCTTTTGCCGTGAAACTCCAGAAAGGTTTTGTGGACCCAACTTTTCATCTGCACTGGGCTGAGCAGATTAATTTCCATTAATGGGTGAACTGTTTCTTTAATCATAGAAAAAGTTGTTTGAGAGTGGTGCCCAGATACATTGTGAGAACTAACCCATTTGGGGTTAATAGTAGTGTCGGATTTTGTTCACAATTCTGTTTCATCTGTATATTGATGAACTGTCCAAGCTACTGAAAGCTAACTGGATGCACGATACTCCAGTGAACCATATTATGTTTGTTGGGGTCCAATGTCCAGGTGGCGCTGGTCTCCTGCAGCTCCTTACTTTATGTTCTATATGATGTGGAATTTGAAATAAAATGTCAGTGTTGTCTGAGGCTTCGTCCACACAGATACCCACGTTCACTTCCTCATCAACTCTCAACTGTGTGCATGGCATCAGTGGTAAATGTGAACTCAGAGCATGATACTGTTCACTGATGGAACGGATGTTACATTGTCTGTATTTACAAGGACACGAACAGACATTGAGAATACGATGATGGAAAAGAGAGACTGAACATTTGTGACAATGATTCAATAAAAAACATCCCGTTGATGATGTTTATTCAAAAATATCCAGGATCCTCTGTAAAGCAGACATGTTTCCTTGCGTCAAATAACAGGTAAAAAGAAGTAAACGTAAAAATCTTTCAAAGTATTCTCTGTTAGCACCGATATGTGCGTGCCCAGTGTACGTGAACGGTCGTGTAATATGCGTTTTCATGTGTGTTTGTATGGACAGATCATTTCCGAAACACTTTTTCTTTTTTTGAAACCCTGTTTTAAAACTACCTGCGACTGTGCGGATTAGGCCTTAATTTGTAGAACCGAGGAGGACAAGTGTCTCGAATCCTGACTTCCGAATGTTTGAAAATGATCTTCAGCTCGGTTTCAAGATGAAATATGCACGAGAAAACATTCCCCCGTACGAGTGTGTACAAAAGGAGTGAAGACGTCTCTGTTCGGAGCACACTGCACTCCACTCAATCCACAAAAAAAAAGCAAAAGACTTCGAGCATCGCGCCACGTCGCCTTGAGAATATTACTTAAGAGTCGTGAAGGGCGGCGCGCGAGTGAAATATCTGTGGCTGCAGGAGTCAATACTTTCCAAGGTGTTTTAAGAAATCTCATGTATGAATGTATTTGCTGACTCGCAGTCTCTGGAAATGAAATCATCTCATCGAACGCAAGGTTCAGCGCTCCGCGAGGCCGAGGAGACATCGGTGCGGTCGCCTCTTTTTTTTTGCTCTTTTGAACACAATCTTTCATCGTGCTATTGTAAGTAATTCATTCTATGTAATGTCTTTGACCTCGACCCTTCGTGTGCGGTAAAGTCTGAACTGAATTGAAATATGCATATTCTCAGGAACACATATAAGCAGTGCTCTGTTACTCACACGTCCATGTTTCACTCCCAGCACTTCTCACTGCACAATTTGCATTGCGTGAGGCTGGCGGCCCCCGACAGTCGGCCTCTTTGATGTCAGTCAGCAGCTGGAAGTAACCCACTGATACCTCCATTGATTGCTGTGAACCACAAGCGCACCTCCTGCTGTTCTGTGTTTTCTTTCCCCTGTCTTTCTCTCCCGGTTTAATCTCGATATTGATATATTAGAGGAAAAACTGCCTGGGCTACAAATAGCAAAGAGATGCTTTTAGCAGGTGAATGAAAGCCCGTCCTGAGTGAGCGAATCAGTTTTTGGGGGTTTTTTTTTCTCAACACATTTAAATGGCTGGGAGAGTGAATGTGTGTTTTTGTAACGTGAAAGCTTCAATTTGCTGTCGACACTCGTTTGATGCTTTAAGGGCCCTGCTCGCTCGACTGAGGACGGCTTTTTTTTTTTATTCCAAGTTATTTTTCATGTCAAATTCGTATTAATAAGTTATTAAGCCTTGTCAGAACTTAAACTTCCCCTCCCTCGACAACCTTGGGCTTCATTAACATTGCGGACCTCGGGTATGTTTTCTCCGCGCTTCATTGACTCCCTCCTTCGGTGCCGGCTCAAACTTTTATTTTTGTCCCTTTTGAGCTTTCAGTTCGATGACTACCCGCTGAGAGTTGGACTGAAGTTTGCAGTGTGCCTTTTTTTCTCCCCCAACAGGTTTGGGGAAAAAACGTTCTGCTCTGATGATTAAAGCAAGAACTCGTCACACGTTATTGACACATCAGTCACGCTGTCTGCACACGGTGGTGAAATGTGATGAATTGTGTTGCTAAAATCCTTTATTCTCACCGTGGTATCATCGTGGTAGTGGAGTACATACAACAACTACAAAACCTGATCAGCACAGTCTCGTATCAGCATGTGGCGAGCGCTCGGCCGGCGAGGCTTCGGCTGTTTCGGCTCAATTTCTCCTCTCAAATGAAGCCGGTGGCCATCCCATTTCCGCCAGCAAATTTAGATCCCCTGGTAATGTGAAACTTATCTCAAGACAAATATTTGCCGGTAGATGCTGTCAAGGAGAGTAAAGAGCCAGGAGATGATGAGAGACAGCTCTCTGCAGGCCGCTCTGTTTGCTCGATACTCATGGGAAGTCCTGATACACACAAGTCAATAATGGAGGAGGCGCCGAGGCAGCTGTCCGCTCGGTGGACGCGGCTCGCCTGGCCAAAAATGCCTTTTACCGAAGCAGTGCTTCCATCTTCGAGCCATGTGTGGCACAAATTAAAATGATATTCCTCATGCAGTTTATTTCAGATAGCCGTATCTAGCTAGCTGTGAAAAATGTGGCAGGGCTCGTTTGAAGATGTGCGCTGATATCCGGGAGCAGCGCAAATGCAGCGTGTCACGCACGTTTAAGCAGGGGGTCCATTCATTTAAAGGATATTACGAGGGTATTAACTGGTTTTTCTGTTTCCACCGTGGAACACCACAGAGGCTCAGTGTGTTGCTGCCGGCCACGAAATAAATAATGCACACCTGAGCTTTACCTCTTTATATGAGCTGTCACTCAATCAGGTCCACCTGCCTGCTGCACACGGAAGATAACCCTTTCTGTGCCGCTCCTCACTCACAGCCCGATCCAGTGACGGGTCGTAACGGGCGACAGTCGACGTAATCTGTTTTTTTTTTGCAGTATTTCTGTGGCAAAAAATAAATCAGCGTTACATCTTCAATTATTTCTCAGATATCTTGTTCTTGTTCATGTTTCCCCACATCCACGTTTCTAATTCACCTCTTTAACCTTTTAAAGCCCCGCTCCAGCACATTTTTTATTTCATATCTTTCCTGAAACTATTCACCAAAATTTTTTGACAAATGATTTTGTGCTCAAACTTGGAAAAAAAGTAAGCTGTTGCTAAAAATGGGAGAACGACGCGTGACTATCACGGAATCTTAAAGCCATTGAGAAGAGAGTTTGAGAAGCGGCAGAGGCGTCAGCAGCACGTATGATGAGTAGAAACTAGCGTTATTCCTTCAAGGATTAAGGCTTTTCCATTTGCACGAGCGCGCGGCGTTCACTCAGCAGAAAATGTACAGTGCAGGTTACAGTTTGCTGAAGAATAAACTCTGCAGCTCATCAGTACCCAAGAAGAACCTACGTTCGAGTGACCGCTACCGCTGCCCGTGCTAATGATGTTGATCTTGCTTAGAACGGCGATCCGGTTGCCATGGTGAAGGATCACATCTGACTAAAAGCGTGCCGCCGTTGTCTGTTTGGAAAGTAATGTGTTAAAAATGAAGTACCGCCGGCCCGAGCGGGGCTATGAGACACATTAAGGGAGCAAAGACAGTGACTCTCAGAACACATCCATCTTTACTGGACTGAGTCAGACTGCTGGAGTCTGGAACAATGCTGTTTGCAGAGAAGTACAATACCATCATTATATTCTGGTGACAACACAAACAGTGTCCCTGTTACTGTGAGCTAATGCTAAGGTCTGTGAACTATCCATGACAACCGGGGCACAACTTCTCTTAAACGTGATTTATTTGATGAACGCGGCGCAAAAACAAACTCGGTATCGAGGTGAAGGATACGGACGCAGGGCAGAGATTTGAGTGAATTTAAGTACCTCTTTTTCATAAACACCCGTGCGACGACAGTCATTTTCATTCTGAAGTAGTTACTCCAAATAAATATGTATATTACGCCGTGTGAATAATGGCAGTCACAGAAGGTGCTGCAGACGGGGGCATTCATTCAGCAGCACGCCGTTGTAAAGAGGAACGCCGAATGAGGACGGGATTAATGCTCTCAAGTCTTTGCTCAGGAGACACAACAGCTCTAAAATGAGCTACAAACCATTTGATGAATCATTCATGCAGTCAGACCAATGCATTTAGCGGTGGAGCACTCTGTCCTTTAAGACCCCCCTGAGGGGGGACTTCATTTGTTTAGTTCGCTTTTGCTGAAAAGCTATGATATTCTACAGTAAGAGCTATTTAGGGAGCGGGAAGGCTTACAGCTGTCCAGAGGTTAGCTTCAGGGATATCACTGTGTTAGCGCAGGGTGTTCCTCCATCATCTTTAAAATAAGACAGGACAAGACGATGTGTACGGGAGTATCCACCTTAAAAGAGAGGAGGAGAGGGGAGATATTGATTTATGGCCTCCTGCAGTTTTCCTCCCTCATTCATCATGCTGTCCCCGTGCACACCGCCATCACTCCCCGGTAGGGAGCTTCTCTTCCTCTCTATGCAGCCAGCCACTCATCCTCATGTCTGGGTAACAAGCTCTGCACAGACCCCCAGCAACCCCCCACCTCCACCCTCCTCCAGCCCCGCTTCCTCCACGCTTTACTGTCACACTCCTACAGCCAGAGACGCACCGTGACAGGATTACTCACAACACGCGGGGCTCTGAAATATGGCAGAACCAGATATGTGCGGACGAATACCTCCTGTCATAGGCCATCAGACGGCTTTTTAATTCCCGGCTCATTAACAGAACGCTCCGTTTGTCAGCTAATTTGTTTTACTTAACGTTCGTCTTTTGATATTCATAATTAAATGACGGCTTTCGAATAGAATCCCGTCATTCCACCTGAAGATGCATCCCCCGTGAAGATCACACACGCGGCTGATGTTCGCACATGTGACCTTTCGGGGTTCGGGTCCGACGGCTCTGCACAGACCCGAGTACACGGAGCAGCGAGGCCTCGGAACAAGTGTCAGCGCCTTCATTATTCAGCAAAACAAAGTGACAATTGCACCTGTGTGATACTGGCTCATCTCATCACGCCGGAGTCGTCTGACGCTAATTAGCATCATCTCTCGCGGTAGGAGGTCTAAATAATTTAATTGCTCAACTTCCTCGCTACGATCCGGAGCGCTATTTGCTCTGAAAGGATTTATTATTCCCTCAAATTTTTTTACGACCTTCTTCAGAAAGTCATACACTTTTATTGCGTTTTTTACTGCTGCATTCATTTAAAAAAACATTTTGTGTTTTATTAATGCATTCAAACACAGGGGTCCACGGAACGAGCCGCTCATGAATATTCAAATCAGGCTTTGCCCTTTAATAAGAAGAAAATGGCACAGCCTTTAGTGGTTTGACGTCAAGGGTGGAAAAAAAATATATATTTCTGCGGGAATGTTCCGACACTGGGCGACATGCTCTCCTTTGACTTGTTTTCATTGTCATGGCTCTGTTTTGCATCGAGAGAAGACAACACGGTGACACGAGGCAAAGGGCCTGAAAAGTTGTTTTTCCTCGCGGGTCAGCGAAGAAAACCGGAGCGTCGTGTCGCGCTGACATTGCCGTTTGAATGCGTTTCTCCCTTCGCGGGCGACGCCGGCGGCTCGGGTCATCCGCCCTTCACCCTCACAAAGGTTTCATGGCGCTTCGCCCGCCTCCCTCACCTCACATTACCACTGCTTCTCATCTTCTATGAATATTATCCCGCAGCATAGCAACAGCACATTCTCATTCCATTCCCTTTCCCTTCCTTCAAGGCCCTCACAAAGTCAACCCCAATTTATTCGCCGGGGATGGACTCATCATCACTCTGGTCTGCCTCTCCCCGCGCCGCGCTCTGCATAGGGATAGCGGCGCCCGGCTGCTCATTCGCATGCAGCTGTTCGTACTGTATTTCATACATCTTGACTCTGAGTCACAATGATCCCTGGTCAGTCGGAGTAAATTAAAAACAGCAGCTGCATTCGGATGAATGGGCCATTAATAATTTAAATGATACCAAAGTGCTAAATGCCTGCAATTCAGCGGAATATCAATCCCTTCTGTATCATTCTCCATATCCAGTGGTGTAGTAATTGTGCTCTGGGGACGGCGATTTAAAGGGACAGTTCACCCCAAAATCGTAATACATATCTTTCCTTTTCCCTTTTGATTGTTTTGGTGCGAGTTGCCGAGTTTTGGAGACATCAGCTGTAGAGACGCTGTCCTCTGGCTTCCCTCAGATTTAATGGAGCTAGATGGCGCTCGGCTTGTGTTGCTCGAAGCTAAAAACGATACATCTGAAGAACTCTACAGCGACGTCGCTTTCCATAATTCAGGACTCGGCTACTCAAGATTATCCACAAACCTTTTTATGTCCAGCACATCTCCACCCAGGAGATGCATGCTTCCTCATGTCTGGTAAATTCCCACATGATTATCTTGAGTCACCGGCTCGTGACTGCTGTTGATTTTCTCCAATGTATTTTTGAATACTATGAATAATATATTAGAGGGCCATCCAGTTGCGTTATATTCCAGAGAAGGCCGACAACTCTACAGCCGATATCTCCAAAACTCTGCAACTCTCACCAAGATAAATCTAGATGACAGCTGTCCAAACTTTTTCCATTTGAGGGACAAAACTGAAACGCAATAGTTGGTCACCAAACATCCATTGTGTTGTGTTGTTTTGAACTTAATGGCGGGCCAACTTTGGCTAGTGGGCCCCACTTAGTGCAGCCCTGATAGATGAATAAATCACACTACAGGTCCTGTCACTTACGTACTGTCGCTTTAAGTGTTGCTTCTACCAAATTATAAAAGATGTGACAGCTATTGAGCAGAGCGGTTCGGTCGCCCCGGCTGAAATCCTTTGAAATTACATTTTTTCATTTTTAGGAGCATCGCAAATAAATTCCACTCTTATTGTACTCGGGTGAAGGCTGAAGATGAAACAGGAAAATAAATCAGAAATATATGGATGGCTACATTCGACCAGCGGTAAGTGAAAGATGTGTTTTTGATTTTTTTGCAATTTGCCCGTTGAATTGTTTGTTTGGTAGAAAAGCCAAATGTGCGTGTGATTCGATAATTTGCAGCCGCGCGGTCTTGCCATAAAAAGTGTCTGAAGGACTGTTTGTGAATAAAGTCTTGTCGAACAACTCCACCGCAGAAAACCCTATGGCATCACTACGCAGAGAGACGGCAGAGGAGACCCTCGTCATCCTTTATTTACCTTTACAACAAGGTTGTTTTCATCTGCCGTGTGATTGGATGACTCATGCATATGGAGGAGGATGCAATTTCTCCCCAGGATCAACCCCCGTGGTTAGCATAAAAAAAAAAACAGCCCTTCATTTTATTTTGCTATTGTCTCACGTTCAGACAGATCCGACCATGTCCATGAATCTCCACAACATCTCAAAAGTCTCCTCGCAAACAGAGAGTAGAAAAAAAAAACATGCCAAACATTTTTTTTTCTGAAGACTGAATTCTCCCATTCTGTGTCTGCTCATTGTAAGCATTGTCACTTTTCTTATATTTCAGTCTGAATAGTATCAACCTGGGCCAGCAGCTGCCTCTTTTGGATTTGCTGTGTTGGCTGACTGATTCCAGTGCAGGGGGAGAAAAAAAAAAAAAAAAAAGCAACCAGACTAGATCTTCCCCGAGATTGTACTCACCCACATCATGCCCGCCTCCCATTTCGGCGAGTTTTATGTCCTTCAAGAACAATTCTAGTCTGACTAATGAAGCCAGGCTGATTCAGAGGCATCCGGGCTGCACAAATTGAGCGCAGCATCCTTTTTTATTCCCTCTCCTTCCAGGAACAATGTTCTTGGTGGAATTTACTTTGAGCTTATCTCTGCGCGCTAATGAATGACTGGATGCTTTTCTTTGACGGGCTCCTGATGCAAAAAAAAAAAAAAAAATGAATATGTTTGCAATTTCAAAATGAGAATCTTCATTACAGAGGGATAAAACGCCAGCTCCCAGCCAGCCTCTAATACATGATCCGGCGGTTTTCCGCTGGGAAAAATCCAAATAGCATCTCGCGGCTAAATGGATCTTATTGTGAGGAATCCATTTCAAAGGTGTGGTTCATCCTGCCCGTGCCGCGGTTGTCTCTGGGTGATGGAGAGCATGTGTCTGTGGCCACGCGTGCTGTTGAGTGCTCCAGATCACCCGCTGCAGGCGTGACCTTCCCTCTCTTGCTGCTTAACCTAATCAATTATGGTTCAGAACAGAAGCCAAGACAGAGGGGAGACAGAAAGCCCACGACCTTGTCAGAGCCCTGAGGAGACTGTGAATAATTCCCTTTGAGACCCATAAAGAAGGTTTCCATGGCAGGAGGAGAAGAGTAAAGGTAGCGTGTTGAGTGGAAGAGAAGGAAAGCCAAACAATAAAATGTAAAGGGACGGAGTGGAGATCCGGAGCCGCTCGATACCAACCTGAATCAAGGCGGCTGTTTGGGTCTTTTGGTGTCAGCCAGTCGTAAACATTTGAACTACCTGAAGCGTTCAGCTCCGACTGCAGCCGACCTCAACCTGCTGTCACACTCGTTTGTGTGCTTACAGGTGAGCACAGTCGGAGGCTGCTGTGAAATCAAATAAAGAAATGGAAACAAAACATTTTCCTGCACGAAAGGAAATAATAAAGTTGTTATATTTTGATGTTAAAGTGCAATTTCTACATATGTTATCAAACTATTACACATTTATCTAACATATGATATTTATTAATGTGTTCTCTTTTTTTAACAGAAAAGAAATTTAAGGTATCTCCAATACTATGGAAGGCAGCATAACTGCTAACTACTGCTGCTCACTGTACTCTTTGCTTCAGCGACTAGATTAGCCATGGAGCTAACTGTTCCTGTTAGCCATGTGGCGTCTGCCCAGGTCTCTGTGGGCTCAGACAAATCCCAGTAATTCACATCCGGACACCACAGAGGAACTGAACACTGCCTCGAAGACCGTGCCGCCAGTTTGAAGACAGAATGTGTTTTTTACGATGAGTTAGCGAGGCAGCTCTTAAGTTTGTCTTAGTTTGAATTCAGATGGTGTACAGTTATATTTTTCTGGTTAGTAAGGACAACAGGTGAGTTTATTTTGTTTCCCTGTTAGACTAAGTAGTGAGCTGGCAGCTGTGAGACTCACCACTTAGCCTGGGGCTAGCTGGTTAGCACGCTAACTTCCACCTCTGCAACACAATACATAGACTTCTTGGACAAAACTGTCGACACTGTTGTTTCTTCACATTCTGTTGATAATTGCTTCATTTTTTGAACGTTTAAAATAAAATTCTGGCCTTATTATCTTACACGTTGACCCTTTAGCTCACGTGACAGGACGTTTAATATTTAGCTCGGCCCAGGTGGGTTCAGATCTAATGGACCTGAATCTGAAGATCTGTTGGATCTCTGTTCTGGAAAACGCTAATTACTCCTCTCTATTCAGGAGGTGTGATTTCCTTCTTCGTGCCAATTAAAAGGCCACCACAAGCCGTGCCAGAGATCTGCAGATATTTATTGAGAAGGCTGTACAACTCTTTCATAAGAATAAATACAGCTAAATTAACACCAGTTTAGTTTGTGTGGATGAACCGAGGAGCAACGGATTTGACACTCCAATAAACACATAACCGCCTTCACACGATGACGGAAGTAAACGTGATGATGTTAATTTAGCTCATAGCAAAGAGGCTCTGCTCCTCAGATGAGTACAGTAATTAAAGAGTCTACACCGAGTTGGGTGTCAAGTAATGTGGAAGCTCATCTGATGATACTTTGCTGACCCTCTCGTCTAAACTGCTTCATCTATTAACTATTTAAATGTGAATGTGACCGCCGTCAACAGTAAATACCTGCAGCTGAAGTGTCGAGGATGTCAAACACTGTTTTTCTTCCCGTGAGGTGATGTTGAAAGTGGACTCAAAAAATGTGATTTGCATTTTGTTCTTTCACTTTGATGATTCAGGCAGAAATATCACCAGGCAAGGTTACGGATTCAGGTTTTATTCAGGTTGCGTCTCGCCACTGTCTTTGCACCGGCGGCAGAAAAGACGGGGCAGCGAGACTTTTTGTCTCCTCACGTTCAGGTGTCGGTACAACGTTGAAGCGTTGAAGCTAAGTCTTGAGGTCACAGCAGGTTGTAATAATGTCGAAGCTTATGGCGTCTGACATGCGTCTTCTCGCTCGTGTGTTACCGGCTGAGCGTTCCCCCTCTGAGGACGGCGGTTTGGTACCGTTTGTGTGTGACAGTGGATTTGTTGAAGCGAAGTGCGTCTCCCCTGCTGTGTGAGAGACGTACCAGCATGTTGACACAGTCACACAGAATTCTTTACTTTAACTTTAACTTAAACCAGTAATAAAGTGTGTAGAAAAGCTCAGTTTGAAGAAAAGTCCCTCTTTATGCAGCGTTGGTGCGGCGACATACTGCATTCTTCACAGCAGAGTCGCTCCAGACTGTGAAAAGCTGGTTTCAGCTACGAGCCTGGCTGTAGTAACTTACAATGGAGTCGAACTAGAGCTGTGTAGCTTACGTTGCAAAACATTTCGAGCAGAAACAATGGAACCCTTCCCTACTCCTCCAGACTGGAGTGTAAGCACTGTAGGGAAGTCTCGCCACTCGACAGCCATCTTGGCAATTCCACCAGAGCAGATATTTTTGGGCTTACAAGATATGACCTCTGTTTAAAAGAATGGGGAGAGAGTCATAACTTCACTTCGGTGGTCAGCAGGTCATAAATCTAATAAATAAAACACTTAAAAAGCTTGGTGACTTTGCCCCTAAATAAAGGTTTAAAAAAGCTTTGTTGTACGTCTACCGCGCGGCTTTACAACAACAGATTCTTTTAGAGCTCAGTCCAGAGTGCCGTGCTGTGACGTGACGCCGCCAGCTCGTTCCACCAGAGCAATTGAAGAAATGCGAGTTTAATGTCTGACCTTTGAATAACCTTTCTTGGAGATCCTGTGCATTTTGCGTGATGTGCTCCTCTTCCGTGCCTCTGCACCCTCGCCAAATTGGCTGCAACTGTCTTGAATCTCAACTGGCGTCAGCGCAACAACACGAATGACTGATTATGTTTCCCTGGTTCGGCGGCGATGAAGCAGTCAGTTGGCTTTTGTGGGGAAGAGGCAGGCTATGTCATACAGCCGGGCGTTTCTATTCAAAATGCTTCAAGTAAGGACGTCACTTTGTGATGACAAGTGGTGGGGAGTTTGGTCTTAAACGTATGTGATATCAGACAATTTAATTTAAGAGGTCAGAGGACATAATTCCAGTGGACGAAAATGCGTAATGTGACATCAAAATGATTATTTGTTAGTTAACATTTCTTGGTGCAAGGTATTTTTAGCATGGTTTTAAGTAATCAGTAAGTAAACTGGTCCTTTGTGGACATGTCCCCAGCATCTCCAGTGATAATGACACACATGGCTCTGAGTGGTTTGTCTCCTCTCTAACGTCTCTGGTGATAGCTACCCCCAAAAACAGCCAAAACTCATTTGGAGCCCGCGGTGTCTTCACAAGAGGATGTCTTTGTTGCACATTTAAGCCCGGTTGGTACCGCTGGTTCTCTGCTTTACTTCTTCTCTCTGACATATGGCGTCCCCCCGTGTAGCCCAGGAAGTTACAGCGATAGACAACTAAACTAAATCCAACATCATTTTGAATCAAATGATGTTGGATTTATGTTGATTTGAAGAATTATGGAAATGTGCTTATTCATTTTTTTTGGGTGTATAGGGGAAAACAAAACATATCACATATTAACGACCTTTAATGTTTTTTTTTTTTTATCCTTATACAGACGTCTGAAATGTTCAGCATGCAGCGGAAGAACGTACATTTTTTTTTTTGACAGTGCCCTCCAGAATAAATATTTAAGATTCAAGTTCAAGATCAAATTCTAAATAATTGATTTTTGGTTTCCCCCTCCTGATTCTTCACGTCAGAACAATATCAACATCTTGTACCAACCCGTTTTATATGTGCATCTACATTTACTATCATTTAATCCTTCAGAAAAAAGGTTTTCCGAGCATGCAGGCACTTTTCCTGCTGTACTTGGTTTCACACTCAAGCAGCTGCACACACATCTGGAAGCTGCCCAGTACAACCACAGTGTCTGCGAGATTAGCATTCACGGCTCCGGGGGAACCATTTCTGAGGACACACCAGCGGTTTGTGCGAGAGGAATCGGTTTGGGGATTTCAACCAGCATCTTTTAAAGTCTTAATGCTTTAGCTTGCATCACCTAGGTACAACATAATCATCTGTAATGACTGCAGTGCTCTCCTTACTCCTTCCCTGCATCCTTTTTATCTGGCTCTTTAAAAAGCATGGGTGGAATTATACGAGTTTATGTTTTACACAGCACTTACTCATTTGAAATTGTTTTGCTGAAGGGTCGGCTGGTAATGCAACTAAGAGCTATTTCAACAGCTTGTCTCTGCATGCATTCTTGTCTTTAGAGCAGCTTATTACCTTTCGCTGCTGTATTATAGCCCGGGGAGGGCAGAGTGTTGAGTTAGCATTACTATAAGACACGTTTCTGGATCCCCTACAGTCGAGTGGGTATTTGAAATCACCAAAGTGTCTCCGGAATAGACAAATGCAATAGCAGATCATCCCGAGTGACGCCGAATATAAAATGTGTTTTCATACACGCGCAAACACAGACACAAGATTTGTTTCCTGATACTGTTTAGCCTCTCTCTGGTGCCGTTTCCTGTTTGCTTGATAGTGTCTACGGGCGAAATGGGACCTGATCCTGAGTCAGATCTTAACTTGAGAGATTGAGGCGATAAAGCATGCATGTTCCCCTTAACAATCCTGACCAGAAGAGCTGCAAACCCCGGCCGAAAGCATTTCATTAGCGGCCGTATCGGCGAGAGGTCGAAGCCTCCCGTCATCAAGCGCTTTTTTTCCGAGGCTCTTCCATGCTGCCTAAAATAAAGAAACAAAATGAACGTGCCCTTTAACCAACTGAGCCAGCAGGACAGCCTGCTGTCTTTTTTATATGTTAATTGCTGATAGCAGCAAGGAGTATAAGAAGTGAAGCACCTTTTTCTTTCCGTCTGAGTGCTAATAAAAAAAAAAAACTTCTGCTGAAGCCTCGGCATTTGAGATTCTGGAAAGCAAAAACATCAGCTCTCTGTGAAGGGACACCGAGCTCCACCGCCTCCTCCGATGAGACATCCCACGAGGTGCGTGGAGGAAAAGCATGTTTAGAGAGGAAACCACATATGAATAGTCTGTCATCGGGAAGACGATTGCACATATGGCGGAATGAATGTGCCCGTCTGCTTGATTCAGCAGTCGGTTCACCTGCAGTTTGTCTGGCCTGCACGCTGACTCCGGCAGCAGCCGATCCTAGCTTGTTTGTTTCGAACACATCAATCATAGTCACCTCCTAATGACTTATTCATTAACTTCTCCAAAACACACATCTTGATGATGAGACTGGAAGGAGCATGTTTCAAGACACACACAGTTGCCTGAGTCTGCAGTCAGCATTCTGGGGAATTAAAGCCACTATTAATCAATTTTTGCCAAGCTGGAGCAGATCCCAGACGCATTATTATAAGAGCAAAAGACTGAGGAATCTGCTGTGTGTGTGTGTGTGTGGATGTGTGAAACAGAGGGGGTGGAGGGAAGGCAAATTCAAATACTAATGATGCCTTGTAGACCACAAATAAACCATGATAACAGCGCATAGATCGATAGATACTGTGCAACAAAGAGAGATGAAATTTGCCTCCACATTTTGGCTGAAAGATTCCCCGATGCTCGCACCGCTTCGCATCTGAAATAATTATTTTCATATTGATCATCACGCTCTCACTCCGGCTGTTCCATCCACTGGAAATCGCACGAGATGAAAGCGCCCAAAACGCTCGCTAAATGCGACGTGATCGGGGGCCATAGGAGGCGTCACGCCTTCAATTTTTTTTTGTTCGTCTTATTACTGTGATCAAGCGGGGAATCAAAGAGAAGCTCCAGGACACAGAAAGCCTTTCCTGAGCGTTCCTGCAGGGAGAGGATGACAACATGTGTCCAGCTGTCACGCACAGCTGCTGGCCTCTGAAGTGATACCCTGGGTGGGTGCGGGCTGCAAGTGGGTGGTTGCGACACAACTCCTGAGGTGGCCCCATCAATTGGGGTTATGACAGCGCTGCAAACCCCTGGTAAATATCACCGCGTCCTTGGTTTTGGGCCGCTGTGCGACTTTTTTTTTTTTTATTGATCTTACATAATAGAAACATTAAGGCAGTCGGTATTTTCCTCTTTTGGCTGAATCCATGTCATTTAGTGTGAAATTGCACAGAGCTCAAGCGAAGCTAAATGACTACATTTGGAGGAACAGCTCTTTTTCGGATGAGGACAAGCGATCTCAAAGCAGCAATTATTGCACTTGGTTGTGTATTTTTCTTCACCCCCCCTGGAGAAATTGGTCCGTTGTCTCACTGGTGGCCAAGTGGAATATGTTTTTGTTGTCTGTAGGGACACCAGTTTCATTGTTCGCACTCTTGGCACACGGCCAGTTTTTTTGCATCGCCTTCAGCTCTCAAAAAAAAAAAAACAGAGCTGAGACAAGCTGACTGATATACTTGTCTCTGTGATACACTGCCTATCACATGACTGGACAAATGGCTGTCACATATTCCTCGGTGTGCGCTCGGTTTATCATCTGTGATTCAGAATGGAGTCACAGGTAGAGTGAGCGCTGCTTCTCTCATTAAAGAGGCTCTTGGCTGCGCTGTGACACATGGATAATCCAACAAGGAATCAATCATTACGTAGTTACCGAGGTAATAGGTGAGCAAATATGTTTCCTGGTGGCTGTCCTTATTATTCCGGGGCTACCGGGCCCCCAGGAGACAGCGGAGCCAGATGGAATTGAGGTGTTGTCACTACTGAGTGAACAGGTAATGAATTACTCCAGGACAAATGGGCCGCCACATGGGAGATGAGGAATCTTCCCACAAATAGTAGAGGCAGAGGATGAATGGCAGCATCCGCGCTTTTGCCTCGACTCCATTCCTCGTATATATGTTTTTTTCTCTTTTCTATATTGAGCAGGAATCGGTGAATGTAGGAGGTGTTGAATGGCTGGGAGAATGAGTGAATGAATAAGGTAAGAGCCCTCTGAGGCGGAGGCAAAGACGCAAAACAAATACCTCCCAGCCTGCTTTGGCACTAGAAGCCCAACCAGATCCGACCAAAGCGATTCTGACGTAGCTTTTCTCAGAATCGCACGAAATGACATGATACACGATACTGAACCTTTCCAATTATAGAGTCCGGCCTCCCCTCTCTCTTCTTTTTCTGGCTCCTGTTCTTGAAAACCAGCTGATTTGTTATGACATTAGAGTAATGGCATTTCTCTGGTGACAGTCATTGCTGAGGGATATGATTACGCCGTGGTAATTATGATTGTTATTTCCAATCACAGCTGAATGGAGTCGGAGTGTGTTATTTCAGCGGCGTAGACAGCACCGGAGTGACTATCTGCACTAGATGATTCTGATGGGGCCGATTTGAGATACAAGCGCTCTGCTGGCACAAGCGCTGACAAATTCATTCGGCATTTCTGCAGGGAGACGGCAGACAATCTCACATTCTCTGCAGGTGGATCCGGCCGGACGCTGAGGCTGCGGGATGATTTCGACAGCATTTTTGTGCGCAGGCTTGTATCCAACGTAAACATCCAACTTCGAGTCTGATTCTGTGATTCTGCGGCCATAATGCATTTGTACGAGATGTTACCACCAATAAACATAAGAACAATATACTAAGATATTTATGTGCTTCAAATGCTTCAATGTAATGTAATGATCTTGTGTTAGACCAAGCTATCTATCTTTAACTGTTCGGCTGATATTGTCTTGCTCATCTTGTCCACTTGGAGGCAGCATAATCAAGCTGTGTGTACAATACTGACATATTACCTGATAATTTTAATAACATACTATTACATAGTAACCCAAGATGTTAGTGTAAGTTATATTAGGATGATTCAAACAGCTGATCTGACTCAAACTTGTCTACTTGTTGTTATTTGATGATGTTCATATTTACACTGTTAATTGTTTCACAATGGCGACTTTTTCCAGCGAACAGGAAGTGTTGTTGCTGTGAAGCTGATGAAGTGTGGGGGGGCAGTAAAAGCTGCTAAGGAGTGTTATCTGTTGCCGTCCTGCTGTTTCTTCTCATTAAGAGTGAGTGATCCACCCACCACGTATCAAACCCACAGTATGTCCCATAGCACAAACAATACTGTTCTCCATCCCGCCGTGATGAAAACTGTGTAGCTGTTGTTACCCTTTTATGAAACTCAATGTAACTCACAGTCCGCTGGATGGTTGTTTTTAGCTTGCAGCGATGGGACGGATAAAGCCATTTCTGCTGTAAATGTATAGACGTCAGGGGATCAAAACCCCTGCCTCTGCTCCGAAATGATGTCTGGCCTCATGTCGTGACATATCCTGCTCGCTCTCCTTCATTTGTCCACCAGCTCCTGGTTGATAACCTTTGACCCTTCCAGCTAAGGATGCTGTGAGCGTTTTTTTTTTTTTTGTATCAGAGAGCTGCTGATATCAGTTTCCAGTGTTCATTCAGTTTTTGGTCCAGCTGAAATTATCCCAATGCAGTGATCAACACGGCCGTCACATGTTAGATGTCATGTGCTGCGTCCAAAATCGCATAGTGTGCACTACAACGCTCGATATGTGCGTGCTGTATCGTTTGGAGCACCCTGCTCAGTGCGTATCGGCCTCTTTGTGTGCTGGAGACATGTAACCGTGGTAACGATCCTTAGATAATTGAATATGTATATATATATTTATAGCATAACACCTCGCTAAGTGAAAGGTAATACTTAATAAGTTATTGAAGTGTTATTGAGGTTATGCCAGAGCTGCCATGGTGACTGTCCTCTATTATCTGTTAGGATCTTTATCATTAGGATGATACTTCTGCTCTCATCAACGCTCTTATCGGCCCTTTTTTTTTAACCCCCCCCAAAAAAAATTCATTAAAAAAAAGGTGCAACAATGAGATGATAAATTATGCCACAACATAGAAACAGTAGAGATAAAATAACTGTTAACGTAGGAGCTTTTTCAAAGCACGGTCTTTAATCATTTTGCCCCCAGGCCCATTTAACACCAGGCTCTGGTACCCGTACCTCCGTACCTCCGTACCGGTGTGTCCAGTGCTTGATGGTAAAATATCTCTGGGAACACTTTCAATGTGATGAAATGAAATCTCACATACTGTTTAAGCGTACTACTGTTCGTATGGAATGTCAGACGCAGCTGTGGTGTTGGTGTGAGTCCACTTTGATCGCGAGGACTGTGACATTCAGTTAAAAAGCTAAAACTGGACCTTGAGTTGATTCATTTTGAGCCCAAGGTCAGAACAAACTTCACTGCTCGAATGTTGTGGGCCTTTTATGCATCGGTCTGAGATACTAGTATTCTAAATAACATGACATTGGAGCAAATTGGCCTCCGAGACGTCGCTGTTACCCTACAAACGTCAGCGGTTTCCTGACGAAAACAAAAGCATCCGTTAGTTTTTCACTGTGTCTTCGACTCCCTGACAGGTTTGATATGTTTAATGAATTCAAACTGTGCTCTGATTTCTGTTGTTTTTTGGTTTTTTTTCATACTCTGTCTTACTTTAAATAGACTTTAAATCTTTCATCCCTCGGTGTGACTTCGTGAAGCCACTTGCATGCATAAACACTCTGCCCAGCAGATGTTGGTGCTACCAATAATGAAAAGAATCAGTCGACCAACCAAATTATAATTTACCTCCTCCATCTCTTCGGCATCTGCTGAGCAATAAATATAAATTGTTAAAAATTTGCTAAGCATGTTAATGTAAGTCGCCATCTGCACTGCTATACCTTAATGCTTTCCTGACGTTTATACGGCAGGAGACTTACAGTCGGTGCATAAAAAACAGACTCACACACACAAATACAGTGTAAATAAGTGAAAATAATGAACTCTCCTTACTCAAACTTAGACAGAAATATCCCCATCCTCATTAAACAAAAAAATATCTCATATAAAAAGCTACATTTCATGAGATTGTACCCAAAATGTATGCTCTCTTCCATGTTTGAATCAAAGTTGTTCCAGCAGTAGCGGAGTGGAAAGCAGTGTAGCACAACACGGCCCTCGGAGTGCGTAATGAAGATAAATTAAGACGTTTGTTCCGTGGATGGTGCTGTGTTGGCTCGAACGCCGACGATTGCCGCCTCCTTAGCCTTTTCTTGGGAAATTAGGATTCAGTCAGCCGCAACATCACACACCACCTTGCAAAAAACCGCAGATGTCAGATACTTGCGTCGTTAGAAGTGTGAAAGTGTTCATTCCCCACACTGACAGAAGAGAGACAGGCATGAGTGAAGGAAGATTATGTAAAGAACGGGTTCTGCCAAGCGATATGACTGATCAGACAGGTGTTCCAGCCAGGCTGTTGATTCCTATAAGACACTGCGGCACCTCGTGGGACCGGCTGCTGTCAAGTAGTTCGGTTTGCTTGGATCTTAATTATAAAGGAGAACATTTTAAACCCTCATACAGGACCACCCGGGGATCAGCCTTTTTTTCAGCTAACTCCCCATGTTTGGTGTTTTTCCAACATGCCCACGTACAGTCTAGATAAAAGGTTGTGGTGGGGACAGGGAGGACATTTGTTTCTGATTGTTTCCTACATTGTACCAGCCGCTCACAGAGTTTAACTGCCAATATCATAGAAAGTTTGGCCCGACGTCTCACGAAGTCCTGCATCCTGCCATTCAGCTCATCCCACCACTTGCCATTTGTTGTCAGGCCCTAATCAAATCATTTTCCTGCTGCAGAGCACCGCCCCTCTAATTATATGTCATTGCCGTGTTCCTGCCATCAACAACATGTTGTCATCTTCTGCATCTCGGTGGACAGATTTACTGACAATCAAGGGCACATTCACTGAACTCCAACGGAGCAAGTTGAAGACTTCCCATTTACGATCATCCTTAGCTGTAATTATGGTTCAAAGGAGAATTATGTGTTTGCAGTTGGCTGCAAGTCTGAGAGTCCAGAAATACTCTCAAGAAGAAAGAAAAGCCTTATCAGACGAAGGATAACAAAGGATACAATTGTGTAGTTCAGCTTGGGAACAAACATTGTGTGTTTGCCATATAATCAACATATATAACGTGATGTGTCGGGCCCAATGGCGCCATAACTAACCACAAATGAGTTGCAGCGACATCTACAGACCATTCACATTTAGTTCCTCACGATAACGGCTTCACTTCTGTTCCCGATATTTCACGCTCGCAGCTGTCTCAAACCCACAGTACACTCATAACAAAACCAAAGTTTGTGTTTTCTCGCAGGCAATATGGCAGATTTGCATATACAAAGAGATGCTGCACAAGTGTGCACACACACCTGCCAACTCCTTCCTGTTGCCCAGTTAACAAACTTCAGACTTTAGGCTTTGGAGGGAATGTTTCTTGTTTCTCTTTAGTTTAATTAAACCTTCCTTATCTTATTCGCCCCATAGGTAGATACACCACGAGGATGAATCATCTGCGGGGAAATCCATACAATGAATCCGTCCTCTAAATGTGCCCAGACTGGTACCGAGATGGCTGTTTGTTTTATTTTCACGCTGTAAAGCTCCACATTAACGTTCACGCCACAGAAATACGAGCGTGGATTTAAAACATGCAGTGTGCGAGACACAACAGGCTGTGTTTCATGACGGAGGGTTGATTATCATTATTTGAACTGCTTGTGATTTCTGCCTCGCGACTGCTCCGTTGAATAGATGCCACAGAATTACAGATAATATAGTACAGTATAAATTCACTGTGCCGAAACAACAACACGGAGCAGTTTACCGCCACGTCGTTTCAAAGCAAGAGACAAATCGAATACTCCTTTGAATCTGAGACAATATTCAAGACTAGGAGGCAGAGACCTAAACTGCTAAGCTTAAGCTAACAGGCTTGAGAAATCATATGCTGCCCACTGAAATATATTTCACTGTGTGTACTACGAGCAGAGCTCTCCAAAACGATATCAGTGCCAACAAGCAAGGCTGCAAAAAGGACCCGTAAAATACTGCTTTTAAAGAAGATGGCATCTAAAAGCTGATAAGAGCTACGAGCATTGGAATGGATCAATTGTGCAATAGGAAGAGCACTCAGTCATGGGTACTGTTTAATTAATGATGGGGGTTAGAGATAGGCTGTTCGCTCCATATTGTCAGTCAAACACTCACAGCAGAGGGTGGCAATATGAGCTATGTAACGGATACGCGAAACAGAAGGAACTAATCTATACTCTCCAGTCTAGTACCATTAATGCTGCGTTAAGAGGGCAGGGGTGCTGCAGCAAGACGACACACATGCACTCATGGATTTATTCCGAAAGGAGAAGACCAGACGCAATTAATAAAGACGTGGTAATAAAATATGGAGAGACGGTTTAATATGTTCCTAAATGTTGAGAGTTTTCGTTCTGCTTTGCATTTAAAGCCCGACACGGCGTCTTTATAATGTCGTTTAACGGTGCAAACAGTTAATCCTCCGAATGTAAATTCCATCAGAATGTCGTGCTTCACCTTCCTGTTCACCTTTTTATTTTCTTCAACATTATTCATTGTTGTTCCGCTTCTAAATGAAAATAGGATTGAATGACAGGCACCTCATGAGAGAGACGGCTTTAAATCAAATCATTTGATGTAGGCTACCAATGGAAAAACAAATAAACCAAAAAAAAAGCTGAATAAATCCTCTCAAGCTCCAAACAAAAGTCCTGTCCATCAACTGGACCTCCACAATCTCAGTTTTAACGCTCAATGAGGTAGCAAAGTGGCCTATTGATTTGTGAAGCCCGTATGGATCTACAGCCAATAGTGACCATCGATAGACACGTGTCCTGTCAAGAAATCCTTGAGCAAGGCATTAAATCCTAACCGTTCACCCTCAGACTAATTAAAATCTGTCTGTTGCTAAATTGCAAAGATAATTTGCCAGGAAACAAAGACGTGATGATTGTTCAAACGGCCCCATTATTCTGAATCCCCACCACTCAGGAAAATGTCCCATCGGACCGAAAGCCTATTTGTCTGACAGCCCGTTAACCCGAAAACAAGAAAACAAATGCCCATTGTTCCGAAGTCCCAATCGTCCGAAAATACACTCCCTGCAGTTTTAGTCAGGCTACTGCTGGCTCCGTCCACGGTGCTGAATCGGCAGGGGTTTCGCCCCTTAATAGGTCTTTCTGGCCTCACAACAAATGACATTTCAAGGAAAAAATTCCCAATGTCAGAATGAAATGGAGAGTATCTTAACTCGTTGTAGGGCTGATCTAAAAACAGCAATATAACACACTGAGGGAAAGATTAAATCTAACCTATCAGAGAATAACGTTTCTAGAGGAAAAGGGTTAAGGTTATGGTTAGGGTTAGGAACGGACGATTGCACAGAGTGTGTGTATTTTCGGAGCCGTTTGAACAATGGGTGCTGCTTTTTGGGGTTTGCGTGCTGCAAGACAAATTGGCTTCTGGTCCAATGGGACATTTTTCTGACTTTTGGGGTTTTGTAATGGTCTAATGTGCTGTCAGAACAATGGCACGGCACCTCACATTGTAACTTTCCTCAGTGGGAACAAAAGAGATTATAAGGATACTACTCTGTTGAGGGAATAATGCTAATGTAAAGAATCGCCTATTAGTGTCAATGATGTCTACTATTTGTCATTAAAACAGCGTAAGGCCCAGCACCATGTGATGGATTCAAATAAACAGCGCTGAAATGAATCTAGACACTGGAGAGACGTCAGTAGTCAAGCTCGCACTCGTGCTAGCAACTTTTTCTTTTTTACTTGCGCTGATTAGATGCTGAAGAATCGCTGCCCCCTTGTGGTCAAAGTAAGTAAACATAACTTTCACTCCACAAGCATCACGGCAGTAACACTGGACACTGTGTTCTCAAACTGAATGCTCAAAGATTTAAATAAGACACTCACAGTATTCTACTTTTTTTAAAGAGCAGTTAAAGGTTGAACGTTTAATTGTCGAATCTGGGCGGGATAAATGTCAGCTGTGATTGGGTGCTTGCTGTCAGCGTTTGATGGTTAATGGGTCCATGCAGGTGTCATATGGAGAACTAAAGGTCACATTATATATTTTTGTCATAACCTTTTGTTTGAGTCAAATTTTTTAACCCGGCTTGCTTCTTTGCAGCGCTAGCTAGCGCGATCAACACAGCAGACTACCTGTTCACGTTAATTAACAGGGAAGGCGATGTGAGCTTTTTGGATAACACTGTTGAATTAACATTTTATAAATAGAAACATCAAAATTGGGAGAGGTGTAGCTGCTGACAGTGGGCACCGAAAACTCATTATTATGCATTTTACAGAAGCTGCACAGGCTGAGCTTGCTGAAAAGCTAATACAATAAATAGTCCATTTTAATTACAGGCTACTTAAAATGCTTAAAACTGGACTTAGCTGCAGAAAACACTCTGAATGTGAGGCAGCCGAATTACTGAATGAACTGCAGCTGATGTCAGAACAGCAGTCAGCACCTTAAATTGCACCTTTTTGTGAATATGGGACAGAAATACATCCATGTTCCTTTGCACACAACACAGGCAGGTCTGTTTTTTTTATTTTTTATTTTAAATTCAATCCAACTTTAACATCCATTTTGCATTAATGGAACAAGCTGCAAACACAACAGAACCGAGCAGATCCTCAGCAGGGCAGCCTGCCTCGGTGGCACAAACTGATGCGATGCCACTCCTTATAACTAACTGAGGGGCCACCTTTTTTTTTCTCTTCTCTCTCTCTCCCTCTCTCTTCCTCGGCAGCACCAGTGAGACGGGATGCTGCTGCGCTGCAGAGAGAGCCTCAGCCGGCTGCAGCGGTGGAGACTCACTGAGAGGAGACCGAACCAAAGCTCCGTCCGCCACGACGCACAGCTCCGGCACAAAGCTCCCTGAAGTGGAAGGAGAGAGAGAAAAAAAGGAGAAGGAGAAGGAGTCGGAGGAGGAGGAGGAGGGGGACAGAGCCGCGCACCGAGCGAAACCACCTCCATCCCACTGCTCCCGGTGCTCACTTGAGGATGTACTGTTTACGCTGGCTCACATAGGAGCGACACGGACCGACGAGGACCTGGACTTGATATTCGTAATACTGCTGCCATTTCCGCCGCTCGGCTCGTGTGGGGGAGAGACTGGTGACAGCAGCCGGGATCGTCTGGGAGAGAGGGGGCCACTTTTCTTTTTGGATTTCTGTGAGTAAACTGTTGGATCTGAAGCGTCTCTTCTTGGTGTTGTTGTGTTTCCTCTGTGCTCGGGTTGTGATGCAGCTCCGTCTGCTTGTTCAGAGAGACGCAAGTTGTGTTGACAAGGCTGCTGCTAATAATCTTGATTGTATTTTATTTTTTATTTTTTTAAAAAAAGGAGCTGAATAGTTTTAAACGTCCCTGAGCGTGTTTCATTTCCTCCAGTAACTTCTCCCTCTCAGTGTGAATGGAGTGAGGATGAAGCATGTGGGCGATGGAGCCGCACAAACACACTACAAAGTGCGATGTGGAATGAAACATCTCTGCTGTCTTTGCCTCGCTCCTTTGGGTGGGGGGGAGGTGAGGGAGGGAGGGTGGAAGTTGGCAAAAAAAAATTCCTGGTTTTGAGCTCAAATTAAAGGTGTCCTACGCTGAACCCCCCGAGCAGCCTTGAAACCAGAGCTGCTTTGAAACGCGTTCACACTGAAGTGGGTCTGAGCTGTTGCTGCTTTTTGATGGGAGCTCAAAGACACCTATGAAAATATTTGGTGAGAGACATCAGGAGCTCTCCTGCAGGGGCAGGAGTCCTGTTGTATTTTGTATTATGTTTTTTTTTTTTTGGTGGGTGGGAGTGCATCTTTGGGTTAGCAGAGCAGGAGGCTTCTAACACACCACTTACCACACAAGTAGACCCGCAGGAAATATCTAATCAGAGATATGCAAATTTCCCCCAACTCTAATTTTGTGGCTTCGCTGCGGTTGAATGTTCAGTGTAACTATCATCCGACTGTGCTGGTGACAGTGGGGTCTGTGGCTTTGAGAGGGGGGGCTCCAGTTTGATCCTATTGATTTGGCTTTGTGGACTGTGAGGAAGAGGTGTTATTAAGCCATCATTCAATTAGGAGCATTATTCCCCCTTTTTTTTTAAATTAATTATTTTGTTCTTGAAGTTTGTGTGACTTTTTCCTTTTTTCTTCCAATGACAGCAATTAGCCGAGTGCTGGCAGATAGAATAGAGCGTGCCAAAGGAAAGTACAACCTTTTTGAAGTGTGTCTGCTGTCAGTAAATCCCCCCACGCTGCTCAGGCTTTTCTTCTCCCATTCTTTCTTTCAGTGCAGGTCCATTCAGAGACGCGGGAAGACACATCAGACTATTTTAAGGCCGGCTTCTAATTTAAAAGTCACTAAGTGTGTCACTACAATATTAAAGACTCCTCAAGGTTTGAGCCGTGAACCTTTTGGACCAGTTTCCCTCTCTAAAAATACAGAAACTAGTTTTTTTTCTGGTGTTTCAGTCGCGACAGAATTTGACACAAATGTGGCGTCACGTGTAAAAATGCTGCTTATAGATTGTAAACAGCATCAGAGGACACGACAGATGTGCGTTTTCAACACGTGGCTCAGAGGCTTTCACGAGGAAAAAGGACGAGACAAAGACAAATATGTATTTTCCCGTCCTGTGAACTGTGATGCATGCGGCGGGTCACGACCCAACGGTTGAGTAACAGTCTATATGTGTGTAAGTGAGAGTGGGATATGCAGAGAAAAAGTAGCCTACTCAGTCTTTTTTCTGCTTCAAGCACAATTTCCAGTCGCATTCTTTGATGGATTGTGAGTTGAGCACATCTATCCTCAACTGTTATGTCACATACATACCGTACTGCGGTCGTGTTTGCAACATGGAAGCGATCAATAGTCAATTTTGCCTCGATGAAGAGAAATTCTGGCTGATTCAGCGTAATCATTCAGCTTGTTGTTTCCTGTCACAAACTGCTCTCTTGACTTCTTTTCTGATTTTTTTTTACTGACCTCCAACTCCTAACTCAGAATCAGCGTCGTTGACCAAGAATATTCGCACTATTTACAACGACTCTGGTTTTAAAGACAACACATGCTAATTTCACTATAAAGACAGGAACAACGAATGAATGAATCGCAGCCTGTGCTCTGATAACATGCAAATGAATGGCCTGTGAATATTCTCATTCATCCAGGTCATAGTTATCTCAGGGAAATTGAATCGAACGCAACTGGATTTGGTTTTTGTCTTTGAAGACGTTTCACCTCTCATCCAAGAGGCTTCATCAGTTCCTGCTCGCTTGACTCGGCTGGGACTAGTCCAACTAGCCGGTGTGGAGGTCCAGCTATTTAACCTCTCAGGAGGCGGTCACAAGGCCACTGATGCCTATGGGTCGTATGTGCTCCATTATTGCTTAGACAGTCGTTAGTATGGTCGTTGGGGATGGTGGAAAGTTGGTTTTCGTTGGTTTCGACTTCGTTAGTGCTTATTGAGCACTAACGAAGTCGAAACCAACAGCAGGAACTGATGAAGCCTCTTGGATGAGAGGTGAAACGTCTTCAAAGACAAAAACCAAATCCAGTTGCATTCGATTCAGTTTCCTTGAGATGCAAATAAATGCTAAATGTCTTTTCACATATGCAGCGATAACTATATGTTTGAGTCTCACCTGTAAATCAGCGCTAAGATCATGTGACTGACGTCACAGTCTGATGCGGCCATCGCTTCCTGTTAGTGTTATACAGCTTCCATTAGGACTTAATGACGGAAGCCTAACTTGAAGTCATGCTTGTAATTTCGAATGGGCCGTAATTTGCCATAATGTTAATCTGGATATATATTTCATGAGACCTAATGTGCTTAAACGATTGTCATCAGCCCGCTCCGCCGCTTAGTGAAATTTCCGGAGATCATCTGAAAAAATGGACCATCTCACCGAAGGGATGCAAAGTCGCCAGACACACTCCCAATCAAACGGAGCTCCACCTGCATGTCAGGGGAATAGATGGAGGCGATGAACAGCTGTGCCTGTTTCACTTGGCACGAATTAGAGGTTACCCCCCCACCACCACCACCACCACCACAAACACCACCTTATCGGATGTAAATCAGTTATGCGCTTGCGATACATGCTTTAAAAATGTTTGTAAATCCACTCGGAGGCAGGTGTGTGAGATGAAATGCAAATTAGTAGATGGGCTAACCTTGATGGAAATTGAATATGTCTTGAAGTTGCAGCTGTCCCCTCCTCTTTAATTTAATGGTTATTGACATGGGCCAACAGACATGTAGTTGGGGTATGGCTAATTGAAAATGACAACTCCGGTGGAGGCAAACCCTTGAGACACTTGAATAAAAAGCATACCAGCAGTGACAAGAGAGAGGCTGGGGATAGAAACTGTCTCAACAAGGCAACGGCAGCCAGGGGAGTCCTACTTTCACTGACAAATCAGAGACTAATAAAGTGCGGACGGGCAAAGAATGTCTCGCAGATCGCACTTCGTATTCAACATGTTCTATATATATTTTTTTATATATATATAATGCGAGCACAGATATTCAAAGACAGTGATATGGTATCACACTGCATAGGCTGTACAAAGAGATTAGAGTCAGTATATAGAGCACTGTGGGTATATTCCTCTACGCTGACAAAAGGAAGTGTTGTGTGTGTGTGTGTGTGTCGTGTTGGGCATCCTGCAATCTGTAAACAACATGTTTTTCACCGTCCACAGAATCCAAGAGTGTAATTTTGTTCTCCAAACACACACAGTGACTAAGGATGTAGGTCCCGGGCATGTTTCCCTGCTGAGATGTGAGATGACATGCATTTGTTGGATTAAAGAAATTATCTCATGTGAGAACCGTTGGTGATCTTGACAGTGGAAAAAAAAAAACCCCGTCCCCTTGGCCGCCTTCCTAGCGAGCACTTTGTTTGGAAGGGAGGCCCGCTGGTCTCGCAGAGCCTGGAAGACAAACGTCCCTCAGGACTCATCTGACAACTTAATTTATATAATTGCTCAGAAGCATCTGCGTAAGAAAGACTGACTTTCAGCGCCCTCCCTCCACTTGTCACTGTTGAGAACGAGTTGGATTTGACGTCCAGTGAGTCAAACAGACAGTCTGAAGACACACTGACGTTGTCGTGCGACAGCACGTGCGAACTACAAAAGTAAGCAGTGTTAATCTGATTACTCTTCTTGAGGAAAGCGTCGTATTCCATCCTTCCCTTTTTCTGTTTGCGCTCTGATCTGGCTGTTGTGATGCAGCCAGCAGATTGCGCACTTAATCCTTGCACCGTGACAAATGTGTACATATGTTAAGGAGTAATGTAATTAACGTGAGTGACATGACGGCGTCAACGCGTGGCCTTCCTCTCTTCTGTCTTCTGCAGCCCGCAGTTCCTTTAGCTAGTTAGCTGCTTATCTAAATGGCTGTAATAACTTTTTCTGGTCTGAGAATACATCCAGCAGCCTCGGGTTGGTAAATTATGCAGTCCCTTTATCTGTTTGTCTTTGGGCTGTCCCCGTTGTATTAACTTTGAGCAAGTTACCTTGCAGACACCCGCAGGCTACTGCCTCTAATGGCTGTTTGGGAAATGTTAAAGGTTATTAATTGCAGGTTTGGAATAAGTGTGTTTAATAATTTGAAACAAGACTCAACACACTCTTGATTTAAAATGTGGAATAAATGTATTTGTTTTCATGTGCAGGTATTCGAGCAACAAAGCAAACTGTTTGCCTGTTCGATTAAAGTCTGCACAGTAGCAAGCTTCATGCAAAGGATTTCTCCCTCAGTCACATTCCTCATGTGCTGAGGTAGGTGGTAGTAGGTTTGACTTGTCTTTGGAAGTAGTTTGTCAGTGAAGTGAGCAGCGAGTATTTGTGGAGATGGTATGGAGAGAGCGGTGATGGTGGTGGTGATGGTGGGGAATAGCCCGAGGATGGAGTGTTTTTCAGTAGGCAGCTCCTGATTTTATGTGACAGTAAAGGGCCTTATCTTCCAGGGCCATGATGAAGCACAACAGTCTTTGATTTTTTATCTTCCCAACGTCTAACAATCTCATGCTCGAGACAGATTAGTGAGATGAAGGTGTAGAAATGGGTTATGCGGTTCCGTGGGAGTCAAATGCAGCCAAATACAGGGTCTAAGGCTATATCTGCATCGTGCTGATAGTACAAAATGAGAGATTACCGCCGTACTTTTGACCTTCAGGTTCAAGAAAGTGAAAAAATATGATCCGCGAGCGTGAGTGAAAATATGATTTGTCCTAGGATTTGATGATTTATGCGTCCCTGACATAAAAAGGGGTGGCATTTAAGGTTCATGCTTAATCTTTCTGTTGAACTCGTGGCAGCGGCGTGTTCTTGTCTCCTCATCTATGTCCATTCAGCCTGTTAAAAACATCAGGCTGGGTTTTAGTGCGGTAGTAGAAAGCATCTCACTCACACAGTGTTGTTTTCTACTCTACATTTATTTCTGTTTCTCATTACCTGAGACAGGGCATTGATCCCCTGAATAATTAGTCGGAGGGCGTTTCTTTTTTTATCCCGCTTAAAAATTCACCGGAGCCCAAACCTCGACGAGTCTTTCACTGCTCCGCTGTTATCTTAATAAGTCAGACCTCAAAGTGTAACTCTGGGCGAGGATCAACCGGCGGAGACGCCACCGAAATCAACGGCGCCTCGCGAGGTCAATGAAATTTCACGTAACATTCGTTATTATGCCCAATTATGTAGAATTACCTTTTTACATTCTGATCTTTAACCCTAATGAAAGTGTCCTCAGGCCCTGCTGGTTAACAATCCTGTTTGCTAGCTCATTAAAGTGGAATTGCCTCTCAGCTTCTTGTAAAAAAGCATGTCCTAAAACAAATAATGTGCAATATCCTCGCAGATTATGTTTTCAATAGTTTATTGGATCTTTAATTCTTTGTTGGTGCATCATTCGCCCTTATTTTATTGGGGTTTTTCATTCCCACCTGCTGTGGTGTATATTTATGCCTTTCTTTCTTATACAAGTGAGGTGGTTTTAGGTGTGTAAGCATTCTGAGTAGCATTTTGTTTGCCTCTTGTGACAGACTGTTAAAAGGCTTTTTCTTTTTTAAAGCTTTTCTTATTTATAAACCACACATGCCATTTAGAGTTTAATGCCAAGTCTGTAAGAACTGAAACAGTTTTTTTTTTGAACCCATAAAAGTGAACCCCCCCTGAGGTCCAAACACTGCTCAGTACTTCTCAGATGTTTTCTGTAGTTCGGGTCTTCTTAGTGTCCACTAGCTCGTGATGAGGACGCACTGTGACATCTCTCGCAACCCAGTGGGCATCTCTGAGATGAAGGCGGCAGCGGCGGCGGCGGTTCCGTACATTAAAAAAAGAGGAGAAAGAGTGTTTTGCGGTCACCTTTCTTACAGTACTAAGTCATGCGTCCCGCGGCCTCGTGATGAGTTGCCACGTTCCACTCTCATGCCTCCTTTCTCCCGAGAGATGAAATGTGTACGGAGGTATCTGTCAGAACACAACTAACAGGGCTGCCGAGCTTAGCTGTACTTGTGCAGCACCTCCCTGCTCGGTGTCTTGTGACAAACACTGGATTTACTCTACCCAAGAGGACGGACGCAGTATAGTTTTCTCTATCTTGTTCCGTTGTGTTATGAGATAACGACACTCATGTGAATAATAGCGTTAAGTGATTCCGCGTCTTCTACCAGTGACTTTCTGATGAAAAGCTTTCGTCTGATACATTAGCCGTACACAAAGCGAATGCGAGCTGGCGATATTAGCCGGAAAATGGCATTGTGTTCTACAGGAATGCATCAGTATACAGAATGCATGCTTTTTTACAAATGTGGGACTTAATACCGGTAAAATGTCCTCCAGATATTAGGATGGTGTGAAGCTTCATTAGGCATCGGGATAAGACAGAAGCGCTGATGCATTCTGCAGGAAATAAAGCAAAGAAAGCTGCTCTGTGAAGCCGTTAGTCAAAGCCACTATTGGGTGCTGAATGCTGATGTCTGGTCTTGCACAGTTTTACGATATCAGCTGTCAGCGTGACGTGGGCAGAATCGCGGCTGCAGAGTTTTATTGCTCCTGACAAATAAAGAAATATATTACAATGCTACAAATTGGACGAAGACGCCGGCGTGTGAGGTGTTGGCGTGGCCCTTTTATCTCTGGCGTTATTTCAACATGTGCGGTAATTTATTCACATGGTTTGACATTTTATTCCTCAAAGTCAAAGTTCAGCCTTCCTTTGTGGCGTCTCTCAAAATGATAATAAAATGGTAAGATAAGCACCGGGTGAGCGCTTACTGAATTGTCTCATTGTACGGCAGTCCCGTAGATCAATACATGTGATAGTTGATATAACGGGAGATTAATGGGTGATGTGACACCATGGGATGAAGGAACAATGCTGTTTGAAGATATGTACATTAGAATATTGAAATAACAGAAAGCATTTAGGGCAAACATTTGAAGACATTTACCTAACCTATACAACTAGCTGTAAAGACATTCAGAAGACTTGCTGAACGTCAGCGCTCTTTGTCTTTGCTGGGGCTTCAAATTGGTCCACAACTGCAGAGTTTCTAATTAATCAGCTACTTACTACTACTACTAAACAAAGTAGGGTGGTCTGGAATAGAAACATATGATTCTACTGTATCTAGTAACTTTACTTCTATGACTTCTATGGTTTCATTGGAGACATTGGACTGAGTTAACTTACCGTCCAGTTATTCACCAATTTCAAGAGGGTGTTGTATTAGCTGACTTCTAAAAGTGTTTAAAATCCATCATGGTTTACATCCGCTAACTGTTGATCAGAGGAATAGTGGGAAACCTTTGGCAGAGACCACATGTGTGCACAAGATAAACAAAACGGGAACCCACCCATAGAGAAACATCTTCAAAGTGCTACTGGAGGTCTAAATCTCCACAGAGCTTAATATCAAATGCATACGGGTAGATGGGTATAAATATGGGGGGTGATTGATAAGCCTGTGGCCTCAGGTAGAAGGAGCCAATTTCAGATAAACTGGCACAACCAGTAGCGGCTGTAGAGCATGTAGATCCCTTCTTTGTAGAAGCTGGAGTCTTGGACCTCCAGAAGGTGGTCCACAGCAGCGATAACATCATCATCACTGTCACCGTGGCGACCAGCGAGCTCCTTCTTCATTTAGAGGAAGAGGTAGTAGTATGAGGGTGTCAAATCAGGTGAATGGGCAGGTGGGCAGGGGCGCTGGACGAGTTCAAATCTGCATTCCTGGACGGCAGCCATCACCACTGTGGGCTTCTGGGCTTTTCCAAGCGAGTGCTGACTTGCAATTCTCAATAACCCAAAATAGAAATACCACAAAAGTTATTAACTTCAAACTTTCTGCATCATCACTCAAAGGGTTGACCTGCACTTGCATGTAATCTAGTGATTTAAAATAACACTCCAATGAAATAACAGTAAGTCATTATGAGATGTGGTGCTGTCAAAACAGCCAGACGAAGAATTAATTTCTTTGTCGATTATGTTTCCTTTTAATCTAATACGATCAGCTGATGTTGTGCTGTAATGCATTTTCAATGAGTGAAAACCAATTGTTTTTTATTACTCACACGATTATCCATGCGCCATAATCAAATCTATCTCAACTATTACTTATAATTTTGTTCCTTTCCATTAACGATCATAGATTAAAGTGAAACCGAAATACCCAATTTAGTTGCCGGTGTTAACCAGCGAGTATCATCGCCGGATCCTCGCGGAGGAGATGAAGACACTCGATCACCGAGGGAGCCAGACAGCGGGGAGATCCCATTCAAATAAATTGGATTGAATTGATGAGATCTATACTGTATCATTGGCACAAAGATGCCATGGTGACTGGGAGGGAGCATGTGACACAGAAACCCATAGTTACATCTGAGTGGCTGCTGTGCTCTGTTTTCCAGCCGTGACTCCTGGAGAGTGACCGCACATTAAACATGTCTGTCTCCGTCACGGCGGTATCACATTTCTATGGAGGCAATTTGAGAGGATGAAGGAAAAGCACCTTTACCTTTACCAGCTTTAATATTATGGTCTATAGTATAGTTACCATGGCAACCTGTGCCTCTTGATTCGAGCGGGAGAGAATCAGGTCGCATTATGGCGACGTTAGATTGCGACCTTTTAGATCGCCGCAAATCTAATAGTTGGTTTCTCATCTTTCCGAGCCGCCACTCCAGCGTGCGTCTCCACTTCTCGCTTTAATTGTCTGCGTTCAGTCAGGTATCAGCATAATGCAAATCATGAATTTTAATCAGGATTAAAAGCATCTTGTAGCATCAAAGCAAGACTCTTAAAAGGGGACTTTTAACATGCATTTCATCAGGGGATCAGCTGTACCTCTGCTGCTTCATTGTTCAGTGGCTTCTGGGGAATACCGATAAGTGGGAATATACTGAATAACATCAACACTAATGATGAAGAAAGTATATAAATATATGTATTTATTTGTTATATATTTATGTATATTTGTAGAATTCTGGAGCATTTGAGAGAGAGAAACTGTGAGAGAATGCCTGGTGGTAATCAGCAGATAGAGTTGGACTTGTATGTGGCTGAATAGCTGACAGTGCTGCTGTTTTGATTGCATTTGTTATTCTAACTTGCTGTTACCAGAAAAAGCAACTTTGGGCACAAAGACGTACAGCTGTGATTTAAATTGAGACATAACCATTGAGTTTTGCATCGCAGCTCGCCAACCTTCCATTACATTATTCCGCGAAGCAACATTTTGTCGCTTTTGTTTCGCATCCTTTCTGATACATTCAGCATCAGTGCCATTCCCCGTGCAGCGCTGCCTTTGCAGAATAAAACCTCGCCGGTGCCGAACCTCAGCGGTCTGGATTCAGATTGATTCGTTTTAAGCAGCCAGCCCTTTTTTTGTTGTTAGCAGTGTAACATTCATGCGTAAGTGGGTGTGTTAACTGCGCTGACCTGAGCTGCAGAGATCCAACAATGAGCCTTGAGACAGTCCCCTCTTGTGTCAGATCACATACTCATTAAATCTCAATTTCAGCCGAGCTCATTTAAAGCACAATTGTGAGACACACAGAACCTGCTGTGTTCTGTCGTCTGCTGAGAGGAGGGACATATTCCACTGCTTAGCTTCAGACGTTCAAAACTGGCATGTGTGTCTGCAGTAAAGCTGCGATGATTAGTCAATGAATTGATTCGTCGATCAAAAGAAAATTGCCGGCTGCACAATTTTAATCATTTATTTTTTTATGCTAAATTTCTTTAAGCTAAAAATGTCAAACATTTACCTTTTCCAGCTTTTTAAATGTGAGGATTTGCTGCTTTTCTTTGTTACTTATGATAGGAAATAAAGAGTATTTGGGTTTTAGGCTGTTGGTTGGACACAAGAAGAGACGTCAATTGTTTTGACATCTTATAGACTAAACATTAGGTTGATTGTGATAGTCGAGACACTGGCTAAGATCTAGAGTCGGTCCCTCGGCGCTGTATGTTGCCCGCTGTCCTCTCCGGATGTGTTAAATGCAGAGAAACAGTGTCACCATGCTGTATGATACTTGATATAAATGATAAAAACTCTTCTTCGATTCTTCTAAATGATTAACTGTGATAAAAGTATTTTAAAAAAATGGAAAATGACGTGAAATACAAAAGGCGCTTTCTGTTTAGTCTGGCGATGACGTTACAGGAAGTTGTGAGGTTAGCTTTCGTTTGTGAGAGCTGTCCGGCAGTCGCTCATCAGAGCTAGCGTTAGCTTGTCTGCCCTGGCTAGCTCGACTTGTTTTCTCCATGTGTTTCAGTCACAGTAGCTCCAGATGGAGTAACACGCTCGGGCTCGAGGTACCGAGCTAGCTCTTTGAATCTCTCGCCCTCCAGCGCATTGATTCGCAGCGTATCACTTTGGACCAGCGCATCGCACTTTCTCCCCCTGGCTAGCAGCACCGTGATGTTTGGCTTCGAGCCGTCCTCAAGCATGGCATCCAGGCGCCGAGTCTCAGTGTGGTACGGCGTGGCGTCAGAGCTACTACTGAGCTGAAGAGCAGCATCACACATTTTAACTTACATTTGACTTTGATGCCTTTCTGGAGGAAAAAATGCTCCCACACTGAGCTCCTTTTAGCGCACTCACTTCACGTCTGACCTCAGACTGCTCGGAAAGACTTCAGTAGAAAGCGCGTCTGTATGTAAATTAACCTATAGACTGACATGCATAACTGGACAAAAACAGTTCTCCGCTGCCGCCTGATCAACGGTTAACTGTTGACATCCCCAGTGTGCACGGATGTGAAGTAGATGCTTGAAACATTCTGTATGTAAATGTGATCAGAATGACGCTTTACATACCACACATTCAGTTTCGCCAGGATCCAAACAGCCTCTTTCATTACCTCTGCAGTTAAAAAGACGCCGTCTTTGTCTAAAAAAGCCGGGCTGAGTCAACACAGACGGATACACCAGAGGGATATTTCTGGGCTGATGTGTTATTTAGTGTGTGCCAGCCACCGCCTGTGGCAAAACAGTGTTTTGTCATTGTGTTAAAGTCAGAATGAATTGATTAATTCATATATTTTCTCCAAGGAAAGGAATCGTCTAAGACCTTGAAAGGAGGAGATGCTTCTGGGGGTTTCTGTGCCCTTTGGCAGTCATAGGTGTCATCCTGTGAATGTGTCTCATATGTGGCGAGAAAAAGGGATTTTAATTACAACAATTAGGGGCTGCAAAATGTAATTCATACCAGGCTACATTTCATAGTCTACAAATTAGAGATTTTTATTGAGCTCGAGCAGATGGAGCCCCAAAAGCTTTTTCAGAGCCCAGTAAATTAACCACGTTGCTTGACCTGTCTGCCCCCTTCATCTGATACGAGACGCGGAATAAAACAGAGGGTTTAGTCAGCTTTTTGAAGGATTACGACCCCGACGCACCGAGCTGATAGCAGGCCGAGTCGTGTCACTGGGTCATCGCTGATCGTCTAATCGTCTGTTGCCGACTTTGCCGTTGTGCGTTTGAGACGACGCGGTATTACTGACATGCTTATGATGAATGAATGCATAAATAATTGAACTTGAAACGCGACGGTTTGGTTTTCAGGCCCTCTGCTGTGTGATCGCCGGTGCATTAAAGCTCCGCACAGCTGAGTTGGCTAATTTAAGCGCGCGGGGCTACATGTGGTCTCTGATGTTGTGAGCAGTTTCTCAGGTGCTGATTTTTTCTTTCTTCTGAAGAGAAAGGTCAGCTGCCCCATTACCTCATTGTCATCTAGACGGATGGTACGGCTGAGTTCTTGGGTGACATGGTGTACGTTGAACAATAACAAGAGTTGTTTCATTACTTCTTTTACGGCAGAAAAAGAAATACCTACCCAGATCTAGATGCAGTACCTGATGCTGAGAACAACAAACAGCACAGCCGCGCATTCCTGTGGCGCTACGATGAATCTGGCTTTTTACTGTGAAGCAGGTGCAGGAATGTTAATGTTGTAGTTTCTATTAACGGCATCGAAACATCACAGTTGGTCAGCCATTAACTCCACCAGCCCTTTGCTCACTAGCTTCCGCGCACCTGCTTTCTAACAACTGTTTCTCTGCTACGTCTGTAATGTGGTAGCTCTCTGCCTACAGGATATCTGTAATTTATATATATATTTTTTGCCAACAAAAGAAAACCCAAAACTAATTTGCTGTCAAACTTCGATTCAGATAAGATAGGGGCAAACACTGACACTAGTTTTGTATTAGAAAAGATAGTAAGCACCATGAGGATTTGTTATTTGTTTTGCTAAATGCTGAACTTGTGATGTAGATTTAAATCTTTTCACGAGAATTTTGTTCAGAACAGAAGGATGGAAGAATCTTTCGCCCGTGTGAATTCACTGCCCGTGTACTCGGCCGCTGTTTGTTTCTGAATACGATCAATCAGATCAGCAAAACCCACAAAATTATTGATTGAATGTCAGTGTCAGAATGTCAGTCGGCAGTATGTCCAATAAAAGCTGTGTTTTTGAAGTTTTATCAGAACATACTATTACTGGAATGAGAACAGAAATATAAACAGAGTGCGAGACTTCCGCACGTCTCGCTGAAACTAGTAAATATCAAATGTTCAAAGATCTCTAAGGAAAGTTGCATCACTCTGAGATGTGGGAGACAGCGCTCATAAATGACAAACAATAGAGGAGCGCTGTGAATCCTTCCCAGGGGAACAGTTTGAGCGTAACCCAAGTTTGTGAGCATAAACAGAGAGAGAGTAGGTTCTGAAACACACAGTGTGACAAACATCTACAACATGACAAGATTTGAAAACATTTAAATTAGATCAAGCAAGATTGAGTTGACCCTAAAGTTCTGGTCGGTTACACATCTCTGACTGGGCTCTTGTTCTGATTCATAGTGGAATAAAAGGGACTGATGAGATCGAAATGATACTGGTGAGGAAGATAAAAAGTCTAGGAAAGCGATCGAAATCAATCAGATGAAAGGTCAGTTAATGACAGAAGGTAAATCTAAAATAGAAAAAAGCAAAGAAAATAGCACAACCTAACTGACAAAGGCTCAAATAGTACGAACATATAAAGTAAAACCCATCCAAACACATCACCAGCTGCTCATTTGAGCCGGTGAACCGGACTGAAGCGTTCACCTTGATTAAGCTCAGGTGTTGGTTATCAGGCTGTCGCTGAAGGCTGAAGGTATTCAAGTGCAGTCGCGGCTCCACAATCTGCTTTTGCTTTGTCACAGATGGGAAGAAATCAGACGTCATATGGACTACTGCTTATTTTTCGCTCACTCCTAAGACTTTCTGCCTAATCCTTTCACCAGTTAAACATCTGTGACACCTTCTTCTATGTGCTGTGTTCATCTGCCGGCTCACCAGCGTCAGCTTTTAGTCACCTACCTCGAAAGATTGATCGGTTAAAACAATAAAATGAAAGATTTAAGGAAAGTGAGGCTGCAGACATTATTCTTTTAAGCACTACTGTGGTTTTTTAGTTTGTTTAATGCCATGCAGTGGCTGCGTTCATTGGAATACTGATCCAGACTACTTTCTTTTATCAAGTTAACTTTAATTGTTTAAAATGGCCAAAGGACAAAATAAAAATCGCGGCTTATGTCTGCTGTGCTCTCTGTAGGCTGGTGTCGATACTATTTTAGGCTTGACTAAAAAGGATTTCTTAGAGAAACAACACTTTGTCACTCAGTTTTACAATAAAATACGATGGCAGAGGTGGCAGTAAACTGATTTGTGTCCATGATTTACTGAACATCATGCACGAAATGTAGTTTTTCTTTAGGTGAATTTCAAACTGTAGCAGCAAAAAAAAAAAAAAAAACGAACAAAAGCAGAACCCTGATATTTGGTGGGGATGTTGCTGTCTGTGCTCGCATCTAAAAAGGAGAAAACCGAGGAAACACAACTCCCTCGCCACAATAAAATGGAGTGGGTGGGGTGTACCAGCATGACTCAGCCACAGTCGGTTCCACAGAAACTTTTCATCCAAGGCTTATTGATCGGTTTCAAGTTTTCTTTTGTAAACGGCACTTTGAGTGGAGATAAAGACTAGATCCATTTACTTGCTTATTTGATTATCACATTTCATATCGAGTGAATCATTGTTATACAAAAATGTGCTGGAAAGATGCAATATGACAAAAAAAAATAGCTGTCTGAGCATTGTTGTGTTTTGAAATGAGTTTTGTACTTGTTACGGTGGCGTGATGTAACTCGTTATCACTTTATCCAGAATATTAGCACACTGCCGCGTGCCTCAGTGCTTAAAGGGTAATTAAACATTAAACATGAAAGTGTGTCTTTGGGAGTTACTACTGCTAATCTTAAAAAAAAATGCATAAAGCCTTCCGTGGCTCCAGAGGAAGCTGCATGTGATCTGAGAAATTTCCTCCAGGGCTGTCAGTGAGTTGCTAAAATGCATTGTGGGTAATGTAGGCTCCAAGTTTTTTTTTAAAAAAAAGGAAGAATACATGGACAAAGGTGATGAATGTTGATCATTAGTGTAATAGCAATGCTAGACCAGTGGACTGCTTCTCAAATCCTGCCGCGTACATTACCCACAATGCAACGACTGAGTTACATCACTAAAGATAATTAATCACATTTGTGCAACTTACGCCAATAGATTGTGGTGTGAGTAGCTCAGAATGGAAGTTTTGGATCATTAATTTTCCTGGGATCATTGATTTTGATGGCTATAACGCTCATGTTCATTTATAATGTGTATACTGTATATGGTATACATATACAGATTCAAAACAGGTTCACTTGCTTAACTTTGAGATACATAATTATTACGGCAGTTTTCTAACTCTAACAGGCTTCATGATGGTTTATCCTCCGCTGGCAACCACCTCCAGCTCAGGTCAGTGTAATTCCCCGGATGGCCTCTGCAATCAATCCAACATTAGAATAACTTGACATATTCAGAAAACAAGTAACACATTATCTGGAAGAGATGGATGAGTAGAAAACTTGTTCATATTTTAAAATATTATATCTGTAGTTTGGCTACTTGCATATAATCTGAGTGGCAGAGATGATTGTGTGAGTGTGCTGGTGTTACGGCGAGAAAAGGTGCCATTTGAAAGTGATATTTTGTAATTTGCCTCAGCGGGGATGCGGACTTTGTTTGATTCTGAATATTTCATTTCTCCGTGACACGGATTTGTCCGTCTCTTGATAAATACACAAAATAACAGTTTGCCCTCCCAATGATCCCGAGCGGCTGCAGAGATGATAAACACTTCTGTGGCTTTACTCCTCCTTCACTCCAGGAATGAGTGTCACTCCGGCAGCCCCTCATTGATTCCTGAAACAATGATGGATTTTAACATTGTCGGAAAATGCAGTTCGTGATGATATAAGCTTATGGAATGGGCCTCATTTTCACCGCAGTGACTATCCGCACAATCAATAATTGGCAGGCCGAGAGGCGAGTTCCACGTGAATCACAAATTCAGAGAGAACTTGTTTCAGTAACTTAACAGGAGAGTAACATTAAAGTCAGAAAGCCTCTGTTCTTGTATTCCGTCTTAACCTATTTTCCAACTCATCTCAGCTTGCCCTGAATTCCTTCACACAACTTCATGCGTGCGCCACTTCAAACCGCGGCACCTTGCTCGTCTTGGCTTTGAAGTGTCTGTGGCTTCTCATATTCAGCCTTCTCTTAGGACACATAAGCAGTTCAGGCGCACACTCCACGCACACTTCTTCATCACGACAGTCATCGCCGGCTGCACATGTAATTTTACCACCGCGAAAAAGCGCCAGCTCCGTTCAGGTGTGCTCTATCTCGTGGCGAAGACAATAATTGCCTGCGCGGCTCTTCCCTTTTGGTAATTGTCTTTTGATTGAGGTCATCAGGACAATTAAAACCATTGAGGGGTGAAAAGTGGCGGCGAGAGACTTGAGACAGCTCTGCTAGGTGGTAGAAAGGGTGAACCAGACGTACAGAAGAGATAATTGCTTGTCGGGAGACCCACTGGAGTCGGGATAGCACACTGTAGAGAACGGCTTTGTCTACACTACTTAATCAGAGTGTATTAATCATATGCCATTTTTAAAGAATCTGTTGAAGGTAGCAGGAGGGTGTCACCAGAGATCATGGGAGCCTGGTTATCCGTCTGTTGTACTGGCGCTATATCTGAAATGTCATGAATTCACTTATTCATACCAGATCAGTTGTTTCGACACTCCTCCCATTCATTTTTGCATGCTGTGACGATGATGATTGCAGCTGTTGCAGAAAGCTGAAACAGTATCACTTTGGGAGAAATACAACCTGACATCATGCTGCGATGGCCAATCACGTAACCCGACAATCAGGCCGGCTGGTCAACTGTTCGGTTTACACTAAATCTATAAAATGACACTAAATATAGCGTCTACTAGAGCCGTTAAGATGTTTTTGATGTTTTCTTGTCATGACACATTCGGTGTCCCTGTGAAACACACAGCGTTACGTAGGCCAGACACTCAGAGATCCACCAAATGTGTTTCTGCGATGTCGCTTTGTGCCTCAAACAACACCGTGCTGCCAGGAGACGGCATCAGCCGGAGAGGAGAAACACTCTGCAGACACAGTGCGGATGGAGAAAGCCTCTCGTGAAGATCTGTCGCTCTCAAGACGGGAGCTGGAAACTCGCCGTTTTCTAGGTGGAGTTCACGGGGGAAAAAAAATGAGAGAATATGTTTATGTTTTTACGTTCAACATCAATTTCATGCTGTGACAACGTTGCTGCTCGGTGCTGCTCGGCTTCGGTTTAGGCATAAAATCCACTCGGTCAGGGTGAGGAGGAGATGATGATCTGGCTCTCCTGGTTCTGATGCCACGAAAAACAGCTGGAAAGTGTCCCAACGTCTCGTCAACAATGTCTGGTGCTGTCACGCATCCAGATGTTGAAACACCATGTCAAAGAGTGGTGTCCATCTCACCCAGCTGTAACACCAACTCCATCCCCTCAGGTCATATGGAGATGTAACGTATTGTAGAAAGGTCAGTGTGACATGTCAATGTGAATCTGAACGATTCAGTGCTAAAGGCTGGGTCAGAAAAACAAGTGGTTGTGGGTAATTGGTCAGTACGGGGAAATTTCTCCTGATGATTTGCATCTCTACAGAAAAAATCCTGATGGTGTGTCAAACAAGACAGGAGATACGATTTCAGTGCGTTTGCTGTAGGGCCCCTTAGTCCAATCATTGTAATTCTGTGAAGGCTGGTTCTTAAGAATAAGACGCATCACCCAGCCAAGTTTTGTCAAAATCGGGTCAGTAGTTTCGGGGATGTCACTCGTGACGAAGGAGACGGAGACGGATAAACCGTTCAAATAATGAATAGGAAGCCGTTTCTGAGCATTCGCGCATCGTTTGCCTCGACTGTAACATCCAGCTGAACGTCAGGTAGGAGGACGGCTCAAATATATGCACTTATCTCCTGGATTTATTTTTTTTTTTAATCTACACAACATTTTCTGTGAGTGTGGACCGGTGAAGCGTGGGCAAAGCAAAGTTGTGTCTTCTGTCTCTGCGTGGGAGACGGTGGTGGATTCGCACTAATACATGCTAAATAGTCCGAGGGCGTATGAGTAACGTTTGTCGGGGCAGAAGTTTTGTGATTGTGTTGTAGTGATGACTAACTGCGAGGCTACCAAAAATAACCCTAATTGTCTCTGTTACAGACAGTGGCGGCGACGCTTTACACTCTCACTCCAATTTTAGCGGTTTGGGGACACGGTTTGACACAAACTTCGAGACACCGTTTCCAGCTGAACGGACGGTTAAGCATCAAAAGTAGCAGTGAGCAGATCCATGAATGCGCCGATTGAACGCAGCTCACTGAAGCTTCAGAATTTAACACTTATGCTTATAGTGTTTACCCCGATTAGATTGCCGATTTGGATAACCATCATCTTTTGATAGACGTCACCTCTGGAGAATATCAACCCGCTCACAAAAGTTCACGAAATAGTGATGAAATTCAATCTTAAGGACAAACGAAAATCCTATAAAATTCCCCTTTTACCTGAATTACAGCCCGACACTGCATCCAGCAATCTTCAACAATCATGTACGGATCATTTTTCAGCACCCCTCCAGGAAGTGCAGCCTCCTGCGTGCATCCCGCCCCGTGTGCAGCCCACACTGCTAACACTGCTGCGCTGTCTGAGCCTAAGGACCGTCAGGCTTTTCAGTCAGAAGTTGTTTGGAGTGAATATATTCAATATTTTAACCATATTTCAACACACGGTAGCCTAAAGCAGAGTACACAGTTTATAACACTGATAACATCTTCTGGTAGTTTTAGCTAGCTAGCTGTTACCATGTAGGATCTATTTCCATAGTCAGCTAATTTAATGAACTCTTAACCATTATGTGTGCTAAATCCAGCCTGAACAAATAAACAGTGTTTTTCCATTTTAATGGTTATTTGCCATAAATGTCTGTGTCCACGTTGAATATTGCTGGCATGTCACAACCGTAGTGCATGCATTTAGACTTAATGGAGAAATGTTGTGAATAACTGAGAGGCTATAAATGAGCGGATGTCATCTCTCTCGGGATTGCTGATAGCCTCCATTGTTCCATTTAAAGATCGGGTGCATGTAAACCTCATCAGAGACAATAACCCTGATCAGGAGCGTTCATGTTAGACTCGCCGTTACGTCTTCCTCATCAATGTCAGACTGTAAATGAGACTAAAACAGGGTGTAAATGATTGTCGAAAAGCATATTTTAGATAACACATAATCACTTACATAAAATGTTACTAGAACTAAAATCATTCTTGAAGAAATATTCCACTCCGAAGCAGAATTTACATTATGCCCCTCGGATTATTTTTAACAGCAAACACGGCGCCTCTGTTCGCTGTAAATGTGAACCTCAAGACTTGAATCATGATGTCACCAGGTGACCTTTTTGGAGCTGATCCAGTGAGACTGAATTAATGAGTGACGCTGGCGGCTCAGAGGGTTTTCATTTTAAATATTGCATCTAAATGAGTTTTACTTGAATGTAGGGCTTTCAGCTGTGATTCAGAAAATGGCCCAGTAAGAATCACCACGGGTGCTGTCACGGCGTCCCAGGAGTTGTGTCATTATTCACTGTCTGTGAAGCAGCTCCAGGATTCGTCTGCAGATGACATCATGACTACAGGAGGAACTCTTCATTTACAGATTGATAAGCTGTGGAGAGCAGTGCACACAGAAAAATAAAGGTGCTAACTGGAACCAAAAATGGTTCTTCGGAGTGGTGCCATAGAAGAACCATTTTTGGTTCCACAAAGAACCTTTTAGCAAGAGGTTCTTTGAGACCATCCTGCAAATGGTTCTTTGAAGAACCCCAAAGGTGCCTCAAAGAACCATCAAATGGTTCTTTGAGGCACCTTTGGGGGTTATTTAAGGAACCATTTTCAAGAAAGTTCTTTGTGGACCCAACTGGTTCAGTAAGGAACCTATTTTAAATGGTTCTTCAGTAATTTTTCAGAATAAATGGTTCTTTGAGCATTTTAAATCAAATCATTATGGGTCCGATTGAAAAACAAGGACGATAACATAGTTGTTGGCCGTTTTGTATTGACATTCTTTTTTATTTCATTGCCAGCTATTAAGACACATTGTACATTCTGTCCAAAACATGGACATTGCAGGGTTTCAAGTTCAAAGACTGAAAGACCTTTGAAACTACACAAACGGAACAGCCTCGTGCACACACAGAAATTCTTTGATATCATCATCATTGTATCTGGACAATAAAAAGGTAGATGTAGGTCAAAGAAGACACATTAGATAAGAATTTGCTGCATTTCTGGGTCCTAATTGAGAAAATAATCTGCAGGTTAATCGATTAATGAAAATAGTTAATAAATAGTTAGTTGCAGCCATAATTTCATGCTATTACATGCCAGCAAATAACTCCAATAAAGAGGAAGAACCTTTAGTACTTTAAAGAACCACATAAAGTATGCAAAGAACCTTCACCTATATAAAAAGGTTCTTCAGTTGGTGATGGTTCTTTAAAGAACCAGAGAGCCTTTTGAAGAACCATTTAAGAACCATTATTTTTCTCTGTGTATTGGACAAATGTGTACGTGTGTGAGAGGTGAACGTCTCTTTCACCGGTCAGAAGATAGTTTTAAAAATCACCATAATATTCAGCAATAGTCTGTTAAAGTTCATAAATAAAATTCAGTTTGCGGCGTTTGCATTTAATAGTCCTGTTTAAACATCTCTTTTGGTTGATGGATGTCTACACGCCAGCGGAGCTTGCCAGGTATTGTTTAGTGCGTCATCCTTGGCTCAATTAGATCCCTGAAATGTCAAATGAGTGTGCATTATTTTTCTAAGCAGAGGGAGGATTTTCATCTGATAATGGAGGTTTGGTCTGGTCGCTGATTTACTCTGATTCACACACATACAAGCACTCACTCACTCTACACACACACACACACACAGTACACACACACGGATGTTCAGTAAGTCCTGCTTTGCTTGCTTCAACAGGAACACCACCTGGCACTCGGCAGCGTTGTATATGTTGAAAATAAGAAGGACATTTATTTTGTTACGATACATTTATACTGTGCAACGCTGTACATCTTTACCGTAAACTTTTTTCTCTCTTCACGAATAATTTATTTTTTAATACTTTATTCATACGAAGAACTAGCTCTATAAATAGCACCATGTAAACATGACATTAAATGTTGAATGAGACGTTCCCGTGACGCTGCTTAGTGGAGGGAGAAAAAAAAGGGCAGTTGCAGGAAATCATCTTTAGGTTTTGCTTTTATAATTCAGTAATGTGCTCTATAGTAGTGGTTTGCATTAATGCAAGACTCCCACAGGTCCGTCTGGTCCCGGTGACGCAGTTTTGAGTAGTGTGGGTATGTTTTTAATAGCTGCAGGCGGTGTCGTTTAAATGCTGTGGCTATAATGAAAAAATAATGAATGGAGCTAATATGTGGGATAGTTAATTGATGGGCTGGAACCAAGTCAGACATGAGCTGAATGATGAGACGAGGGAGTCTGTGAAATTCTTTTAAATCTTTCAAGCGGTACCGTAAAATGTTGTCATGGACTTTATAGAACATGGATGCGTGCATTGTTAAACTCGGTGTTGGTCGATCCCGGTGGTACCTGACTCCGCTTCACTCCCAGCGGATCCAAGAATCAGCAAGAGTTGGAGCATGTGTGGGTGACAGCAAGTTAAGACGGCTTGCGGCTAGCTGTCACTCAAAGCGTCCATGCTTCATATAATATATTAATTTAATATAATGAGCAGGTAAATTAGATATAAAGACAAAAAACATTTTGATGCACCAGGCTGTAAACGTTGGCTCACTTTTAGCGCCAACCTCCAGTGGTAATTTGAGGAACAGCAGTTTTTGGCATTTCCATGCTGGCTTTCATTTCTTTCTTAGAGATTGCGGCTCGGTTACAATATAACAACAAACAAATTACGCAACAAATTGAATTCACATGCAACCGTTCGCCTGAAATTAGCTTTACAGTAATTTTGATTTGCATGTAATTTTCTGGGAGCGCGATCTGGTGGCCACGGCAGCGGTGAAGAGCAGAATGAAAAAGTGAAGCAGTCAGGACCTGATGTAAGATGAACTCGGCGCTGCTCGCAGATTGGCTGTGTTGCCTGCGTTTTGACACCTTCAATAGCTATATCAGTGCTGTTTACCTCACCCTCCGGCTGCATGCCATTTCAAAACAGACAGCTCATCAAGATGAGTGACAAGCGTAAGGAGAGGGAACTTGACCGACTGAGGGGGTTGATGAATGACACACCTCCCGCCTCAATGCAAAAATATAGCCTTTATTCTATTTTTGAAACAGAAATGTTGTGTTCTTTATACTCACACAGCTACTTAGATTCCCAGTATGAGTGGAGGTTCACTGCCGGCCACTGTGTAGCTCCACTGGCACAAATTGAGGTAAAGTGCTGGAGGACATGTTGAGTGGTATGTGTGGAAGGAAAGGACAGCTTAGTGGTTTACTTCACCCATATTATTTGTTGCCTGAAATGGTGAAAGTCCTGTGAAAAGGCCACTTCAGAGGCGCACGCCATTATCCCCCTGCCTGCCGCACCTGGTCACTCCTGTGAGCTGTTTTTTAAGAGTTTGCTATGGCTTTAACGTGACTTAGCTAAAGGCTAATCTGGAAAAGATGTCCTATTAACAAAGGGCTTGTTTTGGTCAAAAGGAGGGAAACTGTGATGAGAGTAATCCCCCGTATTATCATGTTTTTAACTTCATCCTCTCGCGCTGGGATTAAAACCTGCAGTGTGTGTAACGAGACGCTGAAGAGCTTAGGAGTTTGTATAGGCTGAGGTACGACGCGCACACATCTCTGAGCAATGTGTGCTCTCGTTTTTTAACCAAGAATCCAAAAAAGTTGCCGTAATTTTATTTTATAAGGAATGTTATATTTAGCAAAGGTGTAGCCGCGCTGCTGAAACATATGCAGACGTTTGATTTTCTGAACAAACTGTGCTTGTTTTTTTAATGTAGGCCACTTTATTTCAAGGTCATACAAATTCTAAGGCATTCACAACACGGATAACGGAAATAAACACCCACCCACGTTAATAAAATCCTCATGTTAAATGAACAACTGCACAGAAATTAAATATTTCCCTGTAGTAATAACTTGTAATTATGACCATAGGTATCATCCACCCCATGACTTAATATTATAAGCTTTTTTTGTCTAATATTTACAAATGCAATCGTATATATGGCTTTAAAGTACAACGGAAGCTCATGTTAGCTTTTGCAAACTGCTATCAAGAGTTGTCTCTGTTTATAGGTCTGTTTAAAAGTTTTGCACTGCACCATTCAACGCATGATTTGTTCAAAAAGCTTCCACCAAGAAAAGTTATCTCACAAATGAGATGAAATGAATTTTGATCTGCCATTATGCACTTTTTCTCCTGCTGTAATTATCTACCCTGACATCTTATAACGCTCTTGATTATGAGTAATCACCATTTCAAATTTTTCTTTTTTTTTATTATATATATTTGTCACATAACATTCAGCTCCCTGTGAAAGGGAGCGGTTGCTATAACAATGACTGCTCCAACGCCTGCGTTTTATCCTGTAGCGTCGCCGCTTCCACAGCCGTGAAGTCTAACAGGTTTGGAGGTTGGCAGAGTAACCGAGAGGGAAAATGCACTCCAGCCTTTTTTTGTTTGAACACGGTGACATGTACAATTGCTTCGCCCATTTACAGATGAAAGTGTTTATGTGGAAAGGGGGTAGAGAGACCCTGGATTGTCCGGGTCCAGCTGCCACTGGAAAATGAAGCTTTTGAAGTAGGTCAAGGTATGTTTCGCCGGCGGCTCTTCAAATGAACTCACTGCACTGGCATGTGGTACTTCTGTGTCCGTGACGACCTAGACATATAGGCTAATTTATCAATATTCAAAAATTCAGTCAATCCACCCTAAAATTAATCCTTGTTAGCAGAGCGAATGCTAATAGGGATTTGTCTTGTACGATATGTCTGTAACACTCAGTACACCCATGTCTCCGAGTGTTCAAGTCACAATACCCACAAATCAATGAGAGCGCTCGGAGGAGATAAGTGTCTCGGAGAGCGAGTGAAGTGCTGTTCGCTCACTGCTTCTCGCACATATTTTTAGGATTATTATATTCCAATGATTACGAAGGAGAAAGGCCGCTGTTTGCTTCTGCCGGTACAGTTGCAACCACGGCTTTGGTGTGGTGTATCATCTTCACTACTATCACTGTAATCGCCACGTCCTCCACCACTTATTATTGTCACGAGCACAAATTACACAGCGGGTGAAAGAGCTTGCATTTTGTAATCAGAAGAGCCAAAAGCGTACGCAGAGTAACCCCTTTGCTTTATCATTTAATGTCAATACACAAAAAACACACAACCTTAATTTATCACAGCAAACCGCACAAATGACAAAGAAAACGGCCTCTGATCTTTTTTAGTCTACTTGATGACTGTATTCTGATGCCGCTCTCTACCAGGACGAGGAGGACGCGCTGATTACATTTCTGCTCTCATCCTTACATAGACTAACCGCTACCTCGCTCAACGCACAAGATGTATGCTAATTGGAAATGCTGACAAGGTGAGACAAGGGGGTGGGAAAATGATAATTACAATCAGGATCTGGGTATATCTGGGTATCACACTTGTCATCGTGGCCTCCACTTGTCTTCGTGACTCAAGCCTTCGTCAAAAGATAAACAGGTCAGAAGCAGAATAGTCGATTGCCTTATCCAGAACAAGTTGGCGAATTTCTCTGATAATACACAACATGTCAGCGATGAGAGCACAGCCGCTGTGGTAATGTTATCAGGCCGATGTTTGTGAGTTGGTGTGTCGAACCCCAGACTGTGTAATGACGCCTTTATTGGTTTCGTGTGTTATCTGCCCTGAGGAAACACAGCGGTGAAACCAAGGAGAAGGCATCGCATTCAGAAGTGTCAATGCGCCGTGTTGCACCCCGCGCACCACCTCATTCATAAACATCTGCCTGGGTGCTGATCACCAATCAGCTGATCAGCAATCCCCATTCGTATAGTACACACCTGGGAAAAAGGTGTTCGGTACTATGTCATTGTGAGGAGGAGTTATTGTGTTGTTTTTGTAGACTACTCATGGGGGACCAAACAGAGGAGATTCCTCTTTCATGGATGTAGCCTGATTCCTCTCCTGGACCAGATTCAGTAGACTGCAGGTCTGCACAACAGTCCGTATGCATGACGCTCTTAGAAATAAGGGTTCCAAAAGGGTTCTTCTACAGGGGCTGAGGTTCTACCTGGAACCATTTGCTTCTGGAAAACCCTTTCCCGAAGAAATGTTTTTTCAAGGGTTCTTGGTAACACTAACGGTTCCAGTAAGAACCATTTTGATCCAAAGAACCCTTTAAAAACCCTTTCCTGAATAAAGGGTTTTAAAAGGGTTCTTGGTAACACTAACGGTTCCAGTAAGAACCATTTTGATCCAGAGAACCCTTTAAAAACCCTTTCCTGAATAAAGGGTTTTAAAAGGGTTCTTGGTAACACTAACAGTTCCAGTAAGAACCATTTTGATCCAGAGAACCCTTTAAAAACCCTTTCCTGAATAAAGGGTTTTAAAAGGGTTCTTGGTAACACTAACAGTTCCAGTAAGAACTATTTTGATCCAGAGAACCCTTTTTTGGAGAAAGAGTTCTTCAGGGATTGTTGAAAGCATGGGTATAAGATCCTGTATGGGTTCTTTGTAGAACCTCTCATGGGGGGTTCTGGGTGGAACCTTACACACACAGTTCTAGGTATAACCCTTTATCTTGGGTTCTAGGTGGAACGCTCCAAAAGGGTTCCAGGTGGAAGGTTCTACCTGGAGCCAAAAAGGGTTCTCCTATGAGGACAAGCCGAAGGACCTTACATGGTTCTACTTAGGACTTATATTTCTAAGAGTGTAGAGACAAGGTTAGAAGAATTGTTACATAATATATATTTTTTAAAGATACTCAAATTGGGATAATTTTGTCTATTTAATTGGTGGGTTGTCTAATTGTTATGTCTGCGCTTCACTTATTGTCTCCTGTCATTTTATTTCTTGTTTCGTCGGCAGGTGTTCCTGCCTAATTGAGACGATTCTTTTTTCATGCCATTATGCTCTGAAGCCTATAGCTTCTGTGTGGGCTTGTCTCTTGTAAATCAAGAAACGTTCCCACCAATTTATTTCCTCCCGTACAAAGTATATGGTTGACTGGAAAGTGAAAGCTGAGTCCACGAATGACATGTCTGGCAGAAGTCTGCGAGACGCCGAGCAGTCAAGTAAGGTGAACTTTAGGCTGTCTGAGCGCTGAACAAACTTTATCCGATATACACAAGGGACCCGTGTTCTCCCAGAATCGTTAATACTTGACGGCAGACACGTGAGATCCCAAAACCCAGCAACTGTGAGACAGGTGATTAAATATGAAATATTTTGATAATGATGCTTGTTGTCATCGTACTTGCTGTGATCGTGACTTCTACTTACTGTGAAGCTGCAATATTTTGTATCTTTGGGAATTATATTATATATTATTCAAAACCACTTTGGATATTGTTGCCATAATCTGATGCTCAGTATGTCCTCTTCTCCTTTTTCCTATCTGTTAATAAGCCAATTCTTCCCTTTTGGATTGCTGGATGATTTACAGACGATTTGTTTGTTGGTATTATTTTGGGTTGATCATTATTGGTCTAACTTTCCAAAACGACCCAAGCTAAACCTCAGAATGTACGACAGACGCCGATGCGAACATGGCCACGGAAGAACTTCTTTCTTCTTCTTCTTTCTGTAAAAAAATGAACAGCAAGCCGGAGATAATCAATCAGAGGAGCTGCTGGATTTCTGTAGGAAGAGATGTGATTCAGACTCCAGTTACCGACTGGGGGCCGATGTGGAAGCTGCTCGGTCCAACATGTACCCAGGGGTTTGTATGACAGCAGGCTGACCTATGCAGCCGAGGATGAAGTGGAGTGCTGTAAAAAAGGGACAGCGAAGGGCTTCCTTTCCTGGGGTGATTTGTGCTTTTTTAATGTATGCAATAGGCTCCCTCTCATATTCTATCACGCTGCTATTGTATACGTTCTATTTTTACGCCGCTGTATGCAAGTGAGATGAAAAGAAGGTCGTAGTGAGGTGAAGGAGGGTAAGAACCTTTTTTCTTTTTCCCTAAAAGGAGAGCAGTTTTCACCAACCTGTCAAAACAGCAGACCTTCAGCTGCTTCATTCTTTGCATCGGTGAGCAAAGACAGTGAAAACTAAGAAATAGCCAAATAAAGTGCCACCCCCCCCCCTCCACATTTTAAACGTGTTCATTTATTTCCAGCTGTAAAGAAAAAAGGCTTGAAAAGGAGATGAGTGGCAGATCACATATGGCGAATAGCCTACAAAATGACAGCGGAAACAGCTTATATTATAAGTAAGGTAATGGATCATTGTGTTTGTTTGTCTCTCTTTCGCTCTCCCTGTTTTTCCTCCGTCTCTAAATAACGGATAGCCTAATTGCTAAGTCACTGGTTGTTTAACCCACGAGTGCAACTGCTGGTGAATTCTGGGAGGATAGGGAGCAAATGAGGCGAGGCGGAGACAAGGAGGCATAAATGATGAATGTGAGACGACTCCTGCTGGATCTGGACATGCGTTCCCTCAACCCGCCGAGCTGTCTGTGCCACCGCATTAATGATCTAAATGACAGACAACTCAAATGAAGATGAGAGAGGGAGAGAAACAAAGGACGGGGGGAGCTCGCATTCAAACATGTTGACTGAGTTGAAACTATGAGATAAACGGAGAGAAGCGCTGCTGTGGAGATGAATGGCTCTGAGGGAGAATAACAGGGTCAGCTGATCTTACACATCAGAAACGTACCCAATTAGCATTGATCGAAAACAGAACCGTACTGTATGCAAAGGTACAGCGTTTCACACACGTCGTCTCCTGAATATCACCGCGTTTGTCCCATCATGTATCTGTTGTTATCGTTCCCTCCCAGCGTAGAGCCGCACTCGCAGGTAAAAAGAGGATTAACCAGTGTTATGATTCAGTGTGCAGGATTTGTAAAAAAAAAAAAAACATGCTGCTAAAACAAAGAAATGATAATTCTGCTGAAACAAATCGACCACAGCTCAAACCAACCATAAACATAAAAACTCAATGGTTTGGTATGTATGCTCCTGATATAGATAATAACTAGTTTATTATTATAGGACACCCTGTTGTGTTTGAATGCCTCTATAGATAGTTTCAAAATAAGGATTAGCTAGTATTAAATAGCCAGTATTAGATTAATTATAGTATCAAATTATTATTATTATGGAGTTATATATTTACAGCAGAAACACATTCCTGAGACTGCAAGCCGGTTCAGTGTGTTACGTAGTTAACATTGTGAAATTGTTGCTTGGTTTGTTTCTGTTGTGTCAGCAAAACTGCTTGTTTAGATTTAGATAAGTTCATAGTATGGGTTCAAATATATATAACATATATATATATTATTTTATGTATGTGACGTAAGTTATCTAAGCATCCAACATAGGTTTCATACAGAACGTATTGATTAGGTTAAAGAAAAGATCATGGTTTGGGTTCAAACATTGCGTCGCGTAAGTACGCTACGTAAAATAACGTATGCCAAGTCAATTTGACTGTTGTTTTCACATAGGACACATTAATGGCTTCCTGGCTGAAAGTCCTGTGTTTGACCAATCCTTCCTCCCTGCACAGACTTTCTCACTCTTCACACTAAACCACCTGACTGCCTCCTTTAGGCCCTTCTTCATTACTCTGGCCACTAGAGGTCAGCACCATCTCAACCACATCTAAAAAAAAATCAACCAGTGCTGTTGTGGTGAGGACAGGCTTCGGGGCATATGTGTCAGCTTGATAATCAATAAACCGAACATGAGACAACATGTCCATGCGTGTTTGTCAGGAAGATATTTAAATAGCTTCAAATATCTCAATGCCCTCAACCTTACCTCATAAACTCTGAGGGTAACATGAGAATGTTAAAGTCAGAAACAGCAACAAACTTTTCAAATAAGCTTTGCAAACTCTAGGTGCTTAAAGCAAATCCATATATTGTAAGTGACAGTTCACTGACAAATGATTTTAGAGTCTCGTTATAGCTGTCACAGTGTGATTTATTCCATGAAAAGTGTGACTTTTTCACAACACTTTCTCTGGTATGAGGGGAACATTTTAATAGCTGTGATTGACTGCCGGCAATTAGAAGGGATAGGAATTGTCAACATACAGTCACAACAACATCGCCTATGTAAAATATTTAGAAATAATATTTTGATTGGTATTAAATCCTTTGTACCACACACGGTTTGCACTATAAATACGAAGAAGTACACAGGCTCAGTTGACTTCACAAGCTTCTCTGTGTTTTGCACCAATTACTGCAGCGCAGACACAAACTGCAGCTCTGTGTGAAGCTATATTTGCACAGTGAGGTCACAAGAAAAAATGGCGTAATAGCCTTACATGAGAATGTGGGTGTCGGGCGATCCTTTAAGGTTCATCCTTTATTGATCCGAAATGGAAATATATCATTTATGAGTGTCAGCGCGGCGGTTTGGATTGACAGTTGTAGAATCGCACAGTCTGCCTCTGGATGTATGTGATATATATCCCTCCACCAACAGATGTTTTCTCTCTCTCTGTCTGTCTGTAGGCAGAGCTTTAATGAAGAAGCAGACCTGCTAACACCCCTGCAGAAAGGGACCCTCTTCAACAAGTATGGGGTCACCATGGAAACCATTTCTCCTCTTGTCTATCATCAGTGGCCTTTCAGGTAAGACATTCAAAAGATGGTCAAGATGTAGATATATAGAAGTAGTTGTACAGGAAAATATATTGAATGTAACATTTCAGCATTAGAATGTTGAAAAACAGCTAGTTTAACGTTACGTTACATGTTCGGTTATGCACTTAATTTATTCCAAATGTTTCCAACAATGTTCCAAACAAGAGAAATGCATAACTTCATTGAAGGTGATGATGCATCTCATTGTGTCATCTGTCAATCACGGTTAAATATAGTGAAGAAGAAAGCCAGCAAACACGCGAGCTTCCCACTCTGTTGTTTTCCATTGCTCGTATTGCTTGTTCATAAATAGATTTTCATATATATTTTCATTGGTTTTTAAAGACACTAGTTCACAGTGTCATCAAAACTCCGTCTTTAGTTTTTGGTTTTGATCGAGAGGCTACGAGCAGCAGAAATGTCATCCCGTGTGTTCGAGCGCTGATATTTGAGGAAATGGTTCACCGTGCAAACGTAAATCTCCTGCGGTGACGCTGCAGTTGTAAATGTGTAAGAGCTCGGACGATCATCACTTACGGATGCGAGAGGGGGGCTCTGCATCTTTTCATACTTGGAGAGGATGAATATGTGTCTTTGAAATGATGAATTTTGCACTCAAATGTGAGGAGAGGTGAGGATGTCATTGTTCATTAAGCATTCCCCTCTCTGGAAGGCTTTAGAGTCTCCGATATTGGCAGGGTTTTCTACGCCGTTCCAGTAAAAGGTCTACGACTGGCTGTACGGCAATAAACAGAAGGAACTTCCAGGAAAAAGCATCAGACAGTGATAAGGGCACATTTCTACTTAAGTTTCAGCCTCCTGTTGGCAGGTCCCTGCTCCACCCACTGAGCTGGGTCTTTTGGTAGCACATCTTAACTGTGATTAGCAGTAAGTGCACAATTCTGAGTTCCAGATCAAGTGTCTCTCTTGGTCAGTCTAGAGCTTGTGCTTGCAAGTCTAATGCATGCTGCCTTTTTAATGGTTCCTTAACCCGCCGGAGCAGGGTTCGCGCACTCTGCAGCTCTCTCCGGGCTTTGTTTCTGGGAGTCAGACACACAGCGCCGACCTCGCTCGTCTGCTCGTTAAACCGCACTAGAAAATGGGAACAACTGTTTCTTAACTTTTGATCCTTTGTCTCCAGGGACATCTTTATGAGAGGGAGAGACTGGAGTTTCACACACGTGTTATGTATAGGGTACGGCACTTCGGATAAAGAGTACGAACAAGTACTGTAATAAGATGGTCAAGATCGTACCATCCCAGACCGCACATGTCATCAGGCTTTGCTCCAGTACAGCATCTAAAGTCTTTTAACAAGGGAAAACCATTCTGAGGTAGAATTAAGCTTCTTCATTATAATTCTGCTTCTGTGTAATCTCTGGCGTTGCCCCGCTGCTGCTCTGTGACTCAGTGACTTATAGCACGCTGGCCTTAGTGCTCACAGGACTATTTCTGTCGCCCATGTCGGGCATGTTGCTGTGATTCTCCTCCGTCTGTGCATGTAAAATAAAAAAAAAGCTAATTTTCTCAAGAACAGTTTTGTAGGTAAAAGCACTAAGATGATTAATACTTTCAATTGTGGTGCGTAAGGTGTTTAACATTCCACACAGCGTAAATAGGTGTTTTATCCACGTGCTTGATATCTAATTTGTCGTACACCGCTGCAGCGTGCACCGCTGGGTAGTAATTGTATGTGCTCGCTAAGACAACGAACAACAAAGCCATACATAACAGCAAAGCTGTTCCAGGGTGACACCACTTTGTTCCGAGGTAAAGAGCGGTGTAAGGCTTCTGCAGTGAGAGATAGGTAGCTGTTTGTAAGCAGGCTGTCAACCTGAGCGTCAGCTCAGTATTTATTCATATTATGCTGTATACATGTATCCTTTTTCAAAATGTATGCCGATATAAAGACAGGTCTGCGGTCTCGTTTGCATAATCACTCGGAGGCGTGTTTAAAGCATTTTAAACAGTTGTCTTTAAAGTGCAAATCTTCCCTCCCCGTGGAGTTTGTGAAAGTGAGTCGAAAGAGGTGTGATGGTGAGGCTTTGCCAGCTCAATATGTGTTTCCATCAAGAGAAAGACTTCTATTTTTATGTAGTTGTTATCGATGCCTGTGCTCGGGTCCGATCACATATAGCACATATAAAATCATATATGAATACATTACCATCAGTCCTGTGGTATCTCTGTCACTCGCTTCCAAAACAAATGCACGCGGCACCGGAACACGCTAGCAAAGATCGATTTAAAATCAAACTTCAGAAATTGTTAATGCCACAAAAATCTGTGTACGCAACAACCAACAGTCACATTCAACCATCAAAGACACACAACGAAAACTGCAACCAACAGATTTAAAGACATCTTCACCAGCTATCGACCTAATCGAGAAAACATGAAACTTATATTGTGATGTCAGCTCTGCTCACACTGTCAGACTCCATCTTCACCTCGTCTGCTCGTCTTGTGGTGTCAAATCTCACGGATACTCAGTGAGCAGGTCAGAGGATAGTGCGGTGGATATTGGCACACTTAAGAAAATTGCAGTTCTGACAGTTCGGCGTCTGGGCCCTCGTGCGGTTTCTTGAAGCACATCAAGGCGCTGTGGAGTAAAAATGAAATTCCTCAAGGGAAAACAAAAGACACCTTCATTATCCGCCCGTCGTATCCTGTGCTGCCACCCTCTCAGGGCTGCAGGTATAAAGAAATGTAAGAACAACTGTTTTCATTGTTTGATCAGCATTTTAGAGTTATTTTCTTTTTTATAAAATGGTTTAGACCGTAGATTGTTTGTTAAGATATTCCAAGTCAATCAGATTGAAGAACTACTCAGGATGATACACAGAGTAGATACAAAGACGCTTCTTTAACTGCGATGTCACGTGACTGACGCAGGCACTTAAGAGATCTCTCAGAAATCTGTTGTGAGTGTCTGTGTGCTTTATATGAGATAACATGGCCATGACTACTACACAAGCTAGCTGTTTTGTTATGTATTATTGAAAAAACATCATGAACGGAGAAAAGGGAAAACTAAATGGAATATGAACAGGCTCTGGTGTGTCAAGGTCTAATACGGTAATGTGGAATGAACAGCACTGTAGTACTATTAAGTATTAATGTTGCGATCGTCATTTTCACCATCTCTGTCCTCGATCTATTTCTAACACACACAACAACTATCTGCTATTTATTTTATTGCATCACAACAACTAAATGTACATTTCAGAGGCTCTAATAACTTTAAAGCCTGCTCTGATTGGTCAGCTCTCACAGGCCTGAGCCCACATTGTTTGAAATGTATAGAAAGGATTGAATAAGAGCATGCAATGTTGCTTCAGCTGCAGTTTTTTTTTTTTTTTTGAACGAACTATGCTCTGCATTGGAAAAGGAGCTCTTGCAGAGAGGCTGGAGGTTATCTTTTATCTGTTTATCGAGACTTTCACTAGTTTATCAAGTTTATAAACAGGGACTTAGTGGCTTGTGCAGTTAATTTGTTTCGGTTGAGTCGATCCCGTCTATTGATTTTCGACCTGAGGATTTGGTTCCACGGTACCTTGAGTGCATATAGTTGACAGAAATTGCTCCGTTTGTTCATTACACGTATCTCAGCCCCTCTGCTGCTACACTGTCTCCTGTTGTCTCACTGCTTTGCAAAATAATTGCTTCTCAGAAAAAAGTGGCCAGGCTCCTTCTCAAAGGCCTTATAGGGATTTACAACGGGATCGATTTTTCCACCTTTACATTCGTGACTTATGTGGAGAGAAATACTATATGTGACCTTGTCTTGCTTTTGTCTAAACCGGAATTGTCATTTCAGCTGCCAAAGGTAAAAATATCAAGATCCTCAGGAGCACAAACAATTAAAATATATTCAGTTTCATGAAATCAGACTCCTGTTTAGTACACCGTGTGTCTGACCGGCGTTACAGGAAAGCAAAGACTTCTCGTGGCTGCTGTTCGTGTTTTAGATTCAATCAAATGTGATAATATGCAAATGTAACTTTAACTGCAAGTCATTAACCTTTCAGCAACGATGACATCTTAAAAAATAAAAATGCCATTGCTCGAACATTCAATTATAGTCACACTGTTTTCACATTAGCATTTACGCATGACGCAGATCACCCAGTGTTATGTGGCGTCTCCTGTTTGTCTCCTGTGTCCAAGCAATGTGGACAAAATATGTAACATGTAGTTTCCGAAGCGCTCGGGCTCTGTATGTGTAACACATACTGATGAAACTTTCTATTTAAATCTAGAATAAAACAGCATGCACTTCCTCTCAACATGTACAGTCTGTATCATTGATCACAGTAAGAATAAAACTATTCTGGTCCAATATATTCACTTTTATTTGATGGAAAATCAAGTAGTCTAGTTTCTCATATCTGCGTATTAAGAAAGGCATCCCGACGTCGCCCACTTGATGATCACAACACTTCCTGTACATATCGCACGATGCCATTTTCTCCGTTTTATATAATTCTGGCCTGCGTTTCTTCCGCTGTGAAGTCGCTGTGTTTGTTTTGAATGAAAGAAGCCAAGAGATAAAACACAGCGCAGACAAATTAAATTTTATGGGCCTCGCATAAAAACTCCAAAAAAGCAGATACACACACACCATGCATCAATATTGTCTCCAGGCACATTGTTATCTCATAACAAGCAATGACAGGTCTTTACTTTTGTTTGCTTTCTCTGTTCTTTGGCCTCGATTTATTATTATTATTATTTTTTCTTTTTCTTCTGAGATCGTTGCTGTTTGGTTTTTCTGAGATGGAAGACTCGCAGTAGACTTTCATCACGTCTCCTGAAGGAGCTTGTGTTTCCTGTCATCATCCAGCCACACATTAGCAGTTGCATTAGGTAACTTGAATCAAATTTGTAAAAGTATTGTTGGATATTTAAGAAAGGTTTACATGATGAAGACGCCATGTCGTTGAATATTAAGAGTGAGGGAGGATTTTTACGGATAAATTACTCCACCAGCGTTGGACCATAGGTAACAAAGAAGTCTATAAAAGTAGTGATTTTCCACTCCAGTCAAAGCAGCGCCGAGAGTTGAGTATGTATGAGTCAGAGATATGTCACATTTTAATCAGAGTGCCGCACTTCAGACTGGTTTTCAATATGATCAGCAGCTGGAGCCGTGAGCAGCCACTCCCAGGGGCGCGATCCGGCCTTTGTTTTATTATGATACTTCTGACGTGATGTGCTGCGTAATGGATTATTGACCTACTGTTCCGTCTGAATATTCAGAAAAATGCTCACTTTGAAGACAGCGGCTTTATTTTCCCCCGGACCTGTCCTCTCCACTGCCTCGTCACTTCTCGCGCCACAGATATTGAAATCATCCGAGGCAGACAGAGCAGCGCAATTAGATCCCTCTCGTGTTTGAAAGTGGACGGGCGTGATGTCTGGGGCCATTTTTTTTTTGTCCTCCCTCCAGTCTCTGATTGAAATACACTGTAGCTTGGAGTTGTTAAGTGTGGAATTGTAATTCAGCTGTTCCTCAGGTAACGTGTGAGGTGTTTCAATATCACAAGTGCGTTGCAGGGAATATGGATGTGTTGTGCTGTATAAGTGATGCATGAAGTCATTTTTCCCCCAAGGGCGCAAGAGTCATGCACCAGAAATGCGGTTGCGTATGGATAAATGGGCGATTATTTGCATGCACTACGCCGCGCCAGAGCCCGAATGAATATATCGCTGTGATTGTATACCTTGAGAAATACGCATTAAAACACGGAGATTTGTTAAAAGTCACCCACAAGCCACAGAGGTTAACCGCAATTCTTCAATGTTCCAACATCCCGGCAGCCCAAATAATAATATTATACATAGTAAATAGTTCTGCAGGTTATTAACTTTAAATACAGTACAAACACACAAACTTTGGGAGCTATTTATGGTCTTACCATCAGGGAGTTATGGACTTCCTCCAACTGGCAAGATCCTGCGTTGTGACAGCCTCTCCTACACTCACAACTTGAGCCCAGGAAATCAAAAAAAAAAAAAAAAAAACAGAGAAGAAAATAAGTCATTGTTGATTTCTCTAAGCATGAGAAGTTGGGCACAACATTCAAGTCTTGGCAGTTCAACAATATAATCACCACCCAGGGATTTTGAAATTTGGCATTTCAGAGTACATAAGTACATACAATGAGCCTGTGTGCTCACGCCAAAGATTATGGAATAGACTCCTGCTAATATCAGCCAATTAGAAAAGTTTGTTGTCGTTTGCTTTTGTTATTTTAGGTACAAAAAAAAAAAAAAAACGCACGTGGCGTCTGCTTTTGTGTCAAGTCACAGTAGAATTTTGTTGCATCTCCATTATGAGGATTAAATAAGTATTTCTTCAGTGGAACGATGGCTCTTGAATGAAACTGGGCTGTCTGTGCAGCAGAACGATGAAAATATGTTTGTATTTGGTGCTGCGTGACCAGAGAAAGAAGTGGGTGAGGTAATATTTTGATTCAAGCAGAGTGCACTGCACCACCGGACCAATGAACGCCCACACTGATGGGCGACATGGGTTTTAGCTTGATGTCTGTTTTGAAATGGGAAAAAGTAAGATGGCCGGCTAGTGACAAACAATGTAGTGTTAGAACAATCAGGATCGCAGCGCAACAGTATGATTGAATATGTTTCTGGAAATATTTTAGGTTTGGCTTCCAGTTTATCAGCAGTGCTTGGTTAAGACAGTTTGATTGGAGTTTGATGAGACGCCCATCACTTGGTCCAATGGAGAGAGAGCGGGGGGCATCTCTCTCTCTCTCAAAACAACCAATGCAGAAGTACGATAGTTAGTTGACACCACAACCCTAAAATCCAGCAGATGACGTGTATTTTCTCATCCGAGGGATTTTTGTTGGCAGTTTAATATTGTTCATTTGCATAAACTACCAACGTTGTAGTGATACAAAGCTTATTTTAAGTAAAGAATAAGAATAAATTCAGTGCCAGAACATGCTGGATTAAGACTTTTCCATTAGGAAACATGACAATATAATACCGTACGTCATACGACACCACTGCGTTTCCATCTTGCAAGGTTGAAGGAACTCGTCCAATCTCCATAGTACGCCGAGGATCAGGGAGAAAGACGGGGTTTTAGTCAGTAGTCCGCTGTGATAGGAGGTGAGGTGAGGTTGCATATGATATATGGATTGTTCTATCTGTAATGATATTCCGCTGAATAAATGGTCTCAAGCATAATCAGCTTCAGTCAATATAATCTCCCTGTGAAGGTCTTCATTAATCTTACAGGCTATGGCTAATCATGTCCGTCTACTTGAGCCCCAGCGAGCGTCTCACCTACTTACTGTATGTTATTCTAATTCATTTTTCACGCCGCCGAGGCTGCAGACAGGGCCCGAGACTCGCACATTGTCTCCAGTGCCGCTGTGTCAACCCAATGACCTAATACAAGCAGATGAGTTTCTCACTGTTTCCCCAGGTCTCCCCTCTGCTCACTTAAAACATGTCATCCTCTCTCAGCCTCACCCTCACCTCTGTTGTTGGCTTGTTTGCAGCTCCAGTCCCTTGTTTCAAATCCGTGTAAGTCTCCTCGGTTGGTCACGACATCTTAGATTCGAATGCTGGATTTATTTACAGAAATGCTGATCCCCATTAAGCTCCACTCGTCTAACATACGCATGATAATGAGGACAAGGTAACAGGGACGTTTGGCTTTTTTGTTCTTTCCTCAACTATAAAATGGCCATTGTGTCCTTCGGTGATGTTATCGTGAAGTCGGTGTTAAGACCTGAAACGATCGCCGATGGCATTACGCTAGAACTCCCTGAAAATGCAGCAGGTGCGGCCCTTTCAACAACAATGAGTGTCTCGGATTTTGCACCCTCGGAAAGATAGGGATCAGTGGGATAGGCAGGGGTCATTGCTTTTATCAGATGAAGGTGACAGCTGACAAGAGCGAGTGCCTGTCGGCTTCAGTAGTCAAACAAACAAAAGAGACTTTTTTTTTTAGTATGCTGCATTTGTCAAGGTTTAGCCCCAGTTGGAACAGTTTTTTTTTTCTTCCTGAGGAAAGGAAGTGGACCATTATAACATGGATTTGACAAACATGTATGCAACATGTATAGTCCTTATTGACAGAATGTCCCTGGAAGAGAGCAATCTAAAGAAACAGGAATAAATAGCTATTGACAATTAAAGGGTAACTCCACCAATTTTATACATTGAAGTGTGTGTACAGGACTTGGGGAATGCATGAAATAAAAAAAGACAATATGTTAGATGTATCAGTTTTGATTATTCAAACTCCATAATGAGTCCAGCAGTGTTAAAGAAGTGCAATGTTAGACTGCTTTTGAAGCCACTGAATGATATCACTATACAGTATAGTACTGTTTCATGTGTAAAATTGGGGGAGTTACCCTTTAATTCCATTAAATTGCAATATCCGTAACTCATAATTCGTGCACAGTGATATGCTTTTCATTGTCAGTGTTTTCATTGACAAAACCATGCACGTGCAACATACAATTTATTCCTGCTGATTTATAAATAAACAACTGAAAGAAGAATGTAAAAAAATTCCCCAGTTAGCGGTTTGTTGAGTCAGGGTGAACCCTGCAGTCGAGATGTGTTACCGGCTCGTCGGTTCCCTTCTTTAGGGACGCGTAGCTACATCAAGTGCAATCCGATATGTCACCTTCAACTCTCCACGGACATTAATGGGCGATGGAGAAAGTATTAGACATACCTTTTGATATTATGCAGCACAATTAGTCAGCACCAAAAATGCAGCCTACAAAGTGACATCTCTGACACTGTGCCAACATGACTGAATATGTCAGAATCGTGACACCTTGCCACAAAGCCATGTTCGTATTAAGTAGTGCAATTGCTCAGGCGTTCTGATTACTAGGCTCTGTGTTTCCGAGTGTGTCACACATGCACAGTGATCAACACTCCTGTGGAATTATTCCGGGGCTGAGCGAAGTTGCTTTAACGCTGCAGGGAGAAGGGCTTGTGTGTTACTGTCATTTTTTATGTGATCCACTGCTCTCTTTGTCCAACTCACTTATCTCTTGCTCAGGATTGCTCAGGGCTGAAACTGTCCAGATATCTAACAAGTTCACTTTGATCGAGGGGGGGCGATGAATGATTGCAGCTAAGCAGTTTCTGATGCGTCAGGATAAATGTCAGTCTTTTTGTTCCAGTTGTTAGAGTGTGGCCACATTCGCAAATAACACAATCATCGATCGAGTCAAACGTATTTACATGTATGTAGAACGAGCACTGAGAGGATATGACATGTTTACATCTCCCAAGAGAAATGAGCTGAGTATTTTGAACCCCGACTAAATCAAGTCAGTGCAGCTGTCATCTTTCAACAGGATCAACTTATTTTACAACAAGCTGTTTCCTTGTCATCACTCAATGATTTCCTCACCCACACTTCAACTGTCACAGCAAACTGTCAGTCAGAGAGACGCCAAGTCACACACCTTATAGACGTTACGTACTGTGAGTAAAATCCAGTGTGCTGCTGAGGGGCTGGTCTCAGCCAGACACACCAGCTGCAGTGTCTGTTCTGAAATCCCTCCAGATGTGCACGGCAGCACTGGACAATTGACGGTTAACAATTAAGCATTCATTCACCATCCCTCCATTGATGATGCACATTGCCAAGCGTTGTCACCAGGGAGTCGCATGCCCCCTTTCTCATTATTGGTTAAGTGACCATAATTGAATTAAACAGGATATAACTTGGATAACATTTATCATGTTCAGTCAATAATCTCGTTACTTCCCTAATTTCCTGCAAAGTGCGACTTCGCCGCAGTGACAAAGGGCGAGTTGGCAGCGGCTGACACTTGAGAATCCTTTTGAATTTCTATGGAGTAGTTCTGTGTGTCGGCGACGATTCAATCAAAAGGCATCTGTGATGTTTGTGCACTGTAAGAATCTCTTATTATTTAACTTATCATGGCAACATACCTGTTCTGATTTACTGTTATTTTCAAAGATACCTCAAATAAAGGTCCGAAGTTATATGGGAGGGTTTAAGAAGTTAAGACCAGACAGTGGATCTGCATTATAGTCTTAAGGAAGAAAAAAAAACAAAACAGGACAATAGCTTTTGTGATCTAAGAGGTACATGCTGACAATTCAATTAGTCACAGGCAAAAGGGAGGACAATAGAATAAAAAAGCTTCAAACCCGGCAAATTCCTGTTAGATAACTCTCTTTCAAAAACATGGCTTTTGAGAAATGTCATAAAAAATAATTAGATGTACGGAAGCCAATTGTTCGGGAAAGCCATTGTTCAGTACAGTAGCTTCATATTTGAGATTATTAACAAAACCTTTTATTTTATCTACATTTCATGGTTAATGTGGGAGTCACTCAACAAAACAAATACAAGATTTAGTCTACTCTTACATTTTTGTCTTATCACCTAAAGTTAATATGTTTTCCAGATATCAAAGGAAATAGTGGGCGACTGTTTTGTTAAACCAGCCGTGTATCGCCAGAGGGAACGTACACCTCGACTGAGCTTATTCTCTGTGAGATACATTATTTAACTGACTACCAACCAACTACTAATTGCTTTGCTTATCAATTTCCAAAGTCACAATACCTTTAATTTCAAATGCAGTTCCGTATCCTGCTTCCCCCCATAATATGTAATACAGTAATTGCCCGCTCTCCATTTGTAGATAGCAGTATTTTTGCAGCTGACAACTCCCCAAGGGCACATAATTATTTCTCAGTTTTGTTCGGTTCTTTCATAGCACTTTATCATGTAGTGCAAAAATGCTCCCCACCCCCCCTCTTTTTTTGCAAAACTCTGATTAGACTCTCGCTGAGCTTCAAGCTTCTCGTCTCCCTGCGTTTCTCTTTAAGCATTATGTCGGAACAGAAACGGTTCCATATCATCAGCAATTTCAGCTATTTGTTCCAGCTTTATTGTATAGCCGCTTTGGAGAAAAAAAAAAAATATGATGAGCTGTCATGGATTGGCTAATTGTTTGTGAGTCGTTACATTTATAGCGTCATAAAAGACGACGCACTGGCACAATACCCTACATAAAGTGGATTGAATTCTTCAGAAGTACGTAGGAGAAAGAACGCGGTGACAGAGATGACAAGTGACAGCTCTAACTGTAGTTTACATTTCAGAGAGGATGTTATTCTGAACCTCCGAGGGAAGTTGTTTCTCTTCTGCTCTGTTACACTCACCATTTTATTCAATTTGAGACTTCGACGGCAGTGATTTCTGCGGTGTGCGGAGTATCTGTGGCGCCTTGCAAGAAGTGCATGTTTTCACCAAAGGCATCACGCGTGCCTTTACACGTCGCCTCTAACAGCGGTGATATGCTAGATGTTCCAGAAAAGGGCTGACTGTGTGAAAGCTATAAAGGTCGTTGTTCTAACATTGTTCTAGAAACTAAGGATTAAAAAACTTTTCACAAAATAAGTCAGGGGCTTTATAAGTAATTTGACTTCTTTCTAATAAGTCTCTCGGTGGTAATTTGGAAAATTATTGTTCCATTAAGTCGATCTTAAGACTTAAAGAGGAGAAGGTAAAGGCTCAGTGAGGCTTCAAAGCTCCAAATCTGCACCTTGTTGGCTGACTTTTCCTCAGAAATCTGTTACATCACAGATACGAAGCTTGTGTTTTTCAGCAGTATGTTTATTTTCTGCAGACTGTAGGAGTTTCATTTTTTTTACCACCTGTTTCATTCAGAGCTGTCTCTGAATCATGACACCTCCTTATTCTGCTGTCTGCCTCACTGTTCAGTAAGATTTCTGTCATGCAGAACACTGGTTTGTTGCGAGAATATTCTTCGTACAATAGCATGAGAAAGTGACTCGAGCTTATCCGTCTTAAAGAGGAGGATGACAGTGCAGAGAATACTGTAGATTACAGACGTTACAATAGGCTGTAACGGCTCGGGATTATAATATTAGGAGCTGACGGCTGGACCACTAAGTTAAAAGCGCAATACTGCAGAGAATGAATAGAAAATGGGCCGGTGGATATGTAAGACAACCCAACCACAAGAATAGTTGTTGTCATTGTACATTTCTGCAAACCATGGACATGGTATGTTGTGACAATGCTGTGCTAATGGTCTGGTTAGGTTTAGGCACAAAGAACTATTTACTTAGGATCAGGAAAAGATCATGTCTCGGCTTAGATCACCTGGTTTGTTGTCTTAAACAACACAGCTACAAAATGTCCTAACCAAGTCCTCTCCTGCATGAAAGTCCTGTGTTTGATTCACCAAACCATCCTTGGTTCTTTATGCTACGTCACATGACTTCCTCCTTTGCTGCCGTAATATTTTGTACAGCCACTTGAGGTCGCCACCTGCCAATAAACGTTAATATGGGTCGTAATAAGCTACTGGCACAGTGGACCTGTATGGTTGTTAATGTGAAGAGGATGTATTATCAAACAAGAAACACTCAGATGTTTAAACATTAGCACATTTTCTCTCCATTTGGAAGTTGAATGTTGGTACTTTTCCTGATATTTATCCCAAGCACCATTCTTTGGGTGAAATTTCTGTCTCCTTCGAGACCAGTTTTTACTGAAAGTCATGACTATATGTGATGCAATTTTTCACTGTGCTTTACCTTTTTTTTTTTTTTTTCCCCCAGACCTCGCAAGAGCTGTTGCAGCACGGCCTATATCATATGCAGCAGTATTACGAATGAAACCAGACAGCTCGTCAGTGCTCAACTCGCGCAGCAGACCTCGACAACACCACAGTGGTGGGCTGGGCACTCCTGACTGGCCTGCTTTCTCCAGTCACCCCCTGTCAGCCCTGAGTCTGCTCGGCTCTCAGGAGGACTACAGAAGTGAAGGTAAAACTAATGGTGCAGTCAAACCCACAGTTTGTTTGCTCTCGTCTGAGGCAAAATTGAAAACTTTGGATTTGCTAAAGTTCACATTCACACGCACAAACTGGGCATAAAACTCAACCTCACAAACAGCTCATTAATTGTGCGATTTACTTGTTTCTGCTGCGTATATCTGTTTTTTTCTTTTGCGGCTTTAGCCAAGGATAATGAGCACTTGTGTCCTCTTTGGCGTTACTTACTGGCTGTGGTGTTGATTAGTTAAGAAAACGAGAAGAGAACACTGAAAATGCATTTCTGTCAGATGTCCTCCCTACGGTGGATGTCAAATGTCAACATCTGCCTCCTTCTGCGAAGACCATTAACGGTATAACATATGGACAGAGATTATGGGCAGTGAAGCCAATGTGGCAGCGTCTTAAATGTGCTACTGGTTTCAAAATGAAGTCTGATTGTATGTAAGCCTATGAGAAAATGACCCAACAGTTTCGTAATGAGTTTATTTTCTCAGTTGCTAGTTTCAAGTCTTCTTACAATACAGAATGATGTTGGTTTAGTAAACTATGATGCCATTTGAGATCAAGTAGTCGATAAAGCAGGATATGCTTTCGGGCACGGCTGTCCGACGATGGGCGATGTCATGTTGGGTTCGCACTTAATCTGAATTTTTCAGTCTTGGTGCGACCAGGAGGAGCCACGTGGGTTCAGTTGACGCCGTCCTCACCGATTGAAACCGACCACACTAACAAAGGGTTTGAATAAACCCTCTCCAAACATGATTGGTGTGAATGTACTTTGCTGTCTCTGCAACAGTCTGCCATGTCTGGTGGCACTTTATGTGCGAAGGCTCCCTGCCTGTTTAGATTTGGTCTGGAAATGAATCTCACCTATATCCATCATCGCTGTGCATGGTCTGCAGTGGCCGGGGTTGTGCCCTTTGTGAAATTGAAGTGGGATCACGGCAATCTCCCGCTCTCTCTGTGTTCCTGTCAGTATAGAAGCTATAGCTATGACGGATATCTTTGTCATGAGGAAGATTTAATATCCCAAACACAGGCATGGCAACACGCCGTCATAAATCTACACGGGTCACTTCCTGACGCACGGTATGAATATTTCTAGAGGATACATTGGCACTTTAATATATGATTAATCACATCGTGCTTATTGCATCTGGAGTGCTTAATTAATGGAAATCTGAAGTAGCTGCTGAATTGGCAAAAGGACAGCGCACACTGGGAGTAATGAGTTAATCATATGAAAAGCAGGCAGATAATAGGAATAACAACCTCTTCAGTTTATTTTCTGTTTCAGTTTATTTTTTTCCGCATCTCCTTTTGTGCTCGTCTTGCCTTTCTTTCCGTCTTCCTAACTTTCTGACAGCATTATCACCATGTAGCCATAAAATGACTTACATCTCTATAACCAAGGTGAGAGTAATGCCTCTCCATTGTCAGTGGTGACAAGAGCATAATACCACTGGACCGGATTGATGTTCGGTGGATGAAATGGATGCCAAAAAGTAATGCACCTTTCGTGGCTTAAAGGGGATATTGCTTTTTTGGGCTCTGTGACTGACAGATGGCCATGGCACCTGAAGTTGAGTGATTTAAACAACTTCTATGTGTGTGTGTTTGTGTGTGTGTGTGTGTAAACTACACAGACCACATGTCCTCGAGCGCTGAAACCTGGCATCCAAACCTTTAATGTTTTTAAATGGTCGCGGAAATGTATTATATGACGACAAAGCTCCAGTAATAAAAACTAGGTGTCCTAAAAGAAAGGAAATAATAATTAACTTTTTCAACTCAATTTATTAACATGTCTGGACGCCTCCGATTGCATTGTCATGCTATTACCGCAGTTAATTACCTGCAGAAATAAGACGCTTGTACTACAGTTGTCCCTTTATTAACCATATTGACATGAAGCTAATCCACGGTTGGTTCCACCTGTCATCCGAAGCAGAAAGCAGAGCCCTCGTATGGCTCTCTGCAGTATGCTATATGTTATTTATTGATTTAGATGATACGGAACTATAAACCAGAACTACAGAGCAAGTCAGGAAGGACAACGACGTTCTTTTTTGCTGTTTCGACTTTGTGCACCGTCACGCTGGATTTAAAATGAAACATTAACTTTCAGGTTAAAGTGTCGAGCCGACATTGAGGGAATAACATCCCTTTTTGCACTTCATCATCTGAGTTTAGGCAAAAGAAATTAATTGGAAAATTGAGCATGAGCACCTCAAGAATATATCATATGTTGGCCAAAATAACAATAGTAACATGATATAATGAGTCAGCAAAAATCAATAGGTTGCAAGACTATCTATCAATCCATCACAATATCTGTCGGACTAAAGGATGCAAAATACGCCAAAAAAAAGCAGAGAGCAGGAGTGATGTATTTATTCACTGCGCTGTGGCGTCATTTTCACCCAATTTGACAGTGAGACGAAGAAACTGTAAAAAATGTACATGGACTTTTAGCAGGGTGCCTTTGCATCACACACACTGACTGCAACGTGTCCCTGCGTGCCGCCATTCCAGCGTAAAGTCGCCATAAACTGGCAAAAACGACGAACTGCCAGAAGGCAGAGTGTGTTTGGTGGACAGATACGATTACACTCCGCTGAAATCGTTTAAAATGAACTTTACACGGGAGGATGCAGTGACTGTGTATCGATAATGATATTGTGAGAGGAAGCAATACAATATAATGCTGTGTCAATATTTTGGCCCAGCCCTTTCCACGACCGCCTGTAGCACCCACCGACATCAGCAGGCGCAGCGTTTCCCCTCGCTCTTCATTTAAACTGAAACTCCGAACCAGAACCCTCATTGTTTCATCTGAAAGAGAAATCATTTAATCACACATCATGGTCCACTCCACAAGCTAAACGAGGGCAGGTGGAGCAGACCGGTTGTTATTGGATGTATGAAAGAGGTAGATAGACGGAGAGAGATGTGTGAAGAAATATAGAGATCCAGAGCCATTTTTAGACGTAGCAACACTGCAAGCACTGAACTGCTTTGCTTTATATGCACAGCAAGGTCTGCAACTTAATATTGATTCATTTTCCTCCACTGATTAGGTTATTATTTCAAAAGCTTTTTATTTCCCTGCAGAATAGTAAATTGCTGACAAAGGGTTGGTGAGATTATACATACACACCCTGAGAGGAAAAAAAAAAGAAGCAATGATTCTTTTATTGTCATCAGATCAGTCTTAAATAGTGAGAAGTATTTAAGACTGCCGTTGTTGTGTTATGTACTGTATGTTCCAGAAGAAATGCGACGCCAGCCAAATGAAAAATGCTCCATGAGATGATGTCTGTTTAAACAAACGGCGTGAATATCAATACACTCTGAGGACTTAAGCCGCTGTGTTGTGGCTTCACGTGAAAAACACAAGGAGCACATCGCGACATGCTCACTGAGTTGACATCTCTTCGAATCAATCTCATAGTCAAGCGGTTCTTCTGAAGAACACACACGATTCGGCTTTAAATCGTAGAGTCTGATTGCAGTATACATAGAAAACCCTCCACGGTAAGTGCATCACTCCTGTGTTAACACGGGGCTGGATCAGAGAGTGGAGCACTCTGAAGGAACAGACGAGAAGTACAACAGGGACCGTCGCAGAGAACATACTCCAGCAGCAGCTATACAGACATGTGGGCGCATTTGTGCCGAGGAGTTATAATCTTACATACGAGCCACTTTAAACCACCGACAGGAGGAACTTGATCAAGAAACAGTGTCTACTTTAACGTAGTCATGCTTGTCGCCATTAAATAGTATTTCACAAATGTAACTTCATACAAACATTTGTAATCCAAGCTTCCAGTGAAAGAGTTTTTGAAGCACACAACTTCTTTCGGTCAATCGTCTCAATCATCAGTTAGAAGACGATTTAATAAAAAACGCAAACTGGCTGAAACCAAACCAATCACTGATCACTAATCATGCACCAGTGAGTGAACATGATTGTAACATGATGTATGATATATACTGTATATCATTTATATATTTAATATTCATGACCATCCCACATGTATGATAATGTCGCTGTTTATTATGTGCTTAACTTAACTAATGTCATGTTAATGATGATATGTAGTGACCTTTTTTTAAACAGAAGACATTAATCAGGGACAGGGTTTGCAAATGAGCTTTGGCTGGAGCCCCCTATCGGCAACACTGTCAATTCAATTCAACTTTATTTATATGGTGCCTTGTGTGCAAAATTGCAATACAATACTACTTATTAAATAAGTGTTATTTGTTTATTTGATTTAAATCACGTTGGACCTGCTTGGTTGTTACGAGTTCATGAGATCCACAGCAGTGTTGATTTGTTTCCTGTCCTAATGACAATGTCAGACATCTTTCAATGATATATTTACACTTCTCAGATGTTTTAATATCTTACACATAGAGCCATGCCTGTTACTGACTCCTTATAATGCACCACACCCTTCCAGCCACAAGAGCGGCATGAACATTGTTCCTTTGTACACTAAATACGGAGCACTCAGTAGTAAATTGCACCATGTTCCTTAATGACACTCACAAAATGTCAAACTGTACTTTAAACTTGCACTATGCCACGACACGAGCTAACGGTGATGTGGCTGCAGACACAATAGTTTGTCTGTTTTATGTACAGCAATTGAGCACTAGCACATTAATGCCCATAGATAAGAGCTAGCTACAGTAAGATTTGTGGCTAATTTTCACCATAATGTTTTTTTTTCTTGTAATTTTACCTGTAAAGCTTGTTTTAAAAGAACAGAAGCCTGACACGGACTATTAGAGGGATAGTGAACAATGTTGGAGGACTGACAGAAAAAAAAGGAAAGGTTGTCTTGTTGTTACATTTCCGCCCCGACGATGAAGAAATGTCCTATTTTCAGCAGTGGGGTGGGGAAAATTACTCTGTGAAAGGTCAGAAACAGATCAGTGAGAAGAGAAGACGAATGGTGTGTTGGAACAAATGCACTAACAGTGTATTACTAATGCGTTCACCCATCTAATAGGCGACTTCGTTTGAATATTGCGGTCAATTTGTGGCATTTCTAAACACTTATTATTCAGCATGTGTATCGTCTCCAACCAGGATGAATTAATGATCACAAAGGACGGCTTGTAACTGGGGAAGGCTCTTCTGAACACATTTGAGAAGGACTTCCTCATGTTCAGCAACCGTATATTACAGTTGTGTTCTCACCTATCAAACAATCAGCTGTGTGCCGCAGGATGCCATGCTGGTTATTGTTACCGCCTGTTTTCTCGTCTATAATTCCATTACACTGCGGAGCTGTACAACTTCAATATCTCCTGTTTCGTATAATCTCTTGCTCGGAAATATCCACTTGCACCGCCCAAACTGAGAGTAATAGAGTAGTAATTGGACCTTAAAGCAGATGAGCGCTCGTGTTGTGATAATTGCAATCATTCTTGTCTTTGTCTCTTTTTTTTTTCCCCACCTGCAGAAAGTGAAGAGTTTGGGCCCGTTTTCATCCAGGAGCCAGACGATGTTATTTTTCCGTTGGATTCCGATGAAAAGAAAGTGGTGATGCACTGTGAAGCACGGGGGAATCCGCCGCCCACGTACAGGTGTGACATATATTTGTCTCAGTCCTAATTGCGGTCCTAATTTCACAGCTCATTAGCTCGTCTTTCATCAAATACATAAAAATCTGCTATATATTTTCTTATATTTATCAGTTGGTACGTCAATCAGACCGAAGTGGATGCGGAGGCAGATTATCGCTACAGCTTCATCGATGGAAACTTCATCATTACTAATGCGAGTGAGATCACTGACTATGGGAAGTACCAGTGTCAAGCAGAAAACAGCTTTGGGACCGTCCTAAGTCGCGATGCTCTTCTACAGTTTGCATGTAAGTAGACTGTTTTATTTGTCCATTTGAACATCTTTACACTTCTACGTGCTCAAAAAGAAATATGATATACACTTACACCGTACAGCAGGAGGAATCCGTGCGTGTTCCAACCTTGGGGGGATGACGAACACGGCTATCCTATGAACCAAATAATTAGCTCCAAGCTCTCTGTCTCTCTGAGTCAAAATAGACCTGTTTGGTTCCAGGGGTAAATAAACACTACGCCGTCTTCACTGAGGTTGTGTGTTGCTGAGTTCGGTTCCCACCGGCTCCATCTGATACTGTTGAGCTGCTCTGCTAACAGGGTACGCGCCCTCAAATGCCACGTCTCAATGGTAAATGAGAGCAAAAAAGCACATTTCTTCCCCCCTGTAATCCCCTGGACTTTCTCCAGAACATCATCGCAGGCTGAGGAAGCACGCGCGGAGAGGCCAGGGGCGCCGTGCTCGGAGGAAAATGCATTGTTGGTTTTCTTCTACAGTTTCCTCGGGAGCAATGACCATAATACCCTTTTTGGCACGTCTACGGGGATATTACCGGCCTCACTCACCGAGCTGTTGCTAGAAAGTAAAGTACATGGTCTCGTGTGTTGTTATGGGAACTTACAGTTGTTACAGAAATTACTCAGGAAACAAATGGCTATATTAGCCTGGAAGTATGTAGACAGAAAAAAAGGAACGGGGTTCTGTTTTATAAAAGCACTATTTTCTGCAGGCCAACAGGCCAAGTTTTTTTTTTAGTCCCTTCTTTTGTTTGTTCTGTGTATATAAGCGCGAGCACAGAAAGCGAACAGAAGTCAGAAGAGGACCTGTCCTAAATTAAATATAAGCCAGACTGCATTGGCAGGCAGAACTGCCCAGATGGTAAAGCACAGACACGCTTGCAAAAAAGAAAAATGCTGCTAGTTTCTGAGGGACAGAAGCTGCACCTCAACCCTCATCTGTCCTCTCGACTGTCCAGATCTCTCCCTCCTCCTCCTCCTCCTCCTCCTCCTCCTCCTCCTCCTCCTCCTCCTCTCTCCACTTGAGTCTCAAATCTGTATAATAAAAAAAATGTGTTTGATCTTTTTTTTTCCTGAAAACTTGAACTCGCCTGAGATGAGCAATGTAACATGTAGGCACTCATGTATTAGTCTAAGCTTCAAGCCGAGACATCAGCAGCTATTTTTAGTTTCCCGTATATACTGTGCATTTGCTGGACATTATATTATACACCAGGTTAACATTGCCAATATGTAAGATTCTAGTTCTGTCTGAAATGTGCTGTCTTCCTTCCTTGTACATTTCATTTACCGAAGCTTGAGTTTCTGTAGGAGCCTCTCACTTCCTTATCTGTTTGACTATGATGACTACAGATCCTTCATTCTGTCCCACTTATAACAAAGCTAATGGTACCAGAGATGTTTCATATAGTACAAAGAATTGCCCTGATTTGTCCTGCTGGATATTCTACTGTTTTTACAACATTTAAAGGATTAAAGCTCAAACCTCATGCTTGTAAAGAATGACTTCATGTTGAAAGATGTAATGTCCCGTTTCAACAAACCGTCGGAGCAGCGACAAGTAACTTGTGTGGCGTAGAATACACAGTGAGCTGTAGATCATCCATAGATCCTGTCCTGATATGTATGTAGCTTTAATTCTACATCATTGTTATATCAATGTTGACAGCTTGAGAGTGTGTCTGTGTTCTCGCTGCACAGTTCACATATTCACATCACACTTTGAATGTGTGAATATTCGAGAATTTGCAACTCGTGTGGTAACATACTGCATTGTTGTCATTTCAATCAAAAGAGACTTCATGACTTCATTGTGAGTAAATAAATTTAAAAAATGTTATTGCCACGTATGAAATCAGATTTGAAAAATATGAGTCTTTAGCGATAATGCCCCATCAGGACATCCGTTTAATTTTTGAGAGGGGAGGTGAAGTTGTGAGTCGTGTGTGAAACCTCCCCGGGTGCAGCCCGGACACTGGTGGAGGTGATGGGATGAAGACGAATGGCTGGAGATCTGGATGTGATGAGGTGGAACTCTGATGAACTCAACCTGGGCACCGGACATGATAAATTGGAGGTGAATGTGGAGGAGGACCGCAACCATTTCACACTGAAATGACAGCTGACAGCAGCAGAGAGCAGCACAGCCGGTCGTGTTGTTGCTGTCAGAGCTGAAGTTTGGGTTTGGAGCCACTTAAAGTTTGACAGAAATAACATGATTGGCTGATATAATGAAATAAAATTTTTATTTGGCTAATTGCAGTTGTGCCTTGGCATGAATGTTAAAAATAAATGAAGTCATCAAGCATATTAAGGCTTACGCAGCGGACATGTCTGGGGCGATGTTCGGTTGATTGGCAGGTGTGTCAGCCGAGGCGACGGCCGCTTGTTTATCACACATCAGCCTCACCTAAGCACCTTTACGCAAAATTGGATTTTCTGGTTTCCGATAACAGACGGATCAGGCGGCATCCTGTTGCTGAGGGGCGTGACAGGGTGTAATGTGGAAAGATGCTGCACAGACAGACTGCGCCAGGTTTTCTAAGTATGAAAGAGAAAAAAAAAAAAAAAAGGCTTATAATCGAGTCAAATTCTTCCATTATTATTCAACTGTTTTTGCCAAATCACAGCATTTCTTGCAGCGCAGCACAGAAGCATATTCTCGGTGGCCTGGGGGGGTTTGGAGCCACAGCCCAGAAAGTAGCACTCGTTGAATAAACATGTGTGACTATCTTACTTCTACTACTGAGTCAGCAGCAAATCCCACATCTCACCAGCTGTTGTTGTGGTTCGACCTGAAGAAGTGTCCGTGTGTGTGAAGAATAATTATTTTTTTCTGTAAACATAGTGTACACATAGACTCAACATAAATTTAAAGAAACACTGAGAACCATTGTTTGTGCTATGTGTGGATGTAGTTTAGATGGAAATACAAGAAGTAAGCGATGGTGCACCAGTTCATCGCTCACAATGAATTAATGCAGGATGTGTCATGAATTCTGCTCACCATTAACAAAAGATCACGTTACTCTGACTAATTCACACTTAGATCATCAGTTAAGCTATATTAATTTACGGTCTATTCATTAATCGATATGTTTTTCGTTGATATGTCTGAAAAGAAAAAGTTAAATGTATTTATTTATTTGTAGTTGTATATCAGTTGTGTGTAAAGTAACTGAACTAAAGATCTATTAAGTGTGAACTAATCACATTCAATGATAGCGACGTCATAATTTGTTAATGGTGAGCAGGGATTTAGGTTAAATCCTGCATTAATTAATGCATTCAGTAATTATGCATAATGCATAAGTTCAGTGTTACTTAAACATACTGAATTGACTAAAAATTGGATTCCGGCTTGTCGGGGTTGGATAAGTCATAAAACTAAAATTATTTTAATGGCAGAGTGCTGAGGATGAACCGAGAGGTCAGAGGAAAGAAGCTACAGTAATAATAGTAATAATAATAATAATAATAATAATAATAATAATAATAATGCATTTTATTTAAAGGCGCCTTTCAAAGCACTCAAGGACGCCGCACATAACAACAACAGTACAGCAAAATCAGGAAACGTTTTAGTGCAATTGAAGATGGATAGATAAATAAATAGGAAGATGCGATTACATGGTGCCAGGAGCTCGGCACAGAGTTCAGACTCGGTGGTCCTCGCTCATAGAGGAAGTCACCCGGGCCGGATCAGGCAGGGTTGAGCTTCCGGGGTGAGAATAGTGCAATAGAAAGTACATATAACCACTTAGACTGCTTACATACAAGCAGATATATAACCTCATTGTCCTGCATCCTGAAACAGCTGTGTATAAAAAGAGAAATTGTAATTAAAGAAAATGTTGCCTCTTTCTTTTCGTTAGCCAATTCAAGAGGAGACAGTGGTGCTCATACTGTACCACTTTTGTCCACAGGAGCCGCTAGAATCAACGCAATATAAAAAGATCCTTAAGTTTGTATCCTCATTATTAAAGTGTTATTGTTTAGACAATAGCTATCATGAATTTTTTTAAAGAGCTTAACTTCAATAGATGTCACAGCCTCCTGAACTTCACCGAGCTGTGTTCAGAGAATGTGTCCGGTCATTTCATCCCATCGCCAAATGACTTTCTTTCTTTTCCATTTCATCAGAGGCTGTTTTGCATATAAAGTGACACATTGGCGTGACTTTGTCTTCATGTTTTTTTTTTTTTTATTCAGCGGCATCAATGTGTAATGTCTCGTTCCCGGCCTACATTTCTTTAAAATGCGACCCCTTCAAAAGGCTAGCCACAGAAACAAAGAGAGGTGCCCTGCAGCACACATTGGGATGCAGAGCCTTCCCTCTCTCTTTCAGCATAACAAATGGCGGGCATTTATCACTCAGCGTGGAGCTCAACTTTCTTTCCTCTCTTTTCATGTCGCCACTGCACAGTTTCACGCACCGACACAGTTGTTGACTACTTTAACTAGCTCTGATACACTGGTGCGATTCTTTTTCCGCAGTGTTTTAAAGAAATAATCACCTGCTTTCAACACTTGGAATAGATTAAACTTAATTCTCAGTGTGCGTTGAGACTTCACATACAGTCAGCAGGCTCCTTGTTACTTTGGTTTTAAAAGGTGAACATTACTCCTCTGATTACAAACCACTTGGTATTGTTTCAAACAGAGCGCTAAGAGCGCTAAATGGTCCGCCAAAGGTTGAAGCTGCCCGTGCCACTCCGCTATCCCCTCTGGTCCAGAGGGTTGTTAAGTCAAGCCGGTGAACAGAACACAGCCCCGTGTCAGGCAGGGAGTCATGGAAGAGGCAGAGCGGACCAGTGCACGAGGAAAGGTTCAGTCAGAGCTTGCCATATTCTATCCACCGGTCGTATACCGCGCTCCTGCGCTGTTTCAGTAGGATGCTTTTTCTCCTCTCTTTGTTTTGAAATTCCGAGCCGCTGAACTCACACTCGGGCTGTTTTTCAGCCGTGACTTTGAAGGCAGCAGGCAGAAAGGAGGCCTCTGATCTTTCTCCCCGAAGAGTTCCTCCCTCTCTGCAGACGTGAGTCTGGCTGCGGCTCAGGTATCGAGCCACTCTGAGCATTACAGTCGTAATGAAATTAATGGGCTGCTTTGACTCGAGCACTGGAAGACCCGTGCGCACGCCCCACTCTAAAATGTTCTACAAATCTGGAATGATCAGTCGTTAATGCCCATTGATTGAATTCCTACTGATCTCGAAATAACTAATTTGCATCGAGCACCTGCTCCCGAGCTTGCTGCACATTTCATCACTGCGTTTCTGGACTTTAAACATTTATGTGGACATATGTTGACTTGTAATTTCTGAAGATTCTTTAATGGCTGCGCCGTTTTTTACATTATTAAAAAGTCATTAATATTGATTCACTTGCATAACTGTGGTTTTGCGAAGGGAAACGATAGGTCATTTGAAGTTTCATTAGAACCTCATCCACTGGTTCCATAACGTATGAACGCTTCTTATTTTTGAAACACCAGCTCAGTCTCGGTCTGTTTGTCTGATATTTGCATGTTTGGTGGATATCGCCGTGTCGCTTCTGTAATTCACTTCTCGCATGGCAATCATACAGAGCTGTATGTTTGTGTAGGTGGCGTTTTCTTCTCCGCTATTTCCGCTAAACATGACTTATTTATTCCCAACAAGCCGTGTTGCTGTAGCCTGAAATATAAAATGTATAATTTCTCATGTGCCTGGAGATGTTTCCCAGGAAATACCTCCCCCATTACTGCCTGTTCTCAACAAGTGTAATGGGTCGCCCGGACTGGATATACTGTGCTGTCGGTGGCGTTGTTATCATCCTATACGTGGAGCACTTGCTTCTATAGAGTGTTATCATGGAAACAAACAGAGACGGAAACAACATCCACTTAGAGGATGAAGAAGTATGAGAAGAATTGAGTTTTCACGTCATGTAGCCTTGTTTGAATCATTGAAGGTCGATGGATATCTACAGAAACACACAGTCAGCACTGGTTTCTGATCAATACAGCAGTTGTGTTTTGGATCAACAATTATTATTGTTGTTATTTACCTGTTTACTCACATATTTGTCTCAGTACCTATTGTCCATTTGCTCATTAACCCTTTCACACATGTCGTCAGCTACAGTGGACAGATAAACAGATATTTGGAAGCCATTTTTAGCCATTTTAGTTGCTATCTTGCCCCAATCACCAGATGTTGGACCCCCAAAAGCCTTAACCATAATTCCATTTGATTATTTTCTTTGTAACTCATTTTACTCGCATTATAAGTTCAAAATGGCAGAAGAAAGAGGAGACTTCTGGAATAATTGTTAAATAATGGTTAAACCCTCTATTTCTCAGAAAACCAGACTGGTAGAAAATATGTTTCAACTAAGTAAGATGTTGGAAAATAGTTGTATTCAGAATTTACATCTTTCATTTACATTTGTTCCTCTGACTGAAAATACATCTGTCCACTCCAGTGAGCGACATGCGACACATGGTACATTCTGCCTGTTTAGATTCCACCTTAATTTGTATGTTTTATTTTAAAAGATAATATAATTTACACTTGAATTGTTTTATTAAATAGTAAGAAAAAGTCCACTAGAGCTGACAGATGCTCTTTTAATTACAGTTAAACAAATCGCAAGAAAAATATTATTTAAATCTGGATTAAAGTATTTCTAACCCGTTATTCAGTAGAAAAATTGGTCTGGTTTTCTGAGAATAAGTTATGCCTGAATCACTTTTTTTGCCATTGATGCATGACGTTCACTGCTGTAAACATCTGCAAAACTCAAATCAAAATAACATATATTGAGAGTAAGTTATTGACATGTTTTTCGACTTTAAAAGTAAGTGAGCCATGCATGAAAGGATTAAACCCTACAGTGGAGAACGTAGATCCATGATCACTTATTATTTATGTTCTTCTGATGTTTGGATTCAAAAGGAAACAGAAGACGACAGCAGCTACGCTGACAGTAATGTCGAGTGGTGACAGCTGCTGGTGAATCAATAGTGAACATGGCGACAATCAGCCGCTCTCGATCTCTGAGCTCTGCTGGCTCTCGTTGTTGGGGTAAATAAATCAACACTGGTCACATAGAAATGGGTGCAAGATGATTGGATTGAGGTTCATTTGTATAGCAGTCCAAGATAAGTACAATCACAAAATAACAAGTCAGGGATCAATATAAAAACACATCACAATATGGACAAACCAGCAGCCCCCAGTTTGAATAAAGCAGAAATAACACTGAACTGACGGTCCAATCTGTGGGGAAATCAATTCCAGGTAAAAGTTTCAGTCAATCACGGTTGATTTTAGATAACACTGGAAGCCGGAGAAGTTATCTAAAGTCATTTGCATTTCAGACATTTTACCTTTGTGTGTTCCGAGCTGCACTGAACCGTCTGTTCAGTGTTGGATCTGCCTCGTGTGCAGCACAGGAAGTGGTCGGCACAGGAGATTGATTTGTGCTGTGGATTGGATGCTTTCAAACCCAGGTGGTATTACTCTCCTGGGCGATTCTACCGAGAAAAAGGTGCAGCATCACACATGAAATATTTACACTTTTAAATGGTTTGAATCAATCTTTTATTTTGTACATTTTTTTTGTGTACTTTTTTATCTTTTGATATGAAATGCTTTGAAATAGTGCTGTGACCAAAATAAGATAGGACTCAGTGCTTTAATGAGGAGAAAAAGGAGACCACAGTGGTGTTTTGAAAAATAAGGAAATGCATTTTGACAGGAAATTGACTTTGTGCTACATTCTGAGATGAGGGCCGTGAACTTTGATCATTATTAAATGTGCCAGAAATTTAGACGAGATGCAGGTTCCACAAGTACCTCGGAGGCATAATTATCCAACAGTTCCAGGGTAATGGTAAACAGTAGCCCTCAAAGTGATGAAATGAAAGTGGTGGAGACACAGAGACCCGCCCTGGGTCAGCAGCCTGTCGCTTGATTTCCACACTTTGGCTTTGCTTCAGCCAGAAATTAAGCCAGCAGTTTTTTGGTTCTGGAAGGCTGCAGTTCTGGGATTTCAGATGAAACCTGCTTTGTTTTACTGCCACCGGAAAAAACAGCCAGGGGAAAAACTAAACCTGCCGCGTTAGTATATTCAACAAAAACGCCAAGTCTTGTTTAGAAAAAGTGATATAATATCAGGAATGATTTGAAGCGATAATTTATTTCATTCTAGTGCGCAGATTCAACAAAATTGATACTTCCAAACAGCACGGCAGCTCTGCAAACGTTGACTGAGAAAATATCTCAATTTCATTCAGTCTTCAAAACATAATGTGTACAAATGAACCGCTGGAAGTGTATTTAACTGAACTATAACTAAAAATGTGAGTGCTGCAGTAAGCCTTTAGACGACAGAATGCATCACCCCAACACAGCAGCAGTACTGAAAATCAAACCTTCAGGATTCAACCATGATGATGATCTCTGCCAAGCCTTTAAGAAGTACCAGCTGTTGCTCAACCTCAACCATCGCTTAACCATCGTTTAGGTTAATCACTTTGCAGGAAATGTGTTGAACACGTGACCAAAACCAAAGCAGAATCACACAAAAGTGTGTTGATGCATGTTCCTGAATTCCTCCTGAATCATATGAAGAAGCTGAAACTCGGCTGTGAGGATAAAATAAACAGAACTGTGGTATGTTTGACCGTTTTGCTGAGAGATTGTCTTTGTGTACTTTTTTTCCAGATCTCCGCGCGTTCAGTGGAAAGACCAGAGGTGGCGTTTCCGTGCGCGAAGGCCAAGGTGTGGTGCTCATGTGCGCCCCTCCTCCACATTCACCAGGTGAGAGTTCCGACCTTCGCTCGCAGATGTAGGAAACGTCTCTTTTCTCCTCGCCGCTTTTTATGATTGTCAATAAACTCATCACTATTCATCACGATCCCTATGACAACAAGCAGTTATTACGGTGCCAAGGTGAAGGATTGTCCCCATTATATATTTATTTATCGCGTTGTGTTCTGATGGTTGGTTTTTCTACCCGTCCGCTCTCCCGTCCATCCATCCATGCTGTTCAAATAATGTGATAAGTTACGGCGACGGCAGAGCCCGAGCGCAGATCCTCGCAGATCAAATTTGCTGGATCATTAGAAATGAAAAGAAAATGTTACGCAGCCAATTATTTCACATTGAAAAGAGCATAGACACCGCTCTTTAATGGCATATCTCGAGTATTCCTCTCTGCAGTTGTCCTCCTAATGTAAGCTCTTATGCGAGCCATGAATCATCCGGGCTTTCTGTTTGCATCAGCTCGGTCGTACCGCTGCACTGCACCCATGGGAATGTTTGCCAAGTGCTCTTCAACACCCGCTTCCATTTCTGGCTGCCGTTTCCGATGATACGATAGCAGACCAGACAGTCAGTGACAGTGGAGCTGATTTAAAGAGAGACAGTTGATGACGAACGATGCTTAATGACTGACAGATGAAAGTGAGCATTGTAGGTGATTCTCGTCCTCGTAGTTTCCCGCTGATCCCGGTGTCGTGCCAAAAAGTGATCGTCTGCCAGAATCTGATTACAGGCCGCGGGAGCGCGCACAGCAGCCCGTTGAGCGGTAGCGCAAAAACGTCTGCTTTTCTCTAGATTAACCGGTCATAATATGCTGATACACACAACTGCATTACAATGTAATCATAGCAAAGGCATGTGTCTTCGAAAGTTTGTATTTAGGCAGAAATCACCTTTCATTAACTGTATTTGGTCTTCAATCAATTTTTGGCAGGTGAAAAGACCCATTCTGTGTTGTAATGGTCCTTTAAAAGGATTCAAAGCTGTCCTGTGAGCTCAGATCTTTACATTATGAAGCTTATGAATGAGATCAAGTCATATTTAGGCAGAAATCACCTTTCATTAACTGTATTTGGTCTTCAATCAATTTTTGGCAGGTGAAAATGCCTATTTTGTGTTGTAATGGTCCTTTAAAAGGATTCAAAGCTGTCCTGTGAGCTCTAGTGTTTATAGTATGAAGCTCATGAATGAGATCAAGTCATATTTAGGCAGAAATCACCTTTCATTAACTGTATTTGGTCTTCAATCAATTTTTGGCAGGTGAAAATGCCCATTTTGTGTTGTAATGGTCCTTTAAAAGGATTCAAAGCTGTCCTGTGAGCTCAGATCTTTACATTATGAAGCTTATGAATGAGATCAAGTCATATTTAGGCAGAAATCACCTTTCATTAACTGTATTTGGTCTTCAATCAATTTTTGGCAGGTGAAAATGCCCATTTTGTGTTGTAATGGTCCTTTAAAAGGATTCAAAGCTGTCCTGTGAGCTCTAGTGTTTATATTATGAAGCTCATGAATGAGATCAAGTCATATTTAGGCAGAAATCACCTTTCATTAACTGTATTTGGCCTTCAATCAATTTTTGGCAGGTGAAAATGCCTATTTTCTGTTGTAATGGTCCTTTAAAAGGATTCCAAGCTGTCCTGTGAGCTCAGATCTTTACATTATGAAGCTCATGAATGAGATCAAGTCATATTTAGGCAGAAATCACCTTTCATTAACTGTATTTGGTCTTCAATCAATTTTTGGCAGGTGAAAATGCCCATTTTGTGTTGTAATGGTCCTTTAAAAGGATTCAAAGCTGTCCTGTGAGCTCAGATCTTTACATTATGAAGCTCATGAATGAGATCAAGTCATATTTAGGCAGAAATCACCTTTCATTAACTGTATTTGGCCTTCAATCAATTTTTGGCAGGTGAAAATGCCCATTTTGTGTTGTAATGGTCCTTTAAAAGGATTCCAAGCTGTCCTGTGAGCTCTAGTGTTTATATTATGAAGCTCATGAATGAGATCAAGTCATATTTAGGCAGAAATCACCTTTCATTAACTGTATTTGGCCTTCAATCAATTTTTTACAGGTGAAAACTGATTGAAAACTGCAAAACACATCCAAACATGGGAAGCAAATGCTATGTATAGTGCCCAGATCAGATAAAAACAATGCAGAGTCACGAGGATCATTGCAAAAGTTATCATATCTTTATTGAAAACCCACCAATAAATCATATTCATTATAGTCTAATTTCCGAAGACAGGGCTAAACAAAGTCATCAGACATACCAAGCACAGACACGTATATCACGTAATTGCCATGTCTGATTTCGCTACAAACTACACTTCTTTTGGTCACAGTTGTAATAATTAGCCTACGTAACAACAAACGTTAAACTTTTGAAGACACATGCCTTTGCTATGATTACATTGCAATGCAGTTGTGTGTATCAGCATATTATGACCGGTTAATCTAGAGAAAAGCAGACGTTTTTGCGCTACCGCTCAACGGGCTGCTGTGCGCGCTCCCGCGGCCTGTAATCAGATTCTGGCAGACGATCACTTTTTGCGCGACGCCGGCACAGTTGTTGCGTTCTGCATTTACAGGTCAGACCCCCTATGCGTGCCGCTGTTTCCGCTTGAATGGTTAAACGTGTGATTGACATAAAAGAATGGAATCAAACACTGGAGATGATGTTATGGAGCGAGCTCAGCATAATGGAGATAATGATTTTCTGTCACATAAGGTTTGTTACAGTCTCGCTGCCGTAAGCTGTAAAATTGACCCAGGATTCAATCGTGATGACATATTGTAAGACCCACATGTTACACTGCTTGTGTTAGATTGATCAGCCGGATCGATGCAGAATATGTTACCCAAATATGTTATTAAATCACTCAGGCGTTAAAGACGCAATGTAGAACAATGAGACTTTACGTCAGACAGTTAAATAACCTCCATACTGAAAGTCGAGTGTGGTGTAACACTGCAGCGAGTGACTGCAACACTTTTAACATTTGCATTCTCGTGTTTGTTCTCTGAACGAAGAGGCCAAATTAAATGTGACAGAGGTTTTTCAAATCAGCATTTACGAACCAAAGAGGGGGAACGAATAAGAGAAGACACACATGATGAGCTCTACAAAGTGACGCTCACAACCAAATTGCTATCAAAGGTTTTTGGAAGCTTTCCTGTTCCCTTTTAAGTCCGGAGTAATTGAGAAGGCAACCTTTGGCAACCAAACTGGTCTTACATTAATCCTACGACACTGAGAAAGCTATCGTCGCTTAAGCCAGCTTTGTCTCCTATAGATTTTTAGAGTATTGACGTCTTATATATTAGCAGACGTCAGGCTGTCGAGCCTCTATTATTGTGCTTACTCTTCATGTTTACAGCTTATGCTCAAATACACAACAGGTATGATTATAATTTATTTCTCCAACATTGTTGACATGAAAAATGATCTCCAACATCTAAAACAATCTTTTTTTTTTTTTTTTTAAATGCCACAGCCATGAAATTTGCCGGTGTGATGAATGCCCGGGTGAGTCGGAGCGTGTCACCCTCTGAATTCAGATTGTGTAGGGAGTGTTGAGCAATGTTTGGGTTAAAGTGGTTGCGGTCGGATCCGAAGACATTAAAGCGCAACTTAAATGAGATAGGCCTCACGACGGAAAATAATTTGGAATCGCTGAGACGTGAAAAGTTTATTATTTTCCATTTCATGGCTTTGAGCGCTTGTGCTCAGCTTTTATGTGTCTTTGGTAGATAGTGTTTTACCTTTATGAAGCTGAGGTGTGATGACATTTGAATAAAACGTATTGGAACTCAGGTGTTTTTGTTTATTGTTGTCATGTAAGCTTTAATACGTTTTCAGAGCACAGTTGCTCGATGATATGACACGTAGCGACGTGTCCATGGGTGGCGGAACCGTAAACTGCCAACGTTTTGTTTTGGTGACTCATCTGTGGTTCGGTTTTCGTATTGTTGCCATTTGAGCTCATGTCTGCTGCTGAACTGAGCTCAGATCTTTCAGATCCGAGCTCCTTTTGTAACGGCAGTTATTCATCATTTACCAAGATGACATTGATAGTCAAAAGAAAATAAAGCCGTCTCTTTTTCCCCAAGAACAGACAGATTACGGCTGCAGAATCAAAGAGTTGTGAAGTGTTGTTGGGTAACACTGAATAGAATTATTTGTCCCTGAGTCTGATAGCCATGTCTTTTTAATATAATGATGGATGTGGATCTGTGGAACTCTGCACAATAGACACACAGCGAACAGCATGCTGTCTGTTTTATGTTTATCAGACTCGTATTCCATCCATACATCCACATTAGTCCCCTTTTTTCCTATCCGGGTTCACTTTGCAAACTACTTCTGGCTCATCTTTACTTTTCGGCCTTTTTTTTTTTCCCTGCAAACCCACATAATTTGTTCTAAGCAATTGTGTAATCTCTTCTTTTTGAACAATTCTCTCTTGTATATCAGCGTGCATTGTGAAGAATGCTAAAGACGTGAGCACATCTGCGCTGCCAAGTCTGCACTTTTATCACACACTGTTATTCATGAATAAAATATAAAAGATTCAACCTAGATGCAAATTGCTTCATAATCTTTCAGAGATTATTTGCCATTCAGTCAGAGAAATCCTTTTTTTCTGCACACACACACACACACACACACACAACAGAGCGCACTGGAATCGGTCCACACTGGATTCCCAGTTATCATACGCCAGTTTTACCTTTCTGATGGTATCACCAATTAATTAAAACAACCTCGCTGCAAATACCAGGCTCATTAAGGCCCATTGTTATTTTTTCATCTTTAGGGGCCTCAGTATTATTTATCTAGACTTTATATAGAGTCACACTCATTGTATTCTGATGAGCAAGCAGATTATTTGTGCTCCATTAGCTTCTTCTTTATATTTCTTTAATTATTATTGAGCAGTGAATAACAGTGGTGGCGATATCAATTACTGCTGGTTAATAATTTCCTGAGTGTTTGTTGTTTGATATTGGCTGAAACCTGGTTGAAACAGAATACATAGCACTCTGATGGTGGCATGTGACAAACCATAACTTAATTTCAGAGCTTTGCGATACTCACTGTGATATCTTATATCAGCACTTTCTTTTACGGTGAATAGAGCCGCTCATAAGGGGGGAATACGGGGGAAGCTTTAGGCTCAGCTGCTAGGTGGGCCCATGGCGATACGTGACGACGATAGCCAGGACGCTAATGTTACAGGAGGTTGCTGTAGTCAGTGAAGGAGACGCCACTAGATGCGAGAAAGAGGATGGCGCAGATGATTTGGGTTTGGGGAGGGTCCTTTTCAACTATACCTTTTCAGGGTCGCTGTCATTTCTTTGTGCAGGCGCGAGTCAACGATGCAGTGAGACCAGAGAAACCTTTAATGTGTTCAGTAATTATTTGCCACACTCTGCCACAAACTTAGTGAGCAAAAAATAGTACTTCATATCTTATATTCCACAAGGAATGACTAATAAGATTATAATTATTATTATAGAAAAAAAAAAGTGCAATAAAGTTGCAGTCTTTAATAAAAACAAGGCTTGCAGAGTTTTCTCTGGATAGAGATATGTGCTTATAACTCCAAGGATGTAGACATAGACACAAAAATACATGCTGCATTTTTCTCACCTGCATGTTCTCTGTTACCTTTTCAGAGATCATATACAGCTGGGTGTTCAACGAGTTCCCCTCCTTCGTCGCGGAGGACAGTCGGCGCTTCATCTCCCAGGAGACGGGCAACCTGTACATCTCGAAGGTGCAGCCCTCCGACGTGGGAAGCTACATCTGCCTGGTGAAGAACACGGCGACGAACGCTCGGGTTCTGAGCCCGCCGACACCTCTGACACTGAAAACCGACGGTGAGCCTCTCAGATGTGCAGCACCTCTCACACATGATAGTATAAATTCCCCTCAGCAGACAAACGTAATGGGTTTTATTCGATAAACCGCACAGAGCGTCGCAGGGACGTCTCTCATTTTATTTGAAAGTATGAAAATGTTTTGATTCGTATTTCAGTTATTTATTTTAGACGCACTACGGTGCTTCATCCCTCTGAACTTGTTTAGCGCAGATGAAAATCTAAAAGCATGTTTTTTATATTCTGCTGGTGGATTTTATTATATTACAATGTGTCCGGAGAATTTTTTTTTTTTCCTGGGGATCAGATGGGTTAATAAAAAGTTGGGTGGGCTTCTGCTTTCCACTGAGCACTCATGTTAGCGGAGAGCATTATGAATTCCATACGCAGCGTAAACAGATAGTGAGCAATGCTTTAACATTAGTGCGGGGAGCCTTCTTCACTCACAATGTGCTTTAGTGAAACTGGCCATCAGGGAAATCATTTTCCAGCATAAAATTAACTGAATCAATGGCCCTTGCTGTGGATGGTATTCTGCTCTTTTATACTAGCCTCTCAGGAGCCATGCCGCCGAGCTGTTTGTTGGTTTCAGGTGTGGGTTTCACCTACAGGCCTTTTTTTACATCTGACTACACAGGGAGACGTCCATCACTTCACACGGGTGCCTGTCATTGTCAGGGTTTTTCAAAGAGCCTCTGAGATTACATCCCCGGCGAAGCTGTGAAAAGGGCCTCTGCGCCTCTGGACCAGGCTCGCTCCGAATGTTGCAACACGGTTTTCACCTCTTAAGAATCACATTCCGTCTAATGTAGTTGGATTCCTGCGCTCCATTTGCATAATCTTGCATGAAGTGGCCCTCAGAGACATGCATAATACTTAACACATAACCGTGTTAAATTGGTTTGTGTGTCTTATTAACCGGCGTGCAGAATAGAGTAAGAGGGGCGTGTGGTCACTCTGCTATCAGGGATTTATTGTCGCTGATGTTAGTGTGAGCGATGAACGACGAACGCTGTGATACGCGGTGACATGTGGGCTGAAGGACAGCGCTCTCACCTGCAACCACAACAGAACACGGCCAATTCAAATCTCTACAGCTGTAGGTCCGTCATGCCAAAGAATGTCTTGGCATCTCTTGCGCGTTCAGCGGCCTTCTATATTGTGAATTTCAGTCTAAAAATGCCGAAAATTGCATTGGCACACCTCGCAGCAGACATCCAAATGCCCCCCCCCCAACCCCCTGCTGTGTACACCCCTCAGTCATTGGAGTCCAACCAATCAGATACTGCAATCTGTGCCTGAGTAAAAGAGAGTGATTATTACACAGTAGACGGTTCGAGCTGGATCCGTGCGCGGCTCACCACTGTCAGCTCCAACCATGAGTCTCTTAATCAAAACCAGCATCTGGGCTCCATTATACCCTGCTGGAAGCCATTGATCGTCAATTCGCAATCCACCTTGAGCAAAGCTGGGCTAAGCACCGGCTCTGGACTAATGCACTGATTTTAAACGGGACGTACAGTCCATCAGAACCACACTCGCTGTGATTTATCTGTTTGGTGTAAATAGAAGCAAGTGCACAATATCACGCTGTGGATGGCAGTAACTTTAAAATGCCTCCGGATCAAAACACATGAAGTGTTTGTTAATAAAAATGAATTATTTACAAGAATTTGATTTTGGCTGTTGTATTGATTGTCCAAACCAGAATAAACACAGTCTATTATGCAGTTTTGTCGTATCTTTGGTCATCTTTTGCCATTATTTGTCACTGTTATGATTACAGAAACACTTTTACATCCTACATCCTGGTTTTATTTATAGTATTGTGGTTCACTTTTACGTAAGCCATCTTCTAAATTAAAAAAGTATCACTATTTGTGAGGCTAATGTTTATTATAAACATTAAAACAACTGCTGTAATTCTCAAAGTCAGGGTTGTTTGACAGTATCATGTCAACCTTTTTTTAATGTCCCACCCCTTCCAGACTGTGATTGGTCGGTTCACAAAAAGTGACATTGATGAGCATCAAATTTATAGACATTATCTTCTTTCTTACCAGTTTCTTTTGTTGTTGTAGTTACTGTTGAACTGGTATGAACGGGCTCAACCAGTCGCTCTCAGCTGTTCGGTCTCTATTCAAACATCCGTTCAGGATTACACCCAGTGACTCAGTGTTTGCTTCACCTTGAAGTCATTATCGATACTCAGCCGTTCTTGTTCTAACAGCTTTAACCAAAGACTCGCTCGCTTCATTGACTCAAGGCTGGGCTGATAAGGGATTTTGGCTTTTACCTTTTCCTGCTTCACATTATCCCTGAATCAGATACATCTGTGTTACTGACTGTTTGGCTAGCTAGCTAAGGTTAGAGCTGTTGTTAGAGCTAAGTGTTGAACGTCACTCTGCTGTTTCGTTTTCTTATAGTGTGCTCACGTTTAACCGACAGATGTTGCCATGATATCTATGATTCCAGCCGAGCTGCTCCGCTGTAGTTTAAAAAAATAGGTTAATTTTTTTTTTTTTTAATCCCAGATGTTTAGGCCTAGTGGGGATTCACTGGTGGTGCCTGTCGAAGTGAGTGACGGATCATTTAATATGTAAAGAAATATAAAACATTAACGGAATCTGATTGAGAAGATATGTTTGCAGCAGTAAACTATGAATTATCCATCTCGGGCGATCTCTTCACTTACTGTATTTACAGCTGAGATTTATGCTGTCAGACAGATTGGACTCTCCGTGTTTGTTTTTACTTGTAGATAAGCGCTGAAGCTTCCAGTTGGACTGCAGTGGTGGTGGTGTTATTATTGTCATAAGACATTTTCTCTCTCGGCACTGACAGTTATATCTGCGAGAGATAATGTTTGCTGACACGTGTCGTCTCCATGTGGGAATGTTTTCTATACTACATTGTAAATTGTTATTAGGACCTTAGGCCCAAAGCTGTATTGTATGTCAGCGTGATGTTTTTTTTTTATAGCCGTCATAGAAGCGTAGGCAACACATAACTGTCCTTTATCCTGAACGTACCCATTCTGCTGTGAGCACCAACCTACAGAATGATCTGTTCTTTAAGCGTGATTGGTTTATTGAGAACATACAACAATAGTGACATTTTCGTTGTCTACATGTGAAATGACGGCCTTAACCCCAAGAAGAAATGTTCATTTGAGAAGTCTAATCATCACAAAGGAATAATTAAAGTCACACTATCAGAAATGGTCTGGCATGTGTTGGGATGTTGATCATTTTCCTTGTATAAAACATGGCTGCACTGTCAATGCAGTAGAGATGGAGGATCAATGCATTCAGGGCAACTCCCTGAATGAAAACTACTGTCGGGGTGTGAGGATCCAATCACAATTAGGAGACCAGTGCAGCTTTCAAGTGTAAGGAGAAGGAGAAAGCAAAAGGGAATGCTAATATGCTATTTACTATTGCAGGGGGATGAATATTTCACAAATAAAAAAGGTAATCATGAATATTTATTAAAGTTTTGATATATTTTAAAGGTCTATTAATATGTTAAATCATAAAAACCTCCCATTTATTTCTGAAGTTATATGTTTTTTCTATTTTCTGACCGAAGCTTCAAAAGCTCTCGTGCATTGGTGCTTCTGAGAGGCACCTTGAAACGCAATCTGTCACTGGATCAGAGAGGCAATAAAACAAGTACTTTTTCAACGCTATAAGCTGGGAGTCACAGTAAATTTCAGGACGGGCATCAAACTTTAAAATTGGCTTCGCGGGAGAACAAAGCACAACAGAAAAATGTAATTTTTATGTGATTAATAAATGAAACTGGGACATAAAACATAAAACCTAAACTACAAATGAGGGCCTGTAATGTTTTAGCACACCACGCCTGGACATTATTTCTTACAATTCTATCAAGTCGAGGCACCAAGACTGAATACGTTATTGAATATACTATGGCATAAGGGAGTGAAATATTGCAAATTCATTATATGTGAAGGGCTGCTTTGGAGCCATAAATGTTGGGAATGAGATTGAAATTGAAAAGTTCTTTGGAACAAATATCATAAAACTCCTTTTCCATTCATAGAGGGACACAATTCAATAACCCCACTCCTTCTTTGCAGCATTCATTTCATCACATAAAAAGTGTCAGGTACGCGCAGGAGGTGTAATTATGGTTTCTCAAATGTCATGACGGTCATTTGTCTTACTGATCATGTACGTCGCAGTGCCCGCGGAGCAGCAGTGCACGTGGTCTGATACATATATGATACGTATCCGTCTTTGTTGAGCCGTTCAGAAAAGGTGCCAGGTGTTAGCGGCGTCCCCGTCAGCGGCGCCATGATCCGGTGTGCGTTTAACATTCATCTAAAGGCTAACATGCTCATGTAATATTCATGTCGCAAACTCCCATTTAATAAGGCAGATAATAGTAATTAGATCCCAGATGAAGGTGTTTTCCTTTCTAACTCCAATTGTGCCCACTGCCATCTGACATATCGCTCTGGCAAATGGATATAAATGGCCGCCCTTACATACAGATGAATAAACAAAGAGACCATGTCCTCTGGCTATGACTGAGAATGGAGGTGTTAGTCATCGCGGCGCCCAACAAGACCGATAACGCGTTATCACTTGTGTCCTTCGCAATGGGTTTCTGGTATTGTGGAGTGGATTACTAATTCTTTAGGACAACAAAACTACTTTTCCCTGTTGTCTTTTGTTGGTAAATCATCTTCATGGTTTGTTTATGTGATCCCCTGGTTTTAGAGCTTTTCTACCTTTTCCTGGCCGGCAGACTTTGAGGTCGTGCATGGGTGGCAACGTGCCGAACCGCATACCAATGCAGAATTTGGCTCACAGGACTGCAAACTCCAGTTGACTTTGACTACGTATGAATAATATAAAATACATTGAAATATCCACCGCCGTCCCTTCCACCTCTCAGCTGGTCAGTCAGGTCATAAACACGTAAATGTGATGGTACGTGGTCTATTACCTGTAAAAGTGTGAATGTATCGAAGGTTTGCTGAAATGTTCACTGCCAACATTTTGTCCTCGGACTGGGCTGCCGCTCGGTGATAATATTTTTTCAGGACTTAGATAGCCTTACGAATGGACGGCAGGGATGTCACAAGCCAATAGTTCAAGAGTGCAAACGCAAAATTGATGCGACCCAACAGATAAACATCGGCCGCTGTCATTGGTAAATGTTATCTTATTTGCCGATGGCAGTCAACAATGTGAATATCAGCTGATAGCACTGTTCAGCCAATACATATGTGCATCCCTGGTTTATACTATATTCTGATCTTTTCTACGCTTTTTTTTTTGTTGTTTAGATCAAAAATCTAATTTTTCGTTTGCTCCTGTATTTGATCTAAACCAGTACCGCCAACCCTTAATTAATTAAACTGTGTATAAAGTTGAAAGATGTTCCAGATGGTGTGCATAATGTGCAGTCCCACACCTGCACGCTGCATGATTTAATATACCATGTGCATTGTGAGAGGCCTATACATCAGGAATCCTCTGGAAATTCATATTTGCTGCTTTTTTGTATTAAGTACTTACTTACAGTAAACACTCAGGCACTGTCCCCATAGGAAGCGAGCGTCCCTATTTACTTTAAATCACCATCCCCAGTGTCTGTGTAACACACTGCGGGAAAAGACGAGGATGATGGGAAATGGGGGAGTAAGTAGCTGTTCCAGTCTGCTCGGTTCTAATGTCTGCAATTCCTCTTTCTTAACCTTTTCCAGGTGTCATGGGCGAATATGAGCCCAAAATTGAAGTGCATTTCCCCACATCTGTTCTGGCTGCCAAAGGAGTCACTGTCAGGCTGGAGTGCTTCGCTCTGGGGAAGTAAGTAAACAAGGACACATTGCGCAAATATTGGAAGTTGTTTATTACGGCGGGATCATATTAATCAACCAGAAACTATAAACTGCAGACTATCACTGCTCCGTTCCTGAGAGATCCTTTAGATAACACCCTTTTTTTTTTGTTGTTTTCCTCTCTTCTTTAAATTACATTATTCCATTACCTGAATGGGAACCGGCCGTATCTTGTCTTCAGGCGGGATGTTAAGTGAGTGTAGAGAAGCGCAGCATCGTAGCTCAGCTGTTAGATGGCATGTTAGTGCATGGGGGGGAAGACTGAATGGGGAATTCAGCCCTAGGGACCCATGTGTTCTCTCATAATTGAGAGCCCTAATGTATCTGTGTTTCCTGGGTGCTTTCAGGGACTGTTATGAATGTGGAGAGCCAAGGTTACGTCTACGAGAAAATGAATTTGGTAATAGTTCTCTGCCAGGAGGGAAAACACACTGTTGACCACAGAGACTAAAATCCCAACCACTTACTGCGGTTATTAAAGTTAGCATTGCTGGTTTGATGGCCTGCGAAACACTTGCCTGATGATTGAAATCAAAATATGTTTCACTTTTGCTCTGTTTTTTTTACATAATCAAATAATTGTGATGTCAAAATAAAGTCACCATTTGAAAATTTTTAGCATTCAGATAAAAAAATAATGTGTTTTTCTGTAAAAGAAAGGTTCAAGTGCTGTTTGAAAATGACAAGAAATCGTTGTCCTTGTGCAACAAAATCTTTTATCGTCCCCACTCCATTTTGTTTATAATTATTCAGCATGAATTATTCATCGCCGACTCCCATCTTAAGTGCAAACAGTCTCTAATCTGCGGACGGCTAAGGACCTCATAATTGTTTACCTTGATTTCAATTAATTATCCACATTATGGTAAGTCATTTCCTAAATATATAGACACTGCATTCTAATCTCACACCCCTTAATTTTTCCCATCAAAGCTAAGCGGGAGTTTTTCGGATGCTTGTGGAACAGCCAAACAGCTCGTGTCCTCGCCCCGCGCGTCCCTCGATGAAGTAATTTGTGCTTGATGGCTTTCAGTCAGACAGTGATCCCAGCGACTTACCCTTTTACGTAAAGATGAATGATTTATCGATGCACCCTATTAAGAAATGCCAGTCTTTATATAGCGCCGAAAATGAAGTTAAAATGGGTTTTGTTCTCCTGTTGATCAATATTTATGATGGCACCACTGGCTAAGACGGGACAGGAGAGCTCTTTGTGTGTGAATGCCAAAGCTCCTTGATGTGATTGTCTGTTGTGATATTTACCGGTGACGGTACTTTGCGGGCCCCAGTCAAGGACAAAGAGAACAATAAGACAATGAAAATGAGAGAGAGGACAACTAAACTTTAAGTTTTACCATCTAGCCACCTCGTAACGTTAGTTTATTAATGTGTACAAGACCAATTATCCGTCAAATGTAACTTGTATGTTTGTGTCACCATCATGTTAGCCGTCTCTGTGCTGCCGTTTGTTTCAAGTTACCTCATATGCACAACAAGATCAATAAATCCGAGCACAACTTTGGCCGGAAAGGTGCGTCATTAGCCTTTTCCATTAGCACTAATAGGCTTATCACACCTTTTATGTGAACAGGACTTGTGTTCAAACAAATTATGTGCGGCCTGACAACGCTCAACAAGCGTTTTTCCCTGGATGACACGAGCGCTGTCAACAGACAAAGACCGAAGTGACGTAATGAAAAAATAGACTTGCAAAAATAAAGAGCTCAATTCAGTGCTAAATATAGAACTGCTTAGTGTCAACTTCTCCACCAGTAGTTTGCTGTTTTTTTTTAATCTTACAGCTTACAGTCAATCTTTGGGTGGAAATCTATTGCAGAAAAGTTGCCAGAGTCATGATTGCTTCTGTTCCAGCTATCTTTTACAGACTAACATGCACATTTATGCTTTCATATCTCACTAATAATAACACTCTAACTTAAATTAGATTGGAGATTTAAGTTATAAGTTGGGCAGAAAACTTAAGGGAAAAGAAATTAGCAGTTAAATCCGACCAACAGGGTTTGGATTATTAAAAACAACAAAATACATCCAGTACTGTTAAATGCACACAGCAGTAATGTCTGATAGGTCTGACTTCTGTGTTTGACTCTATATCATTAAATGTTACAGTTATGGTTGAAAATAACAACAGAATTAAACAAGTTTGCTGATTTCACATAATCTCCACGATGCAAACCCACCACTGGTTACCTACCCGGAAGTGACCGCTGTTACCGCAACATTGCGGTAATTTGGACCTATTTTCCACTGTTTTAGTGAATTCATTAGTTCTTATGAATGAATATAGACGATGCTACGTTAACTGTACATGTTCAAACATCACAAAATTCAATTTACACCCCCCTGCCTTCACAGTCAGATTTATGAGACGCTCTGGAAAAGTGCAGCGCTGTAAGCGGCATTAATTTCAAGGGATATTGGAGTATGAAGTTCATTGTAGTTCAAAAAGCCTTGTACATTTGATGGGTTACACATTTTCCCACTCAATTCCACTTAAAATATAATATGTGCTATGCGGTGGATGCTTTCATCCAAATTGCCTCAGAGTAGAGGAGGATATACTTTTAGTTTCAGTGACCCCAGAGGAATCAAACTCTTGAAGCCCTCGTAGTTACTTTCCTCGTTGAGCGGTGCGGCGGCACGAGGACCACACCGTCAGCAGCAACACAAAGTGCCTCTTAATGACAATGCATGTTGTACTCCCGCTGTGGTTAATGCTTTCGAAAGACAGTTGTTTCTGCTCAAATCGTGCAGGTAAAACGTGGCTTTGTGTTGCAGGTCATCTCTCCTCCAAAAAACATGTAGTGTGGTATTTATTTCCTAAAGGGACAAGAAATCGAGAGCCCGGCAAATTAGCAAAACGGTGGGATAATATCGAGATGTTAATGGTCTGAAGCAAACCAATTCTGCACTATATTTTGGTATTAGATTTAATTTCCAACCTTTATTATGGAACCAGTCCAGATGAGGGCACGGCAATTGTGTGGAATGCTAATTAAGATGTAATCTGCAGAGCCTGCCAATGGGCACGGTCTTAAATTGAAAACCGTAGCACCTTACATAAACTCCGGCGCGTAACGCATTCGTGGTGTTATGGGTATGAGATGCTCAGTTTGTACACTTTGATACAACGGACGGGGTCGGAGCGTCAGAGTTCAGGAGTTAATGCAAACAGTTTCTTACAGAAGACACTGATGGGTAGAGTTTCTCGAGTCTATTCCACTCTCCTGCCCACCCCCGGTCCTGTGAACACGTACCAGGCCCCGCTGCTCATTATTCAGCCTGCAAAGAAGAAATCCTGCCACGGACCCAGGATGATTCACCCCCGAGGTCTCCGAGGATTTGCTCTGTTCTCTGACGAGTCAGGAGTTTTGTCGGCGCAAAAAGGTCTCCTGCAAAAAATTCTCCATCAATAACATATAAGAGAAGAGCGTTATAACAACCGAACGCCATATTCATGATCCAATCTCTATGCCTGTTGTTAGCATTTGTTGATGTCGTTCTTTCACCCCACAGGGGCATTAAAATGAGAATGCCAAGTACTAACAAATGGACCCACATCGGATATTTAATTTTACCTCAGGCCACAGATGTTGTCCCCAGGAACCAGACTGTACGGGAGGATATCTGTCGTCGTCGTCTGTACTACAGATCCTCGAACAACCAACAACCAAACCATACAACAACAAAGCGAAATATACTTTATACCCTATTTGATTGGATTAATGTGCGACTACAATCATCAGCGAGGGGGCACAGGGCTTTCACAGGCGGTCACTCCTTTATACATGGTCATAAACTGGACATTTTTGTTGTTGTTGGTGTTGTTTTTGATATTGTAATGTTATCACAGTTGAGTTTGGTCAGACTGAGGGAGGTTTCCCTTAAAGGGATATTCCGGTGTAAATTTAATCCATGGTCTAACACACCTTGACACCGAGTAAGACTCCCCCTCGAGAGGTCAAGTTTGCTGACCGCTAGCTTAGCTAGTTTTAGCAACCCCAGAAAAGACCGCACAAAAACAACTGTTGGAGGAGCGCGGTGAGTTGTGCTGTGTTTTCAGTACAAATCCGGCTAAGCTAGCAGATGTTTGATGCTTCGTACTGTGTGCTGGGACTGTACATGTACTGTTGCTGAAGTTTGGCGCTGTTCTCACCATTATTTGTGGCTTTTTGATGGCGGTTTCTAAATGGAGGTATAAGCGGCAGTGTATTGTTTTTGTGCGGTCTTTTCTGAGGTTGCTAAAACTAGCTAAGCTAGCGGTCAGCTAACTTGACCTCTCGAGGGGGAGTCTTACTCGGTGTCAAGGTGTGTTAGACCATGGATTAAACTTACACCGGAATATCCCTTTAACTGAGAATTAACGCCCACTCCTAGGCCAGTCAGAAATACGTATTCAAATAAACAAAATGATGTATAACGACCACAATCATATAGACTCTAACTGGTCTGGAGCAGTATAAACACCAAAGACAGGGCGTTGTGGAAGAGAGTTAAGCAGCATGCACAGTTATGGAATCACACATATTTAATCTCTTGTGCCCAGTTTGAAGGAAACATTACAACTTACAGCACATGTTAATTTTAATATGCAGTAACATAATATTATTGCACAGAAGTACAAAAGAGCTGAAGTTGATTTAGACAGGCTTCCCACCCCGATGCCCCCCGCTGGTGGCAGCGCCACGGACGTGTCATCATAAATTATCACGTATGTTATATTAGGAAACTGATTTGCTTTTCCGTATTTTACATGGAGATCAAAGATACAGCTGAATTTTTCAGGCTTTCGAGGCATTTATTTTCAGTGACAGCGTTTCACACCCTCCGTGATGTGAGGAATGTTAAATAGATGCTGCGAGCTAATGAGCTAGCTGTTCAAAAACACAACGAGAAAAGAAAAAGTTCGCACCAGTAGTCCACAAAGAAATGCATGTGACGTGAAACTCCCTTCCAACATGAAAACAAAAAAACACTGAAAAAACGCTTTGTTCAATACAAAACATGCTCTGAATCCTAATTTGAGTCCATCGCAGCCAAGAGCACTTCAATGTCCTTGTGAATTTAGAGCAGATAAAAAAAAAAAAAACTCAGGGATGTAACATTTCCATCGTGGCTAAATGATTGATGGGTTCACTGGAGGTTTGCATGGTGTCACATTTCCATCTTTCAGACACCTGTCAAATCCGGTTGTCACACAAGAGCTCTGCTGATACTGAGCACATTGTGAGAGATACTCTGTCTCTGCATGTGCGAGTCGTCTATCATGAGGATCTATAGGACGAGCCGTGAATAAACAGGGGAAGATGAGATTGCTCGAACACTAATCATAAAAATCTCTCCGGCTCTTGTAATAGCCTGATTTGAATATTGTCCCCGTCCCTCTGAAGCCCCGCCGTCGACTGCGTGGGTCGTTTGGTACAATAAATATATTACATGTGGTCAAAAGGTGAGTGATTCACATGTAGATCAGAAGCAGCATTAAATACTCACTACGGTGCATCGAAAATCAATCGCAAATGAAAGACTTATCTCGTAGGTTGGTCGGTTGGTAAAGCAGGTTTTATTTAAATGTTCTTTCACAGAGAAAGAAAAGAGAATCTATCAAGGTTATCTTTATAGAATGCTGTCAAGGTGAAGGCACATGGATATACGTAATAATGTCAATTATAATTACAGATTCATTTATGAGGTATAAACACATTTATTTTCCTTAATGGTAATGCAGCTTATTTTAAAGAAATGTTATTTTTTTGTTCTGCATTATTGCAGCTCACAATCTAAACTGTGTGTGAATCCTGCTCGTACCTGCTGAGTGTATAATCCCGCTCTCTTTCTCCTCGCAGTCCAGTGCCAACAATCACGTGGAGGAAGATAAATGGCAACATCCCCAAGAAAGCAAGACTTCGGAAGTCTCAGGCCGTGCTGGAAATTCCCAACATTCAGCTGGAGGACTCGGGAACGTACGAGTGCAAAGCCGAGAATCCGAGAGGAGGCACCGCTTTCAAAGGACATCTCCAGGTCTACAGTGAGTCTGAGCGCGCTCTCGTCCTCTGCTCGTGTGTTGTCGAGGTATTGTTTTTACAGGAATAATGGGCCAAAGAAACTATTAAATTTTCCACAACCATTTCAGTTCTGCGCCGTTTCCAAGGATTTTTCATGATATAATCTTTACAAGACGCACCATTCTGAATTTCAAGGCTGAAGTCCGTCCCTGTGAATTTGTGCTGAGCAGTTCAAGTACATCCATCGCATATAATCCATGAACAATTAATCAACAGCGTATTGAATAACCTAATATTGTGTGACCTTTATGATGTGTTGCCAGGACAACTTAAATAGAAGTTTTCAGTCCTATATTAAGACACCGAGAGATTCGCTGAGTGATAAGTCGTGCAGCATTTTATTTTTATTTATCTTCATTCCAGTGCCCCACTTTATGGACGCTGGCTGTAAGCAAAATTTTAAAAGCTTCATATGCCAGCAACAGCCCCGCACTTTGACTCAGCAGCAGTTAACATGACTTTGAAATGTCTGGTGCGAAATAAACATCCCTGAGTGTTTCTTCCTGCAACAAGTTCAGCAGCAAATCCACAGAAAAGTATCCAGCTCTCGGACCTCAGGAATAGGAAGGTCAGCTGATCACGCCGAGACACATCGCTTTCAGTTTCATCCCTTTTTCTAGCAATTCTAGGATGCGCATAGAAGTTTGAATATTTTCAACCTGTCAGCGGAGGTTGTGGAGTGGCACCGCTTGTCACTGTCACGCCTGGCCTGGGCAACAGCCATGAAAAGATGGACTGGGCTGGAGAAACTAGGACCAAAGCTTCTTGATTGATCTACTAAATCAGTTCTCAGCTTAAATCAAATGCAGGTATACAGTTACACCACAGTTTGTCACCTGAAAACATTGTTTTTTATATACAGGTATGTCACATCAGTTTCTGGACAGACCTCAGTTAAAGAACAGTTTCTAATTTTCTGAGACACAAGAAGCGTCCTGAATTACCACCTTTGCCCATGATCCTAGACTTATCAACGAGGTTGCATGTCCCCCCCATTCCTCTCTGTCTGTGCCATGTGCACAGGACCAAGATAATGGACTGCTTCAGCCTTGGTGGGACACATTTCCAAGGCCCCGCACTTCTTGGCAACCTCCATTCTGTTGACATCACAAGGAGAATGGGGAGCCTAATTTGTAGCAGGCTCACGCTAAATGTAATTTACACAGGTCGGCTGGTAGTTTGAACTTTCATTGTGCAGGAGGCTTCCTGACCATAATCATTCAATCAAACCGCACAAAAAAAGTATTCTACCGAGGGTGCCATATGCAAAGAAAAGCGAAGGACGTGCTCGGCATGTTACTGCAGGAGAGGAGGCTCAATGGCTGTTTTTTTCTTCTCTCCTTTCTGCACACATTGTACAAGAAATGCACAACCACATAACGTGCATTGTTGGGTCCTGACAAGGTGTATCGTATTATACACCAATCGGTATATTTTTTATTTATTACCTTTTATTTTTAATTGAATAAACAAAACAACAATGCAGCAAAATATGTGTTGACGCTTTGGCAATAAGCATGTCAGCGTCAGTTGTCCTTTGCTGCATTTGAAACTGTACACGCCGACTAATTTGTGCTAATTAATCACATTAGCCACGTGCTAATATCATATCATTATCCCTGATTATTTAACTTGTCCTTAGACATTTAGTCTACACAAATTGGGTTTTAATTGTTGGTCTCATGTGTTATTATAATATGTGATATACACTTTCAAAATTAAATGTTGAAGAAAAATGACTACCCCTTGGTGTGCTGCATTTATAAATGTCTAAATTGAGTGTAAATACATAGTATTAGAGCAAAGAGAACAAATAAAGGAGATTAAGATAAAAGTGACCCAGTAAAAAGGTCCTTTGTGAAATGTATATTCTTATAAATGTACAAGAATTGAAAAAAGGCACAACCGCAAACAGCATGAGACCCAGCAGACCGAGAAAGACTACAAGATGAAAAGAGAGTGCGTGCAGCCTATACAGCGCCCAGAACTCGCATGGTGACAGAGATTCTTTGTAGCATGTAGAGCTGGACAGGATCTGCCGACAGAGCCCTGGAAACGCATCAAGTAGGCTCCAGTATAAAAAAAGAAAAGAAAAAAAGAAAGCTTCATGGTTACGCACCCCCGGGAAAGGCACTTGCCTAGTTTGCCGGTGCCAGGAGCCAGCCGTGCAACACAGAATGTGTTCAGAAAAATGCAACTCGGTGGAAATCTCCACTGGATTTTCCGTCGATTCTGTCAAAAACAATCTCAATTATTAAAGATTTAATCAAACTTATTGATTGGGTTGCTCCTTTTCTAATAAATATTTGTCTGGCTGGTGATGTTTGCTGGTCCTGAGGTGAGCTGGTGTACAGAGTTTGCCCATGTGAACACCTAACCCTCGCTGTAAAAAAAAAACAAACCTGCAGTGTAAAACCCTGGATGTTTAGTATGGTGCACCGTTTTAACCTTTAGCCTCCTTTCTGTAATGTCTGCCTGTTGTCAGAATCTCTATAGAATAGGTTGGCATTTTCATTGTATTGTAGTTCTTCAGGGTTGAGGTGCATAAGAGCGGTGCGGGGAAAGGAAGATGTTTTTCTTCCCGGACACATTGTGTGATTTATAAAGTTATCTCTGTTAAAGTCCAGGAGCGGTGAAAGTCAAGGATTTGTATGAAGTGATGATAAGGGTTGCAACGGTTTATCACAGAGCTAAAAATACAGACAGAACAAGTAAAAAGAGAGATGTAGGCTCATATATTATTATTTTAATGACACTAATATGCTATAATTCAATACTGTAGATAAAGAAATGTACATGTTTGTGAATTTCTGCTCAACAGCCCACGAATGATTCTTCTCCTCCGAGCACAGGTGACCACACTTGTGCCTTGTGTGCGTTTCAAGGATATATTACTTATTCTAAAAACTTTTTTTTTTTCTTTCTATCTCCAAGCCCTACCTCAGTGGGTCAGAATGATTAATGATACTCAGATGGATAGTGGAGAGAAGCTCCAGTGGGAGTGCAGGGCCACTGGGAGGCCCAGGCCCACCTATCGCTGGCTTCGTAATGGTTTGCCCTTGACGTCCCAGGTACCTACCTCCCTACACAGTACCCCTCTCCTTTTGTTGATTGCACAATGGAACATCTGAATTATTCCAGTGAACCTGCATGTCCGCTATATGCAGCATTATCATGTGTAGTATATCTATATTCGCATACGATGTTCCCTTTACATTTTTTCTCTTTCTCGTTTCAGGGTCGAGTTGAAATACTGAACGGAGAAGTGACCATTCACAAGGTGCAGCAGGCGGACTCGGGGATGTACCAGTGTGTCGCGGAAAATAAATACGGAGCCATCTACTCGAACGCTGAACTCAAGATTTTAGGTAATTTTATGTGTAAGAAAAAATGGCATTGAAAAAAAATGGGGCCGTGTAAAATCTTCACTCAAGTCATTACGAATTTCGATAACATGCAAATCTTCCAATGTAGAGGTGCACATAAAAAATGAATAACTAAATAAGATTTAATACATGGGACAGAATAACCAACATTGACTCAACATGATGGAAAAACTTTGCATTGTATTTGACACTTCACATTGAATTCATGTAACAAAATTAGAAGGATTAAGATGTTTAAAGTCACTGTTTTAGGGCGAATTGTTTTTTTGTCACGTGTATCAAGCCCATGTCTCGATACGCTGAGAAAGAATTGAACTGCAGGCCAAGTCGAGGCATCTGAACGAGGCACCCGATGATAGGTAGGGGAGATTGAAATGCAAGTGGGGAACGCTGAACTGTGGGATGTGTTGATTGCCAATCAATGGTCCCTGATTTAAAGCCAGGCGGTGGACGGCATGAATAAAAGAAGGACCCTTATGGTTATATTCAACGAGGTGTCTGCACGCGTCAAGTCGAGGAGAATGTGGGACGGGTTCTACGGGGTTCTGAGGAGAATGAAAAGCAGTGACTTGTAGGTATAGATTGATACTAATGGAAGAAAACAGTGGTAGAGAGACATCAGTGGGTTCTTTGATGGAGTTTAATGACTCCATTAGGGTCTTATCTCCACTCTATCATCCGTTATCAAAGCACAGCCCGCATCACAATCACCATTGCTTATGAAAAAAATGGACCTTTCATCAGGTATTCATTAGCTGACGTTTGCTAATCAATTATCGATAATTCGAGTCGAAGATTGTACAAAGTTTTTCGTTATTTTGAAGTATTTGCGTTGTCTTCTGTGCAAGGCGAACAGAAGAGGAAATGAAGGACAGTTGGAGCCGAAGAATCTGTGCTCTTCAGACTCCGGGCTTCGGGCTACAAACATAACAGCCATACTGAATGGCTGTCCACTGTTCTGTGTTGATGCACTATTTTCTCCTTGTCATCTTCCATACTGGGACACATCTGGTGACACCCATTCCCCTTTCGTGTTTCCCCGAGGGACAGTTTGATTTACTGTCTGAGTGGCATGCCCTTTTTTGAAGGGGATTCTGTGGCATTTCAAAAAAATCTTCCGGCAAACGGACAAGTTTTTTTTTTTTTTATAGAAAATCTATAAAATATTTGTCTGAAAAAATCAGAGCAAAAACTTCTGCTTAGCTGATGTAGATTCAGTGTGTATTTTTCTAAAAGAGTTAGAAGTTTTGGATCTTAATAAGCTTTATCCGAGCTGACGAGGAGGTTGGTTTTTCCAATCCTTAGAGTCACAGTCACAATGATGATGTTTGGGAGCCGGTGATGAATGTTTTCATAACCATAACCCCCGGGCGTCTCTTCCCGGTGACCTGTGCTCTGTGGAGATGTCCACGAGCAAACACTATCAGGACGGATTACACGGCTAATAACAGCCTGCAGATGAGCGATCACTGGAGGCTACACGGGGGCAGCGTCTGCCCTCGCGCTTGTGATCTTGTCCCAGATCCAGCTCTTCTGGGAGGGTGGCGAGTGAAGCAATAAGGGCACTGGGGCTGCCACCAGCTGCAGGCCCTGCTCTTATTTTGATTAAAACAAATACGCACAGCAACTGCTCTGTTTTCTGCTGCTTTTTTCCGTATCTAGAGGGACCTGTGCCACTCAGGCAGCCACTCAGGCTCAAAGACACAAGTGTTAGCGGGAGAGAGGGGTCAGCCCGTAGCTACAGATGGGATTGAATTGTCATTGTGTGTAATGTCACCTAGAAAGCATCAGTCAGGATTTGAATAATCACAGTTGACAAAGCCTCGCAGCCTGGAGATGGCCTCGATGTGTAATGCAGCTGCATACCAGCACCGCATCAACATGAAGCCCCGAAGCCTTATTTAGACCATTACTGCCTAATTCGTACTCTTGAGTAAGCCATGATTGTTTTAATTGTTTATATGATGTATTTATTGTTCACTCATGCATGCAGGTTAAATAGGGGTTAAAAACAAGTTGCATACAAGCAGTGCAAATCATCCGACCGTGTCATCATTAACATGGTGACAGTTATTTAGTAATTACGCTGCACAACACGATGCATATGTATGTAATTGTCGTGGATGCTGACTTAGCACAGCATTAAAACTGAGTATGGTACATTATACTATTTAAAAAAAAGCATTCTTTGTAATACTTCATGTGGAAAATCTAGTTATTACCTTGAAAAAGATTTTGATCAAGCAAAACATGATGTGTCAGTCTAAACCCTCTAGCACGTTCAAAATAATTACATTAAAATGCCACAGGTGAAGAGGTTAAACGACTATTACATTTACAGTCACGTTGCATTTTAGCAACCGCACGACGAGCAAACTGCACTGGGAGAAGTTGTTTTACCACTAGGAGGCAGAAAGACTCACAACAAGCTCACAGAAATAAGCTAGTTAAGTCGTGCCGGCTGAACAGATGTCTCTCGTACGTTCACTCGGTCCCCGCGGTGTCTTATTCCATTGAGCAGGTAGCACGCAATTAGCTAGTGGTAGGAAACAGCTGCTCGCAATTTTTAATACATGGCGGCGTGGTTATAGTTTGTTTTGTTTTCATTTTTCCTTTATTACATAAGGTCAGTACGTCTTCAGACACAGAATGGAACAACGTTTTAGAGAAGAGAAAGAAGAAGAGAGAAGGAACAGTTCCTTGATGTTACGTTTACACATACACATCCTTATGTACACACAGTATACACATGTACACACAGTATACATGTACTGTATATGTGTGTGTATGCACTGCATACACACACATATACAGTACATACATAAATACTGTAGATACGTATCTACATATACCTTAAATACTTCTATTCACAGTCCCATTTTCATTTGGTCATTTTTGCAGACAAAAGGGGATAAAAACACATAAATACAATATTTACATCCCTTTTATGGACCATCTCGACTTTTATGTGTAGTGTCTGTTACAAAAAACAAAAACAAAATGAATTGTCATCACTAGAAGCCCTTTAATTGTATCTGTAATAATTTGATTCAGTGTTTGACTTGCAGATCAATGATTGAACACTCATAAAAATAATCTAGTTAATCAGGAGTATGGGTTTGCCTCATGATATGACTGCTTAAATGTATTCCTTTGTTTTTGTTTTGCCTTTTTTTAAAATACATGTGTGTCTGTCCTACGCAGCGTCAGCGCCTGTCTTTGTCCACAACCCCGTACGGGTCATTGCCACGCTGGGAAAAGACGTGTCGCTAGAGTGCAAACCCAGAGCGTCGCCCAAACCCCGGATAACATGGAAGAGAGGGGACAGGAGGATACAGCCCAGCAGAAGGTACAGCAGCTCTCTCAAAGCATCGAGTTTCACTGGCAAAGAGGAAGTTTTACGTACAACACTGGTTGTGTCACTTATTATGCACTAGTATTTGAATTGATAGAAATACACTGTGTAAGAAAATTCACCATTTATATGCAGCTTCTGAAAGTCCCGAGGCTGATAGGGATTCAGCGAGGACACATCAGTGGTGCTGGTGTCTGCCAGAGCAAAGTGGCTCCAGAGACTACTCCATAGCTCCTCCTCTTCTTCTTCTTCTTCTTCTTCTTCTTCTTCTTCTTCTTCTTCTTCTTCTTCTTCTTCTTCTTCTTCTTCTTCTTCTTCTCCATTTCCTCCTCCTCCTCTTTCGCCTCATCATCCTTCTTCTTCTTCTTCTTCTTCTTCTTCTTCTTCTTCTCTTCTTCTTCTTCTTCTTCTTCCTCCTCTTCTCCTCCTCCTCCTCCTCCTCCTCCTCCTCTGTCCTCACAAACCAGTTTTAAAGTTAATCAATAAAAACTATGTAGCTTCTTCAAAGTATTGCCTGTATTTGGCCATAATTTCATCATCAGTAAATATTCAATGATCTAATGGTGACTTTATCCAGCTGCAGTGTGTGTTGTGCATCCCTACCACATATTGCATGATAAAAATTATAATGTATGATTGTTTTGATAAAATATCCTGATAGAAATGTCTATTTAGGACTAATTCAGTGAGCTGGATATCTGACGTACATCATCACATTGTTGCCATAAAGCTTTTGCCGGCAACGTCGTCTGCCGTGATCTAATATTAAGCCGGGATATTAAAGAGATAGATAGACGCCTCGAGGGAACGGGTATAGCAATTTTCTACAGTTTGACAAATCTTTATAATTGCACATTATATCATCATAACATCCAAGACTCTGTACAGGTACAATTTGTATTATTGAAAAGTAAGAGAAATGTGTAAAACTCTCAGGAGAAGAGAAAATTATTACGTGCCTTGAAATATCTCTGAAGTAATGATCCGCCTTGAGCTCTCCGCTGTGCATCTAAAGCAGCGATACGTTGCGGGGTGTGTTTCAGCGTCGGGAGTGAAACCAATAAAATCTTTGGACTTTTTTAGAAGAATTCATTTTTGCTGTTATCGCTGGGATGGATGGCGCACGTTTTCTTTGCGGGGTAGCGGTAGATCTACCCGAGCTCTGTTTTCATCAATATTACGCACAGTTTAGAGAAGAAGAAGAATATTGTTGGAGAAAGTTAATTGCTGTGTAAAATATGCATGAAGTCGTGAAAGTTTTGTCTCCCTCGATATTTTTATATTGTTTTCCCTCGTAGTTTCACGGAATAAATGCGAGTTTTATCATTCTGGTTCAGGCCCGTGAGGAGTTGTATACATGTCTCGTTGCGACACATCACAGTTTCATTACTGTAACTGAAATTAAGTGTCACTACTAAAATAAAACACCTCAGGTACTGGCAAAGCTCCGGAGACTCATCGTCAGCCCCACCTCCTTCTCAGGGATGCTGACAATTTGGACCGCACAATTGCATTTGGAATTCACATGCAGTTTGATGCATCATCTTTTATGAGAAACATCTCTCGGTTGCACCTAGAGGGGGCTGAGCGGGGCGCGGGGCCATCAATCAAACTGAGCGACGCCGCCGAAATTATCAGTCACTGCTGAGCATCCCAAGTTCTGAGTGAGTGAAGAGGACCTTTTTTTTTTTTTTTTTATCCTCCAAGATTCAGCAGTCTGCTCAACAGCCTCGCAGCAAGGGCAGCCGGTTGATAATCAGATCCTCGGCGGCGTCGCTCCTTCAAACAGGCAGCGACAAATCTCCGCGCCGCTAACAGGTGGATGGAAATACAATATTCAGGAGATCGTTTAACGCGGCGATTTCAGGGGTTGTTTGCAAATCTGCAAAATATATCATTTTCCATTAAAAGAAAAATGGCTCTCGGAGGTTATTTTGGACGTCTGTTTTTCCCACAAAGGAGCCAGCTTCTGCTGAGCTGATGGATGGGGATAAGTTAGTGAGCGTGTTGCCCTAAAATGTTGATTAATGACCCCGGCCCGTCTGGATCTGATAAAGCCTTTGAGGTATTTGTCAAACCCTCGCAAATCTATTTTCCAGCGTTGTTGGCGGACACCACGGGGGAGATTCATACCTTTTCAAACACCTTCATTTAGTTTTTTATCTTCACGTGGAGTTGTTTCTTAAGAGAGGAGAAGATTGTTCACAAAAAAAATATTGGCAAAGTAGTTTGTTAATCTCTCTCCTCAGAGTAATTTATCATTAAGTGCTGGTATTATACATGTATGTTGTCCTATTTTCTGTATAAACTCAAATAATTGAACAATTAGTGTAAGTTTATCACAGATTCCTGTTAAACTGCCATAAACACAGCTTTTATGAAACACAAATCCAATTAGGATGTTTTTCTTCACAATTTAACGGCACTATAGTGAACAAATGAACTGGATAACAGTGTGTGTGTTAAGGGGGTCGCTCCTGAACCGGAGATCAACCTTGTGAGAGGGGTGATTATTATCTGGAGGAGCGGGGAATAAACACGAGGAGCCGGGCGTTTTCAGGTCTCGGGCCAGGGTGACACCTGAAAGGATTCCTGTCATCACCTATAGGAAAGTGCAAAGAGTTTATGGATGGAAACGGCGCTCCATTCTTGGGAGAACAGGGGGAGGAATCGAAACAGCTTCACGTTTATCTAGCATTGACAGCTGTGCTGACTTAATGAAGGTTTGTAATTAACATGGATTTCCACTAATGTTCCCGGCTTTTGTCTCTTAAATAGAAAGTATTAATCCCATTAGTTTGAAAGTATGTGGCCGACTCAATTGAAATCCACATACGCTTTGTTGCAGCGTAATGTGGATTTTTTTTTTTGTAGAGATATTGTGAAATGTTTAATAATGTGTCATTGGTCACTGATTCCATGTGTGTAGCAGACAGTCTATTTGATTTCACCTCACAAGCCCTCGCCTCAGATTCACTCCATATTTTTAAATGCTAAAGGTTTGTGATCTTCTGATGTTTCCTTTATTTCCTAAGCTCGACGCGATTTGCATATTCTGTATACCCAACAGTCCCGATCTCGTCCTTTCTGCCTCGGCGTCCTTGTCGGATGTGAATTTCCTCCCCTAATTTGAAAAATGTCTCCTGGCTGCAGATTGCTTCTCAATTGTCTTACGTGTGGGCGAGATTTTGGTCACGCCTTCGCGACTCTCTCCGTGCCAGTTTCGATCACCTTGCCCGCGATGAAAGAGCTCAGTGTTGTAAATATAAACGCCAAACAATACGAATTCAATTAAAAAGACGGGGATGCCTCACAGCCTCTCATCACTTCAATTGTTTGATTTGGGATGAAATTGATTCTCTAATAAAAAAAAAGATAACTTTGTAAATATTCATCCCCTCCGCTGTAGGCAATACTGAAATCAAATATACATATTTGTATAATTTGAATAGAGAGAGGTGTGTAGTGGACACTCAGGGGGAGCAGATTACTATACCTTGAACGTGATTCCTGCTCTGAGGCCATCTGCTCACACACCTGCCTCCAGCGTTGTTACATCCTATACTATCTGATGTCGAGCACTTAATTTTCAAGGCGTTACTTACAAGTCAGAGTGAAACGTTAATACCATATTGCGAGTGTCCTTCAGCCGGATAAGGGGCTGCTTATGAATGCAGGTGTGGTGTTGTTTTTTTCCTCTCTATTACTCGCGTTTCCCGGGAGGACAGCTCGGTGATATGCACATCTCGGTCCTGACAGCTTTCTGGCTCTGGATTCACTGAACGGAGCGATATTTAGTGTTTGTCAGGTGGATTTCATGATGAATGCAACATTAGATTTATGGAAATATTGTTCCGGGGAGGGACAAGAATCACGGCGTCTGATTTACTCCACGCTGTGTATTGTTCTCCGCAGATTTCCGTCTGAAGTTTTTCCTTTAATGATTTTAAATTGTGCTGTAATTACTCCGGTAGGCAGCTTATTGTGTTCCAGATCAGATAAAGTGCATCTTTGTACCCCAACTGAAAGTCAAAGGAAAAAAAAAACGTGTTCCTTTGTTCTTGACATCGGTGCTGTGGTGTCACGATTCTTCCTTTTTTACTGAAAATTTGTCCCCATTACCTCAATCTCTATCTTTAACAGCATCTTTGTTTTAATCCTGCTAAAGATAGGGCTACTTAGTGGTATCTGTAAATCAGGTTCATTATCACATTTAAATTGTTGATTGATCTTCACTGAGTAGGGTTTATTTTTTCCCGGTTCCCTAGTTGAAGGTTACACAACACATACAAACACTTGCCTCCACATCCTCTGAGCTTTCTCCCCGACACAAACAACTTACTGTCAGCCGCTTTTTTGTCCTTCAATTCAGCGATAATAACTCGCTAGCTGTAAACACAATTTGTACTTTATTTTTTTTTTTTCTGTAGGAATCTCTAGTGGATGATTATTTAAAGAATATCCGAGCAGTTTGTTTTAACTTTTCTTCTCCTCGTCCCAAGTGACTATTGCTATTCTTGTAGCCACCGACATAACCGCAAACATATAACCTCATCCCTGAACTTGTAGTGCAACTGATTCGTACGTGAATTTGTTTCTCATACCAGTATTGATTCTTGTGTCGTCTCGCAGGATTATGTTGTTACGGAACAACACTCTGAGAATTGTTAACTCCAGCCGAGCGGATGAGGGGAACTATGTGTGCCGGGCAGAGAATCAGTTGGGCTCGGCGGAGATGACTGCCGTGCTGTGGGTAAAAGGTAAGTGATGCCCTCGGGGCCTTTATTTTCTGCCAAATTAGCACAAGTCGGCCACCAGTAAACAGTCCCCAATGTCACCCAGCCCCCCCCACCACCATCACCTTTGCTCGGGTGCCAGGAAATTTATTGTGCTTGCTCAACCGTGAACCAAGGGCTCTCACATTCAAGAATCATATTACAAGGACACACTCTAACAGCGTAAAGGCTTCTGTCTCATAGAAGCACTGCACACAGTCTAGATCCGAGCCGAGCGGGATATTTATCTGACGAAAGGTGAGTGTTCCCGCCCCGAGTTTGGTTGGGTTGGGTTCTGACGGCTCGCCCCGGCAGCGGTGTCACAGTCAAATGCAGCTGCTTGACGCTCGCTTTGGGTTAGCCTGAGGTGACAGTGTAGCAGCTTTGTGCTTCCAGACGCCATGCGCGTGGAGCTCAGCCCGAGCCGAGTGGAGGTGACGGTGGGCGAGAGCGTGGTGCTGAGCTGCAAGGCGACGCACGACACCTCCCTGGACGTGGCGTTCCAGTGGTTCTTCAACCAGAAGCCAATCAACTTCCAGCAGGATGGCGTCCACTTTGAATACATCCAAACAGTAAGAGCAAGAGTAAGAGCAAAAGTAAGACTAAGAGTATAAAACACCTATCTATCTATCTATCTATCTATCTATCTATCTATCTATCTATCTATCTATCTATCTATCTATCTATCTATCTATCTATCTATCTATCTATCTATCTATCTTGTATTTCTGTCTGTCTGTAATTGTTCAGTGTGAGTGTAATTTCTTTTTATCATTATTTAATTGACTCCCTGATGATTTTTTTGTTCATCTTCCGCATCAACCTGTTCGAGCTAAAATGATTTTGTTGTTTAATTTTGCACTTTTCTTTTATTTAATCATTTTGAATATGTGTCTCATCGCACCAAAAACACTTGTTCTACCTGCATAAAGAATCAATTTCGCCAAAGGTCAGACAGCGTCACGTATCATCAAAGACCTGCGTCGAATCACATAATTATGTGTATCAAAGTCTAGTTTATTGTTCCGAATTGAACCCAGGAAATTGTATCTTTTTGTGGAAATGAAAAGACAAATAGAGACTGACTCACGCTGGCTTTGAAAGGTAATAAGGGTGGAAACAAAGTCAGCAGTGACTTTGAAATATAATGAAGAAGAAAATCGTCATAAAATTGAAACTTTGATATGGCGACTATTTCTGGATCTTAATGTGCATTACTGCTTTTGTAGACATGCATCGCCTTTGTCTTTCTTATCAGCCCCCTGGCCCTCTTGAAGTCTAAGAGCCAATTTATACCAATTACTTACTTTTGTTTGGCATCAGTCACCCAGCAAAAGTCAACAGATGCAGTGTCAAGGACTTTCTGATGAAGACATAGAACAGAAACAAAAGACACACGAACAAAGAGGCATTAACCTTTGCCTCTCTTCAACATCAAGGTTGCACCTTTGAACTTTTCTTTTTGCTTGAACATTTCAGACCTCCATGTTTTACTTGTTCCTCATTACCAGTTTTAAATTTTCTCCCAGGTTGACCATATTTGATGTACCAGAGAATTGTGCTCCGTACAATATATGCAAATAGCACCTTCTGTTCTGCTTCGTTCATATAGATATACCACACTGGTTGGTTTGTATGAGTCGTCTGTTAAGTTAACGAGAATCAAATACAGAAACCATCAGAAAATTAAAAGGTTACAGCTGGATAACATTATAATGCTAAATACACATACATCATTATGTGGTTATCTAGAAGGTCCAGTGTGTAGGATGGCAGAATTGAATTGGATCTTGGGATTGGACAACCCAAACACTGGCTCCAGAGAGGGGCCTGTCATTGTTATTCATGACGAGGGGTGTTCAGTTGGTCGCAATCTGCACACATCACAAGATGCCACCACACACGCTGGATCTTTAATTGTAATCATAAAAAAAGTTGATTCAACTTCAGATATTGCTCTCGTTATCTTGGGCACTAAACAGTTTAATGCTTGTTTTTGCATAAAGTTCCAACAAGATTCATTCGGTTTAATATTTTAACAAAGCAACATCTCTCAACATCTCCCTCCTCCATCATATAAAGAAAAAAATCATTAGTGTCTAAACCATAAAATGAAGTTAGAGAGTTGGGAATCCTGTTTATGCTACTATTCCTTTATCAACAGTGGATGTTAAAATCACATCTGCCCTGATGTGTCCTCTGCTGCTCGGGAGGGAAAGTATTTGCAGTGACAATCCTTTACAGGCACAACAGATTCCTGGCTGATGCATGGTCTGTAATTTTAATCAGGTTTCGCGCTAAACAGCTGCCTGTAGACCTTGAATTATTCCCAGTCTTGCCTTAGGCGTTTCTCATTTCAGCAGAGAGAAAATACAGCTATAGCTGAAGAATGCAGCAAGCAAGCAAGCACCTGAATTAAACAGGACTCTCTCAAGCCACATGAGCCTTTACAAGATGTAAAGGAATCACACTTTTTTGTAGCGAGCACATTTAGGCTCGCTTTTTTTATCCCTCTCTCTTTTTCCCAATTGCAGCAGTCTTCCACGGTGGATCTGATGATTAGGAGCATCTTGCTGAAGCATGCTGGGAAGTATGGGTGCCGGGCCCAGACCAGTGCTGACACGGTACTGGCAGAGGCTGAACTCCTTGTGAGAGGTGAGCTTGTTGACATAGTGCACATGTTTTCTCATATTGACGTATACTTGGGAAGTTTAGATCAGGGGAAATGGAGGCTATTACAGTCAGCAGGTGTTTTTCCTTTCTTGAGCTGTGAAATGTTAAATAATGTTAACATTTTCTGTGAATCGAAGAAATTAGCCCCTGACAGTAATATGCTCCTGGTGGAGACAATCGAGCAAAACTATCCCCACATTATTACGTCCATTTGACTAATCCTGACTAATTTTTTATAGTCACTATGAGTCTGGCTGGATAGACAGTTTGTCTGCATGAACAAGTTTAATATGTGCTGTCAAACAAATTGGCTTAAATATCGAGTGATCAGAAGTATAAGATCTGAGTGCTTGACAGGAAATTTGATAAAGACGAGTCATCCAACCAAAACTGAGCTGAGCTCTGTTTTGCTTAATGATTGTGTATAGTCGTGCTGATGATAAAAGACTCACTATGTCAGTGAAGGATGCTTGTGATGGAAAATTAGTTGTTGAAGTTTTTGTTAAGTGTTAGATTATCATTATAAAATGGCAGCGGAAGACACTTTATCTTTTTGAGATGTTTTTTTTTTCCATATCGTTTAAAAGGATGCATCTTTATCACAAAAATAGTGATAGTAATATAAAGTATTGTGACACTGCAGAACTTTTGTCTCCCCCGTCGCAGTGAGACAAATCACACAAACACTGTCGACGTGCTTACGACGCCACGCGCTCTGCCGTAGCCGACTCCATCGCTGAGGTCGCTACACCCTTCAGCTCCGGCTCTCGTTAACGTAAAACGCACTGATACTGCGAAATAGAGAGAGAGACTAAATCAGCATTGTATGAACTGGTTTGGCAGTGGCTTCCATGTATCAGAGGCAGGTTTAACTTCAGCCATATTGCCCATCTCCGAAGTATTTAATGATTGTCATTTAACATCAAGCACTAATACAGAGGAGGATTTATGCCGCGGCGTCGGGCACACTAAAAACGCGGTGCCGTTCCCATAGTGGCTCAAAATGCATCTTGATGTCCTGAAATGCAAATGCACCTTTCAGTGCCACCTTCTAATGGGCACTTTTTGGGGACACACTACATTGGTTTTCATTGAGCGTACCAGCTGCCAGCTTTTTCGTTTACAGCTGTTCCCCCTTGAGTCCTTAGACGTTTGCTGCACTTGCAGATTACATTTACTTCTGAAGACGGAGGTAAACATATGTTCAGCCGTATTAAAACACAGGAAGGTCTACTACGCAGTCATGCTCAGCAGAACTGGCAAACCGCCTCCGAAACCCCAGAAAAGAAAGCTTCAATATCCCTTAATCAGCATGAAATCCTTGGCAGCAGATCAGTGTCAGCCCGATTCCTGGTTCAGTTTAGTATGCCGTTTTTTCTCGTCTGCTGTTTGTTTGTGCAGAGCTTACAACGGCGTATTAATGTCGTCGCCATATGCGTACAGCTGCACATCCTTCTTAATGCTCGCATGGATGCATCCATTAGAGTAGCTAATAGCAACAACGCGTGAAGAAGACATCACAATATGGACAAACAAACTTAGAGTTGATATAAATAGCAACACGGATTGGTTTTGTTCCTCCCTTGTGTACTGACGTGTCTGAAGAATGAATGGTTCAAACTGGTAATTTAATCTCCGTCTCCTTACCGTCTCCCCACCAGGTCCTCCTGGACCCCCTGGAGTGGTGATAGTGGAGGAGATCAGCGATACCACAGCCACCTTGTCCTGGTCTCGTGGTCTGGACAACCACAGCCCTATCAGCACCTATAATTTACAGGCCCGCAGCCCATTTTCATTAGGCTGGCAAACTGTCAAAACAGGTAATCAATAAGGAGCAAACTGCAGCGTCTAGATCGGTGAGGTTAATGTGGGGCCGCATACAAAGGCCTTAATCCTGCCCAAAGTCAAGCAGGGAGATGGTGAATCAGCCCAACTAGAGCAAGGGGACTGCTTTAAGAGGCAAAATTACTTGTACTTAATCTAATCAGCCTTTGAAATCTCATCTATAAAGTCATGGATCAAATGTCTTTTACTGCTTTCATACATCCACTAACACCTTTTTTCTCCGGAAACGGGAACAACAGCAGTCGTAGGTGTTTATCTGTTCCAGCTCTGTTCTGCTGAGATGGAAACATGACGCACATTGGCGGACATGCTAATTTATGCCCCTTTTTTTGGCACGTTAAAGTTAAGAAGGCTTTTAAAGAGAGACTAAAGTTGAAGATGTTAAAAAAAAAAAAAGCGCCTGGCCTTCAAGTCAGCATGATCCATGCCGGCTGCACATCTTCAACCCTCAATATAGATGAGGAAGAGGTGAGATGTCTCACTCCTTAGCTACTTCCAATTATCAGCTCTGGTGTCTAAAAAGTGTCTAACAAGAGTGTCTAAAACATTATGATACGGATTAAGACTTTTATAAAATAGGTTTGAACAGTAAATGATCAGAAGCTTTCCACTCTTCCTTCTTTGACACCAGAGAAAAACATAAACTCGTCCACTGACAACAGGAAAGGAGTCAATTGCCCACATTAAAAAAATGTTAATTAAAAAAGAAAACCTTATCATACTGTTCTGGACCAATCTGTGACCAGGACTTTCTTCTCAGATGCCCGTTTAAGAAGTAGAAATGCAGCTCTACTTCCAGCCGTCCTTTTATTGTCTGATCTTGGCTGTTTTTCAAAAGACCTTAGCAAAAAGTAATTTGAGCCCGTATCAAATGTCATCGCCTTGAATTTTATTCGGTGTCATGTCGGCATGGAGTGGGAAATTAACCTTTTGGGCTTAGATTATAACACTTATCCATGTTCATTTGGTGTAAATGCGACGTTCACCGCCCTAAAATGAATTAGCTGCCTTTTTTCTGTACCTTGACAGAAAAACCATCAATTACTATTACTTAGCGTTAAAGGATGAGGGCTCGCGGAGCATCGTGTGTAATCCGTCTTAATATGCGGTGTGATAATAATAGCAGAGTTTAAGGTGTGATAATGATTCATCCCCGCAGATATATAAATCATACTTTGTATACACTCCTCTCCCATCATGTCTGTTCAACCACATTTAATTCGATAAAGCACAATTAGGACTCTGTGATGTATCGTCAGTGTTGAACTTGTTCAGATTAGCATAGAGGGGATTGGGCTTTCGGCTCCCACTCCTTACAAACACAGTTATCAGCTCGTGTTTGAAGAGCAGCTTGCTTGACGGAGTGGTCTCATTGTGAGCTGCTCCGGATGATAAGGATGTAAGCTCCGCTGCTCGACTGGATGCTGCCTTAGTTAGCACAGAGAGACCCCCTGGTTCATTTGTGACACGGATATGCTTTCAGTCAATGTTTGCTTGTTGATGCGGGGTCAATATTGACAAAGCTCGATTATAGCAGCCCTATGGCAACTAGATTAGGTGTGTTACCTGCTTGTAATTCAATCCGCAATATGTTCATGAAACTTGACTTCTAGCTCTCTCAGGATGTGATTTATAATTACTCGGCTCTCTGAGTCTCTGCAGATACGATGAAAGTTGATTGGGAACAGCTTCCCTCGCCGTAATGAGTCGCATCTTAAAATTTGCTCCGAAGCTGCGAGAAAGACGCGTTGTTCAAAACAACATAATATACCAGGGTTTCAGGTAAATTGCATATCGTCACCACCTGGCGTAAAAAAAAAACAAAAAAAAGGCAAGTCACAGCTGCTCATGAGGGGACGTGTAATACCGTGCAGTCCATAAGAACTAAGACAATGACAAGTTTTGTTTGTTTGGCTCTGTACTCCAGCTTACTGGATTTAAAATGAAGCGATGGCTGTGAGGTTCAAGTGTCAACTCGCAGCTTTTACACACAGATTTTAGGGAACAGAAAGTAATTAAACAAGTTTGCACAAAAGTCCTCGTATTTAATCTATATAATCCTTTGCAGTTAATGACTGTCTGCAGGCTACAGACATCAGCACACACTCAGTGTGCCCTTAGGCAACGGGAAGATATTTCCCATATATGCAAATGTACTATGTTAGCATTGTGGGTTTTAGTGTGTCAATTAAACATTGTGATGACAATATATTCACCTTGTAATTACATATCAAACTGATATGAAGAGTGGATATAGGCTGATTGTCTGTACGTTAAGCATCATTGTGCTGCATCGCTCTTTTGAGAGACTATGAGTCCTACACTCTTCACTCAATATGGATCTATACACTCCTAAACACCCTTAAAGCTGAACATTGGCCCTTAAGGAAGTGTACGTCTTAAAATCCCCTTATAATCTGTACACAAGTGCCGGAGCTCTTATGTGGTGCTTGTCTTGATTAACGACACTCTTGTGTGCAGACCCAGACCCGGTGACGGGGGACATGGAGTCAGCCATGGCTGTGGAGCTCAACCCCTGGGTGGAGTACGAGTTCAGGGTGGTGGCCAGCAATGCGATTGGGACGGGAGATCCCAGCGCACCATCGAGAGGAGTCAGGACTAAAGAAGCAGGTAAATCCTCAGAGCTGTCGGAGCTGGATTTACTGTACACTTCATTCAAGTCCCATTTTTGACAGACATAATCACCCAGTCCAGGAACTTGTTATATAATATACTGAGTGGAAATTCCAGCTGATGATTTATTGGAGCTCACAGTAGCTGTTGCCTCCACATGGCACTTCATGACCATATTATAGCCCCATTGTTAATATACTCTATTTTAATTGGGCAAGAAGTTGAAAATAAGCTGCTTACATGAATTCCAACAAGTTTAGTGTTTCTGCTAAAGCAGCCAGTCCCTTAATGGCCTGAGGCAAAGACAGCAGAATACACTATTTATGGTGGGCAGGAATTGACTGAGGCGGGCTGGATGAAGCGTGCCGCTTCACTAACCGCTCGTTTCTCGTCCATAAAATGCAATAATTACAAAGGTCATCGGTCATTTGAAAGTAGCTTATTTAATCTGTCCTATCTCTTCAGCATAATTAACAGACTAATTACTGTATCTGCACACAGTTGTGGTAATCCATCCTTAAAGTTATAATCCGCGATCCAAATGTCAGCGAAAGGGTGCAACATTCAAATTACAGCAGTGGAACCTGCGATCATTCTCAGTTTTATTGACTGTTATTTTAATGCGTGCACAAATATTACTGAACTATAACTATATATTTTTAATGTTTTCTTATGCCATTCAAGGTTGGTTTACTTCTTTAATGTTTTGAACAGTGTTTTGTTTTCAGTTATGATCTATTGACTCACAAAATACATTTTTAATCATTATGACACGTTATTCACAAGTTGTGTTATTATTTTATTAGCAAATAAGATATGTTTTGAATAAATGTAGCTCAAACATAGAGGCTTTTAAGAATGTGTACTACAACCTGAAAAGTGTATTTTTGTATTCTTCTTCAGTTTTCAGAACACATTGAAGTGAGTTTTTGTGCGTTGGGTCATTGATATTTAACCTTTCTGTTTCAAACAGTCCCATCAGTGGCACCAGCAAACGTTAGTGGAGGGAACGGCCGCAGGCATGAACTGGTCATCTCGTGGGAGGTAGGTTCCGCTGCCAAACTGCTTCAGCAGCACAACATGCAGAAACGTGCAAGAACACAAATGTCACTGTGGGTCGGGCGGTTCAGCTAAGCAGAGTAAGATTTTGTTGAATACACAGGAGATAAAGGAAGCTTTTATTTAGTCTACCCGCACTTAAAAATAATATTTGCAGCTTCCTGTTTTGTCTACGAATGTCACCGACATGACATTCAAACTGTGGAACGTTTTCAGAAATCCCCAGCAAGGATATAACAGTGACGGTCTGTATATGTGATGAAGAAATAAATATCTACGTGCTGTATCAAATTACATTTACACTTTAAATAAAATGCAAAATCAATAGTGCTCAAGTCAGTGGGTCAATATTTCAAGAGCTAAAGATGCTTGTTTAGAATAGTCTTTGAACAGTCTTGGGGGGGTTATGATTATGTTATTTTATTCAGATTATTTTCTCGGAGACTGTGCATATTAATAAACATTACTGTAAATATGCCAGACTAATATAAGCCAAGAGGATAGTTTTCATCTGAAGCCCCTTCCCAGGTCAGCTGTTAGCAGCCTATAGTCAGCCTAAAATCTGTGTTGCATTATCTAAACAGAACCATCTCAAACACAATCTAAAACCTTTTTATCCCAATAAATATGTTTCAGAGGAGAGGCTCAGACATGAGTTGCTGTTTAGTAGAAAGGAAATAGAAATGTGTGTTTGCTCTTGTGAGCCTCTGAAACAAAGCAGTGCAGTATTTAAAACCCTGGACATGAAATCACAAACTTCTGGTTCGGATTATACGTCATTAAAAATTAAAAAAGAAACATGTCGGCTGCAAATATCCACCATTCAGTGTTAGAAAGTCTCACCATCATTACAAATGCGGTCATACATTTTTTATGTTACAGGAATTTATCATTACTCGGGATTCTTTTTTAACCTGCGGGTTGAGAATCAGCGTTGCGAGCCAAGACACAAACAAATAAACCGACTGAAACAACGTTGACTTCAAACATCCGAGCCGAAACCGCAGCTTTGCCTGTGTTCCCTCAGGAATTCAACTGTCACTAAGTAATAAATCCAGCATGCGAATGTGACTTAATAATCATGTAGAGGCTGCTGCTACTGCATGTAGCAATCATTAAAAACCTTCACTTTTTGTTGCCTGGGAATACTTGTCAGACATTATTAAGGGGGATAAAGCGCAGTTGATGGAAGAGGCTAGTTCCTTGTGGTTCCTCAGCTTGAAGGAAACGGTCTAATGATTTTAAGATATACAGATGATTGCATTACTTTACAGTCAGCTGCGTTCACGCGAGGTGAGATGTGATGAGTCGCTGCGGTTTCTCTCAGCGTGTGCTGGGGACCTGTGTTTGCTTGCTGTCCTATTCCCAGAACCATCAAAGTGGGATCTAATTAAAACATAGAGGAAAGTTTCTGCAGCGCAAGTGACACAATGATGAGAGGAGTCTGGAGATGTTCCTAAAATGTAGGAAGACAGTTGTAGTGAGGGATTTGCTGGAGTATTTAAAGAACAGAGTAGAGCATAGGAAGTTGACATCCGAGCTCAGACAACTTCTAGCCTTTGATAAAAAAATCTTTTACGTTTTCGCTCTCTGTTCTGTCTCAGGGAAAATCCTACTGTGCACAGGAAGTGATTCATTTTGGGTAGTGAGCGGTTTATTTTGATTGGGCAGAAGAAGATTTGAAGCTTGAAATTTAACAGAGTAGTTGTTTGTTTGCAGGGATTTTTTTTTTTTAGACTTCAGTGAAAAACAAAAAACAAAATTGGATTATTTGCATCAAATTTCCAAACATTGACAGGTGTTCTTCACTCAGATTTTTTCTCATCATAGTTTTATCCCAAGTATGTCAGGCCAAAAATATGATTTTTGTCCTCACCAGAATTATTTGTCAACCCCAAATAAATCCCAGAAGCGACAAAAAGTAACTCCTCACAGAAAACAAGAGCGTTCGAATGGAGAACGATCCCATACATAATAGTTCATAAACAGTATATAGGGTAAGAGTCATGGAAGTCAAGTTCCAAAGTAAATGTTTAACAAGCAACTTTCTAAATTGCATTTAACGCAGCCTGGTGTTTGAGATTCAAGCTGCAGTCTAATTAAAGTAGTTACTGTATGCTGTGATTTAATTTGGCTTTAGTCAGCGTTCCCTCGCAAGTCTTAATGTGTTGCTGAATGATTGCCCGAAAGTCAGAGTAGCATGTCCGTGCCTCCTTGATACAGTATCGAGCTAGAAAAGGAGCACGCACTCAGTTGTTAAATCCTGTACCCTGTTTTCTACTGAAACAACCCTTTCCAACTGCACATCTGTAGAGCCAAAGGTTAAAGAAAATTACCCAGGTGTGGATGCACCGAACTCCCAGGAAGCCGTGACCCTTCTTATAGAAAAAGGCAATAAAGATGCACATTAAATCCAGTGGGGTAACACAAAGGTGGAGGTTGTAGTCTTGTGAGCTGCGTGGGGGCTCAGGTGAGCTGCGTGGGGGCTCAGGTGAGCGCCCATCATTAAGACAAAGTGACCTTTTTCACTTTTTGAAAGGGAGACCCATCTGCTGCAGGATCCACATGATTTTATCTGACTTGAAATACTGACTATAGATAATAACTGTTGACAGATTTCAACATTATCTGTGGATGCAGTTTACAGGGTTTTCATTCGAGATTCAAATATATGCTCTTCAGGCTTTATCAGATGCTGCTTGTATACACACCATTCAAAGTCGGCCCCTCTTCCCCTGCTTGAGACAGAGGAAGAGAGCAGCGGCGGTAAAGCGAGCCAGACTGAATGAATAGAGCAGCATTAGCATAAACAAAGGAGTGACTCAGAGAAATAACATTTCTGATTGTTTCACACCGGTCAAGCTCTAAAGCACAAATAAACATGACCACACCTCCGTACATCCCTGCAGGAAGGTGTCTTATTGACGGATTTTGTGTTAATGCAGCTGAAAAGAACGCTTCATCCTGAACCCTGTTATCTCTACTCTGTGTGTGTGTGTGTGTGTGTGTGTGTGGCTGAGCCCCGCCCTCAGTCAAACAGACACACAGACTTCAAATCAAGGAGACAGACAATATAAACTGGTCACTATGTCAAGAGTCCCGACCTCACGTCCCGCTCGCTGTCATTGGCTGTTGGATACACACCACCATCTGAAGGTTGACACAACTAAACACTAGGACAATAAGAAAAAATAGGTAGATACAGACACACAATTCTAGTGGGTCATATGCTTACAATGATTGAGAAGGATTACTTTAGTATCAGTCTATAGATCCTGCTGTGTACCTTTAAAGAGCCTAAGTCCAAGTGTTGTTAGTTGTGCAGAACGTCATTACAAGCAGGGCAAAAATTCCCATTTTACAATTAATAAAAGCACAACCCCAGGATCACAGCTCATTGCATTTTAAACAGGGTCCGACTTTATTCTGTTAAATTTGCCCAACCATCCAGGGTCTCACAGTCTGAGGGCACAACTTGGTCGCAATTGCCAAATTTGCTGACAAAGCTCAGAGGAGGCCAGCTGGGCCGTGTATTACACAGAGCTGCATCAGCCGAGGCGAGTGATTAAGATGTTGTGAATTGTAAATGTGGTCCCACCAGAGAGGCCCAATGATGATTAACCTTGAATCTCAGGAGTCGTTCCCAATAAATCCTGGGATGTTTATGAATATCTGTTTGTAATCTCAATCTTGACAATGGTTGTACAAAATGTAATAAATCTCACACCAAGTAAAGAGGATATTAGTCTGAACTGTTTCCAAGTGGACAGCTTGGCTCTCAGCCAGTTTCAGGGCACAGCATGTGCGGAATTACTATGAGCAAAGCTGAGAATTTGCAATTGAGATCAGTTGAAGGATATATTAACAGGGGACCGGTGAACAGATGTGGAAGCAACTGACAGTTATTCTTGTAGTTATTAAGTATGGGAACCCAACTGCCACTGGGAGGATAACCTTCACGTGAGGAGAAGTGCCCCTCAGTGGCACATTATGGGGGATAATGTCCATTCCAGATGGGATGGTGTTTGGTGGAGACCATTTCCTATTTATAACTCAAGAGTGTCATTAGAGTCGCAATGACAACCTCCTTACGACATTACAGATATATACAGGACCTCATGTTGGAAGAACAATCAAGGGATACTTGAAGTTTCACAAAACCATAATTGGCAATTGGTTAAAAATGAAACCCTAATAAAGAGTAATTTCAAGTAATGCAAGAATTTGAGTGATTACAAAAAAGTGGTTCTTAGCGAGACAGATTCTTACCCAGAATGCTCGAGGGCTCTCTTGATGAGACTCAAGAAACTGTATATCAGCAGCTTTTCAGTTACAAACCTCCATGATTGAAACAATTTGTTTCTTCGAGTGCCTCAGCATGAAAGTGAGTGTGAACATTATTTAGTCTGCTCATTTATTTTGATTCATTTTTGCAATCAGATCAATTCTGTACGAGTACAGGGGGGCACGATAGTGAGCCGTTAAAGTAATCCTTCGAAAAAAGATGTTTCTTCTCTGCTCATTGTGAGGTTCAATAACTGGTCGCCCATCAATAAGCCTGTCAGTTTATCACGGGACGGTGCTGAGACGCTCCACTTCGTGCAGTGTCCTCCTTTTGGTATGTGGCATTTTAAGTCGTTTTAGTTTTGCCCTATTTCTTCTCGTTTCTGCTAAATGCTTCTGGAAATAAATCAGGACTTTGTCAGTGATCAATGGCGATGGATATTAAAGGAGATGGAGCAGGAATGTTAGCCCTTTTTGGCAGTCTAGGCATGCGAACGCGTGGCAGTTCTGCCTCTCCAATCATGTGTGGAGAGTTGTCAGAGCTGGACGGCCATGGTGGGCAGGGTTATTAAGCAGGATGAATGACTAAACAGTCTCTGCAGCTTCATTCAGCCGTCTCATTAGAGTTGACGGTGAGAGACTGCTCTTTCTCGAGGAGCCATTGGGAGGGCCATTAGTGTTGCCCCTACAGTCCTCGTCACTAAGCCCAGCAGGCCCCGCAATTTCATCCACAAGACTTACCTCGGTTGTATCTGCCTTCTTACTGTGTCCACATTTATCTGTGAAGATATCAATTCCCAAACCCGCAAGTGTTCCTAGACTTAACAAGCCAATTTGTTCATGCTGTTTTTTAAAGACCCACATTCCTTGGCATCTCTTTAAAAGCATTGCCAGCTCCGATAATAACTTTGATGGAAGCTAATTCATTTTCACTGATCATCCCTGTAATTAGGCAGTCACGGTGATTGGTCGTCGACTGAAATGTGAACCACATCTCTATCCACCGCGAATCCCTCTGTAGACTAGATGGCTAATTTGGGTGGCGCCCACAGGGTACAATATTACTTTGAAGCCTATGCAAATCAACACATTACTGCACCAGCAGCATTTGTTGCCAAGAACAGGTGTACAGGTGTTTGTCATTTATTAAATTTAGCAAAAGATTTAATCCCTGCAGCTCACATTTTAATTAAATTCTAGCTCACTTAATAAATTGGCATTTGATTTGATTAAGCACGGAGCAGCTGTGGAAGACAGCTCCCAGTTTCACCACTTCAGGAAATCCGCAGATAAGTATTGAGGCCGGCACGCAAAACCCGTGTCCCAAAAATCCTCCTGTCAGACACGGAAAGATAAATAGCTACATAATGGGCACAACTGAGCCAGATATGATTTGTTTCCATTACCCGAGACTGACTGCATCTTTATTAACACTGGCAGACAGTTACAGTAAATTGCTAGCTGGTTATATGGGGCTGCCATAGAGGGACGTGTTTTCTGTTCAATGAGAGCCTTGCTTGCTCAGAAGAAGCCGTTCAAATGAGGTAAATGTGCAAATAATGCACCTTCAGTCACAGAGCTGAAGTGCTGGTGAGCCAGTTCGCACTTAATCTCAGTGAAAGACACTCCATGATTGCTCCCCTCTCTCTCCGGTGCTTTCAGCCAGTTTCTGAGGAGTTCCAAAATGGCGAGGGCTTTGGGTATATTGTCGCATTTCGTGCCAATGGAACCAGAGGCTGGAAGGAGAAGATGGTCACTTCAGCCGACTCCACGACGTACAAATACAGAGACGAGACGTTCCCTCCACTTACTCCCTTTGAAGTGAAGGTCGGGGTGTACAACAACAGGGGAGATGGGCCGTTCAGCAAAGTTGTCATCATCCACTCTGCGGAGGGAGGTGAGTTAGTGTTTGTGTTGGCTTGTTTTTGTAAAGAACATGGGGTTAGTTTTCAGGATCGTACGACTGTCAGCATTCTGACTTTGTTTCTGTTTCACAGAGCCGAGGGAAGCGCCGACCGATGTGAAAGCTCACAGCATTTCTTCGTCAGAAATCAGGGTCACTTGGAAACCACCCAATCCCGGCCCCGGAAGACCAAGAGGATATGAGGTGCTGATAAATTATTTGCCCGATAGCATGCATTTACATAAAGTCTCTTGACATTTTCTGCACGCACGCTGTAAATGTGTGCGGGAGTCGAGATTGAGAACAGCATTTTTTCAAAGTCATTCGTAACTGTTTAACAGGTCAGCTACTGGAAAGACATGGAGCAGGAAGAGTCGGGACAAAAACAAAGAACTGTGAGGAACGAAACGTCCATGGTCCTGACAGGACTAGAGGGCAACAGTCTGTATCTCATCACAGTAAAAGGCTTCAACAGCATCGGCCAGGGTCCTGCCACTGCTGCTGTCACAGCCAAGACCAGGAAAGCCCGTGAGTACAGCACTGACACTAATCATGTTATGCTAAATATAGTATGGAGGCTACCTGTTAAGTTCGCCCTAAATCCCCTTATAAAAAGTGTAGTAATTGACCTAGTTGGTTGAAAAGCTGTTTGAAAGTCCTGTTGAATTTGGACCCCAGAGTGTCGCATTCTCTCCTCAGCTCCTGCTCATCCTCCGTCCAACCTCATGTGGATTCAAGAGGGCAACAACGTATCGTTAAGCTGGGACCCGGTGAAGGCAAAAGACAATGAATCTGATGTCATCGGGTACATGGTAATGATCTCAAGTTCTTTCATTTCAAAGCATTAAAGGGTAACCTTTTTGTACTTTTCAATCCTATTTCCCCATGTTTATGTGTCTGTGTGACTGGGGGACAACATTTGTTGTCCGTGAAAAGTGCTGAAAGGTAAATCCCCGTGTTAGATGTGAAAATATCGGGAGCGGTAGGGTGGAGACATCAGAGAAGCAGCGGGGGTGGTAAATAGAGCCAGAATAGAGCCAGAATATTTCTCACATATAACACCGAGAATCAAAGGGCTTATTCAACCGAAGCAGAGCTGGCGAAGTTTTAAAGTCTGTAACCAAGATGGTTTTGGTGAGTTTAATTTTATCTTTTATCAAAGTACTGTAAGTTGGTGGCTTAGGATCAACAAAATATATTTATATTCTTAAACAAAAAAGTCGATCTCTTCCCATAATGTTGTTGGACAAAAACATTTCTATAGATTAATGTTATGGTCTTAAGTGTGAATTGTTTTAATGTATGTTTTTTTTTGTTTACTGTCAGTTTGGTGTTGATGAACTTATCCGAAATTAAACTAGCATCCAAAAATGAACCAGTTTAAACAGATTTATATGTTGCTTACAGTAAACCTTTTATTCAGCCTGCCTGTACTGGCATAAGCAGCAAAACTCTGCTTAGTGATTGGACATTTAGTCCTGAAATGCCCCTTTATAAAATAGTTAATTTCTCTGCTAACATTTGCATGTGCACAGTCTTGTAACTTTGACTTTGACAGATATCTACTAACAAAGTAGAGCGTAGTTTGTACTGTTGATTAAAATGTGGGAGTTCCTTGTCTGCAGGTGTTACTCAAACAGGAGGGCAGAGGCCACAACCAGGTGACGAGGACCATCAACCCCTCCACCATGCTCTCACTGCCAGAAGGAGGCACCTATATCATTGAGGTGCGCTCCCTCAGCGAAGGGGGAGAGGGAGCGGTCAGCTCCCAGGTTCGATTGGTCACCTCCTCCGGTAAGCCGGTTGGTCTCCTCCCCTCTCAGCCGCACACTCCATTACATGACCTCTGAAAGCCGATCTCTATGCACAGGCTGTTTTCTCTTTGTAGCAATCTTATGTTCCCCCTTAATTGAGTCGCCACAGCTGTTGTGCGAGCCAAGTTTTCTTAGGCTAATACTGTTTTAATTACATCGCCCACACAAGCCTTCCTACTCTTGCACAGCCAATTAACTTCTGAGCAACAGGACGAGCTGAAAGTTTGCAGCCCCGCGTGTGACATGACCAGCAAGCTTCTCGGGGGCGATGGATTTCTGCTCTGTTTCCTTCACTTCCTTTTTTATTCTTTCTTAAGCAGGAAAGACTTTCATCTAAGTGCCAAACCCCATTCATTAAAAAGATCAATGGAGTTATCCAGCATTGAAAATGTATGCATTTCGGACATTTGGTTTACCATCTTTACTTTCATCGGTATTAACTCTCTCTCTCCTCAAAGTGCTGTATCGGAGGCAGCTGGACGTGTTCCAGCGTCTACAATGCAGCACTCAGAATTACCGTGACATGGATGACCTGAGAGCCTTCATCAACATCTCTCTCTCTCTCCTCCGTCTCTTAGGTGTTCGAGCAAAAAGCAACCAGTGCTCAGTGCACCGCCTGCCACAGAGCCTAACATGGACAGCACTGCTCCTGGTTCTTCTGGTGCCTTCAGCTTCCTGGTGAGGCCACTGTGCCATCCTCATTGTCATGAAGGGAGCCACCGGTCTTCCGCTCCCTTATTCCCTCTGACTGCCTGCTTGCTTTGGCCTTACTCATCCCAAAGGGCCGGAGGCCTGCCAACGGGGGTTTAGTCTGCCAGTTAACATGCAGCCCTTCACCGTTCATCCTTGTACGTTCCCTGTTTCTTTCGAGGCCCTGGACATTTTATCTGCACATTTTCTTTCCAACATGACGGTAGTGTTGTACTGTAGTGTACATTGTGTGGAAAGATTAATCATTTACTTTAACATCATGTGTTCCTCTCATTGACTGGCATCTAACCACCTCCAGACGGCTCCTACAGCTCTGGGACTCTGCAGAGCGTGAACAATTCCTCGAAAGCTGCTGTGGTAGTAATACAGGGATCAGCCGGCCTGTTTCTTTTCATTACTTATCTGCATCAATTTACCCCTTGGCTGCCTAACAAGCAATGCAGCAGAAGCTCAGTAGAGATAAGTGCATTGTTTTCTTATTCACACATTGAGGAGAAAAAAAAGTTTTTTATGGAACCGAGAATCTTACTATTTCCAAGACTTGCTTTTTGTACATTGTGTTACCTTTAGAGAAAAAAAAACACAGTGTTGTGTGTCAGCTATGTCAAACTCTCTGTTTTTGGTAGTGGTTAAGCAACGCTTGGTGATACAGTTTGTTGACTGTTGGATGTATGGAAGTAGGAAACAGGTGCTTACCTGTAGTGCCCAAACACTAGACAAAGACAACTCTGTAAGGACTCTTGGTATCAGTACAAATAAATGTGATGTATATTTTTTAAATGCTTGTTGTTTGTAATTTCTAACTGCTATAAATAACAATTGATCCGTCTGTTTCATAATTAACTAATTAATCATGTTCTCTGCACAGAATGTTTCTCAAAGCCAAAGGTGACATCCTCAAAAAAGATATTCAGTATACAACAAATAAAAGCATCACATCACATGTTTGAGAAGGTGGAGACATAAAATGTTTGGGTGACATTTTATAATAAGTATCATTAATAAATGGTACATTTATAGTTAATTAAACGTCAGTCGATAGTTTATTGACCATTTATTAAGAAGTTGTTAAGGTTTATAAACCTCAGTTGCAACTTTACAATAAACAATTGCTTAATAAATGGTTTATCAAGTATTCCATTGTTTGTTAACAGTCAAATAACTATTAATTAACTACAAATTTACCTTTTATTAATGATGTATTGGCTGATTACAAAGTGATAACCAATGTTTGCCATTTTTGTTCTATAAATAGCAAACAATGAATAGTGGGGTTGTTTCCGAAACTGATACCAGTGTTGGAAATGCCTCCGATACTGCCTAAAATGCTGGAATCAGTACACGAGTCTATGCACAGACCAGCTACCACATCATTTATTTCTTAAAAATTGGACCCTGCTACTTCTGTGCAGCATCCAATTGGGAAGAAAAAAAATGGTATAGGTACGTCCTTGAATTAACAGGTAATAAATGACACTTTCGCTCTGAATTGCATCTAAGTTTGTAAGATGTCACTGGTCTAACAGTTCTGTCAGATGATTCTGCACTTCAAAAACACCTCACCTCATGAGTTATCCAAAGTCCAGGTTGATTGAATTCCACACACGTGGAATTAGAGGCCACGAAACTTTGTGTGATAAAAGAAGCATTGCGGAGCCAAATGGGGTAACATCAAGAGTATCTCTCCCTCCTCTCCGGCTCCTCTCTTTGCCTTGTCTGCACTAAAAGCTTATCTTTCACTGGGCAGAAATCCAACTGAATTTGCCTCAAGTGTAATTAATGTTAGAATGGAGATCTGAAGTCCTAAAGCCTGTTTGCATGAGCGGACCTTTCGCTCGCCGTGCCTCCAGCTCCCTGGACTCTCCATTAGAGTCAGAGTAACCTGGCTCACCCGCTCAGGTTCAGACAAGGGTACCAGCTCAACCACAAGAGATAGGACCACACGGCGAAACAGAGGACGAACACTGCTCCAAGCATCGTCTATCCCGTGGATGCTCCTCTTCTCTCAGACCTCTGTGTTTTTTGGTTACATTCAGGAGGGGAGGATGGTGAGGTGGGTCTCCTCGTTCTAACTTGTACATCATTTCTGTCTGTAGTGCAAAGCATTAAGCTGTTTAATGTGGATGGAGAGGGTTTTTGCGGTGCTTTTAGCCTGTTCAATGACGTCGGCTCAAACACATGCCTCCACACAAGTGCTAATGTACCGACCTTTAATTATTCATGCAGCACCTGCCTGTGTTGGCGCATCTGATTTATGATAATGGATTATGTATCCTGCAAGGGGACCCATTTGGTTCGGAGAGCCAGAAGCTATAGTGTCAGCAATTAAAACACGAACTCCCCTTAGGTTAATGTCAGTGTGTGTGTGTGTGTATGTGGGTGTGGGTGCGGGTTTGTGTGTGTGTACATGTGAGTGTGTGCCGGGATATACTGTACTTTTTAGTCATCTACAGTATGTTATGTTGGATGATTTTAGAGCTGATGTTTATGACTTCAGATCAACATAGTCAGTTTTACAGTTTAGATTTCCAGACTTGCAAGTGAAACTTTATGAAACCAGCTTCTATTAATCTATTAAAACTGTTCCACTAAAATGTTTTTTTTCTTTCACTGACTTAAATATAGAGGTTGTCCTGTTTTCTGTCATTATCTGTTTTTATTAATCCAATGTTTGAATGTCTCACTTTTGTCCTTGCTTCTTTGTGATTTTGAAGACAAAGAGTGAGATCAGTACAAGTTTTAGGTTCAAAGGGGCCAGATTTTTGGCTTAAAACATTCAAAAAATAAACTAATATCATCAACAGAGATCTACAGAGATGTCTTCTGAAGTTATCATGCTAACCAGCTAGCCTTGGCTCCAGTCCTGTACTTGTTTAAACAAGTAAACAAAATTAATATCTATTTTCTTGCCTAATTGAAAAATACAACCGTACACCTTCTTTTACCAAACTAAGAGAGGCTCAGTCAATGTATCGCTACACTTCATTCGTATATAACACTCGTTCGATTTCGTATTTGAAACCTCTGGTTTGGTCTAAAATAAATCCTCAAAACACCAAGTATTTTGCACGCACTACACGCCATCTGTTGTCCGCTGCTAATGCTCCTCTCCTGCTTCACGCCTCTCCTGTCCTCACCAGTCACGTCCTGGTCAGTGCCGCTGCAAATCACCTATGTGCTGTATCCGCTGTCATCAAACTGGCCTCTGAGGGAAGCTGGACATAACACTGGGACCGGACATGTGATGACTCCTTGGCTAACTGAGCTAGCCAAGAGTATAGTGAGCAGCAGTTGTGGTTGCTCTGGTGCTTCCCCTGTATATCCTTGGAGCTACATTGAATTCTAGCCACATCTTACACATTGCCCCTTTAAAGGAGTCACACTCCGCTGGAATTGAATTAACCTCTTGCCTTGATAGGGTTAGCAACACACATAATCTTACAGCTACCCTGAAGCTGAGGGATTCGACATCGCTGCTCCAAGGACACTTCAACGGGAATGACACCGAAGGACATCTGCACCACTTTATATATCATCTAGTGCGAATGCAATAAATATATTATTTTGAGTATACATTTTGACAAAGATGGTCTTATCATGGGATTCTGTTAGTGGAAAGTTTCTCTCCTCTCTTTCCTCTTCATGCCGACAGTCTGAAACCGTAAAAAACACAAGAACAGGGACCCATCTGCACCGAAACAAATGCTTCAAATATGCTACCCCAGCAAGTATCAGTTAATACTACTTCTGTCTTCATCCATGCCCACATGTCCTTTAGCCTCCTAAAGTCAAGTATTAAATTGTCTCAGTGGCGTCGTCGCTGGAGTATCTGCTCTGTGATTGAGAGCTGAGCTGTGACTTTGCTTTTCATGCGGGTCAAAGTTTAACACTCATCCTGAAATTGCCAGAAGAGTAGAGCCCTTCAACAGATGCTGCTGCTACAGTAAGAGGAAAAACTGTAATATCACACTGTAAGAGACAGAGTCTGTGCGACGTGTTGCATTTGACGGTTCTGTTTGCAGAATAAGTAAGCTGCAAAAACTGTTTTATTTTAAAAGCTGATACTGTAAATGACATAAGGGAACACCACAACGAAGATCGGTTTAAATGGGGTAATACTAATGCAGCGTGTGTCTCCGTGTGTGTTTTCTAGGAATTGTCTTTTTCAGGACCACACACAGTTTCCTATGAATTAAAAACCATAATTGTGGTTTCGCCCTAATTCAATTTCATCTGCCATTTTTCTCAATAAGCTTTAATTAAGTGTTCCCAATCCATAATTCTCTACCAATGTATGTCTGGTTAATAGTCTATCAGTTTAATTAAAAGCTTGTGTGTGATGTGAGACCTTCTGTGGTAATGAAACACTCTCCAGACAGATGATTTCTGAACCGTTGAATGAGATATCAACTGATGAGTTATTTCCTGTCTTAGCTGAGACATTTTGTAGTTTTTTTGGTCTATAAATGTAAAAATAGAAGTCTTGGGACTTCTAGTACCGCTGGCTGATTTGTGTTTGCTGTTGGAGTTTTTTTTGATGTTTGGATTTTCGGCCTGTTGGTTCCCCCCCCCCCAGCAGCAGCAGAGATGGCAGAGAATGAGAATTAGGGAAGTGGGCCATGTTCTGTTGAAGACTGTGAACAGAGGGATTAAAGGAGCAGCTTTGCAGGGAGAGTCAACATCCAGCATTGTATTGCTCTAGTCCAGTAATTATTGAAGTTATAATTGAAGTTGTCTTTTGACCTCTAAAGCCAGCTGTGCTGTCAGGAAGCCTCGGTGCACTCTGTGCTCTTCTGTTGAGCTTGGCCAGACATAAAGAATTCATGCCTTTTCCTGTGTCTGTTTACAGTCCTCTCATTGAACCGGCAACAACTTATTCATCAGACTGTAATTCTCTCGTTTTGCCAAAGGAGGTTACATTAAAACCTGGATACAGCCACGGAGACGGAGCCCTGGTCATTCCAATGAGAGCTGCTCGATGGAGCATGAAGCCAAAATGGCTCGACTTCTTTGAGATAAAAATATCTGGATCTTCCGTGTTGTGCTGCCAGTAGAGCGTGCGCACTGGAAACTTCCGCCAACCAAGATGGCTAACTTCCGATTTAGCACCCGTCTAACTTGAATGTGGATAAAATAATTTCATTGTGCGACTCTTCCAATTTTTGGGAAACTCTTCTTTCACAATGTTAGCTTATGCAGAGTCTTTTTGGGCCCTGGTGCATCATGTAATGTTGTGATTACACGGTTTGGCCACTATGAAAGTTGGCTTCCTGGGGACTTGCATGTGCCCCACTAGTTACCAGACAATGATCAGTTGGTGGGCCAGTCAACACTTTAATCAAGAGTTCACAGTCTCTTTGTTTAGACATCTTGATGACTGTTAAAGAAACATCCTCAATCCCAAAATGACTGAATAGGTCGATTGCCAATGATGACTCCCAAATGTCATATATAGCTGTTGGACAGTACAAGGGACAAGCGTTCCAGACCTTTGTTGCCACACTCTTAAAAATATAAAATGATCTCAGCTTGGTGAGATTTAGGCACCAAAACTGCTTATTAATGTTCAGGAAAAGTGTGGGAAAGAATGGTTTCACACAGGACATGAACAGCGGTCTCCATCCAACCATCCATCCATCATGACCTCCTCAGTTTCTTGACCTTGTCGCTCTTTATATGATGTCACCTGAATTCCTCCACCGCAAGGTCCTCAGGTCACTGCAACAATAAGTGTAAACATGGTTCATGCAAAATCCTTTTGTTTATCATGAATCACCTGACTTTCTGTAGTGTCTTACCGAGGAAAATATGGGACACGAGGGTAAAATAGACATTTAATGAGCTGCAATTAAGATTTACTAAGTAAGCTCCTCGGGGGATGAACCTATTACATGTTTTGCCTTCATGTTGTCCACTTAACACACAAGATATGTCTTTATGTAGCTTGCAAACTGTAGCTCTGCTACATTCAGAGTCCCAGAAGGATAAACCCTTGTGATTGTAATGACCCAGTGGCCTTTCCTCTACTGCCATTCTCATAGAAAACTTCACATTTTAGTTGCAGTATTGAAGCTTTGCGTATACAGTAGAACAACTTCCTGTATAGCGTTTGTTAGAACATGTTTGCATTGTGAGCTCAGCAAGATAGTTTGTAGTATTTGAAAGAGTGTTGGCTTTCATATGTCTGCTGTTGTCTTTGATACTGTTTGATATGTTTGAAAGAAAAGAGAGAACTGCATAATTTACAGCTTTATTCATAGTAAGACGCTTCTGTACAGTGTCAAGTCAGGATGGTTTTAGTAGTCCCAGGAATTCAAAACACAATCTTCATCAATCATGCAGCATTTAAAACTAAACTTGGATCCACATGTTGAAGACTTTGGTTCTATTTTTTTTTTCTTTTTTAAACAAATGCTCCCGCCTGTTTAATGGCAGATGGTGTATTAGAGGGAAACTTCTTAAGATACGCCAGCTAATTTGATATACTGTGAACTCTCCCTCATAAGAAATTAAAGCCGAAGTGCCCTGCTGAGAAGCCTCATTAGGGAGACGCATTTAAGAGTAAATCTGAGAGGAAAAAAAGACAAATCTTGTTGATTAAACTTTCCACCCCTTGTAGATCAGCCCTTGTGTTTTTCTGCTCCTGAACATTTGCCAAATATAAAAACTGAAATGGAGCAATGGGATGCATTGTACAACTCTACTTTCCCAGAGCTCTATCTCTATTGAAGTGAATCGTGCCCTGACATACTTTCAACCACAAACTGAATACTATAAGGCTCAGAAAGCACGGTTATTGTAAGGCATGCGTGAGGCTGCAAGGTGAATACTAAACCAAAATGGGACTTTTCTGAGCCACGTTTCTAACAGACAATATTCCCAAAATCGTGCGGTTTGTCATGCCGCTCCAAAGAAATCATCGTTTTCATTCAAGAATTTCCTCTGCAGCTGTAAATCCTCTCAGGAAGTGAAAGTCACATTCGGTGATTTGTTTATACAGATTTTGGAAGCCGGCCAAACCCCTCTGCAGATTGGTGAAGGTGCTGATTCAATTTGGAGATCCAAGCTACTTTTCTCCGGACCCATTGTGCGCGGAAATATAATAGGAAGGATTTGTAAATCTGGGGATAATCTAAGTGCGATGTATATAGGAGGATGAGGGCTGCATAGGGAGATTTAAAGGTTAAGAGAGAGAGCAGTCATCTCAGCGCAGACCTCTGCCAAGACCTTATAATCCCCCCAGTTAACTGCCTTCACAGTCAGTAATGTACCATGTAGATATCAGAACAGTCACAGGAAGGTGACCAAAGTTTCACTTGTCTGAGGCACTGCAGCGGAGGTCATGGGGTCACGCAAATAAAAAGGTTTCCTCCCTGTGGAGGAGTAACCCAATGTTTGTTAAAGTGTAGTCAAGAGGAAATATGCACAAACAACTGAACATTTCTTTATGTCGCAACCTTTCTTTAGGTTCAGTTTTCTATTCTTAATCTGACAATGCTGTGCTTATGATCTGTTCAGGTTTAGACACTTGGTTAGGGTCAGGAAAACATCGTGTTTTTGGCACATATGGTTCCATTGGGACAAAAACATGCCTGGAAATTTGGTCAGTGGTCTCTGGCTTGGCAGCTGTCTTGCCAAGCTGGACCACAAACCGTCATATGCTGGTAATGTGAACGCGACATGTAAAAATGTCGATATGATACATACGACATGTAACAAAAGTCTATATAAAACCAAATATCTATCATCTATAATGTAGACAATGTAAATTAGAGACATTTGCATGAGATTAAGATCATGTAAAATTACCAGAGGTCCCCAAGTAATACCAGTCCAGTGTGAAAATAGAATCGAAAGTCATCAGCTCACCACTAACAAGCATGAATATGTCCAAGCCGTCCATCACATGGAGCTGACTGCACTGCAACTACTCTTAAGGTCACGACTCCGGTAATACATAAATGTATCAGCTTGTTAACTGGTGGGAGGTGGTGATAAAGCTGGCTCAGTGTGAGTTTCCCTTAATCACTGCAAACTTTTGACTTCTGGGACGGAGCAAAGTAGTTAAGCTTCAAAGTTCATCTACCCAACTTTGGGAAACTACACTCGCACTTCTTATTTATTATTCTTGGCGAGAGAAAAGATTATTTTGTGTATGCTGTTTGGACTGGTGCTGCTGAGGGTTGTTAGAATATTTTACTTTTTTATCATTGGTTCATGGGTTTGCTCATATCCATTTTAGAGTTTGACTCTGAAAAGTGTCAGGCCTGACTTTGACTGGCACTGTAGCATTAAAATCTGACAGATTATTACATTATTGGAGAAATACAGCTGGGGCTGATGGGAATTCAACCATGGATAAAAGAGGGCTTTTTGGGGTCACAATGGATGATCTTAAATGTTCAAGAAATGTGCTTTTCCAATGCTTTATAAAGAAGGAAATGAATTGATCTCTCAATCCAACAACAAACAAACTGGCAATAGTCAAGACATAACCTCCCTAACAGAGGTTACAACCACCATTTCTGAGAAAAATGTTCCTCACTCTCTGATGTATCATCGGATCTTTCCACAGAAGTTATGGCAACAGGCGACCAGATGAAAAACACCACTACTTTCATAGAACAAAAAAAAAGTTAGATGCTAACTAAACTACATACAAAACTCATTATGTAATAAAAATGTCATGTGTTGAAAATGTGTATCTTGAAGTGAACACGTATGTAACGCTGTGATCCGACCCGCTCACTGAAGTTACAAAGTGCAGGAACAAGTGATGGAGGACAGAGTGGCTGAGACAGAGACACTGTTCACCCTATTACAAGACACTGGCCCATCAAAATGACTTTGGAGCTGTTATTTTAAGGTAATAAAAGTTAGATAATGTTGCTTTAAATAACCACTCTGAGCATTAACATCTGTGCAAGATTGTATGGTCGTCCATCCTCTGGGTCTGGAATCAAGTGTAAAGAAGAGGCCGCAGTTATTTCATTGCAGTTTTTTTTTTTAAATTCATAGCTCAGATTTCTTAAATGGGAGCGAAAGCAAAACTTTCCATTTGGAGCGCAGAAAATGTGAGAGGGCTGAGCATCTGTGAAGAAAACAGCCAAGTAACTCACCAGAATGTCACACGCCGGAGTTTTTGACATTTGTCACCAGTCTGAATGTCAGCGAATGCTGGGTGCAGATGGTCACATCTAATTGTGTCTACGTGTCCTCGTGGATTTAAGCATCTCAAAACAGAATAACGTGCTGTTACGGCCACTGAAAATGACATTCACCTTTAATGGTTCACCTGTGAGCTGCTGTGTGTTGACACGACTGTACACATTTCTCAGAGGTGTCCTGTGGTCTACAAATTACACCGCATCAGTCCAGCTACACAGTCCCCTTTGTCTTGATTATATTCAGCTTTTTTAACATCTTAATAACAACTGGATCTGAAGGTAATACCCAATGTTTTATTCATTGCTTTTAGATTCAGATGAATCAAAGTCTCATCAGTTCCTTTAATGCACTGGCTCTTCTGGATTGAACTGTCCTGACCTGTCGCTAAGACTCCCGCTGCAGCCCCCCTCCCCACCCTCCGTTTTCCATAGAGGGAGGAGAGAAAGGTAAACGCTGGGTTTATCCTTGGTCTAGAGCCCGGCTGTGCAAGGGAGCATCCAGTTCATCGCTTGGCCTTTTACAGCTTCATTGCCTACTTTACAGTAAAGCCAGGTGCAGCGAACCTTTCATGGTGCTGACATATTACCTGATTTAAAGATTCCCTGGGTGGTAGGCCACAGTAAAACCCGGATCAGTTGAGGCAATCTGAGGGTTCCTTCAAAGTGAAACTAAGTAATAAAACAGTAAAGAGGCCACACTCTCCTCGTCTCAGTGCCGCTTTCTGACGTTCTTCTCCAAGTTTAAATTGGCTGGATTATCGGAAAGCCCCATATTTGCCGATGTCAGACTGCAGTGAAAGAGACCTGATAATTTCCATGACGGACAGAGAAAAAGTTGAAGCACTTTCACACTGGCGTCCACCGAAGTTGTGCTCTTATCTTAGCTCGGCTGAAATGCGAATGATTTTTCAAAAGGCATTCGCAGTTTGCAAAGTAACAACAGCTGTGTCATTTCAGTACTCGTTTACTTCAACAGCGACTGTCTGACTGTCACTCTGGCGTTGACTGTGCTGGCAAAGCCGTCGCTGAAAGAACATTTCAAGTTATTCAATGGAACTTTCTTTGTTTCACGGCGCATGAAATCAAAATGTATTATCGAGCACGCTGTGTGGAATGTATAGAACGTAAACCACTCATTAAATCTGATCTCAGTTAAAGAACAGACGGAACAGCGACAGTGTGTGTTCACTCTATTCACAGTGATTCAATTAGCTACTCACTCCCTTAGAGATGTATATGTTGTGAAAAGATGAATAAGCTGATTGTGTTATGTTATTCAGACGGACTGTAAACACTAACGAGATGGAAAGGATTCCATACAAAGGATGAAAGAAAGGATTGTGCATAAAGTTTTATGACATAGAGCTTTAAAATGCATAAACAACATGTTTATCATGCAATTTTTTCACCTTTGCTTTTCAGCCCACAGCATGTTATTGTGTAAAACATGTGACACACAGGTGGGAAAAAGTAATTAACGTGTGCACCAAAGTGGCAGATGATGATGTTCAATTCAAAGGTCTCTTGTGGGACGTGTGAAATATCCAACCGATGGTGTTGCTTGTCCTCACTGAGCTTTGTTTGATTTGCAGCAGAATATGAAACGCCTCTGATGTACAACATTTCATGGATAAAGACTGTACATTATCGTTATCAAATCAGTTTGAATATGCACAGAGAACAAAAAAATATAGAAATGATCGCGCTCACCTCGAGTCTATTGTCTATTGTCCTATCAGTTAAAAATTAAAAATGACAATAAAGGATGCAAGAAACAAATGCCAAGGAGAATGATACATTTGCTCACAGTTGCATGGCCCTGATAGCTCGCCCTGGTTAAGCGTGCGCCTCGTGTACGGAGGATGAGTCCTCAGCAGCAGCCTTGGTTTGATTCCAGCCTCTGGCCCTTCGCTGCATGTCTTCCCCTTTACTCTCTCCGGCATTTCCTGTTTGACTCTCTGGCTGACCAGTCTCAAAAAAAGGTCAAAAACTCCCAAAAGCAATATTGAAAAAAAGAAAAAAAACAACCTCTACTGTTAAACAAGACTGTATTAGTCTTTACAAAAGCTACCTGTTAGGTTGATTAGTTTTAGGTGTATTTGCAGAGGTGTTGAGATATATATCACTGAAATGTTTGCTTCCACCGCAATACAATGGAAGTTTGTGGTGCTCACAGTAACAACATTTCAACACGAAAAACATTTTCTGGATAACTCACAGACCTCTATGTGAACAGTTTTCACTGGAACCTCTTTCTAATAAAGAAATAGTTCCTATGAGAGCGGTTTGAGCGCGCCCAGGTTTCTGTAAAGATACACTGATGTTGACATTTTTCACTGGAACATGAATGAAATGACCGTCATTGTATTTTTCCTCCTCGATACCGATTCCAGTACCTGAACTTGCCCACTGATTGATGTAGTGTACCTATCTGATGCCAGGGTGTTACATTATTAATATTGTTTAATATATCACAGCTGGATACTACTAACCCTTTATGGATGTGATATGACTGCTGTCATTGTTGTCTGGCCGGCTAAACCCTTTGAAAAAAAGTACAGAGAATGAATGCCATCAATGTTATTTTATAATCCAGTTTGACAGTCAGTCGTGACTAAAAGAGAGCACAGAAATCAACAACGTTTGCTGACATGTGCTTGCTCTTCATGGATATTGTGTGCAGTAAGAAAATCTGTTAAGTTGCACACAGGTGTGCAGGACGCTGCTCAGAAAACAGCCAGCTCCCACTTCAGGGCTAATAAATTATGTAGTATTGGATCGGAGCGTAGACTTGCATACTTGATACCTGATCCAGCATTTTAAGCTGCACCAGAGGCCTTTCCAGTGCTGGTAACGGTATTGGAACAACTGTGACTGGGATGGCGCCAGAGGACTGAATCTGAAATAAAACCAAAAAATTGTCATTTTGATCACCCAAGCTTTTTAACGGTTTTCAAGTCTGAATCTAATCTTCATTCTCTTTGAGCAGAGGGAGTACTTCACGGTGTAAACTAGCCGGCCACAGCGGGTCATGTCGGTGTACATCTCACATGCCTCGCAGGCAACCAACATCTAAAGGGAGGATACAACAATGATACTTGTAGAATCGATGCCGGCGTCGTTACCGTACAGACTGCCAATACGCTCAAGGCTCCAATCGTTCACCTCTGATGTCTTACACACAGTGTTGTCAGAACGTCTTCCCTGTATGACAGGTGCACACCATCAAAGCCCAACAGCAACCCGAGGTAGAGTCCCGTTTGAGCTGCGGGTTCCTCCCGGACCGGAGAGTGAAAACAGGTATGCACACGTGCCGCAGAATCAATACGCGAGGAGATTGCAGCTCTAAGAAAGAGCGTGATGAACGAGACGGACTCGGGAGTGATTGAGCGTGTCTGCTCTGATGGTGGTGCATTTAAATTGGGCTGTGCATGTAAATGTTTTCCCTTAATTGGTAGCCAGAAGAGGTTTATCACCCGAGGTGAATACAGATCTGCAACACAGGCAACTGAAAAGAAATTCAATTCAGATTTAATGAGCTGTAGGCTGGAAATCTCGGTTTACGCTCGTAGGCTGAGTGGAGAGCCACTTCTCTTTGTACTGAGACGTAGAGATTTTCTCTTTTTTTTTTTTTTAAACTCCGGTGATTAATGTCCTATGTTTGACCTTATTGACTTGAAGCTCAAATGAGGAAATTGCTCTCAAGAGTGGTGCACTTTACCCTTCGTTCAGGCCAGCATGTCACATGCACAGATCGTGTTTCCCTGTGTGGTAGATTAGTCGGACTGATTTTCCCGTGCGGAGGAAAACAGAGCCCGGATTAATGTTGAGGATGCACTACAAACAGCTGGGACGGGCCACCTGTCTGTTCAGGTGGACCGGACATCAAGGTCTTCACCGTTGAGAGGGCCCCTTGATTAACGTCATCTCGGAGACCAATCAGCGCGTTAGACAGCTCCTTTATGGTCGAGACAAAGCGTAGGCAAGAATACATGACAGGAGTGAGCCACGGGGAGCTGGGAAGTAAAGATCTGAAAACAAAGCAGATGCCCATAGTGAGAGAATTACAATAAATCATCAAATAATAGTGGGTGCTGTCGGAGCCAGCGTCGTCACACATCACAGCGTGCGAACCCCTCACAGTAAATGAGACGCCTCTCGTTTCGAAATGGCCGCGCGCACATGTTTGATGCCGCACGCGAGGAGATAAGCGCATTGTTGAGACACCATTTATCCATTTTAACAACTGAGAAGTCTTATCAGGGTTGCGGGGAAAAAACAATTTGACTGCACAAAAGGAAAGTGATTTATGGATATCCGCTTTATGTTGGTGAAATCTAAATGATCTGATCCGGCAGTGAAATTGAAATTATTGTAAAGGCACTGCATGGCAGCGCCAACGTCAACCTCATGGACTGATAGATGGCTGTAATAAAGTGCAGCTGTAACGTGGCATTTTTTTTCCTGAAGGTTATGAATAAAATTGAGATTTTGCATGAACGTGCTCGATATGAAAACGGCCATTTATCCTTCAAAAACAGAGCCACTGAAATCAATGGAGCCACTGATTTGTTTACTGTATCGCACACTGGCATAAAATCAATGTAATATGGGGTTTCTGAATATCCTGCTGGATGTCTTTACTTGTGCAATTGCTGGATAATCTTCTGAGAATTCCTCTGGGTTTGTTTCAGAGCGGCTGTGTAGTTTGTTCTAAGTGGTTCAGTTACAGTGCTGTCCACGCCATCGGAGCGACTGTGTGATTACGGCGCGCTCTTCTGCGGCTCTGCGTAGCCTGCTGGACCGCTGGAGCTAATCTCAGTTTAGCATTTTCCACACAAAGGCCGTCTTTGTGATTGCTCAAACAATGGACGACCACGAGAAGCCTCAGATCGGGCCGTTTGTAATAAACAATGACATGCAGCCCCCAGTTTCAATCTTTCAGAAATGGCGGTTTGTGCATGTAAGCCGCAGCTCAATTGGTCTCCCGCCGGACTGTCCCCGAGGCCTCGGTCCTTTGGCACGGACACCGATGTGGTTGGGATTAATTTTGTGCAGACAGAAGTGGCAGCTACATATCTATATTCATTTTGACACAATATATGCTTCGAATAAGAGTAAGAAGTAATAAACCAAGAAGCTAGAGTAAATGTCTGTTTTGAACGTTCGTGCAAATCTCAGATGTGTTGAAACCTTCAGCTTTACTCTTCTTTACTGTTCAGTTTTCAGTTTTATGTTGTGACAACGCTGTGTTTTAGGTCTGATGAGGTTTAGGCACAAAAACCACTTGGTAAGGGTTCGGAAAAGATCATGTTTTGGCTTAAAATATTAGTTCTGGTTTGGTTTTGCCACAAACACGGCTGAAAAAATGTCCCAACATCTCGCTCATCCTCGTACCTGAACGACTGAATTGGTCGATCGCCAACAACATCTGCACCGGACCTTTGACGTATAGTCGCAGTTGGTTGGGTTTAGCCAAGAAAACTACTTGGACAAGTCTACAGTTATAAGTCCCCTCTTTATACTGTACTACTTCACATGACTTTGGTCACCACAAATGCAGCTGGAAGATTTCCTGATATCTCGTTAAAAACTCCTGCTTCTGTCATTACAGACAGACTGCGAAATGTCTTGACATCGCCTCAACGTACCGGGTTTATCACATTTAACAGGGCTGGAAAAAAACTCTACTTAAAGATATCCAGTTTGTCATTTGAAACATGGTCTCAAACAATGGTCTCTGTATTAGCAGCCATGTCACCTACCTGTCACAATCATTCCTTCCTTCTCCTGTTTTCGCTCCACACACTGAACAGTCCAGACAGACTCTGATCACACAACATCTCCTCGCAGTGATGAAAACCTGCGGCAAGTTTGCAGTTCTGGCATAATGTTATAACATGCTTAGCATTTCCACCGGGGCCTGTTGAGTTTCACACTTGGTTTATCATTCACGCCGTGCATACTAATGAACCCTGTTCTAACCGACGAATCCTGTCTTCACCGGCTATTTATAGTTTTTCCCAGGATTAAAAAAAAAAAAAAAAGCAGAGAGATTTATTGAACAGAGCTCTGAAATCTAAGGAAAAGACAAACAAAAAGTTTTACTTTGACTGAGACCATTTCCAGAGAGAAACATGAGAAGAGCATTAAAAATGTAGTAATTCAGTGGGCCTGTAGCAAAGACCGAGGGTTGGAAACGAACCATCAGCCGTCAGTGAGCGGAGATCGAATCTGGCCTGGGAATCTTTTATAAATCTTCCTCTTGTCTCCCTCTTAATGTTGCTCTGCTGCTTGGTTGTATAATGAATACAAAGGTATATCTGTCTCCTCTTCCTCTGTAAAACATGTTTTTAGAGATGAGTGGTTCTCACAGGACAGACACACTACAAACATACGATGATTTTATGAAAAATGACAGATTGATGTAGGTTAAAGTAGCCAGCAGTACATGAAGTAGTTAAAATGAGCTCAACCTTAAACATGCAACACATTAACGCAGCAGTAATATTAATCTAAAACTCCTCTCCAGCCACATTTATGTTTTTTTTTGCCCTTCAGTGCTATTCTCCTCTTCATCCACCACATTCCCTTGGACCATCCCTCCTTCCCTCATCACCCAATGATCCCTCCCTTCCACACACCTGTTCCCACTCTCCCTCGTCAGCCCTGCGGATACTAAACCAGCCCATTCCCTCTCAGATTCTGCCAGTTCACTCCTAGTTGCCCTTTGTAGTGTTTGAGTTTCTCTTATTGCTCCCTGTGAACCTTTCCTGTCTGCATGTGAGCGTCTGAAATAAATGGCTGAAGTTATCCTGCTGCCTCTCTTGACTTTGACTGAAACACAGCATTCGATTTGAAATGACAAATGTTCTTACTGTCGCTACTTTTTGAATTATCTGCTATCGATGTAAATAAATACATACACCTACATGTTACTCATAATAAAAACTAATTAAGATGAAATGTTGATGCGAGAAAGGTAGCTGCTCAGCTGCAGTTACATTGATGCTTATTTTTATCCTAGAACTTCCAGAAAATCCAGATGTTGTTTTCACCGCTCGAGAGCTGCTGTCAGAGTAAATGCGGCTCGTCGTGCTGTAAACTGACGCATTAGACATCTCATTGTTTCATCTGTTCAAATTAACTCATATCGCGATGTCCAGAAAGGGGTAAATAATCATTTGGAATCATTTAACTTGATTGTTTTGTATCGTTCAGCTGTGTCACATCCGTCTCTGAGCATCCTGTTTACAATCAGCAGCTGTTTCGCCGCAAATCCGCCGAGGGATTTGTCACACCTGAGTCACATCAGAATATCAGACGTCCCTTCTTCCTCCTTCCCACAATGCCTCACATTTAACAGTGAGCGATTGTTTGGAGATGCTGCGCATCAAATCACATGACACACGAAAGGTATAATCTGCTTCCAGGGAAAGGATGAATCCAGATACGTGCGGGTTGAAAGTGAGGTATTGATGTCGATGCCTTGCCTGTGAACAGTGTTCCTTATGGAAACAGAAACATGTTGAACACAGAAGTTATATCGAGCCTTTATCAGCAGATTCGAGTTACGTCCAGGTAAATATCAGAACGATTGTTTTGGGCATCCTTTGTCCCGACGTGCTCATAGAGCCTGACACCATGACAATAGGTGGATTGGAGAACCTTTCAGATTAGCATAAATCTTTAAAGTGGAGGCTGTCACTCATTTGGTCTGATTGGCATTAGTGGTGATGCGAGGCAAACGAAAAGTGGCGAGATAAGCCTTTTGTCTTTGTCTGTTAAATGCCCTGACCTTGGATTATTGAGCTTCTGTCGACTGCACTCTCCTCTCCCTGTTGCTTATTTACCAGCTTTGTGCTTGAGTAAGGGCATTGTGGTGAGGAGGCGGATGACAGTTTTGAAGCTGTCTTTGCAGACATTCAGGACGGTCATGAGTCCCGACCTGGTGGCACCGGGACTTAGGCTGGGTGTCTTCTTTTGCAGTGTCTCACATTATGTCTGTGAGGAGGAAAAATAATAACTTGACATTTTGTGAGCAGCGTCTGCTGCACAGCGAGGACTGTGGTGAGAATGCGAGAATGTGGGAATGTGGTCTTGTTTGGCCATTTCGGGGAAATGTTTTGGACAGCACTGAGAAATGGCTGGGTCCAAATGTCACACCGCCTAGTTTACTAAAGTTATGCTTGCTTGGGTATCAAAATGATTCAACTAATGCACCAAAACGTGACGTGAGTTACAAATGTGGGGGATGTTGCAGCTGCCTGTTCATCTCAGAGGCATTTTAAAAGCCTCTAATATCCAGATGATTAAATGGTGCCATGTGAAGTTACAGTATTTTATCAGATGTTAATATGTCAGCATGGCAATTTAACATGAATCTGCTGTTACAGCAACGTCAGAATTGTATTGTTTTAAGATTTTTATTGTAGACATTTTTGTTTTAGGTTGTTTGAGTTTTTCCCAACAGTCTAAATCTTTAATCCTAAATGTCACAGCCCACCAGCTCTTAGATGGATTCACCATCCAGTAGTGATTTTTAACTCCATGTTGTCCATGTCAGTCTCAGCACATGTTAAAGACAGACCGTGTAACTTTTCGAAACAGACACATCAGAATCCTTTCTTTCCTTGTGATAAAAAAAATGAGTCATTAAACAACAAATTACACTCAACAGCTACATCCTCAATCGTTCTGGTTTGACCTGTAGCTTATGGTGGCAAACTTAAACAATAATGTGTAATATCTGCCACTAATGGTCTCTTAATCAAAATAAAATCAAAGATGTTTGTCGAGTGTTGTGTGGGGACCTCCTGCTCAGTTGCTCAGAACCACCCCAGCTAGGGTGCAGAGTCGGACCAGGAGGAATAAACACTTAACCTGACTCTCGCCAGATGCATTTCGTTCCGCCTAGCTCCACTCACAAACATCTGGGATCGCTCCCGTTGGGAGGGATTTCGGCACCAGATTTTATGGTAGAGCCAATCAGGACCGCCGGGCGGGGGTTTCATAGACATGTCGAGCGGAGAAGCGACTGTTTTGATTCAGACAACAATGGCGGCTCGCATCGAGGAAGCAAGCGTCAACATTGATGCTGCTATTTCATCCGTGTTTGTCCAATCTACCCAATATTTTTTCGTTAAAAGAACGTCGCTCTCATCAACGTCACAGGTTGGTTTCGATGTGAGTGGTCGAAGTAGCACGTCAAGAAAGATGACAGACAAGTGTTTTATCCAATCGTATGCAAGGATTTTTGATAAAGGTCCAGCCTTCTGAAACACATCTCCAATGGAGCGATCCCAGATGGATGAGTGGAGCTAGGCGGAAGGAAATTCATCTGGCGAGAGTCAGGTTAATAAACACCTGGACTCACACTGGATTCTCCTCTGATTCTGAGCCTTTTACTGACAGGAGAAGAACTCACAGATTATTTTTTTTTAATCTAGATTAATAAAATTGAATAAAAATATGATTTTTAATTCTGTGTCTTTTCATTTGTCCTTATCACTTTTGTCCCTCGTCAGTATCCGTTGCTTTGTGTTAGTCACGTGGAGAACTGTAACTACCTGCCATTAAAATCCTCGTTTCTGGTACAGCGGCACATCCAAAGGAGCATGATTGAAAGGCACAGCTGGGCTGCTGTGTGGCACATGAATATGATCTGTGGGGCATCATTCTGAGTCAATCCCGGATAATATAGCAGTTGAGGCGGGTAGTGTTATAGATTTGTTGGCTCTCCTCTGTTCGCCTCCCTTTCTGCTCCGTGGCAGCATTTAACCTGTCAGATGATATTCCATGCACCACGCTGATGGACTGTGAGCATCTTAAATTAATTTGAAGGCATTATAAGCATGAAAGTGTAGGCGATATTAATATCTGCTTTGGACGGGGAAAAAAAAAAAATCGAAGACTGGTGTTCCTTTCAGTCGCATGCTTTTAGTCGTGCAGCCTCTTTTGTGGATCTGACCCACACAAAAGACTTTCTTTTTTTTCATTTCAATTACCTGCTGTAAGCTATAGGGCTCCCAGAGAGAGTTAACAAAGCTTTTATCAGTCAATCACCAGAAGTCCAGCCATGTATTTGTGTGCCTTTAAAATTGAAAGCTACGTAGTTATTAAGCCTTTCCTGCAAGAAAAAAACTCTTCTAAGGGAGCTGTCCTCAAATTTACTGCTATTTTTCAGACTTCAAATACACCCAATAACAGTTTTTTCAGTCTGACCCCCAAAGTACTTTTTGTTTCATCACCAATGGCCAAAAATTGCCTTTATGTCAGTTACTGAATGTGACATATACCTACAATATGAAACTCTTTATATTGAATTACAGTCTTAGTTCACCACATAGAGGAATTTAGCAATTATTCTAAGCCACCCAGTGTTACCACATGTCACTGCTCACTTATGTGCTTTTATTGCTTCACTCGGAAACATAATACCTCTTCTCTGCCCCCTCGGGGAACTCACTATCGCAGTGCTGCAATTTTGAATTTTCGGGAGAATTGTTTGCTTGATTTCTCCTTTAGCATGCTCAGTGAAAGTTAATCTCTTTGGCCCCTTTCTCTCTGTCAGCGGAGGGAAATATATTGGAGAGAGAAACTTCAGGTGACATAAAACTAATGGGCTTTAAATTTAACCATGAGAAGGGGGGAGATGATTGGAAAACTTTTTGAAGAATGTAAAATTATAATTCAGCGTCCCCGAGGAAGAGTCTGAAGCATCGGAGGACCTGTGTAATTCTCTCTCTGATGAAAACCCTTAATACTGATTTATCTGATCAAGAGCGTCTCAACAGCTTTCTCAGGTCTGCTTGAGGAATACTAATAAACCAGTCAACGAAAGGCTTGTTCTGCAAAGAGCTGAACAGGACTCGGGCCTTGCAAACACATCAGCTCGGATTGCAGAGTTTGATCACCGACAATTTATGGCTGTGACGGCCGGGTTGGATCAGCAGAAATAGATTTAGCGCTTACTTTTAGCCAATAACATTGCTTTAAATATAAATGCAAGAATAAACTATAAACTGTGTTAGAGCCAGTGGTAAACAGACAGACGTGTTAGAGAGGTCTCTCGACATGATGCGTTTAATTTGGTGTGATCGTGACTATTAAAACAAATCTGAAAAAAACGTGAAAAAGCTCTAAAACAATTGTAACTGAGTCGTGTTCACTCATCGTGTTTGTGTGGGATGAAAAGCTGGACGAGATTCATGGATGGGAGAGAAAGTTGATCCCTAAAACATTACCCAAACTTCTCTCGGTAACAAATAATTCTACGAAAGCTTCTAAAGCCCAGCAATTGATAGAGCTGTGGCGACATTTCCAATCAAAATGGCACTTAGAAAACGATGTCTGGTCAAAAGCACGCTGCCCAGATGGAATAAGCTGCGAGAGAGTGATGCAGTTTTAAATGCAATCTGTTGTTTTCTGTCGGGATATCAACTGGATCCTTTGCTGTTAAGTCCCAGATGGTTAAAGTGGATTGTCCAATAATGACACACGACTATCACATTATTGCGTACAACTGTTTTTTAACCAAAGCTCTTTGTAATCATCATTTTTAGCTAATGAACCGGCATGTTTGTGGTGTCGGACAGCAAGAAAAACTGCTCCAAAGAGTTCTTTAATAGTAAAGAGGTGAAAATAAGAAATACTGGTCACATCTTAGATCATATTTAATGCACAAATTTTACTTGTACTCTTCCTTTCGAACAGAACTGGAGTTTCACGGTCAAAGGGCGGGACGGGGAGCATACTTTTCTGTGCCATGAAGACAAATGATTCACTCACTTCTCGGCGACGCATCAGATGTGAAATAGTCCACTTTGAGCTAAAATTGAATCAAAGTTCTCTCTGAGATTCACACAGAATCAGAAGCAGCTGCCAGCGCTTGAAGTGGTAACTTGCATCTCGTTTTTTTTTCTTTTTAAATAAGAACAAAGGCTTCTTTCGAGCGCGGTGACTCTCGAGCGCTGTTCTCTTCGCAGCTTAACAGTTTCACATTTCCACCTTCTATGGGAGGTTTGGCGATGTACCAAAACACCCTCACAGTGTGGGGTCAACAGATGAAGGTGCCACAGAGTCATTTTTTTTTTCAGCTCTACAGTTGTGTGCTGATGTTGAGACGCCTCTTTTTTTTTTTTTTAACATTTCTGCTGTTCCACATTAAAGCAAACCTCCCAACAAAGCGCCCGAGCCGTCTGCTTACGAAGCTGCTGGAGCAGCTCGGGTAATTTATCACCTGGACTTAAAGTTGTGCCTGGGGTCTGCCTGCACAGAATCACCGCATGAAGGTCAACGGGGCAAAAAATAAAACCGCTTTGCTCCTGAGGACAACCCTTCTTATGCGCGCTGAGAAGACTTTTGTAAGTCAAGAGCTACAGATGCGGAGACACAGACGAGGCTTTCATGTGTGCTGGATCGCATTTGCTCTCTTAGCTCAACCGTTTTGGAGAGGATGTGTCCTTTACCTGACACCAGACTCGACTCAAACGCCGGCTGTGGCATTTGAAGCTAGGAAAAAAAGAAAAAAGCTTACCATCCCCAATTTTCGTTGTGCAGTGAAAAGCGATAAATGGAATCCCTGTGGACGGCCGCGTGGTTTGGAGATGCCTCTTTGTGTAAAGAGGAGGTAATCGCGCATAACCGCTCAAAAACGTCATCTGGACGCCGGAGTCATAAACAGGAGCGCGGCACTCGCCACTTTGGCAGATTGCACTGTCAGGAGGTAAACAACGGAGGGAATGAGGAAGGACTCATCTGATAGGAAATGTCAGAGCATGATTGGATTAAAAAAAAAAACCTTCTAAATTAGGGTCATTAATCATGAGCTGGGAAAAACAGTGACAGGTCTTGTTCTCGAAAGCTCTCCTCTGGAACTAAGCTGAGTGCCACCCGGAAATTGTGCAATTACCTTAATACCTGATTTAAATGAAGAGTACGCATGGCAGTGTCAATTGTTAATTGGGGAAAACAGCTCATATTATTTAGAGGTAATTGCCATCACAAGAAGTCTAGTTATCTAAACCTGCCTTTTTTTATGATGCACCCGTCTGTCTGGAATGCATAATTAACGCAACACATTAAATTCAGATACCTGATGCTTCCCTACGCTGTGCAGCGATGGCTGATGCTGAACGTCTTCCTCTGCTGCAGCCGGGGACTGTTCGCCAGCGACACACATGTCAAGTGTGACATCTTAAATTCTATCATCTCTGCACTTTCAGATGGAAAATTGAGAGCCGTGCAACGAGCAGAAACTCCACCGCACAAGTCATCATCTTTCACCCGATAACCCAGTTCAGTGCTGCAGAGTGCACACGGCAATTAACTTGGAGCAACAGTTACACTAATGTATCACATTTCTCTGCACACAGTGTAACAAACAGCACCCCCGAGGGCTGCTGCTGCAGGAATGATGACACGCGAGCTGGAATTGACGTGGGGCATGTTAGGAACCAACAACCCCCCACCTCTCCCACCGCGAGGAGACCAGGCATGCACGCTGACTACCCCACTGCGTGATGCAGCGATATCAGAGGAAATCTAATCAGAAGTTGCCTGACTTGCACATGAGTCACTGCAGAGCTAATCAATGCTTATTCTGCATGGATTATGGATATCTGTTGTGAAACTCAAGGCATTTTTTTTCCCCGTCTGAGCTGCTGATTCTCCACCAGGCAGGGCCGGAGCGGCTGTGTTCAGAGCAGGGAGAACAAGAACGAGGACGTGGGAAGATGTGTGTTTCATATCTAATTTCTTCCCCCACACGTACGATTTAGTGTGTGAAAGATGTCTCGTTCACTCAGTGTGTGACAAAAGCCTGTGTGGTTCAAGCATGTTATGCTCCCAGACTCTTTACGGCTCGTGGTTGGTCTCCATAGGTGCAGTCACACAGAAAGTCATGTCATGTGCGCCGCTTCCTGTGGACTCATGTTTCCATGACTAATATGAACGTGTGAATGTCTTCATGAGAGAGAGGAGTTCAGGGACGCGGCTCTCCATCGAGTATCGTCTTAATTAAACTGAACGTCCCTCAAAGACTCTGCGGCAGCAAGCTATTTCCGATCGCAATTAGCCACGCTTCGTACAGCTAGCCATTCGTCCACAAGTGTCTGCTCGGGCAACTTTTCCGGATAATTCTTCCAACAGCTGCAAACAACTTAAACGCAGATCGTATTTAGCTTTATTTTTCAGAGCATTACCTGATCGCTGAACCACTGCTTCTCCCACGATCACATCCCACCAAATGGATAGTACATTAGCAGGGCTGCAGTCATCACATGTCCCAAAGCAAACTAGGATCCCTGACCAGCTTTGTCACCTGCAACCTTAATATGATTTTAGCGGTGCACCCAGTGACACCTACCAGTTAATCAGTCAGGGTTTTTTCATTCGGTTTCATTAGCAGGCCTGAGATTTCATCACTGTAAATGCATATGTGTGAAGGAAGATGCAGCCGCTGTTGCTGATTCCTCCGGTGCAGCCAGGGGCCAGCCTCTGTTCCCGTTCCTCACAGCTGTTTGACTGTGGCTGTGGGTTTCAATGAGACTCTCTGAGGCGATCGTGCCTGAGGATTGATGGCCCTGTCTCACATCTCAGCTTTGTAATATGAGACATCAAAATATGGAAGCTGTGGACCTGTCTCATTCAGTTATAGGACACAGAGGAAGCAACCTTTTAAGCAGTATTGTACTTGTACAGCAAAGACATTGTGTTAAAATATCACTTCGATAAAAGTCAAAGTCACCCATATGAATGGTACATTTGTAAAGGATTTATAGTATCAGATATCAAATGTACTTAAGTGTCAAAAGTCTAATTTCTGATCCCTTTCCCTTTTCCTTGGCTGCCAGCATAACAGAATAAAACTTGAGTTCATTCATCCATTTAGTCTAGAGATCCTCAAACTTTTTACACCGCGCACCGCCTCAGAAAATGTTCGGCTCTCCAAGTTCCATTACCGGCATTAGAATCCAGTAGTTCAGGCCCACTCTGCCCAGCTTCCTGTTTTGAGTCGTTGTGCCGCTGTGGAAGCTTCAGCAGCGCTGTCTAAGTAGCACTTTTGCTCCTTTTCTGACGTCACCTTCAGCTTCACCAGGGCTGCTCAAAAATAGTCTCCTCCTGTTCCACACTTCAATTCCCAATGGTTCCTATTTGGTGCCACGTGATTGCAGTTGTTTTGTGCCTTTTATTCCACCTCATCTTGCCTTTACAGTTTGGTTTTAGCACTCAACATAACATTATTTAACTTTTTTTACCTTAGGGCAACAGCTTCAAAATCATTTTGCTGGTTCAGTGTCTTGTAATAAGGTGAATAGTGTGTCTGTCTCAGCCAGTCTGCCTCTTGTTCCTGCCCTATGTGACTTCACTGAGAGAGTAGGATCACAGCGTTTACGCTCAACATACAAGTTTTAAACACATAACGTTGTTATGACATAATGAGTTTTGTCTGTTAGCACCTACATTACGTCTGACAAACTGTTGCAGACCTGGGGTTTGTATTTACGACGGTGGTGTTGCACTCAGGAAAACTGTCAAACTGTGTCAATTTCTGCATCATGCTGTTTAAACTAATCATGGAGGATGTATGCATGTGCGACGTGCATCAACGGGACTACGTAGCAGGCTGAGATTAGAAATAGTAAATAACAATGTATCAGAAATTTGTCTTATGATGAATTGTACAAAAATGCACCTCTTTGGCGAGTAACCAAAGTTATCAAGGGGAGTAAAGAGTACAACATTTGGCTCCAGATTGTAGTGGAGATGAGGTATAAAGCAGCAGAATATGCACAGTACAAGTACCTTAAAATTGTACATGAGTACAGTACTTTAGTAAATGCACTTAGCTGCATCCCATTGCTGCTTTTAAGTCCTCTTGTGTGGGTAGATTCATAATGTCACTGCGGCTCACTACTGTAGATGAAAACAGGATGTGCTTGTCAAGGATCTGATAAAATCATTTGTACCTGGCTGACTGGATGAAGCATCTCAGCATGACGTTCATGAGTACGGCACATCGATGAGAGAAAGAATTTATTGTTATCGGTTTGGAAAATGCAGCTTGACCACAGGGCCTCCTGGCTGCTGCCGGAACATGACGCTAACACACACTAACAACTCGGCTGCAGCCACGTGACGCCGCCCAGGAAGGTTATCTGTCTCCACTGATTTATCTCCGCGCTACCTACTGTCAAAGAAGGTATCTTATTAGGAAAGGTCGCTAGTTAGTTATCAAGGAAGAAGGCTGCGAGGCAACCTTCCAAATGACACTGAGCAAGAGCCTGTCCCCACCCACGGAGCTTACGGTGTGCTGTTGATAGTGAAGCATTAAATCATTAAATTATTAAAGCATTTTCATTGTGTGTGTTGGCTCGAGCCGGTGCAGCAACATTTGCCTCTCCATGGAGACTGTTTTTTTACATTTGCTCAGAGATAAAGCTTCTTTCCGGCCCCCTGATGCAGCAAAGCGCCGTATGAAAGAGTCATCCAAAAGACTTAGTGCCACCGGTGACAGAGCCGCCGCTTCATGCTCACCAAAATACTCATTTGGAGTGTGACATCATTATCACCACCCTTCCCTGTTGCAGGGAGAGTATGTGACAAATTCCCCTGACTCCAATTAGGCTCTTGTTTAATTGCTTCTATTAACTGAGGTATTAACTCAGATCCCACTCCTCAAACCCTTACTAATTCCAGTATGATGCATTGTCACCCATAATTTCTCCACATTGTACAGTTCACGACTTTAAAAAGTAAGCCCGCTGGCATGACTTATCCGAAAACCTTAGATGTGACTGAGTCACGGCTCAGAGGGTGTAAGAATTAAAAAGTGTCACCTCACAAAAATAATAAAGTGTGGAGCACTAAGTCCTGATTAACAGAGTTAAGTTTTAGTTAAAGAATATGACACGATTCAGCTGTTTGTGTTGCTCAGCCTGAAAACAAATTTGTCACAATGTTCTGCCAAGAAAAGACTGACACTAGCATATAGATGCTGAAAGATGTTGCCCTGACTCAAGGCTAGACCAATAGATAATAATTATATGACAGTCAGTAGAGCGCAAACCTCCACCAAGGCCCAACAGTTCCCTTTAATTCAGTCAGCCTAATCCAATATCAAACACTATATCCCTGTATCACTCTAAACTTTAAATGGGCCACAGTTCAATTTAAGATCACCAGATCTAAGTCTTCATCACATCGTACTCACTCATACATTAGATACCAGCCACCTAACTATGCCCAATGCATTATTCCCTGAGAATTTATTGAAAAAATGCCACATCACACAATGTTGAAGACAGTGTGAAAAAATTCTGGGATCCGTCCTTTCATCCGGATCCTCACCAAAGAGTAACAGGGTCTATTCTGGGCTGAGACCCATCGTCCATCCAAGGTTTGTGAAAATCTGCCCAGTAGTTTTTGTATAATCCTGCTGACAAACCAACAAAACAACAACAAACAAATGGACATATAAGAAAACACAAACTCGTTGGTGGAGGTAAATAAATCTAGTGTACTCCATGTAACTGAACTAGTAGTTTAACTACATTTCGCTGAAAGAGTGTCTGGTAGTTCAGCGATGGTCATATTTAAAGTGATTCGGGTACTTAAATGATTTTGCGGATTACATTTTTTGCGTAGTAACAGTTGGACAGGAAAAACTGAACGTATTTTTTGCTATTTATTAACAAATATTCAGAAAAGTTGTTGCATACTGTTTAAGCAGTGACTCAGTAAACCCTCTCGGTGCAGCTACCCCACGATGGAAATATATACAAAACCTGAGCTGACACTTCTTGAACTCTCCAGTGAAAAGTGGGGTATTATATTTTGTTTTTTGGTTTATGTATGACCTGTGAACAAGTTGGTACTTACTGCAATAAACTTTATTGAGTGGCATTTTTTGCTGGCTTGGGACTTTTTGTTTTATTTTTTGCTATAATTTTGTTTCACATGTCAATTAAGTAATTCAAAGTAGAGTAGACGCTTTAGCTAACCAAACCAGATTTCACCTCAGGGCAGCTTTGCTGTTGTTCAACTTCTTCCAGCGCCGTGAAGTAATTGGTAGTCTGCAAAGCTCCCCCGACACCGATAATATCTGTTATTGTATTTTCACAGAAGCTGAAACTCATACTTTGTTTCACCCTTTTAATGGAGGCCGTTGTTTTACTTCTTTTAGTGGTTGAAACTCGTGGCTGGTGAAGTGGGGTGGGGTCACATTATGTTTACGAACCCCCCAAAATATCTTGAGGCAGCCCTGCGTCAGGACTTTAAATGTACCTTTACGTCAGGGATTATTCACGCAGACCCCTCCATTCTTATCTGGTCCTCACAACTTCCTGCTTTATGGTTCACCACACAATACCCACACACAGCTCTATATATCTACTGCTATTGTAGCAATTTTAATTAATTTGCTAATTATTTTCATGACTAACTGATCAATAGTTTAGTCGATAACATTCAACAGAGCCTAAAGTTGTGTCTTCAAATAGTTTATTTTCTCCAACCTACAATTCAAAACCGAACAACTCTTTATGTGTGTGTCATAAATGACAAATAACAGCAGCAAACCTCACATTTAAGAAGCAAATGTGTGACATCTTTTGCTTGAAAAATTACTTTAATGATTCATCAATTATCAAAATAGTTGGCAACTAATTGTACTTTGACTGACCGAGTGATTAATCAGTTAATAGTTGTAGTTATGCCTCCTCAAAACTTAAAGCTGTTGTCTATTTCTTTACCTTTAGCCCACCTACAGTAAAAAAAAAAAAAAAATATATATTATAAGGACGTGACATCATTTTAAACCTGTTAATTGGCCAATTAAGTAAAAATAATAATTACGACCTGTTGCCAGTGAGTTTCCCCAGAGGAGCCTCCTCTACAGCGCATAATATGTTTAATTCAAGGAGATAAAGTGTTTCTATAAACTTTTTCTTGTTTACTTTTCTTTTTTACTTTTCATGTAAAATGCACCTTTTGACACAGTATTTTCACTGTGAACACGACAGAATGGCGCATACACTCTATTTCCCTGAACGCTTGAGCAACAGCTGCAGCTTCTGGTCCACACGAACTGCTGTAAACTATCCAGAAGTAACCAGCAGGAGTCACACGACCGCTACTTTTATGATAGGTAGCGCAGAAAATCAAAGCGGAAGTGAGGAACTGAGAGGAGCAGGAAAACTTTTTTGGAGGGGGGGTGGTGAGGGAACTTGGAGACGGCTGTATCACATCGGAACTGGACTGCGAGGACGCACAGGCGCGTACATGCAGAGTTGTGGAGAGTGAAAGGCAGCTTTTTGTCGTTGAGCCGCGATGGGACTCCCCACTTTGGAGTTCAGTGACTCTTTCCTGGACAGTCCGGACTTCAGGGAGCGGATCAAATGTCACGAAATCGAGCTGGAGCGGACGAACAAATTCATCAAGGATCTCATCAAGGATGGCAACATGCTCATCACTGCGCTCAAGAGTAAGTCCGGCCTTCCTCCCTCCCTCCTGCGGGTCCACAACTAATCTTTTTTGAAAACTATTAACCACCTGAAAGCCACAGGCGGCTTGTAATTAGCTGATGCATTCATTACAGAGTATTTAGGTCCACTGTGTTGGTGTCTGAGCGGAGCCTGATTGAACCCGAGCCACCGGGAGCTGAATAACCCAGTGCTCTCCTACTGGGAAACGTTTTGATTGCTGGTGAGAAGCTTTCAGGTTTTTTTATTTTTTTTCATTTTATTTATTATTCATTATTCGGAGGTTGCTGTAATTCCAGGACCTTTTTGTGTGGCTTTGTGTCCGCCTCCATGGCTGCGCTGCGTGCGCGCCTCTCCAACTGAGCCTGGAGGAAACCCAGAGTCCAAACAGTGGGCATGAAATGAGTGGCTTCACTCTGCTCTGAGGCCACAACCAGGCACATGCTGATCATTATCATCTGCTCCTCACTTCAGGCCCATTGATCAGAGATGCTCTCACCATTAAGGGGCTTTTCGAGGCACCTCTGAGGAGAGAGTGAAGACTGGAGGTGGTTGTCTGTGGTGAATCATTGAGTGAGAGCTTGTGTGACTGTGTTGGATGAGGATGCCAGCACTTTGTCACGGGTCATTGTCCTCTCAAATCCCAAGTTCAATCTGAAATTCCTCTGCGCTGATTAAAAGTGGACTTCCTGTTCTGCTGCTTCACCCGCAGGGTCAACGTCAGGAGCGTGTCTGTGAAATGGAGAACGATCAGAAATAAGTCTAATAAACGTGGAGAACGGCTGTCGCGGAGTGGGACTGAAGGGCCACGGCGATGTGTTGTAGTCGCTGTTTTAATCACGGTTCAACCTGGCACGGTCCTGTCAACCCAATGTGAGAGAGCATCATTCTTGTCATGCCTTCGCTCCAGAACATGTTCCTGCATGTTGTTGCTTGTGTGGTCAGTCAGTGATGCTGAAATACCACCAGCAGATGTGTTGACAGCGGTTAAAGTAACCGTTCACTATCTACTCACCCTCATGCAACGTTTCTCGTGGTCCACAAAACATTTCCGGAGCGTGTTGAAGGAACCTCACAAACAACTGAAGTAAATGGGGAACTGTAGAAAATGCATAACAGCATAAACCAATTATTAGAGAAGTAGTGTTAATCACCCCGAGACGGGAAATTGGACTTTTCAATATTTTAAATGCTCGCTGAGGAGAACCGACGCTAAATGTGACCCATTTCTCCGTAATGATGGCCGTCATTACCCAAGTAGCTGCTCGATGCGTGCCATTAGTGTCACGACACAAGACGGCTAGCTACAGTTACAGCAGAAGCTAACACAGCTTCTGGACCGTATCAGAACCTATTTGGCTTTTGCTCCAGTTTCCGCCCGTGTCTTAACATTTAAATTACATCCCATTAAAGCAATTAAGATTACATTTAGACGGTTTCATTATCGCTCAAAAGTTCCTCGTACAGGCCGTCTTCATCAGAAAAACAACCATCGGTCTACAATGGAAGTAGCTTATTACGACCCGTATTTTAAGGTTTGTTATTAGGTCGCTGTTACAGCAGCAAAGGAGGAAGTCAGGCAAAGTTATGTCACATATGTAGTGTTATTGAATTTACGTACATAAAGTAGGTACGTTCTGAAGTAGTTATACAAGTAACCGAACCACAACGTTTGCCCCAACCGAACCAAACTGCTAGTGCACAGCGGAGGTCCCGCTCGCCTGTCACTGGTACGCTGCAATGGTCGTGTTGTTTCGGGCACGGTGATAAACGTTGCTGCGTAATAACCCAATCTTGTTTTCAAAAACCTCCACACTCTGGCCTCTCACTTTCTGGGCGTGATGGAGAGATTGATGGGTAAACGAACACGCAGCAGACGAGTGATAAACAGTCACTTTGCCTTGTTAAGGCGAGATACTGGATGCAGTTCCACGTTTCTATGGGTACATTCGATGTCAACAAAAACAGCGAGGAACACTTACCGAATTTACCACTATATTTGAAATAATTTACTTCATCTTAAGGGCAGCTGAAGGCCAAAGCAATTTCAAGTCATTTTTGCAGGAGAGGTGTTCTGTCAGTGGACAGAGCAGCACAGGTGGATGGGAATACCCTCCCAGATGGTTTATTCATGGCACTTAGGATTCTCGGGCAGGACGTCATAGGTACACGAGGTGGGAGAACTTAACGCTCTTGGTTGTACAGAGCATATATAAGACAGTAGAGAGTGGATTGAAACTTTGATTGCTTTTAATTGGCGTTGATTGCAGGAAAACTGCGTATCTGAGGGCCTATTTGATCCCACCCTTACAAGTCAGAGAAGAGGAATGTAATCTGGTTCAGTAAATAACCCAAAAATACATGGCCACACCTCAGCATTAGGAGCATTGCGAGTACGAGTGGAACGGTCCTTTAACTGGAAATCTCGGTTTCAGTCAGAGGCGGAGCGAAAGCGCTCGGAAGAGCATTGAGGGAAGTAAATTATTAATGGTCTTTAACTTAGGACGCCACAGGGGTTTGTGACCCTTTATGACCCGCCATCAGTGGTGACACGACTGAAAGACCCTTAATGGAGCCCCTTTTTTTTAATAGTAATCATCTCATGTTTAAAAATTAAATAGTATACCATAATAATTCATCGGCCGTCACATGTGGCTGTCTGTGTGAATGAGGCCTGTTGGGTCAAGTTTGACTGTCGCGTTAATACATTACCTGTTAAACGGTCCCACGCATTACTGAAACTGCATTTAGCAGATTCCAATACATGTAACAGTGCTTTATGTTGGTGTGTGTGTACGGGATGTGTGTGTCGTGATGTAAAAACAACGAGGTATGGTTAGAAAGGGTGTTTTGCTTATTAGTTACCTATTATGTAATGATAAATGTGATTAACTCAGCAAGGTTGAGTCTTTTTTGGTGAGCTGATGCAATGATTAATCAATTATCAAAACAGTTGGCAAACATGGTAGTAAACTAAGATTCTTTGGGTTTTGGACTGTCGATTGGACAGAAGAACCAATTTGAAGATGTCACTTTGGGCTCCGGGAAATTGCGATTGGCATATTTCACAACTTTTTGACATTTTATGGACGTAACGAATAATTGATTCGATCAAACCTTGGGGATAAAATAGAGGCTTTGTCCTTTTTCCTGTCAGTTTTCCTTCCTTCTATATGAAAACATAACGGAGAAGAAATCACAGTCTACGTCATATCTCCATGGTAGTGTAGGCATTAATGATTAGGATCGCGGTGTAAACATTCCCAAAGCCCACTACAGTTTGAGCTTAGCTATTTGTTGGCGTGGATAATGTGTTCCAGGTGCAAGTCGCAGCGATCTGCAGATGCTGTAAGTAATCTTTGCCTTAATATCTGTGGCTGCCACTGACTGTTCACACCTGGTGTAAATAACAACTGCTGACTTGTATTAATCCCGCTGCTTGACAGCGGTAATTAAATACACTAAAAGCACTAATTATCTCTTTGTGAGTAGGGTGTGAGAAACCACAGATACGACTCATTTAACAATACATCGTAGACGTGTTAGGTAAGTCTGTATAGAAAGCACTTAGGCATGATTGGAGGCAATGTTATATACTTAGCCTTTACATTCAAAGGGTGTGATGTTCTAATAGGGTAACATAGGATGTCTAAAGTGTCAGTTACACATGAATAGATAAAACATTAAAGTAAAGATCTTTTGTTGGGACCAAGCAACAATCATCACGACTAAATGAAGCAAATGTTGAAATGTCGGTGTGACAGGGTTATGTGCTGCACTAGTTTTTTTTTTCGGTAACGCCCTGAAATCCGTGCCTGGCAGCCCCACAGTGGTGATGGATTGCTGGAAGTGACTTCGCCTGGACGAGAAACGGTCTGTCACAGAACCCCACATAAAACGGCGACTTGTGGTTTTTAAACTTTGGTTTTTGTCTGGATGAAGTAAACAAGAGAAAACATGTCAATTTGGGAGCTTCAGATGTTCTGGTCGGCTTTGCTCTGTTGCAATCTACGCTAAGCGAAGCTGACAAGCTGTTGGTTGTGGCTTCATATTTGCATTCGCTATATTTCCATTTGGCGTCCTCTTTCTCACCACCTGTCATATACTCTAAGTCCTTTTAACGGTGGATTGACTGGCCAGTTCCCAAGAATAGATATAACACTGCTTTATTCACTAGATGTGGACATTTTTCAACAAACGCTTGTTTACTCGACTTTTGTCACACTGAACCTGTAGCGTTCAGTTGGCTTTTTGTATGAGCTGGATGTCCTGAAAGTGGCTGCGACACAGCGAGTCATCCGATTCAGAGGATAAGCTTTACAACATTATTTGGGCAGGCTCCATCCATATTTTCTACAGACAGAGTTCAACTGAGTTGCGAGCGAAAAATCAAGTATTGTTAAAAACTGTTCCAAATAGCACACGGAGCCACAAATTGTGTGGTATGGCAAAAAAATACACTTAGTGTTGGACCACAGACCAGAAACAAACTGCTTACCATGAAATAACCAGGGATCCTTTATATTCATGACCTTTATATCCATTTTATCATATTTTTTAAATGAATTGAACCTCATGGTGGGCCGACTTTACCCCCACTTCGGGGCAGCCCTGCTATAGAACATTAATCATAATATATGATAGAAACTTGACTGAAAAACATAATAAAATACTGCTGACTAAGGCTCTTAACCAGTCCTAGTGCCGTGAGGGAATCCTCTCGTACTCAGGTAGCCTTTGGGCTATGGATTGTTGCCTTCACACATTAATTTTTTTTCAAATCTGTTAAACACCAGGCCGACTGCCAGTCCGTGCATGTAGGCACCTGAGGACATTCTGCAACACTGCCACCAGATGTCTGCTGTTTAGGCGTAGACCGTCTGCATAACTCAAATAGTTCTTGAATTTTAAGGTGCATTTAAAGGTTGTTTGATGGGTAATAACATAAATCACAATCTATATAATTGCACTCTTGTCTTTCTCTCAATTTTGAATTGCTATGTTGACTTTTGCCAGACGTGAAATAGAATTTCTCCATTTGCACCACTGGAACAAAACACCGCATTAAAAAGAAAAAGCTCCCCCTCCATCATGCTGCTAGCTAAAACCCAAGAGCCATGTGACGTGATTTGTCCCATCAGCCATTCAGTTAGCTGCATCACTCTATTTGTTTGTTCACATAGCGCAGATCTGCGAGACAGTGAGGTCATGTGAAGTTCGGAAAGAGAAGTAGTCTGTGATTTTCCTGAAAAGTAGATCGTCCACGCCTTCTGTTGCATTTTTTAAAATCTCCAGCTCTCCGACCTTAAGTTGTTTTGACTTTCAAAAAGGAAAGTTGGTCTTTAAGAAGGGTTTTTGGGGAATGGGAGTAAACATTTAATTTTCATAAGCTTATATTAATGCAGCGAGATTAACTCAGTCTAAACTAGAAGACAGCCCATCATTATGTTAGCTGTCTGTCTCCGTGCCCACGCCTGCTCGCCAGCCACAGTGAGGCCTCCTCTCTGGGATACGTACGGTAATTATTGGCTGACAGGCACGGCCGCTATTATAAAAGATTACAGTATTTTACAAGTACGTAAACAGCGTCTTTACATGTTCCATAACTGTGAGGTATTTATGTAAGTTAATATAGCTATAAATAGGGAGGGACTGTCATCTTGTTTAATGAAGACGTGGCATGAAGGCTGTTTTGGTTAAAAAGTGATGTCACAAAAGCTTTCAGCTTTGGGAACTCTCGGTGTTTGTTTGTCTGCGGACAGATGATGCTCCCAAGGCTCAGCCACAGGAAATGTCCTGTAAACATGCTTGTATAACCATCCCCCATCCTCCCTCAGATAGCATTTGGCCGGACATCATTCTGCTTCACTGTGTGTGTGTGTGTGTGTGTGTGTGTGTGTTTGGCCGACTGTTGGACTGCGACTGTAAAAAACGTGCAGTGCGTTGCAGGATTATACCGTTTGTAATGCATTGCCGCCGCTCTGACCACTTTGATGAATCTGAACTCGTGTAATGGAAATGAAATACAGGAGAACATTATGTGACTCGTTTGGCAATAAAGCCGAGCGGAGCGGCGAGCGCGGGCCCGCGCGGCGCCGCGAGAGGCTCGGGTGTTTTTTGTGGACAAATTTCGATAAAAGGATTAGACGTTGTATTCCTAAAAGCCGTTTCCCCTCAGACTGCGCGGGGAAATGTGTTAGACTCCAGATTGAGGTCTGTTTTGAAGTGCTCCGTTGTTATTCTGCCAGTCAGAGTGATTGTCACACCGAGCACACCGTTCTCGTGCTCACAGTCGCCTGGCATCACGCGCCGCCGCTTCTGTCGCGTCTTCAGACTTGAAAGGAGAAGGTGATGCGTTTGTGTTTCTCCTCCGCCACATTAATAATTCACTCATTCTCTTCAACCGGACGTGGTTATTGTTGCATTATTTACTACATGTGAGGTTTTTTTTTTCGTCTTTGTTCTTAATGAAGATAAAGTGCTGCGATTTCCTAGCCAATTGAAAGTCACCAAACAGGTCAATGATATTAGGGTTGATAAGAGCAGAGACTATCGAGAAGTGGTGCTTTCACTTCAGTAAAGTTGAGTTGAACCTCAGACAGGGCTACAACTTGCTCTTATATGCATTATGGATTATTTTCACGATTAATCAACTTATCAATTAGTCTTTTTGAAAAATGCTCATCAGAATTTCCCAGAGCCAAACATAACGTCTTTAAATTGCTTCTTTTGCAAGAAAAGCAGCGGATAATTACATTTAACAGTCCAGCCAGGCTTTTTTGGAATTGTTGCGGCCCAAAGCGCCTTATTTCACGGCTGCTTTTCTTGAAGAAATTGCGATACGACTGTGTGTGAAGGAGTGTACCCCAACTCACCTGTCGTCCTAAACCTCCCATCGCATACCTTTCTTTCTTTTGTATTCCTGACAAGTTCTCCCCAAACAGTACAACGCAGCTCAGACAGGAAACAGGGAAGAACGAGGGTGAACTCTTAAAGCAGGGGTCCTTTTTTTTGAATCCCAGGCATGTGGATTGGCCAGCCCCAAAATGGTGGAACCAAAGGGCGTAATGCACAGGTGGAACACAACCTGTAGGTGGCACCTGGAAAGAAAATGGGAGAGAAATAAAAGCAGAAAAAGGGAAGAAAAACACACAAGCTCCCTGCAGAAGAACGTCTGTTGCTTCACAGTCACAAACAAGGAAGTTAAAATTGATGAAATATATGTGTGGCTGCTATTACTGCTGAAACTCGCAGGAAACCACAGATTGTGTTAACTGTTGCGAGCGCAAAATCGCAACTTCCTGGAGGGACTGATTTAAGTCGCTGGAGCCACCTGATGTTTGACATTTTTGCTTGAAAAATTACAGAGATGCTTAATCCATCATCAGAATTAGTTGCCAGTCCACTAATACTCTAATTCTTGCAGCTCTGTCCCAGAATGTGATGTATTTTAGGATGAAATGAGACACGGGCTTTGTGTAAGTTACCTGTTCATCCCGATTTGGCTGGCAAACATGATTTATGAGCGTGTTATACATTCTTGAGATGAATCCAAAGTCTGTGTGGTAAAAGAAGGTGGATTTGCACTTTAGCCTACGCAGATGCTAAACTCAGACTTTGGATGGCACATGAGAAAGTCTCCAGCGTCTGGCCTCGTGGGTTGCCAAGTTTTATCAGAAGGTGTTTGGACAATGCGGAGTTTAAATTAGTTCTGCACGCCTCTTTTTCTTTTTTGTTGTTTTTTTTTAATTGTCTTACTTGGAAGCCCGTTCTTGGCTAATTGCACTCGCCTTGATAAGAGCGAGAAGGACTCACACAAAGAAGATGTTGTGTTAAATCTCATTGTGAATGCCGGCTTTTGCTGCAAATGTGAAATTCGTCTTATTTTTTTTCAGAGAGCTTTTTCCTTTCAGAGGCGAGTTCATCTTTGTCAGAAGTTGTGTCAGACTGTCTTCTGAAAGAAAATCTCTCAACTCAGTCTAAAGGCTGTATTCTTGGTGATAAATGGAAGAGGCTGGCTCGGCTGGCTTTTTTCATTCCAGCAGAGTTGCAGGGCTAATAACTCTGATCTTTTTCTTTTGAGCTTAAGAGGCTGTAGCGTTGCATCAGCCTCGTATCAAAGAACTGAGGTCCGTTTCTTTCATCTCTTCAATTGTTTGCAGCACTTGAGATAGATGAAAACAATGCAGATTTAATCCGATCGGTGTATTCTGCAGCGGTAGGTGCGTTTAAAAGGTGTATTTCTCCCTGTCATCCCTGATCATCAGTGACCAGCGCATTGTTACAACACACTTAGATTAGCTGATTTAGTACTTAAGCATCTTTTTCACAGCCTGTTCAAAGTAGGAATTCAGCACCATTATTCCACCTCGCTGTTCTGTCTAAAATGTACGAACACATAATAGTCGGGTCATTGTTCTTCCTCCTTTAAGCTGGCGGCGGAGGCAGCGGTAACGTCGATGAATAATGACGATTAAATGAATCATGCCGGGTTGTGACATTTAATGACATGTTATGCGTGCGGCCTACAACCAGGGGATTCAGAAAGCAGCTAGCGGCAGCTGGCGTCTAACCCACAGAAGAATAACAGCAGCCGAAAATGGGGATTAAGGGGATAACTTGGAAAAAACATAAAGGAGCACCTTAACCTACCTATTACCTTACCAAAAAACTTGCGTATTGCCAGTTTAGATTCCAAGTTTTCCTAAAACGTGGCTACACCAGCCCAAACGTCCGTGAAACCTGTTAAATAGCATCACAAGCCATCGCTAAGACCTATTTTAATGCTAAAGTACTGTATGTATGCTGTATCACTGCACCCCAGAGACCGTGCTCTGAATTCTCCTCCCTCCATGTTTTATTCAGCCGCTTTAAGACCTCTCTCTCACAGAAGAATTAGTTCACAGGTTGACCAACTGCCACTTAAAGTTACTGCCGGCTCCTATAGCACTGAGCGTGGAGTTATTAGACGAGGCTTTTGTTTCAGGCGATGGTTGGCGGTGGGAAATGTTCGGTATTCTCCGGGAGTGCGGGAGCCCGTCTGGTTGGCTCTCTCCACAAAGCTGTTCTCTCCCAACCCCCTGCTGGGCGACTGACAGACGAACACAGTCGTAAGCGGGTGGAAGAGGCCTTACCTGAAGGGCCACTCCCCTGTTACAATCCCTCCAAATGGAATCAAAGTGGCACAATGCACCCCACTGTTGCATCAAAGGGATCTCCCCGCTTCTCGTTAAGCTGGGTGCATAGAGGCGTTCGCCTTTGAAGACCTTCTCATCTGAAATCGGCTGCGTCTCACTGACAAGATAAAGTGGCTGCGCTGTTTCTCTCTATGATTTTGATGCACAGGCAGACGGCGCTCCGTCTCTACCAAAGTCGTTGCGGTATGCTTTTGTTTGTGTTTGTCTGCCTCAGTGAAAGGCAAACACGTACTGGGAAGACCGGGAATGCTCCTTGTAAATATTATACCGAAAATACCTTGAGTGCATCCAGTGTCATTAGAGAGGGAAGTGTAAATACGCAGCTATTTAGCAAAAGCCGAAGATGAATTCTTTATAGTGCAGATTGTTGCCTTTTAATGGAGCACATCTACGCTCATGACTCGGGGTTTTAAAAGCTTTTCCGGGCTAATTTGCGCTAAAGTACTTCATTAGCACAAACCCATAAGAATATTCAGAGGAGTGAAAGCACAACAAGGATGCTGCTTAGTAATTAGTGTCGTGATGAGTATGTCAGTCACATAACAGGGAGGGCTGGAAGTGCAGCGCACTGATGCTCATACATGCCTAAACATGCGCTTGTCAACAGGACACGCGCTCCCGCTATATTCTCTCAGCTCGCAGCTATAAGTGCCTGTAGGGGATAGACAAACCTAGTGACAAGAGGGCTGTGGAGATGTGCTGCAAACGAGTGCGCTTGTCACTTTCTTCCAAGCTTTCTGCCCGCTCTTTGTCAGCGCAGAGTGTCTCTCTCGGGCGGTGTGAAGTATTTATATTATTTATTTAGCAGCTAAATAGGATTTTATGGCCAATGCCCTTGCAATTTAGGTCCAAATGCCTTTATATCCTAGGAGGAGTTCTCTCACATTGCATCGAACCATGAAGCAATTAAAAGTCAAATGCGGCCGAATAGAATCCAACTTCATGTGAGCCACCTTCGTATTTGGAGTGTAATTCTGAACAGGAGCTTTAATATTCGATGTTCTTCTGGGCAAAAAACTTGTTTTAAGTATTTAAAACTACAAGGTAATATTTTTAAGTAATGACTAATACCACACTAGCATCACATTGCATTATGATCCTGTAGCTGTAATTTAAGCTATTAAATTGATAGCTATTTAACTCCTAGAAATTAAAATTCAAGTCCATGAAACATTTCTGGAGCTTCACAGAAAAAAAACAGTGTTGCAGCATTCTCCCTAGCAACTGAAAGGATGGGGAATTGTTTTAAAACACACAAAAAACTACAGGGAAAAAACATGAAATGGCTAATAGATAAAAGATTAGCCGATTGAAATGAAATAAGTCACCAAGAGATGCCTTTACGAGGTAGAGGGGGTGCCCCATGTACAAAAAGGCTGAATCCTTACCAGATGTACATGGTTTGTGGAAGTCAGTGTCCCAAAACTGTGAAAATCTAAATTGCTGTCACATAATTTATACATATTGTTGTTATACATATTGTTATATATATATAATCCATGTCGTAATGGCTACTGAAGTAAGCACGCACTTCTGTTTGCAAGACAATTGCAGTGTTGTCTGTGTTTTGTCCAGGGTTGTCAGCAGATGAAATTTGGTGCTATGCGGTTGCCCTGGAGACGAGATAAAGGGCGTACCCAGGGGGCTTTGCTGTGTGCTGACTGACAGCCGTAGTCCTCTCGCACATCTCGCACACTGGGCATTAACCGGGAGAGCTGCTCCATCCAGTCGTGTCCTGGCCGGGCGGTCGGAGCTCTGCTCTTTGATTTCAGACCTGCACAGGACGGGACGCCATATGGTTCCGTCTGTTACCTGGTGTGCATTCATGCTGTGTGATGAAATCATTAGGTCCAATATTGTGTTAGGGAAATGACTCGCATGGTAATATAATTTTTTTCTCGGTGTAATAAAATTAGATGGCACTATTTTAAGGTGCTGGTATAAATAGTGTTTTGTCTGTTTAAATGAGTAAAAATCTAAAAAATAGGTTGTCTCTGTTACCTCTGCTGCAGCCGCTTCCTTCTTATTTCAGTGTTACACTTCATGTGGTAAATAACATCTTCAGACTCAGACCTTATCAAAGTTACGCTCCTTTCCTTTTATTACTCCCCTGAACAGCACAGCTCTTAGTCACCGCGCACACACCTTCAAATTGATATGGAGCAAATTCTAGCTTCTGTCAGAGGAGATGCAGAGGAGGACGAGTAAGATGAAATATCTGGGGAACCATGAAGTCTCTTCTTCCTATACAGCAGACGAAGGTGCCTCTTCCTTTCTTGTCTTTTATACCTTGCTTTTCTCCCTTTCTTCTCAAGTGGAAGCTAATCTGGTCTGCCGCTTTATGTCTCTGTGTAGCACCAGTGTTACCTGTGAGGCGTTATTTACTCCAGTATGACTGGTAATAACATGACAGGCCTGCACCGAGCACAATAAGCATACAAACTGGAGTACTAAATGGACTTCTAATGGATTCATAGACTTGTTCTGTCATTTAGTTTATAATTTGATTTGGTTAGAGCGTGATTAATCTCCGCTGTGTTATTGCCAAAACAACACGCTTTCCAAAAAGTAAAGTTTAGCCTTGGCAGCTACACGACACATGGCTCAATTAAAAAGTGATCAACAAAAATGTAATTCATCAGCAGGCTTAAATATTTGGATGCAGACCGCCAACAGCAAGCGTTGACATTTAAACCGTTAAAAATCCCTGAAAGCCGAGAGTCTTTGTCTGCATTGTTTCCACAAAACTTTTAAATGTTCGACCTGAATGTGTTACACTGATTATTGCTCTACTGCTTAGCTAAGTAAAAAAAATTTAAGCCGTTCATTTGTCTTCCTTTACACTGATTCTGTTTCCATTTATCTTTGTGAGTCGCTCTTGTGATCACTTTAAGTGAGTTTCTTTCTAAGTGCTTGAGAAGTATTTCCTGCAGTGCCCACTAATGAGCAGAGGACCAAAATCATTTGTGATGCTTCCCAAACTGCATAAATAATGCATATAGATAGAAAGGGAGCACAAAATTGGTGTGGGAGGTCTCCCACGAGCATTTCCAAAATAAAATGCGGTACATATACTTACATTGACATATAGCAGCAACAGGGTGTCTAATCATGTAGGCACACTACTGTAAGTCATGTAGAGTGTGCTATATGACTGAAGTCATATTTAGACTATTAGGTATTTAAATCTAAGAGTGAAAATGCAAAATTAAGTAAGTAATAGCAAGTGTTTAGCTGTCTAAATCAACGTTTGGATATTTACCAGATAACATAAAGTTATGAAACTGTTACTGTAGCAAACAACTGTTAGCATAGGGCTAGGCTATATAACATTATTGTATTGTTATCTGGGTATGAGACTATATATCGTCTAAGGTTTAGAATATATCTATATATCGTGATATAAGTGTGGTCCTTTCCCTGTTTTACAGTAAAGTAATGATGTTTTCTGAACATACCAGACTGTTCTAACGTTTGCCTTCACCCACTTAGTCAAAATATCCACCTGACTGATGATTATTTATCCAAAATCTTTGTGTTATTATTTTGTTAAAGTACGAATAGCAATACCTATAGCCATCCCTATATTGTGGCCATATAAACACCAAGGTATTTGATCAGAAATAATGTGATACTTGACTTTATCGCCAAGTGCTACTTATGAAGTGCTTATGAAGAGATTTCAAAATATTGAGATCTATATCATGTAACACTGCAATGCTATTTCAAGGCCATATCGCTCAGCACTATTTTTAGCTTATTATTCTATATATTCAAGACATATATTATTATCAAAATGTACAGTTCAATGAAAAAAGAAATATTAAAAAAATCAGTTGTCAGTCCCTTCATCTTCTGAGCTGCAGAGAATGAACAGTGAGCTCTGTTACTGATGATAATGCAGATTATTTCAGAGGGCATTAACTGCTCCTCATCGGTTCCCTTGCTGCTCCAAGTTAAGTAAGTGAGTGAGTAACTAAAGCTCGTGGGCGGTGTAGTATTTTGTTGCTAAGTACTGTTGAACTTGCTCCTGTCTCAGCCACATCTCCCGCGAGCCCTCGTCGCAGAAGTGCTGTCAAAGCTTAACGAGAGCTGGAGCTGTAAAATGCTAATCATACGCGCTAAAATGATCATTATTTTTACTTAATTAGAATTATAAGGTGCTAAGAATGACACATGAATGACACACCGAGTGTAGTGTCTGATGCGATTTAACCTGAAATGTTAAAATGAGTGTAAAATTAGCACAAAACAAATCAGGAACTTTCTGATTAACGAATAATTAAACAACACTTACCGGATGAACTTTTAGTAATCAACCGTTACATCTCAGGTGATGCTGCGTAGCAAGACTGTCATGGCTCTTCCTTCCTGTCTTTGTCTTTTTTCACGCCCTTTTTCTTTGTACACCTGTGTTTCATTTGTTCATTGTTCCTGTGTCTGTTCCCCGGTCCTCATGTGTTCCCCTTGTTCCTGATTTGTTCCCAATGGCTTTATGCTTTGTCTTTGTTTTTTTTATATATTATTTTTTTCTTGGATTCTCCTCGGTGCCTCTTTGTTGCCAGCTTTTGTTTGCCCGTCTATTGTTGCTTCAATTTTAAAGCTCACTTCTTGGTCTTTTACCTTCCTGCCTGTGCGATGCTGCTGATTTTGTTCTTGGTTTTTATATGTGTCCTCATTTCCTCGGTCTGGCCGTGTGTAAGGAAGCACTTCGGTTGATGGCAGCGTAGGTGTGTTTTTAGAGGTCTGAGCCCGTCTGAATGTCAGAGCTAAAAGAGTAGATGTTATTGATGGTCCTGCGAGCACACCGAAGACAACTGCAGCCAGATATTGATCCCAAATTAACAGCTTTCAAGTCAAAACTGGAATGGTAGGACCACTTCACTGGCACAGTGCATGTGGAAAAGTCTCACTCAGTGGCACTCAGCATTCACGAGTGGTCAGACATACTCATTTAATACAGTGTAGATGTCTTCAAGAGCCTTTCAGTCGGTGGTCTCATTGAGCGAGTGCTGTTATTCTGTCCCTTCAGATAACCAAAATACAGTGAAATACAAAATAACAGTACGTGCTGTTAGAAAAAGCCATTCATTGACAAATATCACTCTCCGTCTTTCCAAGCAATTTATGTCCCTGTGGTGATGAGAGCATTGATTTTTTGTGGGCTTTTGAGGCTGGTTTTGTACTTTGGGATTTTAGATAAACAATTGTTGTCACAGCAGGAGCTGTATAGCTTTCAACACAGCATCTGTTATGAACTGTCAAACATTAAATCAGACAGACACGTTCGACTCAACTTAAAACTGGAAATCTTATCAATTTCAACTATCAGTCATTATTATTATTATAGTTAATACAAAAATACATTAAATATCAGTTTACAATGTGATGTATGTTTGAGTATACCAGTAACATAATCTTAATAAACAGATATCTGTGTTTATGCTGTAAATCTGTTGTCAAGGAACAGGAAGTTCTGGTTCTGGTTTCCATTTATAGTCTGAATAGTACTGTCCATTCACATTTGAGTGGGCTGCGGTTGCATGCATGTTGTGTGGAGAGCTAAAGAGCTGGAACTTCAGCTACCCATTAGCTCACCCCTTGGGAGTACACAGTATGTATATACTCTATATTAGTATGTGCTTTTTCTTACTTCCAGGCAAGAGTCCACGGTTATTTGAAGTGGACTCATGACTGTGAGAGAGAGGGAGAGCGAGGGAGAAACAGTCAGTGAGTCACTGTCAGCAAAGGCTATGAGAAAAAATGTGTATGTTTCAAACTGTGTGGGCTGACAGCTAAATTGTTCGGAGGATTTTCAAAATTCCATCCTGTTTTGCTTTTAATTATGAATTCAGCTAAATTATGGGACGCTAAAAGCCTCCATTACGCGCCGGAGCCTCGTCCCACTCTTTAAAGTACTTGTAAACAGAGGTTACCTTCGCTGCAGCAAGAACATATTCACAGCGCTAACGCAGCAGACCCACGGCTCACCTTTGTGTAGCTGAGGTAGGACACAAAATGAAAATCAGTTGCATAATAACAAATTAAATAAAATTGCAATTGATTCGTGCGCTGGGTCAGCTATTCACAGGTCCCCTCGCGTTCAAAAGCAGCTTAATTGCTTTTTTCCTCCCAACATGTTCACATTTTCATGAGACTGAACTCAGATCCTCTCACCACTCACAGTGCGTCTCTGCAGATCATTGGATACTGAATCTTTTGCATGTATGAGTCATATTAAAGATACGATCCAGATTTCATTTTACTCTCTGAGTTTACTCTTGTCTCGTTTTAAAGTTGCTCGAGCGTGTCACCATCATAACTCAAGATCCATGCCATTATACAAAAGTGTTCAATAATTTAGAAAGCGACTCAGATTCAAAGCTCGTCCTGACGTCGATGGGCCCATTATGTTGCCCTTGTGCCTGTCTTCATTCTGTGGATAATAGAGAAGTGAAGTGTTTATGTTGGGCGTGCAGGGTTTAGGAAATTAACACACAAGCCTTTTTTTTTTCCCATATTAGGTGAGAGATGATTCCATTCCTGAATGGACATGTAAGACTCCGGTTGACTCATCCCTACAAACAATGAGCAATCGCAATTTGCCAATTCTGGCTCGATGCTGATAGATCAGCGGAACAAGACTGTGCAAATGAACACCTTGCGAGAGAACTCGATGAGAATGCTCCCAAGGATCTGGCAGCAGGACGGACGCAGACGCTGAGCTTTGTAGAACTTGTTAAAATGATTCAACGGCTCTGATTTTGGTTCATATTAGGATCAGTTAAGCAGCTACGGCGCAGCGATTTGTTCCTGATTGCCACAATAGAGCTTTGTGAATTTGCCTGGACTGATTTCAACCAGCTGGCCTCTTCTCCACAGCAGTGATTGCTGAGGCTCATGGGTACTGTAGTATTTAGAGCCATTCCACATACCAACTTCATGAGCGAAGAAAGAAAGAAGTTCTCCTGAATAAAGTTGAAATATATCGATATTCTTTTAAAGAAAAATTGTTGCTGTTGGCATTGGCCCCAACAATCAAGTATCAGTCAGGCTCTTCTCAGAATTTACAATCGGAAAAATGCTTCTCAGACCGTAGAGGTATCAGTTTTTCCACTGACGTCCCCGTGAGTGTTTGAATAAAAAGCGGTGCATGCTTTTTCTCTGCTGGAAAGCTGGAATACAAAAAGCTCAGGCCCGTTTCCTGGAGGTTTTCACGTGTCACTTGGAGAAAATAAGGACAGCTTTTTATCACAGCTAAACTCCTGGAATGCAATAAACATAAATCTATATCCAGCTGTGTGAGAGTATCCAACGGTGGAATTTTACCTCTATTTGTGCTAAATCATTTTTGACACAAAGGTTAGGCAGCTCAGCGGGGCCTATTTTTTTCTGGACAGATGTTGGTATTATGATCAATGGACAAGTGGTGTAGTAAATAAAAACAGATACAGCAGCTACTCAGAAGATTGCCATTGCATGAATGTCAGTGGGCATGGAACTGGACAGTCAGCAGATGATAAAGGTGCATTATTCTACTCTTCACGCAGAAAAATAAAGGTGCTAACTGGAACCAAAAATGGTTCTTTGGAGCGATGCCATAGAAGAACCATTTTTAGTTCCATGAAGAACCTTTTAGCAAGAGGTTCTTTGAAGAACCATTCCTGCAAACGGTTCTTAAAAGAACCCCCAAATTTATGGTGCCTCAAAGAACCATCAAAAAATGGTTCTTTGAGGCACCATAAATGGTACTTTAGTACTTTAAAGAACCACATAAATTATGCGAAGAACCGTCCCCTATATAAAAAGGTTATTCAATTGGCGATGGTTCTTTAAAGAACCAGAGAGCCTTTGGAAGAACCATTTAAGAACCATTATTTTTGTGTGAGTTCAGCTCCCAGAAGTTGTCAAACAGTAGCCATCTTAAGATCCAGTGTAAACATACATATAAGGGGCCAAAATGGAATATGATATTCATAATTATGTATTTATGCCATGATGCACTTCATGTCATGTTTCTACTGTAGCCCAGAATGGACAAACCAGATGCTGGCTCTAGAGAGCTTTTCTTTTAGCGGCTACATAGGGGAAAGTCAGGGGTTGTTCTGTTGGTTGCAATTCTTAGATGCCACTAAAACCTACACACTGTTCCTTTAACTCAAAAGCTATGAGGTTTATATGTACAGTAATGCTGGAGGGGCCATATTGCTTACGTAAGGAGAAATGATCCAAATCCACAAATCCTGTGACATAATATTGAGCTTCTACTTTCTAATTGCCCTGCTGCTACTCGTCAATAATCAAAGAGGCGTCGACTTGCTGATTTGACTATGTCGCTTCTGAGGCATTAGATAAACCACACATCAGTCTCCCTGCCAATTTTGATAAGTAGTTCATTTATGGCTGTACTGTATCAGCAAAATGTTTTTTTGTCTACTGTGCATATGTAGAATCTTGTCCATGTGTCGTCAGTGCCTGTTTCATTTGTGCAGTGTTCTGTTCTGACGCTCAGACCCTCTGATCTTGCAGATCTCTCTGCTGCCGTCCAGAAGTTCTCCCAGTCCCTGCAGGAGTTCCAGTTTGAGTGCATAGGTGATGCGGAGACAGATGACGAGGTGAACATCGGTGAGTTCGGTTTGTCCTGGCCCAGGAGGGCACATCACTCTCCGTGCCGTGTTTCATCTTCTTTCTTCTCTGCTCTTCCCAGTCGGCCAGATTTTCACCGCAGTTCAAACCTTTTTTCTGACATTTCTGTTCTGTCAGGAGACACATTCGGCTGCAGTACTTACACATGCCGTAAGCCAAGTGCTCAATTTATGACATTATTGTATTTGAGCAATTTTACACCAGTGAAAGAAGTTGAAAGAAAAAGGGAGAGGCTTTGTCAGAGATATTGGGAACTGTTTTCAGACTGAATTAAGCATACTCTGCAAATTCTTGGAATGGGATTCGGCTGCGAGTGTAGATCTTAAAGTTACGACGCATGTATAATTGATGCTATTGATTTGCTTATGATGCTTCCCCTGTATCCTTTCAAGCCTATAAGAGATCAAAGAGACTAATTGTGATCAGTGTCAGAGATTAATGGAGGTGCGAACCTCCGAGCCTCCAACAGGAATATGAAAGCAGCTGTGCAGTGGGCCTCGCTGGCTCTAATGGGCAGGACTCCCAGTCTGGCCTCTTCTTTTTTTTCGCTGCTCATTATCCCCAGCTTGAGTCCTCCGCTCCGTGGAGCTGGAGACTGCTGAATTACTGTCCATCTGTGAGGGCTAGACTGGATATCGACCTCCTCTACATGAGGCTGTAATGTTCATCTGAATGCGTAATGAATAGTCATTCTTCCCTTTTTTCTCCAAAAGCTGCAGCGTCTGTATGATGGGCAGGGGTGCAGGAGACCAATTACGCTTATTGGAGAAATCCACACCCAAATGCAGGCCTCGTTAGAATAAAGCACGCTTTAATTTGAGGCGCTGCACACTTTCCCTGGCCTTCAATCAAGAGCGGTGTTGATAACAGATTGAACAATGGATATTTTAGCTGCCCACCTGTTATGTGGCCGGACCTGCTGTGTATTTACAGTGCAAATCACTGGCACAATATATGCCAGCAGTTTGGCTGAGCTCAGCTGACAGAGCCACAGGAACCTGTTTGGAAAGAATTGTATTTATTGTGAAAGGCAAACGAAGATAAATTCACGTCGGAGGCCTTTAATCAAGATCACTGAAGGAAACATCAGCGCAAATAACACTGAAACTGAAAAAGTAATTTGACACTTTTCCTTTCATGCCACTCACCTAGAGAGTTTCATTATGTCTCTTACACTTGGGTGGTGTTTCTAACATCACGGTAGAGAAAGTAGATTTCAATCCGCGCCGACGACGACCTGAACTCATCATCTCTGTCCACAGGACCAGTCGTCTGAGAGGACAGTGGCCGGTCACACTGCCTTCATACAACAGACATTTACTGGACCAACATATTTTTCATAACAGCTCCACGGGAAGAAATCAACAGTGATGGACTTTAGTGATTCATTGATTTTATATCCCATTAAAACGCTGGTGCGTCTCCGGCGTGTCCTCGTCCATTCTGCTAGTTGAACGTCAGATAATCTGGGCGCAAATGTGCTGCAAGGAGGTGGTATTTGCTCTAAATTAGTCATGGGTGTGTTTTGGGCTGAACATAAATCAAACCAATTCCAGTGTCGTCTCCCCGCCAGGGCCTGGCACATATTACACAGTGGCACTCGTCTTCGCTGAGGGATCACATACATGATCCTCGGCTGCTGCTGGACCTTCTGACGCGACATTTCACAATCATCTGTCGCATCAACAACTCTGTTTGACTGCATATGAAAAAATACACTGATATCTAACTGAAGAGGAGGAAGAGGGGGAGGAGGAGCGCTGCTGCGTGCCCCTCAGTCCGTGGATCAGGTGTGATGGGTGATAAAAAGTCATCCTAACCCTGATCATCCTGATCAATAACAGGTGCGATGAGAGGGGAGAAATATGACCTTAATGAGGAATCAGAATCAGACTGCGCTTTTGACTTTAGACCAGCTTTTGGTTGGTCTATGGCGCTGGTATAAGGCGCTGGGTGTAAAGATGACAATTGCGTCGATCTGAAACCAGCACTGACACTTCTTGCGTCGACCGTAAGATCGAGCTCATAGAGTCGTAAGTCATGCAGGGGGTCTGTGGTTGCCATGGAGAAGACTTAAAAAAGATTTTTCCTGAAGCATAAATTGATTTTTTTTCTGTATAGCATCTCTACAAGATTTTAAATTACTTGCATCCCCAACATACAATTTCTCGCCCCGGAATTGTTCTAATTGATCTATTTTATTTGTGAGTTTAAGTGTTCAATATCCTCTAAAAGAGAGATGGTTTCCTCGTACACAAAGCTGCACTACTGTGTCAACTCACCGTCTTGGAGAGAAAGGCCATGATTACTGTCTGAGGGAGAAAAAAAAAAAAATGGAACAGCCTGTTTAAATCAATCTTGTCATCAATGGAACAGAGCTTTCTGACTGACATAGCTAGACCCTTGCGTGAATGCCAGCCACAATCTTGATGCAGTATTGGTATAGTTCACTTTGATGCTCCCAACTTCCCCTCATAACATCAGGACCCTGTATGTGCTGCCAGAAGGGTTCACCTGACCTTTCATTGATTTTACTCCATGACTTCCTGCAGTGACATTCACATTCCACGCTAGTTATCTCGGAATCAATGGGGCCAAAAGATTGATGTGGCTATAGAAATTTAAATTTTTTCAGAAAAGTTGCGTGCCCTTCTCTCAGAAGGTCAATCCTTTAGTCTCCGGGCGCTGCTCAGAGCCTTCTGGGGTGGAACAAGTCACAGACGAGATCTAGAACTAGATCTAGAATACCACACAGAAGGGCGGCATTTAAACCCATGAAATTGATCAGAAATATCGAAATCTTCTCATTGCATGTAAGAAAAATGTACATGTGCAGTAAAGCTCCCCCTGTATTTTCATATATATGCTCATCTTCCTTAATCCTCCATGATTGAGGTAGTAAATTTGATTCTATTAAGTGATTTATTAGGTCTATCACCTTCCTTGCATTTACCAGTGAATGATATGCAAGCTGTAACCCCACTTTGACTCCCATTTCCTTCCTTTGGAGTCTAATCTTGTCCCATCAGCGGCTCCAGCTGTGCCCTTTACCCCCTGAGAGGTTTGTGCTGTTGATAAAGGAGCTAGTGGCGTTAATAGGAGGCCGGCCTGCCTGCAGGATCACTGGCACAAAATCATTGCTCCCTGGTCTTTAAAAGCTTTGGTGTGTAAATGGACCAAAGTGTCCAAGATGATGCATGGGTCCCCATGCCAGGCTGTCGCGGCTGATAATGATGTTACCGTGTTGGCAAGCGGAGCGGCTCGACCGCTGTTAAATGGCTGGACACGGGGGTGACACAGGGGCTGACCAACAGAGGCCACACTGTATCTGGCCCTCCATTTAATGAAGCTGTGAAGCTATCAAGGCACAATTCTCTGGCAGATAAGATTCGATGTATTATACGCTGAATTCATGTGGCCCCGCAGAATGTAATCTCAGCCACTGAAGTAAAGCCCAGATGGCGTGAACGTATCTCGACCACATCTCCTGCATTGTGACGGTGTATTGTGAAGCCTAGCAGGGAAAGAAAATAAAGGGGAAGCAATCAGTGGGTTCCATTCCACTGAAGTATTGTTTTTTACCGCTATTCTTGGTTTTAAATTGGACAGCTGCATGATTTTATTAGGTTCTAAAATGTGCCGCACTGAAAGCTCTGATGCTGCGGCGCAGATAAACATTTTAGCACCGTGCTACAGTGCTTGTGGGGTGCCAGGAACATCTGATGTTTAACGACTGAGCCACTGTGTTAAAATATCCTTTTTTTATCATGTGAATGTAACTACGCAGTGGATCACTGTGTACTCGCTCGATGGTGAACATATTGTGCATGATTTATCTTACATGTTGGTGCGTTTATTGACCAAACATGCAGTATTTCACTCGAGTCGAGACTAAGATCCATTCCGATATCGGTATAGGTGTCAGTGCTGACTGAATTCACTTATCGCATATTGGACTGACATCACTAAACCACGTGCTGATCCAGACTACATACTGTGATTGATTGACTGCACTCTTTAAAGTACTCATATTACTTTTGAACTCAGTCAACTTTCCTTGTTTTTTAGTTGATTTGATTTTTTTAATTTCATGTCATGCATACAAAGTGCCCAACCCTCATGGGTTTACAAGACAGCACAAGTACAGCTGCAGAGGTTGCCAATTCTGTTGCCAATTACAAAAGGCAACAGAAATGCATGTAAAACCCAGAGGGGGGTCTGTGGTTACCGTTAAGACGACTTAAAAAACTTAAATTGAAAACAACATGCTACTATTGAATTCTGTCAAGCAACACTTAACAAAAGTGTTGAGGGAACTTATCAGACAGTGTGCATATCCAACACACAATTTAACTGTTTTCAGTGTCTCCCTAAAGAGAAATGATTTCCTCTATCGTCGGTACAACAGGCGATGAGCGAAACAAAATGTGCTACGAAGAAGTTTCCCTTCCTGGAACACAACTCAAGTTTTTTATAATTATCCATCCAAAAGAAATGAGTATTCTAGTGAAAAGTACATCCTTTATTTCCTCACATGTCCTCTTAGACTGGACAGCAAAACAAAACATGAACCTCATTCTCAGTTGCTCAGTTGTCCTCTGGAGCGACATTACGGCTGATGGTAATCTTTCTCCTGAATGTAACTGTGCACTTAGGGATCTTTGTTTTTTTGTTTAGATTATTCTTTACATAAGGTTCTGCCCTGTTGTCGTGGATGATGCATTGCTGTGTTCAACTTTTTTCAAAACATTTAAATAGTTGCCATAGAGATTTGCTCTCCTGAGCCTGTTTGTATGCCAAGTCTATTTAACCTACAGTTCAAGTAGATTGCTCTAAATGTAATGCACGTCTGTGTCTGTTTTTGTGCTTTCAATAAGAAGTCTGTGCGGTTTGCTACGGCCTCTAGTAACCTTACACATTATACCGACAACGACAAGAGTAATATAATATTCAGGAAAGTAGCCCAGGTATCTGTACCGGCATCTGCAGGTTCAGGTAACAGAATCTGCCATCTGTATGTTTCATCTTTAATATTATCCTTAAATGATATTTCCTTTGTGTTTCAGCCCAGTCATTCAAAGAGTTCTCGCAGCTGTTGAACACTGTTGAAGAAGAAAGGAGACGCCTGGTAAGCCTTCAATTTCTCTTTTTATAGATGATTTTGTAAATGTGTGAAACAAAAGAGAGACAAAGGACACATACCTGCCTGGATTTAACACTCGCTGAGAATAACCTTTTTGACAGAAATGGGTTTGTGCTGTGCGTATTTGTATTAATCCGGACTAGAATGGAGTAGAGACTTTGTGCGAAAAGAATTTGATCTGCAGGTTTATAGCCTCCCATTTTCTCTCTGAACCTAACAGAGCTGTCGATATAGGGCCCTGGATTTTGACACTCTGTTTGTACACCAATCAGTCTTCTGATTCAACTGTGGAAATACGCCGGCGCTCCGCTGAAACACAGCGAGGATGGAAATACCCCAAAACTCCTCGCGGTGGAACAAAGACACGGTAGTAGGAACTGAAAGGGAGAAACAGGTTGTGAACATACGCCGTGCAGAACAAGGATTTCTGTCCTTTGGTCGCTGTGACGATATCTTGAAGATTCACTACACATCTTGACAGAGTGATCACTGTGTGGCTGTGTTTGTGCAGAACAAACTTGGTCTGCGCTGAGGGTTTGTTTTGTAAGGAATGAATGGACATCACCCATCCCTCATAGATTCATCCAGACACAGTGACTAACAACAAACCCAGACATTTGGGCCATCGTCATCCAGCGGCACAATATATCAACGTCATCTTAACATGAACTTAAACATTATCCAAGTGTACACATAGACCTCCCCCAAATAACAGTGATAGATAAAGAGATGTCCCACAATAACGCACACAAACACAGCCCCATAAGCACTGCACACCAATCGAAACAATACAAACGCAACCTGCCTCCATTTGTAGAGAAACACTGTATATTTTATCCACTTCATAAATCAATAGTCCACACTCTGTGCCATACTTCAGAGAGATCATCAGAGAATGCAAAGGACATTAACAAACAGGTATTCACTTAAAGCTCTCAATGCCCAAGGATGTAAGTAAAGTTTATTAAGTAAAGCAGCTTTCACAGAGCAGAGCGAGTGTAAAAGGGCTTCACAGACGTAAAATCCATAAAAACAGTAACAAAAAGAAACCAACAATGAAATATAAGCAGCAAAAATCACAAACGCTAGACAGCATGAGGCAGACAGAAGGACGCTTGAATAAAAGAGTTTCCGCTGCTTCTTAAAGGAGAACTCCACAGTTTTCTACTTAGGGGAGTTCTACTACATATGTGGAAAAAGTAGTATAAAGCATTTTGTGGCTCCAGAGGAAGCTGCACGCGATCTGATGGATTGTTTCTGGTGAGGTCACTCGGTGGCTAACTTGCATTGTGAGTAATGTAGGCACAAGGTTTTGAAAAAGGAAGAAGAGTGTGTGGAATAATAAAGGATATATCTCCTGGTTCTTGTGTATCGATTGTGATTATTGAACCAGTGGACTGTTACCCACAATGCAATTTAGCCACTGAGTGACATCACTGGAGGCAATTTTTTCCAGATTACATGCAGCTTCCACAAAAGGCTTTACACTACTTTAGTAGCACTCCCCAAGACTTAACAGACTTGAATGCATAAAATTGGTGGCGTTGCCCTTTAATGGCATCAAAAGAGACTGCAGAATGCAAGCTTACAGAGGGAGTGTCCCACAGTGTCAGAGACACAATAACGGTCAAGTGCGAGGGACAACCGGTAAGCCCCGGTCAGAAGACTTCAGCGACCTTCAGGTGATGTAAGGATGAAGCAGGACAGAGATGGACACATGCAGGTGGCTGACTGTTCAGGGCTTGTATGTGGAAAAAATACTAAGAAGTTAAGATGGGTGTGATGTGAGTGGTCCTGCTGGACCTGATCAAAAGCCTCGCGGCACTGTTCTCGACCAATTGTTGATGATCCAGAGGCAGGTTCGAAGGGAATTGCAGCTGTCTCGCCAGGATTTTTACAGAAGCGAGAGTACACGAGAGGTGCCTCAAGGCAGGAATTACTTTAGTCTACATTCTTCAGCTGTGCATCTGATTTACCAGGTCTGATATGGAAATGAGAGCTGCTGCGGGGTTGCAGTCATAGGTTTTGTAACCACCTGAGACGGTTTCATTAGGACTCCATGAAGGAGCAGGCTGCAAACTTCTTACAGCCACTTTTCTCAGCTTAAAAATACAACACTTTAAACGGGGAGCGCAGGTGAGACGTGAGGGATAAACACACAAGTTCAAAAGTTTCTAAGAATACTACTACTAAAGCCCTCACACGGAGCACCATTTGAGGTGGATGCACATATATACTGTACCTCTGCTTGACTCTACGTTGCACTGAGGTATTACAGTGGTAGCTGCTAAAACACAGGGCTCGTCCTATAGATGTTAATATATGGCTCAGATTTATGTGACTTAATGTGAACAATTCCCTCCTCCTGACATTCAAAGTGCAGCTAAATTTTATGACGGAAAAGAGTTGCCCTTTAAAGTTGTGGGTCACCTCTGTGCAGGCCATGTAGCTTTATGGAATATTGTGTCATCCTAATCAATCTGACAAGCGTAAAGGCACCGCTCGTAAATTCACCTCGCCTGTAAAGCGCGTTCTCTTTTTTCTCCAAAGCTCTGATCCTTGTAAATGATTTAATTGCCGTAGATGATGCATGGCCTGCAACACCCGTGGCGGCCCCAACTAGTAATGTCTGGTTAATTTAGCAATGATGCAGAGCTGGAGAATATTTTCTCCAGGAAAGGAAATTAGGTTTACTTTTAATTCAATGCATCATTTTATGCAGACTTCATCCTTTTTTTGGGATCCGTGATCAACGCACCTGAACATGCAAAGATATTAATGCAGTGTAGAATGTGCAGTCCTGGGCAATAAATCACTATTATATCCTTATCGTGATACTATATATCCTCATAAATGTTAGGTACCGTTGTAGTGAAATGGCACTAGTGTTGTCTGTTCCTGGTTTTAAAGGCCGATGTGTGATTTTGTCACAAGGGCAGCACGAGGGACTCCCGGCCTCTGATGGCGCACGTGAGAGGATTATATGAATGCGTTGCTGTTCTACTGCCGTTAATCTCAGCCGGCGTGAGTTGTGGTCTCCGTCTGAACAAACAAACCATTTACTAACAATTTGTTTGAAAATGTGTTTGTGAGACACATCGTTTTCTTGAGTGGTGCTCAAGCTGTTGTGCCGGCAATGCTTATCCAGTTCTTTTTTTTTTCCCATTTCATCTCAATCCCAAGGCAGCGCTGTCACTGTTACTGATCGGATTCACAAAGGCGGCGGAGGAACGTACATTTCTTGTGGCCAACGCTTTACATTTCGACACATTTATCGGCTCGTCCGGGATGCCGAAACAGGATGTGACACGCTCGCCGCTAAACGCGGTGTGACACGGGGCTGGTTGGCTCTCACTTGTCCCCGCTGCCTCAAACTAGCTCTGGCATATGGTTGTGACTTTGTCTTTCTGGTGCAGCGGTGGTCATTTGATGGCTGTCGAGGATGATCAGAGCAGATCTGTGCACGCCAAGTTCCATCCAAAAACAGCCCTTTTTTGTTTTTTTAAGTGCATTATTTTGTGGTCAGAAATCTGGTTGGCATAAAGAAGGAACGCTGCTTTGAAGTTCGATGTGTTTATGCCGTTTGTATGCACGAACACGGAAAGAGGACAAATGCATATTAATGCAGGTTTCGGCAGGATTTTTTTTTTTATAAAAGTGTTTAATTTCAAAGGGTTTAGAGACACGAAAACAAATCAAGATGACAAGCAGAGACGCAGCTGAGGTGATAACAGAAATTAAACGGCAGCACAGCTTAGTATGACGACAACAGCAGCGTGCCCGATCGCAAAGTAGTAGAAATAAATAAATAATAAATCACAGCCGCTCTGACTGGTCACAGACACTATAGGATGCAGTGCTTCACTCAGCTGCGATAGATTTAATAAGTAAAAACCTATTCATAGCGCGCTCCCCCTCCCTCATACTGTACCCCTCCACATTGGCTCGAAAAGCACCGTGTTTGCATCATCTCTTTTCTCTTCACCTAGCGCTCGTCTGTCTCATTAGATCACAGGAATATGAGAGGAAAATGCCTCTGATCCCTGCACTTTGAACTGCTGCTTGATTTTAATGTTGGTGAGGCAGGAAGTAAAGCGTATTCTCCACTTGCACAGTCTCTTGGGACACAAGTGGCAGCGATGCACCTGATGTCATATGTAAAGGTAGTGTTTTTTTTTTTTAAATACCTGTGATACGAAAAACGACTTCTTGATGAAAGATGAGACTGGCGGGTGTTTTATTTTGAAGTGAAATAACCTTTTTTTTCATTCACTGCTCCTATAAATGAACTGCAAGCTGCTAATGACTCACCTCACTTGGGGGTGTAAAACTGTGATTGACAACGCTTAATAAGCTCTGTAGCTAACTGTGCTCAATTTCAAGCTCATTTAGAGAAACAGGAAGTGTATACCAAGCTCTGTGATTATTAGGCAGGTTGCCAGGTCTCTGACTTACACCAAGCATATTTTCTACGTCTCAATTTCCAGGACTGTCTCTCATTCACAGTTTTCACAACACTGCCACCTTGGCATAAATTGATCTCCATCATGAATAATTAAAAATGCTCTTTTAATGTAGTCCAGGCCAAATAAACATAGACGCAGCATTAAAATTTGCAGTTATTGCCCTTATTCCACCATAGTCATTTAAACTTCCATCAAACTGGAGATCAGAGACTCATGCACAGCACCTACGTGAATAATCAGTTCATCATTTCAGTCATTTTTCAAGCTAAAATCTCAAACATTTGCTGGTTCCACCTTCTTAAACAAGGATTTGCTTGGATTTTGCAATTTATGATCGTCTTTGGTTGGACATTGGAATCAAATCGAAGACATCACGTCCACATTTTGCTAACACTAAAAGGCCCCCAGCGCATTAATTCATATTGATGACACAACTGAGCAAACACTCAGCAGTAACCTTCCCGGCTACAGCCCGCACACCCTATAATTTTACGGATCTCAAAGAACTATGATCAGCACCTTGTAAAATCATGTTTAGACATGTTTTATAAAGTAAATAATGTCAGATCTGTCTTTCATTCGGGAGCTTTTTGTAGAGTCAACACAAAGGGAATATAGTTGTTCTCATAAAGTAGACAGAAAATGATTTTGATCAAGTGCAACCTGTTTTAAAGCGCATTGAATAAGAGCCCATTCGATGCCACCAAACCGATATATTTTTCTACAGCTGTTAAATCATTCATGTTTAACTGTGACATAAACACGTTGGTGGCGCCGCACTGGTTTAGACTACACAGGGAATAAACTTTATAGAGCGATCTTCAGAGATAGTTTTCTATCCACACAGTGTTCATTAGATCTGCTAAAGACGCAGCGAAGCTCAGCGGAGTCACAACAGAGAGGCGACAGAGTAACTTTTGTGTAGACAGTTGTTTTATTTCTCCACCCTCTGATATTTATTCCGCAGTGGAAAGTAGAGTGAGTTCCACAGGTTCAGATTTTTTACCTGCTCTGTGTGCTGGTTTCTGACAGCCGTATCAGTGAACGTTATTATTGCATTTCCAAGCGGCAGGCGGTGTGTCTCATATCGAGCTAGAAAGACACAAAATCAAGGGTGACAGCATACGGACGACAACGTAGGGATGAAGTATGTGTGATTGTCAGGGGAGACAGGTGCCAAACACGCATATTCAGCCGTCAGTCCTTGGCTCAAATGTTGTTCAAGGTATGAAAAAATAGTTTTTCACTGAACACCTCTTATTTTCTAAAAAAAAAAAAAAAAAATTCAACTACTGACTGTCACTTGAGAGAGCACCAAGTGGAAATTCCTTGAATGTTTTCTTCCGGATGGGCGCTGTCGTCGCGTGGACATCTGGCTGCCGCTGATGACCAGAAGGTTCCATTCTGGTCTTTGTGTAATTTGAAAGCAGTTGCTCTCAGAACTCAATTAGTGCACCTCAAACCAACACATGTTCGCCAAATGTACAAAATCCTTCTTAACAAGGGAAGCGTACTACCCTCAAAACGTGAAATATTGTGCATTATACCAGTTGAGACTTGACTCTCTGCTATACTTAAGCCACAGTAGCTGCCAGATGGCGCTTCTATTTGTAAGGTTTGTTAGTGCTAATAGATTACGGCAGACAGATGTGGCAGTCATAGCCACGCATTGGTAAAAAGAAACTTGTCACACTGTCACACAGCGGGTGCAAACTTTCAGTAGCAGACCTCGACATAAAAAAAAACCCATCCCCCCCTTATTCCCATTCCACATCTGGACTGAATCTGTGGCCTAAAAATAGAAGGGCACAGCCTGATAAGAATCACTAAATCCCAGACATTTCAAAGCAAATGGAAAGGAAACCTGTGCGTCTCAAATCGAGCAGTCTGTCCTTTGTGGAATGTTAACTAGCATCCTGTATATCAGCGGTGTGTCTGCTGCTGCTGCACAGGATCGACTCCAACCAGTGGCACAGTTTCTGCAGGCCTTGTCAAGCTTGACACGTTTTATTGTCTGTTGGCTTGGCAGGTGGCCAGGCCTGAAATCTTCCTGCTTGTGCACTTTGTGATTGGCTTACCAACTACTCAAGTGTGTTATTCCATGGGAAGACTTCCCATATACTATCTTTTTTTACAAAGATTTCTGGTATAATTCCCCTGCTGATAACCCTTTCAGCAGCATAAAAAGAGTGAAAGTGGTCCAAGTTCTGCATGGATTGAGAAGGTTCAGCGCTGCTGAGCATGGATGGCATTTAGGAGTGGAAGGGCAGTGCCCCGATGTTGTGGTTGTTGGAGTGATGATCATATCCCCCGGGGAGGAAGCCTTTTATGGCTGCAGTGGAAGATGGATTGTGTTTTCCTGCCGTTGTTGTTGTTATTTTTCCTTTGAAAGCAACCCAAAAAGAAAATCAGGTGCAGCTGTCTAAAAAGCTGCGAAGTTGTATTAAAAGATATAAAGAAATAAAAAGACATATATTAAAAGTAAAAGCATGAACATTTCTGGAAAAAAAAACATTCAGATTCTTCAAGGAAATGTTCAGTTTCAGGTTATCGATGTTTCCAAATGGTGTGCCTTTTTCTCTTATTCCCTTCTGATACTCTTGTAATGTGATCTTGTTTCAATGAACGAGTAGTTTGGGAACCCGGACGAATCTGCAAGCCCATGTTTCATTTGCTCTGACAGATGAACCTGGCCCCCGTAGCATTCGTACAGATCTCCAGCCATCCGGGTGCATTCGGGCCAGTCACAACCATTTATCCACAGTAGGTGGGTTTGAAGTAGAAGAGTTCCTTTGTATGATGCTGTCACAACTCCAAGTCAGAAATAACATAATTGCTAAAGCTTCACTGACATTTGATACGCTGTACGAGGCCGAATTTAAGAGGTTGTTCTGACTTTCGTGTGGGAAGGGTACTGCCGACTGACCGTTTTAACAGGTGACTCAGAAAACTCAAAACGTGAATATTGACTTCTACCTACTTTTGGTGCCTATATTTGAAAGTGTAACCACCATGTTTCTAATTGCTAACTTGACCACAGAATGCGACCATGTTGATTTCAAGGGTGGCCAAAGCCAAACGCGGCAGTGAAATGTTGGACTGGCTAGGTTGCTGGACAGAAGCTAGCTTGCTAGCAGATGTAGTGTTGACTGATGGAATTATAATGAAGCCGATACAAACAAAGCAACAGGCTGAGATTCACGCCTGTCTTTGCATTAACATTAGTAGTGAACTGGTTCAGTGAGACTTAACAAGCTCACTTGTTTATCTGAGCTTCACGCGTTTCGCTCTAATTGGATGTAGGTATATCTAATTGCGTCCAGAGGCATTTCTTATTCTGTGTCAATAATGTCCCTTGGAAATTGCTAATTGGCATAGCTGTGCCAGGCTACTTAAAGAGGTCACCATGCTAGTTTTACACACCTGGGTGTGCTCAGAGTATTTACTTATTTATTGCACGTTCAACGACTTGTAAATATGAACGCGATGATGCATGTTATGTACGACGGATGGAAAAACATTTGTGTTCAATGCACTCTCAGCTCATTAGTGACAAATAAATAGGAATGACATTAAGTCACTATTTAGGGTCTCATTTTTCCTCATTTATGCTAGAGAAAAACAAGTTTGGAAAAGCATTAGGGCTTCAGCGCTATCTCTGAAATCCTAGACATCGTGGCAATATTCAACAAGCTGTAGCATCCTTATTTTTCTCCCAGTAATGTGTGCAAGATAAATCTTGTAATTCCAGTCTCCTTTTCCTGCCCGACTATGAGATGAACAACAGTCCCCTAAGTGCCGACTTTCTGCACCACACTGCATTTATTTCCCACGTTGGAAGTTTTCCTTTGGTTTACATTTCCTTCAACAGCCTTCAACACAAACAGTCGCACATAATTTGTCTATGCCACGGAACTGAAACCAAATGGTAAAAAGTGTCTCCGTCTGGCATGAGGCAGACGCCGCTGCTGTTTTCTCAGGATTTAACAGCACAGTAACTCCGCTCTGTGGGTAACTTGTGTGCTGGCCTGTGAACTGAGGAATGTCCCGTTGACCCTGAAACAACAGTGTGAGATAAAGGCAGTCATTGTTCGTAGCAAACGGCCGCGGTGGCTTGTTTAATGAAAGTCTGAAAAGTATTTGGAACGGACAGTATCAAACCCTCCCACAGATAAAATTAGCCTTGGCTAGCATGAGCAAAGATATCACTGTGTACATCATTGTTCACCTCAGTCATTTTTCTTTACATTAACTTACATGTAGTGTTTCCTTTGTCAGTTTAGGCTTTGAGTTTACTTTAATAGCAGGTCAGTGAAGGGTAAAGATGATTGTATCTATTCATTTCATCTCAGTGTATCTGAGGCTAATTCATGTGTAACTCTCACTTTATGCAAAAAAGAATTTGTTAGAAATGAAAAGCCCCTCAGGCAAGGGCTTAGGTTTGGTCTCAACTGTGCTATGGATACAACAACCACCCCCAAAATGACTTTTAAAGGTTATATTTGCTGTACATATTAATACCAATTTTAATGCTGATGTCTGCCGATAGTACCAGACTATAATTCATAATTGGGACCTCACCTAAAACCCTGAAGATGCACCTTTTTCCTCGTCCGCCTGCTCTACTCCTCCAGCCTCCTGCTGTGCTTGCTGCAGACAACATTTTTCATTAATGGTGACATTTTCATGGGATATCTTGGCTGAAATTATAATCATATGATGAGCAAAACCACCCATTTTATCATTGCTCTTGCTAACAACCTCTTAGCGCTAGTCTACAGACGACAGAAGGCAGGGTGAGTCTGCCAGTTAACGCTACTTAACATGTTTAACTAAAACCAGTTACTAACGGTTTTCATTTCAGCCAATCAAATCGTAGCATATGCCCAAATGTGCACATCATGATCATCTAATATGACTTTACCGTAAACCACTTCGCTCCAATCATGGTAGAATCATGACCCTGCCATCCGATTGCAAACCTTTGCTCTTGACCTCAGGCAACGAGCAAAACACCTTCTGTCTTCTGACTTCCTGGCAGACCAAAGTTAATACAACAAAGCGAGTCATATCGACTCAGTGTTGTACCGATGTATCCCGAAAATCACACGTTGGCTGAGACAAACCATTAAAACAAACCTCACCGGAGCTGATGAACGTCACTGTGTTAGGTCCGTTCGTGCTGCACTGCAGCGACTCCTTTTCTTCTTGCGGCTCTCGTTGTCTTTCTGCTTTCTGCTTTTTATGTGTCACTTCGGGATGGCGAGGTCACAGACTCCTCTGATGGAAGGCAGTTTCTCTTCTGATGTGAGCCGTCAGTCTGAAGGCAGCTGTTTCTTGGAAAGTGTGGAAGGGAAAGAAGGCGTTTAGGCAGTCGCTAGCGGAGGCTGTTTGCTGACATAATGTATTTCCTGTCACTCGTCTGTGCTAAGGAGGGACTGGATCCCACAGAGCCCGGCGCGCTGAAATACCTCTCCCAGGCGAGAATTTTTATGTTCCGATATATCAGCCTGAAGGTTCACCAGGCATACATTAATTAATACATGAAATATGGTGCTTAAATATCTATGTTACTTCAGCAGACAAATTATCTCGCTCACTCAGGGTTCTCAGTAAACTCCGCCTGCCAGCTTTACTAACTTACTGACGGCTAGCTACATTTTTTAGGATCCAATTTAATTTTTTACGATGACAGTCGGGTTGGTGTTGTAAATGTTTAGTTTCAGTGCAGATGGAAGTGGAAATGCAGCGGGGGGACAGACGTACTTTTGCAAAAAGCTCCCTCCGAATAATCTGACCCTCTCGCACACCTGACTGACAGCACGGCTTCCTGTTGTGACACGCATGTGTAAATAATAATACTATTTTTAAGTTGCTGTCATTTGCCCCCGCTGTGTACACATTCGACGTGATGCGCTTCAAGCGTATCTGCTCAGAACAACAAAGGTTTCACCACCAGACGACCAAAAATAATTTTTTTGTGCTGTTGTCGACAAAACACATGAACACAGGATTACAAAGCAGGGCTGTCAAAATGTCAAAGAAAATGGGTTTAAAAGTGCCGTATAAGTGTGGTGCTTTGTGATTCGAATGCAAACAGGAACGCCTAATCACCAAAAAATAACACAGAGTTGGAATTTTCAGAATCATCGCCAGGTGTAGAAGACTAGGCCTACAATTTAAGCCACCAACCTGCATCATGCTGAATCATGTGATAGATCCGCCGGTCCATCATGTCACTGTCAATGTGACGATCACTGTCACGATTATCCTCGCCAAAATAATTGTAATTCACAATATTATTCAAATAATCCTCAAGATACACTTAAAACTCCTAAAATCCCTCTACAGATACAAAGATATGTTTTAGTGAATTTCCTTTTTCATGAAAAAGAATTGAACAATCCTTAATGAGGTGATCATCAATCATAAGGAAATGATGGGCACCTCATCTCCCTGTTGTTCTTTAGTTTGGCATCCATAGTGTTGTTTAGTTTCCTTATGGGGGATACGAGAGGCAAGCTGAGCCTTCAGCCATGGAGACAGATGTAGGATTTTAGAATAACCAGAAAGATGCAGGCTGGACATTTGTTGATATTTTTCGATACTCGACAAATCATATATCCCCATCCCTATTAGCCATCCCTATTAGCCATCCCTATTATCCATCCCTATTAGCCATCCCTATTAGGTTTAGGCACCAAAACTGTTAGATTAATCCTCCACTGACTATTGGCTGTGTAACTCTGCTCTCCTAGCCAAAAGTCCTGTAACTGTCCTACCTGTTATCCCCGACTTCCTCATTAGGCAGACATTCTGACCGCGCTTTGCTCCCGACACTGTCGCCCCCGGCTTGTTTAGCTGGTGGGTCTATGACACACCTACTGATGCGCCGATTACGATCTCTCAAATCAAAGTGCTGGACAAACTTTACCGTGGAACACTTAGTCCTTTTATTGTCCTGGTGACTTCATCGTGTCCATTAAACTAAACAAACAGTGACAATCCAGGACATTGAGTAACAACGGCAGCAACAGGCTGCCTCAGTAGTCAGAAGCTGTTTATCTTCCAGAGGGAACGACCAGAAAAAAGATTGTTTCCTGTTGTACAGAGCTGAGCGCTAATCGGCTCTTACAAGACGTTTTTTAATACAGGGGCTAACATTCGACATTATCTTATTTTAAAGATAAAGTTAGCTTTGTGGTTTCAGGAAGATCAGTTGACAAACCCTGAAATGATGATCTAAAAATCTGTGTCGACAGATCATGGCGTACCACGGCTCGTCATTTGAAGCAGCAGTTTAATACACGAGGATAAACACATACATAACCACCGTACAGCAGCCTTAAACTGAGGCATCAGCAAGCATTACAGTATATCAGAGGCAACCGCACTGTACTTTAAACAAACAACAGAAAATCCTCATGGGACCGGCACGCCAGCTACTGTCTCCATTTCAGCGGCGGCTGCCTCATATCCGTGCTTAACAGCTTGCTCTCCGATGAAATGTGTAGGGCAAATGTGTCACATCTACTCTCACGCCGCTCTGTGACTCCGTCTGCAGCAGGTTTTGTTTTTATTTCATCGCTCGTAAAAAAAAGTTGGGGGAGGATGACTTCTCAGCTTTGCTGCAGGTGCCAGTGCTGCGCCCGATAAAGATTTAGCTCTGCAATGAGATTGTTACCCCCCCTGCCGCACACACACACACACACACACACACACACACACACACACACACACACACACACACTCCTCTGTCCAAAACAATCTGCAGACAGAAGTGACTGAAGCACACGGCTATTGCACTCCCCTCTTTCAATAAAGGTCATATCACACCGTCAGCATGAAATGGGATGTTTCATCCTGTCACCATGATGAGGCCAATAATGTTTATTATGCATTAAGCACATTAATTAGGTTGTGGGGGCTTTGCTTACACCTTCTTTAATTAGTCGGGGTAATTCCTTTTGGTTGCGGCCGCTGTCATTGTGGTTATCGGTGCGAGTGTTGCTGATAGTTTTATTTGATGCTGCTGGCTATCATTAGCTGTAATACAACTCAAGACAAAGACGTGCAGATGTCCGACGCTCAGACCGCCTTTTGTCACGCAAGGAAAACAAACCCACGTATTAACATCCCTCCGCTACACGCATCTCACTGCTGGATTTAGACGGTTAATAAATTGACACAATTTTTCATTCAAGTCAGCTACATTTCAGTCCAAAAGGACTCAGCTGATCATTCACACATGGCGGCTAAACTTAGGTGAGGACCTAATGGGAAGATGTAATCACTTCCAAGAGTGAAGGCCACTCACAGTATGCATAGTTAAATCAGTGATTTAATATTTATCACCTAGAGACCTCTTTATGGTCTCAAGGTGGAAACACGGGCGACATTCACGAGAATATTCTTGATTAATTTAACAGGAGGACAGAATTACAAGGCGGGCACTTTGACCATTAAAGGTATATTAAGTGAGAATTCTTCATCAAAATGTCTGTTACGACTCAACCTGGGTTATATATTTTTGTTGAGGTTCATACTTACATTTCCCAAATGATTCCAACAATGTTCAAACCCAAAGAAATCTGCAGTTTTTTACTAAAGGTAACAGTGCGTTTCATTTGGTCGCTTGTCGCTAATACTCATGGGACAGAGTTGGAGATAATAGTGTGTTCACCGCCAGCGAAGTAAGTTTGAACATGGGATCATTTATGTTTATTTGTGTTACTCATGCAGTCTTTACTTACCTCCAAAAAACAAATTACTTTACTGTACATTTAGCCTTAAGATGGTGAGCAATGGCAGGTGTGTTAAGTTGAGGCTCTGACTAAACTCAGCACGCACCAGAGACCCATTCTCTCCGTCCTGTTCTTCTCAGTAACATTATGTTCATGTAAAATAAAGTACATTTCCCTTCCAGCTCAAAACCGTAGGTCACCTCCACAAATCTCTGCTGCAGTCAGGTTGATAAGCAGGAGTGAAGATAAATCCACTTTTTAATCCCAGAAATTAAAAAGGTAATCTCAGAGCTCTCCTCCCGTCGTTTAAGGGCTCCAGATCAGAGAAGAAGTCTGATGTCAGTGTGTCTATTTATTCCTGCAGAAGGTCTGGCTTTGCACCTCACTCTCCTCCTTCTTTGTCCGGCTCTCATACAACACTTTACACTACTAATACTACTACATTGTACATTGAAAGTAAACTCAGACTATAGTATACTTCTGGTTTTCTGAATGCTGTGAGATCAATAACTTGTTTAGCATCAGACTTAAAGAAATTCTCCACAGAGGCTTTATATTTTTGCCACCTCTCGACTCCTCATCCCTTCGACTTGTACAAACCAGATATCTAAACAAAGCAACACTTGTCAAAAGCCTAGTTGTTCCTATTAATATACCATAACAATGGTTGTGTTACATACAGTAAATGATGAGACATATTGAAATGAAATGTCATCGGTTCACGTGAATCAGAATTCTTAATATATTTTACCTCAGAAATGTCAGTGAATTTTTCACCTTTCTCTGTTGGAGGCTTTTACAGAATCGTCATGGCAGATTTTAACTGGCAAGCACAGAACGATTAAACACCCACTTGTCAAGGCCCGGTTGCCTTTTTTCCACAACACTCTCCACTTGCCCGAATCCACGTTGGCCTGGATATTGCATGCGAGAGTGAACAACAACAAAAAAAAAAAAAATTGTGCTTTTTCATCTGAGCGGTCGTGCAACATGGTGGAGCGGAGCGGGCTTTTATGACGCCTCTTCAACCAGCGAAGAATGTCAGGAGTGGTGTGCGTGCGTGTGTTGGTGCGTATTGATGTACAAAGAGACTCAGTTGATTTGCACTGCAGAAGCAGGGCTTCAGGTGTATTAGGCGGGCTGTTTATTGTGAGGACATTGTCAAAACGGAACGGGCGAAAGGACTATAAATGTTATTTATCACCCAGTTATAGACTCGCATGCTGTAGCCAGGGAATTAAAGCAGTTAAATGCAACAATGATTATAAGCTATAGGCATATAAGAGCAGAAAAACACAAACAGGTCACCAGGAATTAATGTGACAATCTGCAGTAACGTATCCTGCAACAGAAAGCCATTCGAATAGATCTGAAACTCAGTACATAAACATTTGCAGAGCAGACAACATGGACGGAGCCTCGTGAACTTACGAACGCTATGGTAACAAAAGCTTACCTGTGAGATGGTCATCTGTAGGCTTCTCTGTGAGTTATGCTCATGTATGACCAGTATGGATAGATATGTGCACAAATAGCGTATCAATCCATCATTTAATTCAATGGATGAATGAGGTATACACTCGTTATATCCAAACTAACTCAAGGGGACATTCACATTAAAAAAATTCTAAAGACATTTTTTTGACAGGTGTCAAAGGCAGAATTCAATCGGCACACTTTGTTCTATTCAATTTGGCTCGGCCTTGGTGGCGTTCTGCTCTGTCTCCGCGAATTAACCTTTGGAGCGAGACTTTTGATCCTCTTGATATTTGGACTGGTAAGAGCAGGAGCGAGGGAAATACAGCACATTGACATTCCTCCCCCTATCTGGTAATGAAATTGCTTAGCGCTATTGCATCCTTTCAAGCATCACACTGTGCTCGCTCATATGGATTTAATCCTGTTTAGAGAGGCTGTTGCTGAGGGCATTCGGCACAATGCCAGCTTGAAAGTAATAGGTCGAGTTTAAATAAGTTGGCCCCCTTCAAGAATAATTATCTGAATCAGCTTATTGGAAATGAATAATCAAAACTAATCGGAGAGTTTGAGGTTTTTAAGTCTTGACCTGCTGATTAGCTCTCGTCTGCATCCTGCACCGGTTTGGATATTAATGGGTTTGGATATAATGTGTGCTGATTGTGACTCGGGCGGCAATAAATTATTATTTTTCACTGTTGATTAATGTGTTGATTAATCAATTAGTGGTTTGGTCTATAAATGCGTAGTGTCAGCCTGACGCAGAGTAAAGAAACCAGAAAATATTCACATTTAAGAAGCGAGAATAAGAGAATAACTTATTACTCAAATGATCGATTATTGCTTATTGCTTGAGTATTCGGTTATCAAAATAATTAATTAACTGTTGCAGCTCTAATTGCTGCTTCAAGTTAACACAGTGTTGATCTTTTGTAATGAACAATCGATCATACATTTGTTCTTATTCCATTTCAGTGTAAGTTTAAGTCAGATTTTGGTCCTAAAACATCCGTCTGTTGTACAAAGTCAGGTTCCAGGTACTTGAAACAGTCTGAAATAAGATTTAACTCAACAACCAACCCTACAGAAATCCAGAAAAGAACTAGAAAGAGTTTTCTTCTGTCTTTCATTCAATTCTAAATATTAGACAATAATCCCCAAAGCTTATAGTGCCATTTATTTAATTGCGCTGTCCATTCAACTGAGAATGAAAAAAAAGCTGACGGTATTAGAAAATCTACATTTAAAGCATGGTAATATTGCAGGCTCAATTAGACTGAAAGCGTGGGAGATAAGACAGAGGAAATGACATTATCACACTGGCTGAGTAGTATAATTCTCCCTGTTGACACAGTAGATAACATGATGACTTTGATATGACTGGAGGATTAGAACGGCGAGATTTGATGACCGCCAAACGTCCTCTACGCTCCTAATGGAGTTTCACTTGTAGCCAGATTGCCTTGGTTTATCTTGCACAAGTGCTCTCTTCCATATGCTTCATCAGTGCTTTTAAACCCATCCAGTGACTGCCTAATCAGTAACACAGGTCTGAGATGGCAGCGGATTATTTATAGTACTTCTCTTTACTGTCTTTTAGAAGTGCTCGGTTGGCTGTTCGGCACACACCCTCTCGTGTGAAATCTGGCTGTGCATGTGATGAAAGTGACACCCTTAATTTAAATTGTGTCTCTGCAGTGTAGGGAGAGAGCAGAGTGTCAACCTGTGTGGCATCTCAGGGCTGTAATTAATAGTTCATAAGTCAAATGATTGCATAGTCCTATATAGTTTGTAATTGTCAAGGTTACAAAAACAAAAATATGACAGTCAATAAATCCATGAATGCATTTACATGTGATATGAGAGGAGCACGCAAGATCATCTTTGTATTTGCAAACAGATATTTGGTGTTAATAAATTACAGTCATCAAAAGTAAACTAAATGAGTTGATCAATTAATCATTACAGCATGATGATTATGCAGCGTTGCACCTGTCAAAATGATGATTCACGAGTCATAACGTCCTCAAAAGTCTCAGTTTACTGTTCACTTTCAGTAAACTACACGTCTGTGAATGCACCAATTTATCTTCCGAACATCGGCATCGACCGATACCAGCGCGTCGATCGATGAATAAGCTGATGTTCACAGATGGCAGGGGCTGATGTTTATCTGATGTGTCACATCAGTGTGGCGCCGGCTCATGAAACTCCTGCCATCAGACTGTTAGGTTGTTTAAGGACTATGAAAATAAGAATCTGTTTTGTTTAAATATAAGGATATATTAAAGGTTGTTGCATGGATTTCTGTGATCAAATGTAATAAAGGACTGAATGAATATTAAACTATTATTGGCATTAAAGGAAATAAATAACAACAGACACAAAATGACTCAGAACAAAAACAACATCAGCGTCAGCCCAGAATCTCACAATCAGCGCATCCCTATAGAAAACAGCAAGACAGCAAATATTTACAGCTGTAATTCGGTGTATCCACCTCCTGTGAACGAGATTATTTCAAGTGTGAAATGTCTGTCTGTATTCGAAGGACCTCGAATATCACGGTGTAATTAAAGTGCATTATTACAACAAAGCTACACATTCGCACTACAAGCCTACACCATGTCACAGCGGCGCACGCGGGGAAACACTGCGGGCTCGGAGAGATTGCAGCCTCCTTTTGAAGTCACTCGTTCTGGTTGGCTGATGGAGCTGACAGGGTTATTTTGGGACAATGAAAATGCGCTGTGATTAATGGCTCAAAACAAAAACTCTATCCCGAGACGGTGTGTGCGTGTGCGTGTGTGCGTGTGTGTTCAGAGGACTGTAGCTGGAGAGCTGATAGTCCATCTGAGCCGACACCTCTAAATTAGTGCTGGTATCATAGATGTATTATAGAGCTCAGGCCCTAGTTTATCACATACACTCACCGCGCAGAATAACACCTTAAATCAACCTAAGAGCCATGTCATTTGTGACATTGCCTCCTGTAGAGCGGCCCCTCCGGTCTGATGTCATCTGATCTCAGCGGATGAAAGCCCATCCACGGGAAATTCAGAAGCACCTTAATAATGGCACTTTTCCGAAACGCTCACTCGCCGGGATTGAGCGCGGGCTGTAATTGGCACAATATATCTCACCTTATCTGTTTCTGTCGGCGATGAGAGGGAAGAGGCTCCGGGAGAGACCTTTTTACTCTGGTCATGACGCGGGAGAGGTCACCAATATGCGGAGACATACCTCAAGCATTTAAATGCATCGCAGGCTGCGATTGCGACGCTCCCTCCTCTGCCGCGCCGTGTCATATTTCAGCGGGGTCTGACAATGCTGGTGCTTCACATAAAAAAGGCTCCATTTTCTTCTATCTAGCAGAGCCATTGTTGAGTGCTCTATCTCCCATCTCTGTGATACTCATTTTCGGGCACCTCACAGCAGCACATTGTTCATTGTCGCCGGCTTAAGAGATATTAATGAATATGATTGCTCTATACTCCACTCGTGTTTGGACTCAATGCATCTGTATTTGACTTGGGCCGGATAATTTTCAGCGCTATTATTTCCAGTGTGTCGTACACTTTTCCGGCACATTTGTAGTTCAAGACCATTGTGATAAAACCGAATGGCTGCCGCTGGATTAAAGGTTTTTGTGATATTTTCCCTTCTAATAGCCGTTTTAAATTATTCAGGAGGTGAATAAGTCAGTTTGCATCTTTCATTCTGACATCTTTCTCTCTTTTTTTTTTCTTACATCAGATCCAGAATGCAGATGACGTGTTGATTACCCCCCTGGAAAAGTTTCGGAAGGAGCAAATCGGCGCTGCGAAGGTAAGAGACCACCTACGCACGCAATTAGCGAGTGAAAAGCAAAGATATTCCATGTGTTCTGACACCCTCACCTCTCCTCTTGAACCAATTCATCTCCCCCACACTATGGAAATCATTAATTAAAAGAAAAGGTGTGACACTGCAAAGAGAAGTGTCTCTATCAGACTCATGGGGGGAATAAACAAAGACGTCAGTTTGCCGTGTTAAAAGATATAAAAGGATGTCAGTTAATTTATGTTTATGTTAAGCTCCATATTGAACGAAGCAATTACACAAATCGTTGGCAAACACTTTGACAGAAATTGCATTTTACAAATTACATATTAGATTTGAAAATGTGATGTGATTTGCAATATGGCCAAGTGCAATATCCAAAATGCAGAAGCATTTTATAGAAATTAAAAAGGAACGCTTTATATTAAGGTCCTCAGACTCAGATGATAGATATATTATATTGCTTGATAACATTATGTGTTAATTATAGCCTCATAAACATGTTTATTTTTAGGCATTTACAGTTTAAAGACTGCTTAAGAACCTTGATAAAATCCAGCTGTGTATTAAAGTATTACAAGCACATTTTATTATTTATTATTACCTGTCATGTCATTGTTAAATCTTTACCAGATTTTCCAGGTCAGGATGGACTGTAAGCATCTAATAAGGACTTATAAGGGACTTATTACCTTACTAATGCTTCTTTTTATATAAGATATGTGACAGAACAGCATTTTAAAGAAGAAGTGTACTGCTGCAGAGATGTCCTCGCCCACAAATCTTCTCCAGTTGCAGGAAAACATGTTTACCTTGTACAGACTTCAACAGATCTCCGGACCTGTTCAGTATCAGTGCTGTTCTCTCCTGACTTCGCTGACTTTTTTTTTAATGCATTCATAATCTGATTACTGTAAACTTAATATATTGGATTCACCATTTTTGTAATCAGATTACTGCAATCCTGTTACATGTAGTGCATTCTCGACTAATCTATTGGATATAGAGGATTGATATCAGTAGGGGGTTCTGCACGAGTGTTGCTCGGAGGCATCCTGGTTCCACCGCGGATATGTTGTCGAAGCCTTGAGTCGACTGCAAAGAACAGAGTGGGCTTGTTGCTACAAGCTATGCTTTCATTTCTGGCCAATGCAAAGGCATAAAATGAAAGCGCGGCAGCTTGTTTGTGGTCATTCCCTGGGTGAGATCACACGCGGGCGAGCTGCGAGAACTCGAGCGTTACCACAGATCTCCCACTGAGTTTCTGAGTCCACCGCTAACTCCGCACTGAACTCTGTGAATCATTTGCACATCTTTGCATGGCCATAACCCCTGTGAGGGACATTCCAGCCTCAAATTCACACCCTCACCCAGCTTGATTTATTCCACTTGACTTGACAGCCACTGGATTGCAGGATAATTATTTTTTTTTTTGCTGTACTTGACTTGTGTCTTCACAGTCCAGCCTGCAATGTACTATTTTTCTTCTCAATGCTGAAAAATTAACATCAATCACTCTCCTTTTTTTACTGGCCAGGCTAATAACCATTGTCGCTTCACGTCTCAACCATCACATGTACCTACTGTAATGAAATAGCACATTTTGCTGCCATCTCTCTCCCCTCCCCATCATGGTACTCAGTGTTATTGCACTGACTCTCTATGTTTATAAAATGGTTTCTTAAAAGCCACAACCCCTGTCACTCCCACTACCTCTTCTTTTCTCCGACCACTTCCTCCTAATGGCTCTCTCCTCCTACTGCCCATCCCCCGCTAAACATTAGCCCAACTAGAGTGAGATAAAAGGCAGACATCACGAGTGGCTGAGCAACTTTCCACTCTTCCGAGAATCTGGAGGGATCTGCAGGCTGTCTGACCCTTCCAGTTACTGCGCTTCATGTCTGAGAACGTCAGATGGACAAACTGGGGGAGCTCTTGCCTTATTTGGCTATGCTGCGAGTAATCCCACTGAGGTTACGTACGAGTGTAGCAGCTTCTTAGGCACAAGCACAACACTTCCATGGCCATAACACACCAGCAGATTGACGGCAGCACTACAGGACATATTAGGCACAGTCTGCTTCACACAAGGCTGAGTCAAATGTTTTGGAAAAACCTTCAAACTTTGCACAGTTTATAAAAGCTACGAATCAGGGAAGCCACAAGAGTTGAAGCTCTCATGTATTTTCACTGGAGCATGGGCCGACCGTGTGTTGGCTGTGGAAGTGAAGTTGTGGCTTGGCTTTTTTTCCGTTTCAGATCCGTTTTTGTAGGCTGAAAGTTGGTAATGTCACAGGACTACGAATTCAGAACTGAAATAAGGAATGAGAACCTGTCCAGGTTTCACTGTTTCCTGTTTTCTATCATTTCATCAACAGTCAGCTTCTCTGTTCCGCTAACTGATCCCTCAAAACTTTAACCTGAACCTTTTCCTTGAAGTCTCACATAGACCTCCTGTATTTTCTTCCACAAACTTAAAACCACTGGAGGTAAACCGGCTTCACACTATTTATGTGTATCTGTGTGTTTGTCGGTTGTCAGGCTTGTTTAAGGCCTTGAAATTTGAACAAACCCCGGGGACCCTATCTCAAGAAGGTACCAGGGGGTGTCCAACTGGTGGGTGGCATTCCTGCTCTCTGAAATTGTGACAATATCAACATTAGGGGCACCGTAGGGGTCCCCCGCTAGCTGAGTGTGAAGAATCAGTGCAAACAGACCCAGATGGGAGTCAGATGGCCACTGATAATTCGAGCTGTCCTCATCCGACAAAGGCTGCACAGACGTCAGATGATTCTCGGCTAGTTGTGCCTCCAGAGGCAGAGATGACATTTGCATTCTTGCTATGAAATCTCAAAATATGCTAACCTACATCCTGTGGAGTGCTGGGATCAATTAACAGTGGTTTGGGGATATGCTTGCCAGATGTGGGTGACACTAAAATCTTTCAATCATACAAATGTGAACGGTTACCTTGATTAACCTTGGGATTTGGTAAGTGTGGGAAAAAACGCCTTCTCACACCCACCTCTTTTAAATCATGTTGCAGAAAAGCTGGGCCAGGCAAAAGCCATTTTTAAAAAATAATTTTCAGTATTTTCAGCCATAGAGGTGTCTGCCTTTTCTCTAAAATATAGATAAGAACTAGATGGCTCCCGGCTTGTGGTGCTCAAAGCGTCAAAAGTACATTTAAAAAAACTCAACAGCAATGTCTGTCTCCTGAAATCATGAACCAGAGATAATAAACATATCACAACGCAGAAGGAAGCGTGCATCATTCATCGACGAGGGGCTCGTGCTTGTAACGGCGTAGGACGTAACATTAATGGCTTCTTTGTTTTGCAGTGCTGTAACATTAGTTAGCCCAGTTAGCTTTGTTAGCTAGCCACTCGTCAAGGGTAGATGCATGCTTCCTGCTGGCTGGTTGGCGGGTGTAGTTGGGTTTCATGTAGGAACTAAAAATAGTTCCTACATGAAACTGCTAACAACAAGGTATGTGGATTATCTTGAATAACCAGGTCATGAGATGTACAGATATCAAGTCCTAGATATAAGTCGTTCATGACCCAGTTACTCAAGATAATCGACAGACGTTGTAAGCAGTTTCATGTAGAAATCTATTAATGGACAAGAGGCTCGTACTTGTGGCAGCATGACCCCCTCAGTCGCTAGGTTAGCTAGCTTCTCGTCCATGAGTAGAAATGTGCTTGCTTCTGTATGGAGATACAGAAAGAAAATAGTTTCTACATGAAACGTCTCACAACAACGTCTGTGGATTCCCGAGTATGATCCTGAGTATCCAGGCTATGATTTCTGGAAAGAGACTTTGCTGCTGAGTTCTTCAAGTGTATTTTTTTCTGGCCCTTCGAGCACCACTAGCCGAGTGCCATCTGGTTCCATCCCAAGAGAAGGCAGACATCTCCACGGCTGATATCACCGAAACTCAGCAACTAAGACCAAAACAAATCTAGATGGATCAATATCACTACGGTTAAGCGGAAAAATATGTGTTGGTTGAACTTTCCCTGAAAAGGCCACAGGTTTAGAATTGATAATTCCACCAGGTGGTGCTAAAGTAAGAAAAATTCAAATCTTACACAATGTGATCCAGATGAATTTTGGCTGATTGACTGATCCTTGATTGATCGATTTTTCTTTGTCGATCAACCAAGCTAAGGCTGATAAACTGATCGTGTGAGCACTAAACTATTCACACTGTACATGTATCGCAGGCAGAGCATAGCAGAGCTTTCCGAGCTGTATTGAAATTCGGCACGAGTCCAGCCACTTAAGACACCAGATGATCAAAGATGGAATTGATGTCCTGGAAATATGCAAATCATGTTGCATAATAAACTTTGCAAGTGTCAGTTAATATATCACTGATTAATCAAAGAGGTGCACACTGCAAATACGACAAGAAAACTGCCAGGGACTTTGTAAAGGTTTCACCTAATAACGGTGAGGAAAATATGAATTGGGATGACAGCAACGCAGACGACAGTCAGACTCAAAATGTGTGCTGCAAAACAACAAACTGCATGAATAAGGTGATGCAAATTTAATGTTTATATGCATTTTTCTCATGTCTCTCCCATCACCTTCCACTGTGCTCTACCCAATAAAGCAGAAACACCATTAAAACAATCTTTCAGGAGGTAATTACTTTTTCTCCTGGTCACCAGAACGTTTCAGGGCAGTCCTTGAGAGTTTAGTCTTTACCTATTTGAAATAAGCATGAATATATCAGCTTCTTGTGTTTTGCATCACTTTTTTATATAAACACAAACAGCAACATCACATATAATTGAATTAGAGACAAAGGGTCTGAAAGTAATGTAAGTTAGCAGTACTATTCATTATTGTTATTGTGTGAAATTATTTTTTATTTTAACGATTATAGCTGTTTATGTTTCACATAATCTTCGGAACGGATGATTGGTTCTTAAGGACAACAAATCTCATTGTCATGTTGTCCTCAGAACTTAGAACTCATGAATATCTTTTTTTTTCCTCTGACAGTATCTGCACTGCAGTTGAACAATGACTCGGTGAAATCATTTTGCAGGATGAACTTGACAGAATGGCTTCTAGTTTTTATTGTATTTTCTTCACTGTTCTGCGGATCCGAAAGTGAAACTGAGCGCTGAGTTTATGTTTAAGGTCATTCCTTATCTGCGGTTAAGCTTTTTCCTGTCAGTCCTCTCTGCCTTTGGGTTTAATAAAGCAGAACTGTTTTGAAAATGCTCCTCGTAGATAAACAAGAGACTGACCGTTAGCGTGCACGCTGAAATTAAATGCAAAGCAAAACAAACTCTTAACTGACTGTTATTAAAATGTCCGGATAACGTCAATGGTGAGATTAAATGACTTCCTGTGACCCCGAACTTAATTAATGAACAGAGAGCAACACTGACTGGTGACGTAATCCAAACCCAAAAATCCTCAAATGTGTCAAAAGTTCCGGATGATTCAAGTTGCCTTCATTATCTCCCGGGTTAGGTGGTGGGAAGAAGGCTTAGGTTGATCTTGACAGGGAGAAGCCTAAGGGCTCCCTATAGGATACAGTATAGATCTATATTCATGCAGAGCTTGTCAAAAGATTTTTTTTTTTTTTCGCAACATAATATTAAAGGAGCTTTTGAAGGTTGATCTTCTGGAGAAACCAGCTTTTCTCTCCTCGCCGCTCTGCTCAGATCTTAAGAGTTAGCCTCAGATCAGATACAAAGAAAATAAAGAATGAGTGTGCACAGCATATGCAGATTTTTTTTTTTACTTTTATTTGTATAATCTTACATCATGTGTCAGAGAGAGCAGAGACAATGATCAACTGATAAAAGTTTATTTTCTGAGTAAAGCTTTGCAGTTTGCCTCACACACACACACACACTAAACATGTTCTATTTAGAAGCCTGGGTATTTGTTTTTCGGCTTCTTCAGAAGCAGATGTTTGCAATTATTTCGTGTTAATTGGCCAACTTCTCGCTGTCTGTGATGTCTCTTCAGGAAGTGGGATTTCAGGTAAAGTGGGAGACGTTTCTTGGCTCCGCAGCAAAGTAACTGAACTCTGAGCTGGAACCTTGTGTTCCCGCCGCCCTTCCCCTGTGGAAGAGAGACCGGCTCATGTGCGCCGGAGCATCAAAATAACCTGGCTATTGCTATTTAATCACCACTCTGGACCCCTGCTCCAATTAGCTGTCTCTAATGAGTTCACAGAGATAGGTTGCGGAGTTCTCCCTTTCATGTCACTGCTCGGAGATCCATTTAAAATGAACGCGTGGAGGATTATGCTGCACGTGACGCCGCGCTAGCGGTAGATGTTTGTATTATTCCAGGGCGTAAGACGGATGCGAGGAAGTGTGGATAGTGTGTCTGATATCTGGCGTTCTTTCCTCTATATACACACACACACACGCACGCAACACACACAACCGACCTTCCTTGCCGCTTATATCTGTTACCATGGTGACGCGAGGCTCAGAATGATGGCCCTGAGGCTCGTTAGGGCCAGTGTCAAAACCGGCGATGTACAGCTAGCGTCCAAATACTCCTCCCGCTGTCTTCGCGGTTGTTCTCGGCATCCTTACTTTCACAAATTAGGAAAACACCTGACCAGAGGAAGGTCCGCCTGCAGTTTGTCTCCACGCTATACGAGCGTTTAGCAAATTCGCCCGTACTACGGCTGGCATCAAAGCGCCGTTAACGCCGGTGTGAGACTTGCCAGTTAGGAGTTCCACCACAGGAGGAATCTGCATCAGACTATTCTCTTCCTGCATCTGATTTATTCATGAGGGCGAACAAAGCAATCAGATGAGAAAATCTCCCAAGTGGTGGGTTCATGTGTGTTTTCTGCGCCACGGAGTGTTGGAAAGTGCTCCGGCTTGATCCATTCCCAGCCAGCTGATTACTCTGGGGCACCGGCATTAGTTTGTGTCAGAAAGTTGTGCGCTTCAGGGTTTATATCTATCCACGTCCGCGTCCTCCGCCGCCACGTGTTGGGCTTCAAAGCCTTGTGCGTGAGCTGCTCCCCCCACCCACCCACCCACCCACCTCGTCTCAAGGAGAGTCTTTGCAATTTAAATCGCTCATATTCCTCTCTGATTGCACAAACATATCCGGGAGGGGTTTTGCGGGGGGGTGGGGGTGGGAGTGCACCCACCACATGGAACGAGCCGACAAACACCTGGTGTTCTGCGAGGGTATCATTATGGTAGCACCGGTTTATACACGTCCTCCCGGATCAAAACAAAGCAGGACACTTTAGGTGACTTAATCAGGCTGGCTGGTGCCTCACAGACTTCGCTGCAGCCTCTGAGTCACTCCCCGCCCTCTCGCGAGCGTGAAAAGAGTTTGTCCAGACGTATGGAGGAGTTATCTGCGAGGAGTTTGCTGGCGTGCTCGCGCTGGTCAGCAGTGCCGGGCGATTCCTGCTGTGACTGCGGGGCTCAGCTAAACCTAAAGCTCTTAATTTAATGTGATCCCCTGTGTGTGGCTGTGTGTGTGTGTGTGTGTGTGTGTGCAGCGCTCCTGAACGTGTGTGTGTTTGTCTTGTTGGTATTTTCCCCGGGGCCTCAGCTGCATGCGTGCTCACAAAATAATGTCACGTCAACAGCAGACAAAAAGGCCGACAGTCAGCTCCCTTTTTGTTCTCCGACCCAAAAAAATAAAAATACCTGGTCCTTTGGGGAAATATTATATTTAATCATATGTTTGTTTTGCCGTCCACCTGTTTATTTCCCTCTTTGTTTCTGAATATTGGGCCCGCGCGCCATTGATTTTCTTCCCCACTCCTGCAGAGATCGTTCCTGGGTCAGACATGACAGGAAAGATGGAAATAAGATGCTACTACATGAAATTATCTATCGATTTCTGTGCTGCACTTGTAATAGTTATGTAGGAGGGTTACAATGTCTTGTGACGAATTCCTCCGGTGTGTTTAACTGCTGTGGGGGTTGCTGAGGCAGAACACTGTTCTAGGTCATATCAGTAGCTGGTAGATTAGACTTGCTAAATTTCAGGGCCATGGGAATGAAAACAAACAAGCAGGATTTGGTTACATTGGCCATTTCCTCGCACTTTCCTCCCCCTCCCCCACTTTATTCTGTCTCTCCCCTCAGCCCCCTTTTGTGAATGTTTGCATAGCGAGATGGGCACCGAGTGGGCAAAGCTCGGTTTAGAGGTCAGACTTGCAGATGAGACACTCGAACGCTCTCCCACAGACAGGTTCTCTCTGCTTGGCCAGAGTTTGATTAAGGCCCCGCAAAGTGGATCTTTTTTCGGGGTGAAATGTTCAATCTCTCAGTCCATATGCTTTATAGATGGGCATCTGGCATGAAAAGCCCATTTCCTGTTGCTTCCTCGGAGCCTTCTGGGACAATCCTGGGACTCATGACCGTGGAGCTTGACTTGTCTTTGCAGGTGGAGCATGACGAGGGAAGGGAAATTTCAGACAGCATCCATCCAGTGCTCTATGTGACAGTGCACAACGCATTAGGCTGTCGATGATTTAGAATGTTGTGTATTTTCCTGTGAACTTAAGTCTCCAGCTGGGGCATCGTAAAAACAATTGCATATATTTCTCAGCGGTCCTGTTGCTAATGCACGGTCCTTATTGACCGTGCCGACATCGTCTCCTCATCACTACATGGACATATGCCACTTTTATGACCTGTAATGATCTATTGACAGGACTTTTAAAGACATGTGGCAATGTGAAAATGTACTTAGACCTCCACCTAGTGGCAGTTCAGTCACACGCACCCCCACATCAGCAATGCATGACACATTGTTGGTGATGTTTAAGCCTTTCATGTGTCTTGTGGACCTTTTTTCTAGGAGGGGAAGAAGAAATTTGATAAGGAAACAGAGAAATACTACTCCACGCTTGAGAGGCACCTCAACCTATCATCCAAAAAGAAGGAGGCATATCTGCAGGAGGTAAAGCCAAAACAAATTTCCTGATCCCCGACGTGTCTTTGAATAATACTGTTTTATGGTCGGCTGAGTGTCTCCCGGAAATAAAGCTGTTGTTTTGTGAGCTGCTGTTTGCTCGTCCCTTCTTTCAGCACACACTGTTTTCCAGGTGGCGTTGTAAGCATTAACTCTCTGTCCACACACACCGCGCTCCCAGTTTGACCGCCGTCTTTGTTGCGGCACTCACCCTGGTTTTGTTTGCTCATTCCCAGGCTGACACGCAGATTGATAAGGAGAGGCAACTCTTTTATGACGCGTCCCTCGAGTACGTTTTCAAAATACAAGAAGTGCAAGAAAAGAAGAAATTTGAGTTTGTTGAACCGGTAAGATGAGTTTTTTTACATATTTCTGTGCTCAGTCGGTGCGAAATGCATATTTAAGATGCAGTCATTTTCCTTTTTCTCTACATATGCAGTTAAAAGACTTGTTTAAGTGGCACATACTCAAAATAGCTTTTACTGCTAATGAAAGTGGCTTCTTAAGTGTCTGTTCTCTTCTCCTGAATTATACCTCTCTCACAGGTATACATCTATGCGCCTGTATTACACAAATTTGTCATCTGCATCCCAAATCCTCTGTAATATAGTCAATCCGTCTGGGTAAAGTAGTGGATAAAATTAGATAAAGTGGTTGTTGTCAAATAAAACAAGACTAAGTGCGAATCAAAGCCCCCCTCCTCGCAGATACATGGAGTCAATTCTAACATCTTTAGCGCAGAAGGTACAAGGGATAATTAAGTTCTCGAGGTGTTAAATGTCTGGGAATGTGAGATGGCAGCAAAGTGGCTCTTTGAAAAGCCCCCACTCCCATTTGTTTACGCTCGCTGGCAGGTCACCCGGAGCCCAGGCCAGAAATGTAAATCTCCAGGTAGTGGTGGGGGGGGGGGAATGACAAGGCTCAACCTTGCCTGTGATGAATCTGGGCCCAGATAAGATGGTTCATCCTTGAACATTTGATATACCAAGCCTCATCCTAGAAATAAAATCAGTGGTTGTGTCGGAGGATTTGACGGAGAGCTGCTCTATGTTTGTCGGATCCTCCATGCCAGAGATGGGATCAATTCTTTCCTCCAACAATACTGCCAGTGCTTTTTTTTTTTTCCACAACGGTCGGGGATGTTTGTGTTATAGAGAAAATAAGATCAATATCTTTTTTGCCACAACAGAACTACAGCCTTGTGAATCTTCAACCCAATCAGCAGAATAAATATTGGGAATGTACGTTTCTGCAAACCCCAAATATGTTGAAACTTCACTTTTCTTTAAGTTGCAACTGTACGTTTTTTTAGGTTATATTTTAATCTTATGTTGTGACAACAAAGTGCTTATGGTCTTGTAAGGTTTATGGCTTAGAATACCCAGTGTCTCATCCAAAATAGTCAAGATAAATGTAATTGTCATTATCCAATATGAGATTGTATAATGACATTTCTGTTGTTACTCCCTTGGCTACACATAGAGATTAATAAATAATATATTATATACTGTATTGTTGAAATCCCTATATTTTACATATGATTTAGTGTAAGATGACAACATTTTATTCTTGGCCTTCATCTTATGTGCAACATTCAGTGCATTGACGTGAAAGTATATAATTTCTTCAGCTCTGCTAATTCTTCTTGTGTGTTTTGTTTTTTACAAAGTACAGTCCTGCTTAAGAAGAAGTGAATTTGTTTTTTAATGCATTATGCACGTTATGATTATCGTTTTAGGACAGATTTAAGCACATTTGGTACTTTTAAAGTGACGGCATTGCAATTAAATCCACTCTTGAGAAAGAAAATCACTACTGAGTGGATTAAATATCTCTCAAATTTATGTTGCAGTGTTCCACTCTACAATGTACTCTCAGGTGTGAATCTGTAATGAAGCTCTGTATTGTTTATTCACTCTGTGATTCACCCTTAAATATCGCTCCTCTCCAGCTCCTGGCCTTTCTTCAGGGCTTGTTTACGTTCTACCATGAAGGATATGAGCTGGCTCATGAATTTGAGCCATACAAACAGCAGCTCCAGTTCAACCTACAGAACGTAAGTCTCAACACCTCGGGGGTTGTACACAAAGGCAACCAGCCACGTAATCAGATTCTGCAGCTTATCATGCCCCGACATAACAAGCAGAGTTTTCACAAATGGATAGCTGTGTGATTAAATGAGATTCTTCGCTGCACAGAGGATCAATATTTTTCAGTTTTGTATTGCAGGCAGTTACTGCAGGCCATTTAATGGTACTGTGTCAAGGAAAAAAAAAAAAAAAAGTTAGGGAGTAAAACTACAGCTGCTGCCGTGCCCCCTCTTTCCATCACCGTGACCTTACCACTTGCAGCCTGAGGGCCCAAATTTCTCTTTGACCTGAAATGTCAGCACCGTTGCCCTGACAATTTCCACTCCGTAACCCTCTCCGTGTGTCCTCAGATGCAGAGAGCTCTAATAGGAGCGGGAAAAGGTGAGGCTGTCTCAGCATCTCACTTGTAGGGGAAATGAAACAGCCTCGCTCTGACCCTTTGTCTCCGAAAAAAGAGGATTCCTGGGAGCATTAACTTCTGATTTTCTGTCCAAATTTCGGATCGTATGAAGCACATTCTTCCAATATTGAAATAACATATTCGAATTAGATGCTGCGACTGTATCTTTCCAAAAGGTTTGCCAGTGTGTTAGTTATTCTTCTCCCCAGGTGTTCTCAGGCAGCTGCACAAATATGAAAGCATCCGTCAGATTGTCTCGTCTTGATGTACACAAAGTCATGTTTTTTTGAGATGGCAGAAATAAAACGCAGACGCGCAAGACTTTCCTTTTGAAATGCAATTATAATCCCGTCCTGCATTTTCTGCACAGACGCGGAACAACTTTGTGAGCACCAAGCAGGAAGTGGAGAAGCTAATGAAGAGGATACGATCTGCAGATCAGGACTATAAACCCCCGGGCCAGTGGACGATGGAAGGCTTCCTGTACGTCCAGGAGAAACGTGAGTCTCTGCAGCCAGCCAGCCCCCTCACACTCCCCCTCCCCCCCGCCCCACATATAAGTGCATGGTTTTACATCCATCACCCTAAACATGTCTTGAGTTCTCCCAGGGCCTCTGCAGAAAGGATCTCACACACACAGAGCTCATAATTCATCCTGTTTACCGATTCACTTTGATGTGCTCTCAAACAAGGGGGGAGATGCCCAAATGGTAGATTTCTATCAGCAGTGATAAACAACTTTTGATTTATCACACTATAATTGCAAATTGATTTTCAGATGTCTTTCCAGAAGCTCTGTGATTCAGAGAAAAATATTTTGGCTCAACCTCCGTTTTCCCTCTATTTTTCTGTCTCAGGTCCTCTGGGATGCACTTGGATTCGCCACTACTGCACGTATGAGAAAGGCAGCAAGACCTTCAGCATGAGCAACACTGAAAACAAGTCGGCCGGGAAACAGGTAGTTCTCTTTAATTTGACTTTTTTCGTTTAGTTTAAGTTCAGTTTTTTTTCCCATTTAGCTGTACATACAAATAAAAAGCTGAGACTGAGCAAGTATAATCTGTGTGGGTGAAACAAAGAACCCCCCTGAGGCTCCTGAGAACGTCTCTACCCAGAGGGAAAAGAAAGTCAAGATGACAGAGCTGCGAATTGGGCACAGAAAACAAAAAAGACTTGTTAACTCAAAGCGGACAAAAATGGTTCAAAGATAACAAAAATCCACAAATAGCGAGAAAGAGCTCAAGGAAAGGAAGTAAACTTTTAACAGAAAGTTTGCGTGCCTTGTTTTCGAACACCGAACACATCCGTCTCATTTACAAACATTTACAAATGAGGGAAAACTTATTTCAGACTTTGTGTTTTAGATCAACTGCCATCCAAGTTTTTGCATGTACTAATCAGGATGATCATATTCCAGTTTTTACACTTCTAAAGACATTTGCATATCATTACAAGGTATATGTGTATTACAATTTCTGTCATTTTCCATCCCAGCTTGTATTTATAAATGTGTGCTGTGTTTATTTCCAGAACGGTCTTGTCCTGAACCAGCCAGAGATGTTCAAACTCAAGTCCTGCATTCGGAGGAAAACCGATTCCATTGACAAGCGTTTCTGCTTTGATATTGAAGTCGTGGAGAGGTCTGTGACTTTCTGAATCATCTACGTGTTTTCCAAAAAATGTCTTTTCACTTACATGGACTGAAAACATACAAATAAGCATGATATTCAGAGGGACAGTTCACCCCAAATACCAAAATAAATATTATTTTCTCTCACCTGTAGTGCTGTTTATCCATCTAGATTGTTTTGCTGTGAGCTGCTGAGTCTTGGAGACATTCTCTTCCTTTTCTTTAATATAATGCTGGCATATAGACGGCACTCGGCTTGTGGTGCTCAAAGCATCAAAAAATACATTTGAAAAAGTCAACAGCAATATCTGTCTCTAGAAATCCATCAATGCCGGATCCTACGGATAATAAACATATCACAACGCAGAAGGAGGTGTGCGTCCACTCACTGACGAGAGGCTCGTGCTTGTAACGCGCAGGATGTAAACATTATTGTAGTAACATTAGTTAGCCTAGTTAGCTTTGTTAGCCACTCATCCATGGACAGATGCATGCTTCCTGTTGCGTAATGATACGGATGGCGGGTGTAGTTTGGTTGACAAAAAATAGTTCCCTGCTCACAACAAGGTCTGTGGTTTATCTTGAGTAACCAGGTCAGGTTTCTATAACCAGACATTGCTGTTGAGTGATTCAGGTGCATTTTTCTGGCGTTTTGAGCACCACAAACTGAGTATATTTTGATTATAATCGAGAGACGGCGGACATCTCTACAGCCGATATCTTCTAAACTTGGCAACTCACACGAAAATAATCTAGATGGATAAATAGAACTAACAGATATGAGGAATAATATTTATTCTTGGATTTTGGGGTGAGCTGTCCTTTAACACTATTACCCCTTCCCTCTAACAAATTAGCATTTGACAGGCAGAGCATTTAAAGAAACCAATTAGTAAAAACTTCACACATCACCATTTGATATATTAGCGAGTCTATCAAAGCAAAAGTCAGCCACATGGGTGATAAAATCATGTAAGACACGCTGCATGTGGGATGTTTTCCACTCAAACATTTAGAGTTGTATCAAACCCAGCTGATACTGGAGATTAACCCAGATTATCTTGGGAGTGCTCAGCATTGCGAGAGCTGTTCGGGTTTGATTAACATCTTCAGAGAGTCCCCTGTTTACCAGCGTTGGATGTTTTCAGCTCTGTTTGTGTCCTGCATGTTCCTCAAACCCTTACCCTCCTTGAGCTCTTGTTTGTTATGTCCACAACATCCATATTTACACCGTTTTTTTGAACCCATTCCGTCTTCTCTCTGTGTTCATGTCAATGTAGAAATGACATCTGTCGTGGAACTCTTTTCAGACCGCTTCAGTTTTTCTGTAAAGTCCGGTATGTGAACTGACCAGTGCTGCCCTCTCAGAGCCGTTGCATGTGCTGCATGTGTGCTGCTAATCATATCGTGCACTTCAGTCTCAAATCTAAGCCTTCTCCAGAAATACTGTTAACCTCCTTACCACCTCACTAAATCACAATCATCTCTTGGTCAATATGGGCTAAAGGACACAGACGTATTCTTAAATTATTCATACTTGTCTGCAATTACTCAAGAAGTTTATTGATTTGGGTTTTTTTTCTGAGAATCAAATAACGACATTGTCTCTCCTGAGAAGTTTGAAATCTTTAGCTGAATGGAAACATTCATAACTGATTTGTATTTAACTTTGTTCGGGGGGGATTAGGATAAGGAATGGCTCAAAGATTAAACACATTGGCTGCGCGCTGATTAACAGTGGCTGAATTGATCAGGTCGTACATCACGAGAGCTTGATAGGAGATCATTATTGTGACGTGAATTTCAGAATAAAGTTAGCTCGTGGCTGTGCATTACTCAGAGCTGCAACTATCAATTATTCTCTTGATTAATTGATTACTTGTTAAGTCAGAAAATGTTGAAAAATGTAACTCAAAAGCCCAAAAAGACATCTTCAAATGTCCGAAAACCCAAAGATATTCAGCTTACTGTCCTAGAAGAGTTAAAGAGCCACTACATAGTTACATTTAAGAAGCTGTAAACATTTATTTTGCTTTATTTTCTTTAACTCATATAATTAATCGGTTGTTGAAATAGTTGGGGATTAATTTAACACCTGACAACTAATCAATTAATCATTGCAGCTCGAGCGTTATTGTTGCACAGCAACCAGCAGGGCCGGCGCTGCTCGCCCTCGCCGAGTGTTGCTGAGCGCGGACAATAACTGCAGTTTATTTGCAGGACAACTCGTTTATCATAAACGGCGATGCCCCAAGGTGCTTGTTCCAACCGCAAGGACAAGGTGGTTCAAGCTCCAGTCGGCTCCGAGCTCATCTATTCATCCTCATTATAATAAACATGCGGTTACACCTATAGCCCAGCCAGAATCAGGCCAAGCGTCTCCGAACCTCACGTTTAAAGGGCTGATTCACCCAGTTTCACTGGAGATAGTTTTTTCTTTATTTGCCCAGATTTTGAGATATCCATCTCTGAAAACTTTTCCCTCCACCGCAGTGAATAGACTTTAATTTGTGGTGCTCAAAGGAACGGAAAAAATGTTATTTAAAAAATTCACCGGCAACATGTCTTTCTAGGAAGTGAATAATTGACAGTCTTGACTATCAACGGTTTTCATAGGGCCTTCCACAAAAGAAGGCAGATAACGGGTCCTGTGAATTAGAGACAGGAAAGACATGTTGCTGATTCTGTTAAATGTTTCAATGTTGTGAGCATCAAAAATGAAACGTCTTCCACCTCCACTGGTTTGGGAGTAGAGTCGTCTCTCAAAACCTGGTCAGATAAATCCAGAACTATCTGCACGGGGAGATTCCTCTCGAGGTTAGATTCTAAATGAATTCATTTGGTTGGTATTAATCGCAACACATGCAACTTGACATGGCTCCATGCTAGTACTAACGATCACTACTGGGTGGGGTTTGTTTTTTTGTTTGCTACCTTCACATAATTCTATCATGACATCGACTGCAGCTATAGCTCAGACCGGTGTGAAGCTATGTGGCTCACGGTGAGGTGAGGTGAGGTGAGACATGACACGTGATACCTGCTGTGCTGTAGAACACAGACGAGATGAAGGTGTGTGCATGTTGGGGTGCAGAAAAGTGAATCACTCTAATATCAAGCACATGTAGCATTTAATTGGGGGCGGAATGTGGAGCGCTGAGCCAACCGAGGGCACAGTTTGAAGTCAAGCATTTTGCACACGAGCTATTTTAGTCACACTAGTCCTTTTATAGTGGTCTCAGCCAGTGTAAACACGGTCTGTCCAGGGGCCCCAAGGCAATGAGATCAGACTGAGACCAGCCTTTCTCTGATATCTTTCCAGGCACGGCGTTATGACACTGCAGGCACTGTCAGAGTCCAACAGAAGACTGTGGCTGGAGGCCATGGATGGCAAGGAGCCGGTGAGGAGCTCTGGCTGTTTGTGCTCGGATGTTTTTCAGTAGTTTTCTTTGACAAGCAAACAATGCTGCGACTGAATTATTGGTCACCGGCACCCTCCTCTGGCGTGTCCGGGCTAAGCCTTTCGAAGAAAAAGATGACCTCACCATCAACTTGTGCTAATAATAGATCAGTCTGCTTAGAGCAAAGAAACTCTGGGAAAACTGTGTGACAGAAATCTCTTCTTCTCTGTGACTTCTGAACCAAATGTTCCTCAAATTGATTATGATTTTTGTAAACTTTCTCCAGATTTACAACCTGCCAGCCATACTAAGCAAAAAGGAAGAGAGTAAGTCTTTTTTTTATCTTTCTAAACCCCTTTCATCATTCAAGTGCATACAGCTTTTTTTTAACACTTGGAATAAATCCCCAATACGCACTTATCAAACATATCCCCCATCACCTATAGCTGTATCTGTTCATTAACACAATTACTTGACATACACCCACTCAGCTGACATCACAGAGCCTTCCAGCACAAGGGTTGTATCTTATTAGTCGGAGCAAAAAACGTAGGGGAGTGCTTATTATTCCTGCGTGGTGCGCAGTTAACCGACAGTAATTGATGTGTCAACCTTATTCTCATGTTGTATTACAGCATTTCTTAATGAAGCGGGCTTTAACTTTGTGAGGAAATGCATTGACCTGGTGGAGACGAGAGGTGAGGCGTTTAAAATCTCTCAGCTTTCATTTGTCAGATGACCTCAGTGCAGCCTGCTTGTGATTATGAATAACAATCTGCTTCATTCATTAGCGACTACGCGTCGCATTGACGGACCTGATTCTTAACTGAACAGAAAAATCTTTGTTCCTCGTTTCGATTCCTGAATTGTCTTTTTTTCATTGCCACGCAGGCATAAACACAATGGGACTGTACAGAATTGGAGGGGTCAACTCCAAAGTACAGAAGCTGATGACCACTGTCTTTTGTAAGTAGCCTTAAAATAGGGGGAAAGACTTGGTAAAAAAAAAAAAGTAGAATGGAAAGGACTAATAAAATCTGTGTTCAAGAGACTGGAGCCAAAGTATTATCAGTGTTTATCAAGCTTGGACTTAACTGCTCTTTCTGTCTTCTGTCAGGGTATTTCTTAACAATACACTCACATGTCATGACAACTAACATAGATTTCCAAATGCATAAATGACCACTTTCCCTTTCTATAGCTTGTCAACGTTTCGAATATGAACAGCTCATTTTTCTCGACCATCTCAGGTTGAGTTTGTGAGCCTGCAGAGTGAGGGAAGAGGTCCTCCTGGTGGTGTGGCAGTGTAACAGCCACCTGGCCTCATGTTACTCTGTCATTACCTTATTAGATGAGCCAGGGTAATCCTGTTAGCATACATTTCATACTTTTGAACAGGAAATGTCGAAATGATTTATTAAAGGCTCTCTCGAGCTTGATCTCCATCTCTGTACCACGCCACACATGTGCGCCATAATTTCAAAGCTCATTTAAGCGGCCTGGCAGGTCATGTCAGGTTGTATTGGTTTCTCCGGTCAGTTTACAGCTCGCTCATTGCGGCGGAATAAAAATAAAATGTGTTTCCAATAGCGTCCAAGGCACCGGTGGATATGGACCTGGATCCAGAGACGTGGGACAACAAAACTATCACCAGCGGTCTGAAGAATTACCTCAGGTCAGCTCGCCCCACCAGCTGTGTATCTTTAGCTGTCAGGAGTCATAATTACCTCCATAATGCCTCTTTGAACACCTCCATGTGTTAGTCACACATTCAGAGCTACCGGTGACTCACAAAGGGAAAAGGTGGCTGCATTCAAAAGACCAATGTCACCGGAGGAATAAATGGTAACGGTTCTTTTTATTCACCAGATGTCTCTCTGAGCCTCTAATGACCTTCAAGCTCCACAAAGATTTTATCATGGCTGTCAGTAAGTTGTGAAAAGTTACTTACCGCTTTATTACAATAGATATTTTACCAACCGCTCCATTTCATTTGATTATTAAACACGAAAGGGAGATTTTAAAGTTATCGGAGCTTGGTCAGATTCAAAACATACACCACTGATGAACCCTATGTTTACTGTATGAATGTTTTTAGTTCATTTATATAGTCATATTTGCACATTTTATATTTTCAGATTTATTAGAATTGGAGTTTGAACTGAACTGCATTTCAAATGTATTCATTTTTTAAAGTGAGATAGCATTATGGGCACTGCATCCACTCTGACAGTAGGGATGTGAAATGAGCAAAGATTGAGCCAATTAAATGGCTTCCATCTCCGGAAATACACTTGTGCCATGTGCGTCACGTAGCTCTCATATTATGTCAGATTGAGAAGTTAAATTGGTTTAATCTGTGTTAATCATTTGCTTATTTCTACACCTCTGGATATAGTGTCAAAAGTCAATAAATTGGCGGCGTTGCCGTTTTTCTGTTCGAGTACGTGAGCCTCTTGATCATCTTATATCCATTTGCCCTTCCTCAGAGTCAGATGACCAGAACTACAGGGTGTGTGCTGTCCATGCTCTGGTTCACAAGCTGCCAGACAGGAACAAGGAAATGCTGGAGCTACTAATAAAGCACCTCGTCACGTACGTGTTCCAGTAATGAGCCTTTTAAAAAAAGAACAGCTCTATGAGAGGAGATAGAAATTGCTGAGACTGATTAGATTTGTCATCGCAGTGCACAGGGGACACCTTGATGTATTTGCAGTTGTCTCTGAAACCGTCAGAGTTTGATAAATAACCAAACTGTCAACACATGGTTAAGAGTTTCCAGCATGGGTGTATCAGCAGAGAACAGCATCTTCCACTTCTCTTCCACATGCAGAGTTTCCACACAAAACCAGTCGAACCTGATGACAGTTTCCAACCTGGGCGTCATCTTTGGCCCGACGCTGATGCGCTCGCAAGAGGAAACTGTGGCCGCCATGATGAACATCAAGTTCCAGAACATTGTGGTGGAAATTCTCATTGAGAACTTCATCAAGGTAATTCATTGTTTGGCTCTGGATGTACAATATGCTTGAAATGTACTTACTTTTATAAGTAGTTTTTTATCCTACCATCGTTCAACACAAGCAAAAACAGATTTGTGGCCAAAATGATGTGCAAAAAAGAGCTTGACACTATCATTTATATGTAACCTCATATGGCATTATTGATATACTATAAGTTTTGATATATAATATTTTCTGGAAACCTCCTCTGATACCTCTGATTAAGCTACGTAGCAGTGTGTTGGATGTGAGACTCACTCGGACCAAACACATTGATAATATTGTGACCGTTACCAGGAAAGGTATACGTAACATAAAGCGCTCTCCACCGTGTGATCTAAGCTTTAGTTTTGTTACACCTGAGGACTGTCCAACTAAAAAATATATCCAAAATAATATGTCAGATCTTCTTCAGGGATGTCTTAAATAGCAAGAAACCACTGTATTTTTCTCACCAAGTACTTCACACGAGAGATGAACTTAACTATCTGACCAGACAGGCAACTCTACACTGCTCCTTTCTCGTCCTGCAGATCTTTCACCAGCCTCCGGATCCCAACGTGCCTCTGCCCCAGCCCCAGAGTCGGCCCGGCTCTCGCAGGAGTCGGGCCATCTGTCTGTCCACGGGGCCCAGGAAGCCTCGCAGCCTCTACACCCCGACGCTTTGCCTGGCCGACGCGGAAAGTGAGTACCAAAGCGGTGATTACCGCCACAGGTCGTCACACCACAGTGTCCCAAAACCTGTCGGCGGCCTTTAATATCAATCAGACACCTGCACACGCTGTTTCACGACATCTCGGTGAGAGTCACCTCATATCGGCTGTTTCGGGGTTTTTCAAGTATTTCAAAATGAAAAGCCAGTGTGACCCTTTGAAATGAGTGTTATCTCTTCAGAGAAATGTTTTTTTTTTACGCTGTTAATAACCGTAATTACCTCCTCGTTCAGCAGGTTTTAATGAGGGCCTTGTGTGCCTCTTCTCTGGTCCCTGCATAGGTGACACTTTCAGCAGCAGTCCAGGCAGCACCCCCATGGGCAGCATGGAGTCTTTGTCCTCCCACTCCTCTGAGCAGAATACCTCCTCCAAAACAGCTTCCCTCGCTCCGGTCAAGGACAAGTCGCTCCTGGATCTCCGACGCACGCCGTCGCAGCTCTCGAACGGCCCCAGGAGCGCCGCATGCATCAGCAGTCCGGAGTCCAGCTCCAGGGAGGACGCGGGGCGTACAGACGGAGAGTCGGAGGACGCTCTCAGCCTGTCCTCTGTCAGCACCGCGCCCAGGCTGTCTCCCGCCCCCAAAAAAGCCCCCCACTGCCGCATCGACCTCAGGCCAGCACTGCTGCCCCGCTCACCTGCTCCCTCTCTGAAATCACTGCATGTATCCGAAGGTAGTGTAATCACCAAGTAATCCAGTTTAGGCTCGTCTGTCATCAGATCGTTGATTTTGTTTGCCTTGCAGTAATGAAGCGGGAAGAAACCTCATGAAAGCGTCATTTCCAGGACAGAATTCATAAACTGGATGGTGTTGTTGTCGTAACTTATTCCTCCCAGTCCTTTCAGAGACATCCAGCACACAGCTGACATGAGCGTTTATATCAACAGCAGCGTTCAAATGTTATTTACTTGGCTCATTTCCTGAGTTAGTTTGTGCAGAGTTTGAGCTGCTGTAGCATCAGACCTGTCGTGTCTCGGTGTCATTTACATGGAGACAGGAGTTATTATTTGTGTGTCTCCCTCAAGGCCGCAGGAGCTGCTCTGGATCTGTCGCGAGTCTGTCAACACTGGAGCCCAAAGAGAGTTTAAAGCCTGCTGAGCACCCGGACCTTCCGCCAAAGCAAGTGATCCGCCGCAGGATGAACACCTCGGTTACCAACGGCTACCAGAGACCTGGCTCAGTGTAAGGGGGTTTTTAAAAAGCTAATAATGTTGCTCGTTATAACCTGCTGTCCTGCTGAGGCCCGGTGTCTCGCTGGGTTCACTGGGAGGCAGATGAGCCGGGTTTAGTCCACCTGTCCAGGTCCAGGCAGCTAAAACAGCCGCTAGCTCCACAGCTAACTGAGATAAATAGAGTTACTCTGTTAATATGCATTATGATATATTATGATTATTATTATACTGGCTTTATTTTACAAAAATCACCTTTCACCAGACATTTTTGACAAAAGGGATTCATTGATTATTCAGAACCAACGACTGGCAGGTTAATTAATTATGAACATAACATTTGGTGCTGTCCTCACATCCCCGTGCACGTACGTGTGCGGTTAAATGCACCCCCACGGAATAACTGCAAGTCAACAACATTTCTTTCCGTCTTCCTCCGTCTCTTTGTCTCTCCCCTCTGAGTCATCGGCCTCGTCTACGTACGAGCAGCGAGCACTGAGAGGTCTCCGAGATCAGATGAGTATGTGTTGGAGATTTATGTCTTTCCCTCTCTGGTGGGAGCGCTGGCTTTAATTACGCTCTGCCTGCTCTGGGGTTGATGTGACCCAGCAGCAGCAGTCTGCGCTCATTCTCTCGGGACAAACAGATTGTTTGACTTGTCATGTCTGAGCAGCCAGTCACACGGTCTCTCGAGTGGTTTCCTTGTACAGCAGCCGCCCGGCTCGCCCTGGGCTCCGCTGTCCCCTTGACTCCGAGGTTGTTGCGTGCAGGGTCAAGTGCAGCCTTGTTATATAGTTTAATTCAGTTCGGCTCCGTGCTGAAGCCGAATCCACCCGGAGGAAGGAAACCTCCCGTATTGTGGAACATGTGAAACAATGAGGAACACTGGCGGGGCTGAGAGAAAGTGGACAGACAATTATATATAACAACAGATTATATTTGTATTTTACTTACTCTGATCATCATAGGATGTGTTTTTTTGGGGGGGGATTACATCATTTACCAAACACGTTGTGTTCCAGCTGTTTATTTTATCCTTTATACAATCAAGTCAAATGAACACTTTTGTTCTCATGTTGTTTCAGGGTCGCTGCCAGAGCGCTGCTTTTTGAAAATGCCTCTTCGCCCCAGTCCGTTCCTGTTGGAAGGTGCCGTGAAAACATGACGCCATCTACCGCATATTTCCCCTAAACTAATCCCAACGCTGATCTCCTTAAAACTGCCATGACATTGCCTGTTTTTGTCGTCTTTGCAGGGATGCCAAGGCGATGTATTCGTGCGAGGCGGAGCACAGCCACGAGCTCAGCTTCCCCCAGGGGGCGCACTTCTCAAACGGTGAGCGAACATTTCATGCCTCAGCAGACAGTTGCTTTGCCGCGGAAGTGCTCACAACATCGCACATGCCTCCTTGCGTGGGACGATAGGACATTGGATAGTGTACACAGACGATCTGGTGTGCGCTGGCAGCACACAGCTACACTTGGCTAATGCCCAGTGTTTTGTGGAGTCATAAAATAATTTTGCTCCCAGAATGAAACCCCCCCTTATCCACTGCTAAACAGACCCGGCATATTTTATTGCCTCTTGCCTTTTCCACGAAGAGACTTGGCCCTCGACCAGTGCAGACAGGTCACTGTAACCTAGAGATTGACGGCACCAGTGCCTGTTCCCTGTTCACGGAGCCAGCAGAGCCAGCAGCCAAACGCAAAAACGTCAACAAACGCTCCCTACCACTTACCAGCCGGCAGAGCGGTTTCATTGCTCTCCGCGTTAACAGGGTTTTCTCTCTCTGCAGCCTTATTCAGCATGTCCGCGCCAGACGGTCGTAGCTGATCATTTTTAAAGCTGCTCCCCTTTAATTCTGATGCATCTCGGCAATGATTCATCTTGTTGTTTTTAGTGGTTTGTACCGTATGTAAGGCGAGGCATCCTGTTTCAAGCCTGTTAAAATACTCTGACTCTGGTCCCAAGTTGTTCTCAAGTGTTTTTTTGTTTTTTTTGCCTAAAATCTTTTATCCTTTCTTTTTTTTTTCACTGAGTCTGAGACAAAATGTGACCAAATACAGGCCCCGTGATTCTAATCAGGTTACACTCGATCAGCGGGGGCGTGGGTGAGCAGGGGGAAAGATAGAATTTATGTTGGGGAAATAAACAAACTTGCTGATTGGTATCGTCCTGACCTTTATTAGCCGCTTCTCCTGATGCTTGATAAAGTTTGGGGGGAAGTCTGCACAAGCTTCTCTCTTGTCTTCAGTTAAAGGATAATTTCTCTTTCTGTTTTTTTTTCTGTCCTCTAGTCTACCCCTCTGTCGAACCAGGCTGGCTCCAGGCAACGTTCGAAGGACGAACAGGTTTAATCCCTGAGAATTACGTTGTCTTCCTCTAACAAACTGGTAAATGTCGCATCTTTTTCATGGTATCCATGGAAAAAAAACAATAATGCACCATGTGGTTGACTGAGTTTTTCCTGTTGTTGCGGGTGACTGACATTTCTGCAGCAGTAATTGCTCGAACAGACCCAGAAGTACAAAGGCCAAAAAAAAAAAACATGTACCTCCTTTTTGGTTTGTTTGGAGAATCTGCAGCGATTTAGACATTAGGAAGAAATAATAATGATATTATTGTTAGATGTAAATGTGTTACCCGTCGACTGCACTGATGTTTTTTTAATCCCAGTATTAACCAACAGAATCACACAACAATCGCATCCCATTAAACAAGATTTCTTCTCAGAAATATATCATCCTATTATATCAGCACAACAGCCGCTAATGGAAAACTGTAGTTTCATTTTTTATTAACTGTAATTGAGAAAGAAAACTGTGATTTAAAATATGGAAACTGGTCTAATCTATTAGGATCTAGTAGAAAAAGGGTTTGCACCTTAACTTTCATGTTTATGGCCTGTGATCATTGTTCGTCCACTGAAACGCACCGCTGCAGCGCACTTTCTGGATCGCTTCACGGTACTGTACTGTACTCTAACGCTCATGAGTTCTTCTGAAGTTGCTAATCAAAAATATTCACTTCTTGTAACTGTCTATTACTATAAATTATCGCTTCAGATATATGCTGTATGTAAAGATGTTTTTTATATAATGATACGAATGCTATGTTCATGAGGTGGAGCCTGTTGTGGTACTGTAGTCACTGGTACACTGGTGTACTAGTAATGACAGCTAGACGTGTATCAGATTATATTATGTTATAGATGCTTTTTAATATTTAATTTTTTTTGTTACTGTCACAGTAATAAACATTTCAATAGTACAAAGTCAATAATTATCTAAAAAGGTAGCTTCAGTGATACATTTTCAGAAAAAAAAAAAGATAAAAGAAAGAACTAATCAGTTCACTCCTCAGTCATTACAAAAAATGAGAAATTACTCAAAGGTTAAAACTTTCTCTGGTGCCCGAAAATGTATGTGGGAAGGTATTTGAGATATCGCCAAGATCACGCTGTTCTTTTTCCATTTACATTTTTAAGAATGCAAGGTGGCCTTGAAAGCGGGATAATACTCCCTCGTGCAGGGGCATATCACGGAAATGATACTCATATCCTGAATATGTAGCATTTCGCATCCTTTTTTTTTTTTTATATGGCGAGCTTGTTTCCTTGCAATCATCTACTGTATCTCGACAGTGCATAAACATGTCTAAAAATAAACAGTGTGATTTATTACAGCTGTGGTCCAACGTCTTTGTCTTGGAATTGTTTTTCACACATGTTTTAAAAGATTTCTGAACATCCGTGAATTAACTCTTTTCTGTTTTTTAATTAACTACTGCATCTTTCTGTTACATACATCCCATTAACACCTGTAGCTGTGTGTATTTTGATGCAGATTTAAAGATTTATTCTGTGAAAGCACATGTAGGGTATTTGTTCATCCCTGGCAGAGATGTGTGCCTTCTAATCAACAGAAACTCACAGTAGGTCAAATATTTCAAAGATCGTTATCTTCCCCTCCCTGAAGTAGGTGCAGTGAGTCACTCCGCAGTCACCGTAAAATAATTTAATCATTAGTTTGAGTGGGTGGTGTCAGTTTCTCCTACATTTTTCTTTTATTAAGAATAAAAAGTTGATGAGAAACACTGTTTTCATAGTTTTTGTTTGTGCTTTTTTTCTGTTTTGCAGCTTCAGTAAAAGAATATCAGTATCTCTAGTGGTTCCCAGTATCTTTTTTATTGAGCTTTATTGATTGATGCCTCTGATTTCATAATATCCATGGGAGTTCTGTACTAAAATACATACTTTAAGGAACATGTTTCACCTCATGAAGTAGAAGAGCTTAACACCATTAGATGCAATTTGCCAAAGAAATAATGACTACAAAAGCGAAGGCTGTGAAAAATCCAGTAATCGACACGTCAGGACGTCTCCGCGGGAATGTGATGTCTGTGCTGGAGTCGTCACTTGGTGTGGAACAAGAGTGGCCTCACCATGCCGGCCAGGACCTTCGGAAGCTGGGAGGCAATGACCTCCGACATCATCTCCGGAAACTCCACCTTCATGGCGTCGGCCTGGATGAAGGTGGTCAGGCAGAACAGGTTGACCTTCTTCACTATCTGCGAGAGAGGAGACATTCATATTAGTCTTGGATCTCGTTAAATTCGCACCCGGATTAAGACATGAATTAACGCTGCGCTGACCTCGTGCATGGAGTCCATCAGTTTGGTGAGGTGGTAGAAGCGCTGCGAGCTGGCCACCAAGCCCTTCTCCCTGCCGTGGATAGCCTTGGTCAGCTCCCGGATGTAGCTTTGCCTCATCTCTTCAAAGGCCCCCTGACTTTTGAGTCCTTCAAGAGGCACTGAGAGCACACAGGAAAAAATAATTTCGAACAATCCTTTCTCCATTCAGGGTTATTGTAGAAGCATGACAGACTCCATGGAAACAAACCTCCAGCAAGAGCACCATGCTTAGAAGCCAGTGTGACAAAGTGACCAAACCATGCAATAACAGCGCCGCGGGATGCACAGAGGCCTAAAAATACTTTTTTTTCCAGAAAGAAGCGGCTGCTAAACAGTGGATAATGTGTCACAACCCCCGCAAAATGACTCATATTGTCATCAGAAATGTTATCACTGCAGTCTGATGAACATTTTAAAGTTGAGAAGAGCCACAGGACTAACCCACTTTCTCCAGGAGATATTAAAGACTAATTCTAAACTAATGAAAACACGACTCTCAGTTTCAGGTAATTGTACACTGATGAAAACAAGATCATGAATAATATATTACCTCTGTCAGCAGAGCCTCCTAAAGCCTCCTTAAACCTACACACTGCACCTTTAAATGCAGTAAAACACTAAGGGAACAGTGGTGGTTTTAGAAGCTGCTATTAAAAAATAATGATTTCAAGTCAGTGTAAAACTAGGACTTGATAGCAGCCGCTACATAAATCTTTTTCAAGGTCCAGTCACCCCGTGCAACACTCCCTTTATTGTGTGGCTCTGCTGTAAATGGTCATCGAAGCGTCCCGTCTCTGTTTGCAACACTGTACGCTGCACCTCGTGCAGTAAAATACAAAAACAAAAAGGTCAACGGAAGGTAAGATGTGAGTCAGGGCTGATTGAGAAAGTCGTCCGTCTCTCACCTGTGTTGAGCAGTATTATGGCTTTCATGCAGAGAAACTCCTCGCGGGTTACTTGAAGGTTTGCAAACTCCTGCGGGATGAACTGGATCGCCAGGCAGAGGTCATAAATTGGAGATCTCCTCATTTGCTCCCTGACAGATGAAAAGAAAAAAGGAAACATAAAATGGTTAATGTTTCTGAACAATTGTGAGCCTTTGTGAATTATTGTATCAGTGTCATTTCAGGGTTACTTACTGACTCAGGACCAGATCAGGCGCAAAGTATAAATATTCACTGTTGACGTTCTGGAAGGAGCGCCACCCGAGAGAGAACACCATCAGGTTCATCCACGAGTACTGGATGAGGGTCATCTGGTCAGTGATGTGAAGATTGCGAAACCCTTGAAAGAAAAAGAAAATCCTACATTAGAGAACATTTAATTTATCAGCCTCTTGCCCCTTTATTATCTATCTTATACATCTTGGAGTAACTTCTCTCATATCCAGTATTCATGTCATTACAAGACCTTTTCTCTCAGTCAGTGTTTTTTAAGGCTGAGACCTTCAGCGAGGCCGACCAGCAGGTCCCCATGGCGACAAATGTGGTGTCCCTGAGCTGCAGAGAGCCGTTACCTGGCAGAGACTTGGACCACTTGACGATCCACAGCAGCTGTTTCTCGCACAGCCTGTTGAGACTGTTGAGCAGGAGATGGGCAACCTCTGGCTGGCTGTTGTCAAAGCCCGAGTACACGACCTCCGGTTCAATGTTTTCGAGGATACTGATGATCTGCTGGGAGAACTGCACCTCGCGGATGCCCGGTATGCAAGACATGGAGTTCAAGGCCTGATTGTCGCTGGACATGGCCAAGTGGGACTGGAACATCAGGGACGGGGCCAAACCCAAGGCTTTCAATGCCCCAAAACGCTTCAGCTTCCTGCCTGTGACAGGAACACAAGGCCAGGTTAGATCTGATGACAAAGAGCACAATCTGTGCTCATAACACATCACAGAGCGTCAGTGTCTTTCTTTCTATACTAAGTAAAGTCACAATTTGACTGGTAAAATTGCTTGAATTTGCATTTGAAAAAGGACTTTAATATCCCTGCTTACAAAAGGATCCAGTTAAATTGAATTCATTACTGTCTGTCTACTGATCTTGACGCTAATCGTGACTTCACATTGTGACTTGGTGCTACACGGCCATCTGATTTATTTCTAACAAAAAGAAACCCAACCGAAACTGTACCTCCGAGCATCATTCCGGCTTGATAGCACTTTCGGAGACGACACGCGGGGCAATTTTTCCTTCGGATTTTGTCCACAATGCAGTCATTTCGCCCAGCGCAGAGATAACTATGATGGCCTGTTGAGCGAAAGGGTACAGACAATGCACACAATTTTAACGGCGCTTGATTCTGAAACACGTAAGAAGGAGGCGAGGCACATAATGAGGAGAAAAAAACATGATGAGGGGCTCTTGACTATCAACATGGTTTCTCCCAGACACTGAGGCAGCGCTCCGAGGAGACGTCTAAAGAAGGGAAAATTAGATAGAGGCAAGGCTGTGAGGACAGAGTGACACGGCCAGAGTGAGACATAGTGGCTCTTACATATCGCACATCACAAGATAACAAGAAAAAACGTTCAAGACGAAGAACACGGTGAACACTGGTCAATGTGATACTGTTGCTAATGACCTTTAACAACTCCCATAGAAGGTCAGTCAGATTTAACAAGGCGGCTCCCCTTCACAGCCTGTAACCCCTCATTCAGTGTTTTCATCATCGTTTAGCTGTGACGTTCTGAACAATACCCACTGATATATACATAAAAAAACTCAATGAGGTAGCATGGTAGGCTTTTTTTCATCTGCACAGACCCTAAAAATCAAGTATTATATTATTTATGTATGTATTTATATATGGAATATAGTGACCACAGGCAACAGAGAAAAAAAACACAGTGACCCAGAGTATGAATCAAACTGAAGAGAGATGCCTGATGCCTGAAAGAGTCAGTCAAACTGTCTGTTATAACTGATGTCTCAGGTTTTTCCCTTTCATAACAGCCCCCAAAACAATATTTATTAAAAATTCTAATTAAAAACAAAGAAATTGTACTTGAAATCATTTTGTGAATAAGCACCAAACAGCTCTGGAAATAGATCAAAGACCTTCTCGACTCACCTTCGACTGCTCTTTTAAAAAAGACTTTACAGCTCCCGCAGGTTAAGACTCCGTAGTGGCAACCGGATGCCTCGTCACCACAGATCATGCACATCCTTTGAGGTGGCATACTGCATAAAGAAAAAAACACACACCGATTGAGCCAAATTCATTTCATTTCATTTTCTTTTTTATCTGACAGGACCATTCGGTCTTAAAGCTGAAAACTTTCATTTCTAAACTTTCCACATAATGATGAAAAGGTACATGGAGTAGGAAACATTAAGAGGTAAAACATCTGATTTTAATTATTTTGTGAGGAAAGGCAAGAGCTGAGTATTCCTTTAATTAAGCTCCGACATGAGTGGCTGGCTTTTAAAAGCTTTTTCAAGATGCTGCTTTGTGTGTTTGCCAGGTAAGATAATTCTGAAGGACCCTGATTTTATGTGAAGATGAAGAGGACACAAATGGTAAATGGTTTTGCAGGTGCTATTTTATGGAGCTTTCTGATAATCTGAAGTGCCAAAACCAGAAACCAGACCAAATGGTATCAGATGTTCTCAGTCATTGTTTGTTCCACTTTCTCAGACTCAGAAACATCCTGAGTGACTCAGACAGTTAGTTGTTCAGACACCTATCTTTAATCACTATCTGATCATACATGTGTGGTCATATGTTCTCACAAAACTGTTGTCTACTTTCCATCTTTAAACTCCAACTGTCACACGAAGAAGCACAAGTTAACGTTATATTAAAAACAGTCAGATGGAACTTGACAGTGACTTCAAGCTGAATGTTGTAGTAGTTATCTGTTACCCGAGGAAAGCAGAGAAGGGTGATGGGTTCCTCTGAGACAGGTTCTGGCTCTGGATCCCGTCATAGCCGCTGTGTGTGAACGGGTCCTCCGACTGGAGCCAGTACTGAGGCTCAGGCGGAGACGTCTGCATCTGCCAGCGGGGAAACTCGCTCTTGTACATGGTCAGCTGCGGGGCTGTGTGCCTGTTTTCATCAGGGCTGATGACAGCCTTCCCGGACAAACCGCACCTGGAGTCTGTCCTCACCTGGCTCAGCGCCGGCAGCTGCTCTGATTGGTTCAGGTCGATCAGAAAGTTTGGAGATCCCTCCAGCCCCGGCCGAGGGCCGAGAGCGGCCGGCGTGAAGCTCGTCGACTCCCCGTCACTCAGCCCCAGCTGCTGCTGCTTCCTGTCGGTCTGACAACAGGTGTCAAGAGCAGGTATCTCCGCTGATGGGTCAAAGCTGGGACAGGGTGTCTCCATAATCACAGAAGGCTCCTTTTCATCTTTGATGAACTTACACGCTCCGGTCGTCGAGGAGAGGTTTAAACTCGCGCCTGGTAAACTTTCGGATGAGGCCACATTCGCTCCCTGGACGTTTACAAAGTCCTCCCAAGGCACACTGTCACACTTCAGATATTCACCGCGTGCATAAAAGTGTTTGGCGACAAGTGAACCATCGAGTACGTCACAGTCTCTGAACACTGCGCCGTCGCCGCTTGAATTCAGACCGTGGATCAGTGCGCCGCCGGTGTTTCCAAAATTACGCACGGTGGAGGACATGCAGGTAAGAGACGGCGAGTCGCCAGATAATTTAGCATTACTGTACCCAGCGTCAATCAAGTCTCTTACTCTTGTATCGGTGGAGTCAGCAATCGAAGTACTGATGGCGCTCATCCTCTGGTTTATTTCACTTTCCATTTTGTGAACCGCGACGCGCACAGCGGAGAGCGGAGTGCGCCCGGGGGCTGGACGCTGCGTGATAAGTTGCAGCTCAGAGACTTTCCTCTGGTGGCCCTCCTCCTCCTCCTCGTCGAGGGAGGCTGTGACTTCGCCTTTCTCTCACACAGGAGTCTATTCCATCAAATTTAACAGCTGCTCAGAGAAGAAAACTTACTTTAGGCATAATGATGATGAGGCATTAAAGGCGAAACTGAACCTTGCATATTGAAGTTAATTAGCCTTCTAATTTTTTTCCTTGTTCGGGTTGTCCTGTCATGTTTCTAAGTTGAATGGATTTTCTTTTCCTTTTTACAGATTTCCAATAGCTTTCCTCATGAGCTACAAAGCCAATCCTCCAAAGGATGACAAACGTATGGAGCAACACCTCCCCTCGCAGCGCATCTATAGCTAATGGGCCAGCCAATGAGAAGGCTGGACGATGGATCACTTCAATTTCAAGGGTCATTAGTCTCCTCCCTGCTGCTCGCGAATGAGGTAGTTACAGCATGGTGGCGTTTCTTTGGCCAAATAGGAAAATATTGGAAAGGAGGTGCTCATTGGAGATGAGACAATAATGCTTACAAACCTGTCATTAAGTTCATAATTATCCCTCAACTCATTCACAGTCATCCTTACAAAATCACCTAAACAACTTCCAATCTAAGCAGCAGTGAGCTGTACACTGTAAATACATTTGGGCTGTTTCAAAAATCTAAGTTCAACTGCTTCTGTAAATATTTCAGTTAGCTTATTTTAGGTTGAATAGTTTGTTTCAAATCTTCTTTTAAGTTTTCTTTTAAATGAAACACAATTGAAAGTGAACTGAACTTGACAACACATCTTCACCTAATTTAAATTCAGTTGGATCAATGACTGTTCAGTGACACTGACAATCATTACAGTTAAATATGATTTCCTTATATTTAAAGAGTACTTTCAAGAGGCAGTTCTTCATTTCACACAGGAAACAGCAGCAGTTCCTCCGGACGTTATATCAACCATCTCAAAAAGATTTGATAAAAAGTGATATAGTTTGATAAAGTAAGGACTGAATGTAATACTAACCTTTAACACGGATAGCTTGTCAGTTTTGCAGCAAGTTTCCATAAGAAGTGTTTTCTTCAAACCATAATAAAAAAAAGAAGCATCTCAGGACAGTTTTACCTCTCAAGCAATGCATGCTGGGAAGTCTGACATAACTCATCATTTAAAGTCAAAGTGTTCTGAAAATAAAAAGCTATAAACTTAAGTTTAATCATCTTGAAATATAAAACTTTTATATCTATGCTAAGTTAATTATAAAAGATAATTTGACTCCACTAAATGTTATGGTTATTTTTTACAGTGTGCAAATTTTATGTAAAGTCTTCATGTTTCTGTTCTGTTTTGTTCTCAAATCTTTGAACATTTGCATAATATTTTCACAGCTGCTTCTCAATTCAGACTTAATGTTTTTGCCCTGTTTTGTATAAATGCACATGAACTGCATTTGATCAAGTCAGGAGTATTAACCTTTTGTATTGTCTGGATGGTGGTGCTCTGTATTTCGTAAGGAGTCGTTACAGCATCCTAATCTCCTTTCATGTCCGGTTATCCTTATGAGATAACAGAGAGGGTTTACTATGCAAGTTAATCAGCTGAGTGACGGTGTTGTCGGTGTGTGCAGTTGTGATGCACACGCAGGCCTTGGCCCAGTTCTCCTGCGTCATCTGTTTGATATCAGAGGGGATTCTCGAGCCGTGGCCTACATAGTTCTCGGATAAGTGTTTTTCTCTCATATCTTCGCGATGTGTTCTTCAGATGTTGTAATGGCCTGGCTTTAAGACAAAGTTGTTATCTGTTAATGTGATGCTCACGGTCCACAGCAACCAAAAGCTTTTAATTCTTGTTTAATCGAGGATAAAGGCCTCGAAACAGCTCTGTTCAGGGTCTTGACAGCTCAAGTCTGGGGGTAGCTTTGACTCGCCCGGCCTGACTTTAGACTTTAAATGGTGGTGAGCTGTTTCTACATGACATGTCAGGCTGCTCTCAGACATTTGTCTTGCTTCACAGCATGCGTGGAAGAGCGGAACAGCATCTGCTGTGACCATTTACAAAACCCATAAACCCGCCGAAGTCCATGAGGTGAAGATAATCATTTAATTATATCCATTAAACATTATGCTTAAGTGATCAACATTTTTATTACACACAACATAAAACAAGTTAATGGTCTTGTATGAACATTTTAAACTGGAGTCCTGCTGGATGATTCCAAGGTTACAGGAAAGAAAAATGAACAGAAAGCTCCGAGGGCAGTCATTACCAACAAGCATCATTTATCTTCATATCCGACTTATCAACCTGCTTCTTCAAAAATATAATTTATCTTAAACTGCTTTTACTCCAGATTGAAAAATCGTCTCTAAATCAAATCATGTTAGCAGTCAGTGGTAGGGACAGGGACAAGAAGTATTTGATGACTTCTACTCCCAAAGTGATTCATCTACGCTACGGAAAAAATAAAGGATGTTAACAATATTATTATATTTAAAATACAGAATATAAATTGTTCCGGTTTTTGTCCAAAAGTGTGTTTTAAGTCAGTGCATAAGGGCCTTTTGACCCTGACTGAATGACTCAAGCAAGTCCAGTTAATACATCTCTAATATCGACATTCTTTAAGAAAGTATAGCCAGCTAACTCTTCTGCTCTTCCCTCTGGTGAATGTTCCTGACTTCTCCCAGTTGCCTGATGAGCCTTGCCAGCGTCTCCATGTCCTGGTTCCCCCTCTCCAGCAGCTCGTAGCGCAGACTGGAGATGTCCTGTTTGATCTCCTTCAGTTCGCCTGCGGGACAGCAAGCGAAACAGCGTCAAAATGAGGTTTTGTACTCGCGTGATCCAGACATGAAAAGCACCGTATCCAGAGGACCTGCTGAACTCACCTTCGTTCACTTCATCGTTGTCTTTGTCTCTCTGCGCTTTTAAGATGTATCTTTTGATGAGGCGGTTCATTATCTTCTGTGATAGAGAATAAGAAGGTTAGAGTCCCGAACTGATCACTTATTTGTTCTTTAAAAAATCACAGGTGTACAGAAAAAAAAAGAAAAAGAAGAGCAGCTGTGTAATTAATTCAGTGAGCTTGTTTGATTATATTTATGGTTTGACTGACACAGACACTTCAGACCAGGTTTGAGCTAACGGTTTTAGTTTTACAGCCACATTAGAAGATTTTGACTTAAAAAAGGGGTGTAAATAATGTCTTTTCAAATCAATTTGGGGTCTCGTGGCTTCAGGAGTCTTTGAATTATGCCAGACGAGCTGAACAGAGGTTTTTTTTATGTTTTAAAATGAGTCCCCATCTATTTCAGGTGTTTAAGAGAATTGTTGTAATTCTGTTTTGCTGTGAAACTCAATGAAACTTCACCCAACTTTTCATCCGCACGAGGCCGAGTAGAGAAAGACAGAACTTTTGTTGTGTCCTCCAAATGTGAGGTACTACAGTCCCACTAAGTCACTAACGCTGCATTATTTATGGTCACATACATGAGTACAAAACAAAAAAACAGCTGTTATTAACAGGTTAATCAGCACTGAAAGCTGCTTTACTTGGTGGCGGGTTGGACCGTGTGATTCTTCCACGCTCAGGTCCTCCTGTTGCCTCAACTAAGATTGAAGACAAGAAAAAAAAGAGATGAAGCAATGTTAATACTTATTTTAAAACACACTTTCACCTGCAACTCCTAAATGTGACACAAGAGGGCCCTGTAGACCAGTTAGAATATAGGTCAAACTTGTTATTTACATTGAAGAGAATGAATTTGGTCATTTGCTTCCCTTGAAAGATAATTTGTGTCAGCAGCTGCTTCCTCACCTTGTTAAGCTCCATCTCATCATTTGAGTTTTCCTTGCCTTTGCCTTGAGGTACATCCCAAAGAAACTCCCTTATCCCCAGCAAGAAGGAAATGATGGAAGCGGGGTTGGGTACGAGGTTGAAGGGCACGGGCAGCGTGCCGCCGTACTCAAAGTACGACAGCCACAGTTTAGCCCTGGCAAACTTCCACTCAACGTCAGAATCATCCTGCACCAACGGGAAACGAGGCGGTGAGGAGGGGGAGGAAACATTTGATGTGCAGCAGGTGGATATTCAGAGATTTAATCAAATGAATCAACCTCCAAATTAGGTTAAATTAAAAAACCAGGACCTTACAGCTAATTGGTCATTATCACCCGTCGTAGGCTTTACATGACACAAACAGGAAGAGTAATTTAGCAGTGTGGATGCTGAAGACGTACCTCAATTTCCTGGAAGGAGCTGTTGAACATGGCAATGAGCATATTCAGCAGGACAATCACCATGATGATGTTGTACACCCCGTAGAGAACATAGCCAATATTCTCGATGAACTTGTGGTCGATGTTAATGACCACCGATTTCACTTCCGACAAGCCAAAGATGGCCCAGAATAACGTTTTGAAACTCTCTTCGAGCCTGGAGGAACGGAGAGATGGGAATTAAATTAAAGTGTAGAGTAACCGATGTATTACTCTAATATTTAACCATCATCCAGTCGGCGTTAATGCAACAGTTTACAGTCGACACTCACGTTGTAAAGGCATCGTTGTATTTGGCTCCGAGGTAGTTTGAGTACAGATTGAACATTCCCACCATGAAAGCCACAAAAACGGTTATGAATATCACCATGAACTTAAAGATGTCTTTTACTGTCCTTCCCAGAGAGATCTGCAGAGGCCCGAAGCTCTCGTTGGCCGGCAGAATGTATGCGATGCGGGAGAAACTCAGCACAACCGCAATCGCGTAGAGGCCTTCGGAAATAAGCTGCGGGTCTGACGGCATCCAGTTGACTCGAGCTGCAAGTAAACCAACATGCAGTCAGTGAACTTTCACTCAGTTTAGATCGCTGCCTGTGTATATGAACTGCTACAGCTAACTCAATTGTTTGGTCAGTTTGATACTGAATTAGCCAGAAAATCAAGTAAAGTAAGTAAAGTTTAAAACAGTAAGTCAGGACACTTTACACCAGTGGTTCCCAGCCTTTGTCCTTGAGGGATCCCTTCCTATCATTGAGTAAGCTGACGACTCCTGATTAAGTGCCATGTTTAATGGTCGGCTCATATTATCTTCATTGTGTAAGAATAACAGTCGAGAACATCGGATAAACTGCACAATTACACCACATAATGAATGCAGTAAGTCCAGGAGGTTTGTGTCAAACAGGGGATTTGGAATTGAATATCCTGTTCTAGAAACATCATCTTTAAATAGCAGCCTATTATATGTTAGGTTTTTCACATGTTTACAAAACAATTTATTGAATCAAGTATATAACTATATATAAGCCCCAGCTGTAGTCAGCCGACAGCCAGCTGATCAGATCAGCATCAGTCACTGACCAATCATATCCATTCTTCCAAATTAGGCGCTCTGTTTAAACCTAAGCTGTCATCCACTGATCTCTCCTCCAACACTGCTGCCGGCAAAGCTTGCCACCACCACCCCAGCCTCCACCTGCTTAGTCTGAGTCAAAAATGGCTTTTAATGTGTCTAGTTGCTTGACTTCTACTCCTGCGGGGGGTCTTAATGCTGCTTGTCAAATCCAGGGAGCTTTTGGAACGGAGCCTTCAGCGCCAAGCCTAACTGTGTACCATTTGTTGCAATAAATGGGTTTAATCAATGACGAGAGTGTTCCTGAATGAAATATAATTTTACATATATGTATATTAATTCTTTAGTCCACACTTACCCAGCTGGAAATATTGTATCTCAAAGGGCAGCGTCATGTTGGACAGGTCAGTATAGTGCTTGTCAACATAACACTGGGCAGTGTACGCGTGCCAGAAAGCCATTAATCTGGCAATGAAAGAGGTCATAAAAATGGACAAAATACTGAAGTCGAGAAGGTTCCAGGGCTCTGAGATGTATTCCCGGATGTCCTGCGACCAAATATCTTTACATTCTTCCCAGATCTTCCCTGTGGGAAAACAGATCAGAAATGTTTTTGTCAGTCACACTGTTTCTCTCACAAACGTCAAATAAAATAATCGCTGATATACTTGTATAACATGTATAAACATGATAAATAAGGCTTGCATTGATAGTCCTATCACATGGATTTCATAGTGCTGTCTGGCTCGCCTGTAGAGCTAAGCGACGGTGTCACCTTGACTTTTCCGTCTTTGGGAAGTCATTACAAGTCTGATTTATTATGGTACATGTGGTGAGAATACATAATTATCTATGTGGGCCATTTCCTAGCATGATAGATGTTCGGGGATTTATGCCTCCTCAATGACTTGCAGTATCCTTGACCCTGCATCAGCCTGCATGAATGATGTAATTGTGAAAGTGTGGGAGCTTGACTTAAACTATGAGAAGAAGACGGGACTGAGTGTCAGAAAGATGGGAGAGGAATAAATTAACATAAATAAAAGATATACCAACATAATAGAAAAAAAGGATTTGACAGCTAGTTCGGATGTGTGTGAGAGTTTTGAAGCATAAAGGGGGGGTTGTGTGATTTAACTCATGACCTATGACCCAGGATATGATGAGAATCTCCATCCAGGTGAAGGAGGTGGTTTTCATGCGGAACAGCTGCGAGGGGTGGTCGTGGACGGTCATGTTAGGCAGCAGCGACGTTCCCCCAAACCGGTCCGCTGCATTCAGGACCAGCAGGCAAAGGAATATCATGAAGGAAGCCGCGTGGGCCACAAACTTCAGGAACGGTCCACACACAAGTTTTCCTAACTGAAACAAGCGAGGGAATGGAAAAAGAATACAGTTAAGCATTATTTTCTCTGACAGAATATCATATTATTGCCGTTTAAAGTTTTTGTACTTTATGTTTGAGCAATACTGGCCTGTTTAAACATCCAGCACCATCTTTTTTGTGACTCACCTTACTCGATGGTGCTATCCAGTACATGAAGGCCAGGACAGGCAACCCGACAGCTACACCGAGGACAAGAAGGATTTTAACTGCTGTGGTTTGCTGACGTAGTCCGTACAAGTTCTCGTACCAGATGGAGAGGAGCTGCTGTTGGCAGTTCGGATGTGCCACGAACTGAGAGAAGGAGCGGAAGTGGAAGGAATTACTTGTGGAAACCCAAGGTTGAATATGAACATCAATTCTAAGTGTTCCTCTCACATGCTCACCTTTTTAACTTCGTATTTTATCGCGAGTTTTAACCTGATAAGGTTTTGTCTGCCGAAGGTTTCAGAGCTTTGGCACGACTCAGTGTCTCCGTTTAAGATGGCCTTCACCTCCTCTGTGTTTCGACACAGATCCAGAAGTCCCACCACAAAGTCTTTACACTGCATGGACAGTTTCTGGTAATCATTCTGTGACATACAAAGGAAACATTCTTACACTTTTATGAATCACTTATAACACAAACTGTAAAACATCCTGTCATAACTGCAGATAGTCTTTTACTCAACATGATGCACAGCTGTTGAAATCTGAATCTTAGTAAAAAAAAAAAGAAAGCAATAACACTTAACTTGAAGGTCCAGTGTGCCGGATTTGGCAGGAATATAATACAATATTGGTAGGAATGGAATATAATGTTATGTTTCCATGACAATAGAACCACCTGAAACTAAGGTGAATCATGTTTTTGTTACATTAGAATGAGCCTGTCTACAGAGGGAGTTGGTTCTCGTCCATCGAGTCTGCCATGTTGCATCGGCATGTTTCTACAGGTGCTGCTAGATCCTTCACACTGGACCTCTAAAAACTGTACCTTGAACTCCTTCTCAGTGTTGGCCAGAACTGCAAGCTCGTTGCCCAGCTCCAGAGCCGCCATCACAGGGTCCTCGTTGGACAGTGACAGATACGCTGGACTGGCCAGACCTTTATACGCATGGATACGGGACTGTGAGTGGCTAAACGAGTCATGCTTTTGCTGCTCGCTGCAGGTCCTGCACTGGCAGAAGTAGTCGTGGGGCCGCTCTATACGGGCCCCCTTCGTGAGGAGTATATGCACTATTTCATACTCGTGGCACTGGGAGGCCAGGATGATGGGGGTGATGTCGTGTGAGAAACGTGTGCCGTCCTCATCGTAGGCAAAGAAGTCATCGTGTGTCTCGGCCTGACTGGGACTGTTAGTCAGCCTCTGACCGTCCGCAAAGGCCTCGTGGCTCAGTATGACCTCCACGATACGGATGTAGCCTTTACTGATGGCCAACAGCAAAGCGTCTCCTATTCTTGCGAGGTCGTTCTTCCTAAGCAGGAGCTTTGTCACCTCCAAATGCTCGTTGGCGACGGCCAGCTGCAACGCATTCTGGCCCATGTAGTTCACACAGTTGACATTGAGGTCCGGCAGCTCATCCAGCATCCGCCGCACTTCAGCAATGTTGCCATATTCTGCAGCATCTAAGAAGAGTTCCTCTGTCATGGAAAGGCAGGAGGAGGACTGAGCTTGAGACAGGTAACCAGCTCCCCGTAAAGCTTGTCTCCGGTGTTTGGCCATGGCTGGCCGCAGCATCATGGCTCTTCCGTCATTGCTCCACCTAAACACAGATTAATATATTACAGATCATATGGCTGATACCTTATCTTTGAGCATCAGCTCCAGCTATATTTCCAAAGAATCTCTAGGAATGAGATAACAAGAAGACCTAAGAAGTGAATGAACAACAGGGTGCAGTGGACAGCTGGTCTCCGCTGACTTATAACTCTCACTACATGTGTGACACCACCCACAGCTCCATCATCTGCTCTCCTTCATTTCATTGCCCGGTGCTGTCCATCCACTCAGTCTCTGTCTGATAGTTGGATGAATTTAATTTGCATTTCTGGAATATTATACAACAGTGTCATCAGGTGTGTGACAGTAAGTCCAGTGGTAAACTTTTATTTACAGGTTCAAGTATAATGTTAAGATCTTTCAGTAGACTATGAACGTACGACCACATGACAGAGACTATTTTAAATGCTAATTATGCTTTGGGTCAATGTCAAACAAGTAAATCTTCTTTCTGTCCAGTAATTACATTAGAATAACGTGGTTATCTCAGGAGCTAATTACTTCAGCACAGACGATGATAGATGGTGACAACGTCCCTTCATTCGATCATAATTAGCGTTAATAAGATTTTACACAACTGAACAACCTGGTGAGCGCAGGCTGTGTACGGAATATGTTTTAATACGGAGTGAATTCGTCAAACTATCCATCTTTGACATCTAGTCTCTCTCAGCTGAGACAAGATAAAATTAAAACTATATCATGCTGATCAGCCAGAAGGTGCGAAAAACTCAAAAGAACTGGTACGATCACAACATGACGTTTTAATGATAAGTTCCTTGGGTTTAAAAAAGGCTTTACCTGCCTGGATTTCACAGAATACCTTGCTGTTGTTGTTCTGCTGCTCTTCTTCATCATGGCAGGCAGCTGTTGGCATGATGGATTACAACCCTGGCACTTCCTGCACTACTTTAATGATGTGCTGTGTGAGAGATAAGCTTCTCCTGCCGTTTGACGTCATCAGGTGATTTGTGTGTTTGATGTGCATGTGATGTTAACATTTCTAGTAACTGAAAAGCAGGAATCTGTGTCACATCTCAGAGAGGTAGACATCATTTAAGAGGCTACATGACAAGGACAAGCACAACACTGCAGGATGAGATCACTGAGTAACAGTCTCTCACAGTGGCTCCTCTCCTGCATCATGGCCCTGAAGCGTTTTCCTGAGAAGCCTCACCAAACATGTCATCTTCAGTATGCATCACACATGTCCCACAGCAATACAGAAAGTCAGGATGGTCCACTCACCTCTCAGAACACTGACGTCCCAAACGACCTCACTTTCACATCAAGTCGACCCAAATACGTCCAGAGGCGGCCACCTGCGCCTCGTGCAGCCTATGTCCCACACATGTCAGCCGGCTGACCACCTGTGAGTGTGACTCTCACCCCGCGTCCCACCTTGAGTCTGGATGCTGGCGGTACGTGCCGCCTCTCCACGCCCAGTGGGCGGTTTTATAGCTGCTTTAAAGGTATCTTGTATATTATATGATTATTTGTTGTGTGGTCCTGTGTATATATCTCAGTTTGACTTCCTTCATTTTTCAGAAGTATGACCGGTAAGCAAAAAAATAAAAAAATAAGACACGTGCGTATGTCAAACTAATAGAGGATTGCATTGACCTACCTGGTTGTGTCATAAACGGAGGCACAAAGGCTAAGGGATTATTTTCTTAGGAACTATCTGTAATTGTCAGTGTGCAGGCTGCAGGCAGCGCCGCCACTAATGCTCTATATGGTGTTTGACACGCTGGAAATAGATTGGATGCAGTGGCATAAACAATCTGGAAAAAGCAGATTTTCCCAAATCCTCTTAACCCCAGGTGCCATCAAATGTAACACGTAATAACGACGAGTGTGACTTCATATTTTATATGGCATCATTCATGAGCAGATATTGCCTAGGCTATGCAAAAAAACAAGGAGTTTTTTGTTTTGTTTTTTTATTCTTATGTTTATGTAATTTTGAGAGTTGTATATCTTATCTTATCTTATCTTATCTTATCTTATTTTATAAATCTGTATATTTACAGTAGCTTACTGTTTGTAGGCATTTTTCCATTTTTCTTTATATGCCCATTTACATGTAAGAGCGCAGAGAAAGACGAGCACTAATTTAATGTCAGTCAACTTCAAACCGACATTGATGATTATATTATATTTAACTGTAAAATTAAAACTGTATGACCAGTTTCATTGGACACACATAATTCCTACAATATTCTTTAACTAACCCATCTATTTCTGTTTGATTGTGTTGTTGTTGTTGTTGTTGTTGTTGTTGTTGTTGTTGTTGTTGTTAGCTCTTTGTTTATCTACACTCGGTTGTTGTTCATTATTACGACACTTCCAGGTGTACCTGAAGGCCGCATGCATGTGTTGAGCCCTGCGCCCTCTGCTGGACATGGCGGGTACAACCACCACAAGTCCCCGTTGTCAAGGAACTGCGTCCTCGGTTGCTAACACGGAGGGACTGTACACACAGACAGACTCCGGTGAAAGAGCGAGGAAAGTGACAACTCAGCTCGATTAGTCCTCACTTTCACAAAGCGACCAAGGAGCCCGTCATTCTCGAGGAAAAGTTGCCGCGATGTGGATTCGAGTATTTCCTCTGCAACTTCTTCTTCTTCTTCGCCCTGAAAATGGTTGACTGAGTTTGAACGTTAGCTAAACAGGACCTGACGAGCCGAGTTAGCAGCTAACGTTAGCAGCTCGGCTAACCTGTATGTCTGCCCGGTGTCAGCGAGAAGCAGCTGCCTCGGATGATGCAAGTTCCTCAAGACACCTTCTTCTACCATTCGTATCCTGTCAAAGTTTAGTTATCTGTTTCTGTAGAGTTATTATAGAAATGCTTCAGAAAATGTAGAGAAGCTGTTCATGTCACCATTGATTGACACTGTGTCACTACTGGCAGAACTTGTACCCCATAAAACCATCTTTAATCCCTTTATTTACCCAAGTCAAAGGCGATATATTGATATTGTATCATGAGAATAGATCATCTTTTTCTTACTAGACTCTTTTACTTGCATACATACATTGTCTTTACCCATTTGGTTATTTATATCTACATTATAAGGTACAAGGTGGATTTATTGTCATTTTGTAAACAAGGGTTTAAAAATAATAAAATAATGATTGAGTCTTACAGTCCGGCTAATTCTATTTAAGACTTGTTGATAGCAGATACTTATATATCATTTGCCAGATGATGTATGTATTAATAATCTTATTGTGTTAATATTTTGTGTAAGTACCAATTGTCAGCCCTGCAATATTGTCACAATGTCACTATCAAGGAATTTCGTCATACATGTTTTCTAAGTCAACGGTGACACATATCTGTACATTCCCATAAAGCTGCTTTCCTTAGTTGCTCCTTTCCAGAAATTCAAGGTTGGGAGCTGATGGAGGCCTCGAAGATGAGAGACAACTTTTGGTCGAAGAACAGAAGTTATGCAGAGCCCGAGCTCGCAAGTTTTCCGTGGAAACCAACCGACGCAGGAAGTAAGTTTTACCGTCTAATAATTATGCGTTGTTGTTTTGATTTTAGCACTGATTCGGATGTGTCCTCTCAGTTCATTCTGCCACCCAAACCTGCCAGTTCCTTGTAAACTCAAAGCAGCATCTTTCCATTTTTTCCTGGAAGCTCACTGGTGTACAGTGTGCACCTCCCGGACAGACAGCTTATGGTTCTGTCCTCGGCTTAGCACCTTCGAGGCGTGGATGGTGCTGACAGGATTTTAGAGTCCTTGAAATAGATCTGTTGCCCCACAGGGTAACTGTGGGTCAGCGCAGTGACTGAGGCTTCACCTGCCTGACTACTAAACCTGGAAAGTTCAGATCCGAATAGGAAACAGATATTAATATCCTTCTAAATGCATCTTTCCATAGTTATCAGCAGAGGCTATAAGTGTGTGTTGCTATTTTTAAACTCGCTTGGAAGAGTAATTCAACTGTAGGTGGAGGTCACGTTATATTTGTGCTTTTGAAGGAGGCATAAATTAAAGGAGGTGGATTAGATATCCCTTTAACATTATATGAAATATAACTTGTTTTTGCTTGACCTTTGAAAAAATGTCACAAACATTTAATCAATATTAAATGCAGTAGATAATTTGTGTCTGATGTTGGTAACCAGAATACTGCCTGAGTAAATTATTGCTTTTGTACATTTTTAGATATGTTTCTTAATAGTATCAGAAAAGCAGAAATGCAAGATTTTCCTTTCATGCCAGTGTAAAAAAGACAGAAATAATTAGATGCTAGTTTGGATACATATTGTTATAAGGACTAGTGCTGCAACAATTAGTTGATTAATCCATTAATCGATCAAAAAAGAAAATCAATTGCCTACTTTTTGGATAATCGATTATTGCTCCAGTCACTTTTACAGTAAACATTTTGGGCTTTACTACTCTTTTTGTCGTTTATGATGAAAAATGAAGAGTCTTTGGGTTTTAGACTGATGGTTTGACAAAAGAAGCAAGAGAGTATTTTTCAACACTTTTTTCATACACTAAACAACAATTCCATTGATCGGTAGATTCATCGATTATTAAAATAATTGTTCTTTGCAGCCCTAATACAGGACTGATTTAACCCTTCCTCTTGTTGCATGATCTTATATGTTTTAAAATTTAATTCAATATCAAAACGTGGGAGTTCCAAACCTCCAAAAGATGCACACGAATAAATATATTATGCAATAAATGCAAGATGATAATTATTTTAAGTAGTAGAGTGTGTGTGTGTGTGTGTGTTAACTAAATGTGTGTTCTACTTTTTGTTGTAGTTCTCAACACTGTTTAAAAATGTACTCTGCTTGTGTTGACATTGATTACAATTCCATTTTAACCTATTAATAATGCATTCATGCTGACCTTGATTGACCCTGCCGATGTTATCTTCGGCTTCCTCTGTGAAGCTCTCTGGTAGCTTTTCATTTATTAATGGCTATGTTGAAAACATACCTTGTGGAATGGACTCAGGTTTCTTTATCTAAAACGTGGTCACTCTGCATTTAATCTGTTAAAATGTCCCTCAGGTTCATGCTGTGCTCTTCTTCAGGGCTCTGGAGGAGAGGCAGAAGCAGTGGGATGTGCAGGAGCAACGGCTGCGACAGAATATCCTGCAGCAGCGCAGACAGCGCGTACAGGACGCAACTGAGCGCTTCCAAAGAGCTCATCTCCCTCCTTCTCAGAGATACAGACAGTGTAAGTGATGTATCTTACATATGGCTCCTAAACGCAAAACAATAAAACACCACAATCTTGACACACTTAACTTTGTTTGAATGTTGTTTCAGCTTTTAGAAGAAATGGCCCAAATATCGAAGATGCACTCAGTCAAATTCAAAGCACGCTGGGTTCACACAGCGGGCAGTCCTCGTTCTTGTCCAGCAGCTCCAACGTTAACAGGTAAAAAAAAGTTTGATTAATGATTATATCTCATGTGTCCTACATGCTAATAATAGCCCAGTCACTTCTGTTGGATAAAAAACCTCATATTGTTACTCAAATGTTGGTGATATTTATGTTTTTTAGAAATGTATGTATTTCTAATACACTTTACGTGTAGCCTTTAGCCTTTTTAATGGCTGGATAAGTCACACATTTTATTTATATTTCTTTTATAGAAGCTGCACTCCCTCTCCCAAGCCTCCCACAGTTTCTAAATCCTCCCACCGCCAAGCGCTCTCTGCTGTGGAGGCCTACACTAAACTGCTCCAGGAGCAGAGCATGACTTGCTTCAGGAACAGTCAGCAAACTGAAAAGGCCCAAGAAAGGCAACAGGAGCACAGTCCACAGGTAGGTTGGTTATTGCACTTGAACACTGCATTGATACTGGCAGGTCAACAGAGTGGCCACTGTTGCTCTTTGCTATGACCTGCTCGAAAACCAAACTGCAGTTCATCAAGCAGTCTTTATTATTGATGATTTTAAGTACTTGCTTATACTTGGTACCTTTTAATTGTAGTTGAGATCCTGGCCATGTTGAGAATGAAAGCAGAGTCTACTTGAAGCTCATCAAAGAGAAGTATGACGGTCCCTGGTCTAAAGTAACCATTGACGTGGTCCAAGGGCAGAGAACAGCTTATTTCAACTTTAAAAAGAAAAGGCAAGACCGATTGAAGAAGTAGCTGAAATGAAATCTCGTGCTGAGTCTTAACTTTCTGAGATTCAATTTTAGGCAAATTGTTCAGACAGCCATATAAGTCTGTGAGTAGCATGTAAACACTGTCAGAAGTTTCACTTTTACTCCAATCAACAAATCAGAAATTGATCTGTTTTTAAACAAAATTCATGATTTATATTTAACTGCCTATTTTGAAAACGTTTTTGAAAAGGTTTCAATGTGTTATCTGGTTCTGTTTGTGTGTGTACAGTCAGCTAACACAACCTGAAATAACTAATTTTATGGACCACTTGGGGGCAGCAGACACATCATCACCTTTTGCACATCTTGCAGTTATGGAGCAACATTATCATTCATTTTGACTCTTGTTTGAGGGGAATATGTGGCTCTTTAACTGCTAACTGCTGCACTTTGTTCACCAGCTGGTCTCTGACTGTGTCTGTCTGATGTTTGGTGCTGAGCAGGTAGTGTGTTGTTGGTTTCTAGAACTTCTTCTCTGACAACAGTTGCCTGCTGTGACCAAAAATGAGTCATGAGAGGGGTAAGAGTGAACCAAAGCAGCAAAGGTGCAGGTTGAGTAGCTAATCAATGAACCGAAACTCACTATAAATGTCCCCGTTTGTGGGACAATAAAGGAATACTGATTCTGATTCTGATATCAGGCAGTTCACATGCCTGTTTGTCCATCTCGTCCTACCACAAACAAACCCCTAGAGGGCAGTGGTGTGACATGAGCCGTTTCCTGCACCAGGAATACCCGTCCTGGCTGCCACAAACTTTAGCACCCTCTGGTGAAATGTGTGTGTGAGCACCGTTTCAAAAATGTTATTTTTTATTTTATTTTGGAACAGGAAATCTTGATTTGCCTTTTTGAATTAATGTCTGCCTCATGGCAGAGAGAACGCAGGGCTGATATGGGATTTGAATTAATGTGGGATTTGAATTAATATGCTTGAATGAGAGAGAGATGAAATATCAATTTTCCATTCTTGGCGTATTGCTTTCATGTCCCTGTCATACCTGGCCTGTGCATATTACACACAAACTAATCCAGTACCATTCCTAAGAAGAGGACATTCACACCAAACCTTCTTCACAGATTGACTTGCAGAGTGTCACTTTATTTTGCCGTGAAGCTGTTCTCTCATCTCTGCTGTGCTATCTCAGCTTTGTTAACAAACTCTTCTATAAATTGCACCTTTAAGTCAAACACCTGATTTAAAATGACCCAAGAAAGAGAAGTGGGATCTCATGGCCACCAAGCAGGCCAGAGTCTGAACCCTGCTATTGACCGGGGTGGTTTTACAGGTCTGTCGACCTTTGTTGGCCCTTTCATAACAGCAGTTTCCTTCCGCCTGAACAACAGGCCAGCAAATGTACAAAACACCTCCATAATCACTTTATGTTGTGTTTCAGATGATAGAATTTTGATAGAAATTGATGGGTTATAGATATATATGGGATAGACAGATATAGTGATAGAGTTCTTACCACCTTTGAGAAATAATGTATGAAAAGTTAACATGCAGAACTCTTTTACTTTGTGAGATTCAAGTGTTAGGGAGGAAATAAAACATTTGAGATATAAAATGTAATCTTACCCTTGAAAGTTTACTTTAAGAGAGATGACTGGTCCATCAGCACTATAGCCCTCAAATTCTGCTCTCCTCTCTCTCCACATTTTTTTTATTTTAGATCCGTGTACCCAGCCTTAGATAGCTATGGAAAATGATATATTATTATCACATTATTAGTTTCTACTCATCCCTTTTGTTCTCCCATTTTTCAGGACAGCCAGCTGTCTGATTGCTGTCATTCTGAAAGCCTCTCCAGTAAGGACAGTTTGGAGAGCGAGGACCCCTACCACAGTACAAAACATCACCAGTATTCCTTTTCATCATTCCTCCTTGACTCAGAGAAGCCCCATCCAGACCTGAGAAAGCAAAATGATTTGTGTCCAACATCAAGAAACATGAAGCATGAAGCTAAGATGAAAACACAAGAGGACTCTGAAGGGCAGAACAGTAAGATGCACGCTGCTAAAGCCTCTTGGGGGTTTACGTCTGTCGAGCAAACGCCTAAAACGGAGACCCAGCCGGCTCTGCACAAATGCAACTTATTCACTCTTTGTGAAATTATAAATACGGACCCAGAGCACTTTGAGGTGAACCCCTCACAACACAGCCCCAACGACAACATCGTCATTAAAGGTGGAGCTGCGTCCAGCAACACGGCTCTTCAGTGTTCGTGTCCCAAACAAGAGACTCTGTTGGATCTCAGGCAGCAGAGGGTCAGTGATGACAGACAATTAAAACATCCATCAGCTACAGAGATCCTTTTGCCTGCCAAAAATGGCAATAGCAAAGACATTTTGTTCAGCGCTCCCCCAAAGCCAAATATTTTCTTCAGCGATAGCACAACAGATAACGCCTCAAAAGAAGGACCTCTTCGGCAAACAGGAAAAGAAATCCACTATCTGTCGTCCCAGAAAGACCCTAGTGCTTCCATAAACAACCTCAATAAGGTTTTAAACTCAGAGCCCAAACCTGATACAGCGTTGCTGCAGCACACATGCTTGTCCAACATTCAATCAGACACTCTTAAGTGCCTTAAACACCCTGAGGAGGAAGTACAAAAATTGCCTGTTTCAGATGGGACATCTCATTCAGTGTGTGAAGTCAGATTCATTAAAGGAATCCTTAAAAAGCAGTCCAAATACATGTCAGGAGATGCCACATGTGTGTACGGCTCAGGACATCTGATCTTTGCAAAACAAGTAGCTTTAGCGATCAGAGATAGTGTTGAGTTGACCAGGGCGAAAACTAAGGATGTGGAGGGCAAAGACCCCGTCAAAAAGAAGCTGCGTTGGTTCGATGAAGTACAAGAGGACAAAAAACAGGGCATAATGAAAAAGATGAAAAGCAGGTCCAATCTTAATCAGTCGAGTAACAACTCAGACGACCACCAGCTGAGTCTCACTGCAGTCTCAGGGGCTTCCAAGTCTGGACCCAGCGTGACCTCTCCAGCCTCCGCCGGTTATCACTTTACAAAGCAAGCGTGGGCAGATGTTGTGGTTCAAGTCAGCTTGGCCCAGGACCGAGCAGACGAGGTCAAGGCGCCGTGGAGCGGCGTCGTGACCGGTGGCCCCAAGGTCCCTCGGAGGGAGCGCTCTGCCAGAGCCGGAGCGGGTCCTGTTTCCTCGCGGACTAGAAAGGGCACCGTCATACGACCCCAATCTGCCACCGAGGTGAGTCAGATTGCCAAAACCCAAGGGAAGATCATGGTGCCCCGCCCACCTCCTAGGATGGAATCTGTGGAAGAGAAGACGCCATACATCACTAAGACTCCATATGGCGTGGATCATGCGAGTGTCGGCTGTAAACAAGCTCTGGCTGCAGAGCCGGCCCCGCACAGGGACAACTCCGAAGGCTTCTTCTCCCCTTACACACATCATGTAATGAGAACAGATAGCACTGTTATGTACACACCACTTCCACCCTCGTATACCTGCCCCGTCTCAGAGGGCAACACAAAGGGCACGCCCAGCTCAAGTCATCTGGAAACTCAGGGCAGCAGTAGGAGAAGAGGGACGATGTGCAATGAAAAAGGCCTCCGTTTGCATTGCACTCCCACCGATGAGGAAATCTCACAGCTCTGGAACGGTGTCCGCAGTGCTCTAGCCACCAAGGATGGTAACGTATATTTTGGCCGACTGCCTCTCACACAGCTGTGGCTCGCTTTGTGCATGCAGAGCTTATTTGTTTCTAAGCATTAGCTATCAAACTATACATTTCAAGTTAACAATCCGAGCACCAGCTACAGTGCCCTGTTCTGATCCCTTTAATGCTTTATCCTTTTCACAGCCCCAGTGAGCCTTTGAATCTGGCCTTTTATCTGTAGCTGTCCTCACGTATAATCGCATTGAAAGGAAAATGCAGTGAATGAGCTGCATGATGTTTGTGCGACTGCCAATTTGCAATCCGCTGCCAACTTGTAAGATTCCCAAGCGATCCTTTTTCACCGGAAGGCTATTTTTCATAATTTGCATCAATACGCCATGTTTTTCCTCTGGTGCTTAGTGTTTACCACCATTTATGTGTTACTCATTTATTGAAAGTGAGTCATATAATAACTGACTGCTCTGTTTATGTCATCTCCTGTGTTGATATCGAAAAAGTCAGTGAGGTCTTGATTGTTTATCCTGAGAAATGAATCCAGTAATACCTGGAAAAGAGGACCTAATTGACCCTAAAAAACTTTCTGCCTCACAATTGTTGCTCTGTTGTCTGCCTGGCCTCATCGTTCCCATGCTGCCATCAGCAGTTCAAAGCAGTCACAGGAGCGCTTTGCTTCTTTCTTACCCCTTTTACGGGTGAGATCAAACCTTGGATCTAAACCACATTTTCCACTGCAACAAAGAAAACTACTAAGAATGTACGTTTGATGTAATTACTTCATTTGAGCTATTACATACATTCGCACGCTGCAGTTTAAAATAGCAAAGCTGAACAGATCCGTCTTGAGCTGCACAATGTAGACGAATTGTTAAATTTTGCTTGCAATGTCACCTTCTGCAAGAAACAACACCAACATTTAGAGCACAATGTTATAAAATGGTGACTTTTCTTGCGCGTTGCATTTTAGGTCACTAACTAATCTACGTTGTTTTCTCGGCATTCAAGTCTGCTTTCTCGATCTCACAGCTGTCTTTAAATGTGTTTCTCCTGCTCCGTTTATTCTCTAACACTTTGGAAAAATGCTGCAGTTCTTATTCACAAACTGAACATTATCTGCTGTGATTTTCAGCCGTCTGTATTGCGGGCTAAAGATGGAAACTATTTTATCGTATCCTCTTTAGAGGACCACAGGGGCCCGGGCTCACCACATCCATTATCATTCATGTTAATGTCGTTATGTTTTTATGTCAATTTAACAATTTAAGTGAATGCATCTCCTTTCAGCTAAAACCAAGCTGAGAAGACAGGCCCTGGAGAGTGGGCGGGCTGTGAGGAAGTCCTGCGTGGAGCAGAGCCGGCAGCCTCCTGGCTCAGGGAACAGAAGGCTTCCTCAGCCCTCTCAGGTACACGCATGCAGCTGCCCTGTGGGGAGGAAGAGTGAGAATAATTACTAAAGATCAGTAAATGGGTGTGTGTTTGAACTTGTCGAATCAGTTTTGTAGTCCCTTTCATGCTGTCCTTAGCGTTGGTAAAAAACTGACTAGACAACACGATTAATGCCTGTCAGGACAAGACTTTCTGGAAGGACCTGAGCCGTCGGTGTTTTACAAAAAATAAACGTTGATGCGTGATGTTTTTGTTTACAACTCGCTCTACCTGTTACTGCGCTTACTATGCCTGTGACCTGCAATTCTCTGCAGAGTACTACAGGTTACATAAATATGATTCGAGGTTAATCCGAGACTTAACTGTCTTAACATGTGTTTATTTTGTTACGTGCAGCCAACAAAACAGACCACGGGGCCAGCCAGCCAGTTTTCCGGCACTAACGACGTGGCCTTTCCAGATGAAGGTATTGTGTTCAATGTGTTTGAAGGAGAGTGGAAACAAACTTTCTATAAACAGCAGTATCACAAAAATATCTGTCTTCTGTCAAGTTCTGCATTTCATGAGATTTCTCTCCAGAGTGTATAATGTTTAATGTATAACCAAAAAGAACCTGAAGTATCCAACAGCTCTTAGAAGTAATGTGGAAGTAATTATTCTAAGCTAGGACCACTCTCGATCATTTTCGCAGTACAACGGACATCAGAATTTTAGAAAGACAGCAGCACAGCTGTATTTTACTCATAAAATCCATAAAAAAACAACAAAAGTAAAGCAGAAACAGGTGAGAATGCGTGCCTTTGATGTGAGTTCGCCTCTGCTCTCAGGTTTGGAAAGTGTGGCCCAGTTACACCTGGCTGAAGTGCACGCTGAAGGCCTACTGGAAGAAAGGGGTATCGTGGCTGCCATGGAAACGGCCCAAACACAGAGGCCTGGAACGGCGCAGCAGCGCAGCCAGCAGCAGGGACTCACCACCATTTCATTGGAAGAGCAGAAAATCCTCCTCTCTCTGGACAGACTCAACCACCAGCTGTTCTGTGAGGGCTTTGTAAACACCGCACTCGGGCAGAAACATTTAACTAGATCCTGCGTAGAACAGAAAAGTATTAATATGTTGTCATTTCGATGCAGTATAACCTCTCCTACCTGTCACTGTTTGTAGGTGTTAGGGATCATGTGGGGGGCGATGCTGGCACGCGGGGCCTCGTACTAATCGATGGACCCTCTGTAAGTATGAATTTCTAAGAAAGAAAACAAGACCGGTCACTTACTCTTCCACATCTTTTATTACATACCTTCTTCTCCTTTTCTTTCAGACAAGGGAAGCGAAAGTCGGAAACCATCACAAGCACCGTGCATCCTCAGCTAACAGCCGCTCTCGATATCAGAAGAAATTCTGACTTAAAGCATGTGTCCACGGTGGTCCTCTCTCCCATCAGTGCATTATCCCTATCTGTACTACATGACAGAGCACTTTATTACCCTGTAAAATGGGTTGAGCCTCCTTTAAAACTAAATATGCCCACTTAAGTAACTTCAGGACCTGAGAGATCAGCGGCAGTGGACTGTAGAGACCGTTAGACATATCAGAAAAAATAGAAAATAATTTTGACGTTGGTGAGTAGAAATCATTTTTGTATTTTCGCTATCTGCTCAGACAATACGTTGTCTCGGAAAACATCTGTTGCTTCTGTTGACCCACTTACTGTTAAGCAGTCATATTTTAAGTGCCTAAGAAAATTACACTGATTTATTTTTGTTTTACAAATGACAAAAAGGTCCCTCTTATAATTGACACATGACCAGAACTGACTGCGAGATATGCACTGTAGATTTGTATTGGCTTGTTTTCAAAGCTGTCTCGCTCCTGCTGTCTTACTGCTTTGACACCATGTGGTCGGTGAACTGAATAAAGCTTGTTGTCAGCGTGCTGATAAATGGACTGGGCGCAGTGTGTTTGGCAGCGCTACTATTACCTCAGCGATGCGTAGCACAGTCAATAAACGGACTAAGGACCGGAAATGGTTTACAGAGAGAAGTGTCGCAACGTTGAAGGTGTGTTTGTCTTTCTTTGAAGGCTGCAGAAAGGACGATTAAGTCTTGTGCAGTCGACTCAACCTACTGGCTCAACAAGGTGAGCTTCTGCCAGAGGGTTTCCAGCCTTCTGTTGCAACTGCTTCTACCCCAAACTTTCCTCTTGCTTAAGGTCTGATTTCATTAAAATGTACCTAAATTAGAATAACACCTGCCTATATTTATTTGATGTCAGTTGTCTAAATAATACATAAAAAAGGTTATTAATGAGCTGTTTCTCTCTGCCTCAGTGAAAAAGCTGCAGGGATTACTGATGTGAGTTCACTTGCCCCTCCTTCACCAGCATGTCTGGTTTTGCCCCTCAGCCAGCCTGTCAGGACTTGCTCCAAGAGGTGGAGGAAGCTCAAACTCATTTGAAGAGTCAGGCTCCCATCAGTGATGAAACTTTTTTTTGTTCAACTGCGTGTTTCTGGTTCAATCCATGTATACATTCTTGAGTGTGTCAGGACGGAGCTGTAAACAATGAAGGGACTGTGGTTGTCTCGCTGCCATGTAGAGTCATGCATCTTCTCCTTGTTATCTTACACCACAACTGAGAACAAAGAGAGATACTCAAAAAGAGGAATATGCTCAGTATGATGACGCCTGCAGCGGCAGAAGCCCTTTGACGAGATTTGTGTGAAGAGATTCTCTAGTAAAAAAGGACAAAAGATGTCGAACGTGGTTATTTGAGGAGGGACATTGATGTCACCTCGAAGCCAATGGGCATAAAGTCATTAGAGAGGAAAAACACTGGCACTTTATCAGGACAGGTCAATGATGTTGATTGATGTGTTACTAAATTTTAAAAAAGGAGAGTAGAAACAACAAGCCCCACCAAATAACCAGCCTCAACTCTGCCTTTCTTTTCATTAATTGCATTTTAGAACAATATTAAAGTTTAAAAAAAAATCCTGTCCATTAACTACATTCCCTTCACTTGTATTAGTGAGTAAATAATTCTGAATGCACATGCACAAATATAAAAAAAAATAGTAAAATCATGCACAGTAGAGTTCATCTGTGCCGTCTGCACAGCGTTGACCAAACTTTGGCTTCGAACACTCTGCTGCTGCAGGTTGTTTCTGAAATCTGTTCCCTTTGGCCTAGTACTGTTAATGTTCGGAGTCATTATACAATACAATGGTGAGCTTAATGACATTTAAGCCTTAACCAGCACAACACCCAGAAACTCAACAAGAAAGGGCAAGAGAGCTGAGAGCGAGGGAAGACGTTTTCCACAGCTGCAAGTTCAAGCTTGCGCCTCGGCCCGTCGTGAAGCTCAATCTCACTAGTATTTTTGTCATGTTTTGTTACAGTCCATTTAACATGTCTGGTCTGCTGGCTCGGTTTCTGTAACACTAAAAAACTAGGTGGATGCTTGGAAAAAAAGATACAGCTTTGTGGATAGAAGGTTGCAGCTGTGTTCAACAATATTGCACATGAAGACAATATTGAAATTAATCTTAACTTTGTTTTTTCAACTTTACTTTCTTATAAAACAAAATACACATCACATACTTGCTGATGAAACTGATAAAACCCCTAAAAACTAACATACAATAACTTTTTTTTTCCAGTGATGGAATGTAACTAAGTAAATGTACTCAAGTGCTACTTAAGTACAATTTTGAGGTACCTGAATATTTAGATTTCCTGCTACGCTACTATCTGATGAATTTGGAGTTACTTTGCAGACTGCATGCAGCATCAGAGCCAACGTAATGCATTTTTAAATTATTTTATTTTATCGACAATGGGATGCAAATACTTAAGTACATTTAATACAGGATACTTTAAGACTTTTACTCAAGTCAAGTCTGGGGTCCTGACTCTGTGTGTGTGTGTGTGTGTGTGTGTGAGGGATACACAGTTTGTTTATTATGATGTGTACCCCACAGACCGTCTGTACCCATCACGTACTGCAGGGGGCGCTCGAGCTCCCATCTGCCCAGCTGTCTGTAGCAACACCGTGCGTCACTATATCCGATAATAACACCCGAGCAAAGCGTTTGGAACAGGCAGGACTGATATAGCCGCCCCTGTCTTCCGTGACCTCGGATTGATTCGGTGAAATGGAGCCCGGGAAATCGTTTCTTGCTGTTATCCCGCGGCATCGAACCGAACCCCGGCGAGACTGAGTCGCCTCAGCAATGCAGGAAGAAGAGATGTTGACTAAAAGTGGACCAAACTCTGCCAAGTGGGTGGTCCCCTCAGGGCTCCCGGCCGGCCGGGACACTGCAGTCCATCTCTTTAATGTGTCTGAGTGCGTTACAATGATGTGAAAATGACCACTTTCACGCAGACAATGGACATCTCTTGACTGGCAGCATGTGTGCACAGAATGTGCCATTCATAAATCAGAATCTGTGGGCTCGCAGCACAGTCATTAAGTACTGCACAGACATTCAGATGTTCTCAGATAACTGTGGTGTGAACTATAATCATTAAATGCCCCCCCTTTTTTTAAATAATAGGGCAGATATATATTCCCAGAAGACAGTTATAGGACCATAATTGTGATGCTGGACTGGAATAAATGGCCCCTGAATGAACAGGCTCCCAGGAAGTTATCTTTATTTTGCTTAATTATAAAGTTGCCGAAGTTTCGAAACTAGATGAAAATAAAGAAACTGAATTAAAAAACTAGACTTGGGACGTGCATCTGTTTGGAAACATAAGCATGCCTGTGTGTGTGTGTGTGTGTGTGTGTGTGTGTGACTGGCAGGGGGAAGCGCTTTAATCTGCTCATCGGGGCTTTACAGTGTCTGCGGGTATTTAATGGGGCTTCATAATCATTCATTCAGTAGATGTATGGGAAAAAGAGTTGAAACAGAGCCTCTGTATCCAAAGAGAGTGGATCTTGACAAAATGATTTCTCAATGGAAGAGGGGCCTCATTAGCATAACAATTGTGGGAACTGCATGGATCTACTTTTCATGAGCACTGTAAAAAAAAAAAAAAAAGAGAAGAAAAAAAAGCATAGTAGCATTTGAGGCAACATGCTGATGAAGGAGTGTGGTTTTAAATCATTGTTTAGTATGGTGCCAAAAGACACATGTTCCAAATAAATAAACACATTTAAGTTGTGTACAAATGCAGTAAATTGTGTAACATTTTATTAAGTATTCCCTAAAAACACTTTAACATTAACTTTTAAAAGCAATTATAAAATGTATTTGTTTTGGCATAATTCTGTTTAATTTAATTCCATGTGCATTTTTTTTTTTTATTTTAATATGGCTGAACAACTTATGAAACTTATTTATATACATTATTACTATATTTCTATTTACTTAACACTCTGGCACCTCCACATTTTGGGTTGCAAATGAGCCATAATTCAGTGTTTGTGGGCTCCAGCTGGATAATCAGGCATCAGCAGGGGTCCTTGTAGTATTCAAGTGGTTGCCAACAAAATAATGAATACTTTAATTCAGCAATTGTCGCCCAGATGATCTAATTAATGTGTAAGAATGATCATTAGGTTATCCCATAGATTATTAAAATAAACAATAACAAGAGTGGCCAGATGGAAGCTGTCAGAAGTGAAGGAATTTTAACTTCTGTATGAAAATCTGTATTCTTTTATTCAACTTGGGTCATTTTGGATCGATTTTTTTTTAATCGAAGTTTTTTTTTTTTATGTAAACTTTTAAAATATATATCCATGTGCTGAGGCCCCCCGCTCGTCCTCGGGCCCCTGGGCTGCACCGACTGTACCTTTAAACACTCTTGTCCCAATTAAAGCGAAGCCCCGCCTCTGGAGCAGACGTCCCATGAGTCATAAAGTTTGATGTCCTGCCCAAAGTTTAGACCCGACTGGAGCAAAGTTTTTTTTCTAGTAAGTGAGCTGCGGAGATTTGTTCTACGGACTATGATTCTTTCTTGTGAGAATATTCGCTAACAGCTTCAGCTCGGCCGAGGCGCAGGAACACTTGGACTCTTTTTTTTCGTGTTTTGTGGCCGCGTCTCCCTTTTTTTTTTTTTTTTTTGAGGAAAAGTTTGGGCCGGGACGACAACATAGATTCCAGTGTGGAGTAGATATGCGCTTTGTTATATTCCCAAGTATGCCAGCGAGAAACGACAGGGAAACGCTGTGTTTCACTGCAAGTATCGACAGCTAACACACTTTGGAAGAAAACCCAGTCCTCGGCTGTTAAACTTTAGAATGACTCGGGACAACTTTTACTGACTGTCGTCGAGATTTCCTGCTTTCCTGCTGTGTGAAGAAGAAAAAAAAAAGTTTGGGATTGGCTCTAAACTTTTTTTTTGTGAGTTTTTTTTTTCTGAACGCGACTTTTTTCGGACACATAAAGTTCGCAGACTTTCGGGACAATGGATCCGAGCCAGCATAACCCTCCTGCCGGACACCAGATCGTCCATGTACGGGGCGACTCGGAGACCGACCTGGAGGCGCTTTTCAACGCCGTGATGAACCCGAAAAACACTATCGTCCCCCCTTCCGTGCCCATGAGGATGAGGAAGCTGCCAGACTCCTTCTTCAAACCTCCTGAACCAAAGTCCCATTCCAGACAAGTAAGCCCGCCCTGTCTCTCCTCTGCCCCTTCCCAGAAATCACGATTAAAGCAGGGCCCATCCTGCGGGGGCTCAGGCCTGCAGTGTGTGGCTGGTACACTCACTTTATCCTGCTCGGTAGTCGTTCATGTCTTTAAGGGTATTACTGCTGTGCCTTGAGAGGTTTATTTGCATTTAAAATGTTTATTTCCCCTCTGCTCTAACACATTTTATCACATCAGGACTACATGTGATTAAAATCTCCCAGCAACTTACAAAAAAATCACTGCTGAAAAAGGGCCTGTGGGGCCTGTGCGTAAAAGTGCGTAAAAGTTCCGGAATAAACAGAATATCCTCTTGTTTGGCCTCAGCAGCTGGCTTTATTACCGATGTATGATATTAATCCACTGATGGGTGAGTTGTCAGACTGGCTGAACCTACACAGGACGAGTTAACCTGCACGTATAGCGTAGATGTTTTGGTTAGTCACGTTCACGGCTGTGTGTTATTAGATGAGTTGCGATCATGTGGAAAAAATGAAACCGAGTCTCCAAAAACAGAGTGTTCTGTAATGATGACAGAAAAGATCTTACGATTGTTGAATTCGTCCTATTTACCCCCTCCCCCTATCCTCCCCCTCCTCTCTGCCGTCCCCCCACAACTGTTGCTTGTGGTCTCTGTGGAGTTTTGTCACCAGTGCGCATGCGTCGTTGTTGCAGCCCAGCCTGTGCTCTCCCCCTGTCCCACACAGGCCTTGGATTCCCTCATCCACAGACACAACACTCAAACTTGTGTACATATGCACATAAAAATAACTTTCTAACGAACATGTGGAGAAGCTACAGCTGCTGAGAAGTGACTGAAATGTTAAATCAGAGTAATGTATGTAGACTTTAAGTTCATATAGACAGTTCTTTTATAAACACTTGTTTTGTTTTGACAATTGTATAATGTCCTCTCAAATTAAACAGTCATTTATTAAAAGATAACTTTAGGGCGAATATTTTAACCAACTCAAACCTGATCCTCATCATAACAATATAAGATGAAACTTAAGATTAAGAGCTCCCTAAAGGAAAAAAAAAGCATTACTTCATTATTTAGTTTTTGTTATTAATATTGCTTCTCTTCCAACACAGGCCAGCACTGATGCTGGGAGCGGCGGCGCGCTCACGCCCCACCACGTCCGTGCACACTCATCCCCGGCCTCCCTGCAGCTGGGAGCCGTCTCTGGGGGCTCCCTGTCCGGCATGCCCCCAGCAAGCCCCAACCCTCAGCACCTCCGTCAGTCTTCTTATGAGATTCCTGATGACGTGCCTCTGCCCCCGGGGTGGGAGATGGCCAAGACCGCCTCTGGCCAGAGATACTTCCTCAAGTGAGTATGCTGGCGACAAGTGTCAACACTGTTTCTTGCATTATACAGTCCTCAGAACCTGGAAAGTTTGCACCAGTTTCAGAAAATGAAAATGGTTTTAAAATGAATTGATAAGTTCTTGGCCAGACAATATCAGGTGCAAGAAAATAAGGTATCTGTGATATCTGTTGTTAAAAACCCACACATGTTAAACCTTTTATGGAAAATCTGTGTCCTTTCATTTTACCAAATAAGACCAGTCTTTTTATCATATTTCAGAATGCAACAACTCGAGAAGAATCAATGAAATATGTCCAGCCAGAGAAAAGGACGTATTCAAATGGGTCAAGACTTACTTAAGACGAGAAAGAGAATTGGTCACTGACACACAGTATATATACATTACAAATTATACTTAAGTCTTTTTTAAAATGATAAATTCACCCAAAAATGAGAATTAAGTCATTATCTACTTCTGCTTTACGATGGAAAGTCAGGTGAAGTGTTGTAGTTCACAAAACCTTTTCTGGAGCTTCACAGCAAAACAGCATTGCAGCATTCTCCTAAATAATTTAAGTAGATGTGGACGTAAAAACATCCAAGTCTGTAGGAGCGTGAGATCCCAAGCTGATTTGAAAAGATGTCATTTCCACCTTTTCAATGCTGAAATCTTCACCTGAGCTGCTAAAGCTAAAAGCGTGAGAGAAATATTTTGTGGACTGTAAAACTTCACCCGCCTTTTCATGGTCGTGAATTATAAATTTTTGGGTTAATTTATCCTTTAAGGACAACAGATATGTAACTGATCCTTCAATGTACATAATGTGGAATATTAAAAGCACAGATTGAAAATGTATTGTGCAATTCTTAGCGAAGGGAACAATTTAGCTTCCCGTAATGGCCGAGAAAAGTCCAAGTTAGCAGAGCAGTGGTCTTGAGGTTGGACTCTCATAGTGCGGCTCTGTTCGGTGTACATTATGCTGACAATAATTTGCCGATCTTACAGTGCACAATGGTGACCAGTGTGCTCAAAAAGAGACAATTGCAATAGTTAAATTGTAGGTTATTAAATTTGGTGGCCACTGCAAACAAGAGAAGTCTTATGAGGGACTGCTGCTGTATGTAGTGCTCCTTTTCTTGGTCTCAGGTTTCAGTAGAAACAATGGACCATTGTAGCCGCCCCAGACAGCAAAGGACAGACAGCTCTGTAAAACTCATCTGCTAACCAGCAGATCTCATCCACATTAATGATCCAAAGTAAACTTTTTAATAGTGGGAAGCAGGTATGCCAGAGCTCTTTTCAGGCCTGTCGTTGATTTCATCAGTAACTTTTTGGACTGTGAGGGGTTTTTTCTTATTCTCCATGACTTTCCTATGTGTTTATTAGTCTTGTGATGCCTCCACTTTCTGTAGCTCTGTGAACAGATTGAATTATTCATAAAAGTGACGTCTTTGTCAACAATTTATGTCGAGATAATCTGCCCATTGTGAAATGTCTCGGTGATGAAATGCTCAGCAGACTGTGTTCGGAGACGCTTTTGACGTCGAGCGTTGCCGCTCTTACTCCTATTAAACGCAACATGTTGTCAGTTCTTGGAAATATTACTCTCTGACGCGGGGTCTGAACAAACACGATAGCCTCAAATTTACTAGGATCAAAAAAGAGCTTTCGGTACCAGATGTTTTTAAGGTCTCACATCTGGAGAACATCTGGTCTGTTTTGAGGAGGCTCTTCTAAAATTGTACAAAAGGACTGGTGGGGGTGGGAGGGAGTCGAAGCTGTTCTCTGACTCTCCCAGGATCACTGCAGTTGTTCAGAAACACTAAGCTAAAGCAATTTTATAAACTGAATTGGACGACTAAACTTCAATCTTTTATTACTTTGAGCTCAAACATTTGTTGTTGTTTTTTTCAAGTTTTTTATGCTGTTTTATAGGAATACGTCAATATGTTTAAATTGAAACTGTAGAGTTTCCTTGTTATATAACAATTGCGCAATTTTTTAAGTTTGAGATTAATTTTTTCACTGCTTTCATACGGAAAACAACAGGACTGCTGATGGAGAAATACCGTCTACGATCGCTTGATTGAGTAACTGTGAGACATAAAATCTACAATTGCAGCATTGATACTTGATGCAAAGCCAACTTAAACTAATACACAAGACTATACATTGTGATTTGAAATAGTTATAGAGTTTGGTAGAAGAGACAAACTTTGTTAAAAAACACAACACACTCAAGTCTTTTATACTCATCCTACGGCAAGAAATCATACATTGGTCCTTGAATCCTTGCTTAAGGCACAATAAAACATAAAATAAGACAATATGTTCACAGTTTAGGTTTGTTCTATATGTCAACAGACCGTCTTTCTTTTTAGAAAAAGAGAAACCTACTTTAAATCCCTGCATATCAAACTTTTAGCATGTCAAGAATAAATGGCCGAACATTCAGAGCAGATAAAGATTATGTGTGTTTTCCAAAATCGGAGCATCTCGCTTTCCAACTAACAAGTGAAAAAAACAGTTGAGTCGCTGCGTAAAAGAACTGTGTCTCCACTGGCATGTTGTACAACCAGACTAAGTGTACTACACAGTGTTTGTGTTCGAGTAAGGAAAACTGGAGGAGACATCTTCCATACGCCGCACATCAAAGCTCCGATATTTGATCTGGAATACAGGCGGCCTCGGCAGAGCTGCTGGAAAAGACACTCCCCTATTTATAAACAGGGGTTGTCTGCCTGAGACGTGTTGCAGGAGGGGTGAAGCCGAGCGAGAGTGTGTGTGTGTGGGTGGACGGGTGGGGGTGGGGAGTCCGTCAGCAGCCAGCAGAGCAGAGTGGAGAGTGGGGGCTCACATTTCACTCAGGTGACCGCTGTTGTCCTTAGAGATACATCGACTCGGGGTGAAAAAAATTTGAAGGGAGAATTATTTCTCTTTCCCCGTCTGTTGTTCGCTGGTACACTCGGGTCCTACAGTCGGATTCGATTGGCCTCTGTGAATCACAGCAGCCCCCGCGGATGCCGATGTCCCACTCCCTTTAAAAGCCAGGCTCCAGTTTTGGTATGAATGGAGCCATGGCGCTGTGATGGTGCCTCTTTTGTGTCAATGGAGTTAAATGGCAGCCATGTGGAGATGACTAGAAGAGGGGCCAAAAGAAACTCCGGCCCTCCCTTTGTCCCAGCAGTGAAACAGTGATCTTTATTCAGACCACAGGCCTGTTGAGACTCATGTGAGCCTTCCCAAAATAGACAAATGGTTGACATGAAGTTTAAAGATGGCGGTGAGAGAGGGCTGCGGCTTTTCTTAAGAGTTGTACCGTGTTCTTAACATCTGAAATGTTCATCCGGGTTGGAGTTTGGTGTAAAATCTATGTGTATATATGATATAAAGTGAGTGACTTCAGAAATAATTAGTAACTCATTTGATTATTCAGTCCCCAGAAATTAATTGCCAACAATTTGATAATCAATATATAATTTTAGTCATTATTCAAGAAAAATCCTCAACTTTATTTGTTTCCAACTTCTCAATTCTGAGGGTTGTCTGCCTTTCTCAGTTTTATCTATCGCTCAAAATCTGGATTTCAAGTTTTTCTACTTCACCTCAGGCTCTGTGAAATTGTGATAAAGCATTAATACGAGACACGAGCAGTCTCCTGCGAAAATCTTTATTTTGTTTCGGCTATTACAAAAAAACAAAAGCCGAGAGAGGACTGAGAGAATGTCAACAAAGTCTATTGACCTTTCCTCCTCTTTCTTCCAGCAGTTTGCTGTGGCCTTTGATTTATGACAGCAGGGGCAGGGAGGTTGGGTCACCTTGCTTGGTGCTGGGACGGGGGCAGGGCCGGTCTCCAGGGCTGGGTCATAAACTAATGAAGGTTTCTAATTTAGACACACCGGTAAACTAGGAGGGGTAATCACTGTTTCCGGCCGCTTATTAAATGCAGCTTTGAATGAGCTTTTAGTCCGTGGGAAGTCAGCCCTAAGCGGAGGAAAGCTTTGGGGGAGTAGCTATTGTCTGCCCTCAGGGGCAGGTAGAGCTGAGTGCTGATGGACACTTTTGTCTTTTCTCAATTGGATTTTAAACTGTTTTGATGAGCCTGGTTTCCCACAACCAGAATGGCTGACTTGTGACTTAACTTATCAGGTCACAGTGAATAACTTTAATCAATGGCGATCACTGTTAATTTTTACCATTCTGAATTGTAGGATATTACTCATTTTAACCCTGCGTAGCTGCACATGTCTGGTGAACCAGGAGATTTAAGCAGGGTGATAAATAGTCTAGCTTCAGTGTATGTTATCTGGGGTTTCCTGAACATCTGTTGCACTAAATACAATTCAAAGAGACCTCCTGTTAAAGCGGGACTGATCAAAGCGTTTACTTGGACTTCATGCGCTCATTGTATGCAGTGGATATCTTCGCATTGCTGTTTTGGACTATGAGATTATGTCGGGATTTCCAGCAGACGTTTGTACCTCCATTGTAATACTAAGCTTGTGTAAAACAGAAATGGTTCGCTCTCGTCTAAAAATCACCCAAACATTTTCCTTTTGAGTAAAGAAAAACTACCATTGCTGTATTTTAATTCAGTCCCTTTAAACTAGAGATTAAACAGCATGTTTTTTTTCAGTGCAGATATTGATTATTACTAATCAGGGAGACTGATGACCAATAATTGGGTCATATATATTTGCCGTAAAAATTAAACTCATAGTGTCAGAATTTAGAATAACCAATGATGGAATGTAGCTAAGTACAACCTACTTAAGTAGTGTACTCAAACAATTTTGAGGTATTTGTACTTTCCATTTTTTGCTCATTTAAACTTTCACTTGATTTTGGAGGAAAATATTGTACACTATATACACTTATTTGCTAACTTTAGTGACTAGTTACTTTGCTGATTTAGAGTATTAATGCTAGAGTAGTGCATTTTTAAGTTATTTAATCTGCAATCTGGTGGAAAGACAAAAACAAAGTCTTGATTCCTATCGGTGTAAAAATGCTGAATATCAGATCTTCTACTTGGCCAGGCTGATTATGACCAGTCCTTATTTTTATCAAGGCAATACTGGGACTGCTCATCAATGTCCCATAGTTCATTGTGAGACACAAATGTAAACTTTTGTGAGTTTATGCTTAAATACATATTTCTGCATCTAATTTTCCAGAATGTTTGTGAGCAAATGTACACAAACCTCACGAATGCTGTGTAAAATGTAGTTTTCAGTTTCTTGGCCTTCCTTTTTCCATTTGCAGCACATTTGTTTTTAAAAAAATCTTATCACAGCAGTGTTGACTGTTCATTATCTGAAATGCATTTAGTTTATAGCTTGGTCAACACTAATCTCATACTCGGCATCTTATGTAAACATCATATATAATACCTAAATGTTTTCAGTATCAACTGTTCTCTAATTTGCTTCAGCTCTCAAGTTAAAGTGATAAATACACAAATTGGATCTCAGACTAAGCTGTCATGAACTGAGGCCACTCGGTCAGTCACAAATGGCGCTGGGAAGGCCGGGCTGTAAGTCTGCGTGAAGCCCTCATTTGGAGCAACTTTGTGTTTGACAAACTTTTGGTTTATTGACCACACACAGACAAGGCCCTTCCTGTTCAACTGGGGCCTGTCAGCTCAGTACACAAATGGGACTGTGAGAAAGTCAGGCTAGTGTTTACCAAAGTCTTGATGTAACACCTCTGTCCCAGACATCAATGCCTCCACTGTCACTGAGGGCATCTCCACAGAGATGTAGTATCTGAGTGGACCCTCTCAGGTGGAGTTTAGACGTCCCCTGACTCAAACTAAAGCACCTTACAGGAGCTGAATAGCGCTTAAATAGCTAAATAAACATTTGTTGATATGTTGTCAATTGCTGCACGCTTACATTTGAACTATTTTTAACTTTTTGAATATGTATTTACCCATTAATATCAAGTCAAATCAGTACTTATGCAGTTCAACCAACACAGCCACAGTTTTCGCTAAATAAAAAAACTAAATAATCTCACATGGCCACATATAAGTCAATTAGTATTCAGTATTATTAAGTCAGACCAAACCGTCTGAGCTACACTCAGTCCTGGTACGTTGTGAATTAGTTGCTTCGTTAGGAAGTATGGTGATACAAACCCTCCTTCAAAGGGAAACTTAAAGCCACAATAGGGTCACAGAGGTTGCCCCAATAATCTCTCTTGATGATGTCCTGCTGATAGAGAGGCAGCCAGGCATCCCCAGTCAACCAGAGTGGAGGTGGTCATCCTCATCTTAGAGGCCTGATTACATCTGGCCTCCCTCAGTGCACTCTTTAGTCATCGGCTTCAACCACCTTCCGAGCATATACTCCCTGGGTGGAGCCACTGTGGCCTGAGGATCCCATTTTTAACATTTGACAACTCAGCTGTAGGGCGTGTTTCATCATTGCTGTACTCCCCATAGCTTCACTCCCCTCTTTTACACCAGTGCAACGCAGCTTTTGACATCTGGCTTTGAGACAATTTCAGTGGAACAAACAGTCAATCTGGCCTCAAATCTCGCTTTGATCTGCTGCTTTGGCAGGTAGCAGAGCTTGTTCTCAGACGTTTGGACCACAGAGCTGACTTATTTTTGGATAGAACATTCTCCACGAAGCCAGATGTAAACGCCACAGTTTTTCATGGGTGTAAACACACATTGTGAGTGTTAGGAAGTTTGTCATGCCACTGTAATCAGATGAGGTCTGTGAAACAGCAAGTGCAGCGTTCAGAGTTCTTCACTTGGACGTCTTTAAGGATGATGAACCTCTGCTAAGTCCCAGTCTTGTAACATTAAACTACTAAAATTGAAGTTCTATCTTGAATGATCTTAGTACAGCAAAAACTATCCAAGTCAATGGATAGCAGCTTCTGTGTGGTTGTTACTGAACAGAGAAGTTGAACGGCAGATCATTTAAGGAGAGTCAAGTTTAGCCTTTATGCGAAAGGTCCCTCACCCCCCCTCCTTCTCAGCAAGACACATATAAATAACGTTGGCACAATAAACGCCACCTTGATAATTGGGCCATCAGTCAAGGAGATGTCAAGTGCTTGGGTGGATCAAGAGTCCTACTCTGTGCTCTGCTAAGCCACAGTCGCCCATGATGATGGCTTGAGCAAAAATTAGCAAGTAAAGCTCAACGGCAGAGGCAACCGACTTGATAACGGGTCACGTTTGAACCACATTGCTCTCCTTTCCTGCATAACCTGACGATTTCACAGATGGTTTACTCTACCTCAAGAAGGTAATGATGGGTTAGATGTTTCTTGTTTGGGATTCACAACAGAATGCTTAATATGCCAGATTGCAGCTATTTCCACGATAATGCAAAGACATTGATTATTTTGACAGTTGTAGCCTGTCGTCGACAATAGGATGGCGGGTTGGAACACCAGAAAAGGTATTCTTCTTTTAAAATCACAAAAGTGGTTGAATATGAAAGAAATGGAGCACTCTATTCATGCCTTCTGTGGATTATTTTTCTACCTAATTAGCTCTGGTTCTTGAACTGGCTCAGTTTGAACCTAGGTGCTATCTAGCTAACAAGCACGCATTTCCACCAATTCTGAGCATAACCGATGTAATCAAGGATGTGTTGTCAAACGGAAGGAGTTGCACAATGCACATCAACCTGTCGAATGGGACACGCCTACTTCGGTTTCCACATCAGGTGAAGAAAAACCTGCTTTTTTTGGTTCCAACTTACAAACTAATTTAGTTCTTGGCTGAAATGCTCCAAACACTTAAGAACAAGATGCGCAAACTGGTTTTATTTTGGTGGAAAAGGGGGATGCAGTACTTGTGAGAAACAAACAATGCTTTAAAAATCTAAACCAATTGACAGAAATGGTACAAAGCTTCTGTCTTATCTCTTCGGGGCTTGACGGGTGCCCTTTTAAAAGTTTATAGTTGGCTCCTTCATGGAGATATTGGCCAGTTTGAATTCAGATCTCTTACAACAGATTCTAATGGTGCCAGGTTTCATTGGCATTCACACAACATTACATTACCGCTTCTCTGCTCCCACATCTAGTCTAGGTGACGAAAGCCACAGTTTTTATGAAGATCCAAATGATATATTTATTTCTAATTTGGTCTTTTGACATGTTAGTTTAGACATCACTTCCAAAAACCCGGGAACTTTGTTTTGAAACGTAACTGTGTTAGTGTTGACGAGGTCCGATCCACAACCAGTTTGCTCTGTCCACTGCCCTGCCCTGGGGATGGATGTTGGGGGAGGGTGGCAATGTCTGTCCTGCTGAGCTTGCCGTGGTGTCAGAGACATGTAAAGACAACACCGAGCAGTTGTGACCGTGGAGGTTGCAGATCATCAGCAATTCCTAACAGCAACTGGTGGCCTCCAGCCGTCCCAACAGTTGCCATGACATTGTTTTGTTTTATGTTTCGCCTACAGGAAGCGGTGTATAGCCCTGGCCATATAGGGTTCAGGGCAGGTTGAGTGAATGGATTATCTTTTAGTTTTAAAACCTGGTGATGAATTACTGGCGCTTGGTAACTCATTTACCAGTCCTCTGACTTCCCACATACAGGCTTTATGAATACAGTGCGGTGCTGACTTGGAGGCCCTGACACTGTGTGGATTTTATCACAGGCGTTTTGATTATAATCTCCCCTGTTTTGATCTGAAGCTTTGTTTACATCTGTTTTGATTGATTCGGGGTGCAAATGTTAGCCTCCCGAGCTAGGCTTTGATAGAAAACTCAATATTTGTACTTTCATCTGCGCTCAGAGGAGCGCAACTCGAGGGGGGGCTGGAGAAGGATTTATAATCAGAGATCTTGGAGGCTTTGAGGTTGTATATTTCCATCAGTGTTTTCCAGCCGTAGCCTCGCTGCTTCGGCATTGGTGTACCAGGATGTGCAGGCCTCTCATTTACGATAAGTCCTCCCTTCCCTTATCCCAGTGCTCCTCTCCCAGTCTCCTCCCCTGTTCTCCCCTCCCCTCTATAATAAATGTCATAGTTTCCAGAGTGGGAAGGAGGCAGCGAAGGGGGTAGGGCGGGCGCTCGGCGTGTAACAGGACCACAGCAACTCACGCAGCCAATGGAATTCAGAGGGATTGCTTCCGTAGATGTTTTTTTTCTCTTTCACTTTTTTTTTTCTCTTTTTTTCTTTTCTGTAGTTGTCTCACCCCGCTCCCTGTGACCCTTCTTTCTCAAGGGGCCCCTCCAATCTGAGCAGTTCCAGCTATTTTGCTTGGTTTGTGGTGTTTGTGTGTGTGTGTGTGTGTGTGTGTGTGTGTGTGAGGGCTGTGGGGGGGGGGCAGGGTTTGGTAGGGGATTTGGCAGCTCCTTTGATCAGTAAAGCATAAACAAGAGGGGGCTTCAAAATGGGTTGCATTGTGTGGGGGGGAGGAGTGCTGAGTCAGGCCCTCTCGCTCTCTGGCCTGGGACAGAGAGCAGACAGGCAGGCTGGGATTACCGCAGAGGCCAAGAGAAACTCTCTGAATCTCTCACTTCAACCAGCTGTTCCAAAATCTGGGCTAATGGCGCTTCGGGATCAAATTAACAGCGAGTTGTCAAGAATCGCAGTGGGTGGAAGAAACACGTCCAGAACGGTCACTACAGGGTACAATAGATAGATCGAGGGAAGCGTTTACTTGTGTTAGACACAAACTCTTTAATTTTTGTCATGTGTATTTAAATAATTTGCCCACTGTCGCACAATGAACATAAGAGTTGTGGCGCTACACAAACAAGCTACATGAGTTTGCAGCCTATTTGTCGGAGGTGAGGGGGGTCCCCTTAAATGGGATGTTTCAAAACACAAAAAAAGAACAAGTGAATAGTGGGGTTTTGGGTCGTAGCTCAGTCTGTGCCTTTGTCAAGCAGGTGAAAGCTTTGTAAATGTGGCGCCAGATTGTTAAAGCCCCTGACACTCCACAGTGTCCGAGCCACTTCCAGGAAAAAGGACCCCCTGCGTTGAGCCCTGGGACTGACCCTCCCTCAATAGAGAGGGTCCTGCTCGGGAGAGGAGGGCTTCCTGTATTAGCTTTCCATCTTAATCAAGCAACAAGTACCAACAAAGCACTAATTATCAATGCCTTCACAGAACGCAACACAATGCCCCCTCCCCCCCCGGCCCCCAGCTCCTGTCCCAGCAAAGACGTACCATAAAATAGATGGAGCGACATTGTTTTCACGTTACAATAGTTGTTATGAAACCAATCGTGGCCTCTTAGACATTTTCACAAAGAAGCGCTCGGCTTACATATGACAGATAACAGATGTTTGATTTGTTTTTTTTAGTTGTCTTCTGTTTGGTTTGTCTTGTAACTTCAGGCTGCGACCGATGGTTATTGTCATCGTTGATTCATCTGTCAGTCGTTTTCTTGATTAAATGTCTAAAAAGTCTAAGATGCCCACAACTTAAATAATTAAATAAATAAAAAAAAAGAAGAACTACTCGAACCAATTTATAAACTAGGTGACAGCTAATCGATTAATTGTCGCGGTCCGTCTCACAACTTTATTTTAATTCAAAACAAGGTGCAGTTTCTCAGTTCTGATTTATGACACAATTTAATTATAGTTAAAAAATACCCCCTTTCCAGTCCAAGCTAAGAATGAACCCTTTGTAGATCTATATTGAATCGTGGGCTCAGACTGGATCCAAACAGACACAGCTGAGTTCCTGTAACAGTCATCGGTTACGGAAAGCGGGAGTTAAGATTCAGAGTTTTCATCAAAAGAGCTTGTTGAAACTGCTCTGAGTCACCAGTTCCTGTATGTGACCTGCTGTTGTGTTCTGCTACTGCCCCTGGTTTGAACTTGCTACTAATTACTCTTCGTGGTATTTTTTTTCTAACTTAAGTTTTCTTTTCTCTCCCATCAGCCACATTGATCAGACCACCACTTGGCAGGATCCTCGCAAAGCCCTGCTCCAGATGAACCAGGCTGCGCCGACCAGCTCCGTGCCAGTCCAGCAACAGAACCTTATGAACCCTGCCAGTGGTGCGTATACGTTGATTTTGTGACATTTAGTTTCACTATAGAAGCAGCACATGACGTGTATAGCAGACAGTGTTCATCATACTGTGGGTTTTTCAGCATTGAAGTGAGAATCACGTTGCCTTGTGGGTTATTTCTGGGCCTTTCTCTCTTTCCTACAACGTACAGTATAAGTCAGGAGCAGGCGAGTCTAGTTCTTACATGTCACTGAGACTCCGTGTACCTCAGTTCTGTCCGTGCAGTTGGAATTTGCCCTAGGTGAGGTAAGGCTGAGGTAGAACGTGACAGGTCCTGTCTGACATGTTTGGGAGCTCCGTGACTCACAGATTACAGAGTTTGCCGATGAAGTTTCTGTTTTTCGCAAATCGTCACAGTTCCATCTGGCAACCTACGTGGAAATCTAAAACGGCATAAAGAGATTTTGAGGCGCAGGCTCGTCTGTTTATCAGAGATTTATCACATTCTCAATAGGTCTGTAATTTAAAACTTTGAAGCTTCATCCAAAACACTGAATTCTAAATCAGCATTTGAATGGTGCACAGCTTTTTCTTTACGCGTCTGTTCTTTCTGTCAAAGCCAGCAGTTCTGCACAGTTAAAGATGAGGCTACGCTTATATTATCAGTGTTATACTCCAGAGCGTTGTGAAGTCCAAAACTCAAAATTTATTTCGTAAAAAGATAGATGTAATCGGCCCGTAAAACTTTCAATAATCCCCATTGAGTCTTTCAAACAACATGTGCTGCTCTCTGCCTGCACACAAAGGGAGGCATGCACCTGTACCACCAGGGTGGTCCGACAGCAGCAGCGCTGTAAATGATCCACAGGAACAAAAAGTCTAGTTCGACTCAACACTGTTATCGTTATTACGTAGGTCTTCACCAAAAAAATCACATTCTGTATCGGCGTTCGCTCAGCTCTCCATTTAATCCGATTAATCACAAGATTTTGTTCAAGGAATTATATATTTATTTATATTTTTTTGTTTGACGACATCATAAAATATGATGACATTCAAAGCGTTATTGGAAAATGTCAATAGAAGCTTTGAATGTGGAAAAAAAAAAAGACGTTTAGCTCATATCTGATATTACTGCTTCTCCTACTTAAAGAGTGTCTATAACTACAATACCCTGTAATCAAGCTCAGCTAGTTGCTATATGTTGTGCAGTAAAACGTAAAGTGTAATCGGTGAGTGAACCGGCAGCATCTCTTTAACATTAGTTTTGCATGGCATCCTTCAGGTCCTCTTCCTGATGGCTGGGAACAAGCTATTACATCAGAGGGAGAAATTTACTACATCAACCACAAGAACAAGACCACATCCTGGCTTGACCCACGACTTGACCCACGCTTCGGTGAGTTTGCGTTAGATAAGATCTAGTATTGTTCCTGATTTGAGTATAAACCCATGCATCTGCTATTTATTAAATGAAGTAGCCACTAAAATAATAACAGGGGAGTTAAAAGAGCGGCCTCTGCAGTTTTCTTTAACATTTCTGTGACCGCATTTTTATTTTTCTCCAGTAGAAAGCTCTGGCTTATCGATAAAAGATGTATCTCCAGTAGTGAGTTCATTCCCGGATGATTCATTGTTCATTCACCCCACGACATTGTTCGGGAGTGACTCGTCATACCATTGGTTTGTGGAAAACAGATTTCACCAAACCCCCCCACCCTCAAAATCTGCACCTAACCTTTTGTCAGCCATTTTAGTGTTGGAGCAACAGCTGAGTTGGCCATTAATCCCCCGAGGCCGGGCTAAAGTTTGACAGTTAGCTTTCAGTGTGTGGTGGCGAATAAGTGACAGGACCAGGTACATGTGTCGAGATCTCTCCGCGGCCATGGGAATGAGCTAATCCTCCTGCCGCTCGGAAAGGCTCCCAGAGATGAAGGTTCCTGCTTATGTCACTCTGACTCACTTACGCTTCAGGTGCCGTCCCCTTCGTTACAGGCAGCGTTTCCCCAGGGAAGCTCACCCCGGTTCACAAAGGCAACATGTGCGAATCAGCACGCCGGCTGTTATCCTGTTAAATGTTAGTGTTGCTTTTTATCGGGCCCGGGCACTTAAAGGGCAGCTTTTTTTTTTTTTTTTTTTCTGTAAGCAATTGTGTGTCGCGCTCTGAAGGGGAGGCAGGAAAGTTCAAAACAGAGTTGTAAGAGGAGCGGGGCAGCTGGGAAGAGATGGCGGCTCTGATCGGCGAGCCTCTTTGAAGATTTGTAAGTCTTGAACACACAAGGCTGCTGGGCCCCTGAGAGAGAGAGCGAGCGAGCGAGAGGGAGAAAGAGACCGTGTTAACTCATGATGTGCCATTAAACACAATTTTGTTCCTCATCTGATCAAATCTTTTCTGTACTTACTTATTCTAAAGGATCTTAGCTATACATTTTATATCTCTTATATTGCTCATTATGCTGTTAATTGTGATCCTTTTGAGTTTGGAGAGTTTTCCTAGTGTTATGCGTAAGTGAGTGCTCAGTGGACACCAAGTTTTATTCTTTTGCATTTATTTTTTAATCATCTCTTTCACATTTGTGCACAGAAATGTGCTCCTCGGCTTCAGAAACCTCCATACTGCTGCTATGTAGGTCTCCAATCATAAGCCAGCTGCTTTGATAATGGAGGCTAATTTGAGCTTTGAGAAGAAAAGCAGCAGAGCTCCTTTAACTGAGGGGTTGTTGCCGGCTGGCTTTCCCCTGCATGAGGCCCAGCGCAGGCACAGCCCCATTCTGCACTCGCTCCAGACAGACTTGAATCTCTGCCAGGCCTCTTTATTCTGTGGTCCAACTCTTAATCTGTTCTAGACCTTTTCAGTCAAAGAACTCCAATGTGAGAGGGGGAGGTGGGAGTGGGAGGGGTGGGGTGGGTGGGGGGGCAGGGAGAGGCGAGGCGAAAGGGGAAGAAAGAAAAACGGAGGAACAGAGGGAAAATGCCGACGGGATAAGCATGCATCCTCTTTAAGATCCAAGGAGGTGGTGAACAGGGGAACAAGACATGACTGCACTGTGGCCGGGTTCAGAAAGGGGCTGGCCCGGGTGGATATGTTGTTTTCTGGATGAACGGCGAGGAAAACATGCGAGGAGGATAGTCGAGGGTGCAAAAAGTCAGGTTTCCTCTCGGAGTTTGATGTTTTTTTTGCTTCGAACTCATTGCTGGATCATGTCATGTGATGTTTTTCTGCCTCCGCTGTCGGAGAACTTCACCAGAAGAGTGGCATTTTATTCGTGACGTCACTGCAATTAGAGACTCGTAGTGTGATGAGGCAGCAGTAAGCCAGTTTAAAGGGTCATTTTTCTGGTAATGTGCGCAGTGTGGGTTTTATCTGCACATTTATTTATCTTGAGATTTATTTATGACATTTGCACATTTTGTTCAGCAACATAACAATCGAACTACATCGTGGTCGCATGGCTTCAAACGTCACCAGCACTAAGCTTCCTACTACATTACATTATACACATTTTATCAATTGATGAATCTACAAGTTGGAAAGTTAGAGTCAGTCTCCGTGTTCGTCGTACTGACGTTTAATGTCTCTGACAACCTGTGTAATCTCATTCAGCCAGTTGTTAGCGACCACCTTTATTACGACAACGCTTTGAAATTCACCGTCGTGGTATTTACTGAGGAATTTTATGTTGTAAAACAATGTGTGACTATCTCTAGAACTACCCATTGAAATAATGTAAAAACAAATAGACTTTGAGCGATGTAAAACTGGAATCAGATTCCTTGCTATGTGTCCATTTCGATTCGGATGAAGTCCCCATTGACCCGCTGGGTGAAAAAATCTCTTTGAATTCCTTCAGTGTCATCGATACGTTTAAATTTCATTGACTTTCACTGAACAGATAAATCTCAAAACACAACTTTCGATTTTGAACCTGACATAATTCCCAGACCGACGGTCCCACAAAGCTCCACGACTGACTCAGTTTTTTTCCGTCTCCCTGCCATGCAGCTCCGGGTCAACACAGGCGAGCTTTGCTCAGACCTTTCTGTTGTACAAGGCGATAAAACCGTGTTTGTCTCACATCCAGACTGTTTCTCCACTTGTGCTTATCTCGATGCTAGAAACGCAACACCTTCCCGAGGGACCTTTTTTTAAACTCGTTTAATCGACGGCGGGCAAATATTTACGGAGCCTTCAAAGGTGCTGTGCCCTGGTCACACAGAGAACTTCCCCGCCGCTCGCACGCCCTCGCCTCTACCTGTCGCAGGTGATCTCGTGGTGTAACGCGCCTGCCGGGGTGATGGGCTGATAAGGGGCCTGTGTCGCTCGGCTCGTTGTGTCGCAGGGGTGCGTGAAAAAGACAAAAGGCAGACGGCATTAACTTGTCTCTTATCTGCCTGCCCCACCAGCTATCACCGCCCGTATGTGCTGCTGACTTCAAGCACCCCTCCACACACACACACACACACACACACACAGGCACAACACACACACACTTCTAGCTATCACTGTGGCCCTGAACTGAACCTGTCCTTCGCTTTCTATGTCACCCACAGATGTAATTCGCTGCTTTGATATGCTCATTGTTTGTGCATAGTTCCCGCAGTAACACTGGTTACTGTTGGCTGTTTGGTCTGCGAGGGAGACCTTGACAAGAGCGACCGCATTCATCAACATACGGTCGAGTGTGTCTTTCCAAGTGCCCTCCTCACTTTTTGACGCACTCCTCTGCAGAACTCACACCTCAGAGAAATCAAACTTGGGTGGTATTTACATAGTTTGGGCCCGTTTCAATAAGCTTTGATCATATGGCGTACAGCTGGGAACATTATGAGTGCACCTTAAATAATGTTAACAACAAACATTAACACATTCACACAGTAAATTCAGAGACACTGTCTGTAAACTTTTATGGAAATTTACAGCTGACACTTTAGTCAATACGTTCACAAAAAGCTTTCACTTTATTGTCCAGATAAGTTGTCTGCCTGTCATTTATTTCACTGTCAGACCTCCAATTAGTGACACAATGCTATTATCATTAATATAAATAATGGTCAAAACTATTCAAATCAAGACCCAGGTTGTGTGAAACCATATTTTTTGTGCGGCCTTCTATATCAGTGAAATCTTTCTCCACATGCTTCCCCTTATTTTTTTCAAAGCTCCGAGCTTCAGATCTACAGCTGCTGACATGTGCAGCACCTCTGCTCCTTCAGAACAGCTGATGGTGCCCTGATGCTGGAGCCATCCAGCCACAAAAGGCCTTCAGTATCTGCCAAAGATAAGAAGCGGAGAGGAGTAACACTCTCTCCCATGGCTTTCAGCTCGGTGTGTGTGTGGGAGACAGAGGAGGAGGAGGCGGCGGCTCCATGACTCTGTGTGTGTTTGTGTGCGAGCGTATGTGCCGGGGTGGGGTTGTTGGGGGAGGCAGCGTGGACAGAGGGGGGGGGGAGACGGAAGGCAGGGCGGGGCGGGGCCTGCAGAGCTTCCCAGGGAGAGCCCTGAGCCGCGGCTCATTCAGCTCCTGAGATAGTGTAAACAGACAGTGATTGAATGGTGATGAGAAAGGTGCCGGGGCGGGCCGGACGGCACGGAGAGAGGCAGCCCCGCATGAAAACTGTGCCCCCGTCAAGGCTTTGTTTTGGTCGGTGCTCCGAGCGCATAAGCAAACAGCGCTCCTCATTGGTCCCATTACTGTTACACCCCTTGTGGTCCGGCGCATTTGCCTCTCTTTCTCTACTACGGTGATAAAACGTGTGACCTACTTTGCATGCGTAGATTGCGGCGTTGCTGCTTTACACTCATGTTTATTGGACCCACCCTCGCCAGAGTAAAGAACAACAAAGATTTCACCGGGGAACAGCTGTGTTTGCAACACACAGTTAGGTTGTCGGCACACGTCACGATTACATTCGGTCGGTTGAAGGTGGTTTGAGAGTTAATCGTGTTGCAGAACCTGATGTAGGTCTGTTTTTTTACTCATAACGCGTTCAGTAAATCAGCTGAAGTGGAGCCGCCGGGCCGGGGTAAAGGAGGCAGCGAGTCTTGAGGGATAAGCCGTGATTTGTTTAGAAGGAAACGAAACGCACAATGAAAAGGATAAGTCATAACTGATGCAATGCACAACACACAACTAACAAAGCCTGTCTTAGTCAGCGAGTGGGAGGGGATCAGGTCTTACAGGAATAGTGGTTTGCTCGAGATGCTAGATTGAAAGCTTGCGCCGGGACTTCCCTTGTACTACACAACCTGTTGCACTGGCTCTTTTTACAAGTTCAGCTTGTTGAGAGAGAGAAAAAAAAAAAAAAAGAAAACGCTCAGGTCGTCAGTCTTGTTATGCAGTGTTTAAATGCAGCCAAGCATTAAAGGGTGGAGCTGCGGAGACGTTGCGTGTGTTTACAGTCTGCTGATCCTATATGCAGGATTTTTTTTTTTTACATCATTGTTTAAAGCTGCGTGCATCGTATGAGCCACAGAATGGTGATGCAAAAGACAAAAGGAGTCCCGTCCCACTTAATTGAGCCCCAAAAGAGTTTTGGAGCCTCACAATGCAAAGTTTTAAATGAGCACTACGTGTTACTACTGATTTTTAACTCCTATCCGTCTCTCTTGCAGCCCTGAACCAGCAGAGGATCACCCAGAGCGCCCCGGTGAAGCAGGGAGGGCCGCTGCCTCCCAGCCACAGCGGAGTCATGGGAGGCAACAATCAGATGAGACTGCAGCAGATCGAGAAGGAGCGGCTGAGGCTGAAGCAACAGGAGCTGCTTCGACAGAGACCACAGGTCAGGAGTGAAGAGTTATCAGTATGTTATGAAATAATTTAGAGGCGTTGCGGTAATACTGCGGCCTCGTAGAGGATCTTTTAACCTGTATCATAAAGGTCACTAGGTCAATAATCTCAGTATGATGTGTCCATCAGTGAAGCAGCAAGACACTGGACCTCTAACTGCTCACCAGCTGAATGTTTATGTTAAACAGGCCGTTAAATATGACTCATCATTCGTATGCATTGTGTTTGGATCTGAAGCCCCTTTGATCCGAATTTATTGTCCCACCGCCCCGCGGCGGAGTCCGATGAGTCACGCGTGGTAATTTTATCACTTCCTAACGCTGATGTGTCACCGTGCCGCCCACGCAGGGCGGCGCAGCCAAGTCCAGCCGTTTACTAAAGGCTGTGTCATAACACTCGACACAGCTTTATGGTTATGAATGAGGGTGCCGGCCACGCTGTTTACCCTGCACTTCACATGGGTTGTTTAAAGTTCACAGAGTAGGAAGTGACCTTAGTTTGTACCTGTGACGAGGTGGAGTGATGAAATGTGGACCGTCCTGATGAAAATCCTCGGGGCATATGCTAACTTGAGCAGTAACCTTGTTGTCAAATTTGTGAAAGGTCATATGACGGAGAAATCTGGTTTCCATCATGGGGCAGAGGATCTGGTTACAACCGATTCCTTCTGGAGAATCCTGATTTCTTAGCCATATCGAGGCTTTAAACTTTTAAGTCTTCATGCATGTAAACAAATCTTTCGGAGCAAACCGGTTATTTCAGTGCAGCCATTTTCTTTTTCCTGTCTTCCTGATTGATTCCTCTTGATCTGCGCGCATTTATACGTAGCAGTAGTTTAAGAACTTAAACTTTTGTTGTATTAATCTAAACCTGCATATAACTCATAGCTAAAGCTCTCAGATAAATGCAGTGAAGGTATAAAGTACAATATTTGCCTCTGAGATGTAGTGAAACAGAAGTATAAAGTGAAAGTACCTCAAAATTGTACGCAATCACAGCACTTAAATTGCTTTTCCTCATTGATATTCATAGATAACATAATTCATTAATTATGCAATGAAAACATTTGTTATAAAACAGTGCTATGAAGTCTTTTGTTGCTCCAGAAGAAGCTGCTGTAATCTAATAATCTGCCTCCAGTGATGATCGTCAGGTTTTGAAAAGGAAATATGTGCGGAATACATATACATACTTTCCAAAACCTGACGCCTACATTACCCACAATGCAACTTAACCACCGAGTGACACCACTGGAGGCCATTTATCGGATTACATCAGCTTCCTCTGGAGCCACAAAAGGCTTTATACGTCTTTTTTTCACATATGCAGTAGTACTCCCTGTAAACACACTTTAATGTGTAAAATCTTTGGAGTTACCCTTTAAGATGGGAGTGCAGGCCGGACTGTATACATTTCAAATCTTACATAGATTCCAGTAAACTTTCTAATTCCTGCAACTTTCCAAATACAACATGTTTGGAGTGCAGCGGCCGTGCCGTGTTTGCAAATACAGAGGAGTAGGGAGTTCAACTTTGGGGCAGTGCTTGCCACGCCTAAATGTATTCCACATGGCAAAGACGTATGATGAGGAACGGGTGTGGATTGGATGTATGGGACTCGCCGGTGGCAGACGAGTGCTGACGCTGCTCGCTCATGCACAGAAAGAAAGCCATAAAGGTTGTTTACAGTACACAGCCCTCATAATCCCTCCTAATCAAGACCAGATTGTTTACGTGTGTGCACGAGATTCTGGGTGAGATTCTCAAGAAGGAAACACGTTCAAGTTCTGCTGAAATAAATAGAAAGACGTAAAAAAAACAACAACGATTACTTTATAAAGAGTAAATAAAAGCCTTTATTCATCCTTTCGCCTCGGGGAACATTGTGTCCACTTTTCCTCGACCACAACCAATAAAAGCTTCCACCACCACTCAGGGTGTCGCAGCTACTTTACACCCTTACTAAAAAAAAAAAGTGAACATCCCCATTGGCTGTCATCAGTGACCCTGTAAAAGTTTCATGACTTCAAAACTGTGACACAAGTCAAATCATTCCACCTTCCTGTTCAAGGACTTTGAGGGAAGGAGGTGGAAAAAAAAACGAGCATGACTTCATATCCGCAGCCTTATCTGATACAGCATGTGTAGAAAACAATTGTCTCCAACTGTGGTCGCCCCCTCATGTAATCCGACACAGTGTATGGGGAGGAATGGAGCGCACTGTGTCGGCAGTGTGTGTGTGTGTGTGTGTGTGCTTAATTTAACATTTTATGCTGCAGAGCAGCCGGGACGCGAGGCAGTTCCGACATGTTTTCGCGAGGCTGTGTGCAATTAGAGGTCAGGGGTGGGGTTGATTGTGTTGTTCATGAGTTTTGTGCTTTTTTGTCGTCACAGGAACTCGCTCTGAGAAATCAGCTGCCCACCAGTATGGATCAAGACGGCGGCACGAACCCTGTGTCCTCCCCTATGGCCCAAGACGCCCGGACCATGACCGCCAACAGCTCTGACCCATTCCTCAACAGGTTGGTTCCAGCACAGAGGCCAGAGCGAACGGAGGAAATGTTCCCCTCAGTACAGTAGAGCGCCGTTGCAGCTGGCTGACGTCACTTGGCGAGGGCTCCCACTCTGGTTCAGCCCGTCAGACTTTATGTATCCTGTCTGAGGGAATCTGTGTGCTCGGATGTTGAGTTTAGAGCTCTGGTGAGAGCTCCCCGAGTTACACAAGTAGTAAAAACAGAAGGACAATCTCCGGGCTTAACCCTCTTCACATGGTAATGACTCATTCAGAGCAGCAGGTCCTGGAGCTGGAGATAACTGCACAATGACGACCTCTGGTGTACAACTGCTGCAACAAAGAGGAATCAGAACCTCAATGGTGGCATAACCTGTGAAAAAAATTATAAAACTACACTTTATCCAGCTTCCATAAGTTGAATAGATAAAAGATTTTTAAAAACACTTCCAACTGGACTTTAAATTTAGATCTGAAAAAAGCTGCAAAGTGGACTGGAGCTTCTCCTATCTGTGAATGCTGCTCCATGGCATTCTGGGAAATCATGGGGCAGCAGCCCTCAGCTCTGGTTCTTCTGCGAGGAAAGAGCTGAATAGCAAGCAGGCCATGAGAACATGTGGTCCAGTCAGTCGACAGGCCAACCTAATCTCCCCTCCTCCCCCTGTTGCCTCCACTCCTCTGCTCTTACAATGGCCTCATTCATCCTGCCTCTGCCATACTCTGCCTACATATTTTTCCTCTGCTAATTAGTATAGGCTTGTCAAATGTCTTCCCTCTGCCTCTTTGTCTCTCTGTTGCCCGATTCGTCGTTTGCTCTTTTTCCTGTAGCAGAGAGCTAGAAAACGGCGTTAAACGTCGGGTTCTCGCTGCGGATTAGCCGCCACGAAATTCACTGAAAGTCCTTCGCATGGATGGAAGTGTTCAGGCGAGGATGTATGCAGAAAGTCCCCCGAGGGAATTAAGGCCACACTGTTACTTTTAATAACCGGGTGTGTTTGCTTTGTCGGCTCGGTTAATTGGATTCACGCAGTTCAGTTTCAAAGTAGAGTTAAGTGAGGGTCGTCGAGGTCGTCCCCGAACTCTGCAGAGACAAAAAAAAAAAAGCTTTTTATTTCCTTCAGCTCGTTGGAAGTCACGATGTTTATTAGAGGCGGTGCTGCAGAGTTTAAAACCCAGATTTTCTTTTCCTCTTCTGTTTTCAGCGGGACCTACCACTCCAGGGATGAGAGCACAGACAGCGGCTTGAGTATGAGCAGCTACAGCGTCCCTCGCACTCCAGATGACTTCCTCAACAGCGTGGATGAGATGGACACAGGTGAGGCGGGAGGAAGAAGGAACTTTGAGACAGTTTGGTCTCTTTGTCTGAAAAAAATAAGTTGATGAAGTAGATTCAGTCACTAGAGCTGCAACAACTAGAAGATAAATCAGTTTGTCTACGGAAGGAAAATTAATTCTGATAAACAATTTATCTTTATCTAAGTCATTTTTCAAGCAGTAGTTCCAAACATTTGTCGCTTCAACAGTCATCGTAACGTTTTGTTCTTGTTCATCAGGGGACCCTCTTCCACCCTCCATGGCGACACAGCCCAGTCGTTTCCCCGACTACCTGGACACCATCCCCGGGACAGACGTGGACCTGGGCACCCTGGAGGGCGAGAGCATGGCGGTGGAGGGCGAGGAGCTGATGCCCAGTCTGCAGGAGGCCCTGAGCTCCGACATCCTCAACGACATGGAGTCCGTGCTGGCAGCTACCCGGATCGACAAGGAGAGCTTCCTCACATGGTTATAGAAGACGCGAGCGAGCGGTGCGCTCCTTCCTCCTCTGCCTACACTCTGAACTGCTGCCTGCTCTGATCTGTGAAGGATTCATAGATGCTTTTTACAAGACATTTCAGCGAGCGTCTCTGGACTTCTGTCTTTGTCTCGGCGTGTAAGGCCAACCCTCTTTCGAGGCAGTATTCTTTTCACTGGTGTGTTATCTCTTTATTTTGTCTGTGTCTTCAAGGCTGGCCCATGAACAGACAATTACGCAAGGGTCCCCAAATCTTTCACCGGTCTGTCAGTGAATCTCGGGCATCTTTACCTGGAGCAGGGGTCGCTCCTTCCCCTGGTCTCCCCTCATGGCTGAGCGGGGCGGGTGCATGTACTCTCCCGCCTCTTTCTCTTGCAATAATAGTGTGAAGCAGCGCTACGTAACTGTATTTGGGACTGTTGCATCTAGCTTGAGTAGCTTTATATTTGGCCTTGTGAGGTTTTTATTCTGTTGTTGTTTGTTTTCAACAAGCCTGAGAAACCAAAAATGATGTATTTGAAGCATAAAGAACAATACTGATTTGGAGTAAAGGTAACGTGAGGCCCAGTTTGAACATGTTGGCTTTGCTTGGGGGGGGTGGGTGGGGGTGGGGGGGTAGAAGGTTGGAGCCTGGGGACCGACTACATCGCTGCTTGGCTGTGCCAGCAAGTCTAAGTTAATCCTTTGATAGATCAAGTGCCTTCAGTTATATTTTTTGAGACGCGAGCAACACGAACAATTACTACGTTTCTGTAACGCAGCAATAAGCATTAGGCTGTATCCGCTAAACATCAGCCACACTTTCCTCCGCCTAATGTTCAATAATCAAAAATGTATTTTTGTTTTATAAACACATTATAAGGGGATTTTAGGGATTTCTCTTTGTTTTTTTTTTTAAAAAAATCCTAGCTTCTTTGTATCTCAGTCTTATCCAAGCCTAAATCATGATTCATTCTTTGTTTTATCCTTTTAGTATTCTTTTATTTTTAGGTTACTACATATGTATGATAGCTTAGATCAAAAGGCATTTTGCTTGTTTTTAACTTCTTCTTTCATAGATGAATATAATACATTTGTAACAGGGTCGACTGTTATCACATCACTTCACCGAGATGAAGCCTGGCCAAGACTGCAGATTGAGTTTTGGCTCTTCCTTTTTTTTTTTTTTTTTTTAACCATTTAGCTGATTCTCGTCTCGTCTCTCGATTTTACTATATACATATTAGTGTTATTGTTTATTTGTTGATCACATGCAGCTTTTTACTATCTTTCCTGAACATTAACCAAAAAAAAAAAGGCAAATCTCTCGGCTAAAACAGAAACTATAGCTCTTCGATCAATTTGTGACAGCGTTCAAGTATACAAGAGTTACAGCGTGTGATTCTACGGGGTTAGACAGCTAAGACAAGTTCAAGCAGGTTTGAGAGTCATGTCGAGGGGGGTAGTGTAGAAGGCCAGGGTTTGACTGACGGCGGTGAGTTACGCAGATTGTTGAATTTTCTTTTCTTTTTTCTTTTTTTTTTTGGTGAAATAATCAAGAAACAATCAGTTATTATCTCAGTCAGGAATTGTTGCGGCGGATTCCAAAGATGTTTTTGTTATGACGCTAACACTTATTTTTGCTTCCATTTTCACACAGAGTCCAGAAAAAAACGGTATGATTTGTAAATCAGCCTCTGTATGAACACACTGTATAAGCTAATGAGAAAATGATGTAGGTTTCTAAGTGTTAATGGACACGTCTGAATAGGTCTATAGCTGAGAGATTCTTTTAATTTTTTTTTTTTTTTTTTTTAGACAAAGATGGTTGTTTTGAGTGACTAACCCTGAGATTTTAAGGATGAGGTTTCAGAACAGAGAAGCAAGTGATTCTTTAAGCACTCACATGTTTACATTCTCTTCGAGTAAGAAACTGCAGCGACGGAGACGACACACTGACAACTCTCTCATAATCACATTATTTCGATGTTTACAGCATGAACACATCATTGCATTACCGCAGTAATCTTTGAATAATCAGCCGACCATGCACGCCCCTCGGTGGAGGACTTGCAGGATGTCACACTGATTCTGTTGCCAACCAATACTTAATTGGTAGCATTAACTTGATGGAACAATTTTTTTTTTAGATCAGAGAACATGAACAATTTTTTTTTTTATTCTGTGTGAGAAACCTCTTTTTAGTTTGATTTTACTGATCATTAAATCATGTGTTGATGGATTTTAAGATGGATAAACAGTGTTGGTGAGAACAATGCAACTAAAAATGAGTGGTACACTACAGTGCTTGTATTGCACGGCTACAGAGTTTTCATTTTGATGCAATGACGCATTTTGTCACACAAACCTGATTTTATGCTTACTTAGTGTGTAACCGTCAGAGCATATTAGCTGTTGACTTGTCATTGTAGCAGTAGAACTAATCACACAAGTTAAAGGATTTTGTATTTAGAGTTTTCTAAATGCACATGAAATGAATTTATATTCAGTAATGATCTGTTCAATTTTTTTTTTTTTTTGATAGATATGTGCATGTGTTTTAGAACAATAAATTCTGTTACATTATATCTTGCTTCATATGATACTTTGAAATTGGCCTGAAATAAAGTATATACTTTGTGGTAACATTTGCCTTGTGTGGTAATGTATTTCACCGTTTTTGCATTTGTATTGAATTAACAATTACAGGAAGATAGATAGACGGAAAGCAAAAGTAAACACGGCAGCACGGTGGTGCAGTGGTTAGCACTGTCGCCTCACAGCAAGAGGGTTCTGGGTTCAAACCCAGCAGGGGCCCTTCTGTGTGGCGTTTGCATGTTCTCCCCGTGCACACGTGGGTTCTCTCCAGGTACTCCGGCTTCCTCCCACACACATACGTGTGCTCCAGCTCATCCGCGACCCCATTGCAGGATGAGTGATGGTGAGTGCAAAAATAAACAGCTATTATGTACATAATAGACGGTATTGTATGTATTAATAAAAAACATGACTAACAACATAAAATGCTTATATACTCAGTCATACTTATATATCTCATATCCTGCACTGGGGTCAGCAATCACTCACATGCACACCTGTGATTTAGAGTCACCTAATCTACCTAATCTGTATGTCTTTGGTTTGCACAGGGGTGACTCTAAACTCCACACAGCAGGACTCTGACTGGGTTTGAACCCAGAACCCTCTCGCTGTGAGGCGGCAGTGCTAACCAGTGCACCACCGTGTCACATACATTTTCAGTGCTTTTGTAAAATTATTTTTTTTCATGTGTTGAGAGAAGTAAAAAAAATAAAAATAAATTGCATCTATCCAAGGATGTTTTATTACTGGACACAGTCGTTGGAGGTGGAGCTCGTTGCTCCTTTTTCTTAGTTCTAATGTATTTTTTTTCATGTGTTGAGAAGAGTAAAACAAATCGTTTTACTCTTGACACTAATGGCAGGCTAACACCATATTAGACATATATCTCGCCAAAAGAAACATGACAACATCAACAACTTGTAAACAACAAACATGGATATTTTTCATCTTAATTAGGACATGAGTAGTGGTGCAGTTGTACCTCTTGTGGTCAAAATGAGTATTACAGAAAGAAACACTTACGCCTTAGATCCTCTGGAAAAATATTTTTTTCACTGGGTTTCTCACACACACGTAAAAAAAATATTTCACGACTGAAATTTTCTTTTTACTCCTCTCAACACATGAAAAAAAAAGTTTCACTCATGAAAAAAAAAATCAAATTTTTTTTTTTTAACTCAGAATAAGGCGCAAAAAAAAAAAAAAAAAAATTCACCTGTGAAAAAAAACATTCTAGGACTCAGAAGAAAAAAATATATCCCTTGAACCTCAGGGCTTCTGTACTGTACTTGTGCCTTCCATGCTGGGAGGAGGAAATGTTTAGGTGAAGTTAAAGGAACCAACAGAAAATGTTATGAAACGACAATGTCAATCGATTAATAGTCAATCATAATGCTTAGTGTTCTCGTTGGAATGGTGAAAATGTTGTTTATTGTGTAAATAAAGTTTTTAAAAAATGTAATAGAAAGTAGTGATATCCATGTTTTACAATCAAGACCTACACTGCCCTCTTGTGGACAAAAAGAGGAACTGCGATATTCAATTGATCAAGCTGCATCAATGAGTACAGCTCATGCATCCGGTAAATTGTTTGTAAACATATAATTTACATGTGAATTTATTTTTTCATGTGTCGAGCCAAGTAAAAAAAAATTGTTTTGACTAGTGAAAATCTTTTTTTTATCATGTGTTGAGAGGTCAAAAAAAAAGTGACTTGAGTAATGGCACAATTCTGCCTCTTGTGGTCAAAATGAGTATTACACAAAGAAACACTTAAGCCTTAGCTCCTCTGGAAAAATATTAAAATAAAATAAAAATGAAAATATTTTTTTCACACACACGGGAAAAAAATATTTCAGGTGTGAAACAGAGTGAAAAAATATTTTTTCAAGGGTGGAAGTTTTTTCCATGTGTTGAGCCAAGTAAAAAAAATATGTCTTTTCACGAATGAAAATTTATGTTTTTCTGTGTGTATTAAACTACAGAAGCCCTGAGGGGCAAGGGAGATTTTTTTTTTTTCTTGTGTTCTAAAATATTTTTTTTCACGGGTGAAAATTTATTTTTTCATGTATCAAGTCGAGTGAATTTTTTTTTTTTTTTCACGAGTGAAAATGTAATTTTGAGTAGTGGTGCAATTCTGCCTCTTGTGGTCAAAATGAGCATCATAGAAAGAAACACTTGCGCCTGGAAAAATATTTTTTTTTCACTGGGTTTCTCACACACTACCCCTCTCAGCACATGAAAAAAAAAGATTTTCACGACTGAATTTTTTTTTTTTACTCAGCTCAACACATGAAAAAAAAAATTCACACATGAAAAAAAATATTTTAGAACTCAAAAGAAGAAGCACCAGAAAAAAAATTCTCCATTGCCACTCAGGGCTTCCGTACTCATCCGCCCATGAGTCTCGATTTTTTTCCCTTTATTGACAATTTGTATCGTCCAATTTCAGTAAACATATTAGTTTAGTTCATTTAACTTCAGCATAGCACATCGTAATTGCACCTTCCATGCTTGGAAGGTGCAATTATGATGTAGCTATGCTAGTTAACGAATCAAACGAAAATTGTTACTGAAATTGGATAATGTTAATCGATTAATATTCAAGCATAATGCTTAGTGCCATTGTTGGAATGGTGAAAATGTTGTCTATTGTGTAAATAAAGTTTAAAAAATATGTAATAGAAAGTAGTGACATCCATGTTTTAGAATGAAGACGCTACACTGCCCTCTTGTGGACAAAGAGAGGAACAGCGATATTCAATTGATCAAGCTGCATCAATGAATAGAGCTTATACTTCCGGTAAATCATTTCAAAATATAGTTAGCAACGATTATGTTTTTTTTGTGTGTTTTTTTTACATCTCGGCTTGGCTCAGATCTGAAGTAAGACCCGGTTGAAAGAAGTTTTTTTCTATGTGTCGAGCTGAATGAAAACATTTTTTTTTCACTTCTCATGTGTTGAGAAGAGTAAAAAAAAACGTTCACTTGTGACACTAAGGACAGCTTAGCGCCATGTTTGACATATTCCTCGTCAGAAGAAACATCATCAACGTCATGTCACATAACTTGTAAACATATAATGAAAACTCCCCTGAACGAACATGGATGTTTTTCATCTTACTTAGGACATGAGTAGTGGTGCACTTCTGCCTCTTGTGGTCAAAATGAGTATTACAGAAAGAAACACTTGAGCCTTGGCTACTCTGGAAAAATATTAAAATAAAATAAAAATACAAATATTTTTTCACACATACAGAAAAAAAAATTCACGTGTGAAACAGAGTGAAAAAATATTTTTTTCACAGGTGAAATTTTTTTTTTGACGTGTTGAGCTGAGTACAAAAAAATGTTTTCACTTTTTTTCATGTGTTGAGATGATTAAAAAAAGTAACTTGAGTAGTGGCACAGTTCTGCCTGTTGTGGTCAAAATGAGTATTACAGAAATAAACACTTGAGCCTTAGCGCCTCTGAAAAATATCTTTTTTCACTGGGTTTCACACACACAAAAAAAAGTATTTCAAGAGTAAAATGTTTTTGTTTTTTTTTACTCTTCTCAACACATGAAAAAAAAAATTTCACCTGTGAAAAAAAAATGTTTTCACTCTGTTTCATACATAAAAATATAATTTAGAACTTAGAAAAAGTAGCACCAGAAAAAAGAAAATGTCTCCCTTGCTCTCCCTAGCATAGCACATCGTAAGTGCGCCTTCCATGCTTGGAGGTGGAGATGTTTAGTTGAAGTTAAAGGAACCAACAGAAAATGTTATGAAATTAAAATGTTAATCAATTAATATTCAAGCATAATGCTTAGTGCTCTTGCTGGAATGGTGAAAATGTTGTCTATTGTGTAAAAGAAAAGTTTAAAAAATATGTACTGGAAAGTAGTGATATCCATGTTTTTGAATCAATACCTACACTGCCCTCTTGTGGACAAAGAGAGGAATTGCGACATTCAATTGATCAAGCTGCATCAATGAATACAGCTCATGCATCCGGTAAATCGTTTCAAAATATATTTAGCAACTGTTATGGTTGTTTTTTTTTCACTTCACCTTAGCTAAGATCTGAAGTAAGACCCGAGTGAAATTGTTTTTTTTCATGTGTCGAGCCGAGTGAAAAACATTATTTTTCATGAGTGAAATTTTTTTTTTCTTCATGTTTTGAGAGAAGTAAAAAAATGTTTTTTTTTATTTTTTTTGGTGCTCCTTTTTCTAAGTTCTCAAATGTTTTTTTTCATGTGTGAAACAGAGTGAAATTCTTTTTTTTCACGAGTGAAAATGTATTTTTTTCATGTGTTGAGAGGAGTAAAAAAATAAAATTCATGGAAAGACACTCGCACGTGTGTCCTCGAAAGTACTTCTTTTATCTAACAATTTATAAGTTTTTGATTTAAGGTCGTTTTGGGGCACTTAAGGCAAACCGGATGTAGGGAAACATTAGTCTTTTGACCCACATGGACTACAAAAACTGTGACTGGGACATGGACTACAAAAATGGAGACAAAAATAAAATGTTATCTCAAGGAAATTGAATCGAATGCAATTGGATTTGGTTTTTGCAGTTGCATTCGATTCAATTTCCTTGAGATAACTATGGCCTGGATGAATGAGAATATTCAAAGGCAAAAATAAAATGTATATAAGGAGGAATTTGGATTTGGAAGATTTTAACATGCTAAGACAATAACTATTTTTAATAATATAATATAAGCCACAGAGAACAGACCTTTTCCTAAAGTAGTTCTATTTTTGCTTTAGATTGCAAATCAAAGCATCTATCAAAGAAGGAACAACACTTTTTATTTATTCATTTATTCAAATCAATTTTATTAATTACATGTATTATAATGTATCATTACTATCCCAATAATTATTAAATATCACATGAAAAAAAAAAAACTGAAAAAAAAACTAATGGTTACATTTTTTAAATTGCATCAAAAACTACCACAGATGAAAAAGCTTGAACGATAAGTAAGAAAACATCTGTTGTGGCAAGATTCTCTGTGTGTATGGTAGCAAAACTTGTTAAGGTTAATACCATGTCATGCTAAATAGTGGATGCAGATTTAGAAACTTGAAAGCAACACAGCAATGTTTTCTTTTCACAGTGTGAAGTTGGTATTTTATCCTCTACGACAGCACTACAGCATGAGTATGACAAAGAGACCACGGAAACAGTGACTGCAGAGAAAAGCAGTTTCTTGGCCGATATACCAGGAGTAAAATATGCTGAGTACTAAGGACAGAACACAAATTCCTTTCACAGTAAATACAATACAAAACAATACAGTATACTTGGATAAAACAAATAATATGAGTTTATAAAATTCCATTTTAACATCATTTTTAAAAAAATGTTACCCCTCACATCTTACATACATAACCTCTATAATTTTTTTTGAGCTGCGGGTCAATTTTTAGCAATCTGTGACCCAAATTCATGAGTGACTGCCCAGAATCTCATCCAGATTTATATCTTTCATCCAATCATCGTTCCCAGAGCCAGACTTGAGCAGAGAGTCTATGAAGTCTGAGTCTGTGTTGATCCCTGGAACTGTGTTGTCTCCCTCGGGGAGGAAGTCAAAGGTCAGACGGTTGGCCCGGTTATTCTGGTAGCTGCTCGAGCTGGGACTGGGCTCTGCGAAGTTGCCTGCTGGTACCCTCTGTTCAGGAGAGGCCTGGTTCAGGCTCCCCACTGCTGATGGAGATCCCATCAGCGGCTGGCTCGGTCTTGGGCCTGTGTCTCTTATCGCAGGGTTATGAGGGAGCATCCCGATGTCAGGTGCTACCTGGTTGGGAGGGCCGATGTGTCTCTGTTGGTACGGATGGTTTGGCATGTCCAGCTGCGCACCCTGAGACTGTAGTGGATTGGGTAGCCGCCTAACACTGAGTCCAGTTGTCACTTGCTTGTTGGCTGAGCCCCAGCCCATGTTGACGCTTTTCATCAAGCCCCCTAGACCCTGTCCCGGCACCCCTGAGGAGTGCAGGTCAGCCGCCGTTCTCGGGTGCTGCACACCTGCTGCGTTATTGTTTATCACAAAAGAATTTCCGTGCGCGTTCGGCCCGAGGAACCTGGCTTTATTCAGATTGAGTCCAATTCGATTCTGACTGTTATGCTGCTGGAACTGGCCGATACAAGAGCTCGGATGACAATCGTTCCCGATACCAAACCTGCGGTCCGGAGGTGAAGGACTCATCTTTGAAGCAGACCTACTTGGGAGGTGACAAGACATGGACTGCAGGTCGTTCTCAGGACCACCGCTCGAGGACTGGGAGGAGTTCTGACCTGAAGAGAAACAAAGAAAAACGGTTTACAATTGTTGTCACGTGTCAGAACTTAAGGTGAGACGCTACATGTGAAAACATTGTTTTTTTTCCATTCTCTGGTCATTTTGAGATTATGGGCTATAGAGTAGAAGAAAGAAAACGTCCACGATTCACATTTAGGTGTTTTTGAGATCAGATTTCTGTTCTACAGATGTATGAAGAAAATGCAGATTTATTAGATAATAATAACAACAACAACAACAATAATAATAATAATAATACATTTTATAGCTAGCACTTTCCATGATACTCAAAGACACTTTACAAAATCACATTTTAATGTATATAACATGTGAAAGTGTACATTTCTATGTGGACATTTTCATAAATTTCTGAAAAAATACAATCACTTGAACAATGAAAATGTCTTGTTCACATGTGTAAACTATTCAATTCACATGTGATCTTTTTTGTGAAAAGTTTTACATGAGACATTTTCATTAGGACACCTGGAGTGTCTTATTTTCTGTCTAACAATGTTTAGAAGCTCAAAAGTCTTCTCAAAATGATTTTTTTTATCATCTCCACTTCAGTCGCGCTGCAGTACACCAACCTGTCCAGTTTGATTCCATCTAATTCTGAAGTTTTTTTTTTCCAGTATTTTCTTACAGATAAAAAGAGGTCTCTGTAAAAACCTTTCTCTCTAATATGTCATCCAATGCTCAATATTTAATTCCATAATGAGTCGTTTGCATATTTAAACATAACACATCAGAAAACGTCCCCTGTAGTGTCTCCCCTTAAAGAAAAGTTACCTGTGAAGATGTTTCCTTGCTGAACTCCCACCATACTTCTTGACTGCTTGTAATCGGGCGGCGGCCTTGTGAGATGTCGACTGAACTGATCGTGTGCACTGTCTTTGTCCTGAAAAGGAAAGACAAAGATGCGATTACTGATCGAGTTATTAAAAAAACACCAAATTCTATCAAAGTCTACTGAAAGCTGCACGCCGTGAGACGTCACTGACTGAATTGCTGATGGGATGCTGCGGTTGGTTGAGCTGTCGCTGCATGGCCTGAGTTTTGGCGGGGCCCTTCTGCTGGTTGTTGGGTGCTGGGGGCCGCGGCTGCGACTGGGCCGACATGACTCCTAAGCTTCCATTGGTGGGCAACCTCGGACCAGGAGGAACACCCTGAGGAGAAGACACACACACGCACACGATGGTTTTAGATTAGTGTCAGCGATTGTCTTTTGTAGAAGCTGTTGGGAGAAAAACACAAAACCAGAACAGTGCAATAATACGCTTTGGCCACTAGAGGGCAAGACTGTACAAGACATCTTAGATCTGTTTCAAAGATGCTATTCAACCTCCAGAATGTGGTCAAGGCTACTCCCTCTGCAGATGAAAAAGGGAGACTTGGAGAGAGGCTTTTTTTGGAAGGGGGGAGTGCGAGCCCTCCTCAAGGCCTGCTTCTCCCTTGATAATTGTGTCTAAAGAGAGTGGAAAGAATCCCTGAGACAGCAGGAAATGTGTGCCAATGGGGAGTTAAGCGCCAGCACCATGACTACCTCCATTTAATAAGCTCTCCTTTACTGATCACTGTGTTGTGTTTGGCAAAGAGGCATTCTATCCACTAGAAACCCATTTGGCTCCCCGCGCTATCACACTGATTAAAACGTTGTAGTCGGCAGCACTCACATGAAATTGAGATATCCAAACCAGCTTTTTTGTTTTGTTTGAAGGCTTGTCCTGAACGTATGCTTGTGCAGATAAGCTTTCACCAATCATGGGCGTCTGAGATGTAATACGTCCTTGTAATGCATATTTTCTTTTCAGCTTTTTTAGGCAGCAGCGCGAGACCATCGAAACGCTCCAAGTAAAACCAGTCCTTCTTGCGGACGCTCTCCCTGCGCTCGAGCTTCAACCGAGTGCGAGCATTTGTCATGAACAAGGTTATTGTGCACCAAATCCAAGTCAACACGAGCTGTGTATACAGTGTCAGTCATCGTGTTGACTCAAAATGTTTCCCAGGGTGAAATGGATTAGAAATCTAACAGCGCGTTTAGCTGAAGCTATTACTTAGAGGACAGATTCTTCGCTGAGGATGAATCTCTACAGGGTGGTGACTTTGTGGTCCCTGCAAGAAAAAAAAACGGGGAAAAAAAAAAGAGTGGGAAGTATGTGCATAAAAGTGTGTGTGTGTGAGTGTGTGAATGGTAATGAATGGGAATGAAATTTGGAAAACTAACGAGACAAGATCACAGAACGAGGGAGGTTGAAACTCATCAGGAGTCACAAGCCATTCCACGAGCTAATATTCGCCTCCTTTGCCCGAGTTCAACCCACACAGCAAACCAAGCATGGCAATGAGGTTACACAGGGACTAAAACATCAAAACAGCGGTTTCTCCCGTTACTCTAGAAAGCGGAGTCGCCGGCTTTGATTCGCTGGATCCAGTTATCGAGCCTGTGAGAAATTGTGACCGCCGCAGACATTTTCCCCGCAGAGGTACACTGGAGAGGGCTTGTTCCCTCTTTGTTGTAAGAAAAAACCCAACGAGGGGTGTTTTAGCGTGTACAACTGAGTAATCCTCTCTGTCATCCTGATGTGTCATAAAGCTGTTTTCCATGTTTTTTTCCCCCCTCTCATTCTTCACAAGCTTGTTGTAAATGAATACCACATGTGGTTCGGGCCTCAGAGAAAGGAGCAGGGTGATTTAGTCTCCCATCCTGCGGCAGTGCAGGCAGCTGACAGTGATCCAGGCCCAGCCTTGCCGGCTCTCACACTGCACTTCCTCCAGTCTGGACTCATGACGCTGTCCCTGGGGAGCGCCTCGGCATCTGGACTTGGCTGCGGCTCCCTTTCCCAGGAAACAAGTACTCCCTTCACAGCACTGCCGGAGTGACCTGGTAGGCTCAACCCCTGTGGCCCTGCTCTTATCCCAACTGAGGGATGTTGTGCCACAAGATCATCGTCAACAAACATGGAGGAGCCATTATTTTTTCTGAGAGCGAAACCTTTATCTTGTGTTGCTGTAGTTGTGATTTGGGTTTCTGAATTTTCTAGCAAGAGGAGCGCTCTGGCAACCAACGTACAAGCTCCCGTTTGGTATTTAAATGTAAATCCGTAGCTGAAGCTAATCACTGGGATGATGAAGATGCTGCCAAATGTCTGTCTTTCGCCGAAATGACAGTGTTGTCTGTAACACTTTATATTAAGGGTCCTTCTAATAAGTGTTAACAAACAGGTAACATGACTCTTATAAGTCCTTATAAGATGCTTATTAATATTATGTGTTAATAAGACATATGATGTAAGTTTTACCTACACTTGCTATTCAATAAAGGCAAAAAAGAAAAAAAAACAATAATAAATAAGTATCTATAGACTGTAATGTTTCTTATAAGTGCATATAATGTCTTATAATCTAATAATAAAAAAGTTTATGACTATAAGCACTTCTACAGTCTTATCAATACATGTTAATAAGCATCTTATAGGGGCCTTATTACCAATTTATTACAAGGACCTTTATATAAAGATTTACTATGTTGGGTCTTATGCTGAGCAGAAGTATAAATAAAAAGTATAAATGTTCATCTTTAGATTTAATTTAAAATATACACGTACATTCTTGTTCTGCTTTAATGGAACTGAAAGTCAATTAAAAGGAGGTCTTTCAGTACTCTGGGTCTGATTCCCTTTGTAACAATTGCATTTAGAGATGAGTGAATGGCCTCAAACACACCTCAGATTGTGCTAGAAGACCAATTTATTTTTAATATTTCTTTAAAATAGTTACTTCTGCACCTGCATGAATAACTTTACGGTGCTTATTAACAGAGGAGACCATGGCCAGTCTTGTAAAAACTGGGAGGAAACCCACAAGTTTCCATCGTGGCACAAATTAGAAAAATGTGGAGAGAAAAAAAATCGAAACAAAGACCTGTGATCATTTGTAATACTTCAGGGGTCGAAACACATCCTGAGGCTAAAACATGCTCTCAGCCTGCAGAGTAAGTAGAAACTCCTGAAGTTGAGGGTGTGTCAGTGCTACCGTCATGACTATAGTTTGAGTTTAAAGTAGCACAAAAGTCCAAAAGGCAGTGTGAAGACCTGCTCATAGTCAAACAAGATCCTCCCTGACTAAGGCCTCAAGGATCGTCTTTTGTCTTTCTTTGTGCTATTTACACGTCAAGTGTAAAGTGTAGTCAAGTGTTTTCCTTTCTTCAGCTTGAATACACACAACGACACTACTGATGTAACGAGCAACATTACATTTCGTCCTTGAAATAGCATTGCCCACCAACCGCAGCTAACTCTCATAATGCATTAGTGTCCTCTACTGTACGCTGCCTGCCACAGAGTGGATTCATACTTGAAGTGAGTGAGGTATTTTTTTGTGTGTGTGTGCGTCTGAGAGTTACAGAGTGGTGGATTTTTTGAATTTTGACATGTTTGACTCAGCAACCGATTATTAAACTGTACGAAGCTTCAAACAAGCAGCAGAGCTCACACATCTCTGGCTGCTTTAAAAAAAAAAAAGGTCTTCAGCTTCACTCAGTGGGAGGAAACCCACTGCTGGTAGCTAGTGTTACACAGGGGAGCAGGGCACTCTTTCAGGACCTTTATTTCTCCGGCATTACTAATTCAATTCACTGTGGGAAGAGACTCCACTCTTTTTTTCCCCCTCTCTGTGAGCTGTCCCTTCCTCATTAGCTGGACTTTTAACCCTGTGTGTGCCGACTGCAGAAGACAAACACCAATATCAGCCTCTTTCAAACACTTAAATTATAAAGGGGCTCTTGGTTCTTCTCCATAATTCCTACACTATCTGATCACTATAGCTTCGTGTTTGCATATTTCATTTGTGCAAACAAACTGCACATTAAAAAATGTCCTTGGGAAAGTCTCACTGGAGCGTTACCCCTAATGAACTCGAGCACAGCCGCGTGTCCTCAGCATTTTAAAGACCAGAGGTGACTGAGCTTTCACTTTCAGTAGCTCCAGGCTTTGGGAAAGTTTGCTTTATTAAATTATTAATCAAAATCCATTTAAGGCTTTTTCATTATTTGCTATCCAGCCTTTCTCAGTCGCTTCCCCTTCTCTCTCTCACACCTGTAATTTTCAGCTTTGACTGGTTATAATTTATGTTTTTAACATGCTACATGCATGATCCCTACTGCTAACGCTACTGTAGCATATAGCATATAGAGTATAGCATTAATGTTAATGCTAATTCTGACACAACCCATACTCTTACTTTTGATAACAGTTTTAATTAATATGTTTATTCTGTGTATAGAAAATATCTGGCACTAGTGCTGAAACAATTAATCGATTGGTTAAAAGATTAATTAATCAATTTTTAAGAGAAAAAAAGGTCAAAATGATCTGATTCCAGTTTCTTAAATCTGAATATTTATTGGTTTCTTTCCTCCTCAGTGACAGTAAACTGTATATCTTAAGGTTTTGGACAAAACAAGACACTGGAGGACTCTGTGAAACACTGATCGACGTTTTTCACCATTTTATAGACCAAACAACTAATGAATTAATTGAGAAATTGACAGATGAATCAACACTGATCAGTGTTTGTTTGCTGTTTGTTTTTTTAATCAAAATTTTCTGCTCATCGGTCATGGAAACCTTTTGAAAATGTAAATATTTTAATGGGGTTTTAACAAAGTTTAAGGACCAGCCGTGAACATAACCAGCCGTGAACATAACCAGCCTCACGTTATGTTTAGTGTGTAAATGGCTCTATAGCACAGTGGTTAAACTGGTTCTGTTTCACCGATGTGTGATTTGTCATCCTACCTTGTTTACTTCCACGTCTGTCTCACTCCCTCCCTTTTCACCTTCCTCCCACCCTCTCCCAGTCACTCAAGCACTTCCCTTGATCTGTAGAGGTTATGAGAGCTCTCTTGTGTGGCTCGCATTATCATTTCACACAAAGACAGCCACAGATACTGTTAGTGCAAAAATGAAAGAGGGGACGGACTAAATCTCCCCAATCATAACAAATCAGTGATTCAACCTCCGGCACCAGGCTAAGCAGATTACTGTCATTTTCCACCACTTGTCCCTTGTAGCTAACAACCTCCAATTAGCAAATCCCGCTGTGCATATCTGTGCCCTGACGGGGAGCCACCATGACAAGCAGAGAAATTAGAAGTCCTGCATGTTAATCTACCATGCTCTGGCAATCTGTGTCATCGTCAAAACACTTTCAGGGGAAATGCATATTCAAGGGATTCACAACAGCGAAGGCATAGACGGCAGCGGGAACAATGACAGTAAAGTCCCAAAACAAACAGCGCTGCATTGTTGCTGCTTCAGACAGCAGGTTGGCTGCTGCGAGCGAACTGAGGAGAGTGATTGATGAGGAAGACCAAAGACAGGCAGTCTGACTGCTGTGTGTCATGTTACAGTGTCTTCCAGCAGAACAACATTTGTTATTCACCTTGAATGTGGAGTGTAATAAAACACACAAGTCAGATATTCAACATCGGCTGAAATAAAATAAATAAAATCAGACAAGAAATAGAACATTTGGGTTACCTCATATTGTGCTACCACCTTCAAACCTGATAGGTTACACTGTCATTAGTCTGAGTTGTACATTTAAGTCATGGTGCTGTTATTGGGACACTGTAGGTCATGGTTATCGACACAATCTAAACAAGGCTCTATTGTATATTTGCCATCACCAAGGCCAAATGTTGCATGAAAACCTTGCAACTCCAATGTCTTTAAGGTGACTTATACATGTCCTAATCACATACATGATGGCAGATATACAATATGTCACTTAAAGACCCTGCAGCCACTTTGTAGGCATTTTTTAAAGTGTACAGTGTGCAACCCCGATTCCCCCCAAAAAGTTGGGACGCTGTATAAAATCTAAATAAAATCAGAATGCAATCATTTGCAAATTCAATTTTGAGTCTTTTGAGGATGCCCCTTTCATACCCAGTCATGATACTATCACCTGTTACCAATGAACCTGTTACCCTGTCCCAACTTGTTTGAAACATGTTACTGGCGTCAAATTCAGAATTAGCATATATTTACAAAACTCAATTAAGTTGATGAGGTTAAACATTTAATATATTGTCTGTTTTCAGTCTGTATATGTCAAAAAGAATTAGCAAATTACCACATTCTGTTTTATTTACACAGTGTCCCAACTTTATTGGAGTTGTTGGATCCTTGCTAGTTGTCTGAGCTTGAAAAAAATAAAATAAGGCTGTGGTTAAGACTGCCTAGTTATCAAGCTAAGCAAAAGGCTGTCTTGTTCTTATTTCTGAAACATTTAGATTTTCACCTGAGAGCAATCCTTTGTAAGGAATGTTGGACAGAGCCCTTACCTGTCGCTGTTGTGATAGTTTGAACGGCAGCCCGGCAGGAACGGACTTGGGTGGCAGACAGAGAGCTGCTGTCGTGGAGATCTGTTGGTTCTGGAAGTGGAGAGCCGAATGTGGCTGGTTCTGGCCAGTCGGTGGAGACTGCTGCTGCTGCTGCTGCTGCTGGGCTGAAGTCTTGTTCACCGAGCTCGCCATGATCGGCATCGGCTGGCTGACAGAATGGGGCGCTTTAGGGCTGAAGTGCAACGTGGGCTTGGTGCTGAGAACCTTCATGTCCAAATGATGGGAGCCATTGTGGCCATTTGACTTGAAGAGGCAGTTGTTGATCCCTTTACTCTGGGAGCCAATCCTCTGCTGGCCGAGCGAAGCCGGGCTGGAGACCTTGTCCTGGGGAAAGGCGCTGGTGGAGGAGTGGGTGCTCATGGCAGGAGCCCAGCTGGTCAATCCCGCAGGTGGTGTTTGGTGGTGGTGATGGAGCAGAGAGCTCGGCTGTTGCTGGTTCGCTGCCATCTGCTTCAGCTGTTCTGCGTGAGATATTTCTGGCCAGCAGGGCATGGCTCTGGGCTGCGCTGCCTGAGTATTAGCTTTCTGTGACGTGGTGGTAGAGGAGGTGCTGGTCAACGTGAAAGAGGGTCCTGCCGAGGCTGGTCGGAGCTGCGGCGAGCCACAATGCACCTGGCCAAAATCCGGGGAGTGCTCCATCTTTATCGGCCTCTCCATCGGGGAGCAGAGACTGGCAGCTGCTCCTGCTGAGCTTGGCCGACCGAGATCCAGACCGAATGTATCGTCCTGCTTCAGTATCTTCTCAAACTCCAGGTCGTTCAGTGTCGGCACTGACTTTGTCAGCTCATCGAAAAGATCCTGGAGGTCTGGGTCAATCTGACCACCACCTTCATCTTTGAAGTCAAAAATCATCTCTGCGTTCGACTGGCCACAAGACTGGACCTCAGTGGGCTCTTTTTTCATTTCTTTCAGGGTCATGTTGAATATGTCTGACCCCACTCCATGGGGCATCATGTAACTCTTCCTCTGCATGCCCATGGTTGAGGACCCTTGCATTGAATGAGACTGGGCTAAGTTATGGCTGCAGGGCCCATGTCCCAGACCACCGGTGTCCATACGGACCCGCTTAAAGTCCGATCCAGAAAAACCGCAGGAGAGCCCATTCTGCTTCGGCGCGTGTCCTGGTGCATTTCCCTCAATCTTCCTTCGTAAAGATCCTTGAAGCTGCAAAAACACAACAGAGTAGAATTTAGAAAAACACTTAGAAAACAGAAAGAAAAGACCTCAATGGATTTGGAAACGTCCCCTCACCTTCATTTCATTAATTTATTATTTTACTGATAAGTGTTTTTCAAAAACGACCTTCATGGTTCGAGAGTTTAAATTTCAAAAGAGAAATAACCCTAAAGAAAACGTCTTCATGACAACACTTTAATTATTCCACTCGATTCAAAAGCTGTCTTGCGAGCCAATTTAAGTCATGGTGATAGTTCTGAAGATGGGAGCATTACATGCAGCTCAAAGTATCACCATGTAAATTAATCCAATTTCACAATTTGCTCCGAGGCTTGTAGATGCTGTACACTCCACCAACTTGTGAAATTTCCAAAGATTGCTTTTATTAATAGCAGCGCCTTCATTCAGCAGAGCAACTTTTGATTCTACAACACTGACGATGTCTCAAATGCTTTATTTTGTCATAAATCAACCAGATCGAGCAGATAAATTCAGTTAAACCATACAAAGCTTTCATCTGTGATTGTATTTAAACACTTCCAATGCGGCAGAACGCCGCCGCCGCTGCAGCATTTAGAACAATGTTTTGATAAAACGTAGTTTGAGCGCAGTGGATGAGCTGAGAAGATAGCTAGGAATCTGATACAGTTGACAGAGCGCAGAGAGAAGAATAGGGTCTTTGTTTCCCTCATTTGCATACATTATATTTCTTCCATTGTGCTTCGTTAGATAGCAGAGTTTCTCCTTTGTGGCTGAGATTCTGCTCAACATGCCGGTGCAGATATCTGACTTCCTTTTGTCCTATATCCCCATGCGTGTCTTCCTTTAAGGTAATAAGCACATAGCTATGACTCACAACTCTAACCACTCTGCAACACTCCATAAAACTGAGGCATTAACAACCCTAACACGACGCTTCTTCTGTTGAGATTATTCACGTTTACGGGAACATATATCGTCGTGTCAACAAAATAATGGAGTTTCTGCCTTCACGTGTGCCTATGAGTCATTAACAACAGTTCGGTGATGAAGAAATTGTCTATCCAGCAGCAATCGCAGGCTCGCTGTGGTATACACATAAAAATGACTGATTATCTGACCATCTTTTAATGCGGCGCCTGCATGGAAACAAAATGGATCTGATTGTACACCAACCTGAACACAGGAGAGGAATATCAGTGTGTTGCATATTTCACTGTGGGAACAAATTTGAGTCATTTCCACCTGCTGGCACACATTAGATTAAGATGATTCATAGCCCGAGGCTTTGGACTGAATCCCGCAGTTCACTACATTTCTACTCTGTTCGTGTCTGTATTACTTGTGCTAACGCTCTGAACAATTGCTCAGAGATACATCCTCACATTTTAATCAAGGCACAAATATCTCAGTGACTCACTGAGCCTCCTTTATTAAAGCTAATAAGTGTGTACGTGTGTGTTTCAACATATTGAATGGATGTGGACGGATGATGAGGGTGATGTTGGTGGAGGTGGTGTTGTACTGAAAAGGGGGGAGGGACACTGAAATGATCATTTCAGCGGCTGTGGGGAGTAGAAGCTGTTGTACTTCACATTAGTGCTGACCATCAAAAGCATGTTTGCTGATAGTGCTGGGCAATAAATTGTCATATTAAAATTGTGATATGAGATTAGGTACTGAATATATTTTATCATGATATGGCATAATTGTTGGCTTTTCCTGGTTTTACAGTCTGCATTACAATAAAGTGATATGATTTTCTGAACATACCAGATCGTTCTACCAGTTCTAACTGCCTTTACCCACTTAGTCACTCTATCCGCATCACTGATGATTGTTTATCAAAAATCTCATTGTGTTAAGTACCAAATGTCATCCTTACAATGATGTTGCAATATCAATACCAAGGTACTGGGTCAACAGTATTGTATGATGTTTGCATAACATAACCCACCAAGAGAGCTGTGTGTGCATGCATATGTACTATGCATTTATCAAAAATAAAGTATATGTTGCCAGAAACTTATTTGGTTAAAGTGGATTTAAAGTCTGACTTAGACCTGTAAATAATCCAAAAAATCTTAAATAATCAAATTCAATCAGTTAAATGTTATATAATAATATAGAGATATAAGTTGTGTAATGCGATATTGCCTAAAAATATTGCAATAATATTTATAGGCCATATCGCCAAGCCTTGGATAGATGCATTGCATTCCAACTAACCGCTCAGTTTATTTTAGCACAGTAGGAAAATCTACTTTCGAACAGGTGAAACCTGCTAGAGCTTCATGACAACGACCAGTGTGGAGGCAGAAGAAGAAAAAACAAAAAACATTGCATTCAGCCAAAGACACATTTTTGCCTTTTTTTTTTGGTCAAAATATTTTGCCAGTGTGTAATACTGCAGCTGGAGGCAGACCCTATTTTAAACTCTTGTTGGTGCTGCATTTACAGAACCCCTCCAGCCATCTGGAAATTCAAAACATGTCTGTGTTCAAACACAGTAGACAAACAATAATCATGAAGTGTTATGTTTTGAAAAATATCCCAATAATTTGGTTATCACTAAAATGTTCTTGTTTTTTTAAATAAATGAAAAATAGAGGGTAAGAAATAACTAGAAAAAATACTTAACTATTAATGTAAAATGCACAATGTTTGTTTTAAATGGTACATGCACTACATTTTTATGTTTTTTTTAAAGTTATTATTTGCTCAGTTTACCTTTTGTATTTTGAAATTTACTACTTTAAAGTTAAAAACACAAAGTAAGACTCAGCAGAAAAGTTATTTACAGAGAGGAAAGTGAATGATGATGTAATGACTGTCTGGCTGAATGATGCCGAGTTAATGCAGAGAAGTTTTATTAAAATATACAGTTTTAACTCTGAAATATTCCCATCCAACTTTATCTACAGAATGTCTCATTCAGCAGCTACTTTTTTGCCATCTACACTAAGATGCACAGTATTAAACATTATGCCTCTCTGTAGACTACTGGACATCTGTTTTTTTCTCCAAATGCAGATGAAAACAGGCCTCCTTGTGTGTGCAGCTCATGCACACTTTCTCTCGTTCCACAGGGCTCTTTCTGGAGAAGACAGACAGGAGCACTCCTCATGGTTCAAGGCACTGTCTGAGAAAACACTTCATGAATAATGGAGAGGAAAGTGGATGTGTTGCAAAAAGCCATTGTGAGACACGGTTGCCTCACGACTGCTTCAGTGCCATTTAAAAAATGGACCCAAGTGCATATCTTAGTTTAAAATTCCAAGTTCAACCTTCCCAAGATTTCCTGAAGTCGAGATTTTCTCGAGGTTAGATGGTTGTCATGTGCGCATACCTGATGCTAGCTCAATCTGGAGACTATAAACTAATACCCAAGGTCCAAAACTAGTCTTTTCTTATATTTTCAAAAAATACAGGGCCGTCCTGTTCACTCAGCACTCAGAAGTAGTGGCCTCCGAGCTGGCCTGAAATCCTCATGACAGATCTCCAAGTGAACTGAAAATAGATTTTTTGATTAACATTTAATGAGCTTAGAAGCTCTGAATCACTTTGAAAGTGACTCCTGCTGCATGAGAGGCTCAAACATATGCATTATATACTGATAGTTGTAGAGATGGAAGCACGAATGCTTACATTTGTTTTCTGTGTTGGCAAAACAAATTCACCCACCGTGAAAGGTTCGGACATTCATTTATGGATTTTATAATTACAAAAAACAAAAGGGGATTTTTTGGGGGCAGAAGTAAGAAAATCTTTCATCTAAACGTCAAACAGCTGCAGTAAACAGAAAAGAACACAATATATGCTGTGTTTTAAATATTTTATCAAGGTGTAACCTCTTGTGGCATCTATCTATGCCAGTCTGGTCACTAATACAACGTTGGCATTTCCCATTTCTGCAACAGATAATGCAAAATTGTATGTTTCATATCTATCTTATCAACATTTTACCAACGCGTGTCACATTCACATTACATGTATATGAGCTGACTCCGTCATGAGGTGATGGTGGTCTTGTGACAGCCAGATGAAGCGTGAAACCGCTGGATATTTTTAACGAGACACTGGGACAAATTTCTTGCCATGTTTGTGGCAACAAAACTCAATATTTTTGGTGGGCGTCTGAACAATCTGCAGCTAAAAATTGGGCATTTTTAACAAGACGTTGGGACAGTTTCCAGCCCTGTTTGGCGACAGAACCAGGTGAGCCAAAATCGAAAACTGAATATAAAGAAAGCGAAGTTGTAACAAAAAGAAACAAAGTTTCAACTTAATGTTTATTGCCAACATTTATTCCAGCAGCGGGGTTGTTACTACTTGTGGAGACAAGTTCCAACGAAATCATTTTAAGAAGTAGATTAGGAATGGACTTCATCGTTGCACATAACCTTTTCAATCCTGCATATTGATGCCCTTTGACTGTGGCAGTAAGGCTCCTGACCTTGGCCCTGTCAACAGAAGCTATCTATTCCTGGGAGCTGGAGGGCTGGTAGCTCGTGTGTCAAGCTGAGCAGTGTGGTGATGCTGAGCACTGTGGATGGGGCTCCGGGTGAGCCATCACAGGGACACAACACCAGGCCTCCTGGTACCATCTGTCATACCAGCAGCACAGCCCTCAGAGCAACGCATGCTTGAAGGATATAGGTTTGAGAGTGTTCGAAGGTTTCGTGCCTGTGTTTGAGTACGAGAGTGCGGCTCAACAAAAGATCGAGCTCGCCAGCCTTTAATCTATTCACCAGAGCCCTGAAACATGTTGCAATCCGCTCCTGCGAGAGTTGGAAACCTTCCTCTCGGCACTTGACATGGAAAAAACAGTCCCAAAATAAAGGCATAAATACGACTATTGTGTTCCTAGGGAGACATAATATTTATGCGGTTCTGCAGGTTGCATACTGTTGCAAGAGGGGATTTCAGCTCCTTTATTGCCAGATAAGAAACAAGAGCCCTAAGACCTGTGCCAATGATCAGCTGCCATACAAAATTCAGCTATCTGCTCGTAGAATGCTGAGAAAGTGTAGAGGGCTCAGTTTAATTATAGGGTTGTACTAGCTGTCTTAAGCTGTAAGCCATGATACTACATCCAGAGAAATTGCTTAGAACATACTGGATAACTTGAAGTTCTTAATTATTTAACAGAATGTGAGGAAGCCGAGGCTGTGCATACGTTGGCGAGGCAATTTACAGTTTCAGTCAAATCAGGTCAGATTCTGCGTCGTCTTTCTGGAGCCGTTTCCTTTTTTTAAGGGGTTAAGTCTCACATAGGTTTAAGAATAAATCGAGAATAATAATAAGAATAAGGGACATAACATATTTTTGAGGGTGTACTGAGGCAGCAACAAGGAATTATGACTGAATTTATATTTTAAATAGATATGCCTATATATCTATTATAGATAACACGGTTTAGATTACAAATTGGTTTTAGCACTAAATTAAAACAATGTTCAGTGTGCTTTGGTGGATAAATTGGCTGAGAGAATGGTAACATCAGTAGGCTTGATCCTTTATTACACATTATAAAATCGATGTTTTTCTCAAACTGGAACACTTGTAATATAACTCATCATATTCCCTCAACAAAAGAAACATATTTAATCTGTTTCTACGGGGCATGTGCCGTAAGGTTGCACAGGGATGTGTGCATAGGTTCATGGTGTGCTTCCCTAATCAGGCTGGCGCGTGATGGGATGAAGCAGCACACTGCAGAGGTGGGCTACTTTTGGCTCATCAGCACTTTGCATCCCCACACTTCCTGACACAGTTGTATTAGATTGAGGCTGCCCTCCAGAGAGAAGGCAGGAGAGAAGGATGAGCAGCAGCAGCAGCGGCAGCAGGAAAAAAAAAAAAAAGGAGAGGCAGCTTTGTGGCAGCCTCTGGGAAATGGGAAGAGATGATAAGAGCTCCTTTGAAGAGAAATCATCCATTATGTTTACTGAAGGCAGATTTTTTTTTCCAACAGTTAATGTAGCTCAGCTCCAACATTCCATGGAGAAACTTGCTATTTTAATATAAGGCAGCCTGCACACACAAAAAAAAATCCTGTCGGAGACACTTCCCATTCAAACATCGGCTCTCCTTTATCCAAATGCACAGATTAAAAGCTGCATTCCAATCGGTCCTTGCTTTGGCATGCCCTTTGTTCAAAATCAAGCTACTGAGTTTAATGGGATATCGCCAAGGTTAAAGGAGGCAGGAGCAGGCGGCTCTGAAAATATGCATGAACCCCCAAGAAAATATGACCGCTTAAATAAAAAATCTCTGCAAACTTTGGACTTGTAATCTTTCTTATTTTAAATAGGCATCCCTTCAAATGACCTAAAACACAAATTACTCTTGACCTATCAAGGTAGTTTGAAAGGCCTATTGTGCATAATAATCTTTGAGTATATTCTCCTGTCAGGTATTTTGTCAGACAGTTCACCTGGCCTGCAGATTCCCAGGATGGAAGGATCGCGGTGAAGTGATCCTGGCAACAAATATGGGGTGTGTGCGTTTGTGTGGGAGGGGGGAAGGCAGACTCTGTCAAGGCATCACCGCAGCACCAGCTAGGCCACGCCACTGCAGACGTACCATAGGTCACCAACATCGCAGTGACAAGCCGTCACATCACATCACCCATGGCCATGTGGCTCACAGAGCTCCTGACACCGCTGTCGCCTCTCATCTGCATGTCATTCTTAACCACAGAGACATTTACTGAGGGGGACTGAGGGCTCCCCGGACTCAGGAGCAATACCATGCAGCATACATACATCACTGTATTCGCTTCCAGAGCAAAAGGGATCCCTTCAATAAATGATTAAAATCGGGGAAACTACAGGACGTCTTTGAATTAACTGCCATAATACGTTGAGCAAACCGAAAAATCACTTCGAGGTTCAACTTTCACATCCTGATCTTTTTCCTATTAAAGGCAAATTCCACCTTTGTCCCCACTTAGTTATTCTAAAAGAGAGAAAGGCGCCGGACATGAAGACAATTTAAACAGGCCCAGAGCCACTCACAGATAACCATATAGCCCTTTCCTGCCAAACTGCATATAGGCTGAGCTGCTATTGTAGCGCAAAGGGTTTAATTTAGTGGTAACAGGCTTAAATTCTCATTGGTCCAACACCCTGTGTGCTGGAAACACCCTCTATCAGCTCTCGCTGGTCCAATCCACATCTAAAGTGCTGAACGCTGCACCAAAAAGTGAAGGGATATGATGTATCTGCCATGATGACATGTTTCTTTAAAATTGGTATGAGTGCTGTGTCTGCTTAAATGTGCGAGGCAGAAGGTAGGAAACACTTTTCAGGCTGGGAAACTGCCTGAGGGTGTGGGAAGGTTAACATAAATCAGGACATTAAAAGATTCTTAACAGCAAAGGCTTAAGAATAAGAAATTATCAAAGTCTGCAGACACCAGAGGTCACTGTGAGCATGAAAGGAACGGAAGAAAACTCCTCAAGTTAACATTTCTAGTTGTTAGGATTAGTTATTTATTACATAAGAGGAGCTAAACCAGGATAATAACACTGAAACCTGGGACTCTAGGCAGCCTGCAGTTATATGATATTAGGTTCCAAAGATCCAAAGAGTAACATGCGGAAAATGATGCCACTATAGATAGGCAACGTGATGATTTTAGCTTCCCTGACAACAAATCCCTTGTTAAACAGGTCTAAAGCTCTCCTCGAATGTTTGTACCCTTAAAAGGCCATTGCCATACAACCACAAGTACCTTTTTCCCAGCAACCGTCAAACACAAGGCCTGCCTCCGGTCATGCCACAGGAAAAGGCCCATAAGCAGGGAACAAGTTCCCTTCCTGTTTTCAAAGACGATTCCTATGGCATGCAGAGCCGTTTCCTGCTCGCTAGGCTCATTTCACCATCTCAAACATCTGGCTGCTCTTCAGCATGCAGCTGCAGCACGGTGAGAGCCAACAGTGCCACTGCTGAGTTGAGCAACACAGTCCTGAGCCATTTCAGTTTTATCCCTGGCCACTGGAAAGAAAACCATCATCTAGCTTCACTAGCTAACGCAAGGCATCACACTGGTGTGAATTATTTAGCATCTTCAGTAACTATTGATGAGGTGATCTTTAATTGTACCATATTTAGTACTTATGTGCTGTTTATGTCCTACTGCTCAGCTATTTGGATGATGAATTCCTTAATGCTCCCTTCTGAGCACAGTGACTGCTGTTCCAAATCAGGAAACAATATTAGTCAATATCTGATGTGATTGCAGCAAAGTGCTCTTTAGCAGCATTGCTGTGGCGATTTCCCAGTGAAACAAGGATCCATTTTATATCCCGTGGGAAACCTGGGCTGAGTGGTTAATGCTGTGCTAATGCTGCTTCACTCAGCCAGGTCTTGATAAGCCTCATGCTTTTAGAGAGGGGAAACACATTTAGTGTTTTAAACCGCTTCAATGGAAAAAAAAAAAAGCTTGGAAAAATCCACTAGTTGAAAAGGGTGTACTTGTTGAGTTTTGTCATCTCTCTCAGCTTTCACTTAAATTACACACACATGCATTAGGACGGGCGAGCAGTCTAACGCTAATCTGCACTCACGCTCTGAAACAATCCTCTGCTAGTTCGGTTTGAAAAAGGGACTGCTGCAGCTAGAAAGTAAGAAGAAAAAAATAAATGAGTGGGAAGCTTTGTTTGACTCCCACTCCTATCAGTTCTGACATTCCAAATAAGGTCTGTGTAGACCGGCGCTGGCAGAGACGGACACAGAAAACACTGCAGAGCTCTCACAGGCTCCAACCAAGGAAAAAGTGTGTGCAGTGGGGGGAGCATTGGGGGATCATGGTGCAGAAAATATGTGACCTCTAAAAATGTATCATCAGCCTGACATTTCCCAGAAGGACAAAAACAAAACATCACATGATACTGATATATCTTAGATATTAGTTAGATGCCATTATCCATGAAAAACAAACAATTTGGTTGAATTCACAGCTGTTTGCCTTAACTTGGCCTCAAAAAACACTGTTGAGACTGTTTGAAAAGTAATTGGATCAATCCTTGATACCCAAGGAAATCATCAGGTAGAGCAGTAAATTTAATAGCTGCACTAAATAACTTTTCACACTGCTGGCTCCAAATGTTGGTATGAGGTAACTGTCTGATTTGAAGACAAAGAAATCATGAAACATACTGTCTGTTATGAGCATATTAAATTCCTTATTACAAACCTGAACAAATCTCTGAGGTAAATGGGACAAAACCAAGTGTGAACCCACCATGACCTCATTGGACTGGTCAGTGAAGCCATGACTGCGGCATTATGGCTGTTGCCATCTTGTTTTATTTTTTTGAGTGACCATTTTTGAAGGAGTGGGTGGAATTGGGTAGGATATCCTGACTGGATCTGACTGAGAACCCGAGGACACGCCATGGCAGCAGTGTGTCAATCACAAGGTAGCCACACCCTAAAGCACAGCCTGCTTTATAGTCTTCATTTTACTGTAAATGGGACCAGAATTTAAAAAAATGAACATCACTCTGTACCGAAGAAGACTTTTAACTGGCGAATGAGAATATAAACTAATTAGGAAACTGTTTACTGAGGTGAGAAGTAGGATCATTTTCTCATAAGCTTATACATAATTAGACTTATTTTTGAAACCAGTGGAGTCACTCCTGCTGGCAACTCGAAAAAAAACACTGCATGCTCAATACACCAGCACAGAGCAAAGATCTAGCATACTTTTTATGAGGTGGAGACCAAAACAGAGCTACAAGGGGAGTGAATATTCGACTTAAATTTGTCAGGTAGCCAGAAACATGAATCCATATTAATGCAAATGTTTTATCTGGATGTCTAAGAAGGCAACTTCAGCCACTTTAACTTTGCCAGGTCATAACGTGTCCAGATTGTTTCAATTCTGCACCCTAATGGTCAAACTTCCTGTGCACAGAGAACAGAAACCACAGAGCAGCATTTCATTCGGGGACAACATTACCCTCTTCTCTATTGCTGCCTCACTAGGCTAATAAGGGATGCTTTCATTTGAAAAGTAAAATGTGTATGTGTATTATAAAAAGACATTTCATTCCAAGGATTGCCTAAATTGCCTGTAGCCCTGCAGGCACTGAGCTCACCACTGTCTGGGCAAGTGGTGGCTCTCACAGTGGCAGGGAGAGTTCAAGGTTGCAGCAGAGCCTGATGTCCCTGAGCATGTTTCTACATGCAGGCAGCTCTTGTGTGTGTCTAAGTGGGCCTTGTGATCCAGCGCTCCAGGTCTTTTTTTTGCATGTCGCAGCTAGTGAGAGGGAGTCACATTGAGCTCTCAGGTAATCTGTGGAAAAAAACAACTTTCCCATGATGTGATCACCGACAGTCAGAGTGAGACACTCAAGCAACCGTTGTGATTTCAAAACTGATTATGCGGGATTTCCGCTGATCAGGACAATCGTGCAAAAATTACCTAGCTCGCCCCAAAATAGCCCGTAGCAGTTACAGGCAGTTCCTCTGTCCCAATACTGGCATCTGGTCAAGTAAACATGTAGTCCATTGCTTTGAAAAAGGCAAACTGATGATGAATAAGTCCCAATCCTTCTCCTGCCAAAGTACAGCCTCAGACTTCTTCTAAATTCTGTGCTCCTGATTAAACACACTAAATTCAAATTAAGAGGACGTCTACTCTTTAAAATACAGTTCTGCTGCTACCACTAAGAGCAGTTTAGTAGTGTGGTAATAAATGTTTAAGTAGCTTGTACTAGTGTCTGCTCTGTATCACAAATGGACAGTGAACCCTCAAAAGCAAAGGAAAGAGCTTAGATGAGTGACTCGGCCATGTGGCTATCGTCAAAGCATCTGCTAAAGGAGGAAGCTCAGGATCTAGCCAGGCTCCCTCCGACCAGTCTGTAGGATTGGGCTGTAGGACAACAATAACCTAAACAAACAGAGGCCGTCATATGGCAGATAAACTGGCAGATCGCAGTGATCACAGTACAAGTTGTGGAAATTGGAGTGGGAAGTGGAAATACAAGTAAATCAATCCATCACTCCCAGTCTGCTCTGCACAAGGTCCCCAGCTAGCCTGAGGTTGTTACAGGCTGAGGAAATCGGAACATTTTGGACAATACCAAACAAACAGAGTGTCATTCTTCATCTCGTCTGAATCACAATAGGAAAAGCCTGTACCTACGTAACCAAGTACAATGCTGCGTTTTAACAACACGCTGCTCAACCTATGTAATGTTGTTGGGATGAATGCCATTCAAACAAAAAAAAAGGAGCATCTACCTTCAGTGCCAATGTGATGACATTTGGGACGTCATATTATAGATTATGCTGCTGTCACATCCAATTACACTCCGTTAGGTCAAGGTTTTGTACATGAAACTATCTGCATTTCCATCCCAGGATATGATATTTGGCCTGGGTGGAAGAGATTATCCTGCTTGCTTGTGTGGATTTCACAGCTCAACTGGCAAGGCATCCCTTCACTGACTAGACAGCTGTTTTTTTCCCTCGCTTTGACTACTTCAGGCAAAACAGATGAGCTTGGTGATTCAAACTCAGCCAAGGCAGCATAATAGAGGGGAAAAAATCCCTCTTACCAAGGGAATTAATTCACTGAGAATGACAATGAGGACAAACGCTGATAAACACAAGTGTCAGTATTTTAATCAGTGCTTTGAAAAGTTGTTCGGGTATAATGTACCATGTACTGAAGAGAGCATTAGGGGAAAGGTATCTAAATATATTATATTCTGTTGGTTAGTGGTCCATTTAAGTGAACATTTAAGGGCCACTTGTTTAAATACAATAGTACAAATAATACTGTATTGCAGATGCTCTAACAAAGAAAAAACAGCATCACTGATGTAAAGCACATGAAACCAAGCTACTCATCCGATGACAGGCCCTCAAAGTAAGTTTCAAAACTGCCTCAAGATGGTACATGTCTTCAAACTGCAACATTTTTTTTGCCTGTAGGTGGCAACGTCCTAAATCCACCAAGAGAGCTGCTTCTAATTAGCCTTGCTGCCAAGTGGCAAGCGGCTAACTGTGATTCTGTAACACAAAATTATCTCCCCCTTAGGCCGCGATTGTTGTGAAACTGTTGACAGGAAACTACAAACAGGATCAATTGTTATTATGCATTTCCAAACCGTGATGGTTTTGTATTTGCACAACCTTCTCAGAGCCATTTTGTGCATGTGCTGATCTACGCTGCTACTGCCAGCGCTATCCCTTTCCTTCCTACTATTTCCAAACACTCCCTCTTGAGGAGGATCTGAAGACGGCTAAATGCGAGTGAGGAAGTTTGAGATTTAAGGCCAGTTAAGATTTCTGCATTGAATCTAAGCCATAGGTAAGGCGTAGGTAGGGCATACCCTATACCCTAGTGTCGGTGGCACCGAAAATTCCCCCTCCTTTAACCTCAATTGGTTTAACAGCCATACACACCATCTCCTCCTACGTCTTCTCTCTTTTCTGCCCTGTTGTTCGTCATGTATGAACTCCAACTCAAACATGATCTGCCCAGTTTCAGTTGCCATTGTTTGAAGTGCACAAAGAAACTCAACACAGTGGCGTAGAAAATCCCACTGCTAACAAGCATTTTGGTGGTGTCATTGGAGAGTGACACAGATAGATAGACAACAGCGCTACACGTATAAACTCTCACAGCGGTGTATATGCCATTCACTTAGCCTACAACTGTAAATGAACATCTAGGCAACTCCACAAGATGGTTAAAGTCTAATATTAAAACAATATTAATAATAATTGGAGAGTTAAGTAGATTCACTTAGCGTGATATGTCACTACCTTCTCACAGCACCTATTAGTACTTAAGTCTCATTTGAAAATAAGATTTCAAGATGCTCTGATCTTGTTAAGACTGACAACCAATGTTATTAGCAACAGGACACAGAAAATATTCTTTACCATATGATAAAAACTGTCTCTGCTCTTAATGGAGACGCTCCACTCGACTAGAACACCTCAGCCATCTGTCAAGTGAAGTGAAGGAGGACGCGAAGTTAGGAAAGAGTGGGCTTCAATTAATTTATCACATGTAACCATGCCTGCGTGTAACAGAACCGCAGAACACCATGCTGTTAGGTTATGGCATAAAAAGGCTGGCTTTGTTGCCGGATGTGGGAAAAACATCCAATAGACTCTAAAAAAAGCACAGGAAGGAAACTGGGGGTGGGGTGGCAGCGAGTAGCAATGGGGGTGTGGTGGTGGAGAGTGGGAGTGAGAAAGGAATGTTCTCTTCACTCTCTTTCTCCTTCTTGTTATCATGCATACGCACACATAATAACCCCACTTTCTCACTAACAGCTATGAAAAGAATGCAGCATCACAGTTTTTTTTCCTCCTCGAGGAGAAAAGGCAAGCAGAATCGGTCTGTACTTGCTTAATGATCTTTTTGCCATCAATTTACAAGAGCAAGTCAGCCAAAAAAATAAATTAAAGAAACAGGATTTTATTGCAGGAACCATTACCTCTGACTGTGTATTTACAGTGTGTGGTTAAGTATTTTTTTTAGTTTATCTCCAACATTTTGTCAAGACAGATAGCAACACGCTTATCATATTCTTTCAAGTCAGTTCAGTGTGGCGCTGCATACAATAACACTCATTCCTTGGAGAGAGTGACACAGCGAAGAGTTGGATAATTAATTGATTATTAGTGCATCGGGAGTAGCACTTGACCCAACACATACCTCCCCTCCCTGTGCCAGATATAGTATAGATATGACCTGGGTTTGTTTAAAGGGTCCACTTCACTTGCATATGTTTAAACAAAGTCTATTCTGGAGTAGACCACTCATGCCTTTGCTTTAAAGGTCAACAAGACATATGATTTGGTCTTTTCTCATTGTTTTACGATAACCTAAATGTCTACATGTTTTAAAAAATATCACGCCTTATTTAGATTCACTCTGAAGCAGCTCCCGTGTAGTCATAGGATTCACCTCCTTAATTGTTTTAAGACTCATTCTCATCTACCGGAGGCAACATGCACCACCTGGCTTTACCAGATGGATTAAACCCACTTTGTACTTTTTTTGCAGTGTGGTGAAAATGAGATAAAAACTCAAAGTGGCAAATACAACAAACCGAGGCGAATTAGGAGTAATACCATGAGAAGTGTGCAGAGACCTTTCAAGAGGAGGAAGACGGGGTGAAAACGAAAAGCCCTTACACAGATAGTAGGATGTGTCTCACTCCACTTCCCATTCTTATTATTGTTTTCATTTCTCTTTTCTTTCATCTTAAAATACACATAACCATAGAAACCCATTCACACTGTCATGCAATCCACCACAAACTGCAGCCTCAAAAATGACCATACTCAATAAAAGCTCTGCAATACTTAACATGCACAAATTTCAAAAAGATAGTGTTCATCACTGTTGCACAGCATGGGTTCACTTTTCTCTGGTTATTCTGTATTTATCTGATGCTTAAACTTCTGGATGACATTCTTCTATAAATGTTTACACGACACGTCCAGGCTGTTACCATCTGCTTCACGATTTAAGGTGACGGTGCTCATTACACCTTCATTTAATCTTCTCATGTTGGGGGTAGGCTTGTAAGGCGAAGAGCACGTATCGCTTACACTGAAAAACATTATGCAAGTTTCATTACATTTTCAAATTAGCCATTTCTGTAATTGGGTCTGATCGTCTTCCCCGATTGAACTTTGAATCGAATTGAATTTTAAAGACGTAATCTAAAATCTAAAATGACCAAGTAATTCATGATAATGTAGCTACGATCTAATTTCTGAAATTTTCTGATCTCTGAAGATTTGGCCTGATTATTACTGATTTTTGTTACATTTTGTACAATATTTGTGACAATATTCTTACATAATCTGATTAGATAATCCTGTTACATGTAATCCTTTACCCAGACCTGGTTATAGCATGTGAGCACTCACGCCCAGAGGAGGTTTGCCTCATGTGAATTACAGGAACTGCTGTTGTTGGCCAATCCTGCACTATTACATCTGCAAGTAGGGACTTTGTCCTAATAAGCAAAAAATGGCCTGTTATACGCTTTTCAAAAAACATTTTTAGACAAAGAGCATTACTTTTAACTGCAGCCACATATTTGAAATCAAAACCAAATCAGTGAGTTTGCAGCTTTCCAATATGCTCCATAATCAAGATGAAACTAGTCCAACATAACCACCGAACGGTGCCGAGCCTTTGTCACCTGAGGCCTGCTTCCTGTTAAAACCAAATTGTAGATGACTCGACCGGGGGCAGATACAGACCAGAGATCCTCCCCTGGTTTCACCTTCCGTGCGTGCCGTAGATGCAACAGCGGTGTCTGTGTGCCTCGAGGCAAGGTGGAGAGAGAGCAGGCGCCAGAGCATAGCTCAGCACCGTGACACCTCACCACAGCAGAGCACTAACACAAACATTCCAGCTGCCACTTCTCAGCCTTATTGGCAGAGCTGAGGCAAGAAACAAGACCATCTATGTTCTTCCTCTAGACCCGTATCTGATGCTCCAGACAGGCCGGTCTGGCAGTCTGAAACATTTGGACAAGGATTTGACGGTTGTCGGAGTTTGAAGGCTGATACAGCACCAGCGCCTATATTCTGTGTTTATTAAAAAAACATGGTTATAATATTATTGTACTTCTCTGGGATCACCACAGCATCACTACAACAAAGTCCAGTGGGTTAAAAGTTAGCAGCCGAATGGATCCCTATTGTTGTTGATAATCCCTTACTGCATAAGAAGAATATACATACAACTAAGGCAAATAAGTTGGCATACATCAAGATCCATTTTAAACCTGTCCGATGTCCAAACACTCATGTTCCGTGCCCAGTCGGACTCTCTTTAAGCAATGTCGTCACATTCTCAGATACCAGTAATTAGTTTGATGAGAACAATATTATCAGAACCAAACAATGGAAGCAAAGGCCAAAACTGTGAAAATAAGATCCAAAATGTAATCAACTGGAGAAATCCTTTCAAGTCTCACGTGAAATCCCGACTAATTAAATGCTTTAAATCAGCTGGCGGCTCCGTAAAGGCAGGGTGATGCAGTCGTTCAATCCATGACGCACCTCGATACAATCCAGCCACACTGCTCTACAAGGGGTTATAACAAAAAACAGTAATCCCTGGATCTCTATACAGATGACAAAACTAAGATGGATCTGATATCTAAAGCAGCTTCAAGAAACTTGCATAGTTTGTTGATATGGTGGCCCCTGTGGACAAAAGCAGTATGAGAACGAACTGTTTCCTGTGGTAAAGATATTGATCAGACTAGCGAATGCATTTGCTGTGAAAGTGAGTGAAAGAAAAGACACAAGTCCTATAAGCACACCTGTTTGCACGATGAGGTAACGTCTCTATTTGTGGCCTTGTAAGATTAATAACTGTAATATGACGATGGTGAAACAAAGTACACTTTGTTTAAGTGCCGTACCGCAACACCCGACTGAAGAGCAGCAACTTCTCTCCTCAATTCATCCTCAGCACTCCGCCATAAAAAATAGTTTAAATGTATTAATCATCCGACCTGGATAAGTTGGAATCTGACCCGGTGACATAAAGGCATTAAGAAAAACCATAATGACTATATGGAAATAGCCAGTCTTCTCGCTGATGGTCTCATTTGCTTATGTAGGTCACACAGAGGTATCAGTATTAAATTGAGTGTATTTTATAAGCAAACTCATTATAGTACGTTTAACAAAATACCAATTTGTTTAACTCAAATGCTCACCTTAAAAGATGGGACCGCATATTGTTATTGTCACCGCTGAGGCAGAGAAAGGTGTACGCATATCAGACACGTCTTCCTCAAAACAACATAAAGAAAAGGAGATGTCAAGGACTAGAGACAAAAACTGTAATAATGTACACCTGTGCTGAATTTTCTATTAGTTCTTGACTTTCATTGCTAACGCAATGTCAGCAACACCATTACAGACATGCAAACATTGTCAATGTCAACCATGTTTGTGACTTTCACATTTCATATATTTCACATCTATAATATTGCCCCAAGGACAACTGTAGCGAAAAACAGAACATTACAAAGATGCAAATGGGGTTGAACTATGACTTCGACCCCGGAGCGCTGGAGAGAAGGGAAGAAAAAGTGAATGCTTGTGCCTCTTTTCAGCACTCCGCAACTCTGGAGCCTGGGAACTTCAGCAGCTTGGCCGGGCTCTGAGAAATATCCTGAGCTGTAATGTAAACATGTCTGAACTCTGATCTAGCGTGGCCCTCCCCTCCCCCCTCCTAGTTTAGCCCGGCATTCTGTGGAAGGGGTTTGCCAGTGACATCAGGAGCCCACTTTCTCATTTCCTGAGCGGGGTAATGACCCTGGGGAGAATAGGCTGTTTGAAGTCCCTGCAAATAAAGCTGCCTTGCTTTTGTTCCTCAGCAGAGGAGCAAGATAACTGATTAGGTTTTGGGCTTTTGGACGGTTTTGTCTGATAAATATACTGTATCTTTGTTGCGGAGTAAAAGGATTTCAGCGAGGTGAAGACATTACGCTAACGAGGTAACACATAAGTTGACATCCACACCCACTTCTCCGGTGATAATCAGGCCTGTTTACCGCAGCAGCTACAACAAGTCCAGGAAGCTCTGACATATCAGGTGGCTGATTGTCAGATAAGTGTGAGAACAGTTATAGATAAGCTCCTGTTTATCCAAGCGTCGCACAACTGTCAGCTCAAAACAAAACCGTCATAGCTGCTGATGTGAGGCACAATACGAGCGCTAAAAATGGCAGAAACCATCAATAATGGGTTAAACAAGTGCTGAAAGCAAGGCGGCAGAGCAAACTGCTTGTGTTTCAGTTCGCTTGCAATTTGTCCCCTCAATTCACCTTCCATGCACCGCACATAAAATACACCTGAACATGCTTGTTCCCACAGGGTTCCAGTTTCAGCACTGGGTAGCAAAGCACTTGTGGAAAGACACTCCAAGGCACTGCCCTCCGCTCCCTTCCACCTCCCCCCCACCCCCTTTCCCTCTTTTTCCCTCACACACAATCCTGCCCTCTCTTCAATTAAGTCAAGCAGGAAAAACCTGACAAACCTCAAAGAGCTCTCTCAGCAGAAGAAATCACATCAGGCATGAATGGATACCTCTACAAGGCCCCTCTGAATATATAGATGTACATAAACACGGCCCTTTCTTGCTAAGCGATTGCCCCAAGCCTCACATATATTTTTATGTCTAAACTCCAGATGATGAAAAGCCATGAAAAAAAAAATGTTTCCTCAGTCAAGTGGATTTAATAGCTACGACGGAGCGCTAATATATTAGTCATCCTAAAATTCCCCATCGACTTCAGCGGCGCAGATGAGCTTTTTCTTGTGTCTTGAGGTCCACATAATGCTCGAAAAATTCAAACAAAGTGCTGGCAACAACGGGAAGCATGCTGAAAGCACAAATCAACAACAAAGGGATACAGTGGGGACTCTCTAATCCAAACCTCTAGGGAATGGAGGTATTTCAACCCAGTGAAATGTTCACTTGGATGAAACACTGAACAGTGGGGTAATTCATATTCAAAACATCAAACGAGTGCTCGCGCATATTCACAAGAGTCTGTTGCAGAGCCTAATTTGCAGTTGAAGAATCAACACGGAAATTTAAAGAATCTTTTGGAACTCATTTTCATTTTTTGGTGAACTGAACAGATTGCAGATGTCTTACACTTACACGTGTAAGGTTTCAATATGTTTTCCCGCTGACCAAGGTGTAGATTGTTTTCAATTGACACACAATTGAAAAAAATGTGTGCCAAAAAAAATACATCTGAAAAACTCAACATCAGCGCCTCTTTCCAGAAATCATGACCCGGTTACCGAAGACAATCCACAGACCTCGTCGTGAGCAGTTTCATGTAACTATTTTCTTTCCATATGACCGTGTAGGATGTGTGCACCTACTCATGAACGAGAGGCTCCTGCTTGTGATACAGTACATGTTAACATTAATGGCGTCCTCTTAGCAAGCTAAGTTAGCTTAGGAAGGCTAGCTGCCTCTCATCCAACAGTAGATGCATGTTTTCTTATGCGCAGAGATATGGAAGGAAAATCTAGATGGATAAATAGCATTACGGGTAAGGGGGCGAAAATATGTAGATTTTTATTTTGGGGTGAACCGTCCCTTTTAAAATGTCCATCACAGTTTCTAAGAGATTCCTCATGTCTTAATATGACGATTAAAATGTCTGTAGATTAATTTTCTTTTGATCAACTATCTGATTAACAGATGAATTGTTTCAGCATCTTTTCCTCATGTGAAAATAAATTATGCCACTCGCATCCACATGACCTTTTGTTTGTTACTACACTGAGTGTAAATTAGCAGACTGGATAGACAGCAACAAAACAACCTGCACCACCGGGGAGGAGACGTTGCAAGGTTGATGCTGATCGTGTACTTTCTGCAATGTTAACACGGTGTTTCGAAGGTAAAGCTGTTACCTTGCAAGCTCTGCTAGAGGCTGCAAACCGCGGCCAGGGACAGCAAAGCAGACGTCTGTGGAGAAAAGGTTTCTTAACCCTGGACGGGCAGTCGTTCAAGTTCAACTACAGGCTAAATTTACCCAAAAGGCCTCACGCAGCAGCACAGCGGACCCGGCCCACCTGGACTGTCGGAGGCCTGTGTTCCTCTGAGCATGTACACACTTACATTGTATCATCCCTTGAAGACCGAGGATGAGATGGGTCTACTACATGATTTTCGGCAGCACTCTTCAAAGACTGATACAGCCTTCCCATAGGCTGCTGAATAAAACATGAGGCGGGTGGGTTGTGTGTGTCTGTCTGTGTGTGTGTGAGTGTTTGTGTGTGTGTGTGTTGGGTGGGAGGGTGGTTTAGTGGGGGAAGAGGGAAAGAGGATGAGGGGATTCTTTAGACATCACTACTAGAGATACTGTACAACAGTCGATCCACGAATGCCTTTGATTTGACACACATCCTTACTGCCCTGCTGGGGTGTCGGGAAATTTCCGTCTTCCCTGATTCATGTGTTCTTCTTTGTCTTCTTGTTTGTGCTATGGTGCGTTTTTTTTTTGTTTTTTTTTGTCAGGATTGGAACTTGTTAACAAAATTAGTCCAGAAAGGAAATGAAAGTGTGCTCATTTGAGGAGGAGAAGGCAATGCAAATCTTGCCAGGTACCGAGATGTCCCAGATTTCACAGAGCACTATTTCCAACACACTGCTGCTGCTGCCTCTGCGTGACATCGTATTTGCTGAGCCTTGTCTTTTTAAGACAGCTTACACCGGATTTATTTGTTTCTTCTATTGACAGAACATTATATGTAGCCTTCCAATCAAAAAATGACAATATTTATCAATTAATAACATCATTGATTTCATTTATCAGAATGGTCACCAAGTAAAAAAGCAGGTTAAGTCTTATTAGTCTTAATATTCCAAGACGTCTTATTATAGTGTAGATTTAGTACTTTACAGGCTACATGATAAACCCTTTTCCATCTCTCAGTGCTTAGGTTAGGTATCATTTTAGTTTGTGATTAATTCTAATTTGATCAACTACTCACTGCAGCTTTAACTGTGAGATAATAATGCAGTTCACCAAAAAGCATCAGGATACAGACTCTATACATGAGTCACCACCTTTACTCTGGCTGACCCGACCGGCCCACCTGTGTCACATGTGTGGATTTTAGCCCTTTTATTTGCACTACACACGGCCTTTAAGCTGCCGTGCCACATCAATGACTGAAACTTACGCTGAGCTCATGAAAGCATTTACTGTACACACACCCAGTGTCTCATAGGTCTTTTCTGGGAAAAAATCCACCGGTGCACAGGAAGTGATACATGTTTTCTGCTATTAACAACATTGTTTGGAACTGGGTAGTCAGCAACAGCTACCACGACCGGACAGACAGGGAAAAAGAGCCGTAAAAACATCAGTTTGATCTCATGGAGAAACAACACTGCAACTACTGCTTAGCAGTGGAGATGTCCTCTCTGGAGCGTCACTTTAAATTTCATTCGACGTACTTTGACATCATCATACTAGAATTAATGTTTTGCTGTAGATCCTGAGTTGTGCCATCTTGACACCGAGTAATAAAAGCTTAAGACCTTAGAAGATTGGAAATACAGTGTCGATAATATCTTCATTAACTAACAGGGGATTGAAAAATAAAGCTCCTCCGAGACATGTCAGTCATCAGTGAACTTTGCTTTGTGCCACAAAATCTGGCGTCTGGGTTGGCTACCGATAGCGACGCTTGTTGAAGCTTGTACCCCGCTCTCCCTCGAGGACACGGCAATCACCATCGCAAAATTTAAGTTGTTTAGAATGCATGTACGCTGATGTTATCATCAAACTATGTTTACTGGGGAATAGAGACATTCATTTCATGCGCGATTTAGCCAGAAGATGATACAGTAGCTATTAACTAAGTCAGAATCAACATACTGTCCAAACAAATGTCCTCCAGAGGCAGTAATTTCCTGGAAACAGACAAGCCACGGCATTATCCTTGTGTGTGATATTAACCTACCACTTCCCCCCTTTCCTTAAAAGACAAGCTGTGCTTACACAGATCCACTTGGTTCTGCAAATTTATGAACTGCCTTCGGATACGACTGTGGAATGTCCAGAACATACTGTTACATGGCCCTAACTTTTATTACATAAGTCAGTAAGCTGATGCGTATCGGTAAGAAGCCGCTGTCATGTTCCTCTGAGCTGAACGCAGTGATGCCTTCTTCTGTTTATGTGGCGTCAATCGGCTCAGACACAACACAGACATTCATGGATAGAGAAGTCATAATATCCATCTTGGGAGCATGTTACCGCCCGACATGAATCTGGAAATGCTTGAGCAAATGTCAACAAATGAGTCTTAACTTCAATCACATTGCAGAGTGTACTTTACTGTCAGTATCGATTCTCTTAAATGAAATCTAGTAAGGTGGATCGTAAAAGGAGAATACATGTTATTATTGGCTCAAAGTCTGTAACTACTCAAATCTTTCAACTTGATAATCACATCTTTTGGCATCATGTGAGCATAGTTACATATCTGTACTGTTTGTTACACCTTTTTGTATACATACTGTATGTGTCTCACTCCTGTACATCTTTGTATATGTGCTGCTAATGCTGCTTATCATTTCTTTATCGTATTGTGTGCGACAAATATCACATTTTTAATGCTTTGTATGTATTTTATCTCACTTACATACGTTACCCGCCTTCAAATCTGGTTCACCAGATGTACGAGAACATGTTTGTTCGGTACAGACCCCAACAAAAAGTCACGAATGTAATCGTTTTTTCAGTGAAAAAGAAAACTGTGATGCAAAGGTGATCATGCTAATTTTGCTATTTGCTGATTTCATTATACAGTATGTACAGAAATGCTTTGTGAGCTATAAACCATTTTGACTTGACTTGTCAGTGTTTGCAGCATGTGGACAAAGAATATTATAGTATACTCTCATCCCATTAGGATCCAGTGTCATAAACTGTCAATATATGACCATGTCTAAATCAAACTATCATAATAAACATTGCACATCTGAAAACATAATGAAAACTTAAAACTGATATTTATAATATTCTGAATTAGCTGTTTTGTGTTAGAAAAACTCACATTTATATAACAGAGGACATTTCAAATACATATTCAACACCAGAAACTGCAGTATGCATGAGCAGAATTGGATTGATTTTGGCCGTGTTTAAACCATATCTTGGAATGAGCACTAATCCCAAATAGAAGGAGGAGATTAACAGATGGCTTTACCACAGTATGGAGGCCTATCTTAATGTCTTTTAATCAGAGCACTATGAGATGCTAGACTCATCTCGCAGATGCAGTCCACACAATGAGACAAGCTTAATCACATCAGACTTACAGTGTGTTCGTGCTGTCAATAAAAAAGCACCCGCAGCGATTTCAGTCCTCACTAAAGGGGCCTGAAAGTAATTCAGTATTCAGACCAACTGACAGCCAGCTACTCCTAAAAAGAAAAACTTTAGCCTCCCCGTGACAACATGGGAGCGATCTGTGGGATGAACATGGATCCTCGCTGCATCCACAGGGTTGGGCGAAGATGTGGGCTTCACTGTGGGTGGCCCCCATGGACCTGGGCTAATTGTTTCACATCACAGGCGAGCCGGTCTGAGATCAGACCACCGGCAGCTCTGATTCAGGCAGTTCAACAGCCAAACAGGGTATGCCAGGAAGCACTTACAGCGCACACTCCGCCTCGCGCTCACACACACGCACGAACACACACTACTCTTCATCCATCATACATGACCACAAGAGAATAGAATGAATTTCTTTTTCTCCATCCTATCTGAGTAAGCTGTCAATCCTCTGGTAAGCTGGTGGCTGTGGTTCCCTCAGTGACAATAAAATCGAGAGGTGGAATCGCTCCGTTTCAGTGTCCTGTTGGCTCAACACATGTACTTTAAATGTCAATATAAAAAAATGTTTGATACGACAATTATACTATGAGAAGAAGATACTCGACCTTTTAAAACTAAATATGCAGATTGAAGATGAGTTAAACATGGAGCTCGTTTTTAGGAGAAAGCTTTCTGGTGCCCAGCTGGGGGGCCAACGGAGGCCAGAAAAAACGATGTTCATCCAAAATAAAAGTGAAGAAATCACTGAAATTATTGTTGTTTTAAGAACAACAAAATATATCCTGTTTCATAATGAAAACCTCCTCTCCTACAAAAAAAGAATTGTAAAAAGCGCACTGGCCACACGGCCTGAAAATTACTTCTAGCAACTATTGGAGTGAACTTCCTCGCTGTGCCAGGACCTGCACATAAATCAGGATCTCAGAAAAGAAAGGAGAAGAAAAAGAGGGAGCTGGCAAGAGCTTTTGACCCAAATAATAATGCAATGACCAACTTTTTTCAGTCAGCTCAGAAAGCTGCCCACAGCGAGGCTGGAGAGGCGAACAATGGCAAGGAGGTTAACGTTATAGCTAGCAAAGAGATAGCAAAAGAGGGCATGTGTTACGTAGAAGAGAGAAGCTTGTGCATGCGCTGATATGAGCAAAGCAGATTTGTCCATTTTAATGGACCCACCCATTTCTGAAGAGTACACTTATCAAAAATGTAGTGTTGTACATGACGTGGTGTGTAAAAACTGTATAATTGATTGAAGGTTTTAACAAAAAATGTCATCTCGCACATTTGTCTTGATAGACCGTAATCTGCAACAGACACCACTGTGTAGTGGTTCACCACCTTTTTGATCGTGACCCTTTAAAACAATGCAATGTCAACCTGCAACCCCTCATCACTATTCCACAGACTGTCCATCCAATTCATGCTAAGAGTTATTTTATTTCCTAAGTCCAGAAGATGAAAGTATCAAAGAACTCAGAAGAGGAAAAAAGGCTACATTTAAGCAAAGTCTAAAAAAGTCAACATCATTTTGTAAGCTGAGTTTTGTGTGTTTTTTTGTTGTACCACTTTCTGTTGGATTTATCTTGTGACCCTTTTGTCGGTCCTGAACTCTGAGTTAGAAACATCTGATCTGTCATCAAAATCAAAAGTGCATCCGACAGCAGTTCTCAATGTTGACCTTTTGTCCAAGGTGCTGCAATTGTGGCAAAATAACACAAAGCTTAAAGAGCATTTTGGCGCTGTGCCTTTATTGGGCAGCTCGCGGCAGACAGCGACTGGAAACATGTCAAGAGAGATAAGACTGATAAGAAGACAAAGTTCTTCAGCCAAATTTTAAACTTTGGGGACTTTGCTTTGTATGGTTAGTGTTTTTCAGACCACTAGATGACCGGGAGGCCTCACACTCCTACTTTTTTGAAAAGAGCTGCTGCTGTGCGGTCGGACACAAAGAGGGCATGTGGGCAAACACAACAGGCAAATACATCAGCATACAGATCACTTTCTCCGCGAGCGCACGCTGCTCTCGGCCTGCAGTTCCCAGATCTGTCACTAGAAACAAGACTGGGAAATAACAAAATCCTCCCAGCGCACACAGGACTGTTAATCACCAGGCATCCCTCGCCTACTGCTTTTTCAAGGCCTGTTTGACTTAAAGTAAACATGTGCAGGAAATGTATTCAGTGGCTCCAAACATTTATATGGGGGCCTTGTGCTTCAAACAGTTTCATGGCCAGGACATCTTTCAAGAAGGTGCTTAGCGAGCCATTTGTTACACGCATGATAATAGGGCATGACAATGTATGGCATGCTATGAGGAGCGAGGCTGTGTCGCTGTTTGTTAAGCCTTTAGTTTGTGTACTCACTATCTGTATTGTTGATAGACAACGTGAGACGGTTGCTGGATCCCGATCTGATGAAAACCGAATGTCTGTGCATTGTAATACAGGGCTCGTGTGTTTTTTTTAAGCTCTTCTACTCTGACCTATTTCTCTGCTGAATGCATTTACTTGATACAGGTATGAAGGGGAAGACTGCAAAAAAAAGAAAAAACGGTTGTGAAACATCTAAAACACGAGCATCCAAAAGCTTTCGATGAATGCATGCGAGCATTATGGAAAATCATTTTTTTCCGAGTCGTCGGATAAGTGAGCTCTCATCTCGTCTTCCCCGTTTCTCCAATTTCATCTAAAAAGAATATCCTTTGTTAATCTGGTCTCAATGAGCACCGTTGTTAAGTGCTGCTCACTCCGCACTCCCAGCCAGTCATAATCCATTGTGTTGTTTGCCCCTCGCTTGGTGTACATTTCCATCGCAAATTCCAATGTGAACAGTCAATAACATGCACAGATGTGGCCATTGTAGAAGCCTTAGTTTTTAATTCAGAAGAATGTGGCATGGTGAACTACTACTGCACCCCAGGAAAACATTTGAAGCACAAGTTGTACTCTCTTCAGAGCAGGGATTATTTAAAGTTGTTGATTTCAAGTGTTTTTTCCACACTTAGATTCAAAAAAAGAACTCTCTGCAAGTATTAATGCTGGATAGATGGCGTATAAAAGCATTAAGGGGGGATTTTGCAATGGCTGCTGTTCTGCTTCATCCAATCATCATGAGTTGTGAAAAACATATTAACCTCAGGGTTGATAAAAACATGTGCGCCAGGACTTCATTTCCTCCTCACCATCTTGCTGCACTCATCAGTTTTATGTAGAACACACTACTCCAGAGTCAACATCAGTAAAAAAAAAAAAAATGAAACCGTACATGATAATGATGTTCCCTGACCTGTTTTAGACAGTCAATATAATCCATGATGTTGCCGTGTCTTGCCTCCCACCGTGTTCCACGGCAGCACCACGCTCGATATTACCGCCATAAATCATGGAAAATCTACTTTTCCTCCATGTGAAAGTCTTGATGAAGGCGAAAGCTAATACAATTGCATGACATGTAGCGGAGGCAATCCCGTGCGCCAGTTCCAGTGATGACAATAAATGAAGTGACAGAACAATCATCGCTGCCCTTTTATGGCTTTACTGGAAAAAAAAAAAAATATTACATTGTTTATTTTTCCATCCAACATCTCAAGCAAATCTACTGCGGGGACATCTGCAAGCTTTCACCCTGTTGACATTATATTGAGACTCTGCTTGGGAAATAATTCATCGTTGAGATGCTGAACTCCCTCATGCCCAATGAAAGAAAACAACAAAATAAATCTCGCATCTCTGCTGGCTGTGCCCTTAACAGATGCCATACAGGAAGTCGGTCCTATCAGCTCTCGCAGGCACACAGAAAGCCACGCTGTGTTCCCTGTGTCAGGTTCTGTGCAAGGCTGTGTCATTAAGGGAGCGAACTATACTGTCCTTTCTCAACATCCTTCACTAGAAGGATTCTCAAACTTTACAAAGTACACCTTGAAACTCCACACAGCCACAAAAGCTCTTTACTAAATACAGAGTGTTCAGAAACAGACACAACTTTCTTGTTAAGACACACTTTGAGAAACCTGTTCAATGGCAGGTGGCATCATCTAGAGAATATGTCAAATTCGCGTGACACACAAAGGAAACGGAGTTATCTGTACTGCAGAATGAGATAACGGTGCATATTAAATGGGTTAAACAAGCCACAGAAAGCATCTGCATCCCTCTGTCTGGATCAGCTGCGCTGTAGAGATGCTGACATGGTTTGCAGTAAATGCAAAACATCCCCATGGCCCAATGACCCCAAAACCATTTCCTTTGAATGGATTGCTTTGCAAGCGATGTGATCCTGTATCATCCCCATCTACTTCAAGGGGCCCTTTAATCAGCAAAATCAGGAACCTGGAGTTTGTTACTCTGATTTGAAAACATTTCCTGACTCTTCTTGGGTCATCTGATCTGGATTTGGTTGCCCTGCAGGCTTGGACAGGGCCCTCACTGTTTGTTTATTAAGATTCAAAGTATTTTTTTTCTTTATAATTCATGGAAAAACATTACATAATACATTAACACAGCAATCAAATGCCATGTAATCTTTAATGGTCTGAGTTTTGCTGTCGTGTAAGTTTGCTCATCATCGAAACTATCGCCATCCTCAACGTCATCACCATGATGATCATAATCACACCATATGTGTCATCGTCACCACAAGCTTTACTTATCAGCATCACGATCATCCATTCATTCATTCACCAAGACTCACCGCTATGCGTGTGGAGATCTTCTGCTCGCCCTCTGCGCCCTTCTGCTCCCCGTTGGCCCTGCTGTACTCTGGAGGTTGCTGGTTCGATCCCCGGCTGCCCTTCGCCTTCCGGTTCCCGGGCCCCTGGTGGACTATGTTGAGCAGGTGAAGCGTGTTCTCGTGCTCCCGGTCCGAGCTCTCGGCCTGACCCCTCTGGTAGCGGTTCTCGCAGGTGGAGTGGTGCCTCCTGCACAGCTCGATGCGGGCGCGCAGACGCTCCACGATGGCGTTGTGGAGCTGTGGCACCGCGGAGCCTCGAGAGGTGGCCACCACCGGCCCGCCGCCGACCCCGCCGGGCATAGCTCCTAAACCGACACCCAACATGGGTACGAATGCCCCTGCAGCAGACTGAGCAGGGGTCGCCTCTCCCATGCCCGCGGGTCCCCGACAAGTTTATGGAGACTGAGGTCCACTGAGCTAATAATGGACCACAGCACGGGCATGGAAGAACACAAGACGTGCGGACTCAGCTATGATCCCATGTGGAAGGAAAAACGCCTGTACTGCACGCACTAAGTCACTTGAGGGGGAAAAAGACGATGTAGCCTGTGATATTTACTGAGAAATGTGTCGCGCAGTTATCCTCTCATCTGACAGAAAATGTTATACTGACATAAAATATTAAAAAACGCGGAACTATAAAGTGAGATAAGGTCAGTGTAAACTCACACTATGCGCCACAGAGGCATCAAAAAGTCCCAATGTTACAGAATCTGATTAGTAATCTCTTCCTCCGGGGTGTTACTGTGTCAGCTTATAATTAAAACTGTAATGATTTACAAACAGGAGAGACTCCTGCGTTCACAGCTGGAATTAATCCGCTCTTGCTTAACGACTCGACCTCTGCTCGCGGATAAATTATATTCAGTATGAATCCCCCCGTCGGATGATTCAAAACCACGGCACGCACAACTTCAGTTCCATCGATGGGCACATCCCTGGCGCGTTGTCAGCGTACTTTATCTCAAATGTGCCACACTTATTTAATAGTCCCCCAAAAAACAGAGTAAGACTGCCAACTATAAAAATCAAAGTGAGCGAACGGTCGCCAAAATAGGAGAATCTACAAAACGCACAAATCCCCGCTAAACTTCAAGACTCACGGCATTTTTCTTTGGAAATTAGTCCTTTTTCTCTCTCTGTCTTTCTCTTTTCCATCCGGATAACGAGGATCTGGTTGCAAATTACAAGTCAGAAAGCACGCAGCCGAGGCGCAGGAAGCCGTTGCATAAACCGATTGAGATCCGTCTCACATAGTCCATTGACAATCGTTTGTCCGTGTGGTGCACCGAGGCAATAGCGGAACTACAATACACAGACCCTCATTGTATGAACATTCCTCCTTTGACATGATACACTCGTTTGGACGAAACGGGGTCCAAACGCACACTCTGGTGGAGCGAAGGGTGAACTGTCCTGCTGGGCATGGACCTCACCAGGAGGAGGAGGAGGAAGAAGAGGAGGAGGAGGAGGCAGGATGTCGTTAATGCTCATTAAATATAACACGAATGTTGAACTGGCAGACAGAAGTAGACGATTCAGATAATTTACACTTTCAAAGAATCGAATATTGTGATGGTGTAAGATATATCATGGATATTGTGGTTAAAGGGATATTCCGGTGTAAATTTAATCCATGGTCTAACACACCTTGACATGGTCTAACACATCCCCTCCCCCTCGAGAGGTCAAGTTTACTGACTGCTAGCTTAGCTAGTTTTAGCAACCTCAGAAAAGACCTGCACAAAAACCATACATTGCAGCTTATGTCTCCAACTAAAAACCGACATCAAAAAGCCACAAATAATGCTCAGAACAGCACCAAACTTCAGCAACAGTACATGTACAGTCCCAGCACACAGTACGAAGCCTCAAACTTCTGCTAGCTTAGCCGGATTTGTATCACAGCAAAACTCACCGTGCTTCTCCAGCAGCCTGCCTGTGTGGGGAAGCCCTGACGAGTCGATTACCGAGTACATGTACTGTTGCTGAAGTTTGGTGCTGTTCTGATCATTAATTGTGGCTATGAGTGGCTTTTTGATGGCGGTCTTTAGTTGGAGACATAAGCTGCAGTGTATTGTTATCGTGTGGTCTTTTCTGAGGTTGCTAAAACTAGCTAAGCTAGCGGTCAGCAAACTTGACCTCTCGAGGGGGAGTCTTACTCGGTGTCAAGGTGTGTTAGACCATGGATTAAACTTACACTGGAATATCCCTTTAAGACGTATTGTGTAGGCGCCTTAAAGGTTTCTTGTGTTTGACTAAAAGGCTGTAGAGGTTTCCATTTTTTTCTGTGGGGTTTATAGATTAACAGCAGCAGCAGCCATTCAGAACAAGTAACTAGAATCTAACACATGGTACAAACTCAGTTACATCTGAAGTCCTGTGAAACGTCGGCCACAGGGGGTCAATACAGCATCAGATATATTCATCTCAAAAGCTTGTCAGACAAACTATGAACCATTTGGTTGTGGTTGAGTGGCCTACTGACTAATTAACTAAGGTTCCTCAACTTAATAAAACTGTCACACCGAAAAAAAGACTGCAAAAATAAACCTCTTACTGGCACCGTCTGTTAAATTTAATGCTGCCATCGAGTCAGCATGACAATCAAGTTACACATTTAAAACGGTAAACACTTAGTCATTTACAACAAGGGCCCAATTATAAAAAATAAGGAAAAATTAAGGTTTTTCTTGCTTGCAATTTTTAATCTACCAATTGCACAGGTGCACACACTCACTGAAATGCTACTTTCTAGGTGATTATATTGCCTATTAATTGAGAGATTAATTGAGATATTTTGACTTGACAAACAAATCCATCCATCTTTCTGAAGGGACCAACAAGCAGACAAACTTACCAAATAACCTCTCAGAAGAGCTGATTGGCTGAGTCCTGACGTGCTCGTATACATGCTGTCCCCCTATTTTCTGCAAACTGAGGGCGCCGTTGTACCTGAAACCTGCTGCATGTGAACTGTGAACATTCTTAACACCTGGCTTTTCATTCATAAGTGAAATAAAATGAATATTCAGTGGCCCCAGTTTATACACCCTCTCAAGGTGATTCACTGTAACAGACATGCTTTCAAACATTCATCTCCTGATAATGTAAGGGTCACAGTTTGTTGTAGACTTACCCATCAATAAGTAGATGATTACTGAATTCCAGCTCAGCTCAGCACGCTAAGGGTTAAAGGTACAGACAGGCAATCGCACAGACATGCAGAGAGACAGGATGTATGTTTTCGTAAAAGCAGAAGGAAACTGCAGCAGCCAGAAGAAAACCGCACGAACACGGGGAGATTCTGCTCGGTCAACACACAAAGAGCCAAAGACGTGAGCAACACCGTCCTTCCTTGCACCCCTTTAAAAAGAAATAAACAATAATGATAATAGTAATGATAATAATAATTCTTATCATCATTACTATAATGGAGTAATGGAGGGTTAAACATCCTGCCCTGTGCTACTCTGACAGTGGAAGAAAGATTGGCTATTGTGGTCACCAACCTGTTGACTCTGCAGTTCAGGAATCTCTGACCACACTCAGACCTCTCTGCTGACCTGGAAGTGGGACTTGGCACACTTATCAGACACCAGAATCATTAGACTGACCCTCCTTGGCTTTTGATATTCTCGAGGCAGCCTGGCACTAACTACAGCTTAGCTTTTTATTTAATCATAGCCCCTGGTCACCCCCTGCTCGGTCCAAAAGAGTCACAAGATTATTATTATCACCAACAGCTGGGCATGACAACGGATGTTGTTCTAAATACAGCCTGCAGCAATACATAAGAACACATTAAAATCATTATTTATAGCAGGACAACTGCAGAAGACTCTGCTGGTAAATAAACGAGTAAAGATTGAAGTTTTAGTCATGTGGGCTTCAACTTCAATCATTTCACTGCAGTTTGGAGTTAAACATCTAAGAGCTCTGAAATGTAAAAATGATGTTGTATGTAAATCTAGAGCCCTGCAGATTTCAACATGCATAGTGGATCTTGTATTATCGTCACATGAAGTCTGTCAAAAGTCAACAGAATTTAATCCAGATATACTTCTATAGTGCAATGCTTGCAAAGATTTACTTTATTTAATTGATTTAATTTTGGAAGGATGTCCTTCTGGATCAGAATAATTAATAATGAGGATTAATCCATGATACATGAGGGCCGGTATCACTATTACTGATATCTATTGGTCGGAAAATTTTGTCTGCAGAATCATTCTACATCTTATTTTTTCAGCTGCCCCTCTGAGTGAGTTAGTCAAGTAATCTGTCGTGAGGGTCTCGGCTGACGAAAACATTCAATCTGATGAGTCATTTTTATTTTTCATTTAGGGGAAATGGCATATTAGTCACTGGTCATTACTGGAAAATGATACATGTACAAGTACATGTGTTAAGAGATCATGGAGGAACCAATTCTTTTCTCTAGACACATATGTTTAACAATAAAATATTTAATGGATAACTTTCTGAATTAAGTAAGAACAAAATTGTGGGGAGGCCGGTGCATATTTGTAAGTGTTTGGTATGAAAAGAAGAAGAAATATAAGGCGTAAGTATTGATCACACCACATGGATGTGTATCAGCTTTCATAAACCCTCTTCAGTAAACTGTCATCTTATACTGTATCGATGCAAATGAATGCAGCTGCTGTCCTTCACAACAGGGGGCAGCAGACATTCAACTTTTGTGCATTACAGCACCAATTAAGAATGTGTGGGCGAGTGGTGGTGCCGCCGGCTGCCAGAAAAAACAGGGTTTTTGGTTTATATTCAAAGAGGAACCTTAGCACCGAACTTTCACTTCTTGATTTATTCTATGTCCACAGTTTAAGTCTACCATAATACAGGAATAACAAAGTCTTGTATTCTTGCGTATCCCAAATGAACTGTACCACATTACCATCAGACTGGCATCGTTTGTCATATTGCTTCACAAAATCAAGACAGTTTGCATACATCAATGTTAGTAAAGAGAAGGTTTCCTTGTTTGGTTGTTGTTGTTGTTGTTTTTTTTCCTTTTTTTTTTTTTTTACATTTATCAACTGCAAAATGCACAATAAATTAATAAATTAACACACAAGCAATCGGCAAATGCTTTACAGTAGTAGCAATAACAGTGGTTAAAAAAAAAAGATCTCTACTAGTACAGTACGTCAACCCAGTGACAGTCTGACAGTAGATCTGAGCAGTGTTTTCAATCTCGCCCAGTCAGGCTGTCATTTAACATACTAAAACTCACAATCTACCACAACACAGACAAAGCTCTTCTGCTTACAACGGGTCTCTCTAGATAATAAATTACACATCCGTTTCACTTCAGAGACCGACAGGGAGACAGGCGTTTTCTTCAGTCTTTGCTTTTTCTCTCTCGCGCGTCGTGAATCACAGTTCGCCCGGGAAGGGCTTTGCCAGTGCAACTCAAAAAACTGCCAGGCTCCCCCATTTCATGTACAGATCATAAAATTTGGAATTTAAAAAAAAAAAGGAATAACATACACACTGTCACAAACTTAGCTTAATTTAGCCTGGCCCCCCCATCCATGTGAATATCACTTGCTTACACTTATCAGTAGAAAATAATGATAAAAAGAATACAAAAAGCAGTAAAAATGGTAGAAAAACATTAAGAAGTAAATCTTAATGAAATAATCAATAATACCATCCAGCACTGCGTGGCCAGACTGTTCATATTACGATCTAACAAGGGTTCACCCTTCAGTGGTTCCAGCCCACAATTAAATACTGGACTTAAGTTGAACTCAAAACTGATCATTCAGCTGTCCTACATATAATATGGCTCTTGCTTGAATAATATTGTGAATAATGAAATTTCTCCAAGGCAAAATTTACAGTCAAATGAAAATATAAGGCAAATTAACAAAAAATAGAAGAGTTTAGGAAATTAAGAAAACATTCTTTCCTCGACTATTTTTTTTTAAGTGACTGTGATCACCGGCAAATCTTCATCGTGGCAGGTTGCCTTTTACAAGAAAAGCACAATGTTACATTACTGTAGTGCACTTTTTTTGTGTGTGTCCCAGACAAGTGCATCCAATTTCTAACAGTCAACAAGATGCACTGCAAATATGTCATTCTATTAATAATTTACATACGGAAAACAATTACTCTTCAGAGACGGAGGCTGTAGCTGTAGTGTGTGGAGTTATCAAAGACCGGAGACGTACGTCAGTGAATGGTTGAATTCCAGAAAACATAAATATGCCATTCTCCTTCTGCTTAGCTTGTATTTATGGTCTCTGGAGAGACGGAGAGAAAGAGGGAGGATATCTGAACTCCTTGGAAAGAACGCCTTCTGCTTTATTTTTACTCCCTTCGACTAAAATCGTATTTTTTGGTCAGTGCACATTTACAATGAAATGTATTAGGATATAACCTGAAGTGAAGTGACCACTGAAGTCAAACCTACGTAGATACAAGATGCTTCGTCGTCTCGCCTGTCTCGTTTTTTCTTCATTCTGTACATTTGGACGTCTTTGTACCTGCATTGAAATAATCGACCTGCCAACCAGCGCGACGGCTTTTTAAACACGGTTTGGGCTCCTTTTTAACTGAAACTGAGGCAACATCCGTGTACAGTTATCATCAGGGCTTCTGACACAGGCCTTTACACATTTGTATGGCTGTATTTTCCCCTCCTCCTCCTCCTCCTCCTCCTCCTCCTCTCACCAGACATGCACTGCTAAGCTGAAATGATTGCCCGCAGTGAAAATAATCTCTTCACTGCTTCTGCAAGACTCAGCACAAATGATAGATTGAAGTGAAAAGAGAGAGTCCGCCTGCATGCCAAAATTGGAGTGCATCTTGGCATTCCTGAGATCAGTAAGCATACTCTGACAGTATATTAATATGGTTATCGACCAGTTAGCCTCTGCTGCTCTTTTAAACAGCAGCAATCTGGTAAATTGCTCGCGAGATGCAAATAAAAAATGTTGCGGAGGGGGGTGTTTGTGTGAGACAGCTTTGATGAAACACTCGCAGTTTCTAAAAGGATGGATTAATGAGTACGGATGATATTTTCATACACATTATTAATTGTCCAAACACTGTTATAACAGTCGGCGTGACGAGCTTTGGCAGGGCGCTGCGCCTGCATGGCCTGATATCCTGCGTGTTAGCAGTGCACTGCAGTAGAAATCATCACAGAGAACAGGCATTAGATAGGTTATGGCTTATTGTCCAAAGATTTCAGCCTTAAACAAGCCCAGCCAGTATTCATAGTAATGATAGAAACATGATACTGGAGATGCTTGGCTTAAGATTGGAATTTTCTTTTTTTTCTCCCAGCTCAGTGTCAGGACTTGACCCCCTTGGCGGGTTCGGTAGACTGCCGCACGTCGGTCCACTCCTGCATGGTGCTTTGCAGGGCCTGGGTCTTCTCTTTGTCGACTTGCACATAGTCCACCTTCTCGTCGGAGGTCACGGAGGATGTTGAGGGCTGTGGAACGATAAACAAGGCAGGAGAGGTGAGCCTCGGGCCTGAGGGCAGACTGCGCCGTGCGAGAAATAAGAACAAGTGCTAGTACAAATCAACTCTACAGTTTCATCTGTTTACTTTTCTGTGCGGGCTGGGCGACCCGGGCTGGAAGTCCAGTGCCAGGTAGTCCACGTTGCCGCACTTCCTGGGGGCCGGGCTGCTGGTGCCACTCACGGCTGGGGAGGTAGACGCTGGGTTCTGCTAATGGGGACAGGAGGGAGGTTTCACTCACACAGGGCGCAGGCTAGTAAGCGTAGCACGCAAACAAGTGGATCATTAAAACAAAGAACACAATGTGCCCCCCCCCCCTCCTCTCCCCTCCAGCTATTGGGACTCACCATAGCCACATAATTCTCCTCGCTGTCTGCAGAGTCGGTGCTGGTGATGCTTTGTGTAGAAATGGGTCGACAGTGCTGGGAGGACATGGAGTTCATAGCGGGCCTGAAGCAAAGCAGACAGGACTGTGAGTGCCTCTACCTTCTGACCTCGGGCGGAAACAAAATACAGCACCAATCTGCACCATCAAACTGCGTCTGTATGTGTGTGTGTGTGTGTGTGGGCGAGTGACCTTGGATAACCTATCCTGAGTGATTTATATGAGACTCACATGGGCCGTGTCCAGGACATGGTGACTGGGCTCTTAAATGGCAACTCATCAATGATCCCATTGTTCTTCAAATCAAGAGGTGTTGGCTTCGCTGTGGAGAACAAGACCAGACACTGTTAACAAAACTCATTGTCTTGGGTAAACACAATTAACAATGCAGACTTGGTAGGTGATTTGACGCCAAAAATGGCAATTAAAAGAAATGACAACCGACGCTTTCGCATCAGTGAGAACCTCGCTGTCAAGAACTCACATTTCCTGTTAGGTTTGAGGTTGCGGTTGATGGGTGGTGGTGTGACATCACTGAGACGGCTGGGCCGGTGACACAGGGAGGCACTGCTCCCCTTACGGGCAGGTAACGTTGCGGAGAATCCTGGGAAATCAAAGTGATGGGGCCCAGGGCTCATAGGGATGTAGATATTCTTAGGACTGTCAGCCTGGGCGGCGCTGAGCGGCGACGAGCCAGGATTCATGGGCACATAGTTGTCATCCGAGTTTCCGCTGTCTGAGCGAGTCAGAGGGGCTTTGGTTCTCTGGTGTCAGAGAGAGACAGACGGCACATGACTCTCTTTGACTCGCTAGGCTCAGCACTGCAGGAAAACTACGACACTAAATCGGAGTAAAGATAGTAGAAATGCATTTTGCACTCCGAGGGGCCGAGTGCAGTTAAACGGAGAGAGTGACTCACCAGGTAAGAGCTGAAGCCATCGTTGACAGACTCCACGGACTGGCCTGAGTTGTTGAAATGGATGGGACGGTGATGGCTGTTAGTTTCAAAGGAGGAGCCTGTGGAGAGAGTGGAGGAACGAAATCAATATTTACCACTGCCATAAACTCTAAAAGGAAAAAAAAAAGTGAAATAGCACACAATGACGAAGCCGCATGAGTCAAATATTGTACAATAATCACAGCAACGGAGGAAGATTCTGACAAAACGTGTGACATTTCGAGGAGTAAACTCGTGTTTCTAATGAAACAAACAGAACTCGAGTGACATTTCATTAAATGCTTCACTGGGTTATAATTACTCTGTGCAGCACAGGTGTGTGAACAGCCTGTAGCCTCGCTAACAAGGGTCACAGGTCGATTCTTGTCACCAGCTATACGAGGCCTGAGCACGGGCTTGGCAAAGCAGAGAACACAGCATAATAAGAGGCAGTGCATTGTGTCTGCAAGTGTTTTTTTTCTTTCATTGCTTATCAGCCTGGAACGAGGCATTCTGGAGCAGGCTGTACGGCTTGAATTTCATTAGCGTCTCAACAGAACAGTGTCTGCTAGACTGGCCCGTTTGTTTCTGCTCAGCTGCTTCTCGGTCGAACGAGAGATAGAGGAAGAGGGAAAAAGAGTGAGAGAGAGAGAGAGAGAGAGAGAGGGGGGAGGAGGAAGAGGAAGCACAAAGTCATCGCAGTACCACGAGAGAATGGACCGATCAAGTCAGACGCGCATTTTGAAATAACAGGAAACAGGTGAAACGTGTGATTTTAAAAAAAGATCTTTATGAGTCAGCTGAGGTTGAGATGAGAAGCGCTGGAGACGTATTAGCAGAGCAGATAAGCACTAATTGAATTCGGTGTACCTCTGTGCAGCCTGATGTTCTCCACAGCGGGGAGAGTATTCCTGCGTGGGATGACCGACACTGCGGACGTCACCTCTCCGTTCTGGCTTCCTGCGGAGTGGGGACTCCCCCACTGGCCCTCCGACTGGCTGGGTTTAGGGGGCCTGGGAGGAGGAGCGCAGGAGGACTCGGAGCTGGAGTGCGTCAAGGCATTGTGATTCTTATCAAACGTCCGGGGGATCTGGTAGAAGGAGCCGGGTGTTGTGGGAAGGTCATAATTGTCAGTGGGACGCTCGTTGCTGTGCATGGTGGCGAGGGCGTTGCAGGGCGTTTTGAAGGTGTACACCTCCTCGTTCTCCAGCTCGGCGTCGCCCAGGCCGCCGAGAGTGGGCGCCTCGGAGCTGTAGCCCCGCGGGAGCACGTAGCAGGCCTCCTGGGGGGAGTCGTCGCCGTGCCCCGGCAGCTGGTGCTTTCCCGGCTTCGGCAGGCTGTAGAAGCCGTGCAGCTGGGCGCCCATGCCGTTCAGACAGTGCGAGAAGCCGTGCGAGAGTTTCTGCACTGCAGAGTCACTCCCCACAAACAGGTTGCTTCGTGTGGCCTGGGAGAAACTGGCACTCCTGCAACATGAGCAAAGACACACACACACACTCAGTATTTATTGTGCACACATTCTGCATCCTCTCTTGTCTAAATCCTCTCTTGAAAACAGAATACTGTCTCATCAAAATAATTTTACTTGTCAATTTCAGTGTAATTACCCAAATAGCCACTAGATGGCACTGTAGCACTTCAGAGGAAGCGCCACACGTCTACAAAACGGATCTGGCCACCAGGGCCTGAGCACCTTTCTGCAGCGATTGGATATGTATTCAGTTTCTGTATCTCTAATGTTTCCTTGAAAAAAAGCTGATTTGTTTATGTGTTTGCAGAATGTTGTCAGGGAGAGAACATCCATGTTCAGGAGGAGAACGCCGACTTTCCCACAGTTTCTCGGCTCTGGTCAGGCACCCTCGGGACATGCCTCATTTATTCTGGCTCCTTTGTAGAGCTTGACCTTGAGTGCCAACTAGAGCAGCCCTACAAGCTTAGACATTTCTAGCCAGTTAGCTGACCAATGGTCCGGCGTAGTTGGCCAATGCAACGATAAGATTTTCTCACCGAGCCGTTTCTTCATGTCCGTACTAATCTCTTTTAAGGTTCCGTGACTTTCTGTCGGCTACGCTGCAGGTTTCTAATGGTTCTGTTCAATCTTGATTATGAATGCAAAAAAATTTTTAAATGACTAATGCATCAAAGTAATACAATTAATATTGGCAGAACACTTTGCTCCCTGACTCCATTGCATACTGTGTTTCATCAATTCTTCTTCTGTCTCCCCAAGATTTCAATCACCAATCAATCAATCATTTTGTTAATCACTCTGCCTTCCATCGTTGTGGCTGCACGGGGGCTTTTTGTGTAGATTACATTGGTCATCAGACGATTGGAGTCTCGCTCTGACGTGAATCAGATCCCACCACCAGATGCCTGTCTTAATTAGCAGGCCCACGGCGCAGAAGCCGGCGAGGGAGCGACGGAAATCTCCGCATAAAGCTGATGAGATGGATTGTGAGGTTTGATTTCCGGGGTTTCGCAGAGGTCCAACGTAGCAGATTTATGTGCAAAATCGTGCGGCTGAGAGGGCAGTTCTTACGCCGCGCGAGTCCAAACCTATAGGGGTGATGAATTGCAGCCTCAAACCTCATTGATCATCTACCGTGCCGGGCTATCTGCTGAATGGCATCATTATTAAAGCCGCCTTTTGACTCTTGGAAGCAGGCATGATGGCTGCGGGAGGCGAGGTGAATGTTAATGCAAACCTCAGGAGCTCGTTTAACATAAACGCTTGGTCCTTTGTTTTTCCAGCTTAGCATAAAGCTGAGATAGGCAGGCACGTCCACATACAGCTGCTCAGGTATTCACACCTCCTAGACTTGTGCATATTGTGTTGTCAAAGTGTGTTTAAATAATTATCAGTATTGCTAAATCCACATCAAAAAGATTGTGTGATATTTTATCATTTTGAATCAATCATGTTGGTTTAACCATTTTCTCAGGCTCCTGGACTCGGACTTACCTGTCATACTCACAGAAACATTTGTCGAAGATGATCTATCACTCATTTGAGACTGTTTTAGTTTGAATATTCACTTCAGTTTATTGGCACTTCCTCAATCAGATGCACTATAATCTTTCTTTATCGTGCACATGTACGTACACACAAGGCAGTTGGATAACCCCCAACAGTAGTTCTAGCTGTTGGGGGCTTCTAAACTGAGGAAGTGCTGTAAACCTGTATGTTGACCTGCATTAAGGGATAACAGGAAACTGACACAGGACGCTCGAGGGTCGTGACCTTTACCGTGCGCTCTCTGTCTTCCTGCTCATGCACTGGTGGAGGAGGAGGTAGTCCTGGGGCGCGCTGTTGGACAGGGAGCTGTGGTGCGTGTGGCGCACCGGCTCGTCGAAGGTGAAGAGGACGGGCTGGCTGGAGTGGATGGGGGCGGAGGGCTTGCGCTCGCCGGTCAGAGGAGCCATCGAGCCGGTGACATCTGCTCCGACCGAGCGGGGCATATGGTGTAACCTGCCATCTGCGGACAGAAGGAATCAGAGTTATTGATTGTTTAACCCACAAAATGTTTTTTTCTTTTTTTTTCAAACCATTTTCAAATCTTGAAAACTAAAAATCGGTTTTCTGCAGATTGGACACGCTGTGCAATCTAACGCTACAGAAAGTAGCAATCACACAAATGCTAATCCCTAAAACATTTTCCATTTGTTGTCTCAGTCCTTGAAGTCAGAGGGCAGCGTGTAATTCATTTGATGGTTTTTAAGCCTTTGCATGACCTTGCCTTGCGTGGAGTCTTGTATTCAGGAGCTTTCTGTCTGCTCGCTAATCAATAGAAAAGAGGGATCTGTCTCGAGGGAGAAGAGAAAACAGTATCCTTCTGCCTTTTTTTTTAGCTGCAGGGTACAAAGCAGTTCACCAGCACATGATCCAAGTTATCCTTTTCGGCCAGGATCAATGTGCTTTGTTTGATTGTATTGAGCTGACCATTGTTTTGAACACCGGCACGGTCCTGCAGCCTTAATTTTTCCGTGTGACATCCCTGATATCTGCATTGAAAAGGCTACGAGGCAAAGACATATCTGAGATGGGGATGCTGCAAATAGACGTGGCACGGGGCCAAAATGAGGAGGCGCAAACCGAGCTGTAGGAGTAGAGAGTGGGCGGCCCACTGATCCATCGACCCATGTTGTGTGCAACACTAGCTGATGGGAGAGAGGCACAAAACCTCCATCAATCAGCCTCGACTGATAATCTCTATATTTCACAGAACAGTAAAGGGAAGGTTTTGTGTGAGATTATTTAAGAAAAATGAGATAATCATTTACATCTGCAGTTTGAAATAGCTTTATTTTAATAGTGGATGAATGAATGGAAAATTTTGGATTAATCAAGTAAGATTAAGAGACTAAGGTGAAGATATTCAATTGACAAGAATATAATATGCATTTTAGTTTGAATAAATGACTTAAACACTGTATTTTATTATCATTACACTTTTTAGATTATCAAAATTTGTGATTTTCTATCAAGCAACTAAACTATTAATCATTTACTTCAGCTCTAATTCAAACCTAAAGCAGCTTCCCGCTCTTCACTTTCTCTAACAGATGCTACAATTGCAACAATTAGTTGACTAATCGATTAGATGATTTATCGATCAGTCTATCGGCTGAAAAAATTATTGTCCACTGTTTTCATTAACAACAAATAGCCGAAATAATTTTTGCAAGATGGCAGAGAAGGCTGTTTTCAGCCTCTCAGTTATGGAGATTTCCTGATTTCCTTTGTTTTATACCATATCATGCTGAATGTCTTTGTGTTTTGGACTGACAGTCCAAGACGTTTGAAGAACTTTGAGGAACTGGGTTGGACATTTGTCACTATTTTCTCACATTTTATAGACCAAACAATTTATCGATTAATCTAGAAAATAATCGGCAGATTAACCGACGATGGAAATAATTGATATTTGCAGCCGTAACAGACACACAAGGATTTCGCTCATTCACCACCCTTCTCCTCCTCATCCTTTGTCGGACCTTTACAAAGCATGTTATGGATCAAACTGCCCTTTAAGAAGAGGGCGACGTTCTGTGAGTCACGATGTGAGCTGGCCATACAGACGGGACCACAGCCACTGGGAAAAACAGAAAACACAAATGTGGTGTGTGAGCATGTGTGTATGCATGAGGGATGGTTTGGAGGGCGGAGGGGGGGGTTCTGGAGCCCGGCGAGCTGAATGAGGTCACATCCATGCCTGAGGGGAAAAAAGGCCTCTGCTGTGGGGTCTCCAGGCCAGTGGACATCAGTGAGATGCTCATGCCCACAGCCACACAGGCAGGGACTCCCCCCAACCAGCCTCAATTACACCATTGTTCTGAGCCATTCCACTCTCCCTAGGCTGGTTAGGCATCATCTCCTTTCTCCACAAAAAGCTTTGTAAAAGCTTTCATCCAGTGCGGTGAGTACTAGGCCCACTAACATGGGTAGATATATTGATTTGTTGTAGAAAGACAGTTCACTCCCCTCCACCCCTCCTGCCGCCGCCAGAGAGGAGAGCTGCATGGAAAAACACATGCAGGCCTGGTGATCAAACCGCCGAGGACACGACGAAAACTTCAAAAGCAACGAGTAAAATGTAATCTCATTAATGTGTTATGTTTTTCTGTGTGCCCCGGATAATTTTTTGATTAACTGCCGCACATGACTGTCAGAAGAATCAGGAGGAGCGGAAAGACGGCCGGTCCGGCCCGCTGATGGAAGAGCCTCCATGGCTCATCACTGACACTAATGGGTCTGATGATGTATGTCACCGCTGGGAAGCGATTCCATCAAGTCAGGAGAACCACAACACAGAACTAGAGAAAAGAGCAGAAAATAAAAAAAAAGCTGAAACCCTGAGGTGCTTCTAGTTATACTAGCTCCCCCGGCTAATGTACTGTGACACTCAGTGTAAGGTGCTAAAATGTTTATTAACCAAAGAGAGAAGTTATTTATCATACCACATCTCAGAAAGAAGAAACTGGGAGGGAGTTTTTGAACCCGACGTCATTACCAGAAACAGTTTTCTCAAAGACTGATCTGAAGCTTCCAACATCAAACAAGCCAGTTTAAAAGAGACAAAGCGTTTTTCCCACGACATTCCTCGGCTTGAAACAAACATCAGACCGTCAACAGCGTTGCATTAAAAAGACCCCTTTTTTGCTTGGTGAACGACATATGGCCATACTGGGTCAAAGAGCTCCTAAGTTCATGAGCAATTTTCCAATTACGCTCCATAATACATCACCTACTGTCTCATCTGCTCTGTGGCTATAATCTAATAGAAGCCGGCTGCTGGTCTCAGGGGGCCAAAATTAGAACCCTGCTGGATCACCGAGGACAAGAACGTCTTTGTAGGGTGCTCATTTCCTCCCGGTCCGGCTAGAATTAGACGAGGACATATGATAATCTAATCTGATCTGAAATGAGATATATAAATAGAAAATACCACTGACCTATTGAATCGAAGGGCGTCTGATGGAAACATAAAGGAAGAGGAAGTGTTTGGATCGCAGCGGTTGCGGGGCTTTTTCACCGGGAGTGCAATCATCCCTTAAATATTCCAAGAAAGATAACCATCTAAGGCGCACGCCGTCCACCTCGCTTCAATTCGAGTACAAGAAAAATGTAATTTCCTTAATGGTTTCATATGAGATTGGACTTCAAAATATAGCCTCGGGCCTGAGACAGCTGGAATGAGTGTTGCATATTAACCCCAGATACGCAGGGTGGCCTGGCGATGGGGGAGGCCATCTCGTGACGCAAAGGTCAGGCAATAGGTTTGATGGGTGCCCTTGAAAAAGACCTCTACCTGCTCATTTAGTGTGAGTGTCAACTTGAAAAGAGCACCAGCTAAATAACTCAAATAATAAACTGGTTTTTCACTTCTGATTCCAAGGATAAAGATGCATTACTTGTAGTCCAGCACGGATCTGCTGGATCAGTGGCTCTTTAAAGCAACACCGAGTCCCAGAAGGCCACATAGTGGGTCCATTTGCATGTGTGGTTAGCGGGGGGTTGGGAAGCTTTCCATGAGAGTGACATAACTGGATAGAGAAGATGCTAGCTGCAGCAGAGATGGGTTAGGTAGGCACTGAGGAGAGCTGTTAGCACTGAGAGAGCATGACACTCAACAGGAAGAGGGAAAATGGTGTCCTCGCTCTGCTACTTAGTCTGAAGTGAACAAAGTGACATGGCTGTCTCCTTCTCCCTTGAAAAACAGCTCAGAGGAGTATTAAGCGGAGCAGACACACAGGAGCATTCCCTGATCACATTACTCCCCCTGTGCCTGCCTGCTCTGCAGCGTCATGTGATCACCGCCCCTCGACCACACTGCGACATCAATTTGCCTCAAAACACTGGACGGATCAATCACCTAAAAGGTCCAATGAATCAGAGTCGGGGTTAAGTCTGAAACGGCGGCTCATTTTCAATGCTGCGACTTCATTTCTGCAAAGCACCGGGCGGATAAACACTGTAACTGTGCAACAGTAGGGTGGACGCAGATGAGGAGTCGAGACGACTGCGGTGGAGGCTGAGTGTTGGTTTTCGTTCTGTCATTGGAAAAAATGCTAGGCTTACCTGGAAAGGGCTGCGCAGCTGACTGCAGCCAACAAAGCCAAAAAAAAAGGATAATCTGCTCTGACAATACGGTGCGATACAAAATGGGAATATAGTGTGGAAACACAGAAGTCGGGACGAATGGAGAATGTGATTCTCTTCATTTGCAATCAACACTAGTGATCTAGTCATGATGCATACAATCACTCCAATAAACCTATAAGTGCCTTTTTTTATCTTCAGCGGTCTCTGCATGCAGCCTGGTAGTTCAGTTGGCCTACGAAAGAACCAAAGTTAACTTTTCCTAGCTTGCGCTGAGACAACAATGTTCAAATCCACAGAATACATCATTTTATTCAAGGTATGTTTCATTTGGTCGCTGTCACTATAACTTCTGGGACAGAGTCAGAGAGTGAAGAAGGAAGCAGTGATATCCTTTACTTTAAGTCTTATTTTCAGTATATTTAACCCCAAGATTAAAAAAGAGGCAGCAGTAACGTCCTTAATGACAAAAAGCAGTATTACATTTTGCGAGTCCTGCAGACAGGCAGCCATGCTGCGGATCGGTAAACAGCTGCCCACATAAACGTCTTTGCATCCAAACATTTACATGGAATATCTGTGCACTACTGTACAGAGGAGGCAGCTCTGCACTAACAGTACCAGCCTACCAATTACAGTGAATGTAATAGTGTGACGGAGGAGGGAGATCTCTCTGCGTGACAGAAGGAAGATTATACTCCAAATTGCTGATTACAGCTGGAGACCGGTCTAAACATCTACCTACAGCAGCCGAACTGCGTACAAACAGTTGGCTGAGGGGAAAATCTCATTCCAAAACAGTCCATTTGCAGTTTCCATGTGAATATAGGCTGGGTGGCAGCCACCAATTAGAGTGATTGGCTCAGCCACATGCCAGCGCTGAACCTGTCATCCGAACAACTGAGCTGATGCCAGCTTATATGAAAAACAGCTACACATGCATTCAGAAGCAGAATTCAGGTTTGATATCAAATAGAGACACAGTACGAGCGGTAACGTGTGTGGCATAAAATCCTCGAAACCAGATACTGGACTGCATTTTCAAAGTTTATCTGATTCTACATAATACATTTGTTTATAAAAGGACATGAAAATCTAAAAAAATAGATCGATATTCCAGTGGTGCAAAGTAACTACATACATTTACTCAAACGCTGTACTTAAGTACAACACAACAACTTTGACAATACAACATTTTCTGCTCATCTACACTTACAATGCTATAGTACAGTTCAGAGGTAAATATTGTACTTTTCACTCCACTAGATTTGTACAGCACATAATCAACAAATATATTATGATGTATTATTATAAAGATAAACTCTACTGATCCCCGTAATAAGGAGTTAAACCAATTACACCTGCTTCAACAAGAAACTGATGCATCAGTAATGCATAATGAGTAATTTTTGCACTTTAAGTATATTTTGAAGCTAATACTTACTAGTATTTTTACACTTTGGTATTGCTTCTTTTACTTAAATACATGTTTTGCTTTGATTCTTTGATTCCTCTCATTTAGTGAAATTCCTCTCCTGTCAAAGGAAGTTTATGTGTCGCAAACTGTGGTCACATTTTAACTGACTGTTCTCGTCAGCGCAGCTACCACTGAAGAGAAAAGCAAACAGTGGCCACGACTTTACTATCTCGCACGTAGGTTCCTCTTTAATCATTGTTGGTAAGTCGCGATTTCAGCACAAATGTCTGGCTTTCTTATGTAAGAATGAGTAAATGGGGAAGTCTTGACTGCGCTTCACTGTTTCCTCGACATTTTCATTGTTTTGGAGCCCTCGATGGCGAGACCGAGATCTCTATGACGCTGATTGATTTCGCCCAGACACATTTTTAAGCGTTACTGAGACGTACATCTGCAGTCAACAAATCATCAATCTGGCTGCGCACGGAGGGTTTAATGCGAACCCACTGTGAGAGATTTTGTTGAATAAATCTAATCTGTTTTCAGTGCCTATATGACAAAAAACTGCTGAGGCTGCTGTTGGAAATGCTGATTTAATAGTTATTCTTCTTATTTTCCATTTCTCACTGTCTTAAGGCCAACAGTTAAAGTGAAAAACAATACCGACTTTAGATTTTTTTTCCCCAAGAGACAGCCAGGGAAACAGACAAAATGAAGAGGAGGAAGAACAAAACAGAGCGGGAGCCGCCATGCAAAAGAGGGAACATAGAAAAAAACAAAAAACGACAACAACAAAAAAAAAAGAGGACTGCTGACAAGTCAAAACCTCATGCCTTGGTTGAGATTATCCTTGTCTCGGAGTTCAAACAGCTGGGAGAGAGCAGAACAAAGGCCGTGATTGACGAGATGATGTTCCATTCATTAGATTGTGCTCGGGGGTGGGTCTCCCTGGGTGCAGACACACGCCACACACCCAGCCATCAGTGTCTGATAACAACAGCGCTAACACCCAACAACAGATTGTGAGAGCTAGGAAAAACCTAAAGCTCGGTGAGTACGTGATTGTATGAGAAAATGATCAGACGTGCTATAATGGTTAGTTACTAACCAAACTGCTGTCCAGTTTCACTTGTAAAGACTAAACCTGAACAAGATCCATCTCAGTTCTGTAGGATTTCTTCATCGCTGCAGACAGAAATCTCGCCACGCTTCTTTGATGATTTCAATGATTGACGTGCACATTGTATCCTCAAGTCTCGGGTCTCCAGCGATGCATCAGACGCTGCTAGTCGTACTGTGAGATGCATGGCCGCGGCAGCAACAGCGAAGCGTTCTTAGACAGCTCTGTGGCAGCAGAAACCTGACCTTCCAGTGCCACGGAGTCTCATTATTTCAACAAAAATCAATGCAGACGAAGGGCACTTTGGGAAGGGAGAGGGCGGCTGTGCATGTGTGGAGAGAGTCAGAAGCCAAAGTGGAGGGAATGTGTATATTTGTATCCACTAAATGTGCATGTCAGTAAATATACATATGTTGTGCATTACTGATGCTTGTTTGCTTTTTTTGTTCCTTGAATAAAACCAAAAAGATCTGTGAAAACAGGTCCTCAGAAACAGATTTAATTATATTTGCCCAGAATTTTACATAACCTCCTTTAAGACTGTGCTGCTCAAAGTTTACCAAGAAGTGCTTACTTAAGAAATTAAGTACACAAACTGTGTAATAGTGTATTCTTTGGAAAGTAACAGAGACTCTTTTGTAAAGACATGTTTTTCAGCTGCATTTCCTTTTAGACTCTCTCTATGTCCACCAAGAAGATTAATTGAGTTGTTTTTCTACCCGTTGTAACTGTAGAGAAATTATTTTTTAATATAATATAATATAATATAATTAATATAATATAGTTAAACTTTAAAAAGAAACAAACACAAATATTCACATATCTAAAATAACGTAATTCGAGGTCAGTGTCAAACGGCTACTGTGCACTTATGTGTGGAAAAATTGTGTGTATGCGAAAAACAAAATTAGATGTAGTGAAAGACAGAAAGAAAGAGAGAGTTGAGTTGAGCTGCTGGCATGTGCCGCCCTTGGCCAACCTTCCTCGCGGCCCCGAGAGGCGGCTCAGAGGCCAAAAAGGTAAGTTCAGATCAAGGTTCTTCTATAACTGATGCTGCCAAAGTCTCAACACACTCCTCTGAGAGACACAAACACTTTGCTCTCCTCAGGACCTGCTATTGTCTGGCTAATCCCTCTCACAATCATTTCAGACTTCCCACTGGCACTGCGGCTCTGTAAGAACAACAAATACGACACTGTGTACAGTGCGTAACATTATGGCTGCAGAACGCCATCGATATGATTCTCAGACACGCGGGCCGATGTGTTCGAGTCTCGTTAACACCTTCAGTCCGGCTCTGTATGAAAACAAACACGCCGTCTTCAGTCCTCGTGCTTCTTCTGTTTGTCCCTGTCGTCCCGTGTGACATTTGCATAAAGGGAACTTACTTCTCAGGGTTTTTTGTTTTCCAACCTGGTTTGTTTTCTTCCAGAGAGGGAATTCCCGGCCTGTCGGATGACACACTGCCTCAGACCTGCAGCTGTTTGCCAAGAGGAAAACCCACGTAACATCTTTGCTGCCTAAAAGATGTTTGTGCGCAGTTATCCCCCGTTAGCTTCAATTACCAATCCGTACATCTGAGTCACTTTAACAAACTGTAATCACAAAAGCCGGGAGTAAAAGAACCGGCATCCACTGATAAAAGCTAAGTGTGTGAAACAACAGATAATGTGTTGCCGGTGTGAAAGCGTGGCTCGGCTCCATGAGCGCTGTGTGCTCAGGCTCAGAGATCAAGATCGGTGCGGGAGGAATACTGATGCAGGCAGGATGTGATCTCCTTTCACACACTCTTTCTAACACACATGCTCTCTGACATCAAATTCAGCATCAGCACAACTTTTTTTTTAATAAAACAGGTACTTTTCTGGCAGTCGGACTGAGCAGAAGCACTTTCCAACTGTGCTGAGAATTTCCACATGGCAAGACGGCGTTGTCAAAACGGTACTTGTTGCCATGTGACCGTAGGAACCAGGAAGCTTTCTTTGATTTCATCACACAATGTGCACTGTTTTGCTCCATTCCTTGCAAGCAGTGCTGGAATGACTAGTCAGTTCTTTGCTCAGTTGATCATCAGATAACCGATCGACAACAATTTGGGTAATGAACTAATCCCTCATGTTATAAAGGCTTTAAAGATACTATAAAACAGATCTGACAAGGGTTATGACTCATTCTTGTAATGAATGTTCTTTTGCGTTATCTCATCAGACTAGTTTCGACCAAGAAGTCTGATTAGTTTTCCATTTGGGCAAAACATATATACAAAGCACTAGCTAGCTCTACACTAGGCAGATGTGGATGACAACAGTTCAGAGGAGGTGAGTATTTATTTCCACCGCCACACTGACTACAACCTGACACCACACAAGGGAGTAGGCAGGAGCTGCACGGAGGGATGGATCTGCGTAGACGTCAACAACATATTCTCTGGAAAAGGGAAGGTACACGCTTTGTGGGTGGACTTATCTCGAGATATGTGTGTTTTTGTCGGCTCAAGACAGATAGATGGAGGAGAAAACTGAACAGATGCCGGGAAAGCTCTTTCTCAGTGAACGAACACAATCAGCCGAAGGGTCAGAGCACACTGGGTCAGATTGTCCTTATTAACCACCTCAGGATCCGTGACTGCTTTTCCAAATATATTCCTTTGCTTGTCCTGACTCTTCAGACAGCGGTAATGACGTAACAGGGAACCACCAGGAAATCGAGCAGCTATGCCCTTGAGGGACAGATGATGTACGTGAAGGAAAAACATACAATACAACTTTCTCCAGGATGTTTGGTTAACACACACACACACACGCACACGGAACAATTAAAACTACTAACACTTACGCACTGTGCTTTAAGACGACAGGAGGCTTATATCATGTTTCTAAGAAGAGTTGCGTAAAATGTTCACGCCTATCTAGAGCACTGAAAACACACGTCTCCATCACAGCCCCCCGGCACAGATAACGCTCAGAACACTCATTCTGCTCGGAAAAAAAGCCGCGAGTGGTTTTTCGGAGAACGAGCGGGGGGCTAACACATTCTAATTTCTACTCATAAGTTGCCACCTACTAAAATAGAGTATGAAAAATGCATTTGGATGAACACAGAGGGCTCACAGTTTTCTGGTGAAGAAAAAGGAACTGAACTTTTCAGAGAAAACAGAGAGTTACATGACCAAGAAGGCCCGATGTGATGTTTACACTGAAGGCGCTGCGATCACCGACGCAGCTGTTATGACATAAACTCCCTCGCTACCCCGACCCATTCTCCCAGCCACACCCTGCTGGCTGCAGCTGATACAGTTTGAGACTCAGACTCTGTGATTCTTGAACTTGGACTCGGGGCATCCCCCCCTTCATGATGTGAGTATTATTAAACTCAACACAGCTGGTTTTTAGTCCACACCTGCACGTGTTGCATGTCATAGATGATCGACCATGGGCAGAGAAACTAACGTCCACCAGCTGCCAGATGGTGGGAAGAAAAACAGCACGAGTCCAATCTGGATGGGACACACACACTATACTGAGACAATATATATATATTTATATATATATATGTATATTCACACACATACATGTGGTTCATTTCTCATATATCAGACACATGCATTAATGTTACAACCCTTAAAAAGGACACTGTTTGTGTGATAATTTGCTCATCCTTTTTTCAGTTGAAAACAATACAAAGACAATATATAATGCTTTACCTCATCAGCTTCATTGATTTTTGTAAATATGTCATTGTCATTGTCAACCGCTGTTGGTCGCGGTAGCCGCTTTATCCCTTTTTCAAGGGGTTGCGGGGAGGTTTCTGGAGCCAATCCCAGGTATCTAAGGGCGAAGGCAGGGTACACCCCAGACGAGTCGCCAGCCGCCTCGTGGTGCCAAGGTGCCAAGTGCACATCAGGAGCGATTTTGGGGTTCAGTATCTTGCTCAAGGATACTTCGTCAAGTAGCTCAGCTCCACCCCGGGGAGCCTGGATTCGAACCAGTGACCTCCCGAACACTGGTTGAACTGCTCTACCCGCTGAGCTACAGCTTTTTTTTTTGTAAATATGTGCTCATTATTTCAAACAAGTTGTCAAAAACACCTGTTTGGAACATTCCACAGGTGAACAGGTTTCATTGGTAACAGGTGATAGTATCATGACTGGGTTTGAAAGGGGCATCCTCGAAAGGCTCAGACGCTCACAAGCAAGGATGAGGCGAAGTTCACCACTTTGTGAAACGCGTCATTGTATAAAGGATGTTACCAAATCGCCCCAGGAACGCATCGTAAACCTGTCGTCGATCAACACAGATCGTTTGCATGATAGCATTCTGTTTTTTCATGTTTCACACGGCATCACAGCTTCTTTGGAATCTGGGTTTTCTTACCACCCAAACCTCATGAGCTCAAATGACAACAAGCAACAAATCACATTCAACTTCAACCTCAGTAAAGAGGCGTTTGCTATCTCTCATTTTGAGTCACCACTTGGTGCGTGCAGCAGTTGTGTTTTTAATCGCAAGAGATCAGCGTAGTGTGATTTAGATAATTAGGGCAAATCTACGGCTCAAAGGTGAAAGGACTGCTCTTCCCCGTCTCAGACAGAGGACGTTTTACATTAGAACATCACTGCATAATCATTAGTATATCTTGTCCGATAGGCGCTTTTATCCAACATGCTTTATGCTGCAATTCTTCCATTTTTCTATCTAACGATAGCCCCGGAATGAAACAAACCATTCTAATGCACAACGTTTAAAACAGAAACTGTGTCAAAAACACAAACCCAAGCCTCTAAATCTGCAACTCAGTTTGAAATTGGCCAACATCCACACACCTTTTCTTTAACAAAACAAATGGAGAGAAAAAAAATCCATAACACCCTCAAACTCTGTGTCTATTTATTTGGCAGGGATGCTCCTATTCTATTCCCTCCCAAAAAAAAAAAAAATACAACTGCCAGTGATATAATGTGGCTGGACCTCTGCTGCCGAATTTTTGTGACAATTAAGATCCAAGCTGTTCCAAATAAACGAAACACAAGGCTCGACAGTGGGAGACGAATAAAATGGAGGCGATTTTTGTTGTGCCGCTTGTTTGTCTCGAAACACATTATTGTTCAGGAAAATTGTGAAAAAATGTCCTAAACTGTTTCCCAAAGCTTTAACGAACACTCCAAAATCCAGAGGCGTTCAACCTACAACGATATACAACAGAGAAAAGCAGATATTCATTCAGTAGTTTTGCTTGATAAATGACTTGAATAATTAATCAGTTATCAGACTTGTTGATTGACAAATCTATGAATCAATCAATCTTTATTTGTATTGCGCCAATTCACCAAATCAGTTCATCTGGCCTAATAAAGGAACAACACCACTAGCCTGGGTGAAGGGGAAAAGTAAAACAGTGGAGTGATTAAAAGAAGCAGTGGCGGAGGGACAGGTCGGGGTTTCCTACCGTGGTTGTCGTCTGACTGGTTGAACCCACACAGCTGGCAGATGGAGCGGACCCACTTGTTCATCTCCTCCTCGGTCTCGGCCACGAGATAAAAAGTGCGATCTGAGGTCTTGATGTCAAACACGAAGCTGTCCTGGAACTCCTTCCTCTTGAAGGTCAGGCCGGCGTCCACCTGCTCGCAGCAGTGCAGGTCGATGACCCGGATGGGCTTCTTGGAGTGGTCGTTCTTGTAGTACTCCAGAACGTCAGGGTCGCCACTCATGCGGCCGCTGCGGAGTATGAACCAGCGCTTCTTCCATGCCTGGGGAAAAGAGGTGTAAAAAAGGTAAGAAAAGAGCACAAAGTACGCAAAAAGGGAGCACTTGTGCGGCCAAATCGTATGTGTGCAGCCAGCGAATGATAAACTTGCATTTCAAAATGTTTTGTTATGTAAGCAACACAGACACCATCTGCCTCTCGCATAATAAACAGATTCGGTTTGATTTCCCAACGTGTGAGATGCAGAGTGTAACCTTGGCGACGCAGTCAACAGCTGGACTCCAGTTGATATCAACTGTTGATCAAACAGACTTCACAGAAACTAAACTCTGTTTACTCGAGCAGGTTACTGTGCTTCAGCACGCGTGTGGTTGTGTGCGGTTTGCATGTGTGTCGGAGGCTGTGAGGGGGAGACAGCAGGTGTTTACTCCCTCCCCAACGTATTTCCTGTGCCGATATCCCTCTGTGAGCTAGCAGAGAAGCACAGCTCCTCCATGACAACTCTATTATAAGACCCAGGGCTCCGCCCACTCCAAGAACTGGCACCGACGTGAACCAATCCGAGTCGAGCTGCATCTGGATACGTGCATGTCACTCGAGCAGGAGTGTAAATAAACATCCCTTGTGTTAACCACATGACGAGACGGCAAAAGCACACGCACACACTCCAACAATGCGAGCAGTTACAATGCGAGAACGAGAAACTGACAATACAACGTGTTAATTTCACACCAACAAAATCACTGTTGTGTTTGTAAAATAGATTAGCATAAAGGAAGAACAGCGGCCTTGATCACAACAGCTCCATATGTGTTTTCCAGTGGCCGTCTTAAAGGGCCTCTGTGTTCTCTGTGCTCAGAGACAAAAGAGGAAGATAGACCAGGAAGGGAAAGGGGGAGTAAAGGGGGAGCGGAGAGAGGGGAGAGGGGGGCTCTTGGACATCTGCCAGTGATGCACTTCCGCTCGGCAATGTCTCTCACATGCAGGCTGCTGACACACAGGATCCTGCAGGCCCCCTCTCTCTCTCTCTCTCTCTCTCTCTCTCTCTCTCTCCATCAACACAGACACTGCCGCGAGGCTAACTGCCCCACGCCCCCCTCCGCCAGACCGACACCATACAGACGCACAAACACGGGGCTGAGAAACGGATTTGCATTGCGTCTCTCCTGTGCTTTTCAGAGGAGTGTTCCTAATCTCCTCTGGAAACAGGCAGGCTACATTTTCTTATGAGCTCCAATCGATGTTGGCTGCAATGAGCCGCTCGGTTTCAGTGTCCTGGTATTGTATTGTGCATCCTGGCTGTCCGTCACACTGTCAGTTCCTCCTGGAACACTGGGACACATGGAGGAGGGCTGTCTTTCATGTCACACATGTGACTTTTCTACTGCGACGAGACAAAATGTCTGCTTATCCAGTGTTTCTGACTCAGTGGTCATTGCTGTGGTGTTTCTTCGTCAACTCATTTCAATCAACGAGTGTGATGGCTGTCTTCTATTCTTTATTTTAGCATCAGCAGTTATAACTAGCATGACTAAATAAGAGTGTTTTGTTGATGTTAAACTCCTCGGCTCAACCGTTTGTCTCCTCTGAACAGGTTGAAATCTGTCAAGATTAAAATGTCAAGGAATCATCTTCATCATCATCTTGAATCATCATCAAGATTTACAATAACAACAGTTTCAGCACTTTGTGTTGTAATTTACAGTACGATGTATCTTAACAACAATGCTACATCGACAAAAACCAGAATAAGGTGTTTGAAAATGGTGAATAAAAGACATTTTAAGATGAGCTCCATCTTTTCTTGTGGATAACGCCACTGAGGCGTAATTTTAAAATGTTGGCAGCTCTGTTTATTTTCCCCCCTGAGAAGTGAACACAGGTACGAAGAGGCAGAAACATGTTTTCTTTCTCTTTTTCCAGGAAGTGCAGACTGCGATCTTATCTTCGGTGTGTAGCCGAAGTCGTCGTCAGGTACTGGGGCATAAAGCTTTTTCATTTTATTTTCTGTCAGACTCGATACGCTGATAAAAGCTGCGGGCGGTACAACAGTAATGATGCTGATAGCGGAGCTGCGGTGCCGTGTGCATCTCAACACCGGCCACAGTCGCAGGAAGTGTGAACAAAAATTAGGTTTAATCAGCGCGATCTGTTGAGTTGCGTGGTTGTGTATGAAATATGCATTAGGTAATTTCTCAATAAGGGAGGTTCTGATGAGTGTTCAGTCACACAGATTGCACTGGCGAAGGGTGTGGGAAAGCAGTTCCACAGAAGTCAACAGTGTCACTCCTTTAAGTTTTCCGTTCAAAGACTTCTGTTTGAGTGTGAACTTCCTTATTCCATTAAAAAATCATATCATGATCACACTTCACACGAAGAGCAAACACCGAGCGGTGGATGCATTTTCTTTCTTTCTTCTTGGTCCACGAGGCTCTTTGGTTCAGCGCCATCACACCCGTCACAGAGAAATTGCTATAACTCTTGCAAGCCCCATTTAAATATTATTGCCTTTTCTGGAAAGAGAGAGCATCACTTAATTGAGACCTGGAGCGCTGCCCAGTTTGGAGAGGTCAGTACAACCCAGCTGGGTTATTCCTGGCATCCTTCAGCTGCGGCCAGCATATTAACCCAAGACAGCAAAAAGCTCTCAACCACGAAGGAAATACAACTCATTTGGAGGCCTTATCAAACTAAAAATAGAGTGAGTATTTTCCACAGGAAGAGCAGTTGCTGTCTAATTCAAGCACAAAATAATTTACAGCTTGGTCTGAGTGACGGAGCCGAATAATGTTCCCCTCTGTCATTCACTTTCGGCTGAGCTCCTCGCACAAATCTCGCATGGAAAATGAAGAAAAACATCTTCAGTGCACTCAGTTTCGAATCCGCCGTTTCAACGACTCAACTGGCGGAGCAGCTTTTCCTCCCTCTCTCTCTCTCTTTCTCTCCCTCCCTCGCGCACTCTCTCTCGAATTTGAGCGAACTTCCCTGGCAGAGTAAATCATGGGGGAGGAGGACACAACAAAATGAGCTAACCCACCCACCGCCTGTCCTGCAGAGCATGTCTAAGCTCATCGATCACTGCTGAAGCGCTGGGAAGTGAGGGCTGAAGCTGTAAAACTAGGCTGAACTCTCCCTACTCTTCAACTTTCCCCTCCCCCTCATGGCTTTGGTTTAAAGCTGCATCGCCGTTCGCAGAGAATAAAAAAGGGGCTCTGCTGAGACACTTTGGCCTTGTTAACAACTGGGCCGGACAGTCCACTGGACCAGTGAGAAAAGCTGCGAGCCAGGCCACTAATCACACCCCGAACCGACACAATATCGAGGAGTTACGCCGTGAAAAAATACTACGAGCCACACGAGACGTGTTGCAACTCCCATGTAGCGGCATTTCTTCATCATCAGGTTCCTCTGTTCTCACAGCAGATGAGATCAAAGTCAAATAAAGGTCGAATCAGAGCAGAAAAAAAGAACTGCGCAACCGCAGCGAGTACAGCGAAACTCACTTTTAATGAGAAACAGTGAAGACAGAACTCTGTGAAGATATCCTAAGATTTTAGGTTAAACAACCCCTCTGTTTAGATTATAAAGGTCTCAACTCTTCACTGTAGAAAAAAAAAAAATGACTGCCTGCCAGCGCTCAAAGCTCTCCAAGAAGAAGAGCAGCCATCCGTATCTCTGAACGCACGGCGTTTAGGCCCTTCAGTCTTATCCAATCATCCCATAAAGGCTTGATCTTACCTTGTTCCAACATAGTCTCTTTGTCCTCTGCTGATGGCAGCCAGCTACAGACACTGAGAGGCCGCAGCGCAGAGCACAACACGTCTATTTTAGATGACGGGGAAGGAAAACATCTAATAACAAAACCGCACAAAACAATCTTTTGAGCGAGTTTACTTCCAAAAATAGGATCAAAACAGGTTCGTCTCGCCAATTCCTTTTGTTTTCTGCGCGTGTTGATGCGTAGACATGTTGCGCTCTATTTCTGGCGGACTGCAAAACAATGATACTGTGGGAAAACAAACAAATTCATACAAAAGCTCGCCATTCATAGAAATAAACGGGACGCCATTGTCTGCGTGTTGATAGTTCTCCGAGGCTTCATAACATATTTTAGAAGATAGGTGGACAGCGACAGTGACGGCTGTATTTGCACATGTGTGTAAACGCTGTAAAAAACAAGCCCGGTCTCGTGTCTTTGAACTCATCGCTCCTCTGTCCCAATAACACTGACTAATGAGCTGAGATGGTTGTGGCCCAAAGAATTATCTAAGGTGTGCCTCTCACAGACATAGTGCAATACAGTGTGAGTGTGTGTGTGTGTGTGTGTGTGTGTGTGTGTTGTAGGCTGTGTCAACAGCCTGGCTGATAAGCATCAGTACACATGTTTTTAAATGTACATGAGCAAACACCTAATCTAAACACGCGTGTTTTCCCAGTTCCAGGCGAGAATGGTCTTGTTTACCTCTCCTCCTATTAAAGCAGGGGAGGAGGAGACAGCAGGTTGTTGTGTTTGACTCTGCGTCCTCTGCTTTACCTGCTGTACACACCACACAGCTGCACAAACACCGGCGCTGCGAGGCTGCAGCGGGCCTCGCTTGTGTACATTCTCCCATCTATTAGCAGCTTTTGTAAAGGTCATGTGTTGCAGCGGGGAGATTTACCTCTCGTGACTCTGAATGCTCGGCTATAGTAGGACCGTACGCCTCGGGCAACATGTCTCCCGTTTGATGTGTGTGACGGTGAATCTGAGAGCGAGCGCTCTCACACACACACACACACTGACAGCGGCGTGATGAGACTGCATTAAAATGCGCTGGCGCTGGGCCATTACTGCTCATAGTAGAAGGTGAGTTGAGAGGGATCCTATCAGTGTTCTCTGAGCGTTCCCACTGGTCGGCTCCTAAGGGCCGGGACAGAGCGTGAGCGAGGGGGGAGAAAAAGTGGTCGGGGGGATCTTTAGTATCCAATTTCAGCCAACAGGGACTCCCAGAAGTCAAGTATGAGCTTTCACATATCAAATGTAAAAAAACAAAAGAACATTTTATTTATCTTTTTATTCTGAACTTGTATCTTGTATTTAGGCTAAAATTCAGACGGCTACAATGCAATTACAAAACAATCATCGATGCATCTTAGTGCATCAGAAGTTTTTACGTATTGATTTGATTTTACTCACTGTGTGACTGCTTGCTACTCTGAAAACACTGTGTATTAGTAATGATCCATAATTAATATAAACAGATGAATTTACTTCCATTATCTGATTAGCTCAGCTGTCCTCGACAAAACTGAAGAAGTAGCCTCGCTCAGAACATGAAATAAACTCACGGTTATGTCTGTTGTGCTTCACTTTTAAATTGGTTCAGCTATTAGAGACGTACAGTCCCGTCCTCTCAGTCGCTACAAGAAGAAGAGTTGTTGAAGACAAAATCTTTCAAGATAGAATCTCAATGCAACGAAGCAACTAACACATCCCGACTCCTCAAAGTAAGGGATGGGAAAAAGGAAAGGACTATTTTAGCAGAAGTTTTCAAATGCTATGACCCATATTTTTATCTTGACTTTTCCATTGAAAGCACCTTGTAACCTTGATTTGGAAGCTTATATAGTGAACTTTATCATGAATGATTCTGCCAGCTGCTCGTATGTTAGCATGGTGCAGTTTTTCATTTCACTTGTTCATTTGCAGCAGCGCTCCTACAAACGTTCTCTGATGCATTCGCACCACATCTGTTCCATGTGGGGAACAAAAGGAGAAAATTCAGCACATCGGTGAGTTCATTTCTTTTCCTTTCTGTCGCTGGATTCAAGCTAGAATTCTGTCTTTCCACAGGAAACCTTTCAACAGAAGAGCGGCAGCGAGGACCACTCTGGAATGCATGACATAAAAAGGTGGGACTAACGCTGTATAATGGCCGTGATTGTACGAGCGAATGCCTAAACACTTGTGATTCGGGTTAATGCGGCGATGGGGACAAACGCTGGTTGGACTGCGGCAGACAATGACGACAGAGTCCTGATTATCTGGTCCTAATCAATAGTGGGTCACACGTCAGTCCACATTCCACGAACAGATGGGAGCGTCAGTGAGTGACAGAACGCAATACAACTGCGTTTGAAGAATATCGCTGATAGCACAAAGAAAACGTTCATATGATGAACTCTTTGTAACTCCACATGTGAGTAAATACTCATCAGCAGCCATAGAAGAATCCATTTGGGCCATGTTTTTAGGAATAAGTGTCATGTAAATTAAGGGTTCAGGCTCAGAACAGGAGAAAAAATAAGAAAAACAGGCCACAAAAGAAATGTATTGTAAGATGTCTCACATTTTAAAAGACAAAATGGCAAATTAGGCAAAAACTTAGATACCACCATGAAACTTCCCAGGTTGATTACTGACATTAAGACCATTTTTTTTTGTATTACAAGTTTAAATAAGCATAAATGTTCAGAACAGAAATGTGAAGTAAAACTGAGCTTTCCATGAGTCTGAAAGGAGACATGTTATCATGTCTCAAAATTGACCAGAGCATGAAAAAATGCTGATCAGGAAGAATTATTGATCATTTTTGTTTCGGGTCTTCTGTAAAGTTGGTCAAATGTCACTTACTTGGTTCTCACGCCTCAATATTTGTCTTCTAATACGTCTTCTCTGTGCTTGACAGCTCTGTATCTGTATTTACTGTATGTGACATCATGTAACCGTGAGCCTTAAATAAACCACAAATGAACCAGAGCGAGCACGTCCCACAGTTTACACAGGACTTTACACATCTTTCGACTCGGAGCGAGACGTTAAGCAGAGAGCTGTCCCGGACAGAGTTTATAACACACATCTCTGGAGCATTTCCAATAAATTCAGGTCACAAACAAAACAGGAGTCCGACAGTGTGCCAACAATGTGTGTCCGTCTTTGCACTTCCAGCAGCTCCGGCCCATTATCTGTCTGAGCGGTGAGGAGATCCAGATGCTCCCGGGTTGGACACAACTCTGTCCTTTCCGTGTACCCAGAGAAGTAAACACGAAAAGATGTTAAACAGAATTGCTGCGAGGACGAAACTACCAGGCGTGTAGGTCCAACGGATGCGTTAGAGGGCCGTTGCAATTTAAAATCAAACCGCTCAGGTTTCCCCAACAGTCAAAACACTGGCCTTGGAAGGCCGGCAGCTGCGAGACATAACACATGCAGATAAGTCCCAAACAGGCCCATAAATTCTTGTGTGTTAATAAAGAAGGTGGGAGGTTAGCCGCGGAGCGCTAAGACAGACAGGCTCCTCTTGAGGGTGGGAACACTTAACTCCTGATGTTTCCCTCATCTCTGCACATACACAGTCTCCTTTTAAAGCAAGACGTCAGCTTTGAAACCCGCTTCGTGCGTGTAGAATAGAGCCTGATGCGATTCAGCGTTAGGGAAATATGATTCCACGTACAATGCCGCAGGACTGTGATGGAGAGCTCCATCCCACAGGTGTGACAATGACGGAGAGGGATGCTGCATTTGGTACCTAAAGTCCTCATTCAGTCACTTTCACGGGAGCAATGATCTGTGAAATCCGCAGCGCATCCCATGAAAAACAACCTCTCAAAAGCTCTCAGTGGATATAATGAGTCTCAATTTGCAGTCGAACACTTCCATCATTAGGAAAATGACTAATCTCTCACCGTGCCTGCACATCAGCAAAAGCCCGGGCTTATTTAGTGTGAGCCCGCCTCGACAGTTTGACTAACGGGGAGCATTATCTTTAATCAGAACTCTTTGTGTCACTTCCACTGCCTCTGCCATCTGCCGCGGCTCGTACGCGTCTGGCGTGCGGAGGGCGTGCCGCGAGCATCTCCCGGTCCCTCCGACTCACAGAGTCGAAACATTCACCTACAAGAGGAAGTCTGACCTCAGCGGCTTAATCGGTCACGACATCCACTCCAGCTGGGATCACATGACGCGACTCGTCTCACCCACCAGCGTGCATCATCGCAGGCAGCCACTGATGATGCACTCGGGACGCTGCGAGTATGACGTCAGCAAGATATATTGGAAAAAACACATCATGTAGCTGGAGCACACCAGCACAGCGGTCGTCATTAGTAATATCTTACTGCTGCCTGGATAATCTCACTTGATAATTAAATACACTTTTTGAATGGTTATTTCTAATCAATCATCACACTGTTCATGAAAACTACAAAAATACTGAAATGATTTATGATAATACTATTTAAAGTCTTTGTCAAAACCCACCTCAGAATTGTCTCCCTCTCTTAATGTGAAGAGCTTCTGTTTTGTTATTACTTTAATTTGAAATACGCCTCCCTTTAATTTGAGAGCGTGCATGTGCCAAGCTCCTCCTCCTCCTCCTCTCTTTAGTGTGGAACACTGGTTCTATAATTTTTAAATGAAAGAGAAACACCCTTAAATTAAAGACGGGACCAAAATGTAAGACTCAAATGCTAAACCAGAAGACAAATAACTTGTCAGATACGATGTAATATGACATAAAGCCCTTTTACAAAGCACTTTGTACTGGAACATCCACTTTGTCAGGTCTGCATTAATAACATTGGAGTCAATGTTTGCTGTACTGTAGTAATATAACAAGTCAACATGACAGTCTTTTACTAGAGACCTTGCCATGCTGCCATTTGTGTACATAAACACACAGCGGTGCTTCCCAGGGAGCTTCATGTTTTGACACAATAAAACGGCCTAATAAACCAAAATTAGGAGCTATTCATCTGAGCTGATCATTTACCCTTTCTGTAAGAATCAAACTGATGTATTAAAATGATTACTGGTACAATGCATTCATAAGATTAAATCAGAATATGCCATCCGGATTGCTGAATGTCCGGTGCCTCTACTGTCTTGGGACAGTGAACCTACCAGCCGGTGCAGTATGTGTCATCTGAAAATCTTGGAATTACACAGGACCTTGGACAAAATAGACAAAACACTCGGGAGTTTATTCTTATCTGAGCTTCAGCTTTAGGAAATTTCAGTTCCTGAACTGCTCTGACTCATCACTGTCTGGATCTGAAGATGACAGAAAAAAAAAGTATCCCTGATGCACGCCATGTAACAGGTACACAGAAGTTGAGAATTAAAGGGCTTTCAACAATCCAGAGACGCAATTCACATTCACATCAGCTTGGCGACTTGAATTGCGGTTTTACAACTGCGTGAAAAGACGATTTATATATAGAACGTAAACACTTCCCACTGCATCACTGTTTCCTAAACCAGATTAATGATCTCTGCTTTTACGTAAAAACACGGGCGTGCCAGTAGCTGTTTTCATTTTGACTATAACCACCTGTACCACAACCTCATCCAAATGGCACATTGCTTACACATTTCCTACTCCTACAAGCTACCACAGCATGACAAAGAGTTTCACATGAAACAGAAGGACAGCACGTCACGCCACCCTTATTTTAGCATATTTACAGCTGTTTGTGGTGCGATTCTATTTAATGCAACTGCCTTCATACTCCCACTTCAGTTAGGAATAACATGACTAAGGGTTCTGAGAAAGTTCAAACAGTGAGGGGGCCATTTTTAAAGTGTGTAAAATATATTTTCAAGGGATGCACACTTCTGAAATCTTGGTTGGTATCCCAAATTTTGGGGAAAGTCAGGCCAATGTGATTTAATCAGTCATCTCCGGGAATCACCTGGCCCAACATCTCTGTTCTTCAACTTGTTTCTGAACATTTGAGTCCCTTAAAATGTGTACCTGGATTTTTTTGACTGTCGCACTAATGTCCCAAGTAAAAATCACGTCTTATAAATTATTAAAAGAGAAAATCGGTTCACCTCAAAGTTGTTCTGTATTGCACATTAAACTGTATTTGAGCTCAACCCATTTAAAAAGGCCAGTTATTGTCTCATTAAAACTGTAATACTGATAATACTGATATCAGCACTCACGCCAACAAGCTGACCAATATATGTATTTATTCTAGTGAAATGATTTTTACCAAATTAAATACATTTCCCTTACATCCATTTATGTATCTTTGTGTGTATTTTCTGTTCTTACATAGACTTTTTTACACAGACTTCAAATACAGCACACAATTTACGTCACAACAAGATTATTTCAGCTTTTATCTAAGTCCTACCTCACAGACAACATTTAGATGTTGCCAGGAATAAAACAGCCACCACCTGCTGAAACACGGGTATAAATATCACTACCTACAAGTGTGCTGTGTCGAGGAAATGACACACTCTGCTTCCTATTTCAAGACAGTGCATTTAATATTTCTAATCATTCTGTTGGTTATTGCAACCCACATAACACGACATGTGAGTGAAGAGTCTAGTGTTGTAGTGATCTGCAGCGTTCAGAGTCCACTCACGAGTTAAAAGTTCTACATTAGCTAAAATATGTTGTTTAGATATGGATAAAAGTGAACAACTGACATCTTTGCCTTGCCACCGTGGTGATCTTGTAATTGTATGAGGGGAAATAACTTTCTGATACCTGAAATGACTCCAGCGAAGTAAGCAGCCATGTGATCAGTAGGTGAAACGTGAAGTAAGTTAAAAAGAGTTTCCTGTCCCTCGCCATCCGCTATCACGGTGCATCTAAACTGAACCAAACAGACCTGCTCGGGGGGCGTCGGAAGAAGCCCTCAGGTGTGAGCGACTGTTTTCAGTGTAAAGAAGAAGCGAGTGTGCTAAACTATCTAATCAAACAGGCGAAAACATTTCTGACACTTAATCCAGTGACACATAAAACTGTTCTTGCTTTTACTAATAACACTTTTTGTATCATTCTCAGGTTTGGATCGCTGAGAGTAAAAGGCATTTCTATTGAATCACATTACAACTGCAAAGCCCATTTCAGAAAGTCAATCGAATGACAGTCATATGACGTGGAAGCTATCAAGAGCTAGTAGCATGATTCAAGCATATCAATAGCACAGATTTCTAATCGACCATTTGTTTATGGTCTCATTAGTGCAATGTTTTCTTGAAGTTGCAGCAGAGGGATCTAAAATAAAAATGGATTAATCCCAGAGATTGTTTCGGCCGGCTGTTTATGACCCCTGTTGTTGTAATCTGACTCATTTTTTGTTATTTTTAGCTCCATTAAATGAAACCATCACTGTGATGATGTGTGTACTTTCTGAGGGTTCAGCAAATAAGTAAAAACATTCTCACTGCTCGCCCGAATCACAAGAGAAAAATCAATCGGATCTAATTTCCTTCAGACCGGCAGTATTTTAAGCTCGGCTGATATAGTCTTGATAGATGGAAATACGTTTATATACTCACAGGCCAATTTAATCTCTTTCCCTGTCATGGGACCTCTGTCACAACATTTCCTGTAGGTACCATCTAAAGGAAGTCTGGCAACTGCTATTGGTGCAATAATTAAGTCTTGGACAGAAAACACACAGGCTACACCAGAGTTCATGGCAAAGGACAGGATATTATGACAAAAGTTCAAACGGGGCCAGCACGGCAAGAATGGATGAAAGGGTGCGCTGGGGGTTGCAGGAGGAAAAAGGCGAGAAGGTTTAATTTTGAGAGGTTTATGCATTAATTTCTCATGAATGTCTTGTACTCTATGATGCACTGCTGAAAAGGATACACAAATGGTTTACACAAAATGTATCAGCTATTTTTGATGAACAGTTAAGATCAGGAAAACTGTCAAATGTTTTCATGTTTCCAGCATCTTGAGAGATGAAGATTCCAGCCGTAGGCCGATCGCCCTTTAAGCGAACATATCTAACCCATGATAAACTTATCTGACTTTGATACTGCTGTCGCATAAAGCCACCCCAGTTTTGTAGCTTCTGGGGGGAGAAAGGCCCGTTCGAGGGCCCGCGGACAGAGTGGAACAAGGAAAATGTCTGTGTGAGCGTTGGGTGTCTGTCAAAGCAGGAACTGGGAGGCGTTCTCTGTTGACCTCTGAGGGCAAGGACTTCCCAAAGCCCCTCTGCAAAACAACAGCAGACCCGGCAGCTGACAGTGGGACACAAGCGGCTGCTGCTCTGCTGCGAGGCCTGCCTTGAAAAACTCACTGACTCCCCCCACCTCTCTTCCTCTTCTCTCTTCTCATGCACCATCCACAAGGGCAAGACGGCATAAAGCCGCGAGAAGCTGGCAGCAGGGTGGAAAGCAGAAGCAGCAGCTATCGCCTCCTCGCCGATACGATCTGTCTGGAATGTGGCAATGCTTTACTGTATGTGAACAGACACGTTCTGTGATGTCAGATACAACAACGGGCAGACGGGAGGGTTTTTGCCAACAGCGGCTCGATCGCGACCTGGGAACAGGAATCCGACTGTTGACACTTTGACACATCCCCATGCACGACTGCCATCGCGCATGCAAACGGGCTCACGGCTCGCACGTCCATGATTCACTCAGGTGACGTTTCATTACGCATATGTCAACATGGTACGTCACGAAGACGCGTCTAGGAAAAACCGGGAAAGGACGAGGTTGACACAAAGATTTTCTTTCTTTTAGAAGTCAAGGAAGACGAACCGTGTCAACAAATGTACTTCAACAGCATATTGATTCGATATGTGATGAGTTGGCTCAAATGAAAGATTGTTTTGTAGCAGACATGATGAAGCATATTGTCTCACCGCTGACTGATGAGTAAAATAACCTCCACACAACTATGCCAGAGGCAGTGGACAAGTGCTGGATTAGTCAGTTGTTTTCATGTTCCTTCTGCTTATTCTGGACATTGTTCAACAAAAGCAACCAGGCCACTCCCCCCCCCCTCTACCCTGGAACCACTGCCCACCTCTGGAGCCTCGGTCAGCCCCCGAGACGAGATAAATACAACCGAGTGATTCATTTTAGCGGCTCCGAGACATCAGAGCGCGACTGTTTTTCCTTGTGGAGATGCAGCCGCGCGTGTGAAAAGTGACTCCGCGTGGTCACATGTTCGAGGGGGGGGCGCAGAAAGTTTCTGCTCATCATGTGTTTGCACAGCGAGGAGCTGCTGTCAGGAGAGTTGAGTCACCGCAGAGGGTTAATCACATTTGTAAACAATTACGGCGCATTTAACCAGGACTAGTTATGCTTGTTACTGGGGGAACATGTCGCCTCACGTCTTCACCACTGTTTAAATCCAGGCCTCAACTGCCAACAGTGTTTTTCGCTCCCCCCTTTTTTGCATACGATTTGCATGGTGGTAGTACCAGTTTCTGCTCGCTCCTCCTAACCCTGCACTGGATTCTACGCTGCATTCTGACACGCATAGCCGTGTGCCACATTTTTTTAGAAACCCATCTGCGGGGAAGGTTGAACACAATGACCAATCATTTCAGCAAACTCGCCACTGATTAACACACACAGGCCTCGTCTGGCTCGGGGAGGCCTCTGTGGTGGAGACAGGTGGAATATTGACAGGGAAGGTGTTGTTGAAGGATAAAAAAACACCTCCCCATTGTTGCAAGTTATCTCCTGCAAGGAGGAACGACAGTGGGAACAGCTAACGTGTCAGTTACAGCTCCGAGACAATACATTCCTTACACCTCCTCAATTCATTCCAATATAATGACGATCAAACTCGCCACCTTGTTCCTTGAGAAACGCTACACACCTTCAGGGCTGGAATGTGTGTCTTGCGAGTATGCGAGAGTAGTATCTGAAAATATCCCCTCTCCGCGTTTGGACGTCAACTGTGTCAGATGACAGCAATACTGGCGGGTAAATGGCCCCGATTGTCCATAGCCTTGACTTTAAGTGGAAGGAATTTCAGATGGACAGATTATCGCATTCACAAGTCTGCCTGTTCTGGACACTCCATCTCATGACACTGTTTTCTGGCTGAAACTCTGTGTGTGTGTGTGTTGTGTGTGTGTGTGTGTGTGTGTGTGTGCAGTTGTTTATAGGTTACTGCTCAGGGTGAGAGGCAGGGTGAGAAGGGCTGCGAGGCTGTTCCCTGCACTTTTGCCTGAGGAAGGCCAACATGTTCGCTCCATTCTGCCTCTGCGAGGAGTTTTTTTTCTCTCTCTCTGGTTGTTTATACAGTGCTGCTATGAACCGAGCAAGTTTTTTTCCTCCGCACCGTCGCAGCTGCTGTTCCATACTGACCATGGTGGTCTCTGTGTAAACATTAGCCAGCTTTAAGTGGAAGACAATGAGGAAATGACAGGACAGGAGAAGAGGGGGGGGCTTTTCAAGACATTCAAGGATGGATTTCCAGATGAAACAGAGAGATGACATCATGGCAAAGTCAGCTAGTAGGAACATGGAGAGGCCTGGTAACGCAACACCATACATAAACAGCGGACAGCTGTATTTATAGGAGATTGTCTCATGGTTCTATCGGCCTCCATAAATCCCATTATCTGATTTGCAGCCATTCCCCTGCCCGGCACCCGGCGAGAGGCTCCAGCAGCTTTGAGCTTACAAAGCCTTATCAAGGCACCCTAATGCTGTGGAGTTATCACCATTGTTGTGACATTAGTCGGCTTGGGCCAAGATGAAAACCGGTCACATCACTGCTTGATGAGACATTACCTCATCATGATCAGGATAAAGCCAAATGGCAGTTTGGGTTTGTGTCTGGGAGCCATTTAGTTCAGATTATAGACAGCTGTCGGCTCTCACAGAGACCCAGGAGCCCACGATGGGTGCAGCACAGCACATCACATGTAAAACCTGACATTTTTTAAATATATAAAACCTTCGTTTCTCGCCTCTTGTGGGCTGAGACCGGAGAATAACATGTGGTGCCTCCTGTAGGGCAGAGAGAGGAGGAGAGGTCCAGATGGTGGTGGGATGCACCTGCTCCGACTGGACTTTAAATGTCTCCACTCTGTGACACCACTTTTTTTTAGCAGCAAAGAAACCACACAAAGTGCTCCTGCACCGGTCAAACTCTTAGAAAACTAATCGAAAGTGTAATTCACTCACATATCTCCTCAGTTTCTTCTCGGGCGGCGACTTTCTCAGCCAGCCCTGGAAGAGGATCTCTCCGCCGCTCATGTTTGGTCGCTGTCTGCTGTTTCTCGTCGCTCTCCAACTGCCGTCTGTCACTAACAGTACATGACGGCTCCTGAAGGCTCGTCCGTTCAAAGTGCTGTCGGCGTTCGGCTCCCGCTGGTGCAGTCCGCTCCCCCCATTTGATTGAAAAAAAAAAAATCACAGTAGTGCCGGTCGGTGATGTTGCCAGTCGCTCCTGGTGGTACCGTGCGCAACGGCCGGCGCAAAACCCCGGCTGGGCTGGGCGAAGACACACACAAAAAAGGCGCAACTCGACTCGTGGGGAATTACGCACGAAGCTGACGAGGAGTCGCGGGGAAACTCAACTGATGCAGGGAGAGGAAGTACCGTAGGGTGTCTGCAGTTTGTTTTCCCAACTCATACCACGCCCACCGAGCAGAGAGAGGGATGGGCCGCGCCGCGCCGCTCCGCACCGCACCGCACCGCACCGCGCCGCTGGGACGGACAGGATGGGAGAGCTGCTCGCCACAAAGTAGCTCCAACATTCCCAAACGAGTTTAAATTATGCAGGGATCGATCGGTGCAGAGAGCGTTTGACGCAGTTCACAGTTCACAGACCGACCAAGTGAGTTTGTGTTACTTTAAGAAAAGAAACGCGTCCGATTTCACTTTGTATTAAATCAAACGTGCGTTACACGCAAATATGTGTGTGATCAATCATAACAGATGTTTAAAAAAGATTTTCTGCAAATGAAATAAATAAATAAATAGCCTGGTAACAAAATTAAAAAGAACAAATATTATGCAGTCAACAGCTGCAGAGTGAAAGATTCGCATTTTCTCGATTGGTTGGAAAAAGGGAAAACGCACCATCTTGTGGAGAGTTGAAATACTTTTTCTTTTTATGTGGAAGTGGGACGAGTAAAGGAGACATAACTTGATGTAACTAGTCACTTTCTTGAATGATTAAAATGATATGAAATAAATTATTCAAAATATATTCTTGCACTACTACTTCAAGTACAACACTAGTCGGGTGTGTGTACTGCTACTCATGTTTGTGTTTGTGTTCTCTTGTATAGTTTCTTTTGTATTATACATTTAATTATTCTCTTTAAGTTTCTCTATTCATCTGTATTTATTCTGTCCTTGGGCATCTGAATTTCCCCTGTTGGGATCAATAAAAGATTATTATCTCATCTTAAATTAAATTCCACTTTGTCAAATATAACAGATCTCGCAAATATCCCTGAGCAGAAACATTTAAGAAAGGAACCAATGATATTTTAAAGACAAATATACCAACGACAACACTAGAAAACAATATTTAATATAGTATTTATTCAGTGTTTGAATAACAACAAAAACAGACTTCACCGACTTAAATAAAATATCTCCTAGGCTCTAACTGTTTTATAGAAGACACGAATGGGAAAACCTGGGGAAAGGAATCACATCTTTTATGCTGTCAACACCCAGAATGCATTGCAAATATCGCTCAAATCCCATCCCGAAGCCGCCGTGAGGGACGGAGCCAAAGCGCCTCAGATCCAGATACCTGCGAATAAATAAAGATTTCATTACAAACCTGGTGATGTGTCAGGTGTTTTATTTTTTTAAATGTCAGTTTTGTAATTGAATATGTTTTATTTACCAGCTGTAAGCGTCTTCTAATCCAGCCCTGGAAAAGAATAATGATAACTGGTCTTAAACCAATAGATCAATTCAGCACATTGAGCTGCCTGTTTTCAAAAAGCAAAAACTGTCAGTAAAAACTGAAACTGCATTTAATTTCCTCGGTGTGATCACTGGCTGCAGGGATATTTCAGTTATGATACCATTTTTGTTTGGATATGATACGTATCCGATGGTTTGTGAGGTGTGGTTTGTGAGGTGTGGTGAATCATGGGGAAGTTATTTTGTGTTTTCACAGCTGAAATCTCCGACTCTCTGCAAATTGCTGCCCGAGGCAAGTGTACAGAAAATATATCCAAATAGTTGTGGAAAGTTGAATTTATAGAAAACTGCTTTTTATTTTAACCAGCCACTGCAACACTTGTTAAAGCTCCAGCTATCCCAGAATGACTCTACTGGGATTATGCTGGATTTTAAGGAATGAAAATACAAAAGAATTGAAAGCCATTAAGCAGATATGACAACCCTCTGGGCCTTCCGATCCCCCTGGAGTATGTGTTCTTACTCTTCTAGCCGAGCCCTCAGCAGATCCAGCCTCTCCTCTCTCAGCGAGCCCCCGCAGAGCTCTCCCACTCCTGGCACGAGAAGGTCCACTGCAGCTGCCTGCACACAAACGACAGTCGCAGTCGGCTCGGATATGCAAATCGCCGCGATAACCCAACTGACGCGACACGGAAGGAATGATTGATTTGCTCAGCACTTTTAACGGTGTAACTGCGTCTTACTGTATGCGCCGGATGGTCCTTGTTGTCTCTTGCATAAAAAGGCTTGAGATCATAAGGATAATCAGTGACAAAGACCGGAATGTTGCCACAATGTTTCACCAGGTACTTCTCATGTTCCGTCTGAAGGTCGCATCCCCACTGCGAAGAAAAGAAAGAGCTGAGGTTAATGTAGAGCTCTGTGGAATAACAGAGGTAGCAGAAAATATACAGTAACGTTAGATATCGAGTCCGTTCTGTGAAGGATAAAATAAAACCATCGCCACTTACGTGTGTCGGGAATGCAAATTTCTGAGAGCTGCGGTTGAGGATGTCTATAGCCTCAGTGTAGGTAATCCTAAAAGTAGACAGAGCCAGTTTTATTCATTCAAGGCCTTCAGCATTTGGCTTTAATCTTGAGCTGATTACATTTTACATGCCATGTTTAGCAAAGCAGAGACTTACACGGGGAATCTCTTCTTCAGCATAAAATCTACGGTGTTCTTACGGATGCAACAGGAGAGACATGTAAGTTGAGATAATAATGAAGTCGGATGCAGTTTTGTGGCCGGTTGGCATAAGGAGCCATATTATGTTCCAAAGTTAAAGTGTCCTACAGGACTCACCCTGTGTCCAGGAGTCACATGCTTGTGAAACAAATCCACATCCTCGGCACAGTGAGCCAAGACATGCTCCGTGGCAGATCTGAACATGTCCTCCATGACCTACAGAGCGGGCGAGGTTTAATAATTAAAGCTTTGCTGGATGACTGTGGACAAGGGCAACTTTAAAAGTCACGTAAGGTTAGTGTAAAACTTGAACCTCAGCGCACAGAAAATTATGTGACGTGACACCAGTGCACGTCACCCGAGATGTTGAAAGAATAAGTCAGTCTGTGATGACTGCTCTTTATCAAACAGCTTTAATATTCCTCAATCTCTCCCTCTCTGGACAAAGAAATCAGCCTATTGTTTAAACAAAACTATGCTGACTGACAAGCATTTTAACCAATGTCCTACTTTGACCAATGTCATAGAGCTTTGCTGTTTTAGGGGATAATGGAATAGTGTACCTTGGTGAGATCCTCTAAGGACTGTGTGAAGGAGACCTCGGCCTCCACCATGTAAAACTCAGCCAGGTGGCGTCTGCTTTGGGAGTTCTCCGCCCGAAAAGTCGGCCCAAATGTGTAGACCCTAGAGAAGGCCCTGGAAGAGTGTGAGTGACAAGACATAATTAGAAATGTATTTTAAGTGTATGTGTCTGTCTCTTCTACTCTCTGAGGCAGAACTTACAAGTCGGATATGGGAGTTTAAAAAAAATAAAACGTGCGTATGACCGTCAGAAGATAAATTCATGTATTTCATCTCACCCTGACATCACTTCCAGATGAAGCTGACCAGACACAGTCAGGAAGGCCGGGACGGAGAAAAAGTTCTCATCTTCTCCTTTCTCTGAGCTTGACGGCTGTGTACAAGTACAAAGTTTTGAGGCTTCAAACAATGTCGTCCTCATGTTTACAGATATGTAAACCATCGCTTCGAGAATATTTGTTGACACGTCACACTCACCTCAACTTGAAAGAGCTCCCCTGCCCCTTCGCAGTCATTTGAGGTGATGACTGGAGTGTGAATCTGCACAAAACCATTTTCCTTTGGGAGAAAAAAAAACAAAGAGAAAAACATAATAAACATAAAAAGTGTTGCGCTTCATTCTGTTAAACATCTTATACTGATGTTCTCACCTTGAAATATGAGTGAATTGCCGTAGTGGCCTCACTTCGTATTCTCAGCAGGGAGCTGAAGGCATTTGTCCTCGAGCGGAGATGAGGAAACTGCCGTATATACTCAAGGCTGTGCCTCTCTTTGATTTTAAAGGGAAAATCCTGAGACAAAAAAAGAAAAAACATAAGAGCAACATGAAAAAGACAAACAAACACAAATATAAGAAAGAAAAGGAGCAGTAAAGTGAAGTCCAGCCACCAGAACCACGACAGGCGGCTGCCATCATACTGCAGTATGTGGAAATGAAGGTGGTGCAACTGTAAGGTGAATAACAGTGCAGATATGAGATGAGGTGTAATTTCAAGCCTGCACAGTGACTCAGTAAAATGTGTGTGGGATGTTTGAGGAGACCATTATCCTTACCACAGGGTTACATTCTCCAACTACGTGGATTTGGTCTGCTTCCAGTTCGACTGGCTGATTTCGGTGTGGACTTTTCTTAAGTACACCTGTGACTTCCACAGCACTGCCGAATGTGAGCGACCTTAAATTGAGAAAAAAAGTGGAAGACAGAGTATTTTACACATGAGCACTCACTCTTACTTTAGGAATGAGGAATGTGGGGGATTATCTACAGGGATGAAATAGAAGTGCTCACGGATCATTCAGCTCTGGACTGGCGACAACCTGCAATGACTGCAAGGAGCTCCCATCATTCAGGTGGAGAAAGAGATTTGACTTCTGAGATCTAACAGAGCGAACCCATCCCTACAACAGAGAATCAAACCACAATTAGATGTTCCTTCTCGTAATAAACACAGAAATATCTTCTTTTTGTTTGCATGTAACGTGGTCATTTAAGAATTGACACATGTTCCCAATAAAAGACTGTGAAATCAATATGCAGTTTTATTTGAAGTCATCTGAGAAGCAAAGTTTGAAAATCATATCACTGTCATAGTTCAGGGTGCAAAATGTGTTGGGATTCAAATAAAACATCTGTTTGATAATAGTTTAGTTTAGTAATAGACATGTACAGTTATGTGTGTATCCCTGGCAATGTAGTGAAAAGTACCCAAAAGTTATCCCTGAGTAAATATACACTACTCAAAATTAGTTAAAGATATTATATGCGTGTGCATGGATAGGCAATATTTTGTGGACAAAAAATATGCACAAAACACAAAATAAAAATAAGGGTATGTCACAGAATAAACGACCAAGTGAAACACTAAAATATCCCAATATCCCTAACTAAGTTTGAGTAGTGTATTTACATGTATCCATATTTAGTATGTTTTTGATTATTGGAATCAGAAATAAATAAATTTTCAAATGTGCTCTCGATATATATTTATCTATTAAGCTGCAGCATGCATTAGTAACAAGTTACTGAGAAGAGTAGAAAGTACAATATTTGCCTAGTAATGGAAGTATTACGCAGCAGAAAATGGAAATTTACACGTACCTCATAATTGTGCATGAGTAGAGGAAAGTAGTTGAGTAAATGTACTTGGTTACACTCCATAACTTACTCCTGGTTTAGCTTTAGATGCTATAGATAACCAAGGCTAACGTAACGCTAAGCTTTGGCTGTTTGCAGTAATTATTCGTGGTGATTTCATTGTATAAATTAAGTATGAGTAAATGTACATTAGATGATAGCCATCGTGTATGTGCTATAATAAGCAGCATGTTACTGAAGGATTGATGTTAGCATAAATTAGCCAACAACTACCAGAAGATATCAAACCAGAAAAGGAGGCGTTAACGTCACCTCACCTGTACTTTGACGTTGGCTCCCAGTTCAGCTCCTGAACATGCCTGTGATACTCTGAGTTTCGTTGGTGTCCTCTTACAATAATGTCGAATACTGAACAATACTCCTCGAGACAGTGAAGCGGTTGGTGTGACAGAGAACATTGTAGCTGCAGCCCGGAACATCGTCACACACGCAGCACTTTGTCACACGAAACCCGCTAAAAGCACAACATGTCGCGACAGCTAAAAGAGACAAACAACAACATATTTAGTTAAATTTACGATGTTTCACATTTCGCTTTGACTTTCACGTTGTCGCTTGTCTGACAGCAACGCTTCCTGTTTGGGTCTTTCGTCATACGCACAAGTGAGTCACGTGGATTAGGATAAGCCAATCAAATGTCGGTATCTCACAGCAGTGCTTTTATTGCTCTAGGGAGTTGTAGTTTCTTTTCTCAGGAGAGCCTGGACACCTTTATAGATAGAAGTCAGAAGTTCAGGACTGCAGTGTCTCTATTGTTTTTTTTTATTTATTTATTTTTTTAATAGCTATTAATCATTTTAGACTAAAACATCTCAATCAAAAAATACAGAATTGTGAGATTATCAAGGGAAGAGCAGTATGAACATAATGTCATCACTTTTAAGAACTAGAAGCAAATAATTTACATATTTTTTCCAAAAGCTTAAACTCATGCAGTGTATGCAGTTTTTAGTACATTGCTCATTTCTGATTTTATGTTTTGACAGATAAGTGGCATGTGGGGAAAAACTCCTGTTCTCTACTCTGTTAGAAGCATTTGATCTCTTAATATCCCAGTCACTGTCTATCAGTGTAAATCAAGTATAAAGTGTTGAATTTAGGCCACCAACCAAGGTCATTTCTACATAGGAAGAAAAGTTAAAAATGTAATTCCACAGTAAAATGTAACACATATGGGGTGATTCAATAGTGTAATGAAGCAAGCAGAACAGCTATCACAACCACATGGAAATCCTCTTTAATCTTGTATGATGTATCTGCCGTCAGAGTGAGGTCCATTTGTGCGTAAACCTCGTTAATCCAATACCCACTACGACACTGGGTCTATTCCCACCATTTGCTGCCGGAGTAAATCAGATCATGCCAGCAATGTAATAAGATGCCATAGACAATTATTCACCTGGTCTCGCCTGTCAGCTCTGGAGCCCCTGGTCTGGGTCTGCCAGCATACGCAGAGCTGGGTGTCTCAACCCCGGGCTGCTTATGACACATCATCATTAAACCTAACATGATGCATTTGAGAAGTCAGCAGGGTCATTGATATTAATTATCTCCAGCATGGATGGAGCAATTATGCACGTGGTCTCGTCTTAATGGGGAGCAGAACGATTCTATTTTCCGAATCATTGACAGAGGGTGCAAAATATATCGGGGAATTTGTAAAGGTCAAGTTTCTGCGCCTTCAGAGAAAAGTTGAAACATGTTTTCCATCATAACAATGGAGGACACCAATCAGGAGAAGCCTATCTCTAAGATGCTTCAAGGAAAAAAACAAAAATGATAAATATATATATATTTTTTTTTAGGAAATCAAGATTAATCGTATGTATTATTGGAGTCTGCAGGGATCTGCTTTCCCTCCGCGTGGTCATGGGCAATATCTTTCTCTGCCACAAGGTAGTGCTGTAGCTCTATGACACTTTCCACTCCTCCCTCCAAATCCCCACCTAATGTAGATTTATTCATTTACCCCTGAGTTACCTCGAATATATTATTCATTTGCAGCTCCAAGGTCTGCTGGAATGGAAACAAGCCGGCATTGTGATGTTCTCTTTGCAGTTCTATCAACAATAATGCAAAGGACCTGCTGGCTTTCATTGGCAGCAGATAGTCCTGCCCAACAGTGAATTCAGGTTGCATCCAGGAACTGTTTTCTACGCATCAGTAGCAACGGCGCAGTTGAGGCACCCCCTGCGTGTCGCTGTAACTTGATTTGTAATTTCCCCCCCTCCCTTCTCTCGCAGGCTTGAAACAGTCTGTGACTACTTGCACATGGGAGTGACGGCGTGTCGCATGTATTTATATTTCCACAGACACACATCCTCCCACACGAAGCACGAGGCAATGTATGCATGAAACAAGTTGAAAACAGTTTGCTCTGCTTGTCTGTGGCACAGCTAAGAAAAAACACCCCAAAGTAAAGTGTTATCCTGTTTACACTCCCCATATAATAAATCAAGAGGAGAAGTCAAACGGTAGCCCTAATGGGAGACACATAGCTCTCTGTTCCCGGAGCCTCTACAGGTAGAGGAGTTGTTTGGCAGTGGCCTGACAACCTTATTTGGGCTTAACAACTTGTTAAAATCAATACACGATTAGTCAGCAAAACAAAGGATTTTGCTGTAAAAGCTTGGATCTCAGGAGGATCACTGAACTCAGAGGGCAAGTGCATCCTCTGCTCTCTGCAGGTGCCGCCTGTCCAACAACGGCAGCACATATCGACAGCGTCTTCTGCCCGCTCCACGAGCCTTCATCAGCTCCTCCGAATATTCTGCATTCTCAAATGGAAGGGTGCATCGATTTTATGTAACATGGCTCGTTAAGTGCTGATTAGACCATTATAGTGATGTGATTTCAGGGAATGGGTTTGGGTGACAGGCGGCCAAACACAAATCAAAAGGAACTAACAACCCTTACTGAAAGAAATTTGGACTGCCGCGCCGCTTCACCTACAATCCTCCAGTCGCGAGCAGAATACTGGGTGCGACTGTTTATACCTAATTGAGTAGCTTCAGAAGTCAGCAGTTCAGAGAAAATAGCCATTAACAGTGCTCAAGACGCACTGTTTGGAAGTAATGACGTTCAGCCAGCACAGGGTAATCAGTTCTATACAATCAAATAAGTGCATCTGTGATCGAGCTGCAGTGATCATTTGATTCATTAAATAGCCAATCAACAGAAATGTAATAGTTACCAGTTCTATTAAAGGATTGTTTGAGTAATTCATAAAGCAAAAGTACCAAACAGTTGCTGTTTCTCAAATCTGTGTTGGTGAGCCAAAACTAGAAATTATCACATTAGGCTCTGTGAATTATCAGCATGTTAGAGGCTCAATTCATTGATTAATTGTAAAACTAATGGATGACTTAATCAATAATGAAAATAATGCAAACCTAATTAGTGCACTGAAACTACCAAAGGGACACCGTAGAACTGCAAAAATCAGCAATCAAAAACGAAATGAGGACTGCTCGACAACAGGTTTGACGTTACTGCTCCTAGATCAGACAAAAATATGTTTATTTTTTTCTTGTCCTCAAATGTTCGAGCCTCACTGTGTGAAATTATATACATGCAGAGTTTGACTCTGAAAGGCTGTTTGCTGAAAGCGTAAATTTTCTCTGAAATTTCGATTTTAAGAGCAAGCAGCCCAGTTGCCAGGAAACATTTTTTGCCAGTTCTGCAAACTGATTTGTTCACATTTGTCACAGGCTTTTGACATTTGTCAAGGAGATCTTAGGACAAATTCCAGTCGTCTGGTTTTGGTGACCAGAACATGCATTTTAAGCCAAAACATGACCTCTCCTAGCCCTGACCAAGTCGTTTCTGAGCCGAGCTAACAAGATCATAAACTTACACCATGAAAATTGAACTTAAAGAAACACAGAGAAATAGTCGCAACATAAAGATATATAAAATTTCAACACATCGGTGGCTTGCAGAAACACACATTGCCAAATTGTGTTTTGAAGAAGAAGAAGGGTTGCAGTGAGACGACAAATCCTGATCTGATCCTGCTCAGTCGCTCCCGCTTCTTATGTTATTCTTTGGCTCACAACTACATTTCTTCAAAGTGAGCTTGCTGCTCTATAAAGTCTGCTGTTGAGGTATTTTCTGAAATTGCCTTCGCTAATTCTGATTCAAACTCGAGAAGTTCCTGTGCAGCTGAGTGGAATCTTCGCTCGGCACTCAAGCCTCCGAATAATTCACTCTCCGGCTGAAGCTTGGTGAAGTAGAACAACATAGTCGATTGCACTATTGTTCTCACACTGCAGTGTGTCCCATAACTTTCTGTTTGTGTGAACCTACAGCCGAGCTTTCTATGAGATATTGTTGCAGTGACTCACAGAGGAGGCTGGTGATCAGGTTAACGTACTGTATGTTACGATTTAAGTGATCACAACTTCAGATCCAAACACAGAAGAACACGGATCCGGTCACGTGCCAGCGATATCACAGATTCAACCTTAAAGTGTCACAACAGTTTACCACCTGGAACCTTTTCTTTTCTTCTGCCGGAGGTAGTCAAAGACAAGACTCTCCTGAGATGGCTAAGAATAGATAATGAAGAACAGAAAAGCGGAGATAATATCAAAATATTATACCTCATCACACAGTGTCTCATCCACACACACACAGTCAAATGAAACAATTCATTCTAATCCACACTTTGCTCTTTACAGCAGCATCACTTGTCAGAGCCGACTTTAAGAGGATACGGTGTGGGCTCTGCTTCACATTCCCCAGGTTCTTTAATTTAACCTCCAAAAAGGATAGAGCACCCACATCCTCGTTTACAGGATAATTTGCACAAACCATCCTAAATGTTAACTCGGAAATGTGATGCAGGAATTGTAGTTGTATCTAGGTCACCCCAGATAAATGTGGATTTTTTTTTCTCTCAACTATGTGGGCCTTTCTGTATAGAACAGCCAACATTTGTCTGATCACATGATGTCATAATAAATCAATAAAGCCACACTAACTCTCTGTGTAGAAAAGAAATGGCGTTTGTTTAGCTCAAATCTTCGTCAGTCTGCGTCTGATCTACCAACTTGGGGAGCTTGATGATTTTCTCATCAGCATTTCCTCATGTCACACATTTTCAGTCAGGTTTTGAAAAGGAAACGCCTGCAGTAAGAGTTTTATGATCTGAAGCTCCACCTGAAGAGTTTACAACTCTTTTAGGACATTTTTAGCTGCCTAACGTTGCTGCAAACTGCTGTGAAGTTACAGATTTTTTACCTTAGCTGCACCGTGTCGTTATTATCTCCTCCGGAGAGGTTATGCATTTTTATTTATACCCATCTACCTGTAAGTGTGCTTGCTTGCATGTCTGGCTGTCTCTTTCTCTGCAGCAATAAACTATATTTATGAAATTACAGACCGGATTGACAAGACATTGATTTAGCACATTTATGGAGCCTTTTTACTGCGGCCGTTTCGACGGGAAATAGCAGGTAAACACATGAATTAAGGCTCAGCAGAGCCTTCATTAATGCATTAGTACCTTTATGTCAAAATGGCTGCTGTGAAAAAAGTCTATTCTCCCAAGAAAAAACTCTATTCTATTTCTATTACTGCAAATATTATCTGTCTTTTTTAACAGTGAAAGTTGTTCATTCCTTTCATTTGTGTGGAAGCATTCCTCCATCATTAATGTCAGAGGTGGGACGTAAATTTGCACTTTACTTGAGCATTTGCTTTTCTGAAAACATTTTACTCATTAACACATTCTGCTCCTTACAATTTAAAAACAGGCTCATCTATTTAAATTTCAGATGGAAACAGACAGAGATGGAGACTCGACACAGTGTAGTGACGGAGACTCAAGTTCAGTTAGCTTTGCAGAAAAGAGCCTGTCATTTCTTACTTCTACTTGAGTAAAGAAGCTGAATCAGTACTTTCACCACAACCTTTTTTTTTAACACAAGTATCTGTACTTCTTCTCGTGTGAAAAATGTGTGTACTTTTGCCCCCCTCTGATTAATGTGTCCTTCTTCCCCCTGCTGATTTATTTCACCCACCTCCCCCGTTGAGGCAGGAACGATCCGATGATAAGTGAATGACAACTGGTTTCAAAAACTTTATCACGGTACGGCAAAAATAACTTTGACATGCACTCTTCTGTAGGCGAGAATATCCCAGACGTGTACTTTTAATCACTAAGGTCAGAGTGCTGAAGTAACTGGTGTGTTACCCCTGGGGCAGTTCAGCGGCTTTGTCAAGGGCGGTTGAAAAGTTTGGTAATGTTCGGGCTGCCGTTGAAACACTTCCCACGCTGGAGAGCATCCGTCTGTCCTTGTTGTGTCCTCCTGTCCTGCTTTGGAGACACATCTGACATTATTTTAGCAGATCACATTAGAAAGAAGTCTCCTCTCCTCTCGCTTCCTCACAAAGGCAATAATCCCCCTTCGGTAGAAGTTAACAACCGCTGTCTCAGCAGACGTCCGACCATAAATCTATGACTAATTACTTTAGTTTATCCAGACACACCAACTACCCTCTAATTAGCCAAACAATGAATGGTAATGTCTTGGGTTTCCGTGTGGGCTTTTCGAGTTACACTCGCTCACTGCATCAGACTGAAGATGTGGGTATTCAACCAGAGTACGTTCTATTTTTCAGTGTGTTTATGCAAACAAAGGCCTGCACCCATATGCTGTTGAGTTAATTATAGAACGATTAAGACCTGCCTGAACTATCGCTCAACATTAAAGAGTCTTTTCACACGTACCGTACAAAGGAGGTGCGAATCTTGTGATTACACCAACCCGGAGAAGAGATTTTTCTTTTTCTTCAACACTATTTTAAAAGTACTTTCATTGTTACAGCACAACACTGTCCTCTAGCTGCATCTGATTTGTGTCTGATTTATTCATGCAGTCAATTCCCATTCAAGCACCTCTGTTGTACGGCACCAGACAGACCGAAATATATTTTTATGATTTGATGGAACAAAACACATGCCGTGCAACTTGGGAGTTGGCACCGTAGCTGCACAACACTCCTGAAACATTATGTCACGATGAAACGCGTGTGTTTGGCGAACAGCGTTTTCCGGTTGATCTCTTCCGCGAGCAAATTGTATTTTTTAAAATGCCAACTTCTTTGTTTACTTATTAATTGATTTCACAATATGGTTGTCTTCTCCCCGTCAGACTGTTAATGCTCCTCAGCCGGGGGAAGCAGAAATTGGAACCAGCTGCGGTGGTTGCTGTCTCCCTTCCTTGTGAGATTATTTATGCAGATTATTATTTTTGACAGCATCCTCCTGCCCCAATAAAAGCTGTTTTTTGCTGCACCTGGACATCACTTATCAAAACTGAGAGCTTCTGCTGATTTATTCTTCATGTCTTAGCCGGTGCCAAAAATCAGCAGCATTATACAGCGAGCAGCATCTTGGAAAGATAAATATAGTGTTTTTCATGTTTGCAAGCGGCGTATAGGTAACATTGAGGGTAACGGTGCAAGCTGAGGCGTGTGCGGCAGAATTAGAACGTAATTCTGCTCGACTGCACGCGCTCGTCTGAGGTTTCTCGCCAATAAACAATGAGTTTGCGCATGTAGAACAACAGTCTATAAAAGCTCCACAAAAGCCAGTGGGGATCATAGAAGTCAGAGTCATCCAATAAAAAAGGGTTTCTGTGTGTGTCTGTCTCCGACTTCCTGTTTCAAATCTAAATGATGTTCAGTGTGTCACACAGCGGCAGCGTTCAAGCTCTTCCAGAAAAGATTCTTCAAATAGGAAGTGACTACGAAAACCTGAGGTTAAAATCTTTTTTTTTTTTTTCCCTGACAGCAACAGTCATTGTGTTTTCATGCTTTGCCAGCGGTGTGGTGGTGTGTGTCAGCGAGTGTGTGTCTGCAGGGTGTCGTCGGAGGGTGGGTGGGGTGGGTGGGGGTGCGCAGGGCAACAATGTTATCAGTTCTTTTCTTTTTTGAGGAAAATGTCGATGGTAAAAAAAAAAAAGAATTATGAAAGAATACACGTCTCCCAGTGAAATGTGCTAAAAATTTCTCCTCCGCGACTTTAAAGCATTTGGACTGGCAGGCTTATTTGTATGGGTAAATGAAATGAGAGGCCAGGCGTGTCACAATCCAAATGCACAACGTGGAAATAAATTCCTCAAGGCTGATCTACATAATAGTATTCGTAATGGGCCCAAAGGTTCTGTAACCAAAATAATTCTGTCACAGTGAGCTCAGGCTTTGTATTTCAAACTGAAACACACACACACACACACACACACAGACACACACAAACACAGAGCAAATACAGACAGCGGCAGCAGATTCAAAGGAGGACAAAGGAAAAAAAAGTCTGCTATACTTCTGCTTTATGCGAAGGGCATCATTCAGAGGAATCACATGGATTTATATTGTTGGGGTGAAAAAGGGGAAAACAGTATCAAATAGAGAGTGCTTGTATAACCGCTACCTCGTCTCTCCAAAAGTACACTCATGTTGGTCGTATTCTTACAATTGATTGAATTCTATTTTTGAGTCAGTGCAACTTGTCCTTGGGCAGTTGCACTGTGGGCCGTGCAGTTCACAAAAGTGGCGCTGAGATTGATAAAGCTGTTGTTAAACAGCAGTGAGACACAAGATAGATATTGTGTCTAACCAGTGCTGATGGTAATGAGAATATGCCCGCGGCAATGAGAACTTTGGGGGATTCGTCTCACTTCTACTCGTTGTCTTGGGTGTAAAAATTAACGTTTTTACACATTATGCAGTTTTTCATCAGCATATCCTGTCAGTGTCACCTAGCAAATTAAGGATTGTCATGAATTATACCATTTTATGCATAAAGACAGATAAAACTTAAGATTCAGCTAGTTTTTGATTGTATATATTATTTCTTTATTGACTGTCACACATCTAAAACTCCTATAGGTACAGCTGATCTCAACTACTCCTTCACCGAAGGTTTGTAAGGCTTCAATGCACAGTATATAATGTCTGCCGCAACAGGTCTGTCAATCAAAACAAAAGATGTAAGTGGCGTTGAATCGTGGGTGTTTGTTTCTTTGCTGATGATAATCCGTCTACATGACTCAGACAGAAATGTTCACCGACGAGGTAATGTTTAAAAGTTTTATTCACATTGAGTTTAATCCGGTCGCCCACTTCCTCCCTCGATCTGTGACTCTACAGGAAGCGATAACAAGAGACGACCAAATAAAACGCACCGTCGATGCTGAAATGTTAAATATTATACCTTCACTGAACAACACACGAAGCACGTTCGAGCAAACAAAATAACTCACAGTATGGAAGGCTTCAGATGAGGGTTTGATCAACCTTACATCAATTTAACCTTTTGACCTGAAGAAAGCTGACTAATTCAAAGAACACACAACCTTTTTCTGCCGCTTTATATATTTTTAATATGCAGCAGCTCAAGCCTATTAAATATACATCTGTTGTGTTCAGCCGTGACAACAGAGTACATCCACAGAGGACGAAGCTTACCTTTGTGGTTCCTCTTTGCCTCCATCTTTGATTAAGGTCGTCTCTCTTAAATCACATTTTCACATGACGGAGAGGCGGTTCTGTAGATGTTTCAGAACATCCCGTTGCGTGTCACAGTGAGCGGAGGGGAAATTTTGTCCCCTGAATGTGATGAAACCATTTTTAGCACGCTTCTTTCTGTAATCTTTGCGACTCATCACTGCCGTCGTGCTAAACCAAAAAGACGGCCCCTGACTGATCAGGACTGGTGCTCATGTCATACGCAGAATCAATAACACCTATTTTTTCATGGACATAAAGTGCTACATGATAAGCTGTCCTAAGAAATTAAGCATTAGCTAACCTTTCAGTCAACCCAAACGCTTCCAGACGCTTGGTTTGAATGGGCACTGATCTTTTGCTACGGACAGATTTGACCTTAGGCATAATTAGCCTAATAAAAGCATTAGATATGCTGTCAATATGATTTGCATAATGTGCGAAGGCAGTTTCATTCCTGAATGCAAGAGGTGTCCGAGTGACTTAAAAATGCTGCAGTGACATTTCTCTGGGTCCTTTGTTCACACCTGTCAGGGGAAATGTGATGGGAGACGGCAGCTGCAGCTGCGGCTTCTGCCTCCAGTGAGTCCACCAAACCCACCAAGACCCCGCTGGAGTCCGGCGCACAGCAGCCACACACGTGCACACGCTCACAGTATGTATTTCTGGAAAAAGCAGTGAAAAGAATTTCACCTTGCGCTGACAGGATTAATTTCTTACAGTGTCAATTCCGACATAATCCATGGAGATCAGAGAGGGAATAGAAACCGCGTTGTCATATTTCTCAGTCGCCCATGCTGAGGTAACCGAGGAGAAAATAATGGAAAACACACAACTGAGCGATCGCAAAGAAGTTGTTTTTAGTTTTGGTTTGTTTTGTCGTATGTATTTTTGTAATACTCAAAAGAGGCAACAAACAGAAGAAATTATGAACCCCTGCTAGTCACAGCCTTAAACTCACCAAAAAATGAAAATGAATTCATTATCTACTCACCCCCATGCTGATGTGACGTTGGGTGAAGTTTTGTCTTCCATAAAACATTTCTGAAGATTCACAGGAAAACAGTGTTGCAGCATTCTCCTGAACAACTGAGCTAGATGGGGACAAGACAGTACAGTTCGTTTGTTGTAATTAAAATCTTCAGAAGCCCAAAGATCCCAAATAAATTTGATAAGACATTAATAACACCCTTTTTAAAGCTGAAATCTTCCACTAGCCACTAAGCAGGAAACCAGTGGAAATGGGTGCACAAGCTCGACTGCATGTTGAAGGTGTAAATAACGTCTTTACAAAGCAATTTGGGATCTCTGGGCTTTGGGAAACTTGGATTACACCAGACAAGCTGTACAGAGCCAATTTTATAGATACATTACGTTTCAGTTTGTTTAGGAGAATGCTGCAGGAATATTCTGCTGTGAAGCTCCAGAAATGAAACTCCAACCACCTTTCCTCCTGTGTGAACATATCCGTTATCCTTTTTTAAAGAAACGACAGACTGAATGTGTGAGGACAGCTTCGACGGTGGCTCCATTTGACAGATTATTGATTATCCCGGTGATGTTTACCTCAGTGAAAATGATCCAAACACTGAGAGCCATGTAATGAGTCACTCTCATGGCAGGACTGAGGTCAGAGCCATCAGGCTATGCTGCTCTACAATGGGCTCTGACACACACACACACACACACACACACACACACACACGGCTCTTAAGTCTCATTTTTTGAAAATAATGCCTCTCATATTACGAGCATGCAGCATTGTACTGCTTAAGGTGCTAGTGCTGCACATTTCCCATTTTCCCTCCGCAGGTCAGTCGTACGAGAGGCAACGCTGGCCTTTGCATGACCCGCGGAAATATGACACTTTCCATCACCTCAGGTTCATTTCCGAAGCTTGCACTTCACTGAGTGCTTCTGTTGCTGCTGTGTTTTGTCATCATGGTGGGCATCCAAATGAGACCTAAACCTTGAGGAAAATTCAGCCACTCTTCTCTATGGACAGTTGGTTTACCATTCCTTGCCCCATTAGCTTTTATGATTGGTCCGCCATTTGCATAACTGGTACAGAGGGGACCGTGGGCCTGAATGATTAACGACAGAGTCTGAGGCTGTCCTATGCATTCAGGCATATGGTGTTATCAGGCTAAACAGCAGATGTGGACCATCGTAACAGCTAGTTATTTTATGGCTGTTGGGAAAACTTGAACAAGTGCAGCCAGACTACCTTGGGCTGGATCCCATTTCCAATTTATACCCCCACCCCTCAATTTCAAGCACCACATGCCCCAGAGTCACAAGGGGCAGTGGTTGATATCCCCCCCTCTGAAATGGGACACCCCTCATATGTCATCGGTCGTGGTTGATGTTATGTAAACATATGTGACTGGACATTTCCAATAGGCTGTCTTCAGCTGTGGTCATTTCTCTTGCAACCCTGGTATCATCACAGGCCACTAGCCATTTATCTGATGGCGATGGGAAAGTATGGATGCTCACACTTTGTTCACCGTTTCATTCGGATAAAATAGAACACCGCTTCATTGCCTCGCTACTTTGAAAACGGCGCTTTATATGTTAACATTAGCAACCTGTCCTCTTACCCTGCCAGCCTGCACTCATATTAGAGGAGTGGTGCCAAGTGCAACAACTTCGCTGCTGGACTTTAGTTAAATTTCTGGCATCATATGCCATCAAAGGACGGAATGCAACACTGAGAAAGTTTTTTAAAAGATAAACGATGCCATCATCCGGCACTGAGCCCTGACCATTGTAAAACCGTGATTTAAAAGCTGACCCAATACAGAGCACATAGAGTGGTGAGTCGCTCGTAGAACTGCCGTAAAGCACGAGTTGCTGTTGTTCGTGACATGTAGGAGAGGAAATGAATACATGTTCGCTGCTGCTCATTGCACTTGCATTAATTCTCTGTGTCCCAGTTAGGCAAACCCAAGACACTTGGTTAAATTTGTGGCAGTGGCGTTTCACTTCTGCTGGCTGTTTGTGTGTTTCTTCCAGCAATGCAGTTGATAATCAGAGATTTCTTAGCTTAGTGTAGGGGCTTCTGCCCATACGTCCCTTGATTTCACAAACATCTAATGTCTAATTACTAATCACCCCTTTCATTCCTAAGCAGACTGTTTTCAGGACAGGCGCCTTTCAGTCTGATCCCTACAGCTGGCTAAAGGAGTACGATGTTCTTGCAATAAAACCTTCAAGACAAACGCTGTCTTAGATATTTACGATGGTGAACTGATGGTGAACTAACACCACTAGGTACCCCATTTTCAGACAAACACTCTCTATCCTCTCAGGAATCCACTTTCAGAGCTCCAACAGGAAGATGATCCGTTTCTTCAAAAGATGTCATGATTAACCTATCTGCAATTGTAAATCAAGAGTGTTTTCCATCTCGCCTTGCCTCAACAGGGAGATGGTATCTGGTTACTTTCCTTACCCCCCTTTGTCAAGTCCTTATTTACGACATGCTTTTCTGTGTTCTGTGTCTGGTACAGGGTGAGACTTGGATGGATCAGACTTCAAGGAGAACTTTTTGTTAAAGACTTCTTATTTTCCACTAAATGTTTCTAAACATGTTTGTGTTAATAAGTATTGATGTTGAACAGGAAAGATATGTATTCGTCCTCCGTTCTACTGCATATTCACATGTTTATTTGTAATCAAATTTTTATCCCTTTCTGAACTTTAAGGATTTCAACTCTGCCATGTTATTTCACGTAGGCATAATCCACATATTAAGCCATGGTGAAATTCTGGGAAAGGTGAAACACAATCTTGAAACATTAAAACTATAGTTTCTTTAAATTAAGTTTTGTTAGTTAAGACTTAGGCTACAATATGGTCTAAGGCGTGAACCTATCACTCCTCCCTCCCAGGGAGCCTAATAAAACACAGAGACATGCTCTCCCTCTCTTCTTACACTCTTACTCCTCTCTTACTCTTCATGCTCAGGCTCAGGCCTCGGCTCGCGCCCTGGCGCTTGCCAGTGCTCTTCTCTTTTCTTTTTAAGTTTTACCTTTTATTTTAACTTTGACTTTGCGACACAGCGATCTCCACAGAAACCAACCACACGTTGATTTCTCTCAATTCTTTTAAGTATTTTTACTTTTAAACCTTAGCAGAACGAAGTTCTGTTTGTTTTTGATTTTGTTTAATATATATCGTTAAGTATCACCGCCTGATTCAGAGAAAGAGAATTCAATTTAATTCATCCTCTACTGAGTAACTATACAGAGAAGATCCGCCAGACCAGCGTTCATCTTCCAGTTTTTCTTAAGTCAAGCAAGTTGACTGTTACTTAATAACCTTAAGACAACCACCACTCAACTAAGAAGATCTTTATTAAGACGTTGCAGAAACTGACTGCTTCAGAAACCGTGAAAAGGGTTTCCAACGAAAGAGACATTGTTGCCAAGCCAGACCGGCTTTGACCCCCAACGATCTCAAGCGGACATCCCGCTGGGCCGTGGACCAAGAGTGTCATCAGCTGAGTACCGGACGAGCCGCAACTTCCCTCGGGTTACTGGACCGACCCTGCAGACCGCAGTCGAGCAAAGAGCACCCGAGGAGACCAAGGCCCGGACGTCCTGACTCTCTGACTCCCAGACTGAACATCTCCATACAGATGAATTCACACACGTGAGAAATGAGTTGGTGTCTTAGGTTATGATTTCTACCTCCTGATCTTCTATCTTTTGATCTTAAAAGAAATTCCGTTAGGGTCTCGTTAGAAATTAAAATTACTCTCGTAATATTTAAAGACTTTCACCCGACCCGCAATTTCACCATCTGCACATTAGTCACATTTTCTATTTTCTATTTTCTGTTGTTGTTTGTCTAAATTTCCATTTCATTTATTTACCCTGAACTATTAGTTAATAAACATATATAATTGTATGTCGTTGTCTGTGCAAGTTTAATTTAAAGGTGGAGAACCATGGAACTGTGAAAAGAACTTAATGCTGCTTTAGACATGAGATTGAACTTAATTATGAATTATGAATCATGAAATATGAAATTGAATATGTCCATTTAAATTGATTAGGACTGTTATAAACTAAACTTGTTTAGTCCAGATTTGAATAATTTCCTCCGGGTTATTCAAACAGATCAAACAACGGAGGTGGTGCCCCTTTTACGAGTGTATAATTGATCCCAGTGATTAATTACGATTATCAAAGTAGTGTTTCTCCTACATTAGGTTCCTCAGTATAGCTAGCTCCAGATTCTGAGACTGAACACAGCAAAGTTACGGACATGTGGTTTGAAGACGAAGATCGCTTTTAACCCTGCCACAGGGATGTATGTCGGTAGTGACGGGTGTTTTTTTTCATAATGTTTCACTGTGGACATCACCGTATGACAATTCGGCATCACACAGCCCCACAATGACATATGTCCGAATGCAGAACTGTCACGCACAAATCAGTGATAACAATGTAACGTTAGCTTGCTATTTAGTAAGCTGCTGAGACATCACCATGCTAGTAGTGGTTGTTTTATGCTTGAGAGTTCTCATAAGCCTCAGTTTGAAGTGTGCTGCGTGCAACTGTGGATGTGCTAAATGCTAAATGCAGGGGTAGAGCTTAGCGGTAAGGACGAGGGATGTATTGGAATTGTGCCTGAGGATTCTTGGAAACTGCAAAATAGTGGAGCATTTTTTTTACTACCTGATCTCCAGGAATATAAATGCAGCTGACTGTCATGTAATTAAAGTGCCCGGGACTGACAGACAGAGAAAAACGAGAGACAACAGGTGTTTCATTTTTCATTCGGCAGTTATTTTCGGACTACATACAGGATTCATTGAGGGAACGGATGGCTGGGCCTCAGCAGGAATCAACCTTTTGCTGATTTTAACAGCAAATACCTCTGCCAGTGTTTATCCAACACTCGGGGCTCAGAGTGTTCAAATTATCAGTGAGAGGAAACAGATGGAGTGTGAAAGCAATGCGAAGATATCTCCCCGCATCAGACTCAGCGCAGGTAATGGGAAATAGTTCAAGCATGGTTCTTTAGAGAAAAGTTTCACCTTCCACCGCCTGTCGCGGTTGTGAAATCAGGCTAAAAGCAGGATTTTCTTCTCTCCTCTCACATAAATATCTGGAAGGGGTTTGTAAAAATTTTGGATGTAATGGTAGGTGTTAAGAGAATGTGGGATCAAATTCAGAGTTCGGCTGCGTGCGCCAGAAACGCTGTAGCTGTCAAACTCCCACTGAACTCCGAGACCCACTCCTGCAGACCCGGCTGTCTGAAAAAAAGGAGAGAAGACGAACAAGCACAAGAGGAACACAAAAAAACAGTTTGAGAATGATTTTTTTCTTTCATTTTTGTCTGATGCCTGTGACCTGAATATTTTCCGTGCACCCATTTTTAAACGGTTCTGTGTTATATGAATTGCATTAGGCTCAAAACATCGTTTGTTATTTGTAGCCAGCGTGATGTGTTGCTTTAATCGATTAAAAGTGCAATTAGAAAGATTTTCACTACCCCACAGCACAAATGACAACAGCAAATTTGTGAGGATTTAATAAGGTCGTTCATCAATACCAGTGACTGAGCCATTACTTTGAACACTTTCTGGCACATGCTGTTTTCCTCACCCTCTCCTTGCTTTTTCAGCCCCTCGGTGATGGAACACAGCGCTTTAGTATCACAGAACAGTTTGTTCTCGTGGCAAAAAAGACAATTTAACAGTGTGTCAAAATATGACTGATTGTTGTCCGTAAATAACATATAATTTGCATCTGATTCTTTTTTTTGTGTCTTGCAAACATTTGGCTTTATGAGGTATGTTAGATGCTCCATTGTTCCCAAAAATAGAACAAAGGGTGTATTAAATGCTTGTACTTAATTAGATCTGATTCTAATTATCAGTAACACACAATAAAATGAGTGCTTCCTGTCTGCAACAGGGGCTGATGTGAAATTATTTTGTTATTCTGATTTTGCCAGAAGACTGCAGTCCTCCAGGCTGAAGGACATTTTGCCTCTCTCCACCAGAATCCATTCTGCACAGGCTCTCTGCTAGCAGGACTTTCTGTTCCCTGTAAAGAAATCCTCTTTACAGAAGTCACGCGGGGCTCGAGGCTCAGGCTGTCTCCAGGAAGGCGAAAGCCGCAGATTTGAAATTTACTTTGCAAAAAAACTCGTGTAGTCAAACCGGCCAAAGCAAACATTCGGGGTGTGATCGTTGCCTATGTAGCTTGTCCGTCACGCGGCGGCATCGGCGGTTAATTCCTCTGACATTAATGGAAGAGTGGAGAAGAACAAACGAGAGCGCTGTCTGCTTAGGTAAAACAGGCCAGGCAGCGCTCTTCCTTCTGGGCACCGAGCTCAGCTTCGCCTGCAGTGAGTGTAAATGTTCCAGGCTCCCTCGCCGCCACCGCACACTGGCAGCTAACTCCCGAGCCACCCCGCCCGCTAACAGGATTAGCCCCTGAGCTCCACTTGTTTCAACAAAGTTATCAAGTTTAAAAACACAGTCTCCTGGTGCCTTTTGTAACATCAAAGAATCGCTCCTCAACTTTGACAGGTTAATTAATAGTCAAGTTTTGCACAGCGTCCCTCGTGGCTTCTTGTCTTACGACTGTGAAATACATTTACTGCAGAGATGCTTTCATTTATAGTCGGTTATTTTATGTGCCGGCGGTGAAGCCACATGTTCACACCATGTGAGAATTTAATAGATTCAAGGCCGAAACAGGTGGTAATGCATGTTTAACTAAATAAGGACACACGGTGCAATACTGCATTATCATACTGCATCGAATTACCCTCATTAAAGTCTTAAGAGATGTGCTGTAGGTTGAGAATTAATCTATGTATTATAAGCTCGAGATGCAGATGAACAGTGAAACATGCAGGCATTTCTAAGCTGTTTAATATAGAAATTAAAGGTCCCATATCGTAGAAAGTGAACTCTTTTTCCAATTATGCAGCAGGTGTAGGTGCTGTATATATACATTAAACACTTTTTTGACTTAAACAGCAACTTTAAGTATTTAAATTGCATACACATTTTCAATCTAATAAGATCAATGGTCCCATTTAATTATTAGACAGAATAACCAATTTAAAATGCATTACTTTGATATATATATCTGAATAATAAATGCTTGAAAAGTGCACTCTAACTTTCATATAACTAATTGTAACTTTATATCTACTAATTGACCAAAACTATAAATTTATGCTTTCGTCTGCAATAATTGACTTTAATTAGACTAAGTGATTTAATTTGTTTACATCGACTCATCATGATGGAAAACTACTGAATTGAATGTGACACTTTACATTTACATGTGCTTTCATGAATATGTGCCATATGTGGGGGTGGAAGTGTTGTTTGTGGGTACTTTTATGAAAAATTTATTTTTTGAGTCTGTAATTTTACTTGTACTTAGGTAGGCATTCCACCATGTAACTTACTTTGTTACTTTTTATAATTGAGTACTGAGTACAATTTGAACTAACAGCTTGACCTGTCATATGCAATTTTGTAGCCAATTAAGCTACCCAGTCACAAACAGGCCAGTGAAAATGCTGACATGTGAACAGAATAAGACCGGCAGGTTTGGAGAGGTGACCATGACCGCTGAGCAGAACAGAGCAGGAGCTGGGAATAATTTTCTGAAGGGTTGGAGAAACAGAAACCTGTTTGACTGAATGCCTGCTGTTGATAATGTGTCAGACTTCAATGGTTAAAAAGTAACTAATACTCTGAGTTGTGTTTGAGGAGAACACTTTGTAAATGGTAAATGGACTTGCAATTTATATAGCATGTATTCAAACAGGGCCTTCAAATGAGCTGTCAGGACTTCAGTAAGGTTGTGATGTCACACCTGGAAACCCAGTGGGCTGTGCCTGCTCAGGCCTGTGAGGGCGGACCAATCGGAGTAGACCTGGCTTTTTGTCAGAGGGGCCTTAAAAAGACAGGCAGTGAACCGAGCGTTCAGACAGAAGGTGAATAGATGTGCTGCTGCCATGAACTATAATGTGTTTTTTTGCATGACAGCATGTTAACTTTTTCTAACTGACACCAAAAATAAACGTATGAACCTTAAAATGAGCATTATATAGGACCTTTAACATCTTCACTAATCTAGCGTGATAATAATTAAATATAAAAGAATCTATCTGATGTCTCAGCAGAAAATATGTTCTTGTATTACAGAGTAATACACAGCGTAGAGAACAAAACACAAAAAATAAACACAAAATATTCCCTTTATTTTTTTTCCTACCTTAAGACTACACAGGGTCACTGATGTAGCTCTAAGAGGTATCTACATTTGCATTTTATTTACAGCTTACTTTGATGTCTTCGTATTTACATGGTCAAAGAGAAGCGCTAAAAACACAGTGTTGAGAACAAACCAAAACTCAAAATGAGTCCAAAACCTTAGAAAAAGATACAGTCTAATGACGCAACGGTTCTCAGTGCAATATTCCACAATGCAAATATCCTTCATTCATATAATGTTGAACATACATATTTTCTTTTGGGAAACAAAACATCACTGAATCAACCAACAGCAGAAAAAAAAATAACTGTGTACTGTTTCCTTTAACGTTTGTACAGATTGAGACGCTCAATCATGCTCCCACCGCCCCTACACACACAAACAGTTCATATTCTGATGGAAAAATGATAAGAAAGTCAAGAGTGTGCAGTGGCTTGGCATAGTTCAAAAAGTACCAGGAGTCAAATCAATGTCACAATTTTCCAAAATAGTCTTGACTCCTCTTGAATTTTCACATAATGACATTTTCAAATGAGCAGAATTGTCCTTTTGCGGGTCTCCACTGGGGAGGAAACGGACATATGGGAGCTAGAATGTGTCCACGTGTGGTTATTTCCAAGGTTGCCGTGTATAGACGACCTTTAGTCTGTAAACGGGAACTAGTACACCTGCAGGTCTAATGCATTTCAGCCAGCCATGGGACCAAGTGGAGCCCTATTCTGGAGAATGAAAGCACTTTCGTTGCTGACCTGCGGGCAGCCCTTAGGGCAAAGGCAATTTGTATCTTTCATCTCAACCACAACACAACGCCATCCATCGCAGCAGTCAATATGTTAATGTAGTATGAATCACACTGATGAGACCGTTTTCTTCAACCATCTTAGTCGTGTCACTTTTCAAAAACATCTCCACCCCGTGCTTTAATCGACCGGACGTTTGTGGCGAGGAAATACTGACTTAAGCTCACTGAAAAACAAACACTGCCTTTCGTATGCAATCGAGATCAGTAAAACGCAGTCTGTCTAATGAAAAACACAGTAATTGATTTAACTAAACCACCTTTCATAGTTTATTCCATGTGTTGAAACACCCTTAAGTATTGTTCAAGTACAACAATTAACAATAAAAGGGACAATAGTTCACATTTTTTTTTTAAATTCACATTTGTTATACTGTTAATTCATATAGCTATTTATAAAAACAAAACTAAAATGTAATTCAAAACCATTCCTGTAAAATACCTTTGTGTTGTTAAATACAGACATTAATTCCACAGTATTTTCTTACAGGGTTGGCTCGTCACTATTTTCATAATCAAGTTGTTTGACCACAGTCAAATAAAAAAAGGAGCGGAGAGCAAATTTGTTCTGTGTTTTCACTTTCTTCTTTGGAAAGAAAACTTCCGGTTAAAAAATAAAACACACACAAAATAAAAAAAAAAAAAAGTGACCTCACATCCCTTTGTTGGCTTTACCACACAGTTTAAGCTTGATTAAGCAGTTTTGCAAATATTGTAGCTCGTAAAGAAGGCCGTCAACATGCACAGTCAGGGTGCACCGGAGCCTTCCGAGCTAAGACCACAGATGAGTATCAATCCCCCTCTTAAAAAAAAATTACAAGACATCACACAAATGAAGGTGCTTTGACAAGTTCAGCTGGGGTTTTTGATGAAGGGCTCTACCGCCGACAGAAATCTCTCTTATTATTTATGGATGACGGGGGGCTATGAGGGTTTCAAGTATAAAAAAGAAGTGATTAAAAGAGAAGGAATCTCCTTGGCTGAGGCGCAGAAAAAGGCAGAATGGAGCAAGCTTGTGAATAACAATCTGCAAGTCTGGCAGCAGGGTGAGCCAGTGAACATAATGCATTACCGATACTCCTCTTGGATTCCTTTGAACAGAATCACCAAAAGGAACGAGGAAATGGAGTCACAAAAATAAGTCACAGACATCGCAAATTTTCATCCTCTAGCAGCCGCACTTGAAGGGCAAAGACTGTTAAAGAATCTTCAAAAGGAGAAGGGCACTCTTCTATTAATACAGTGCAACTGATTGCAACCATGTTTTTTTCTTTTTTTTTTTTTTTACAGTATATTAAAAACCAAGTTGAGCACAGTCGAAAAAAAAAAAAAAATGAAAAAAAAAAAGTGGTCATGTACACAACTGTCTTTGGCAAGAAGTCCCATGTCCTACATGTGAGTCAGTCACTCCGCTCGAGCCCCGTGTTCATGTCACCTTCGGCCCATTTCGCTCTGTCTCATGAAATGAATGTTGTTGACACTGTCTGCCAGCTCGGGGTACTGGTCAACCGAGACCACGTAGTATCCGTCATAGCCCTGCACCCGCCCCGAACCCAGGAGCTGCTGCTTCTCTCCCTCAGTCCAGGTTCGCGAGCCCTCCTCGCCGTCCCTCAGTCTCTGGCGCTCCCGGAACCACGCCTGGGCGACGGCCCTCTGCCGGGCCAGCTCCAGCACGCGGGCCTTCTCCTCGTCCACGCTGCTGCCGTAACGCGTATTCAGACACAGCGCGCCGTACTGCAGCTGAATGTCAGTAATGCGCCTAGTCCTGCCGTTGAGCACGGTGTTGACCTGAGACACCGTCACGTTGACGCCGGTCTCCAGCGTGCGCCGACCCACCGTCATGCCGATGAGGGACAGATCTCCCTCCACTGAGCCCAGTTTGACAAAGTAGTGGGTGTCCATTCCGGCGATGGTGAAGTGGAGGTCTTCAAGGTAGAACGCGTCGTTCAGAACCGCGGCCATCCGCCGCCCGTCCTCGTTGGCCAAGCTGATGATGTCGGTGCTGATGCGGCCGCCTCTGATGGCGAATTTCACCCCCTTGCCGAAGATGGAGCCGACGGAGGCGAAGATCTTCTCGTCCTCCGTCTGAGGACACCCGGCACTCTTGGCTCTGTAGATCTGGCCAAAACGCTCGAGCTTCACAAAGGCCTTCAGCTGCCTCTGAACTTCACACTGAACGCCCAGCAGAGACTGCAAAAAAAAAACAAAGACAATGCTGTTTAGTCACGCAGCCCCCGCAGCATCCACACAGACTGGAGAACGCATTTTCTGTTTGTTCTGTTTGAGCTAGAAATGGATTTACGCAATATCAGTTGATTAGTCCTTTTTCTAGATATCTACTGTAACTTCTGATTGCCTCACACCTCCGTATGTGACCTTTATCCTCCTCTGCATGAGGACTAAGTAGCACTGTCTGCTTTTCTCCTGCTAAGATTCATACTGCATTATTAATACTTCAAACACTTCAAACTCAATGCCGTGACTGCAGAGCATAAGCTTTTCTTTCTGATGTTAATGCTCGCGACTGAATGAGGATGATTCCACACCTTTTGTTGAGTGTTCAGGTATTAATGTGATGGAAATCAAGACTTAAAACAAAAGAACTAAAACCAGGGTCTCAAATATGCTGAAAAGAAAAAGAAAAAAACAAATAAACAAAATATTTGCGGTTCCAATGCTGAGAACAGATTTCCTTTGGGAGCTGAACATTATTTTCTGGACGTCTGTTGTTGCAGGAATTAGAACGCTAAATTTAAAGGCGTACTAATAAAAGCCTAATACAGGTTGTGTAGAAATATAATCCATTGATCCCTCATTCTTATTCAATTAAACATCTTTTATTAAATTAGGTGTATAAATAACGATGTAATTGCTTAACATTCATTATTAGCAGCAAACCGTGAATCCGCGGTTCTTTGAAGCTGCGAGTGTATCACACATAGTCAAGGTAGGGGCAGAGGTGTTTGTCAGCACATGCAAATCTCCCTGATCATTTGTGACAGGCATGATATTTTGAAAAAGGGTGAAATTACTGCCTTGTGACAGCCACGCTGAGCCAAATATGAGACAGGAATCAGTCGGTAACGAGTGTATATGCATTATACCTTGAGGGATCAACGCTCTGAATAGATACCACATTCCCTTTGGAGAAAATTAATACTTTGTCCTAATACTACTTGACAAGAGATACTCCTCGGGAAGAGAGAGGGATGTTAGAACGAGGCGAGCGATATGAAATGGAAGATGGCCAACACATAGCGAGACTGTTGCCCGAATGCGTCTGAGCAGGCAACGAAAAGGCTCTCCAGAAACTGTGCCTCCTCGCCGTTTGCTCGAGATAAGAGGCTGCGAGCGTCACATTCAAAGTTCTGCTGACAGTTTCTAATTCTGTCCCTCTGCGCCTCTCTTGGACGGAGGCCGGGTGGGGCCGAGGATTATGGGAGGCAGGCTGCAGTGACCAGCAGATCTGTCCGCCGTTTTTGACGTGACACCCGCATCAGATCCCGCATGAGGAGGGAACATTGTGCGGGGGAGGGGGCAGCTGTGCCGTCGGGCCCCTCGGGGAGAGGCGGCCTGCGGGGACTCTTCACACCATGCCACTCCATGTTTGTTTACCGTGCCAACAGTGTGACCCGGTCAGCTGTCCCGGGGGCGGCGGGGGGGGTGGAAAGAGGGCAATGTCCTCCACTTTACAGAAACAGCCTCCCGGGACACTCCCAGAAAGGCATCATTCACATCGCATGGGGTGCAATCAGCCTCCAGCACAACCCGGGATGAGAGATCAAACCGTGTGCAGAGCGAAAAACCTGATCTGTCTGGCCTCCTCGTGGCATTTTTCAATCCGTGTACGGATTCAGCAGCAAAGCAAAATAGAGGGCTTAAACGACGAGAGAGAGAGAGAGAGAGAGAGAGAGAGGCAGGCGCACTTTTATCCTGTACGAAATAAAATAAAATGCCAAGTGCACAGGACGCACCACATGTAGTTTTAAAGCTATATTTATGCTTCAAAGAACCCTGCATTTAATTAGGCTGCTCTGGCCATCTGCAGCGAGGATCAACACGCCGTTTACCAGCTCAGCGCGCCGTTCTTTTTTTTTTTTTTTGAAGCAGGAAATTCCAGATAAGAATATCATCGCCTCGTCTCGTACACAGCCTAAAGACTAATTATCTCCATCCTTTCCTTTTACGTATCATTTACACCGCCGCGCACTCCAGAGGTGTGCTGACGGAGGAGCTCTCTTCCAAAAATGAGCAAAACCTTCAAATCTAGGCTAACGTTTCTATTTAAAGCCCCGGTTACATGATTTCTAGAGATATTACAGTGTGCGGTGTCATGGGAATTCTTGCATATATACTTGAAAGGCTGGGGTATGTAGATGAAAAATTAGCTTTCAATGATATTATTAGTCAAATGGACCTAGTTTTATTTAGTGCTTCCGTACGAAGCAAACACAAACAAACTGAATATAATGACACAATGTGCTTCCAAGAAACTGATGAAACTAAAAATGGAAACAACCTGATGACTTTGGCTTGCCGTTATTAAAAAAAAAAAACCTCACCAATCACACAGAGAGTGATTACCTCGGCAATTAAACTTATTAAGTCATTTTGGAAATGACGAAAGTGCCTGTTGATTTATGGTTTTCTGGCATTTGGAAATGTTGATTAAATTGTCAGGTGTGAGGTGACGACTGATCCAGTCAGAGCTGTAACCGCACGGCTGCCGATTTATTATTTTCAATCCACGACGCTTTCCATATGTACACTCTCGGATATTTGAAATGGAAATAACTGGAGCGCCTTCAATTAGATATTTCCTCTGTCGCGGCTCCTTTGTAGATCGCCACCTTGGGTGAGCTCGGAAACTCTCAGCGGAGTGTCGGGCACAAGCAGCGTGCATGAGTCAGTCCCAGGAGGCTCTGACAGTCACCCTCCCAAAGTGGTACATGCTAGAAGTGACTGGGATTCTTGCTCGCACGGTTTTACACTTTGTATGTGACCTGTAAAATAACAGTGAGGATTCAGTCTGTGTGTCATTTCTTGTGTAATTGACTATGATGTGCTGAAATGCCTCGAGACTGAAATTCCTTCCATGACTTGAAATTTATATAAAACACATTGGAGCGCTTATTCTCATGCAATTCTTTTTGGCTAACACTTGAATTAAATAATATTAATGAGGGTTATGCTGACATTTTATTCAATGTCACAGGTAGAAAAAAAGTTTGAAATAAAATTCTGAATGATTGTGGATGTGTCTGCCTTTTGATTTTATTTTAAAAGGACCCCCAAAACAAGTTACCTGTTGTGAAATGTATCCATCTATATAGTTTGTGTGAGCTGACAGTCTTGGAGATCTAATGGAACTAGATTGCGCTAAGCTAGTCGTGGTCAAAGTGCAAAAAATTACATTTTCAACATCTGGAAAAGTCAACATCAGTGTCTTTTTCCAGAAATCATGACCATATTACTTAAAATAATCCACGGTCCTTGGTATGAGCTGTTTTATATAAGAACTATGTTCTTTCCATATCACTGCACAAGTGTGCATCTACTCATGGAAGAGAGGCTAGCAGAGCTCAGCTGAGGACACCATTAATATAATTAATATGGCCTCTAGTCTATAAATAAATGGAGGCTTCCTTCAGCGCAGTGATACATTTCGGAGATGTACATCCGTAGAAATAAAACTGCTTGTCACGAGGTCTATGCATTGTCTTGAGTAACCTGGTCGTGATTTCTGGAAAGAGTCACCGCTGTTGAGTTTTTCAAATGTATTTCATGGTGTTTTGAGCACCACAAGCCGAGTGCCATCTCATTCCGTTATATTCAAGAGAAGGCAGACATCTCTACAGCTAATATCGCTCACACCAAAACAATATAGATGCATAAGGAGCACTATAGATTATAGGACAAAAACAAAATCTTTCTGATTTTGGTGCAAACTGTCCCTTTAAATGCTTTAAATTCAAGTATACAAAAGTAAAAGTCCAACAGTAGATGGTATTGCAGCATATTCTGACGATCACTGCTGACTCTGTTTATTATTCCCAGTTGCTGTTCCTGCCTATTACAGTTGGCTGAGCAGATCAGAGGTCACCGATTTAGATAACCCCGTCTTGTATCGTCTCAGTAGGCGTACAAATGCTCTATAACAACAAATACCCACAGTGTTAAGGTTGCAGCCAGAGTGTCGCTCGACATGAATCTGGCCTCCTGATGGGTGGCATTCACTAAGTCGAGCTGTAACCAAACCCAAGACAACAGTGGCCTCTTCAATAATTCAGTTGAGTTGGAGGCATCTTAAGAGGGCTGATAAACGCGGGAATCAGAGCATGTCTACTACTCCTCAGACCTTGGCTAACAGTGTAAGACTGAGATGAAATCAATGGCCAGTGGTGGGGGGAATGGAGAGTGAATTTCCCTAATGGCAGGACAATTACAAGAGCTGTTTAGGCTGACCCCATTCCCCAAGATGGGGACCAGGGGCAGGGACCTGGCTCACTGGGCTGTGTTTTGGCCTGATAGCTGGCAGCTCCTCTGGGAGTCTGGCTACACAGAGCATGTCTATCTGCTAATGATGTTGGAGAGGAGGCGAGCCGAGGTAAAGGAAGGTGATCTGTGTGCAAGGTGAAAGGTGGGGGATGTGTGAGAGTGACTGCTTTACCTTGGTGCTGTCCCACTCCTGCGTCTTGATCTGGGTGCGGACCAACTCGTAGGACGGCTCCATGGACTCCGTGTTCGGTTTGCGGTAGCCGGGGATGACGTTGTACAGCTGGAAGCCGAAGGTCACCAACCAGCTGTTGACATCTGCAAGAAGAGGGATGAAAGCGTAAAAACGGTGATTTACATGCGCCGCTGTCTTAATAGAAACAATAATTTCTGTCTCGGAGAAACCATAAAAACACTAGCGAATTGATTTGTTCAATTTTAACAGTTGACATTCTGCGGTCAAGTGGCTGTCTCCTTGAAATACTCCTCGCTCGGTCTGAGCACTTGATTTGTTTGGGAAAGTGGACAAGCTGTAATAAACACTCGAGATGGCGGCGATGATTCATGTCCACTCCTGCAGGTGCCACGCTAATGACACACAGCTGGGCCCCCAGAAAACGCCGGCGACTCCTGAGTGTCTGCGGCGCCGATAATTATATACTATAATTTCACGTCATTTTAAAGCGGCCGAGACTTCAACATGAGATATTCTGAAGACTCAGCGGGTTCCGCCGCGATAATTTTTTTTTCTAATGAGACGCCGAAAAAAAGGAGAAAGTGACGTGTCCGGGATTCAAATGCGTGTAATCACGATAATGTGGATGGTCTAATAGCAGCCACCAGCGCTGTGGTTATAGGTGCTCCTGCCAGCCAGCGTGATAAGGTGTTATTAATTCTGAATATCACAGAGGAAAGATACATGACTGGAAGCAAAAGCCCGTGTCGTCGGAGCCATTTGTTTCTCGCCCCGTTCGGTGTGTTTGTTACGGACGGGGGAATCGTTGCTGTGACACTTGGGGGGCAAGTTTGTCGCAGATTGGCACTGCCACATTGTGGCACCTGACAAAGCTTTTTTTAAACAAGAATTTGTTTGAGGACAATGAAAAGACCCTGATAATTTAGTGAAAGGAATGGAAATGTCAGCGCCATCAATCACAATTGAAGCAGAGCCACTACAGTATATCTAACAGTCTGCTTAGCATTCAAATGCCAGTCAGCCCCTAATGGTGGACTGTGAAGCTGAACGCCTTTTCTGTTTGGCAGCCGGCTAAATGGCTTTGTTGAACAGAAAGAAATGGGAGCCCAGACTCCACCTGAACAAAAAGTGACTATTTTCCCGCTCGGTATTGTCTATAGGTAAATGAATAAACAGAATTAAATGGATTATTTGATAGCCGGCATTATCAAGACGACATAATGCAGGACGGACACAGAGAATTAAATCTCCCCATTTGTGAACGAGATCTGGCCGAAGCTGATTGATTTAACCGCAGAGTATTCGCCGAGTATCCTTAACAATGTTGTTTTCCTTCCAGCCAAAAGGGGTTGATACGACTGGCCCTGGCTAAGGTTTCTATGGATCCATTGTGCTCTCCGTCTCCACTGGGGTGCTTTCACTGCCATTTACCTCCTCCCTACCACAAAGCAACAGAAAACGATGTGATATTTCTGGGAAGGGACCTGAGTGTTCAACAACAGAGGGGGCTTTGCTGTACCAGCATTGTTCCCTCTGAGCACTTTCAAAAAACGATAGCCACTGGACACACGCACACGCACGGAAAAACAACCTCAGTGTCCCGATGAGGAAGCTCTTAAAAGCCTCTCTAGCACACTGCTTTTCAATTTAATTTTGGCAGAGTCTGTTCTTCCATTTGTGCCTCGTTGTTTAGAATAAAAACGCACCAAACCTGACAGAGAGACGCGAAACGAGCGCCGTTCGCTAAGCTGCGAACAACAGCCGTTTCACGGGGTTAAGATACGGCGCGCTCTCCTCCCCCTCCGCACGTGTAATTTTACCACCATAAACAAGCTATATGCATCATTGATTGCTCCAGCGGGACTCACTTAACATCTGCCAACTCCTATTTATGTACAGTTACTAACCTGTAAACAACACTAATCATTTTTTTGGATTATTTAGAGCCATGACTTTTCTTACTTTCATTACAGCTGTTAGAGGAATACTTCACAGGAAATCTTGGTTTTGAGCATCAAACACACACTGCCTAAAGGCTCGAAGTGTCGCCCTGACAAGTCTGCAGCCTGCTACTTTGGAGAAGGATGGAAGCCGTAGTTTGGGAAATGTCTATTGACATTTTGAAGCTTTGTAACACATATTTTCTATTTCCCCTTTCCTCTGCAAAGGAAGGATAGAGGGATTTCTATCATCAAATCCTCGTCTGTTAAGTGAACTCACCGGTCATGTAGCACTTTATCTCCTCGTTGTTGCTGAGAGGATTGTTATTCTTGAACATGTACAAGTTGAACGGCACGATGCGGCGGCTGTTGAGACGCTTCCAGACGTCGTGGTCGGGCGTTGTCCAGCGGCCGGCGAGGACGTCGTAGTCCCGTCGGCCCATGTGGACCAGCTTGCTGAGCGGCTCGTACAGGCCTCCCTGGTAGCCGATGATGAGCTGGAAGCTGGGGTTGGTGTCGAGGTAAACCTCCCCGAACGCCGTGTGGAGGACCTGCTTGATCATGAGGCCGGAGCCGCTGAAGACAGCCAGAGGGGTGCCTATGTTGTCGCAGGCCACGTAAAACTCATCCCCGCTGCTGAGCTCCATGGCGAACAGGTGTCCCTGCAGGTCGTAGTACAGAGAAGTGATCTCGGAGCTGGAGTGATTGTACATGTGGGTGACTCGAGTGGGGCTGGATAAGTCGGCATAGAAGAACTGTAGGTGGTGGCCCATGCTGCTTCTGCTGGACACCCTCCTGCCCAGGCCGTCGTAACGGTACTTGATGCTCCAACCGGTGACTTTGTTGTACACCTTAACGAGCAGCCCGGCCGAGTTGTAGTCAAAGTAATCGTTCCCTCGCTGCTTGAGGAAGCCGTCCTCGTCCATCCTGTACTGGACGTCGCCCAGGCGAGTGATGCGGTCTCTGTTATCGTAGCGTAGCGGGGTGAGGCGCGCGCTGTTTCCAGGACTGAGGAGGTGCAGGTTGCCGTTCAGGTCGTAGCTGTACCTCCACAGAGGCTTGTCGTTGATGGAGACCACCTGGAGTTGACCATCGGCGTCGTACTCGTACGTGTAGCGCGTGGTGTTGGCGTAAGGCCCGACCTTGAGCTCCTTCGCCACCACTCGCCCCATGTTGTCGTACTGCACCATCATCCAGTACATGAGCGAGCGGAAGATCTCATACTGGACCTCCTTCACCCGTCCGTAGGCGTCAAAGTGTTTGGTGTGGGTCATCACCGCCGTGGTGATGATTTGATTTATGTCATAATAGATCACTCCGAATTTGCCGAACTGTTCCGTTTTGCCAGACACGTCATCGTAGCGGTACAAGTCGATCGGCAGCGGCGTTTCGTTGATGACGGCCTGCATGCTGGTGACTCGGAAGCTGTTGTCGTACACGTAGTCGAATCTGGCGTTGACCATGCCTTCTTCGCTGAATCTGAAAATCTGCCTGTCGATCAGCGGGCCGATCTGACGGTAGCGGATGGTGCAGGTGAAGCCCTCGCTCTGCAGGTTGACCGTCTTCAGCATGCCCGCCACCTCGTCGTAGGAGAAACCGATGCGCGTGGTGTCGTAGAGGATCTCCAGCAGCTTGGCGAGCTTGCCGTATTTGTAGATGACCCTGCGGCCCGTGCCCAGGTAGGTGGTCTGCAGCAACTGGCCGTCCTCGCTGTAGTCCTGGAGCACCGAAGCGTTCCCTTCAGGGGGCCGGTAGGTATTTCTGTAGTAGCCGATGGAGCGGGAGGTCTCTAGCGTCTGCCGCGCCACGTTGGGCATGGTCACAGAGGACAGTCGGTCGTTTTTGTCAAATTCAAAGATATACTGCCTCTGGCTGTAGAGCAGCAGCACCATGGACTGTGAAGAGAACAGGAAACAGTCAGTCAGCCTGTGATCAAATTAAAATACAGTGTGAGATTCAAAGCTTAAAATTCAAATATGATATGACTGAACAAAAGCATCACTTTATCACCAGTTATTACAATTAGATAGACATTTAAAATATAAAAAAATACATTATATGAGTTATATAAAACAAACAAAAGAAAAAAAGTTGTATTTAAATCTATTCCTTGCATAACCTACACACTGTGACGACATTCTGCCACTTAAAAGACAGTGGTATACCACAAAAGGACAAGCAAAATGTCAAAAGATACGACAGATTATGCATGCGAGTCTGATTCCGACCGAATCTAATTCCCATCTGAAAGTACGAGAGTATGTGATATTCCTGTGACATTAAGATTTCCTTCAGAGCTGATTTCACAAACATGCTGCTTCTTGTTTCTTATTTGCGAGATCTTTTGATCCAAACAGTAAGAGGCGGCTGAATTTTTCACAACTCCGCAAATCTAAGAAATCTCCATTCACACCCTTCTTTGCACCAATAAATGAGTGTTTAAATCAGTTCCAAGGCTGCCAGCACTTAGAGGTCGTTGAAAAGGGACGACGGACTATTAACAAGGTTATTGGCTGCCATTTTCATATTACACATCTAAGCCGGGGAATCGCAGCTCTTCGCCTTCGCCACAACAGTCTCGCCTTGAATCAGCGAGTCGAAAGAGACAGTTCACTCTGTTCTTCTCTTCAGAGCTATTTCAGGTTGAGCTTCGCTGTCAGACGACGGTAACAAAGTATAATGTCTGCGGCGCAGCAGACAGGTTTTAATTACATTTCTGCTGATATCTGTGCCACTGCCTGATAACGCAGCACAAACACTGCTGCGGCATTACAAGTTAACTTTTAACTTCGGTTTAAAATCTCCTGTCAAGGTTCTTACACAAATATACCTTCAGAATTGATCTGTACACCAGGTCCCTACCAATTCTGCATCCACATGGATGGCAGACAGCTAACCGGTTTTCATTTAAGCGGAGCGAGAGCAGGATGGTAACATTAGGGTGAGGCCGTCAGAGAAAAGCGGCAACGGTAATGCAACAGTAAGTGAAAACATTTTAAGTTTTTGCCATCCTCCTTGAAATAAATGTACAATTGGATGTTACAAATCTGCCTCATACAGGGACAAAACATGGATGATCAAGACAACTAGAAGCCAGTTATTTGTATTTGTTCCGCTCTTCTTCAAATATCTATGTCTGAAATGAATAATTTGACATAACATTCAGGTGGTAATTTATGTTTTGGAGGAATTCATTTTAAGTTTGCAGTAGAATATCGAGAGAAAGCAGCATTTTATAGTTTCATCCATTACTAGAATAATTACATATAACAGACACAAAATAATTGAAAATGAGCTACAAGAAGTATTTAATTGGTTATGAAACAGTCTCAATTGAAAAACTGATACCTTTATATGACTTACATAAGGAAACAAGGCCATCAGATGAGAAGATTGGCTATTTCTATATGGTTGTTATTTGCTTTGCTGGTGGCACAATACAACGTCACCATTGCAACATATCGTCACGTGTGTTTTGTTTTTGACTGTTTGTTTTATTCCGTCCAGTGTGTGTTTGCCTGTATCCATGTGAACACAGCAATATACACCATTTAATCATCATTACAACAACAATACACACCTTCTCCAGGTAAGTGTAGCTCCATGATTTGCCATCAGCGAATATCTGCGAGGTGATTCTGCCGTTCTGGTCGTACTCCATGCGCACAGACATGGTACCTCTTTGGATGCCTGCCACATGCCCTCCAGAGGAATAGGTGACGTTGACTCCGTTCAGGCGGCTGCTTGGCGCCCACAGAGTGGGCCGCCCGGCGTGGTCATAGTGGATCCGTAATGTAAACTTCCTGTGGTCGTCGTAGACCTTCTCTGTCCTGGTGATCCGGTCGAAATCCAGCGATAGCAAGTTCCTGTTGTGAACCTACAGGAGAGAACGCAGGGTGTTAGAAACATTCAATTTGACCACGGCTAATCCACTGAGAGGGAATAAACATGTTTGGAAGTTTAAAATGATTCGGAGGAATCGGTGCATTGCCCTTCTGAGGTGGCGCCTTATGAGGAGAGCTTTAATCACAAAGTGATTATTTCATACTCCTTCCTTTCTCGGCTTTTAATTACAACAGAGGAGCTGTATCTCAGGACTGCAGGAGCCATTGAAGTGATGAAATTATAAGAATTACCATATTTCTTTGTTTGTGTAAAAATTCAGCACAGTCTTAGTGGGAGTTGTCTATTCATGCAAGAGACATTAGAGCCACATTGATCATTAAATTCATTTTCGCTGCTTACTGAAAAGAATTACCAGGCGAAGATGACTCTCATTTTATTTTTTGCCATTTCCGTAAATTGGAAAAGAGGAGAATAAAATCAATTCTTCTCCTGGGTGACTCAGAACATTGTTTAAATGACACTTCACATTTTTTTTTTTTGCCTCTTTTGAATGCATGAGGCTGCACACAGTGACCCATGGCTCGGCTGTGATCAGAGCAGAGAGACACCGCTCTGAAGCGTGTTAATCCTTCAGGCCATGTTCGGGTCGGCACAGAGTCCAACCCGCTGCCAGGCTGAACTGCGGAGGCAGCGCCTGTGCTGTCGCCAAAAAGATCAACCAACAGGCCTAACGTTACGTCTCTCAGTCAGCAGCCTGTATAAGCAGGAGCTACAGAGGAAAAATAAACCAAGCCGAGAAAAGGGCTTTAAGTTGTTCTAAAATATCTCCTGTTGAAAGGTTTGTCCTATTTTCTGGACACTCAGATTAGTCAAACCCTCAGGGACCTTTAGAATTTGATCGCACAACTCATGCAAATATAAATTAATGTTTTTTTTTTTTTGATGGGTGTTTCTTGACAAGTGGGATAATGCTCTTCGAAGTGTCCATTATCAACTCTACGGAGGCAACCATCCAACAGACTCTGGCCTCCATGTCGTCCATAAATCCCTGATAATGGACACCTCACCAGGCATTATCCCTGACGTAATTAAAACTATGCCTCCCCCTGTTTCTGTATTATCTAATATGTTTTTTTTTCTCAGTGATGTTCATAGTTGCTCTTCAGATATGCAGCCATTTAGCTTGTTAAAACGCTTGGCAAGGCTTAAAAAACATCACAGCTCAGAAAAGCTGCTTCTGGCTACTTTCCAGACACATTTCACAGAGCGGGTCGCAGGGGGGCTCGCCGAGAAGCCTCACTTTTTCAATCTCACATTGAGAAAAGCATGCTTAGGTCTCTCATCTGTGAAGGGACAATTACACCAGAGGCAATTAATGTCACTGATACCTAATTGAGAGGATTACTTTAAACTAAAAGCAACAGATTCATGAGGAGCACGATTCGATGAAGGGTTTGAGCAACACAAGCAATCTGAGCCTCCAAGACTGATGGCAGGGGTCCTCCAATGGATCTAGAAATAAGAATAGGGAGTCCACATTTGTTGTTTTGTCTTTAAATTCACTTACTGTCATTAAAAGGGTTAGACCTCACTAACAAATGTGAAATTGCAACAGCATTTTGACAGTGATTTGGTAGACTTACTAGATTTTTACAGATACAGAAGGTAACTGAAACTGCGACCGGCCCTGTAGAGTCTTTCACAGGCAGCAGAGGTGCTGCTGTCTGTCCAAAAAGATTGTATTGAGATTGCTCCCAACAGGCAATAAGGTATAAGTGAGAGAGAAAGTTCCTCGTGCCAGGATCTGGTTCGCCAAAGACTCAACAAGGTGGAAAAAACCTCTTACAGCAGAGATCCCAAGATCCCACGAGAATGGAAACCCACTCAAGAGGAATTATTTTAAATTGGACATTGCCTCTAAAAGGAAATTCTCAAAGACGTGCAGAAGAAGAAGAAGTAGAAGAGATGTGTGGAGACAGAACAGAGACTGTAACAGTACATTAGACCTTCAATGTTGCATTTTTAAACCGTCCTCGACATAAAACATTACAACATCTGATCTCTCAATCACTATCAATGACTTCTGTGTCAAATGACGATGTCAATCAGTCGGTTCACAAGTGAGAATGCCTTTCATCGCCTCTCATGATTAATTCAACCATTACTCTGTTGTCTTCAGTAACATCAGTCATGTTTACTCTCACATTGCAATCAAAGAAAACAAATTCTATCTTTTTATGTGTTGCCTCTTTTGAACAAACAGCCCTACATTATAAGACACTATGAGGATACTAAAATGCTAATATACAGCTAACGGTTTTGTCTCTTTTTTTAAGTCCACACTGAAGTTGCTGAAGATTCTCGCTATGGGCAGAGTGGCAGCCACAAGCATTCCCTCATTAATGTGCACGTACACACTACTCAGTCTAAAAAGGAGGCTTTAGAGAGAAACAGTTGCTGTGGCTCTGCGGCATAAATCATGAAAACATAAAACATAAATCATACAGGATGTGTGACGCTGGAAGGGGGCGAGCCCAAGTGGCACGTGTCACTGCGAATTGGCTAAAGCGGTGATCCGTTAAACCTCAGGACGCGAGCAGCACAATACAACAAACACATGCACGTGTCATGTCCACAGAATAAACACTGACACGAGCACAAACATCGGAACGGGCTGTCGCCCGTGCACTTTTGCATCTTCGCTAATTCCGAGCACAAGAAAGACTTGGACGTCAGAGCATCCCTCTGTTCTGTATTCGAGACGCCCCCTCCTCCTCACTGCCACACACTCATCCAACCACCCACGTAATATCACTTGACATGCCACTCAAGGTCGCTCAATGATTCCAGCTCTGTTCATCCCCTCTGTTCTTGCCATTAGGCTGCTCCCATTTCCTATCTCACCCCCGGGGCCATTGTCTGTAACATACATTAGAAGCTTTCACTTCCAGAGGGACAACAGCGCCATTAAATGAACAGCCGATGACAGACAAAGTGGCACCTCCCCATTAGCCGTGTCGCCTCCCAGAGAATGTGGAAGACGACTTAACCAAAGTTGTTGTTTGCCTTGCAAAGCCAAGACAGAAACAGTGCAAGCCAATCAATCAGGATCCATTTTTTTTTTTTTATAGATGCTCCCTGTGTTAATGGGAATTTCCACTGGGTCATTCTAGATGCTTTACGGTCAAACAAAGCTGTGTTTATCTCATTACGAACAAGGACCTGTTGACAATCTGTGTGTGACTGTGTCATGTTTGCAAGGTAAGGTTAACCCGCTAATATAACATCTGGCTTTTGTCTCTAATCTGCATTCACTCCCACATCAAATGACTCTGCAGTCGTCACCGGTGTTGATCAACTCCAGCGCTGAACTTAAGACAACTGACTTGTTAATTAATACTTGTTCATCTATCTCTGTTCTATTTCTGTGCACAGTTACGTTGTCAGTGGCTGATCGGTACTGTGCATTTCCGACCCTCAACATCTCAAGATGAGACAGAAGTGAGATGTCTCCATCCTTAGCCACTTCCAATCATCCGCTTTGGGAAAAACGACGTGTCTAATTCAGAATGTTGCGGATTAAGACTTTTAAAACAAGCTGTATGGTCTTGTGGATGCAGTCTGATGAGGTGACTATGATCTGCTGCTTTCTATGGTTCCCTGTGTTTCAGGCAAACTCATTTCAGTCACTTGCCTGATTTAAGCGGATTAACTGCATATAGATGCTAAGATCGGTGTGGTAAAAGCTGCATGTCTCTTTATATCTCTCTTTTACAGACTTTTCTCACCCAAGTACTATATAATATATAATAATCAGTGTGCACAACACAGAGTCAAATGTATTTTGAACTTCAAAACTAGACTTTGGCTGTGTTGGTGCTGGCGTGCTGCTGTAGGTAGGGTTGAGAACAATGCATATGATACACAAAGTCGAATTTGACCAACACATCCATGAGTCTGAAGGCCTATCAGATACAAATACACTGCACAATAATATGAGGCGCAATTTCTATCTCAGTTTTAATTTAATGCTAGATAAAAAAAGCAGCACTGTATGTCATTCATGTTAAAAGGTATTCTACAAAGAAGGGTGTCATGTCCACTACTCTGCAAATGGAGGGATCCGAGCTTTTGTGTTCTGTTGACACAGGGCTGCTATCTGTTAGCCTGCACCTCAAGCTCACACTGAGGAATGCAGAGGTGTGTCAGTCGGGGCTAAATTGCTGAGTAAGTGCAGTCGTATAAAAGGAGGTAGCTGAAATTCAATGCCATTTCGAGCGAGACAGAAATTCTCCTCACACCCGTCCTTCCTTTAACAGTCGCTCCTTTGTGAGTCTGTGCGAGCACCAGTCGCTTTCAGCGACGCGGCGTGCTTACCCTTAACCTGCGTCCATACACGGTGACCTGGCCCCGAGCCTGCTCCTTCCTCTGCCTCCACTCCACCAGGTTGAGGCCGTTATCGATGGCCAGGGTGACGTTCCTCTTGCTGACGGTGGGGATGACCGTGCCGGCCAGTAGGTGGGGCTCGGTGTGCAGGGACACCTCCATGCCATTGGCCAGGACCAGCCGCAGCGAGCCATCCAGACCAATGAAATAGCTGTTCCGGACTTGATCTGAGCATGTAGAGAGGGCACAGGAGGAAACGGTTATGATCGGGATTAGAATAACACAAACAATCAGGGCTTCTTGTCGCTGATGTAAGAGGACTTAATCTAGCGTTCGTCTCAGCGAGACACACACATAATGACCTAAAATGGCTGCTCAGCAAAAAGAAAAGCCTTTAGCAGCAGTATTTAACCGAACCCCTGCGATAATGTCGGGTCTGTGACAACAAAGATCAATAGCGGGAGGTTTCACAGCGCCAGTAAAGTAAAGTTTTACAGCTGTTGCGGCAGCCTCGAGGATACGGGGGAATGAAAACTATCAAAGCTGCTAGCTTGCCTGTGGCCACAGAGAAGGCGGGGTGAACACACACACACACACACACACACACACACACGGGATAAATCCGAGCCTGTCTGTTACTGTCCCTAGGTGACGACAGCCTGTGTACCAGCTCCAGACCAGTGACTAATGTTTCCACCGAGCATCTCTTGTACATTCATCAGAGAATGCCTCCTTCTCGCCTCCTGTCAGTCGACTGACAGGCACCAGGATTAATATTATTCTCATTAAGACCAGTTGAAAATTAATGGCTTGTCAAACACTATGATAATGAGTTGACTTCATTTAACAGGGAAAAAAAAATCAAAAATCAAAACATACACTGTAATTTCCTCGTGTTAACATGTCACGGTGAGGTGGATGTGAGGATTTCTTCATTTGCACAGAGAGCAACAAAATTGAGTTCTGTATCCTTTTTCTTTCGCACAGACAAGAGATATGATCAGGGGAGGCAGGGCTGACCTCGCACTGCCCGTTATGTCTCTCCATCATGCAGACACTTCAGGGGCCGACCAGAAGCCTCTGGGGCAGGCCCTACCTAAAGGAGGCCTCCGGGATCAGATGGAGATGAAAATACTGCTGAATTGGGGAGTTCATGGTGATGTACGCATACCAGGGGAGGATATCCGCCTTGGACTGACTGAGTAAAGGAGGTTGTAGTCTGCTGGAACATTACACCTGACCATCATTTTCAGTTATCAGTTACAAATAAGGATGATGCCTTACTCAGTCATAAAGGCTTTCTGGCTCCATAGATGTAAGTAAGTACGTAATCCACACTCAGTGCAACATCTTTATCTATTTACTATTTCACACATGCATCTCTATTTCATGACTTGAATTGTTTTTCAACTCACTGAAGGTATAAAGTTTATTTAAATTTGACTGATTTGTGTTTTTGGTGATATTTGATATACCTTATTATCTCTTGAAGACGTCTGATTGGAGTCGCAAAGACAATTACGATAAATCTTGCTCGGATCTTAAAGCTATCAGCTTCACGTAACGACAACATGACGAACAACCCCGAGGTGTGTTGAAGACAAACACACCAGATGACCAGGAAAGGAATCTTGAAGGTGGCGCATTCACGTGTTATGTGATCACCCAGTCGCGAGCTTACAAAGCAGACAATAGTGAATTAATTAACGGCAGAGTTCCTGGCGCCACGCTTCTCACAAGCAGATGTCTAAGACAAGGTCACAACATGGAGGTGAGCAGTCCATTGAGCAACAGTGAGTAACCAGAGATTGTCATCTTCTGTTTCAGACGCAGCTTTGCAGTGAGTCAGGAGGGCCAGGGTGAAGGATGCATTTAATTCCGGGGTGTAGGGGGGGGCTGTCTTTTAAAAAATGGATGCAGGTCCAGAAAGTTCAAAGCTATCAACGGGTAATCAATGAAGCAATTGGTCAGGTACTAAACAGGATATAAGAATGGCAAAATGTGTGAGACAAATCAAGTGGATGAAGCCACGACATCCGTCTGCCCTCCGCCTTCATCTTTCTCACTCATTTCCTAAACCTGGAGGATCTCGTACAGCCACCAGCATCGGGCTTTACAAATGATGTTTTCTGACAGAAGCTCAATATATGCTTCCATTGTGGTAAAGCGGAGTTGCACAACACATTTTATTAAAACAACAGAGGACCAATAAATACTCCTGTGAGTACGCTCCGTACCCACAGGAGTGAGACATCACATCTTCTTTTAAAGGTCAGCTCACCTACATCGTAAAACCTTACATTTAATCAACCCCTAGATAAAGTTTTGGTTTTATTTTCCAGTTTTTTTATGATATCTTTACCTCAAACATTCCCAGTCTTCACCTCAGAGGAGTAAGAAAGTGGTGAATGGAATGTCCTGGTCATTCTTGATAATCCAGACTTCACTATTAACAGTTTTTTATAGGAACTATCAACAAATCTACGAACCAGCAAATGTGGTAATGAATTTTCTTCCAATCGACTACTCTGTTAATTGAATAATTGCTGCAGCTCTGACTCCTTCAGGCTGAACACAGAAATCTTGCCAGAGATCTTTAAAACCACTTATTGTCTGGTCCAGTACCGAACACTAGTTTGTCTTAGAACATCCCACAAGGAGCTACTGGCCCCGACAACACAGCTTCCAGAAGTAGAAATATAAAATATATTTTTGAACTTTCAGAATTGTGATTTCCACATGTACATGTACACTTCACAGGAAAATCAAATTGTTCATAAATAGCAAAACTGTGAACCTAAATCCCTGAGTAAAAGTCTCATCAAATAGGGGTTTCTGTCAGAATATGTGTCTTTAAGCCTGAGGATACTTGAGAATCCCGTCTATAAGTTTAATGTCTACAACCCTGATTCCAGAAAATGTTGGGACTTCAGAATAAGCATATATTCACAAAAATTAATAAAGTTGATGATGTACAACATAAAATTTATTTTTCTTGGTGATGTTTACTGAGCAGTAAATAATCACAATCTGTGACTTGCGTTTTACACAGCGTCCCAACTTTCTTGGAAATAAGGTCTGTAAACGAATAAAAACTGAAAGTTTGCAAAAAGCAGATCCTATTTATGATGTTATATATCAGCAGGCAAGCACCATTTAGGAAAAGATTTTGTTAAGTGAAGTTAAAGCTTTTGGCACAGCATGGACACAAAATACCTTAAAAATCACATGCTCCACTTGTGAGCTTCAGTAAAAGAAACTCACCCTGCATGAGGGTGTAGAAGGTGCCAGAGGCTGACAGGTTGGTGGTGACGGTGATATCCTCTTTGTTGGAGCCCTCTGTCTGGATGCGGACTGAGCTGTCGGCGTCTGTGCGATAGCTGCTCACTCGGCCCGTGGGGTAAGTGACGTTAGTCAGACGCCCGTAACTGTCATACCTACAAAGAAACACACTGATGTGAGTCAAAAAAAAAAGGCAAAGAGGGGCATGTCATCTTAAACTGCGTGTAAACAGTAACTACAGCTGAATCATAAACAGCGTTGAGGCAAGAAAAATGTACCGAGCCTTGGTGAGATTTGTTGAATCACAAGGAAGCAAACATAATCATAAATGCAAGTCAGGTATGCATCAATGCATGGAGGCGCATAAATGTGACTAATGAGTCGCACTGTCATCTCAGATTCACTGTAATTATGAGTTGCGGTCGAGGATAAACCGTTCTGGTGGTAATTATCAGTAGGTATTGGGGGTATTTGTAGAGTCCGATATTTCCCACTTGGTGTCACAAATTGTGGAAATGTGTCGACACAGGCAGTAAACACAGCAGCAAATCCATCGATGTTGGCAGCCCGAGGTGATAAAACTCAGAAGTATCAGCTTTGATCACTGAAGCACAATCAACACAACTTCTACAAAGTGTCTGATGTCTGCTGCAGTTGCCTGCTCATGAACTAGGTGGGTACGCCAACAAGTTCAATAAGTTCAGAGTTTTCTAGCTCTTCCAACAGTATGACAATGTGACATCAATATAAATCAGTTTGTGACTTCAGGGCAGAGGCACACAATGGAAAAAAAAAACCCAAAACACAACTATTGGCACGGAAAAACTGTCATGGCCAAGACGAGTAAGCTCACACCTTTTCGCATTTGGAAAACTGCTTATTAGCTTAAAAGATTAGCGATATCACCTAATCTCATTATACAGTCTATGAAATAGGAGCAGTGAGGTGCGAATCCTTGGAGAGATGCAGCATCTCCCCAGCCTACAAATCAGTCCGTTCATCACATACAGGAACATGAGTGGCCAGATTGTTTCATTTCGCTCAGAGAGCACATCAGCATAGAACAATTTGAAATCTCTCAGATTGCCAGTGTTCCAGAATGGGAGTGAGTGAACGGTACATTACTTAGGATGAAGACTTTTATCTGCGTGCTGAATACAGATTGGAAAGCCCTCTACAATGTTGCTGCCTGCCATAATAAAGCCTCTAATAAATGAGATGGCGGGTGCTGGTTTACGGATATTTCCTCAGTGCTGCCATCTCAAATATCCAATATGGAAAGGAAGAGTGGGAGAGGAATCATCTCCCAGAGATAGATGTTATCCGATCTCGACTGTACTAGAGACGAGGATTCGTAGATACATTTCAACCTTTTTCACTTCAGGAAATACTAAATAGCAGAGTGATTTATATCGAAGCATTTGATTTCTTTTGATGCCGCTCAGTCAATGAAAGCACTGGAAGTCGCACGCTCTCTGCACAGTACCGCTTTTAACTGTTCAATTCACTGGACAAAGAGACTCTTCCTGTTTGCCTTCACCTCTGCACAAAAGACAGAGTCCACAAGACAGAAATCTCATTCTATAGTGACGCTGCGTGCCCCAGCTTGATCACTGACCCAAACTCTCTCCGTCTCAATTAGGGCTTTGAGCCAGCGCCATTCCTTGGGCTTCACCGCTGAGCTCTAATGGCTCTTCCCTGCCTCAACTCAGCTGCCTATTAGCTTGCTTTCTGTGGACAAGGGGGGCATGCGGGGGCAGGGCGCTCAGCAGAAGGAGAGGACTGCTTTCCCCCTGAATGGCCAAGAGTCCGTTTGGATCGCATCACCTCTGTGTCACATGCTAGCTCTATGACCTTTCACGCTGGGGCCCAACAATAGGCCAGACACTTCGCATCAGCGTCCCCTCCAGCATACCTAACCTCAGTTTTGTGAGTTATTCTCATATTTTTCGCTTCCTCTCGCTGCTGGAGAGTTTCTGACTGGTGACTGTTGGAGATGATATAAAGGCAACAGCCAAGTCTTCGCTTCAACTTTACAGTTGTTTGACATGATTTAGCCGTTATTATTGATGTATTTAATCTACGTGGTAACATTTAGAGGCTTGAGCACATTTGTTGCTAAATGAATTACTGCCCTGTTAATTGGACGATAAGAGAAATATCAGGAATCCTCCAGACTGCAACATGATTTAATAGGTTTACTGTAACCCTTAAGCACAAGCACTTATCAGTACAACAAAAAACATTCAGAAGTTAGCAGAGCGTCTGCATGTACATTAAATGTCAGATGCTGCTGCAAAGGATTAAAACAGAAAGGCCGAGTAGAAGATGTCTTTTGACCTCGAGTGAGTCCTTTGTGTTGTTTCTGCATTCATACAAGTTAATTTCGATCTATACGATAGTCGACATAAGATCACATTAATTAATTTGGGTGAAATGTTTAGCTGTGAACTTCGTCGAGAAGTGATAAATGGAGGTTCTCTTTTCAATTCTGACAGCAGCAAATTATAGTTCTGACCCTCAGGTGATGGAGTGACCTTCAAAGCTAATTATTCGAGAAAAACAAACACTCTTTATTGGGTCTAAATTAAACACGACTTGCTTGTAGGTTAATATGAAGCCATTGTTTAATTTGAAATGGAAAAACATGAAATGAAATAATTCCTTTTCTTTATTTTATCTGTATTTTACATATCATTTTTAAGGTATACCGTGGTATGAAGTGTATGAGCGTAATCTAATATTCAGTATCTTATTCTACTGTATTAGTGTTATCAAAAATATATATATTTCGATTTCCTATCAAGCTTCGAGTCTGTCAGCTACATTATAATAACCCATTTATTCATCCCTCCTCCAAACTCTTCTGTTTTAATTAAGAAGGGTCGCTCTAACTAAAAACAAATTGCCTAGTCGCTGGCAATTCAATACCACCGTTTGTCAACTTAGAGTGGATATCCGTGACGACAAAAGCAGATCGCTTCATCAGCCTCAAAGATTCTGTTGTTGAATGAATGATTGCAAACACTTTTAATTAAAAACACCAAACTGAGGTATTGATTTCTTTGTGTTCCGAGTGACACGAGTTTCATCAGATGTAATCAACTGTCAAACAGTTCATTACACTAAAAATCAGTTTGATGCATTTGTACGTTTGCGTACATTATCACTCAAGCTGATGATGATATAGAGTAGATAAACACTGATCCAATTCTTGAATAATATCACAGTATCCCCATTCCTTACACCTGAACTCTAATGTTATGAAATAATAAATGTGTAACTGAAACATCCTGAGAATGCTGTGCTTATTGTCTGGGTTTTTAACAATTTAGTTGAGAATTAAGGATTTCCTGAACATTTCCAGTGTTGCTCGTGTTTCCATCTGTCGCTGGTGCGATAATATCTCCGTCTTTTCTTCACTTAATAGAAAAGAGAATTCTCAATCCTAATTCTACCAGCAGCAATTTTACAGAAAGTCAAAGAGACATAATTCAGGATTCCAACCACCCACTTGATTCGTCGGAGCCGTAGGCAATTCACTCTACCTTGAGAAAACCCTCTGCAACCATCTCGTTTGACAACCAAATCAAACACAGGTGATAAATGTCTGCTCAGATTAAACAGAGCATCTGATTATGTGTCAGGGTGTTATATTCCTCCAGTGAGGTGTAACAGATGTCTGACCAGCCGATCTGCTTAATCACACTTTTTTGGAATGACATCCAGTTAACACAGTATCCCTTGATACACTGCGTTAAGCTAAGGGACAGATTGCTCCGTTGAAGTCACAAGAACATGAAATCCTACGCTCCAGTGCTGTAGCATGTGGGGGTGTTTTCAATTGTTCTTTCACAATGTGCGGTTTGCCTCAATCAATTGCCACCTCTGGCTATTCTATTATGCGTATATTGCCGAGCCTTGTCGCAGTCCTACGGGTAAAAAATGTGCTTGCCAGCAGATATGTGCCGTTCCTGTCCCTCGCCACTCCAAACAAGCAGTGGTCTATAGGCTGTCACTGCAAGCAAAGGTGCAGATGAGTAACACATCATCCAATAATCCTATTTGGTATGATAACGGCAAATAGGATTACACCCATACTTCTAACAGGTCTTGTATTCTGAGTGACATAGACATCAAGGTGTAAGGAGGTGGCTCGTGCGCCAAAATACTAAACCCAGATGTCAAAGATGTCTTCAACTCTAAACATTCACTCGCTTAAGCATCTTAGCATTTAAGTGATACCACAGATACAGAGCTTGGATTTCAGATATGCCAGGAAGGACTTGAGAACTGTATATTGGATTTAAGAGATTTAACAGATCTGTTTAGTCGCTCTCTGGGGAGAAGCGGCAATCTACAATCAGCTCTGATCCAGACTCTGGGTGGAAGGATTACAAACGTGTTTTGCAAATGTTTCTTAGTATTACTTACTCAAAGAAGGTCGTCCATCCATTTTCATTCGTCTTAGTTGCTAGAAGTCCCGAGCTTCCATGGTAGGTCATCACCGCTAGCTCTTGACCCTGGGCGGCAACGGTTTTAAGCGCATTGTTGGTGCCAATGGTGAACCAGAACGTCTGTCCATCGGGGACCATCAGCCACAGAGGCAATCCTGTCGTGTCTCGTCGGATGATTACTGTGTTTTTGTTCTTATCGGTAATGCTGGTCAGATCTCCCGCTCCCGTGTAAGTCAGATTGTAGAGGTGGTCTCCTGTGGTCAGGCTTTGTGTGAAAATGTGGCTGCCGTTAGAGTCAAACAGATAGAGTTCATCGTTAATGGGAGAGGACACCTCATACATGCTGAGGGGATTCAGATAGGGCTTGTTCTTGCGCACGTAGCGGATACGAATGTTTCCCAGATCTGCGACATAAAGCTCTCCGTCTGGACACACCGCCAGAGAAGAGGGCGCGTTAAGCTTAGCATCCTTGGCATAGCCCTCATCTCCAGAGTAACAATCACAGTTGGCGTCATTCTTGCAGTCACAGCCACTTGGTGCCCCTGCAACCAAGGAGATCTCTCCATTGGTGGACACCTGTCGTACTCTGTTTATCTTCTTTTCATCTGACTCAGCGATGTACAAAATGCCGTTGTGGGACACAGCTAGGGCATTGGCCGACTCCAGGGTGGCATGGATGGCCACTTTGCTCATGAGGAAGTGGTCAATCCCAGGCACTTGGCAGTGCATCGGTCGGCCTGCTACGATACGGACTTGATGGTTTTCTGAGATCTGGAGTACTACGTTGTTGTCCAGAACATATAGGGAATTATCCATGGGACTCACTGCCAGGTCTGTGGGCCACTCCAGACGCACCTAAAAGGAAAAAGAAAACACCAAGAATATCAGCCTCAGGTCACAAAAAACAGAGCGTACTCTTATTGATCCACACATTTTCACTTTATCTGAGGGAAACAGTCCCTCAAGGGAAGAATCATTGAAAACTGCTAACAAAAAAGATAGGCTGCCGTGAAAAAGGATGGACTATCTCATAGCTTATGCTGGAAGCAAAAACATTTTTTGAAACGATGTATTATCTGATAAGGGAGCGGATAGCAGCTGGTGTGCCGTTAAAAGGGGAAACACAAAAACATGATTTTTAAGATTAAAGATGATAAGAACAGTGGTGAAGAAGGGCAGAACAAGGAGAGATCATTCAAATGATCAGATTAAATGAAAAAAAGCACACCGCAATTGATCATGAGAAGTCTGGACACACACTTTAAGGACTGGGCTTCTGCATCCTTCACCTCTACTGAGTCACTGCTTTTTCCTTGCTTTGGGTTATTAATTTTGTAATGACAAGAGATTGCATGAGTCCTTGAAAGGAACTGGAGCACACTTAGCGAATGAAAGCCGAGCCTGCCTCTGGCCTCCTAAATTATGACTTATTGTTCTGCTAACAATGTATCAGGCTTTTAACAAATTGGAATGATTGGATTCATCCAATTTACTGGTCTCCCTCTCACTTATGATCCCAGGAGGATCTCTTAGGAACATAATATGAAGTGCCATATTTCAATAGAAGCCTTGGAGCACCAACAAAGGAGACTGATTAAAACCTGGAACAAAATACAAAGACGGGTTCAAGTTTAAGGGAACCTATTATATGATAGCAACCTTAACATTGTTTTGGATACTCTGTCCTAAAATTGGAGTTTGGGAAAATGAATAAATGATTATGGTTGATTAATCTGTCATAATGGACTCACGAAGTTACCTATCATACATGTGGTTATCACTAGCGTCAGGTCATGTGCACTTTATTTCATATGAAATAAAGAAAATCACACATGAACTTTGTCATAAGAAAATCACAATTTCCAATGTGAAGTGAGATTTACATTTTAACATGTGAACTACAACCATAAATCTAGATTGTATTCTGTAGGCAGGCTAAGTGAGTAGAAAGCTAAAAAAAAAATAGACCAATGCAACATAATGAGTTCATTTTGTGAGTGTGCAGAACTCTAACATGTGGACAATAGAGATGCTATTTGGCCAGTCATTCAAAATAAATTCACCAAAAAGCTTTTCAGTAAAATAAAATGCTTTTCAGCTTGCAACCATGTGAGGATTAAAATGCCTCAGGGAAATGGCTTCCACTGATAAATGTGGGGGGAAAAAGTCAAGGTTGAGGAACTTATTTTGACGTACTGTTTTGCATACCATCGCACGAAAAACAGGAGTCCTGAAACACAAGATATGACAGCCGTGCACAGAGTAGCAGGTTTCTCACAGCAAACAGCCTTCTGATAAGTGTCGGCAAGAACTCTTAAAGGTTTTATTTACCTGCCATCAGCACATATCCTTAATTTTCCTCATGCAAAGGTCAATGCTGACACAATGATTAACCTATAATTGACACGGCATTACTTGAATGTTTCTACACTCTTGGCATTGGTCACGCTCTTGAATCCCAGCCACCTTTCACACAGCACTTGTCCACCTTTGATTGAAAAACAGATTTGGGCATCACACACAGCTCGCATCCCATAAACCTCTCATCATCCCATCATCCCATCACACACACACACACACACAGCACCCAGAAGACAGGAGAGGTTTATATAAAAGGACACGTACAACAAACAGGAAACTGGCAGTGGATACATGTCGTCTTTCAGCGAACAGAAAATGCATTTACTTGGGAAATGAAGGGGAGACTTTCAATTTCTTAAAACCTATTTCTTGTCAACACTGGTGGTTAAATATTTCATGAGCCAGAGTGTGGAGTGGCTCGGGGGAGCTGCCTGTAAGGAGGTTTTCACGCCACTCTGACTGATGAGGGGATATTTCCCGAGCTGCTGTCCCATATGCTGTAACCCGATCATACCCTCCCCTTTATACTGTGGGGCAGCTGTCAGTAGTGCCCGCCTGAAAAAGAAACCCAAAATGCGCTCATCGGCCAAAGACGCGAGCCGAGGATTTGCACCAACACGACGCAAAACTATTTTTAACTGTGTTTGAACTTGTATTAGCACTATAATGTAATTTTCCATTAGCATCCCTTCACTCTTGGCCCACACCAGCATGATGCCTGTCTGACAAAGAGTTATATGTCATTATTTGAAGTCCCTCCTCAGATTTGAATTGGATGTCACAGTCAGAGCCTCGATAAAGCTTCCTGAAGCTGCTTACACCCTTGAAAGACGTTCGAGTGATCTTGTTTTAAGACACGGTTTCCCTCTGTTTGAGTCTGAACTCAGCAGGGGACGGCAGAGAAGATTTTCAAGCTTGAAACAGAAAATGGAACATATTTCCGAAATAGCAAGGACCTAAGGCTTCGGTATAAACAAATTAAGACATTCTTGAACGAGGTCAAACGCTTGTCCTTTCCATGATAATAAAAAGTAAGACGAAGGAAAGGTTACAGGGCTGCACATTGAATTAAGAGTGAGTTTTTACTGCGGCACACTCACTCCTCATCAGAGGAGAGAGGAAAATTTGATTTTTTTTTGCCGAGAACAGGTGAGGTACAGCAAAAGTAATGACCGCAGTGATGAGCCTTCTCCATAGAAACTCTGGTCCTAAGTGAGGGGCTGGGGAGTGTTTGAAGTAGGAAGCTACGTGCCCTGGATGAATTTTTAATGGATGCTTTTTACTGTCTGAGTGTCTCTGGCAGTGCTTGTGCGATTTGTCATCGTTGTAGAGCTGCAGTCAGTCGGCCTGTGTCCTCGCTGCTGTGGAGCTGGGATAGTGAGCATCTATAGGCGCTTGTGTTTGTGCGCGAGGGGGGGGGGTAGCGCGGGTCACGAGGGGGATGGAGTCCCCCCCTCGGGGGCTGGAAATGGGCAGCTGGAGGCTTTGCTCCCTCCGCTGAATACATCATTTCAACACAGAAAGCTTCTCTCCACTGGCATCACAGGCCCCCTCAGGACCTGTTTGCTAGTCGTACTCGATTTCATACACGATGGGGCATGGTGGATGCACATGAAGCAGGGCTTACACATCAATCAAATCTTATCATTAAAGCCCATGGTCTTTTCTTGGGAGTAAAACGAAAACAATTATAGATACTGTAGACCACTCATACAATCCATTTTTTTGGGGGGATGGGGGGTCATGGAGGAAAAAAACAACTCAATTTAATAATTTGTGCTCTTGAAATCATAATTTGTAGTCTTGATTTAATAATTTGTGCTCTCAAATTAGTAAGATAAGCTAAGCATTTAATAGCCTGTTGTTTTTGGTACGAGACACCTACTCTGAAGCTTTTGTCTTACTCTCCCTCGCCACCCAAACAAAGCAACAAAGCCATTAACGAAAAAAATGTACAGTTGCTGTATCGTTAACTACACCGCCGCCTTACACAGGACACAAGTCTGAACATCGGGCTTTTTTTTTTTTTTTTCAAATTCCAGCTCCAGGACGAAAGCCACAGTTTGTTTGGCTTCAGCTGTTGGAGACGTGCACACACAGAGCCCCCTCCAAAATTACAAAACACCTTCGGGTGGCTTCTAAATAAACAGTTATTACAGCCACTGAACGAGCGAACCTCGCTCTGTGGCTGCTGAAGGGCCCGAGCAACTCAATATTTTTCACTGCTCCCTGAATTACGATATATTACGCCAGATGAGGCTGTAGCCTGAACTCGGCCTAATAACTGACTGTAAGTTATGAATTAAAACCAATGTCATGATGCAGAGTTGCACGTACACACAGCTAACTATCATGTTAATGCCGTCAGTAAAATGAAATTCAGTGCTCACTGATGTGTTGAAGAGACAAAGGAAGCTGTGTCCAGCATGCACTCTTATACCACTGACCAGATAGCTAATTTAAACACAACTGAGCACAGTTACCACTGCAACTGCATGAACGAAATAGATACTCCACTCAAGATTCACAATAATAACAACAAATATGAATTAGTTAATTAGTTAAATTATGAATTCTTCTTTTTTTTTAATCCAACCAATCCTGCCCCCAGCACACGAGAGGCCCTGCTGTAATTTTATCTCAACTACGGTCCACCTACCAACTTAAATTTGATGGTGTTTTCTGAGATGAGTTATCTGGCTGTCCATCATAATTAAACCAACAACGCTTAATGGTTCCGAGCCTATAACCTGGTTATACAGGCATGTTCACCAGGGTTATGGAGCAGCAGTTGGAGACTGTTTCCTCAGGATAGCTGAGCCACAGAGCTACAGATGATATCAAAACACGAGTTAATCACTGTCAGCGAGTAGTAAAACTAACTGCTCACCACTGCAAAGAGAGAGCGACAGCTGTAACGTCTGGATTTAGTTACGTTTCAAACTAGCCACACTCACCACAAAGAAACACCTGTAACTACTTAGGTTGAAAATCATAATGTCAGGAAAACAACAAACAGCCGACGTCGTACTGTAGGCTGCTACGGTATGCAAAAATATCCGTGTCGTCACCTTCTTTGTGAAGCCACCGAGCTATAGAGAGTGATGTGACCTCGGTGCGGCGTCCTTGCCTGGGGGATGTGTTCTGTCTGGCGTAGTGGTCTGGTACATACTGTATGTGGGCATGTATGTGTGTGTATGTGTGTCTGTGCGCATCAGCGAACATGCGTGCATGAACTGGGAGCCAGCGAGGTTATAGGTCATCCTTGTCATCCCCCTACAGCTATAGGTTGAAGGCTCTTTGCTCTCGGGGCTGTGTGGCCACTTGACACAGACATGAAAGCTCCCCTCTGCTTCAGAGCCACCTCTGGTTTCAGCCCTGCTTATTTCTCTTCCTTCTCGTGTCCCTTTAACTGCTCATTTTCCTTTTCTATTAATATTTGCTTGTTACTCACGAGGTGATTTAAATGTCTGTCATTTGCCAGGCTGGCACAGCGGGTGTGATTGGGACCGCTTTCCCAAATTCATAATAATCTGGACCAATGAGGTCTATCTCAGCGAATCCAGACCATCCTCGGTTTAATGAACTGAACATCCCCCTCCATGGTCAGAGAGGCTGGCTTTGCAAAGAATAAGTGCAACATGTTAAATTCAGATTATTTCGCTATTTTTATCAGTCTTCGAATATTGATTCAAAGGTATTTTAACACATACTATTTAGTGTTTTTCTGCCTTGCTACATAACAGACGTGTTGTGTAGTAAAGATCTGACCTGAGCTGAACTACTTCAGTCATCTACATTTGTGACAAATAACAGTGTCACTGATATTGGTTTACAGACATTACTTCGGTTTATTGGTTTAAGTGAACACAGGAAAACAGTATTCAGTCTGAAAACCCACAGAACGCTAAATGCCTTCAGGCTCTAACTGCCTTCTTCTACCTCAGTATCCATTGCAAGCATAGTGAATCTAAAAACTGCAGCCAATAAACAAACACGGATCTAAACCAGACCGAGGAACACGAGATCTGAAGAGCTTCCAGCTACGAAAAACAAAAGCTCACATGGGGGTGGAAGCAACCCGGAGACCAGGGTCAGTCAAGGAGACTCGTGTAGGTTGAGAGACGGGAGAAACACATGCCGGCTGCCCGGGTCGGAGAGGTCGTACCTGAGAGATGTCCATCACGGCATCGCAGCTGAGAGGTCGGGCGGAGGTCAGGTCGTTAAAGCCCAGAAGAGTGGAGATGATTCCGTTCTGATCAATCCTGCGAATCATGGTGCCGTCCACGAAGAAGATTACGCCATACTTATCCACCGTAATGCCTGCGGATGAAAAGCGGAGGAGGAAAATAGCCATCAGTTATTTTGTTTATCTGTGACTTAATGTGAGGACGGAGAGCCACTTAATGACAATTAAGCGCTATTCACTGCAATAAAAATTAAAGACTAATCACAGCAATGAAAACTAATGCGAGGATTGATTTTTTTAAATCAATAACGGAGAACAATAGAAACATCAAAATAGATGAAGAGCACTGTACATATTGATTCCATTACACAACAGAAGTTTCATCAGCGCAGTCTCTACCCTCTCGCCTCAAACAACTGAGAATACTAATCTCAGCAATGCACATCTCTGTATATTTCTATTACTTCGGGGTCTGTCAAACAATATCTAAGCAGCCGTGAACATCTAGTCTGCAGTAGTTATGGAAAAAACATTCTATTTTCACCATACAATTCATGTTTCCCATTCCAGCGGTGCTTCAGTGTTATTTCAGTGCATGTGATTCACAATGTCAGCCCAACGGAGGACAAACAGTAAGCATGTGATCTAATGACTAATGCATCATCCAGATACGGAGCAACAAGGAAAAGGAAGACCCTCGAAGCAGACGGAGAGATGCTTTGAAAAAGAAGAGTTTTAAAATGACTGAAGCTATTGAGTTGTATGTATGTTGGTGATGAGTGAGAGAGGAAGGTAATGCATTAAAACTGAAGAGTATTGATCGAGCCTCTGGGACTCCTGTCTTCGACTACAGCTGCAGCTGACGATGATTTTCATTCTCGATTAATCTGTGGATTATTTTCTGAAACAGTTGATTAGTTGTTTGGTCTAAAAAAATGTCATAAAATGGTGAAAAAGCCCAAAATGACATCTCCAAATATTTTATTTTGTACCCAACGCAAAGATATTCAGTCTCCTGTCATAGAGGAGTAAAGAGACGAGAAAATATGAATAATTCTGACTTTTTTTCTTAAGAAATTACTAAATTATTCATCGTTTATCAGAGTAGTTGCAGATCAATTTAATAGTTGACAACTAATCGATTTAAATGAATAATCTAGTCTATTTGAGAAGAAAAGAGAAAACAGGACTAACTTGAAACTGCACACGACATTGATGACAATAACATCCATACGATACCTCTTGGGTTGGTGAGAGTGGCCTCAACAGCCTTTCCTCCGTCCCCACAGCGAGCGTCATCGTACGGGAGGCACTGGTCACCAGTCCCCGCCACCAGCTCCAGATTCTTGGCCACATCTTTCACGACGCGCAGCGACTTCACCTTGAACACCTTCCGGCTGCTGGTGTCCGAGAGGTACACGGCGCCGTTCACCGGACTGGTGGCCAGGTAGTACTTATGAGCGGGGCTGTTGCTGAGAGAAGGGGGAAAGAGAGGATGAAGCCCGAGTCAATAAAGCTGGAAGGGCTACAGCGCTTTCAATAAGAAACATTGTGTAATACAATTAAAATGGATTCAAAAGCCATTTAGAGAGTCAATTGGGCACAATTACAGTTTAAACCAAGGACATGGAAAAAGAAAAAAATAGAATGAGATTAAACATGGCAAAATAGAATGAGATTAAACATGACATAATGGCGGAGCTTAGAACTCATCTACAATACAGTCAGCTTAGTTAGAAATCCCTGTTGTCAAAAGAGCGTGGAAAACCCACTCTGAATAAATGTGTATGTGACATATACACATAAAAATACAAAATAAAAATACATAATATATGTGTATAGATACAGATGTCTAGTTTCTTTCAAATTATTAAAAAGGCTTGTGATGCTGGAGGGGTTCCAGAGAAGCGAAAAACCACTGGGACTAAGTCCGTGGGGTACGCTGGATCCTTTGACAGAAAGTCTAATTACTCCCCCATCCCTGACCCGAGAAATCTCCGCGATAAAATCTGAAAACAACAATGAGAAACCAAAACACAGTATCTATACAGTAGCAGTACGCCGGTTAATGCCAGAAGAAGTACAAACAAGTCGGTTTTGCAGTTCGCCTTGGGACTTTTTTTTTTAGAGGAAAAAAATACAAATGCGAAGCGAAAAGCGGCAATCCAAACACACCATGCACCCCATCAGGCAGAGTTTCCAGCACAGAAAAAAAAACATCCTATCAAACTTCCAACCAAGTCAACAAAGTAATCCTTCATATCCACAGGAGGTTGCCCAACCTGACAGACAGACAATAGGACCAAATATAACCAATCCTGCTGTGCGGGATGTATGCAATCTATTGGCATGCTCCAGACAGAAGAGGTGTCAGAAAACACAGGAAATAAAGACGACTGTAGACAAATCCATAGTAGAACAAATGAAGTGACAGAGGGGGCTGTTTACTTTAAAAACACATGATCTTCTGCTGAAAAATCCAACCATGAGAGATCGTAACTAAAAACCCTCTAAGCCCGATGGCATTGTACATTACTGGATGGTGGAAACTGAAGGCACTTATTTTGAGAGCGGCAGACTTGACTGACAGATTTGACGGACTTGTCTCTACTCCCATAAATACGGCACACGGCACAGATGGTACTTGGATAAGATGTCTTGTCTCTACAGGTGCCACCAGCGTGAAACACAGCTCGCCGATTCCTTCTGACTAGTCCTATTTGTCGAGCGCATCAGAATTCATCAACAACAATTTGGCTAAGCTACGACACTGACAAATCATTTGAAATATCATTTTAAATTGAACATCTTTGGGTTTTTGACTGTTGGTCAGACAAAACAAAGAATTAGAAACCATTTTAGCAGCAGTCATCAGTGGAGTTTCACAGAATATCAATGCATTGTTGTAGATTAATGATCAGAGATTTTAGCATGGTGCAGTAATGAACGGAGAAGTGAAGGCATAACGCATCATAGTCGGCTATTTACAACATTTGAACAGGAGGAACAGAAGGTGGACAGAACTTTAACTGTTGTTGAACATTTATTTGTTTAAACAATTATTTTCTACATCATGCCATGTTATATAAGCACAATTGAAGGTATTTAGAGAAGGAAAGACTCCTAGAAGGAAGGAAAGGCTGCTATTGCTGCATGTAAGCAGTCGTTACCGCAGTAACACAGTATCTCCGGCTCAGACAGGCCTGCTGAGGGTTTAGTCCAATTACATTGCAGCTCACTTTTAAACAGCCTCTCAGAGCCAATTGAGGACTCTTGTATATCACCTGCCCCTGGTTGTTCCCAGCTGGATTAGTTAACTCTTTACTGGTTGTATTTGAGACCTTTTTGATTGATGGTAGTTATTGGGTGAAAAAAATATGATAAATCTCCCAAAAGATTTGATCGACTATTTGACTACTCCTTGGGATTTTTAGACGCGGGGGTTGTGAAAGCCCTAGTTAGCGCCACCTTAAAGATGACCAGAGTTATCAGGGCAGGATACAGCACAGTTCTGCCAGTCCTGATAAGCATTATGGAGAAACCTGTCAGCAGGGCGTCATTCAAAGTGGATTAAGACAGAATTTCAACGATAACCTTGAGGGTTCTTTCAGGGCTTACGGTCAGTGTGACAGTGCCAAACCTTATATTTTTATAGTACAACAAGAGGGAGGACCGGTGGGTCCGTGGAATTGTCAACTCCAGCACATAATTTTAAATGACAATTGACCTTCAATGAATCAGTGGTGACAGGACACTGCGGAAAACCTCAGGCGCACATGTCACAATCAGCCCACTGACCAAGTTGACTGATATGTTGGTCTACAGTATGTTCCAGGTACAAGCAGCTGGCGCAGAAAAGCGACTGCTGTCTTTGAGTGGGTCAGTAGCAAGCCTCAATAACTGGAATCCACTTTGCATTTTATCTGAAATGTGCAATCAGCTGATACCTTATCGGCTCCCGGTCGCATGTAGAACAGTGTTGGTCCCCCACCGTGTTTTGAAACTATGAGGCGTTATTCCCTGACCTTGAGCTACGGCCACATACTCCATCTATATTCACTGACAACATCTAGTTTGTAGAAGATAATTGGATTTTGCAGCATGCTGGCACGGCGATGGAGTGAGCATGGTTGGAGTGGATGGGGACATCCTTAGTAGGGGGTCAATGAACACTGTAGTGAGATCAGCCACCTCCGAGCCCTATCGCTCGCTCACACATGAATAGGAGGCAGCCACCCGTTTTATACAGACACATGCTGTGTTTTCCTGGATAAATCTCCTCTTAACATGCAAATGCATTTGGAGTATAGAAACCAAAGGAGCTGAGCTTTGATGTTTCTTTCGATTTAGTGTGTGTAAGGATGTTAACATTTTTTTGTTCCACAGAGAAATATTTCATATATTATTATTAAGAGAAAAAGGAAAAGCAACTAATAAATGTTCTCATGAACGATTAACTCGTTTTGTCTATAAATGTAAAAAAAAAAATGGGAAAAAATGCTCATCACAATTTCCCCGAGCCCCAAGTGACACCGTCAAATTGCTTCTTTTGAAAGAAAGAAAGGCAGCAAACCCTTGCATTCAAGAAGCTGGAACCAGAAAATATTTTTTGCTACTGAAACAATCTATTGATGACTACAATAGTTGACAATTCAACTGCAGTTGAAGCTCAACTGAGGAAATATAGTTATGGAGAGACAGAAAAAAAAAAGCTTCTGACTGTTTTGTTAATATGGCCATTCAGAAAATAGAGGCCAGTGACCAGCAGCACTTGGCTTTTCCTCGCCTGTCTGACTATATGTTTCCTGACTAAAGTCACGACCCTCTGATAGAAAATCAATCTATAGCCCTTTATCTGAGACACGGCATCTAAAGACAGTACACAGAGGTTTTCCTTACCGCCATCTGCCAAGGATAAAAATGTTACACAACAGCTGGATCTATATAACACTCTGAAATGTTGACACTCCTCCACTATCATTTTAATTAAAGACGTGCATTTAAAAAGGCACAATACTACATTACTGAATACTTCACACATGGTTCATTGTAGTATGCTGGAAAAAACGTCATTTCAGCTCCAAACCACAATCACACACACACAGATGCAAACAAACTGTAGTGAACAAGGCTCCGAATCCAGAGATTAAGTCAACTCAGGAGACAATTAAACCACGAAATCAACAGCTTTATCAAGATGCAAATTAAAAAGTCAGTATCTCAAGATAAGATCTTCTAGCCGCTCACAAGTGCATGTCTGAAATGGGCACTTCAGCATCAAATGGATGAGGACTCAACCCTTTTTTTCTATATTAATTTAATTGCTTACCTATGCCTGAAGTCTTTATTTCTGTCAGTTTGCCAAAAGCAGCAGAACATGAGAGAGAAGGAGAGGAAATGTTAGTTGTTAGTGGATAGGATAAAAAAAAAGAAAACAGTTGTTAGTGGAGAGCAGTTGTTAAAAGAGAATCATGACAAAACATTACATTTCTTATCTACTCAAACTTGTCTTCGCTGACATTAACTGAGTAATTAATCTTGTCCTGGACCGTCTTCTGCTAAGACCCCATTACATCCACTTCAGCCCCTATCAGGGCCAAACTCCAGCTGATACAGGTGGATGAGAGAACCAGGACCATCAATCCTGTGCCTTTAGGGCATTTCTGTCTATCTCGATAGACCTCAGTGGTTTATGACCTGTGTGCGAGCCCATCTGAGCTCGCGGTCCAGAGTGGATGTTAGTTGGCTACTCCCCCCATTACCTGAGCTCCAGGACGCTCGTGACGTTCCCCGTGGTGAAAATCCTCCTCACATAGTTGAAGTCGCCCACGTACAGGCTTCCATCCGAGCCACAGGCCAGAGCCACGGGGGCCAGCAGCTTGTTTCCGTCGGCGAGGCCATTACAGCTGGGGCAGGAGATGCTGCGCCTGCGCCCGTTCCCCATCACGCTGCCGATTACGGGAGGCTGCTGGGAGATGAAGACGTTCTCCCCGTTGCCCATATGAAGAATACCTGATGAGGGCACAGGAAAAGAAATAAGTAACACCTGCAACCTGTTTAGACTGAGCGCAGTACGAAGGCTGGCTCCATTTTCCTGGAACATTTATGGACACAAGCAGAATTGCAATTACAGAGAAGGGTAGCAGGTGAAAATGGGCGTGGCCAGTAGTTAGAGTACAATTTACTCAGTTTTGGTGGGCTTATATATGCTTCTCTAGTCTTAATGGACAGCATACAGCAGCCCAATAATGAATATACAGCACTCAAATTATATTACCAATGGCAGACGATGTCTCAGTTCATGTTGAATTTACATTTTTTACGAGGCACTTGAAATCCTGTCCATGTGAAATGATGTACACACACATATTTTACAAGAAAATTAGATTCACGCAGCTGGTATTAGACAAAAATCTAAAATGTATGAGCATTATAAGTGACTGCTGTACTTTTTTACCGCAGTAATTGCAAAGTTTGCACCCAATTAGTCATATTAAGGTGTGTTTACACATTAATCCCACTTCTGCAAAATTGTTCATGCGATTCACATAATTGCATTTGCTAACAGCTCCCAATTAATCCAAAGAAATATGGTTTGTAGTTTTGCCTAAATAATAAACTGTTGCTACGTTTTTGAAGGAGCTCGAGACGAGTCCTGGTGCTGCCGTCTCCACGTGCAGCAATTTACAATTTGCAAACTTGATATCTGCAGAGAATAGCCCACCGGTCTGGTGTGTAGAGATGCGTAGAGGGCTGTATGAATGTGTTTGCAAATTCCATGTCAGATTTAATCATTTAATTAAGATACCCATGCTGCTTGATGCGTGTGTGATAATGTGGGGTGCAGTTAGCAAGTTAGCAAGGAAAAGGATTTTAATGGGATGCTCCTGTTGCACTGCTTCTGTCGGACTGGTAAGAAGGAAACTACTTGCAAAACGTGTTACTGATGGGAACTTGTTACGCTAAGACTATTCTCATTCTCTACGAGTGGCAGCTCCCTGTATCCTGGTGGTTTATCATCACTTAATGCAGTTTCAAATAAGTATTGGATGGAAATTCGAGAAGAGAACGAAAGTCAACACACAGACGAGAATCTGCTGCGACTCTGAATAGGTCTGTGTGTGCACCCCTGCGAAATGAAGCCGTGGAAATTGCTCTGTGTGCCTGTGTTTGCAATAAGAGGTGGTCTTAGCGGATGGAAACACAGGCACAATTTCACGCCAAAATAGGGACCAAAAAGCCCTTGGCACAAGTGGAATCTCTTGGAGCTCGAAAAATTACCACACGGGCACAATCGAAAAAAAAAAAAAAAATTGACTTGCCCCTGATTAGAAATTGGTTCTGTGCTTGCCTTCCTACCTCCGCCGGCTCCGCACGTGAACAAAAAAACGTGCCATATGTGTGGAGTTTATGTGCCGACAGCCAGGCGTGCACCCACACACACGAGCACCATGTTTCCATTAGAGCGGCTCCACTCTTGGAACGCGTTCAAATATGTAAATCGGAAGATGTTTCTGCTGCCCAATCAATGTAATCATATTTGAAATTCAGCATCTGCATGTCTGTGGTGGTTTTTTATGCTCGTGATGGTACTTGGTGACCTGAGCTCTTTGAGCAGCACAACATTTGGTCTATCAGGAGAGATCAGCCAAGCATCCCTTCCGTGGGACGTGATTTAATCTTAGGGGCTGCTGCTGCTGGGAGCAGCAGACTGACAGCAATTAAATTAGGGATGATTCTAAAAATGCTGGGCATGAGCACGGCGCGGGGCTGCCAAAGGAGAGGTTGGTGTGGAGGAACTGGCAGTGGATGCGGTGGGGGGGGGACAAGGAGCGGTTCTCTCCCTCCTTCGGACGGCACGTCGAGTGTGACAGATCAAAGTGCCACCTTCCTGAGCATTTTTCATATAAGTATGCCTCATCTCCTCTGATGAGCCCTCCTAGACACAAACAGACTGCGAGGCCTCGCTCGTGACAGGTGGCGCCCAAAGTTTTTTCTTCCCACTCCCGCCTTTCAGGAGTAATTTGCCGGCAATAAGAAAATTGACCCCCCTCACCTAAAAAACGGACAGTGGTAATAGAAAAGTCCGATCCGTCTGAGGCTACATCATGACACTGCTGGATTGAAAAAGCCTCGATGTGTCAGACGCAGGAAGACAATTCAATGTAACACTAAAAGCATCATCTGAGGCACTTGGTGGACTTGGTGTTGCTTGTCTGCACTTTTGAGCACATACTGAATCATATGTGTGAAATATGAGAGCAAACTGAAGACTTGCACTACGATTCAAGGTTAAACATCATAAAACAAGTTGTGTTAAGTTGTTCTGATGTAAATGTTGATTGCACAATGTAAAAGCTATAGAATAATGACAAAATCTCCATTACAGACTAAATAAATGATTAACTCAAATGTTTTGTCCTGTGTTGCTGGTAGTCGTGTATCTGAGGAAACAACACTTGGAAATGCTGGAAATGAAATGTAAAATAAATAACTGTCTTCACGTTTGATGATCTTTATACGCAGTAGTGATCTGCATTACAGTATCCTTTTTAAGCGCTGACACAAATTCCTGAAAGAAGTACAACTGCAGTGGCACACATGACTTAACAATGGAATAAATAAGGTGTAAAAATGAAGATGTCTTGCAGTATAAAAATATCTTTTGAGTAGGTGTTTCATTTGAAAGAGTGGGTGAGAATTATAATTCGGAAAGGGTTTACTAGTTGACTCACCGCTCTGGATATTTAAAGCGTGGTGCTTGTCAATAGTCCATCCTCCCAGTTTAGAGGCAGTGGTTTCGTAGCCCTGGAGAACAGCAGTCCTCTTCTCCCACAGAATGAGGTCCGGACATGACTCATACTCAAAACCCACAGATACTGAAAGGACACGAGCAAAGACAAGAGAAGAATTAGTGAACCACATGTGTTCTGGATAAAAAAAAAAGCTAAAAACATATATAACATGAGAATATATGCTTGATCGCTTACCGAAAGCTTCAGACAAGCCGTAGACCTTCTGGCTGTAGACGTCGGCCTTGTCCCACACGAAGTCGTACGAGAGGTTTGGAGCTGCGGGAAACCACTTCCTGAACAGCCTGCCCTCCACAGCCACCATGAGGTGAACCTTCATCAGGTTGAAAGGGATCGTGGTGTGGGTCAAGGTCACCCGCAGTATTGACTTGTAACCTGGGGTCCTGCTGCTTAAATAGCCGAGCTTCATTTCCGTCCCTGGTATAGGCACTTCCTCCTGTAGAGACTGTTAGAAAAGAAAAAAAAAAAAGCTTCTCAGTGACTATGTTTAGCCTAGCCGACAGATTGCAAGGCTGGAGTAGAGATGCATGCACGAAAGAAGAAGAAGAGCCCACATTTCTGGTCAGAAGGAGAAACACCCCTAACTACCATGAAGCACTTGGATATCATCAGATACGCACAAATATAGCAACACCAGGTGGCTGAAAATGAAAGAGGGACTCTGTGTTCAATTATTAGAGTATGTGTACAGTTGTACAGTTAATGTGAAACTAATTTTTGTCAGCCATGTAAACAGCTTCGAAGGAATATGGACATAAACAGGAATAGTCTGTGCGTGTAAACACAGTCATTAACGGCAAGCAAACATAAATCCTTTATCGAGCTGACAGGAATTGTAAATATTAAAATGATTAAAATTCTAGTTTTCTTCTGTCTTTACTGTAGGATTAATATATCTGCCTCTCCACGTCCCTTATTTCACTGAGATTATCAATTTGTCATTCCTTTGGTCAGTGGCCACGATCTAACCTTGTCACAAATTTTTCATTGCCTTGCCTCCAACCAAATATATGGACCCGAGGGAAGATTAGAAACATCAATTAGAGGACAATTATATTCATGTGTAACAGGGAATCCAATGAAGGATTTCTTCATTATGTACTCCAGCGAGTGTATTTCATAATTGATTTAATAATAGCACAGTCCTTCATTAGGACAACACTCTCGCCTGCAATCCATATGACAATGACATCAAAGGGAGCGCCCTTGGGATCGGAGCTCGCACAGTCCGATAAGATATAGAGTAATAAAATTTAGCTCGGCGAGAGAACACATGGTAACCCACTGAAGTCAGACCTGTGACCTCTTCGCAATACAGCAGGAGGTCGGCGCTCGTACAGTGTCCTTATTGAGGATCAAGGGTCGACGCCGCTGGTCTGGCTGACCGACTCTTCTCCGCTCTAATTGAGTCGCCTCGCAACGCCTGTCTCCGCGGCGCAGAGCGAGACGTAGAGTAACAATTAAAACGGCTCCTCGAAGCGACACTGGTCCGAGGACGTGTCACTTACAGTACGGTATGTTTCGTTTTAAATGTTCAAAGTTTAGCTACGCCTGGTTAATTGCTCAGAATTTTCTTTTAGGAGTATAATTTGGATGAAAACCCTTGTGTGGCGCTCTCACAGCTCAAGGAACAGCAAAGACAACGCTGCTATAAATAGACAGAACTGCATACTAAATTTACTGATATGCCATAAATCTTATGAAGCAAAGAGGGAGACAGAGTAATTAGAGAAGGGCACAGAGATGCCTGCTAGACACACAGTAGCCACACATTTCTCTGCACCACACAAGTGTGTGTTTGCACCAATAAGACACACACTCGTGTAGACAGATATTAATATATATATATACAGTTTTCAAATATAAAAGAGAATCCTCTCGAGACTTGTCTGCTTAACCTGGAGGACTTCAACCCAGGAGAAATTTAAAAAGTCCAGGCTGTTTTCTGTGTATGAAGTAATCATCATCACTCTGCAGTGAGACAGTACAATGCACAGTGTAAACCGCCCAAGTTCCGCGGACCAATTACACCGGAGAGATAAAATCACAGCACTGCCATGAGCCGGAGTCACTATTACACTTGTACATGATGAATAGTCCTGAGAGTCTCTCCCAGATGTGTGGCATGAATCATCTGAAGGAGGGACCCATGTAGATCACAACCTGCAGGGGCAGCGAGGGGGCGAAAGAGTGGTCACCTGGATTTCGGGGACGACGGTGCGCCTTTCGAAGCAGGAGCCGGCGAAGGCGGTGAGCGGCGCCGGGGACACCACGGGGCTCGGCCGGGTGAAGCTGCTGAGGTCACAGCTCGGGATGTCATTCTCCTCGTGTCGCATGACGATGGTATCCATGACAAAGAAGCGTCCCCATGGCAACCAGAGAGTGTGCTCCTGGGTGATGAATGGAGCGCGCTCAAAGTGCAGGGCTACGGCGATGCCCCCGTTGGTCACCAAGTCAAAACTGGAACACAGACGTGCACAATGTCAAAGAGGATGAACGCTGAAACACATACGAGGATGATAAATTACACATTTTTTTAAAATGAATTCTGTGAAAATCCCCATTAGCGATGCATGTAATCTGTTGTGTGTGTCGAGGATTAAACCGCGCCACATTTTTACGGCGATTATAATGTCTATTTTCTAATTAAGTGTTGTTTTAACAGATCAAACAGTAATAAAACCGTGTTTTTAATAAATGGAGACTGTTAAGAAAGGACGCTGTTTTTCTATTTAGCATTATCTTGCAGGCACACACAGGCTGGAAACACAATAGGAAGACTAATCACGATGTTAGAAGCACATCTCTTAATTAATGTCAAAATCTGTAGATTTTATTTGAAGAATAAAAATACGGGAGACGGACGCTTTAAGTTCAGCACGAGTGGTTTCCTCCCCCCATGCGTGTGCAATGCACTGCTCCTGTGCTCACATTTATATGTGGGAGAGAGAGATTTGTGCTGCAGGATGCAGGCAGCCGCCACTTCTCTATCGATCCCTCAGATGAAGGCTGTCCACTCTAACATCAGTCTAAAAGCCCTGCAATGCAATCCCATCCACTGTTGCATTTAAGGGGCCTCTGCCTCTGGTCTGACCTGAGTGGGTCTCAGCAAACACGCTGCACTCTGGCCGATTTTATCATCTCCGACTGCCGCATGGTGACAACAGCATGCCCGCACCTGCACCGGTCTGCAGTTCTTGTCATTTCCCTCTAAGAGCCAATTAGCACCTGGTCACCTCAGGGCCCCTGGGACGGGGTCTCATCCTCACACTGAAGGCTTCTTTCCCCACATTACGGGTAAAGCCAAATAGCGGCCTCTAAACCAGGTAACCTCCCTCTTGGTTTTAAGCTACTATACAAAGAATCTGCTCAGTAGCCTCCCTCGAGGGTAAACATCTGATTGACTGTGGTGATAAACAAGCGTTTGTTCCACTGCTGGTGTTTTGCCCTTGGTTTAGCGCGAGTAGAGCGAGTCTGTCCAGCGGTACGGAGGCTGCAGAACGGATGGGGGCTGTGATAGTGGTACCCTTGTGCTTGCTGTGATCCATCAGCGGCCACGGAGCTGCAGCTGGTCAGTCTGCGTGACACCTGGCAGGCTCAGGCTACGCAACGCTCAAAACACTCCTGGACAGATACTCACGGGCTGCGTGGCCAATCGATGAAGGGATTCACTGGCTGTTATCAATCATGACAACAGCCTTAAGCCATGTGACAAAACCTATTAGGCTACCTACAACAGCCTCGCTTGCTTATGCCCTCAAGGAATGCATCAAGCTCAAGCTTAACCCTGCCAGTGAACTTGGCATGCCTCGTACAAATTATACACAATCATTTCTTAGCCAAAGTAGACTTGTAAGAACTGTAGCTACTTAATCTTAAAATAAATGGCAGGGCTGCAGTGTCCATATAGGAAAAAATATAACCAACAGAAACATAAAGAATAAATAACAGTAATAATAATAACTACAATGGCCAAGGCCAAACAGTTCCCTATCTTTCTTAGTCTGCTCTGAACTGAGAAACATCCTTCATCCAAGTTTTTAATAGAAATCTGTTGAGTATGTTTTGTGTAATTCTGCTGACAAACCAACCAAGCAACCGGTGAAAACATATCCTGTTTGAGGTAACTGTTTGATAATAAAGAGGTGATCATTGAGTGATTAATATTATTAATTATCCAAGTAATTACTAGGTAATAGCTTGATATTAACAATCTTGGTAATTGAAATGTATTTAACAAGACAATAAGAGGCCAAATGCACCCAAAGGGTACATGGAAACAAATTTAAAAATCTTGAAATGAGAAAGGATGAGCCAATGTTATATTACCATGTTGCCTTTTTTAAATCCAAATGTTGCACTGATTTAACACTTCCTCATTATTATGACTCTTTTTTTGGGCCCCTTTTTACCCTGTTACATACATTTCAGTATAATATCAACCAAATATACCCACTGTACCAAGCAAATACCTGGTTATTACTTTGGTAATTACATGGTAATACCTAATTATTACCTTTTTTTAAAATAAAAAACATCAGCTATACTATTAACATGTATTACCAAGCTGTAATGTAAATTGGTACCACACTAATAATAATAATAATAATAATGATAATAACAATAATAATAATGATAATACTGTTCCATCCTGGGACAAGAAGAGGGAGCTTTTAACAAATTGTCAAGTAGTCAAATGTACACTGGATTTCCCATATATGTCATGGCTCCTACAGAGATCCTCGCAAGCACCTAATAACGTAACAGACCGGAGTCCAAGTCAGCAGTTTACTCATTACTGTAGCGTAAAAGCATCAAAGGGAACGGGTGTGTTCGAGCGCCCAGCCAGTCGGAAAATGTCCGAAACTAAAATAACCTCTTTTGTTTAGGCCAGAAAACTTTTTTTTCAAGATAGTGGAAAAGGTAATTTAAAAAACTAAGCCCTTGGACAATAAAGAACACATCATAAAAATGAGTTGAGACAGCTTTCCCATTTCTAAGTGGCTGAACAGGTGCATTTCTGATTTCACGCTGCACTGAGCCAGTTTACAGTGATTGCAGGGGAGTTGCAGGAGACTGGGCATGTTTACAGGGGAACCTGAGAGATGGAGTAGTGTTTACACATATGCCGGAATGGAGGAAAGAGTACTGAGCTTTGCGAAGGGAAAACTGAGTGATGCATAATAAAAAATGGGACACGCATTAAATGGGAAAAAGGAAAGAGATGAGGGAAGCCAGTGCAGTGGAAAGGACATGAGACCTGGGCTCAAGCAAAGCACAGGAAATGAGTGAAAGAGTAGTGCCCTGAAAGGAAGGGCTTAAGGGCAGCGGGAGATTGGAGGGGGGGAAAAGCGTGAAGGGATCGAGAGCAGATGAAATAAGTGGGGAAGGTGAAAATGATGAGGTGGAGATGAGAGATTTCTGTAAAACCAGGAAGGAGAGGAGACTGACAACAAGATGGAAGCAACGAGGAAAAGCAAGAATGATCAAGATCAAACCGGCGGCTAAGATGTGGGCCTTTAGTGTGTCAGTGACTGATAAAAGTGTCAGGAGGAAGTGGGGCTTGGAGAGCGAACACCAATTCACGCTGTGCTGTGATAGAGGGGCTTGGTTTGCCACAAGGTCCTGCCAACACCGACTACTTAGAGAGATACAGAGGGATTGGAGGCTGTGAGTGTGTACAGTGTGTGTGTGTGTGTAATTTCATCCAAAAAAACATATTCAGAAAGGAAGAGAAATTTAATTATAAAGACAATATTAGCCAAAGTTTTTTTCTCTCAGGCCCTTTTTCTCTTTCGCTCAAAGAAACACATTGAAAACAGTCTGAGGTTTTTTGTCTGGATTTCTCTGAGAAACTCTCCTGGTGGCAAAGCAGCTGGCACAGAGTCGCTCACAGAAAGCCAAACACAGCCTTTTTTCCACTTGTTTTATCCGAACACTTCGACACACACAACGATCTATCTTTCGCTGAAGGGGTTTCTATTGGAGCTGTAATTCCACAACAAAAAGGTAGAAGATGAATTTATTGACAAGGTTTCTTTCTGAGGTTTCTCGCTGAGGCAAGAAGATATGTGGAGATGTCCGAGCGAGACGGTCTAAATGATCAGCGTCAATCAAGTGTGTATTATTTCATGGATGTGAGAGCTACAACAATTAATAGATTAATTGATTAGCTATCAGCTTTTAATTAACTGTCACTTATTTTGATGATAAATGTATCTGTTTGGGTTATTTTTCATGAAAAGAAAGTCAAAATTCTCTGATTTTTGTCTGTGAAATGTGACTATTTTTCGAGTTTCTTCACACCTCTGACAGAAAACTGAATATCTTTGGGTGGTGAACAAAACAAGATATCATTTTGGACTTTGGGGGACACTAGTTTTCAGCGTTTTCTGACATTTTATAGACTAAACTTCTAATTGATTGATCAAGAAAATAGGCAGCTGATTAACTGACAGTGAATCTAATCATTATTTGCAGACCTAATGGAAAAATAATTAAAACAGTCACACAAACTAATTACGGCTAGGATAAGAATTAATTTCCCCTCTGACATTAATGGCAAAAACAATATTGTTGAGCTGCAATAAGAGAGGACAAATGCAAAGCAATTTAATTGGTGGTCCGTGGCCTGGACTTAAATGTCTCACTTAATTCTCTAAATCTTCCATTGTCAAATAAATAATGTCCATCTGCACTATGTTTCATAGCCCCAGTGAGCTGCTTTGAATTGGCATATTTTATTCTTTCCCCTCCCTGCTGCTACTGAAGCATAACTTATGAGTGTACCAGAAGGGCTTTGTTTGATTTCTCTGGGAATTGAGCCGAGAACTCCAAAATTGGACCAAATGAAAGCACGAAGCAGATCAATGGCGGCACAGTTTGCGGTGGCAACTGTGTTTTTTTTTTTTTTTTCTTTTTCTTCCATCATTAGAATTCAGCACAGCTAAGCAACACTATTTGACAATAATATAAATATCATTGTCAGATCTCTGTACGGCATGTTTAAGGAGCTGTTAGTGGCATTCTTTGTTTGAATCTCTCGTTTGGGTGTGTGTGCGTGTCGATATAAAAGAAGAGGGATCTTACCTTCCGTCCTGGCGAGTGATTGTGTAACCGTAGGACGGGTTGTTGATGAAACTGATGTTGACTCCAACCAGAGGTGTTCCATCCGAAGTCACTACTTGTCCACGAATGACACAAGCATGGCTGCATTGGGAGAGAAAAAGACCAACGCCGTTACACACCTTCTACATACAGCTACATATGTCTTTGTGCTTCATATATGCAAAATGGATGGTTCAGAGAAAGGTTGAATAAATGTACAGTAGGTATAGATGTAATCAAAATGAAATACTGTACACAACAAAAGCAAACAGCTGAACAGAGACAACAACAGCCCAACACCTACCAGGATGTCTCTGAGGATTTTTCCTCCCAGAATGGAAGGATAATGAGATAAGGAAGCTTACTTTGCTTTTGCTCTAATTAAAAAAAAGAGGATTTATCTTTTCCATTACGGAATACAAGAGAGGGGAATATAATAGCACTGCAGATTGGAAGACTTGCTTGGCTGGTTATCAAGACCTCGACAGATTTCCAGACTGACATCAGGTCTCCAGAAGCTGCATAAATTAGATCTGATCATCAGTCCCCACCAATCAATAGTGGGACGCCGTCCAAATTCACCTCCTAATCTTACTGAACTGATGAGTTGAGACCTTGCTGTATCACGTCTCCCTCGCTGGGCCCTGCCCTCGTCATTAGCAAGGCCCAACTCATGGTCAGCTATCGTTTCTGTAGTCGTTTGCAAAAAATTCCCCTAACAAATGCCTTGCTGCCACTTCATCATTAGACCATGGCTATTTTTAATACATTTGGGTCTTAAACACTGCCACGTACTGGAAACAATTAACACTTGTGTGTTAGTAGCTGCCCTCAACATGTCCTTACCAGAGGCAAGATCATTCACCCCACACTATCCTGGTCCCCAGGAACCCAGTTTTATGTTAATTAGGCCGTGTCCCCTTCAGAAGACCTTGGCTGTCCACCACTGCACAGTAAACAAGCAAGGAGATAATAGTCTGAATCCTTGGACTCGCACCCAAAGATCTATCCGGATGCATTTACATAGAATTACTACAAAAGTTAACCCAGCACTGGCCTGGCTGTCTAAGATTAATCATTCATGCCGACAGTTTATTTTAGAGTCTTGTTTGAAGAGGCAATCATCCACATTTTCTTCAGATGGAGCTGCGAAAGTGGAACTATCTCCTTCCTGCCTCTGTGAACCACATGGGGAGATGATTCCTCGCTGTCAAGACAAATGATTTAAATATTGACATCAAATAGAACAGAAAGAAAGAGCAGCAAAGGAAGCGTGAAGCCGTCGCGGCAGAAACTTCCCCTTCACACGAGGGTTTAACTAGTCCAAGAGGATTCACAAAGTCGAAAAGGGACTTCGCAATATCTCCAACCTCCAGTTTATCATACATCATCCACACAGGGGGCAAAGTGAGGACGTGAAAAATAAGCAGGTGAAGCCCCCGGGGCTCAAGAAGACCCATGTCTGGTTTATCTACTTGAAAGAGGGAGTATTGTGGATAACAAGACACACTAGTCGAGGCTTTGGGGTGGATTGATGTCATGTATGTAATGTTAACACAAGAAGCTGATACTTCGAACATGACGAACTGGCACAATTTGAACCATCTCCTCTCAACCGACTCTCTATTTGATGGTATTATCACAACGCTACCTGCCATATATGCAACGGAGAAAAGCATGGACGCTCACAATTTGCTCACAGCTCGATGCTATCAGACAAGTAATCAAATAAAGAAGAACACTGCTTCATTACCTGGCCACTAGCTGTACTCTATGGGCTAACATTAGTAACCTGTGAACCTACCCTGCCAGTCTGCACCAAGTGCAGCAACTTTGCTGTTGGACTTTAGCTAGCTAGCTAACGAGTAGTGATTGTTTTATGCTTGTTTTAAAGAAAAGGACCTTAATGCCGTACATTGAAATGACAGAGGGTTCTTATAACTCTCAGTTTGAAGTGTGCCTCTGAAAAAAAACATCTGCTTGAAGGGCCATGTAACCCTAACACTTCATCCTACCCCTCTATCGGTACACCCTACCCCTGGGCATGAATGCTCAAAACGGAGGGCCAGGGCTAAGTGGTAGTGGTGTATTAAGATGTGACCTTACAGCTAATGGCAGCAGTTTGTCATGAACACTTCTACTGTTATATCAATTTACCACAAACTGCCTATTTTAGCTGATGTGGGTGAGTACTCTTTGAAAGCACAGACTTTTAATGAAACCGAACAACCTTGGGTAAAAACAGAAAGTCACAAATAAACATCAGAGACACACAGCTGTCGCACAGTTTGCATTTGTAATGAAAGCGAAACCGGAATACGCCTTTACCAGCTGATTGTGAGGAAACTACGCTACTCTGTTATATTACAGACACAAAAAAAATGCATGCCAGACTTAAGTATAGAGAACTTTCAATGAGCAAGGCTAATAAATGGTACCATCACCGCAGAAGCAACAAAAACATCATTACCCACGCAAATGACTTGATTATAGGGTAAACCCTGCTGCAAATATAAGCATGTCACCGCAGCCCTCTCATTCCCTGCCTGTAGGCAACCAAGCACACGGAAGAGTGTAAAATGAGGAGACGACAATGTAAATTTTTAGCTCCAGATATATAATGCTGCTAAAAGGGTTAGCGCACACGGAGAACGAAACAAACAAGAGATGTTCTGACACTAATGGCCTAATGCTAATAAAAGAGTTATAAATAAAATAATAAAAGTGCAAGCTTGTAAATGAAGCGAAAGGCTTTTGCCTTGCTATTATAAGCCAGCTATCAATCTTAGCCCAAATTGTTCCACGGACAAAGTCCCTGCTTACTATTCTAGTCAGCAGCCACTGCTGGGCCTCGGCAGTCTCTTGTATTATGTGTCATGGTGGAGAGTCGAGACGTTTTATGCAGTGGCAGATGCTTTATTCCGCGGCACCTTTGACGCTTTTTGTGGTGGGAAACATCAGAAATAGCAGTCGGACATGTCTGCCAGCATGAGGAAGTGGTTAATGGATCAATTAAGAGATGATCAGGTGACCAGGGCAGGGATATCAGGAAGATGCTGAGGCCATGCCTGCGAGGCTCATCTTAGTCCCAGAGTCCCCTGTCATAACCGCTCATATCTGTCGGTGGGTGGGGAATGAATACCAAGCATGAATAATAGATTATCACTGATATTTTTAGGTGAGCCGAGGCCTCCAATCTTGCAGCTCATATCTGGATTCTTGATTTTACTTATTTATGGATGCATCTCCTTGTGAGAGAGACAAGAGTATTACTCAACCCTCTACGCCTCTGTCCACTGAAGAACTGCAAAATGTTGAGTGGTTCTTGAGAGCCAGAAAAATGTCAATGAGCGAAAATGTCAGAAAGTGTGTTACAAGTGCTTTCCTGAAGTGTCGCCTGACACTACCACCAAAAGTTCAAAATCAGGCAGCAGATGCAGATAACTAGCCGAGAAACTAGAATGGCACTCGGTAAAGCGGCTGTCTTCGCCAAAAGGGCCAACGCAGTCCCCTTCAATTCACTCAAGCCTCATCCAATATCAAACATGATAACCCCGTATTACTCTAAACTCTAAACCACCCATAACTGCTTCACCATAATTCAAGCTCATCACCAGATCTGGGATCTGCATCAAACTGTAGTCACTCACAGATTCCAGCTACCTAAATAGTCCAAACATCCATGCATTATTCCCTGAGAAATTACCATTAATGTCTTTTTTTTTTCCCAAAGGCAATGTTAAAGAAAGCAAGAAAGAGATCCTGGATCCATCCCTTTATCTGGAGCCACACCAAAAGTTAATGAGATTCATCCTCCATCCAAGTTTTACTGGAATCCATTCCGTCATTTTAGTGTCATTTTGCTAACAAACCAACCAATCAACAAACAATCACACATTGGTGAAGAAAAAAACATGTTTCATTGCAAAAAGTGAGCAAAACAGCACATTATTTGCAAAATCTCCATCAGCACCCAGTACATAAAATGTACTGTGTTGCAAATTATATTCAAGGAAATGATCTTGCTTGAGGACACTTTTGAAATAGATTCTCCCTTCAAGAACAAAGCAACAGCTATGCTGGACTAAAAATAAGAATGTCTGAAACCACAACCTTCTGCCATCATTTTTACAAAGAAGAAGAAGAAAAAGCCTTTAATAACAACACCATGCTGTGTTTTTTTTTCTTTTCCATTTTTCAGCTTTTATTGACGCCATTTTATAAAATTGGATCACAAGAGACTCAAATTTGAAAAACTCTATTTTATTCTCAATTCATTTTGTCCTCTGTTTGTTTCATAGGAGTATTGTGAGCCAAGATGAGAGGGATCCGCGAGCAAGTGGGATGCAAATAAGGTGACACAGCCTCACAAGCGATTAAAGATGAAAAGAAAAGAAGACAAAGGAAACGAGAGGCAGGGGAATCTTCTGGGACTCTGACAGCCATCCTGCCTGATATAAAAGCATCTTGGATTCCGTGGCTGGGGTGTCATGAGCCCTGCCTCTGGGAGTGGGCCTCAGATGGATTACAGTAAAAGTAATCACAATACATGAATATGAGATGCCTTTCGTGCCAGGGAACGCGTCTCGCTGTTTGCCACGTTCTATGTTTGTCCATCATCGTCTGTCTATCATCGTTCTAGTTATGCATGCCACCGGTCCCTGTCCATTTCAGCCTCCCGCGGCTGGAGCTACGACAACGCCCCCGCACTGACATTTTGGGTCATCTCAACACAGATTTGATCGCTGTGAGACCAAAATGAGCAGAGCTACACAACTGTGTGTACAATCAAACGCAGTGAGGCGATAATTACAATGAGAAACATATTAAACCCAGCAATTACTTATTTTACTGACTCGGCTGAATATGTATGATCTCACAAGAAAGTGATGGATGAGAAACAAATGATAATGCAGAAAAAAAGATGATTTAATTCAATGTTGATGACAGAAATCTCTCTCTAGGAGAATAAGAACTTGTGTCTTGTTACAGGATGTTGCACTGGGTGCTGTCACTCACTTTCCGTCGAAGGGGTTGGCGCCAGGAATGATGTGGGTGCTGTCCCTGCCCACCAGGAAGTGCACTCGGTCATAGAAGGTCCTCAGGTTGCTCTGTGTGGAGGACATCTGTGTCTCCTGGATGATGTCCAGGGGGTCCGGGGAGCCCACACACAGAGAGGTGGTGTGACAGGTTGCCTGCAGACAGCAGTCTGGATCCATGCAGTCCACCAGGCCATCTGACAAGGTCAAACAAGTCACCCACACCCCCTCATTAAACAACAGCCTGGACAAACACCTGGCAAACCAAACTGAGCAAATATATTTGAGTCATTTTGACTGTTGTTTTAAATCCGTGTTACGCATGTCTCATCCTGGAGAGCATTTGAACAGCTCGAGCATTGCTTGTCCTTCTCTACCTGTAATCTACATGAAATAAAACAAGGCAGAACGAGCTGCTGCGCGCTGCACTTTACTTTACTGAAGTGGGTCATTGGACTCCAAACCCTTTGCTTTCAGGGGCCTATCTGGCCAGATGGGTGATAAAAATAAACCCTGCTGTCAGGAGTCAGTCAAATCCCCAGCAGCACCCCGTCTTTGCCAGCGAGAGCTCTATAGTCCCTGCACTGTGATGGGGAGACAAACAGCCCCTGCATAAATAAGCGGGGCTAGCGCATAGCTCAAGCCCAGAATGAGGTCTGGAAGAAAGGAAGTCACGTCTCCCATTTGGCCTCGAGAGCGGTGCAGCCCCCTGGCTGGCTCTGTGTGTGTGCCTGGCTCTGCTCGGGGCTAGTTAGAGGGCAGAGCAGGGACTTCCTCCTGGGGCCAGTGCATGCTCGAGGCCTCAGGCCAGCCACGCTGCTTTTTAATAAAAACCTGTTGTCCAGGTGACTGACTGGAAAGCATTCCTCACCCTCGCCTACACGAGAGTACCGCTGAGCCTGTAAGGCATCGAGCAGGTACAGTATATTCTCCAGAACAAAGGTGGTTAATTCTACAGTCAAATCAAGTCTAGTTAAGAGTCTGTCCCTGCTGACGCTTGTCAGAAGCTGTGTGTTGTTTGTGATTTTACCTCCATCGTTGTCCTTGACATCACTGCAGGCAGTTTCCATAGAGGTGTCACAGCCAGTGCCCCTCCAGCCCAGCTGGCACACACAGTACCAGCCATTGTTACCCAGAGTGCACCTACCATTTCCATTGCACAAACCAGGACAGCCCTCTGTGTAACAAAAAAAGGACAAAGACAGAGGTTGGCACAGAATATCGAATGAAGCAGGCTCAACGGGTAACAGATAAACGCTGTGGGTAGATTGTTTGTTCACAAACGCCAGCGATAAAACAGAGACAACAATGTGGGCTTTTTGATGACAATGGTTTGTTGTTAATAGGCTCTGATAGCAACAGACTAAAGTCATTTTAAGATTTGAAAAGGGCGAGGGTGGCTTTATAGTGACCCTCAGCTGAAGTTGATTAATTTGATACACCTTTTGTGAAGCTTCTAATATCCCTTTGCAGTAAAATCAGATAAGACGGATCTTCTAAATCAATATTCGCTCATTACTACAGTAGATTGGCCCCTTGTATCTATGCAACTGCTGCTGCTGGGTAATGAGAGCAGTGGCGTATACGCAGGCATTACTGCACATAATTAGATCCGTTTTTATGTGATTTTCGAATGTGACCATCAATATGATCGTAGCATTACTGCACTTTCATCTGCATAAGAGACGAGCTGCATTAATTATTGAGAAAACGTCTCTATCATTATTTGCTCTTTTTTCTTTTTGTTAAATTGTCTCCAGACTCTTATTAACAATCAATAAGAAAATACCTTTAGGTAGATTGCATGTTCTGTCGTTAAAGGGATATTCCGGTGTAAGTTTAATCCATGGTCTAACACACCTTGACACCGAGTAAGACTCCCCCTCGAGAGGTCAAGTTTGCTGACCGCTAGCTTAGCTAGTTTTAGCAACCTCAGAAAAGACCGCATGAAAACAATACACTGCCGCTTACGCCTCCAATTAGAAACCGCCATCAAAAAGCCATAAATAATGGTCAGAACAGCACCAAACTTCAGCAACAGTACATGTACAGTCCCAGCACACAGTACGAAGCATCAAACATCTGCTAGCTTAGCCGGGTTTGTATTAAAAACACAGCTCAACTCTCCGTGCTCCTCCAGCAGCCTGCCTGTGTGTGGAAGCCCTGACAAGTCGATTACCGAGTGCAGTAGATTTCCGCAGCTCAAGGATGAAAATGTATGATTATTACATGTACTGTTGCTGAAATTTGGTGCTGTTCTGACCATTATTTGTGGCTTTTTGATGGCGGTTTCTAGTTGGAGGCATAAGCGGCAGTGTATTGTTTTCGTGCGGTCTTTTCTGAGGTTGCTAAAACTAGCTAAGCTAGCGGTCAGCAAACTAAACCTCTCGAGGGGGAGTCTTACTCGGTGTCAAGGTCTGTTAGACCATGGATTAAACTTACACCGGAATATCCCTTTAAGAGAAGCATAAACGCAACACAGAATAGCAGGAAGTGGATGACGCTGAGCTCGATTGCATTATGCAGGGGAGGACTTTGCTTGCTTATTCCCGGGCACGTGACCCCCAGGGAAGCTAAAAGCAGACTGGAGCAGAAAGACAGGTGAAACATTCGTCCGTCTCTCTCTGGATAGGTCTTCGCAAGGACATCGCTCAGAGGATTATCTCACCCATTTTTCTAGGGGTGTTTGGCATTTATCTGCTACCTTGTGATTCGTATCCCCTCGCTCGCCGAGGCGGCGGCAGAGGGTAACATCTCTAGATATCAAACGCAAAAAAAAAAAAGTCTGTCACAGTTTGTGTTGTTAGCGAGCCGCCTTGATAGAGAGAATGTTAAGCTGACCCACTTTATCAACTAAAGAGACTGGGGCAGCTGTCTCAGTGCTCTTACATCACACAGGGAGAATAAGAGTGGGTGAATGAGAAAGCGAGAAAAAGGAAGGGAGACGTGTGTTAAAGGGAAAAAGATCCGTTTTAGGAAGAAACCGAGATAAGTATTTCGGAAGATAAAAGGCAGAAGCGGCACCGAGAATAGATGCGTGTTGTAGATCAAATGATGAGCTGAGTCATGCGTCAGCTTCATTTCGGGCCGTCGCGATACAAAGAAAGGACAATATCATGACATGAGCCATGATGCAGCCATGGATCAATGAACACTTCACATTTATACACACTTCTAAATTCCGATATATAAAAAATAAAAGCAGCAAGCATTCTCAGCTGGAGCCATTCACTTATACTTTACACATACAGATACTGTAGAGTGGAGTTGTGGAAATCTTGGGATTCGAAGCTGCTTTGCGATACGGACACGGAAGATTCTTCATCAAAGCAGTGACGGAACATAATCGTGAGTGTGCACACTGCAAAAAATCGTAGCCTAGTGATGATGGTTGTTGATTTTCCAGCCTCAACTAAAGTTGTGAAGATAGGCCGTTACTCTCTTGAATGGAACTGTGGGTTACTTCAATGTGTTGAGAGATTTGGGGGACGAAGGCAGCAAGTGAAAAAAAAAGATTTCCAAAGTGGACATCTGGAGAAATGTACAATTTTATTAACTTACTGGGAAGCAAGAACTGGGCAAGATGCTCTGTGTAAAATCTGCCTCGCAACAATTCCAAACCACTTTAGCCGTTTTCATCTTGAGCTCGAGCCAGCAGCGACCATAAACAATACAGCGAGCCCGGCTAATCAGGCAAGAATTTAGGCGGCGCTGTCAACTCTGCCATCAGGCTCCGAGAGAGGTGTGTGCATCAGTCACGTTTGTCGTGTTGGCACATTCGGTAAGCACCTTGTCTTAGAGCTGCGACATGAAAACCCTTTTCTCGTCATGCACTGCAGAAAATCTTAGGTTTAATTTGTGTAATGTAAATGTAAATACTGGTATTGAAATGATATTTTTTTTTTATTTTAGTCAGATTTTTTTATTATTTTACTATAATTAATATAGAAAAGTGGAGGATTGTTGTGTATATATATTGTTGAGGGTTTAATAGTGATGTAATCTAATTGTCGGACCAGTGAAGAGTCACACCTCTGCCGCAGAGCAGATATTTGGGTTTTTGTTCAACTGTGAAAAGCTCCATAGAATCTATTTCGAAAAGGTAAATGGAGAAAGGAGCAATCAGCGCGCAGAATAGAAGGGGGTAACTTGTGGAGCATTAAAAATCATAAGAAAAATAAATAATCCCTCCTTCCATTTTCTTCTTGTTTCCCTGAAGGAATGGAGTCACAGTTGAAGGCTAATGCCATTAGAGAGTGCCTCGCCTCCTAGACACGTCTGGGCATTAGCCGTCCTTTTATTGAGCAAATGGACAAAACAACTCCGGTTAGACCAATGGAGACGGATGATTAGTAAGCTCCGAATGTTTATTAGAAGGATAAATAAAGATCCACTCTCTTTTGGCGTCGGTTCAACTTAATTGGCAGCCCTTTCAGAGAGGAGCCCCCGCTGAGCCCTGCCCGAGCCTGCCTGAAACCGCTCCAAACGTGAGGCTGCAAGTGTTCGAAGGGCTCCTCTGGCAGCCGCTCTCATGCCAGGTGGTCCATTACCAAGGACACAGCGAGAGCGAGAGCGGGTGCTGAAGGCGGAGAGGCAGGGCCGCCGCAGAGCCTCCACCCCCTGCTCGCCCTGCACCAACCAGACCATGAACTCTTTTAATTAGAGAGGATGCGGCCTCAGCACCTATCAGGCCCCTGCTCACAGCTGCACATTCATACATAATGCATGGCACAGGTTATGAAGAAAAACCCCTTTCCCGACATCCCCCCCCCTTTTTGAGAAAGCAACGCCGCACACAAAACCAAAATATTCAACACGTAGAGGAAGCAGCGCAACTTGACTCACCAGGTGCGAAAGTGCTAAGTGGAGATTACTGTGTGATAATATGGCAAAAAAGTTGATGGGAGGTGGGGGGGTCTTTAGAATGAGTTGTTCGGGGCAACAAGAGGTGCGTCGTGTTTGCATATGTCAATGTAGGGGGGAGAGCAATGGTGTGTGTGCATGACTTGTTAATGCCGGCTGGAGTTACGATGGCAGGAGGGCAAAATAGAAGGAAGGAAGGAGGAATGCCGTACCTTTCACTACCTTATCCAGATAGTGAGCTTGGGAGATAAAAGACAGGACATATAAGGGAGGTTTGAACAGTGCCACTTCCATGACAAGACAGCAAGGCGAGGTGTTAGTTTACATTACAAAAGGCAAATAAAAAAAAGAAAAAGAAAAAAGTGCAGGCATGAAGCAAAGTCATGCATTACAAGCAACACGACACGTACGATCCAACACAGAGGGAAGAGGGATGGAGATGGAATAAAAGACGGGGGTTGTGGAACACAGAGAAAGAGAATGAGAGACAGAGAGAGAAATAAGCAAAGAGTTTGAGAGAGGATAAAAAAGTGATATGTTTCGAAGAACATTTCAATCTGTCCCCGTTTATCAAGAGCCGGGATCGGCAGAATCTCTCAGGGGAGTCTTTCAAAAAGCAAAGTGATTGATGCACATATTACCACCCTTAAATCTTTTCGAGCAATACCGCGCAGGTCAGGATGTTCGACAAAGAGCGCTTTTAATCTCGAAACACCTCTATGGACGATGAGGTCACCAGAGGCTTCAGCGATGGCGGGGCGACCGGACCCCGCTGGGCTCCACAGCATGGGGGCCCGGGGGCTGACGCAGAGCTCTCAATAATGAAAATTGATTTAAATTGAGATCTTTGGCTTCTTAATGGACGACACTGAGGAATATTCTTGTCGAGGGAGCGGGGATCTCAATATGGCACTTATAAAAGGGCCATCAATAATGTAGGGCCAGCGTATAAAACATTCACAGACTGAGTCAATGCTCTGGCACTCAGGCAGCGCCGCTCCAAGATATGCACGAGAATACTGTGAGAAAAAATTATCTCCGTCTGCTTGAATACAGAATAAAAAGCGTTCACCTATAAGACAATTCTCAACTTTTGTCCCATCTCCCTATTGACACAAATGTGTGGGAGTTGCGAGTGTCTGCTCGCTGAAATGCTCTGGCAGAGGGGGAAGAGACGGCCATTGTGTTCCCACATCCTCTCTGATGCTTGAGTGGTTGGATCATAGAATGGTAATGAGCGAGCTACCATGTTAGGTGGCCACTGTCAACAGAGAAGTGGCGGATCTTTCACTTGAACTGAAATAGCATGAGCACAACACTGTTCTACTGGGTAGTTTACCTCTGTTGAATTAAGAATGCGTAACATTTTATTCGACTGCCACATTGTTTTGACAGATATTACGGCTGCCGCGTAAGAATGATTATTAAAATCAGGATGATGTGACATTTGTGGGGTTCTCTACAAAGCAAACATGTTTCTTACATCTGGAGAACAACTTGTAGTCATATTTTTTATTTGTTCAATAAAAAATTGCAGCTAAATTGGACCTTGCCATATTTGATTTCATAACATTTCGATTAATTGTGCAGACGCATATTTCGCACGGGCAACCTAGTGACTACACACTACAACTCAACTACACTACCTGAGTAGTAAATATAGTCATTTACGTTTCAAACATACATAATAAAGAAAAGCAGAGAATAGAATATAAGAGAAGAGAAAATGAGGGAAGGGAAGAGCATTGATGCAACACAGCAACAGAATGATGAAGTTGTAATCTTGCAAAGCAGGCGTCACATTTCATGTCCTCTGGACGGTCTCCTCGGATGTCTGGAGGCGTCTTGACGGTCCTGACACCAAATATCATGAAGCTAACTACATTAAAACACTTAATGATTTAATGAGTGTAAGTTACAGCTTAACGATGAAAACTGTCAGAAAATCAATCACCGTTACTCAAATATAACTCCGTCGCTTCCTCGTGTCGGTGGCCGTCTCAAACGGTATTTACAAATTACTGTCCCTTATGACAAACGAATGCTCGCAAGAGCAGCGCCACCTCTTCCAGAACTCCAAATAGCAAATATATTGAAAGTGCATTTTCAATATCAAGTGTTACGTACACTTTACAAAGATCAGCTCAGTTGGCCTCTTCAACGTCTTAACTATTCTCTGTTTCTTAGCAAAAATGAAGAGAGCCAACATTATCAGCCCACGAGCCACCGCGGGCAAACTCTGCTAAAGCATTATGGAATGCGCTACAAAACCCACAGCGGCTCCGAGGTTTTCAAGAAAACCTCTTGACATTCAGTCAAGGTCTTCAAAACCTCAACTTCTGCGAGAGTTTACAGAGGAACTATTGTTGGTAGAAACACAAGGCTAAATGTGGTGGTTGACCTGCTCACAATGACTCACGCGTCGACGTTTGGAAGTGAAAGTAAATGAAAAAGAAGCAAATAAATAGATGAGGAAAAGGATGAGTAAAATGAAAGGACACCTTAGCACATTCCCACATTAAAATGCATGAAGGCAAGCCTCAGATCCTTGAGTAAACCTGTTCATGCTTTACCGAGTTGCACAAATTCAATTAAGCATGCTCCCCCCCCACCCTTCTTCTCCAACTGGACCCTTCCCCGCACACCCAGCGCTTCATCCACACGCAGGCAGACAGACAGCCTACGCCTTTTGTTGGCCCCCGCAAACACACAGACGTACACACACACAGACCCCCACCCCAAAACCAGCGCTTCTTCTCATCCTACCGATAGTGCAGTGCTCTCCGTTCCAGCCCGGACTGCATTCACATTTGCCGTCCTTGCAAGTGCCGTGTTCGTTGCAGCGAGGGTGACACGCCCTTTGGTCACACCCAGTGCCCATCCAGCCGTCTTCACAGCGGCAGCTGCCCGACATACAAATGCCATGGCCACCACAGTCCGCTGCACAAATCTCTGTGGGAGACAGGGACACAGAAAAAGACGAGAAAAGGGAGTGGGGGGGGAGGACAGACAGAAAAGGAAGGAAGGGGGGGTGGAGATGGAAAGGGAAGACAAGGCGGTGGTTGGACAAGGCAACAAGGGTGAAGAAAAGACAAATCCAGGAGTTATTGTCAAGGAAAGGCGGCCACGCTCCACTACCTTGTCTGATGGCAGCTGAAAAGAAATTCCTGCACCTCATAAGGGGCAATCCTTTTTGACAATACAAATCTAATAAGTCCATTACAAAGAAGAGACATGGATTGTGGCAGCCCGAGCAGACGTTTTCTTCCCCTCGCCTCTTCTCCTCTTTTGTAAATTCAACTCTCTCTGCCACAAAGAGGAAAAAAAATGCACAGCTGGAACTTCTTGTAGGAATTGAGAAATTATCAGCACTCAGATTTTAATGAATCTGTAAATGTGACTGTATTTCCTTTATTGTACATACAGCAGCTTTGCCACATGCTTTACCGTGCGCTTCAGGCTGGAGTTAAAGGCTCCACGGAGCGATTTAAGACACAGGATGTCAATGTGCTGTTTTAATTCTACCTAAGTGCAGTGGAGGAGAGGAGGGAGTACATTCGTGGAATGAAGGAGGCTGAGAGACAGAGCCACAGTAAAGCTCGGCTGGCGCTTTTGTGTGGCAGCTGAAAGACCTCCCTGACAGGCAGCGATAGAGCCCGGGACATTACCCACGTCTCATGAACTCGGGGGAGAGTATGACAAGCCGAAAGCTCAAAGAAATTAAACAGTGACAGATTTATTATGAATCTCATTGAAATGTTAACCTCTTTATTAACCACAAAATAAAAGGGGCTTAGCAGTATGGGCAACGAGGAACAATAACCATGTATTCCTGGCTTATTAGCCAAGCCAATTCAAATACGACCACAGGGGACCAAACTGGAGGTAAAATCTTTTAATAAGTCAATTACGGCCTTAACAGTGCCTATTTTGTCATCGCTACAAATTAAATTTGAGTGGTATTTTCAGCCACAAACCATAACATGACATTACCAGCTTAGAAAGCTTTCTAAAAACGACTCTCCCCTGCTAATTACAGCTCAGCACGGTTAAAATACGAAAAATGCTAATTCTACATCTGACTTTTGATTTAGAGGCGCCGTATGCAGGAAGCATTTGAATCAATGGCCCTTATGTCTGCTTAGACACACACACAAACACACACAAACAAATCTCATTACACATGCAAACAAAGCATCAATCATTTCCTAACTGTTCAGCGTGGATCTAAGCCCTCTACGTCCTCTGAAGGCAATATTAACACAGTTAAGTAGGAGGTGCTAATGAACGTAATGAACATCTTGAGTGATCTCATTAGCACATATGTTGACAAAATAAAAAAAAAGATGTGCGCAAACTGACCGTACCAAATTATCAGAATACATACTGTTTAGAGAGAACAGACTCAAACTGACTGCGAGACAACTGTTCACTTGGAACACGGGGAAAAAGGGCTTTAACGTGATAAAGATGCAATTATAGCCTGCAGGCGAACCCTCATTATCCGTGGCCAGAGGAGTCCGCAGTGAGAAATACCCCCATCCCCATGATGGCCGTTACCATTTTGCACTAAAGGACCGTGTAAACAAACTTTCCTCTGGGTGGGAGAATGGCAAAAATGGCATAAAAACACACATATTAAAGGACATAAAACCTCAGGCATTGTTTTATGGCGTGTAACAGTATTACTTCCGACCGTGCGCGCCCAGGTTGTCCTGCTCCGCAGCCACATGAGAAAATGAGTTTGTGACTTAAAAGAATTGGGGGAGTGGGGGATTAAAGAATCTTAAAAGATATATTGAAAGCTTTCCATCTTTTTTTCTCCCCCCCCCTCCAGTCTACAAGGTTATAGGCTGCTGGCTGTGCCACCAAACTACCGAGCTTAGTGTTGTATTAGAGCACAGAAAGCTCTACAATGAACGGGATAAAGGCGGATAAAGAGCCAACACATCATCATTTACAGAGCCTTTTCTCTGCGAGGCAAACTCAGACTAACTGCCCATTTCCCTCAAAATCCCTGGGATTACCTAATAGGTCATTGTGTCTGCTTGGAATATAAAAGGATTCAGAGATCCAAGTGACTGCGGGATTAAAACTCTCATTTTCAGAAATAGTTTGCGCGCATACAAATTGTGTCGTTAAATGAAAGCGTCTGAGAGCTGCGACTGTGTCGGCCTCGACAACACCGAGCCGCGCTGATTATCAAAATATCAGACGTCCGTTTCAAACGGAGCTTTCTGAGGCTTTTATCTGCCGGAAAATCACCTTAAAACACGAGAGCAGTCTCGTGAGCATTTATACGTGTGGAGATTCTTCAGCTGGCTTTACAATAAAAAAGAAATAAAACAAAGCACCTTTTTTTTTCTCCCCTGGAACTTGTGCATCTGCCAACACCGCCCGTCAGTTATGTTAGATAACTACATCTGACAGCTCTTTAACAATCCACCCCTAAGTTCACTGAGGTTTTTCAGTATAATACCTTGCGTTTTAGCAGGCAGGCAGGCTGCTGTCACAGTTTTTTTTATCCTCGGAGCCTCCAGAAAGGTATATTCTCGCTGTAAAACTATATCTTTATGCTCAGCCTATTCTTGACTACCAAGAGAGAACGTTCCCCATGGACCAAATGAACACATTCCGAACAGTCCTCCAGAGCAGAAAGAGCTATCATCAGCTGTTAGCCGTGTGTCGACGTGAAGAAAGCCAGAACTCGAGAAAGAGCATTAACTTGTATTAGATCATGCCTCTGACAATACCCCTACTATGCGTGTTTCCCTCTTTTTCCGCGGCTGCCAACAAAACCATGTGGAGATGTGAAGATGAAGCCATTCGTAACAGGAATACATTTAGACCAAAATCAGCCGCGGTTTGATTGCTCGCTGTGGACCTCCAACTGATCATTGATGTGAAAAATTGAGGCTTTTTATGCGAGCCATTCTCTTTCAACATAATCAGATATGTTTACTTCTGCGAGGAGCCCGAGCAATTTTCAAAGTTATATTGAATCAAGCGGCGAAATAAATCCCGACAAAAAGGCGAAGACGCTATCGGAGACGAACTAACGGAGATGTCAAGGTTATTACATGCTGTTGCTGTTTATTGTGATAAAAACTAATGTTGCTAACATTGAAAGGAAATAAATTACATTTGTTAAAATATTCACTGACTATGATGACTATTTGCCAAGAGTTAAGGATAGAGAAGTGTGATATAACTACAAATATGCTGTAGATATGACTGAGATTTCATCTGAAGAGAGCTGTGATACAACTTCTGTATTAAAACCTTCAACTGCTGTATTACGTTATTTGTTATTTCTTAACTTACTTCATGATTAAGTGTGCTTTGTTTTACAAATAATGGTTGTTTTGAATGTCTAGTGTTAAACCATTATAATGATCATTTATCTTTTAAGTTGCAATGAGCCGGGGTTAGCCGGTTAGCACGTTAACTTCGGTAGGCGTTCTTCCGGTTCAGTGGATAATGTATGTCGTTCTTTTTTATGTCCTAAAACAAAACTGTAACCATAGTTTTAATCACATTTTACACAGATGTTGCTATTCATAAGCAGATAATGTAAGAGGATAGGCTAACTGCTGTTTGCACCCTGCAAAGAAAAAGATCTTGGCTAATTCTACACAGCTAATGCAATGTTATCTCTGACTTTTTTTCAACTTGGTAATCAAAGCTAAATCAGCACCGATCAGTGTAAGGGAATTCAGCCCATGTTTACACTCATCTGAGGGGAGCACTCACCTGTAGAGCAGTCATGGCCGGTCCAGCTGGGATCACAGCTGCAGGTTCCGGTGTCTGCCAGGAAAGCTCCATGTCCAGAGCACTGGTCCATGCAGGACGCCCTGGGGCTCTCACATCCTGGCCCGCCCCACCCAACAAAGCAGTGGCACTCTCCCTGGACACACACCCCTCGGCCCGAGCACGTCGGGTCCAGGCAGTCCACTAAAAGGGTTCCAAAGAGACAATGTCAGACACACCAGTCACCTGCTGTTTCCCTCTTTCAGAAGCAGCCTGGCGTTCCTATTCGAGCCCGAGCAGAATGACAACCGCAGTGGGCCGCGGCTCCGCTGCAGCTGGCGTCGCACATGTTCGATGAATGTACAGAAAGAACACACAGGAATTGATGTGTGGGGGCCCACTTTCTCTAAAAGCCATAGAAAAGCCTCGCAAACAAGCAAATTAAATGGCTGAATTCACACTGGGGCTTATGGCACCAACCTCCAGGTACTGCCCACACTCGTGCTGGCGGTTCCCCATCATCTTATAATGAAAATTCCTCCCAAAGAGGGAAGGTGCCTTAATAAAAAAAGCATGTTTCTCTAGAGTCACAGCCATAATGATGAGTAGTTGAAAGCTGGAAAAGCCAAAACTACACATTAACAGAATGTAAAGGAGAAAGAAATAGGGTAAGTAAGGAAAAGCCTGGGGCAACAGTAGGTTTGCTCGGCAAGTGAGCATGCTCAGTTATAGTTTACAGAAGCCTCGCTCTGGCTTCCCTCTGCTGCATCCTTTTTGTACACTGCACCAGTGTACACAGTATCAGCTCAATTAGTATGCAAATATCAAATTAATGCCGGTTTCTATAGCATCGCTTCCCTTGACATATTGTTAAATGAGTGCTCATGCTGTAAGGAACAAGCGCCGTGCGAGCGCAGGATCACAATGATAACATTCTTTCTACAAGACAATATCTGCGTGGCGCACACACAGATGGCGAGCGGGCTCCAAGCAGGAGCAACGTCTAGCCACTGAGAGCGGCGGGCCGCGCCATGGCAGCTCCCCTTTACCATGACATAAATGGGTATAAAGGCCGTTATAGCGAGACAAACAGGATCTCTCGCCTCTTAGCAGATGGTTTGGGCACAAGGCACAAAGATCAGAGGCTAACTGACAAGAAACTCTCTCCTGGCAATTAATCATTGTGGCTGAAGGTCGCACGGAAGAAAGGTAAAAATGTTAAAGGGCCCTCGTCCACATTCCCCTCCACTCCTTATGGCCAACACTCCACCCAAAATAGAATAGGGGCCTATGGATGTCACAAACCCCCATTCATCAAACTCCCAGGGTCCATTTTTCATCTTGAAATGAGAGCCTTCAAGAGCTGACAAACACAATGGCTCCTTCAATCTTATCTGGTCAAGCCTTATCCAGCATCGTGCCCGCGGAGTTCCTTAATGGATTAACATCAGATTCTGCGTCCGAAATTCAGACAATAAATGGACTGTTTCGATTAACGTAATGCCTTATATCCGTGATTTATACGGGAAAAGTCACCCAGGATGCAGAGTGTGAAGTGTTATGGCTGCAACGCTCTTCATGGAGGGTGTCCTGTCTTTACTACAAGACAGACTGTTAAATAAGCCATATCAACTTAATAGCCGCTCCCATCACGAGTTTTCTTTTTAAATGTCAAGCACTAACAAGCTAAGTAGGTGGTTGCAGCAGCCATATTACGTAGGACTTTACAGGTTTAGGGATACATTATCATGACTTGTTAAAACAATCACCTTCTTCGCAGTTTTCCCCTTTGTAGCCCGGGTTGCAGATGCAGGTTCCCACGATGCAGGTCCCATGGTTGCTGCATGTGATGTCAATGCACTGGTTGGTGGGAACGTCACACTCGGAGCCCTTCCAGCCGCTGTGACACATGCAGCGACCTTTAAGGTATTGACCATTCCCGCTGCATAGCACTGGACACGCAGCTTTGAAAAGAGCAGACAGCATACATCCATTTGAATGGACCCCTCCAACCATGGCTTCAAAGAATGGTGAATGTGTGCTAAAGCCTTCGATCTGACAATGAGCTTCTGACCAAAATGTTAAAAGGTTTTTCTTTTCCGGTGGAGAATATGCAGCACAAATAAGTCTACTTTGGCATCCACTGCAAAAAAAACAAACCTACCTACACAATGGCCTGTTAAAGATAAAAAGAGTTATATATGGTCCCAGTCAACACATGAATAACAAGTGTCAGACTATCATTCTAACAATTGCCTAAAGTTATTTTTAATTTGGTGAAAAATGTGTGGAGCCTTGGTTTCAATGATTGAAAAATTAAAAATCAAGCCCTATAATCTACAGCTACAATTATTCGAGTTATTTTATATGTAACACAATAACACAATCTTTATTAGGAGAGGTAAAAAAAAAAACAAATTCATGTGTAGTGCTTGATTTAATAAGAAAGGTCTAATTCTAAGATTGAAATTGCTTTGTTCTGGTCATGCAGTGAATGTAATTTGGTTGGCACTCTAAAATGTTATGTGTCTGAATGATGCAGATCAATAACAACATTATGACTGAGGGTGTGACTCACCTCGCCCACAGTCAGGTCCTTTGAATCCTAAAAAGCAGTGACAGGTTCCAGCGACACAGTCTCCGTTTCCAAAGCAGTTACTGGGACAGTCATCGATGGAGTCTGCGAGGGAGCAATCAGGAGGTTTTTTCTGAGTAATGTGGTCGAAATACAATTTTTACTCCCACTCATTTTCTCTGGGTTGATTATTATCCCTTTGCTAATGACAGTGATAAGCACGGGCTTCAATCTTGTCAACATTCCCCTTTTCACTGCGAAAACATTTTTGAGTGTTGCTAATGTTCCGCCCAAATGGGAGAAATCACGAAAACGAGTAAACAAGTTCTGATCGTCTTTGCTTTCGACCAAAGCAAACTTCCAAATGGATCGGACGTGAAAAAAAAAAAATGACATGCATCATTTGACAGACCTAATTTGACAGTTTTAATGGCGCATTGAAAACCAGGCGATTTGAAGCATCAGCAACATTAGAACCTCCATTTCCCCGCCGCCGTGGGTGATGTTTCTGTATCATATTTTCTTCTATGGTCAGATTTTCAGTCAGCTTTATGTAACTGCAGGAACGAGTATAGGCCAGGCGGACTGTTTTGTGTTTCTGTTCTGTCTATTCATCACAATGCTACAGCTGAATCACCTGCAGCCTCAGCGGGGCTCATACTGCGCATTTCTTTTGATCTAACTCTTGGTAGATTTACAACGATTTGGCTTCGGCTGTGCTTCGCTGTGACCTTTCAACTGTTCAATTGTGTTCAGTTGGATCTTTTAAAAAACAACCAGTGCACGAGTTCTGTATAACAAAATAATAAATGAACAAAATAAAACAGGGAAAATTGCACTGGGATATTAAAAAAATGCACCTTGGCACCTCGTCTGAATCTGGTTGGGCTAAAATCAAAACAGTGTGTGCTTTTATCACAGACCTCCAATCATTCACTGATCCAGAAAGCATTTTCTACACAGTCACCGGTGTTAATAGACGCCTCGCAGTGTGCACAGAACGGGCATTATTAAAAAATTTGTAAGACACAATGCCGCGCTGTCTTTTTACCGTGTCAGTGAAAAAATACAAAAGAGTAGCTTTTGAGACGAACCTCACAAAAACAATTCAATAAACCTATTTTTACGTTCTATTGTGTCAGTGTTCTAAAGCGTAGAACATTTAAATTCAATTTAAAAAACAAGTTGATTTAGAAATTAATTTGCCGGGATAAAGATCTCCTGGCAGAAACTTATGGGCTCTTATTGTGACTGTTCTGTTTACCTGTTTATAAGCGAGAAAAATCATGTGCTAATGGCCTCGTGTGGCCTTATTACCATATCTTTCTTTGCTTCCTAACAAACTGAGAGCTTTGTATTTTGGACACAAACAATCAGCGCAACACTCTTCATCATTTCCTCAACTGATCTCTCCAAATAAATCAAATAAATTGGCAAAATAATTATTCCCACGGCACAGAAACGAGTGGCCGCCGATCTCCGAGGCGCTCGGCTTCGACGGCGGCGGGATTCGGAAACATGATGCCCACCGAATTAAGTCTGAAATGGTGCTGAAAAATATTCAATCTTGTCCATTGCCTTCAGGCAGCAGAAGCTCTGAGGCAAAACTTACTGAACAAAGAAGCTCCTTGTGCTCCACAAAGGGCTAGAAATGTGAGCCATGGATTCAGCTTCCCTTTACTCTGGAGAGTCAATCATCACCGAGGATGCAACGCAAGACAGAGAGAATAGACAAAGAGAGAGAGGGAGAAAGAGATAGAGGCAGACCAGAGATGGAGTGAAAAGAGACAGGGGGAGGCAGGGAGCAGAGAGGAACGCTGCTGATGCTTTCAGCGCTGCAGGCTTTTGCCATGTTGGGTTAGCGAGGGGATGCAGGGGAGACTGTCCTCTGGGGCGGTGGAGGCAAATCAGCATTTTGGTGGGGTTTTGATGGCTTCCAACAAGAACATCAACCTATAGTAGGAAAGCCTGGGTCTTTTTTTTGCTCAAAGCTAGGGTGTGTATTGGGTTGCAGGGTGGCCATGTTATATTCCTCCCAGAAGTACAATTACGCAGGAGAGATTCCTTGCAGCTCATGTGCATGGGGACAAAAAAAAAAAAAACGAAGCAGTGCTGTAATTTTTTGTTTAGGTATTCCACATTGCTGCGTCGCTCTGATGAGGGTTATCTCATCTTTATCTATTTATCTGGCGAACAACAAACCGTCAAATCGAACATGTTTAATTGAGTGATCTCAGACTGCGGCGCTCCTGCTCCGAATGCTGACGCAGTTAAGCAGACGACGCACTCCCCATGTCTATTGCCTCTGTTTCCTCTGAGAGCAGGCGGGGAGGCCATGAATATCTCTTAGCCACACACTCGACATAGGCCAACGCATAAATCATGGATTCAAGCAGAGCTTCATTGAAATTCATTACCCTTCATATCAGGGGAGCTAACTATTGTGCGAGTCTCTCCAGCCGGTGAGGACGGAGTAGCGTTGCAGCAGGCAGGTTTAATCAGCGCCTTGCCATGCTCTTAGAAGATGCTGAGCACCTTTGAGTGATGGGCGGTATAGAGAGGAGAGGAAGGCTCTGCTATAGAGTGAGACGGGATATAGAGTGAGACATTGGCGCTAGGTCGGTCTTCGCCTCCCCTTTTGCTTTCCTCCCCCCTGTACAGGAAGCTGTATCTGGGTTGAAGCATGTCTGGCACCAGGCAGCAGGGACAAATGGCTTCATGCTCCAGAGGGCTGTGATACAAAACATTCAGTAGGACACATTTCACATTGCCATGGAGCCAAGTAATGAGGAGCAGCCCAGATTAAAGACAGGAGCGCTCTGTCCGCCGAGATGCATTATGACACGGCTGTGTGCAACAAGCAAACCTTTCATTTGATACAAGGGAAGAGCATGAGATGTGGCACTGACGGTGAAATAAGACATTATTCCTACCTGCGCTGTCACTAAAATAATTTAACTGTTAGTGTCAGATAAACAACGCGGCGTGTGTCTCCTGACGGGCCCGTTCTTGATATTGTTCACATATATTTCTACGCCGGAGCTTTTGCTATTTGAAGGTCAACTCTATCGCGGCGCGGCTCGATACAATTCAGGCAGTTGGTGAGATTCAATTTCTGCTGAAGGGCACTTAACCGGTGACCCATTTTAGAAAGGGCCCCTATGCCTCCCTCTGAGCTCCTGTGGGCAGATCAGCTCTGATACAAATGAACAGAGTCAGAATTCCGGCTCTGACTAACTCTGCCCCACCCCGTCCTATCCCCCGTTCGCTGCACAGAGAACCTTATCGAGTTGTGTTTTCTCCCCGACGCAAACCACAGGAGGCTCTCATGCACACCCAGTCAAGAAGAAATAAGCAAAAGTAAACAGGCTGCCCTGACTCCCCCTTCCTCGTGTCAGATCATACCATATATTAAGAATTGAATTACAGCTGTTGTTGGCACAGCGAGGGGGGGGCATCTCTCGCCTGTCTCCACTCGGTGTTACATTGGCGTTGAGGACAGCTCCTCATCGATCTGCTGCCTGGCAGAGCCCCTGTCACAGATGGACTCTGGCCCAGGAGCTTTTAATTAAAGAGCATGTGAGAACAGCTCCCAGCTGCCATCCCCGTGAAAGTCGACACCTCGGGCCCTCTCACACCTTGCGCGAGACGCCGCTGCTAATCAAAGGCGCTTTAGGGGGAACAAAGAGCAACGTACAAAACGAAATCACCCTCCGCAAAGAAGGACGCATGTCGGAAACACAGCCGTGAACCATACGGAGTCAGTCGTAAGGGGGGGGAATCTCTACCTCACTTTGATATATGGAAAGTAGATGGAAATTGGAGCAAATCATGATCAAAAATGGCACTAGCAGGAGGGTACAATCATACTTTGAATTGTATGCAAATGGTTCCCAGAAGCTGGACCCCTGATTCGCTCGGAAGACACTCAGGGTAATGAGGATATTATGATCTCTCAATGCCCTACTCAGGGGCATGGCAGGATAGCACTGATGTCCTGATTTTTGTAATATTCATCTTCACCTTGATTAACCTGCACTTTCCTTTGCTACCGAAATTTGCCTAAAACTGCCTCCGACTCATGCCCCAAAGTCTGCCCTGTTTGCTGTGGAGCTCTGCTGGTCGGTATTACAGGGATTATATGGATTGCTTTTACAGGTTTCAGCAGCAGGCCATGCCCGGGGCACTCACCTATGGCGGTTGTAAGGAACGAGACAGTCTCGGTTTCCTTGCCGTCGTTGTAGATGGCCAGGTGCCAAATGCCCGAGTCCATGTACTGGATAAAACCCGTGTCGTGCGTGGTGATGGGCACCAAGCTCCGCTGCATAGCCACGGGCCCCTCCAGACCGTGGATGTCTTGGGCCAGGAGCCGCCGCCCGTCCAAAAGCTCCACAAAGTCAAACTGCAGACAGACACACAGAAAGTGAGAAAGACTGATAGATGGACCGCAGACACGCCATTAGAGTGACACATGAGACTTGAGTGCTTTCAGCCCTCTTTATAGCCGAGCATCATTTGGTCTGCATGAATAACTCATCATTCCAGAGGAGCTTGAGTAAGTCTTGGCACATCGGGGTTGGATGGGCTGTGATCATTTCACAGCCCATATACAGTATCGTATATGAAAAGTCATGTTTAAAACTATTAAAGTCAAAAGAGGGAAGCTGGAGAATTTTTTTTTTTTTTTTAAAGCAAGTGTTTACCAAATACCATCTGCAACGATTTGCTTCATATTAGAAGTGACTCAATGAATACCAATGAGACGGCATTTCATTTTCATCTACATGAGGAAGGGAATCTTGATTCATCTGCCACTCCGCGCGTAATCACTCACAGCACGAAAAACTCCACTCTAGATTATTTCTTTTGAAGTAAAAATAAGGGGAGAGAGACAAACATGATCTTTTGACTGGAAAATAAATCACACAGGACACTAATGAAAACTAAAAATTACGCTATGAGGAATTTGTCGAACTGCAGTTGCATTTACAGCGGAGATCTGAACCCTGTGAACCGAGCAGTCAGGTGTGATTAATAACGTGAGATATCTGATTCAGTGCTGCACATAGATGGGAAATTAGTGTAAAGAAAATTCTCCCTTTTTTTGGCCCCTGAGCCCTCCCTATCTCTGCGTGATTCATTGATGATATTGAACCTGAAACAAATTTGCTATAAATCCTTTCCGCAACAAAGAAAGTGATTCATAATACAATAGAGAGATTTATGAATTGGTTTGTATTCCTGACACACTCCTGCACGCTTTAGATAGATTTTTTTTTTAAACAACATCCCAATTTATAGTCTGTGGAAGAGGAAGAGTGGAAAAAGAATCTGAATCCTTATGTTACGCAGACATCATTGTAAATTGTTTCACAGTCTCATATTTACAATGTGCTATTGTCTCTTTTCGTGCAACTAATATGCACAACAGGATACGATAAATAAAATGTGGTAACAAATGAATGGGTGTCAGCGACGATTAAGTGTTTCCCACCTGTGTGTGTGACGGAGGTAGGCCTCTCCTCCCGTAGATTCCCACTAAGGCATCTTTGCTCAGGGACACATTAAACTTCAGGTACATGGGATGATCAATGAAGACCTGGGACCTCCAGAAGATACCGGGAGGAATCTGCTGCGCGACCTTGCGCCCCACGTCAATCTCCCCCATATCTATATAGCTGTCATCAGGGAACAAGCTGTCCAATTTGCCTGCATTGCACACAAAGTAAATCGGTCAAAGAGATCACACCATTAATCCAGCATGCGGAGGGCAGAGGGAGTCAGTCTGCTGAAGCATGATAGTCTGACCATATCACAGATATTCAATCACATCCCCGACAGCCGGGGAAAAAAAAAAAAATATTATGGATGACCATTGCCAGCAATTCCAGTCCCAATTCCAGTGGAAGAGAGGGTGCAAACGTAAGAACCGTTTGATTGAATATTAGTCTGAATTCTAGTTATATCCTGAAGTGTTTTGTCTTCTGAAATGGCAAATGAAAAAAACCTGGGGACTCATTTATAAAGAATATAATGCCAGCAGAAATGGAGGTTCAGTCAGTCAGGAGTAGCCACGGTACCAGAAGAGGAAATCAGAGTTTTTGGATGACGAGATCACGGCAGTGGTGGAGGAGCTTGAAGCCAGGAAACGCGTATTAATTAATGGACTAAATTGCGGGTTGACAGACAAAGCCAAACGAGCAGTTTGGGAGTGTGTCGCTGCTGCAGGGGACGAGGTGGGGCGGAGAGCGAGAACTGTGGCGCATATGCAGCCCAAAACTGCAATACCCATAGATAACCAGGAGGAAAAACACATCGAGATTATTTCCACATCAAAGTAAGTTTTATAAATAACTACTGATCCTTAAAGGGATATTCCGGTGTAAATTTAATCCATGGTCTAACACATCTTGACACCGAGTAAGACTCCCCCTCGAGAGGTCAAGTTTGCTGACCGCTAGCTTAGCTAGTTTTAGCAACCTCAGAAAAGACCGCACGAAAACAATACACTGCCGCTTACACCTCCATTTAGAAACCGCCATCAAAAAGCCACAAATAATGGTCAGAACAGCACCAAACTTCAGCAACAGTACATGTACAGTCCCAGCACACAGTACGAAGCATCAAACATCTGCTAGCTTAGCCGGATTTGTATTAAAAACACAGCTCAACTCTCCGTGCTCCTCCAGCAGCCTGCCTGTGTTTGGAAGCCCCGACGAGTCGATTACCGAGTGCAGTAGATTTCCGCAGCTCAAGGGTGAAAATGTATGATTATTACTCCATGGAATGCTCAGTTCTTATTATCGAGAGCTGACAGGGAAAATAACGGAAGTAATGGAGTAATAAACATGCATTTTCATCCTTGAGCTGAGGAAATCTACTGCACTCGGTAATCGACTCGTCAGGGCTTCCACACACAGGCAGGCTGCTGGAGGAGAGTGTTGAGTTGTGCTGTGTTTTTAATACAAATCCGGCTAAGCTAGCAGATGTTTGATGCTTCGTACTGTGTGCTGGGACTGTACGTGTACCGGCTAAAACGTGTTACGTTTGCTGGTTTATTACGAGCTGTACACATTTCATAAATCTCGCTCATCAAAGTGAATTGATGAAAAGCTCTAAAAAACCTGATTTAAAAGGCGGAGCGAGAACAGATGGAGAAAATACCAACTGCTTCAGTACTGTGATAAAATACAGTTACAATTAAATTTAAAGTAATAAAGCGAAAATTAGAATTATAGTTGAGAGGGATCTCTAACGCGAGTACCCACTCAGGTACCGGCACATCCGCTGCCAAAAATGGTCCATATGCTCTATAATACACCTTATATTGGCCTCCGTGGAACATGGCAACATCTGTTTGCCCATGTAGATGAGCTCATTTCAGCGGCGGTGTCTACTAAAGCAGACGTCCATACAAACTACCTCCAGGACTTGGTGGCAGATTCGGCTTTAGGTTACACGTGGCACGGCAGATGGCCGTCTTCTAAAAAGTCCATCAGTGGCGATGGGTTTTATCAGAGCAGACAGGACACACTCCCCGCCTCCCAGATCCCGGGCTTTACATAACGCTACAACACACAGGCTCGTTTTTCCACATGTTGGGGTGTGTTTGTATTTATGCAGCACATTAATGGTGTACTCATCAGGCTGTTTAAATAAATCATAAGCCGAGACCAGTGATAATGGGCCTCATGGTTAAATAAATGGTTGTTGTACTGCGAGCTAAACTACGGCATAATGCTTTGATGGAAAAGACAAGACTCCAAAAGGGAGCTACACTGAATTTCAACACGGTACACACATCTGCATCACCTTGATAAAACATTAGATAGCTCATCATTGTTTCTGGTGACAGCGCTGCAGAATGAGACTTATTTAGAAAAACCATGGCTATTGATTTCCTATCAGCGGCGGCTGCCATGCAGGGGTCTAAGCTCAGCCGTAGTGGCGCTTGTTGTTAGCTAAACACACTTTCGGCTGTCTGGTAAATGAAAAAGACAACTCCTGGATTCATCTATATGGTAATGACCCCGTCTTCTACCTATTGTAGTCTGCCAGTGGCAAATCACATGGTTAAATCTGGGGCCCATTTGTTCGAGAATGGAACGGAGAAAACTTTCCTCGAGTCGAGCAGTTGGTACCGTGGGGTGAGCACATGCTTTCTTTGGCTGCCAGGAAAGGCAGCCCAGACGAGGAGATGAAAGGATCACATCCGTTCTGAAGAGGACAGAGTGGCTAATCCCCCTCCAGCCCCTGGATACTCCGTCCCTTAAGCTGTCCCATTTTCTCCCTCCAGGAACAAATAACACTTTCCCACTTACAACAACTTTCATAGGATTACAATGCAGATCTCTCTGCGTACCATGGAGACGTGTGAACACAATGTGAAACCGGATGACAAAATAATAACAAACTTGCTTGAGCTCCAAAATGTCATCCGTAAACTTTAAGATTCGAAAAACTTTTTTTTTTTTTCTTGTGCAGTCTCGTTCTCTGAAACGAGAGTGAATCACAGAGTCCCGCAAATAATCCTGGGGAAAAAATCAGCTGCATTTAGGTTTGTTTATTTAAAGCAGCTGCAGCTTTCATTCTGTCGTTGATTCTGGCGGCCCCTGTGGACAACGACTGTGTGGGCACAACAGAGTCCATTACTCAGTAACAGCAATCTAGTTGAGAAAGTTAAGTTAACTACATTGGTGACAGCCATAAGATTAACTATATAGAAATAGCCAATCCTCTCTCTGTTGGTCTCTTGCTTATGCAGCTCATATAGAGCCATCAGAAATTAACTGAGACTGTTTCATTACCTGGGCCCATTTGTTCGAAAACGGAACAGAGCAAACTTTCCTCCACAAGTATTACTAAGAAAACAATAATACAAAGATGTGGATTAAATTAATGTAATTTTAAAAAAATGCACTTACTGTCTTCTTTTCCCTTGCGGTCAGGTATTTCCAAGCCCGTGTTGCCAAGTGGTGGCAAGCTCAGATCAGTAGGAAAGGGTAGGCCACTCGTATTGTCCTCTGACAGCTGGTACATCTGTCTCTGCATGGGCTGCAGGTGCCAGTTTAATCCAAAAAGGTGCATGGCTGAAATATCAAACACAGGGATGCATCAGAATTGATTTACGTTAAGATTAGATTAATGCTTTTAATCGAAAGATGAATAAATTAAACACAAAGTAAACGCCACGATTCTCAAGACACTTTATTTGGTAATTATCCAAAGGTGACAGCTGTGAGATGGAGGAACAGGAAGTGAATTCCAAAGGATAAAGAACAATAAGCGGATTAATGGTTAATGGCATTTTCTCGAAAAGTGCTGAGTAGTTAGATCACAAGATGAATGCCATCCTGACCTCATGGGACAACATCTGTCTCACCACACCAACAACGGCGTGGTCCATCCCCGGTGCCCTGTCATTTTTTTTTCTCCAACCCCATTCCCCTACCATTCCCCTGCAAAACTAGGGGACAAAAGGAACAAAAAACGCATCAGCAGGGAGACACAATGGGTGTTTCAGCGCGAACACAGCGGATGAAGCACGCTGATATTTTACAAGGTCGACAAAAGAAATGTCCTCTGGAACAATTGCGGCAGAGTGCAGGACAGAGGAGGAGGGGCTGACCATGACAGATCACCAATAAGAGAATGGACAAGACGAGCTTAGCAAGGCAAAAGCCACCTTGGAAGTCAACAGTCAGCAGAAAAGGCCCAGAAACTCAATATAGCTATTTTATTGGTTTGTTGGTCCTTTTAAGCTCCTCAAGTAAATAACCATACAATTCAATTATAAAGAGTGAAATTATCTGACGGTTTCAGACCGTGGCTGGCCTAAGACCTCTCCACTGCCTTCGACGCTGTTCTCTTCAAATGTGTCGCCGTGTTTTTCTTTTTATAAGAGCATGAGCTCCTTCATGTCACCAGTAAGCCTTTCACAGTGACTGTTCAGACAACTTCACAGGAAAAAACTGGTTTTATAGTAGCACATACAGATCTAAGAGTCTTACTATGATATTACATGAACACATGCAAACAATTATAACGACTTAGAGTGACCGACAATTAAGCTGTTGCCAATTTGTCTTTGATTTACCGAGCTAAATGTTTTTCCATCAACACATGTACAAAAATAAGAGTCAAATGGGACAATGTGATGTTTTTGTTGAACAAAATTGTGTTTACCAGCAATCCCACAAGGCTAGAGAATGTGGATTATAACCATGCCTGGGGTCAGAGTTGTCCATAAACAACATACAGAAAAAAAACACTTGATGTAAGCACACCACCACACCACCTCACTCAGGACCTACTGCTCACCCTGAAGTCTCATGTCTGCACATTAAAATATCTTAATCCCTTCAAAGCTAGGCTTAACTCCATCTAATTTTTTCGGCTGTATTCTTAAATATGATGGCTATATCAGAGTTGGTAACAATACAATCCCATCGAAAACAAGACTGAAACAATGTTTTCAGTGCACTGAATAGAAATGCTCAGTTGAAACAGCTGCTTCTCAGAGGATGGACAGCAAACTTCAGATGAAAAAAGGACGGGAGCCTACTGATCGCAGCCCTCAACAGGAAAAACAGACAGATGTGTCAACGCTACTATGTCTTCATCCAGGTAAAAAAAAAAAGTCCTTTACTAACAGTCAAATACCAAACAAAAGACCTTCGTTAAGCAATAGATATCGTATTAAGCATCTTCAGTTCAAAATGATGGGTAATTCCCCAGAGGAAGAGGAGGGTTCAGTTGTCCAACCTCAGCTATTAACTTCAAAATAACTGAAATGACATGAGAGTGTGACGATTGGTAGTTCAAACTAAACGATGGTGGCCGATGAATGGAATACATTGCGTCGTTCCCAGAGGAAACCCAATCAAACCCAGATGTATTAGAGAACACCCTCCTGCCTGATTCCTACATTCAGAGCTCAATGAGTAGCTGGCCCAAGATTAAGAGTCTTTCTTTAATAAAACTGGATGTGTACGTTCAAAGAATGCCTAATATTTTCATGATGCACACTAAATAAAGACTTTTGTTTGTGCATGTTTACTGAAATATTAACATTAACTAGATGGACAAAAAAAGACAGGTAGTGTGTTTTTTAAGGGGAAAAACACAATACAACAGATAACAGAAGATGGTGAAAGTTCAACTACGACTGTCCGGCGTCTGTGGAAGTGACTGTGTCAGCGGAGGACAGCCAGCGAAGAGACAGACGCTTTTGTTTGTCATTTTCCAGAACGACACTCCTTTTGATTTGCGGCTCTACGAGTGGCTGAGTGGCGAAATGGAAGAGGAGTCAGTGCATGTTGCTGGCAGAGCTATCGCAAAGTCACCAAGCAGGGTGTCATTCCAAGAGTCTTAGTAATCACGTCTTTGTGAGCCCCCGTTCTTTATCCCATCCGTCCCTGAGGCTTTTAATGGAAAATGGTTGAAGAGGCCTCCCATCCATAAAGATTTACTTGAACGCCTTCTTGGTATCTATGATATGCAGAGCGTTGGATCAGAGCCAGCCAAGTCTCCTGATTTTGTTTTTTCTCGCTTTTCAAACTTTGCGGAAAGCAGCGCAGTGACACTCAGAAGGCTGCTGCAATTGGCTGCGAAATGAAGACTGGCAGGTTGTAGGAATAACAAGGTGGTTCTAATGAGATGGCTACAGGCAGAGACAAGCTGTGTGTGTGTTCCAGCGATGCCACTGACCTGTCAAGAGTACTGAACCTCGTAGCTTCGCCATTTTTTTTTCCCGAGCACATGTTGTGCCCTCCTTTCGCTTATCTCTTGGCAGGAAGTTGGGTCACGCCATGTGCCAATTAGGGAATGGAGGTACTGTAGTACTGTACTGTAGCGCAGACTTCTCAGCCAATCTGAGGAAGTCCGCGCTTATTGCTGTGGGTCATCTGCCAGCATTCTCGGCTTCTATCCTCTGATCTGAAGAGCACTTTCCAACTAGTGCACACTTCAAGGGAAGCTATGATGAGTAGGATCCTTTTTTCTTTTTTTTTCTCAACTTACTGGTCAAAGTCATCAAGTACTGTGAGCATCTGAGGCAAACTATACTGAGGTGTTCAAAAAGCCAGCATGGAAAAAAAGTGTCTTATATACCTGGATTGAAAAGCGTTTCAACCATGTGGTTAATTTTTATCAATTTATTGTATTGTATCATTAAATTCAAATCTTTATTAAGAAAAACTCCATCCATCAGTTGCTCTACTCTCACTGAACTACATACATTTTTTGCAATATCCATGTCGGTAAAGAACTGATTATAGAAACTGTAAATTTCCATTTAAAGATAATTAACCAGTTTCTAGTTTAGAGACATATCGCCACTCCCACGCCGCCTCTCGCTAAAAACAATATTACAACATAATGTATGACTGACTGAAGTACATCCTTTGTTTATGCTTTTGTTCAGTTAATGCTTCAGCGTAACATTTTCAGCGTGTCAGCGAAGAAGCTTTTTGTACTTTTCATCATGGTGTCTGGGATTCAGGTGGTCAGGGAGTTTTTATTCTGGCAACACTGAAGTGACGGATGGCTGATTTTAATTACTATTTTTTATTATTATTATTATTATACAGAAAAAAAAACATATTTTTCTGTAGAGCTTCAGTGTTGTGGTCAGTCTGGCTCAATGATTAATGAGACAGCATCTTACAGAACTACTCCATTGTATTTCAAACCCATCACCGTGCCTTTAATGATTGTAGAAATGATCAGCTCTCTATTGTAGCCAATCCCGATCCATATTCCATGCGATCCGATCACTACAATACATATACATTCAGTATTGTGCTGGCACATCAGTAGAATAAACAGCTGCTCTGACAGAAATATTAGCATGCTTTTCTTGGCCATTAACTCTTTCTACTTGAAGGATTTTTGGTCTTCAGATATCGTCTTAAGATTAAAAGTTAGCCAAATGAGCAGCGTTTTCATTAAGAGTAGAACTATGAATATCACCTTGGCATAATGGAAAAAGCCAAAATTAACCAAAGCAGTCATTTTCTGAGAATAATATGACAAGCAGGTAGAATCTGTGTTGCAGAGTTGGGTGATGATGCAGTGAAAATGTTCCAGGGCCCAACCTCTTTGTCCTTGGCTAGCTACCCAGGGTGAATGGAAGTGAACACAGGAGGATACTGATGACCTTAAAACGAGGAACATATAACAAAATGTGCTAATGAGCGAGCGACCACAGAGAAAATAGACGCCGCCTCGAACCCCCGACCTTTTTACACGTCAAAATGTCCCGATTTACAAAGCTGTGACAAAATAAAACCGTGCTGTAAGTCAAAACATCTGTCACGAGGCATAATTGGGTTCATTAGACATCTCACCCAGAGTTCCCAATTACAGGCCTCAATAATTAATTGCACTTGAAATTAAATGTATTTTCTCATCAGCCTTTAATTAAACATGGCCCTCGTTCTTGATTGGAAATTCCGATCTTAGGGTGAGGTTTGGTCTCCAACATGTTTACTTGTGGTGCATCGGGAGATGGTATGAGTTTTGCAGGGAATAATTACACAGTCTGATTAAGCACTATCAGGGCGACGGGGCTCTCTGGCTTATGGCCAAGTCACGAGCAGTAAACTGTAGACCCATATTGTATCTCCACTTCTACAGCCAAGCCACGCCGCTGACGCAAACAACACGCCAAACCAGAACTTGCTAACACCCACTGCCATTGATTTCAAATCGCTGGGACACATGGATAATCACCACGAGCGGCAACCAGCTGATTCTTTTTTTAAAACCCGGCGCTGTTCTGAATTTCAAATGAAACAATTCAAAATGGGTCTGGTGACAAAAAAAATGAATAATCAGATTTTAGTTCGTTTGGCCTCAAGGAGAAGCAGAAACGATAGCTTTCCCCGATTGTTACGGCATAATGCATATCTATAACAAATGTCCCCAATGAAGAATCCATTTATCTCACTGATGAAGGCCATGTGGAAGGATCTGGCTGCTTTTTCACTGACTTCATGCATATGAGCTCCAATGTTCTCCCCATCCCTCTATTTGAAAAACTATTCCCCTTTTTTTCTGTGCCAGAATGAATTCAACAGTGTAACCATTTATATGTTAAACAGGTATTCACAGCCAATCAGATGTATTTTATATGGTAAAATAGATTAAACAGAAGTGTATATCAACTCCTTATTTGAATTCGTAACAACGGGGAACCTTCATTACTTGAATGAAAAAGGGCGCTGCCAGCTTTTTCAAAACATTCTCGGGACTGTCTGCCAATCAAGGCCACAATGATATTCAACAATCCACACCTTCAATGTACCTGTTTGACATTTGAGAGGCTTTACCGGTCTTCTCCCCCCTCACTGCAACCCTCTCACTCAGTATCCTTTATGGTATCCTTCCTCTCTACTATAGCACTAATTCAGTCAACGTGTGGTTCACTTACCCCACCCATACCCCACAAACCACTTGATGTGTTCTTAAAGTTTGCATGAAACAGCGAGTGGGAAGCTATTTGCACCGCCAAATGTGTGTTTCCAATAAAACAGGCAGCAGGGGAGGGACTTGTACTGAGTGTTGTTCATCCATGGCAGCACGACCGTGTCATATAAATTCAGAGAGCATTCATTGGACTCAAAATTAGTAAAAGCCCGAGAGTGCAGCATGAGTCATCAACATTTTCATATTTAATTTTGCAGGAAATTACCAAACTCTAAAATACTTCAGCCTTAAGTATACATACATTGCTAGTTCTGATACTGGTGTATAGATGAGATATACATATATTGTATATTGACTTCGTGGGAACATAAAATGCCCCAAACCCTTCCACTTGAAGAAACCAACATCACATTTGCACCGGACCTTTGATCTACCCACAATCCTTTTCCATTCCTTATCTTCTCAACCGCACAGTTACTTTGGATGCTCCTGCTATTTTTAGCTGCAGCGAACCTATGAACTGCCCCGTGGCCTTATTCGTTTTTTTAAGATTTTGCATTCTCTTGCATTCTCGAATGTGCGCATTTGCTACGCTATCTTTGATTGATTTAACCGTAGTGATTTAACTTCAAGCCGGTAATGATGTTGGGAACACTAATATTACATTTGGAAGAATCTCTGCCAATCATAAATACCTGAATTTTACATGACTGGCAGAGCAACAGATTGCTTGGAATAAACATGAGATGAGTAGCTAGCATGGACAGTGATAGCCTGCAAGGCTGAAAAAATCAACATAACATCCAAGTAAGAACACTACATGAGAAATATGGAGAAACAACATCACAGCAATTTATTGCAGAATCCACTTACTTTCACTTAAACGAGACTGTTACTAGTGAGAATCTTGTAGATGCATTTTGAGCGACTGTATTATCAGATAATGAATATGATTCCCTGCAGGTTTGGCAGAATACAAAAAGACCAGAACTGATTTAATAGCTTAACTCAGACATCACAGCTGGTCGTCCGTACCCAGCTGGGACCTGGGTTTGCTGGTCAGGGGATCTCAAATCAAATAAGATGAATATTCTTAATGTGCAGCCTTCTTCTTGTGTGATGGCTGATGCCTTTTTTTAATTCATTCCCTATCTGACCTATTCATAAGAGCAAGAAACCAGAGTTCCCATCTCCGCAGATTCAGTCAACCCAATCCATGAATGATAATGTTATTTCGGACGAAACGCGTGGGCGAGGAGTCAATCTACGAGTCCCTATATAACTACGCTCATATAAGGCTCATGGTGCAGATTGGACTCTATTAAAACGGATGACAGAGGGAACACAATAGAGCATGGATTCATCCCGTGTCTGCAGTTAAGTGGGGGGTGGAGCCGGGGGCGGATAGGTAGAGGCGCCCAACCTGGCGTGTGGAAGCATGAGAGGTGACTCACCAATGAAGTAGGCCAACAGGAAGAGGAGTGTTACTGAGATGAGGATGGCACTGAGAGCAGCACATTTCCAGTTGCAGTGCTTGTATGGTTTCTTCAGGCTGAAGGCGGGTCGGGAGAAGGTGTTTCGAGGCAGCGGGCGCGGGGGAGGCGAGTACACCGTGCTGGAGGTCAACGGGTATCCCGGTGACGTCGTGCAATACATTGGTGATGTTCCACCTGGTTTGAACAGGAAGTGCCTGGAAAAAAAACACATTTTCTCGTTGGTTTTAGCGGAATTAATTGTTTTTCAGGGATGTCTGTCATCATTATATTTCAGGTTATTGTCTATCCAAGTGCAGTCCCTTCCACTGGTAAGTAATTCTGTTTCCAAGCACATTCAATACTGTTACCATAGTCACGCTTCTGCTGGATTAGTCAGAACACTAAAGCATACTGGGTTGTGCTCAGTCGAAAGCTGTGAATCAATATTAAATCTAATTTACAGGACTAGTGACCGCAGCTGGCTCATGTTTACGTATTCATGCCGGCATGGTGAGGAGTTATTCCCAGTAACTATGTGTCAAGGCCGTCCAGGCGAGACGTACTGTATATAATGTTGCAGCCTGGAGTTGGGCCGATTTATTTGCCCTTGAAGAACGGAGCTGGCTATCTCGGAAATACATGTGTAGAGCTGCATGTCCAAGTGCCGTATGAGCAGCCCATCAGAGAGCCAGTGGCAGCGGAACTGTTGTCAAGGCCGTTTTTAACTGACAAGTTTACAAGAAGCTCGCGAGCGACAGTGACATGAACGTGATTGAATGCCACATTACAATGTATGATGTGGAAAGTCACTGAGACCATATTTTATTTATAACTATCAGAACAAATCTCCGACATTGTCCTGTTCTGCTAATAGGCGACACCATGGGCAACTGTGTTTCATAAAGCGGTCATGCTTAACATTAATCCAAAGCAATACAACCCAACAAAGTGACTTAATGCAAATTGTTAGTTGTATCAAACAGGGAAGGGACGGATACAGCAAAAAAGACTCGAGCACTGCGGGAGAACACGCACTTGATGATTGACAGCGTTTCAAAACAGAGGATGCTTGATGGAAAAATAGCACAGGCATCACTATTGTTTTCATGGCAAAGCAGATTCTGACAGTAGTGTGAGCCAGATAAGCAAACATGCAACATACCCGTCGCCGTACGAGGCATCGTGGCGTGCTGATGCCAGAATGTCCATCTCAATGAGGTTGTCCTGTAAAGTCTCTAGGAATGTCTGCTTTGCTATGTTTCTACACACAGGTGGAAAGATGGATATGAGGCTAGTGTGAGATGTAAACGTGCAAGAAACACAGAAAAATGCCAAATACAGTATGTGATCACCAAGCAACATCAAACAACAAATGGAGATCAAGACGGACGACGTGGGACAAAGAAACCAAGGCCCTTATGGAAACTACTTCTACAAAAGGTGTGAGACAAATAACATCTATCTCTCTCGCTGCCCTTGCTTGGGCACTGCATACCTGGTTTTGTACGAGCCCTGCCCTTCTCTGCAAGCGTCTTGCTCCTCTCTGATATACATTAGAGTATTCTGGCTCCTTTAAGGTCGTGGTTGGGAGAGAACAATGCATCACTTACAGGTAAAAACCTTAAGGTTTCTAACACTTATTTAAGACAAAACACTTTTGTATAACCATCTTTATTTCACTGTGAATAACAAATGAGCTTGTCGTTAAAGTTTCATAGTTGTCAAGCTGGACAGTTGCCTCAAGTACAGTTGTGTTTCATGTAATGGTTGCAACACTCAAAAAAAAAAACACATTTTCAGTTAATTCTCAAGCACACGTCTAATTTCTCCAATAATACACTCCCCCCCGATGAGAGCCTGGTTCCGTAAGAAGATACCGCAGCAAGGCAATGGAGAAATGAATTGTCCACATGCAACGGGCAGGCTGAACACATTCAGCGGTACAAGAGAAAAGCCTTGTTTTGATCCCTCATCTGTTCACAGTCTCTCAAGTGTGTGTTCTGGGAAAGAATGCAACCGTTAATGAAGGGAGAGAGAGATGTTTGGCAGAAACTCTAAAGAAAATGGTGGGCCGGCAGGACGGGGCCGACCAGCTCCTGGCATCTCTCCAGTCATAAAGCAGGATACGACCTAGCGGTGCAGAATTTATCAGGGTCATTAAATTTAAAAAAAGTGCAGAGAGACGGCCGTTGTAAAACTATTAACTAAGCAAAGGTGTCGCTTAATATTTTTGTGTCTGTGTGAACGTTACTGATGGTTTCAATTTCATTATTGGAACTTTAGTAGTCGATTTTCTTTCGAGGCACTTGGTCATAAAGATTACATATGTGGTTTTGAGCGGGACTCTTGCCTGTTGCAGATCCACTCGCAGCCACGCCATCTGTTTTCTCTCCTCCGCAGGGAATACCTGCGCGGGATTAACTTTGGAGCTGGATGACGTGTAATCATTCATTATAGCACTAACTGTCCCGCTACCTGCCAAATTTGATGCTCATTTTCCTGTTGACTGAACCGTCTCACAAAGACTGAAGGAAGAGACAGTGATTCTGTTCATGGCCGGTTGTGTAGCCATGCCAAATTAACTATCAGCGATTCTCCTGTCAACGACAGTTTCATTTACGGGAACCTGTTTACTATATACACTAGTGACAATAGTGTGGCTTTAAATGTCTAGTGTGTAGATTGCAAAAACATCAGATTTGAGATAAACCATTTTTTAATAATTTCCTTAAAGGGATATTCCAGTGTAAATTTAATCCATGGTCTAACACATCTTGACACCGAGTAAGACTCCCCCTCGAGAGGTCAAGTTTGCTGACCGCTAGCTTAGCTAGTTTTAGCAACCTCAGAAACGACCGCACGAAAACAATACACTGCTGCTTATGCCTCCAATTAAAAACCGCCATCAAAAAGCCACAATTAATGGTGAGACACGCACCAAACTTCAGCAACAGTACATGTACAGTCCCAGCACACAGTACGAAGCATCAAACATCTGCTAGCTTAGCCGGATTTGTATTAAAAACACAGCTCAACTCACCCTCTCCTCCAGCAGCCTGCCTGTGTGGGAAGCCTCGACGAGTCGATTACCGAGTGCAGTAGATTTCCGCAGCTCAAGGATGAAAATGTATGATTATTACTCCATGGAATGCTCAGTTCTTATTATCGAGAGCTGACAGGGAAAATAAGGGAAGTAATGGAGTAATAAACATGCATTTTCATCCTTCAGCTGAGGAAATCTACTGCACTCGGTAATCGACTCGTCGGGGCTTCCAAACACAGGCAGGCTGCTGGAGGAGCACGGAGAGGTTTCTAAATGGAGGCATAAGCGGCAGTGTATTGTTTTCGTGCGGTCTTTTCTGAGGTTGCTAAAACTAGCTAAGCTAGCGGTCAGCTAACTTGACCTCTCGAGGGGGAGTCTTACTCTGTCAAGATGTGTTAGACCATGGATTAAACTTACACCGGAATATCCCTTTAAGAATAAAAGCTACACACTGGCTTTGTATGTTAATGTGTTCACATGGTCACACTGAGCAGGTAGGTTTTATTTGTGGAGTTTATCAGCTACTAGCAGAGTATAATGTGATCATTACAAGGGCTGAAATAATCTTCCTTGCTATTCTTGATTTCATAGTGCCTCGCAATAAAACCAGCCGAAGGAAAACCAACAGATATTCCCTTTGTTACAATAACACTTGACGGATCTACTTCACACAAGGGCCTCCTATTGAGAAATGTGCTGGAGAACTGAACACTGATTAATATGAAATAAATAAAACTCAGGGCTGAAGTCGAGGAGCAATGAAGCCTGCTCACGGGAGCCCGAATGTAATTTTGCGAGAGAACTGTTTCATATCCAACCCGATTATAATTACTCTGCTGTTTAAACTCAATAACTTCCACTGTTAGGATCGCTAACATTCGTTCGAAGACCCAAAAGCAGGACTTTTCTCTTGTTTGCCACAAAATCATGTTCATCACAAACGTCGGCCTCTGCCCCCGAGCAGGATAGCTTCCTAGGACTTTATTGCTTTGCTCCTTGTTAGCACTGTGGTAATTTAATATGGAGCAGACAGCATGAAAACCTGTGTTCAATAGCATCAGCTCAGGCTCGCTCTCACAGATGCCAACATCTCTGTGCATCGTACACTTTGAAACAGTACCTTGTTTCCAAGGGGATGTTGCTGTTCAGCAGCCAGTTGTCCTGCGCGCTGCCAGAGTCTTGGCCACTGGCTGGACCCTCGGGGGGGACGGAGCTGTCTGTGGGCGCGGGACTCGGGTTGCTCCGCGGCGTGTAGTTGCCTCTGTTCAAGGAGTTAATGGAGGCTGCATGGTGCTGATGATTGGGCGAGTGGGAGTGGGAGAGCGGTAGAGGAGGCGTCCGCAGCCGAGAGTGGTTCTGAAAGGCTCCGTCTGAAAAACAAAAAGAGGAAGGAGATAAAACCCGTTACAGACGATTGCAAAAGAAGGAGAATGCTGCTAATTTAATGTCGCTTTGAGGCGCTTGAATCTTGGTTACCTTCACAGTTTTGTTCGCCAACACAGAGTTTTGAAACTACAGCGGATCCATCGAGGATGCATGTTACAAAAGATTTGTGAGAGTGTGTTGGCACGTGTGTGCTAGCAGTGTAAAAAAAAGAGCCTCGAGGTGTCACTTTAACTCCCCGAGCCTCAAAATTGTGATGATTTACGGATGAATGGCCATCGCTTCACCAGCGGCTCATAAATTAGCACCTAAGCTTAATAAGATTCATTTCGCTGAAGAGCTACAAAGCCCTTTACGTGAATCGCTCTTTAAAAAAGTCCCACTTCTACTCATTATTTATCCCGACTGGTCTCCATCAGAGTGTGCTCTCTGCCTCCCGCCGAGACCGGAGACTGTTTACTCAGACCAGACACCGGCTCCGCTGTAAACAGACAAGCCGGCCTCTTCTTTGAAACTCACCAATTCTTTAGGCTTTTTTTGACATTTATTCAGCCAGGGGAAGATGTTTGAGCATGTGCAGCCTTTACGGAAACGACAGCCTGTTTCACTCTGTCTGCAAAATGAGTGTTCCGACTGTTCCAGGGCTTTTAAACTTGTGTCTTTAGGTCTTTAACCAACTCTGTGGTCACTTTACATCATCTCAAACTGTTAGATATGAGGTGAAGAGCAACAGATATCATCCAGTGGTCGTGCTGTACATGCTCTGCACCTCACCAGAAAGAAGAGCAGTGTCCTTGTGCACCCTGCATCCATTTATTTCCACATCTGCTGAGCCATTCATCAATCAATGAACTCCTGGCTTCCACAGAGCGAGAGAGTGGCTTTTCCTTTATAGCATCAAGCCTCCTTTATTTCACAGATATCCACAACACTAAATTGCCAATTTACGGCGCAGAGAGTGAAATATAGACAAACAGAAGGCTTATTTTGTATAATCAGCTCCTTCATTAAAGCGACACATACGCGCGCGAGTCATTTTCGCATTTTCCGAGTGGGGTCACGAAACAAGACGCCGCCATGGCAACGCGTGTCAGTCAAGGCGGATTGATAAACAAACTGTTGAGGTGCAAAACTGGCTGCGCTGTGAACAAAGTGGCGTTAAGCTCCCGGCGCTCGAGGCATTTCGGGAAAGTGGAAATAGAGCCTATTGTGTTCACAGGTGATGTGCTAACGAACGGCTCAGCGGGGAAAAACAAGACAAAAATGTAGTGTGCCGCATTTAATCCTCGAGCAGCTGCGAAAGTTGCTTTCTGCCAGGCTTTGAACACACATTTGCTTTAAAGGAAAGCTTTGCGATTCTACACACGCAGAGCGTTTCCCCAAAAAAGTTCTGTATTTCTACATTTCTTCTTACTTTTTTGTACATTTAATGAAACATTTAACACCGAGTTTCACCTTCAGACTTGATTTTAAAGCTGCCACAGTTCACACATCTTAAAGGATGAACCACTGACAGACACACTTTAGAGAGAGTGCTGTGTCATGCGTTGTACCATGTGTGTGTTGCACTGACAGATGGCTCCATACTGCGCACTCTTTTGCACAATGCTGCCCTCGTAATTAGCCGAGCCACCGAGAGAGAGCGAGGCGCACCGCGGTCCTGATGAACAGGACTGGTGTGAGGTAGAACCACACAGTTGTTGATGACCTCCCCCCCTGCTCAGTAATGTACCTGATCCCCGAAGCCATTAATAAGGTTATGCTAATTCGATACAGGGACAGCACACACAGACGCACGCAGTGCAATAGATCACAAGGACAAATGCGTCACCGCGCCGGAATGCATTTGCTGCTCGGTAAACAAATACTTTACTTCCTATGACGATCAAGCAAACAGTTTACAAGCACTGTAAATCATTTTTTGAATAGTTGGTAACTCATCTGAGGATCCTTCTTGCAATGCATTTCAAGAGTCATGCTACAGCTTCAAAAGTTATCACAGAAAAGAATCAATACATCATTATACACCGCAAGCATCACTAAAGTGCAACACCTGAATCCAGAAAGTTGGGACGCTGTGTACAAACGAAAACAGACTGCAATCATTTGCAAACAAACAGTGTTTGCCAACAAGGTTTTACAAAGTGTTCCATGTAGTAACATCCTTTATACAGAACGATCATGTGATTCAAAATGTGCTGAACCTCAGACCATCCTCGCCACGACTAAGCCTTTCCAAAGATCAATTAAGTTGATGATGCACAACATTAAACATATTATATTTGTTGTATTTTCAGATGAGTATATTGTCAACGAGAATAAGCAGATTATCACATCCTGTTTTATTTATGTTTATACAGCGTCCCAACTTTTTTGGAATCGGAAGATTTTTGCAGAATTCTACAATATTAAAGATATTCATATTAATTCACTTGTGTATTTCCTTTGAGCATTAATCAAAGAATTTGCATTCATTTTAAATTAAACTCGGTTATTAAACTGGATATACCAAAAGCTCAAAAAGGTTGTTGCACTTACTGAAAAAGTATGAAAATAATTATTGCTGGGAGACTGTGATTATTTCGAAATGTTAATTGCTATGCAGGTTCATTAAGTTGTAAAATAAATAAATAATAATAATAACAATAATTATAACTATTAGATTAAAGTCTAATCCACATTTTAAATCAAATGTCCCAGTATACCAGAATTAAGTCAAGTTTTAATACTTAAAAGGATAATTTTCATGAGCTGTATTAACATTTAGAATTAAAAACCACGACACATTGTATAAAATGTCAGTAAGCATGCAATATAATCATGTATTTAAGAATAACCTTGTAGATGTAGTGCCCTCTGCAGGCTTTACAGTCCGCACAGAAGCATCGCTAAACTCGCCTACTTCACTTGCCTACTTATTTGCATATAAGCCAGCCGCACTTTAATGCACTGTAGAGCATGTTTGACCGAAAGAGAACTAGATGAGCACTCCGGCATGATTAAAATTCACTACTCGACAATATGCATGTTTGCCCTTATCCAACCAGTAAATCTTCACCGGCCAGGTAAGTACTCGCTGTTATTTTTGTGGGAATGAACAGATAGCCCGAGGATCAAGACAGTTTGCGAGACAAAGCCGAGGGCGACACGACCCCCACAGATGTGGTGAATCAGCAACAATTATTCACCACTATCCAAAGGACGGAAAAAAAATTAATGGTTTTCTATTGACCTGCTTTGCACAACGGCAACTGGCAAGAAAAAGGAGATTCATTTGTTATCAGAGAGACAGAGAGGGGAGACTTTTGCTACAATAGCCAAAGTTTCACATGGCATTCAAAACAGAAGCCTGAAGATATCCATTCAGTCTGGGAATGTGCCTTTTTTTCATTTTTCTTCCTAACAGACTGGTTAAGGCCTCCTGATGCTATTCTAGACAAGTAATTAAGGCAAGTCCACTTCATTAGCCAGGACCTCACCCCCCACCCTGAGAGATAACAGGAATGTCTGTCTAATGGTACCTTGCTATAATTGCTAGGAGGCAACTGGCCAGATTGTGAGGTGTCAAATGGCAACGCCATAAAATTAAAACTAGCAAAAAACTTTCCAGAGTTTTAATGAAACAAAGAAAGGATACCATCGAACACCTGTTTAAATGTTTAAAGTGATGACGTGACTTTACGGCTGAGGATCTGTAATCGTGGATTTTAATGAGGCTGTTGACTATTAACTTATGCACTGCTGAACCACTGAGCATTGTTATACTGATCCTGAACCAGGTCTAAATACATTTATTTCATTAAGTTGATGATGTTGGTATTGTATATATTATTAAATAATGTATTATCATATGTAGACTGCAGTGTGGATTATTAGGAAGTGCACTGAGTTTTATGTAAGGATGAAACAAATCAACAAATCTCATGAAATAAATAATTCAAAATGTCATAAATATGATAATGTGTTCATCTGAGGTATTGCTTAGCTTATTTGTTCAGGGCTGTAGGACTCTACTTGGCCAAAAGCCCTGTTGTTGTAACTACATTTCATCTATTTCAAATAAAATCCAGCAGCCGTTACAGTTAAAGCAGATAAGGCTTTTATAGAGTAACTTTTCTTGATTCAGTGTATTTTCTAGTCGAAACCAACTGACACTAAAGAAAACTATTTACTCTGAACAAGACTTGCACAGAAAACTTTCATTAATGAGTCTTGGAAAGACAAAATCCTGTTTTTTGGACGACATTTTTGCAAAGCAGCACACTGACATCCACGTGTCAGTAATGATGCCACTCCACAACTGAGAGGTGCTCCTGCAAACCTCATCCTCCACATCAGCTGGCGCATGTCCTGCCTGACTGTCATCAGCGACAGTCGTCATGGAAACAACTCAATACAGTGCGTTACAGCAGTAAATCTATATGTTAAAGACAAGACTTTAGGCACAAAGACATTCTAAGTGTGCAGCACATTGATCAATGCAAGCTACATTAAATCATCTGTATGATGCAGTAAACTATTTTTTTTTGATATACCTATTTATAACCTGCAGTAACAGTACATTTACACTCTTGAATGCTTCTTCACCAATACATGTCAAATCAAAACTGTCAATAAAGTCATGGAAATGTATGACGTTTGATATTTAGTAGTGTTTAAAAACCTTGGCTGATATCTGCAGTTGGAAACATTTTAATTTCTGTCACATTTGGAGGAACACTGGGCTCCCACGTTTTATCACTCGGTGCCGTGTCCAGGGAGAGCGGCTATTTCTGAATAAGGGCAGTGGATAAAATCCCCAGCACTAATGGTCACACCTGATGAAATAAAGTGATATGACATGCCCCGGACACCCAATCAACGCACCGAGGTGTGAGCCATTCGATACAGAATTAATCAAAAGCTATCCGGCGCCCAGATAAATCATTAAATCTTACTCACTGCTACAGCCCCTATGGCTAATCAGAGGAGCAGAATTTCCAGTTGAGTAGCATTTGTCTATAAAAATACAAATAGAATTTATCATGAAGGCAGTGGAGCTGCACTCTCTCACGGCTCCCCGGAGCCGGTTCTCTCCGCTGGCCCTGCTGTTTCCTACGCCATTAGAAAAGTCTGAAGGGAAGAGCCATGCGGGAATACTAGCTGTCTTTCCTGAACTCATTTGAGAGGTAACAGGTACCACAAACAACACATGGTGGGTATAATGCTCGGCTCTTCACCGGCGCTCTCTATGGGAATAAGGTGAAAAAGACCTTCTGGATTCGGAACATAAGCTCACCTTCATTACTAACTGGAGGAGAAAAATCCTGCTGTTGTATAAGCGTGTAACATCCTGCCACCAGCCTTCACTGTGGAAGCTAAATGAGATTTACGACAAGAAAAAAAACAAGTTTCGTACAATATGTTCTGAGACATTCTCTTCTGTACTCCTTATGGAACAAATCAAAACGCTTGTTTAGAATAACTTTAGGGAAGAAAAGCCATGTGTCAAGAACTAGCTTACATACAATTTAATTTTCCTTTCTCAGAGATTATTATTTCAAAGTGTATAAATCTCATTCATGGATCGAAACTTTACCGAAAACTAGCCGTTAGTCCGAGCGGCATCGCGATGTCACTGTTTGGTAGCAAAGCAACACAAGTACATAAAATAGAAACGTCAGACAGGTCGGATCACCACATCCCAACAGGAATGAACAAGTTTGCCAAATTCTCATATCCCCACGACACAAATCAGCTGCCAGTTGTCTAACCAAAGTGACTGTTGTTGTTAATGCGATGTCACGGTGATTCAGTCTACACGGAACCCCATTAGCTCCCATGAAGTGATTGCTAGCTCTCCTGGGGTCCATAGAAAAAACAACAACAATTTAAGATCACGCAGCATCTTAATGCTGAGCAATATGAGCCCTCGCAAAAGTAAATCCAAACATAAATAACACATATTGAATCATGGGTGGGGGGAGAAAAAATCTATTTCTAAGATAAAAACAATTAAAAGAAAACATGTGCTTTTAACTGAGGTTTACCACACTGTGCAGCCTGATCCCCCCGGGACTCGTCCTGGCATATGTTCCTCTCTCCCTTTCTGAGATCAAATGGATTTTCTGTCATTCTCTGAGCCGCCTCAGAAAGAACAAGACGAGTGGTTATGTATGCTCTGTTCTGCATGTCACTCCGCTGCATATCCATCAAGAGGTTGGAGATTTTGTTAGAGGGCACAGATGGTCTGCAATTATCATGGAATGAAAGTAATGCATCTCAATTTATGTCAATGAAAAGAAGATATGTAGGTATGCAAAATGCATTATCCGTGGTCTCTGTGCGCTGACAAACGGCGAGTCGAATGGAACTGGACAAATTGTCTGTTGGCTCCACTTCATTGATAACTCGACGTCGACATCGAGAGAGGCCGATTCCTTTTGATACGTCGACTCAAAACTGGAATCTCACGTTGTTCGGGAAAAACAGGGGCATGGCATGCAAGTGCCATGTGCTGCTCATTAAATTATTATTCAGCCTCGGATAGTCTTCGTTCCTCGTGGTGTCTATGGATGGATTACTTTCCGGGATGACCTCTTTTAACCACATTTTCCCCCGTCCTTGTAGACACAGGGGGATGATTAAGCTGCTCAAATGAAGACTTATTTGAATTCACACACAACCGCGTCCCCGAGCTTTTCTACTGCGGCTCAGCATTCCTGCCTGGTCAGCTGCGAGGTGGTGGTGCATTGCCCCCTTTCACCGGGGAGTCCGCCCGCGCCGAAGCCAACACTGGCCGACCCCATGCTGCTTTGCATTAAGAGATGCTAATGCTGGGGAGGGTTGCAGTGTCTCAGATCTCGCAGCTCAGCGTGGCAGCGGGCTCCCACTGGCAGTCTCCCCAGGAAGAAGCCCCTCGGAGAAAGCCGAGGGCCGCGGTGAAACACATGCTTCACAAAAGGACTGCAGGCTTCAGCGAGCAGCCTCGTCAGCCTTAGAGAAACCCTGGCTCAGTGTTCGTCCAAATGAAAACAGGATCCCGACAAAAAAAATAAAATAAAATAAACACTGCAGCCTTGGAGGCTACTAATGTGAATAACGATACGATGCTGAGAGCGTTTGCTTGCTCAAAATCCAGCAGAACATTTGAAGTCCTGTATGTGGGCTCAAATATGACCTTGAGCAAATGTAATCTGAAGTGATAAAAAGCCACCTGTTTTCCGGTGCAACAGATCCACTGCGAGCCAATTATTTTAGGCATACATCGTTTTTTTTTCTGTGGTTGTTTACCGACAGAAAAGAAGTAAATACGTCCTGCACCATGTCAACTCTAAATTTGAATATTTCTTCAATAACTGACCCGTGTGTCAAAGAGATCCGATTTGATATTCCAGTCATTTTCACCACGGTGGCTTTTAAATTACCTTTTTGCTCATGTAATTCCCACTGAAAGCCTGAGATGCATACTTAATTCCAGATTACACTCGGCGACTCTTTTTCCTCTCCAGGATTCCAACCTAATAAAACAGAAAACATTGGAATTCCTGACACATACATTTGATTGGATAATTTGGGAAATTTGCGCCCTTTGCTTTGATCATATGGGCTGTGCAGTTGTGTCTCTAAAACCCTGTTCTGTATGCCTCTCTCTATATAACCCGTCTGGCTCACTCTTGTTTTGTCACCTTGAGAAGATGAGGTGTACGTAGCTGAAGGGAACAGTGTCACTAGACATTGAACAAGTTTTTATGAAGCAATTTCATTCCACCGAAATGTTGAAACCAGCCTGGAATGATGAGAGTTATTCAGTTACATATAGCATTTACCACGAAAGCTTAAGGGGCTGGAAATATTTCATATAGAGAGCCATCAGATCTTTCCACAAGATGTGACTTAATCAGGATTAGCATTGCAAATGGTCTTTCTTTTTTCTGAGGCGACTGTTTTATCAACAACTGCTCATTCAAATCGAGCAGCAGCAGCTACAAAGAGCAGCCATTGTGTTGCTCGCTGCGCTGAAATATTTTGGATATATTTTAACCAAAAGTGCAAGATTCTAATGAACTAAATCTGCGAGCTTGTAAAGTAATTGGATGTGACGGTATGGAGCAAAGCTTACATGACTCACTAGGTGGTTTAAGTGAACAAACAGTGGAGGCTCGTTTCTGCACACTTTTCTGATTGTAATTGGCTCGTTACTGTCGGAGATGTTCCGTAATTAAACAATGTAGAACGTCAAAGAGGAATTTCAAAGGAAGGCTTATTATATTTTGCATGAGGAACTACTTAGTCATATTTTACCACAACAAGCTGAAAGGTCCTCAAAATGGACAGGAGCACGAAGGGTACTGATTTTATTTCATAGTTATAAAAGTGTGAAAAGGTTTTGCACCGACTAGCAGGAGAAACACAGAAACATGCTGTTCTTTGCAACTTGAAAGGAATCAGACAAAGTCTGTGGATGACTAAGGCGGAAACCCGAGCTGCAGATATTCCTCCTCCGTCCTCTCCCACCCCACACTGACAGCCCGAGGCCAACCTAAATGCTGTACCTATGCAAATCAGTGTCATTGTTATGAGACAAATCTGTCGCGGTAAAGGCCATTCCCCCCCCACCCACGTCCCCTTAAGCACTCGTGTCACTGCTGGGTGACCAGCGTGTTGCTACTGTGGAATTAGGGGGGAGATTTGCGGCGGGATTAATAACTCATTCTCTCGGCTTTCTGAGCAGGCAGCTGGAGCACTTTGGAGTTTGATGTAATTCAACCCTTTGGGTAGTTAACTTGGAAGCTCGATCAATTATTTAGACCATTTTATTTTGTTTTGTGTTCGCCACGCCAGTGGGATAAGCACGTAGCAGCTGCAGTCGAGAGGCATCAACATGCACATACGAAAAAATACACTATTCAGCATGCAAATTGATGGCTTATGGGAGATGTGCAGCACAAACCGCTGAGTTTGAATGACGTTCATGTTGGTGGATCATAAACAAGAATATGAAACGTGCCATACTTCAATTGTGACCACGATAATGCATCTGGTTTCCTAAAGTTACCTTCCATACACCTCCACACGATGTTCATATGCCATACAGCCATGAACAGTATATTGAATTAAGGAGCGTCAAGGCCTTCCAGGCCAGTAATGAATTCACAGCAGTGTGTGAATCTATAGCGGTCATACATCAAACCAAAACACAAATATTAAATCAACTCAACAAAACAATTTCACCTCGCGGATAAATCTAAACCATGTTGTCTGCCACACATAATTCATTAGTGCTCATAGTGACGTGCCAAATAAAATTAAATGAGTGAGTTAACAACTGATGCCGTGTGTAACACGCGCTGACTGCGACTTAGTAAAGCTACTGTACATGTTTTACAGTCACTGAATTTTTTTTTATCAACTGTCAACACCATGTTTGCAGTTTGAGCACAAATGTCACTCTGTCAGTCCGAATGAGCGTTCAGTCAACAGCAGGGGACGCTGAGCGTTTCAAGGGGAACGAGGAGCTGACATTTATTAACGAGGAACCACACTGGGAGTTTTTCAAACCTTAGCTAAGTCAAGAAGCAGCGTTTGATTTGTTATCAAAATACAAAACTAGAGTAGGTCTTTCGTGGGGCTAACGCTGTTTTTTTCTGATATAAGTTAAAAGCAGTCGGTCCTTGCATTGATACAGGATGATACAGCGGGGATTAAATGACACCTGGCAGGAAGTAATTCTTTATTTTCTTGCTTTATATTCCCTCTGAGGTGCGGAGGATGCATGCAGGCTGTTCTTTCTGAAAAAATTCTATAGAGGGATTGTGGATGGCTACTCCCACCAGCGCACATTGAAACTGAGAAAAAAAAAATATATATCTGTGACAAATATCTCGTACTGAACCAAAATCGTCCATCTCTTTGAGTGAGACTCTGAACTTTGCAGACCTTGCTTCAGAGAGTTTCCGTGCATTTCCTGAGGCTACGTATCGACTCAAAGTTTCAACTCTCTCTCATGTTGCTGAGAAAGAAAAAAAAAAGGGACATATTCTTGCCCATAGCCATCTGCATGACCTATAACACAACATATCCATGAGCAGGGGAAGGCTAACCTCCAGAAAGCAGCAGTAGTTTGAAAACCAACTCACCATCAGCAGTCGCAGTGGCAGGAGCATACAGGTTCCCTGAGCCAGTTTTAACTAAGAATGAATTGGGGCCAAACTCATCCTCAGAGTCAGAGTCCTGGGCTGGCTGAGCCGCACAGTTACCTAGCAACCCTCCCTGGCTCTGATTGGCTGCAATGGAAGGGGGAGGGTATGGGAGCTGCTCAACGGGGGAGGAGGAGGCGGATGAACAATGCGGAGGACCTGTGGACCACAAACAGAGACAAACACATGGGGGGGTAATGAAACACACCCAAACACAGGCAACATCACATGGGAGCAGATCCCCCACACACACATGGACACACACATGCAGAAAGAAGCAAGACTTAACTCTGACTCTTCAGAAACAAACAGGGACACATCTGCCTTTGTCTCTGCCACCTCACTCCAGCTGGGAGGAACAATACAAACAACCGGAATGACTTTGAGATGCAATCGAAAAGGCAAATACCTGGCACGGCTTTAGAGAGGCAAAAACAACAAACGTCCTTTTTGGGATGTTAAATGCAGAAAAGGAAAACATTTCGAGGTTTCAAAGCTCAAATCTTTGAATGAAATGAAAACGCAGAGCTGATCAGTTAGGAGGATCATCCTAACCTCGCCTCACAACGTATGCTCATGGTATATTTATGTTTGTTTTAGAAGAGAAACTTTCTCAGCGTGGAATGGGCTACAAATAGCAAGACGCTGATTTAATATTCTGGATCTATATCAGCACATACACAGTACTGACTTCATTAAACCGATCAGGTACCAGATTCAACCAACACGCATTAAATACACAAGTCATTTTTGTGAGATAGATGATAAATGAATAACTTTACAGACCTTCTAAGACAACATAAGCACCATTTTCACAAACCTTAAACAACCTATCATTAACAACTTCAGTGCAATGCAGCCTTTTAAACCAGGAAAAGACAACAGTTATCAAGATATCACGACGTGAGACAATATATGGTGTTGCATCAGGATCAATCTCTCAACTTCACTGTATTTAAACATCACAGCAGAGCCCGGAGCAGGAGCATTTCAAGTCTTCAAACATCGACTGAAACACAACTAAAGGATCCTTCAAATTCTAAACACTCTCAGTTTTGAAATTCTCTAAAAGAAATAACACCATTTAACATCACGGCACTTCTCCAGACTACGAAAGTTGCACGAGCAGATTCGAATGTGTGTACTGTGCAGCCGGCACATGAATAATACGCTCCCAGATAGAGCAAGGACGTTAATACCCCTCCTGTGGAAATACATATATAACCCCTGCCAGCCAAGAGATGAATCCAACCTGAACCAATCCTTCCTATTCCTTCTTTGCTCTGTGTCCATCTCAGCTTTCCTACTTGTCAGTTATATAAAATACCACAGGGATTAGACTGGCCATTCACCTTAACAGCAGAATATGAACAATTTACAGTTGTGGTTATTTATAGCCGCTTGTACAATACACGACCCTAATTCTTACATATGAGTATCACAGAATTTCTTCTTTCAGAGGGCTTCTTGGCTCCAATCGCCGCGCTGTCATGAAATGTTTAATCTCCACAAACCCCCCTATTAATGTGTGATTAACTTTTTGATGCGGCTCTGCGCCACGCTGAAAATGGACTACTTAAGTAACGCGACCGCGGCGAACAAAGCCATCAGTTCGGTGCCCTCCCCGTCTTCCCATCAGTCTGCCGGTCTCGACGCCGAAATTCCTGCTGACTCCACCGTCATCCATCAGGAGAGATAAATTTCCTCTCGCTCCGTAATGATCCCCGAAGAGTATTAATATGCGATTCACTGACTCGCATCTAATTAGGAAACAATTAGCGATGCTAACATATCAGCCGCAGCCCGGCGCGCGCAACTGTCCACTGCCCCTGAGAGTCACAGTTTGTGCTTTACACATACTTCGCACCACACATTTCTCAGTTTTTTCTCCTAACCCTCCAATGCCAGAGCAGGTAATGGGCTGGCCGTGCTGCGGGTTAACGACCGAGACGCTGTTGTGCTTGAATATACAGCGATGCACAAGCGGGAGAGAGAGGAGAAGAGCTTTTAAAAAGACCACCATCACAGGTCATTGGCAGAATCCCTCGGACACATCGAAGGGAACTACATTCAGCACGTGTCAAAATAACAACTGCTGAGCAGAGCGCCACTCGCCGGGAGAGTATCTGACCAGAGGCGAAGAGCGAAAGCCTTGATACGAGATACAAAACGAGCCGCACCAGGGGTCGGACCGAATATTACAGCGTTTTCCCTCAAAGAGAGAATTAATCAATGAGACAAGAAAAGATTAAAGTCCTCTAAAGATGTTCAAAGTCATAACCTAAATGAGGTCAAGGTAGCCGCGCTCGGCAGCCATTAGTCTTGTGCGCAGAGGTTTTTTACTGTCTCGCCGTGTTTAATTAATGCCGGCCTGTGCGGTTCATGCCCGAGCCACATGCACCGAGAGTCAGACTAGGCGAGAAGCCGTGGCTCGAGATGACCGGAGAAGTTTCCCCGGCTGCCAGAGTCGATAGCCTTTGCCTTCACTCACTATGTCACAGCAGCAAAAGGGGACCTGTACTTAGGAGCCCCCGGACCATGTGCTGCTGCTTAGCTCCTGACAGCTTCAGGAAGTGCCAGTTACTGTCTGGTTTGGCCTGACTGCAGCCACAGACCACCGGCTGATTGCATTAAAGGTCTTAATCGACTTATAAGGAACCCAATTAAAAGAGCAGTCAAATATATTGGTTCCTGCGGTTCGCAGGTGCGCCTAACCGCCGATGATATTTCAGTATTAGCAGGAGGAACACCTTCAAGGATGAAACACTGAACACATGGTTTGTAATATATTTTGAAATATAACTGATGTTCTGAATCAAAGTAACTATGAAAGCTCTAACCACTGAGATAGTTTACGACTTCAGATTCATTTCAATAGTTATAGTTTCAGAAGTATTTTAAAAAGTGTAATAGTTCCTCAGCGCAAGTTAACAAGTAAAAGTAGTTCAGGCAACAATCATCAGAGCCCAAGTTCAAAGAATGACATTTATTTTCCAGGGAAAAAAACAAAACAGTATGTGGTGCTGGGATGAGAGACTGAAGCTGAAACATGCGAGTGGGCGGCTATGCATCAATATTTTTTTTTACAAACCCACAACTTAGGATAACTAGGCCAGTAGGTGTTCTGTGCTGTGTTAGAAATCTTTGAGATTTCTCATGAATGTCGAAGGGCATGAACCAGAGAATGAAAGTGAGATCGATTGGTTGCAGAGCAGTTTCTTCTGCATGGGCAGTGTGAAAAATGCACATTAAACATAATTTATAATAATGTAATAATGAAGGAGTCTATTTTATTATTGCACATTTTCATTTCAAGAAATGAATGTGAATGTTTTGTTGTAGCTTAGCTTTAATTAATCAATGATATCACCAAACTGAAGCTGTGTCCAAACACCATCATTGAATATTGGCAACCTATCAGCTGATAGAAGCATGAATGCCTTCAAAATCAATACCCAAGCGCACTCTCACTGCAAGTTTGTATCTACAGTGTGTCAGCAAGTGCACAGCTGCTGAAAGCTGCTGCACCTCGTCCCTATAACATCAGAACATTTACACGTTAATAGTAAAAATACTGAAAGCCTTAGAAGAAATTGTGGGCTGTAATTAACAGTTATTTCTATTGTAGATTAATCAGGGCTGTTGCGCTTTTTTTTCCATCGATTCATAATTTAGTCAAATGTGACAATAGTGAAAAATGCTCATCACAAGTGAAACAATGAGAGGCGTCCAAATTGATTAATTTGTCTGACTAGCAGTCCAAAGCCCAAAGACATTCAATTTACAAGTACGGAAAAAAACAGGAACATTACATTCCAAAAAGCTGGAGCTCATTAATGACACTGATAATTAACCAATTCTTTAAAAGCCCAAAAGTATTTGTAGATATGGCAGCCTCTGTATGTCATGAAGAATGAATAATTAAAGGACTGTATAACCAAGAGATCACCAGTCCCTGTATGTGTAGACTTTGAAACGACAGCAGGAGATTCATACATTTTACATTTTGAAATGTTTACTCTAGTTTAAATTCCTTGGCCTATTTATTCCTGATGTTTAACTGTAAGAGCAAAAAAATTCAGTGTTTATCGTGACATTTGCCTTCATGAAGCTGTGATAGTGCTCGATAATAACCACACAAACAAACATATGTATATATTAAACTATATATTGACCCTCAACCATGTTCACTGTTTTTTATATTTTTTATATAAATATATATTTTTTATTGGTATATTTTTATCTGGTACTTTGTTTCTAGCTTAGCTTTTATAATTTATTGTACTTGCATGAATTCACTGCCTGTCAGTTGTTTCAACATGATGTAAATGTGACAAAACCTCTTGAATCTTGTTACAGCAATGTCAATCTGTGAGTGCATGGCTGTATATATGTGTTGACTAATGAGCGGAGGCAGGAGGAGACATCAGCACCATTGTTTAGTGTTCAGTGAACGCAGCCACTGCAGTCATTAATGTGGCGACTGTAATGCGAAATCACGGGCTGGAAACTACGGGCCTAATCACAACCATCGAGTTTTTGCATTAGGAAGAAGCAGAATCAGTCATTTCCACTGTACGAATATATACACGACAACTTATGTTGGAAAAAATGCCGTTATTTGAGAAGGATTCTCCGGCTAAGGGGAAAGAGAATTAGATCAGTTAAACAGAGAATATAATTTAGAGGGAGAACGTAGTAGAGTGAAAAGAAAATCGAATAAGAAGAGTCAACATCTTTCATCCGGAGAGACCTGATCTTTAGCTCTTTCTCTCGTCGTCCCTCGGAATTTAGTAAATCTTTCTGATTTTGCCTCTGACTGCAGTAACATTCTGAAGCCGAGCTGAGAAACTCAGCCTTATTCAGGGAGATTAAAAGTTGTCATCCATCGAATACACAGCATGGTAAATAAGGTCTGCAGCTACCATAGCACACAATGTATTGCACAGCCACAATAGTGAGCAAGGTGAAGCAGATGTGCGCCTCGACGGTGACAACAGGAATAATCTGTTTGCTCAAGGACTACAGCTGCGGGCAGCAGCTATAAAAAATGCAGTGTATTTGCAGATGAACAGCGGAGAAAAAAACAAACATCTCCGCGCCTGTCCCGTACCATCAACTGATGCCACGCGGCACACAAAGCATGCAGGACGCAGAGGAATGACTCAGAGTCTCAGCGGGGACCGAGTGTCATCATCACGCTGCTTCTCATGTTGTAAAAAATGCAGAATGTGTTGAATCTCCATTTTACCCTTAAAGCAGGATGGTCTGCGTGTAGGATTAATGCAGTCAGGATACCAGTTTATTCAATGCTAATGCTAAATTCACATGTTAATATTCTGTAATGATGCCAGGGCAAACGAAAAACAAAATCTGTAATTGACTCGGACGGTTGCGTGGCATCATTCGCACACGGGTGTGTGAAAGGTTGGCAGTCTGTCTTTGGCAGATCAGTAAAAATGTTGTGTAATTTGCTCCTTGCATCAATTTTGTCATCCAGTGTAGGTGGAGTGGGATGTTTAAAGCTTTGTCATATTTTTTCCACTGTTTGACTGTATTATTTCTACTCGGGGTGGGTAATCCCACAAAAAAACAATAATATTACTGTCTGTTTAATTACAATCATGAGCCACAATCTGAATTCAGACCATTTCTGTCAATTTTGAAATGCCCTACAGACCACAGTCAGACTTGAAATAGCCAAAAAAAAGTTCACCATTTGCACCATTAAACAAAATAATCATTTAAGACTCAACTCCTCATGGGCCTCGCTGCGAGCTACAGCTAACATCGTTCACAACACGTCATTGTGTTTCCTAGGACGCAGTAGGTTTCGTTCCTCGCCTCTGTCTGGCATTTTTCGGTGCAAATCCCCGACGTGTTCCTTTTTGACAGTGATACTCAGTGTCACTGACAAATCAGCGGCACGTTGCACATTCTGTGTCGAGGCTCAACACGTTTTGCGCAGTTGCTCAGACCAAGTCGACGGCACGCTGCACTTCGCTTCCACGCACGAGTTCTGTGCTGTTCGCCTCACTAATTGACGGAGGTGAACCTCTGATGCTCTCTCCAAAATCAGACCCCTTTTATGTATGTTTTGCCTGTCTGCTTCACTTTGATTATACATTCCTCAATCAAGACGACTAATTGCGCAGATTTGAAAAAAAATAATAATAAAAAAAATTGATTATGGGAGCGATGCCAGCGAGGCACGCTTTAAGATTAATGTCTGAATCTCACCAGCATCTGTCAGACACAACAGCTTTCATGTATGAAGGCCTTCCCTCTCAGCTGATTAACTTTCTTTGGAGCCATCTGAAGGCAGCAGGTATGTGATTACACGCACAAGATCCACCAGTAACCTTGATTAAATCTCGCCGCAGCAGGCTGTTGCAAAATCTGCAAACTTCTGTGTTCTTCTGCGTCAAACCGCTCAGATATATTTCAGTATTCTTGACAGTTTGACATAGTTTATGGAGTAAAAAAGTCCTTGTTGGAGACTTTGTTATAAATGCATGCCTATTTATAACGTTAATACCTTAAGTACGTCTGCGCAAAACAACATTTTTTCACAGGGAAGTTAATCATAATGAATCATGAGCGGTGTGTTCGCTGCGGTCCTGTGTGAAAATGAACCATGAGTTTTCATGTTGCTTGGACTACAACACTAACTCATAATAACTAATTCATACTGGAGTGTGAATATTGCTACGAAGCACCGAGGAAGCAGAACGTATTTATAAATATGCCAAACCTAATACAAATAACGATCTATTAATTGAGCTACATGTGCCTACAAGGTACTTTGTCCAACAAGGTACCTTCATTGGATGTTTAATAGCTTTTGAGTTCCCTTTTCGGCACTCCAACTCCGTCCCTCTGATGATGTCCGTTTGCTCAGATCTCGTGTTTACAGCAATGCTACACAAAATGTTCACAAGTCGGGCTCAAGATGTCCCGGAAATGTTGTGTTGTACAGAAGCTTTGGAGCTGCTTACCCCATGAAAGAGGGTTTGATGCCCTTTTTGATTTTTTTTGTTAACTGACTGGCAGAATTTCAGCTCTGCCATGACTGATTAAATGTGCCCTCTCGCCTGTTATATCACTGCTCTTGGTTTGGATTGAACTTCAAAGACTGTGGAAAGGCAGTGTTAGTACTGCCTTTGTGTCACTGACGGCCTTAGAAATTCAACGTCTTTGTCACCGAAGGAAATAAAGCTCTGCAGCGCTGTTTTTTCGCAGTGTAACATGATGAAATACGTGGTGAATTTTGGCTAACAGAGCAGAGTTGGATGACATGACTGTCTACAGTAGTGTACTGTGAAACTCATCTGTCAAACATCAGAGATCTCGCTATTAAATAATTTCTGTTGTGACACTGGATTTACAGAATATTTTGTACTTCATCTTTCAGGTATTTGATTCACTACTTCCCATCTTTAAATATTTGTTCAATCAAATTTCAGAAAATGTACTTTATCACAAAACAGAAATTGTTAATAAGACAAACATTTGACTTGAAACACGGGGAGCCTTGATCCTGATTCGTATTGGTTGCTTGATATTGTATTTTCTGTATTCTGCCCTGCGAGACTGTGATTTGTACTTCATGTTCAATAACAGAAGAACTGCATCTACCCTCCCAAAATTGGGAAAACCATTCATCCCTGTTAATGTTAATTCCATCAGGCAAAGATATTAACAGACGATCAACGGGAAATTGTTTGAACAACTCTGCCAAAACAACTGTACAGATTGCCTGTGACTGTCTCCTCGTATATTTTTCATTCCTATATCGAGGCAGATTTTTTTACCATATGGCCATATGATCAACAACTGCAATGTGCTTCTCAATAAGCCAATGTTCAAACTGAAAGATAATTAAAACTGAGGTTAATTTCATGTGACGTATCCTAAACACTTGCATTTTATTCCATCTTAATAAGATGGCACTGGATTTAAAATCTGAAAGAAAGAAGAAAGTAACAGCAGCTGAAACTGAAAGTTACTGATAGTTTCTGATAATTGATCAAATGAATTAAATCTACTTCACATACATACTTAAACTATGTTATTTTCAAATACCAATGTGCTTGTGAGTTATTGGTGTGTGAGCTCAGGTAATAATTACACTTATCAGACGCCGTCACGCGATACAAACACAGTGGCTTCATTCTGTTTTTTTTTTTCATTATTTGGATTCGCAAATTGACATAATTGTTTTCTATTGCACAGCTGGGAGCCATAACTAGCCTTTCATGAAATTAATATTTGACAGGTGATCTCATCTCAGTCTAAAAAAGCAAAACAAATGAGACGGCGAGGAGCTCGAGTCATGATGCGAGTAATACATCTCACTTCGCTTCTTTCTTAAAGTAAAATCAGGTGATTAGTTGATTTTACACCATGTACCGAGGGATATTTTATACATATACGCCTGAGAGTTTCCCCAGTTTATACGGCGCTGTTTCATACGTTTGTCTGGCGATCTGTATTTCTGCAGGATGCGGCACATTGTTCAACACCCTGCCCCAAACTACACAACGGGGAACACAAACAGACACACTTGCGGAGGAAGTGGGAGATGAGCTTTTACGAGCCAACATCGGAAAAAGGATAAAACTTTCTCTGACGGTGCCGTTCACCTGCTGGTGATCAATATCATAATAACGGAGAGTGAGCATAATGTACGAGAAGGCTGAAAACAAATTGTAAATACCCATAAATGTTTTTTATAGACACGACCATTACGGTAGAAAATGGAAATTATATTTGTGTAATAAAAAAGCATTACCGCAGAAGACACGGCTCCACTTAAAGGCCGAGCCGCCTGCAACATTTCTATCAGCACTTTAAACCCAGCGCCCATTACTTAAAACTACTGTACCCTCTTAAAGAGATTTCCAATGCCGAATTATAAATGTGCGGTAAGAATAAATCGAAAAAAACAAGTTAAAAAAAAAATCTCTGGCCATTAATACAGACGGTGGTTAGGGTTAGCAGGTTGGACGCTACAAATAGTGGAGTGATTTAGCTCAAATTAGCTAAATCACAATATCCAGGAACATGTTCACAGGCTAGAGGCCCCACTTAGATCAAGGCTCTATCCCTCAATTCCTTTAAATTACAGCAATTTAAGGATGCAAACAATCAGCGCTAATCTATTAGCCTGAATGGAGAGGGAGGGACTCTTTAAAGATTTAAAAAGAAAGCAGCAGTGGCACACAAGCCTTGGCACACAGCAGACCACTGATGCCGGTGGCTTTCAGAGCAGGCTATCACCTCGGAAGATGAAAAGGAGGCCAGAGTGGCTGAGACGAGAGATGGCATTTCCTCTCTGGGTGACGATAAGCGCAGATTCCTTCCCCGGTCGTTCTCTCTGCCCACATCCCCCCCCTCCCCGCCCGGCTTCTGCCACTCTCATCTATCCAGTCCACTCTCCTCCGCCGTGTCGGAGAGACAGTGTGCCCCGCGATCCAGCCGAAAGACACCATCTGTTTCGACTTCTCTGTGACAAACAGACGAATGAATCAGACTGGAAATGTGAAATTGAATCCTAAAAGAACTGAATAGAAATTTCTCCCGCGCGAGGAGAAAACCTTAATAACGCTGCACTCCCACCTTCAGAGGAAAAGGAGAAAACTTTAAAGTGCTACCCGTACGAGATGTTCACCAGAAACCTATAACAAATGGAGTAAAACAATAAAACGGCCCGGCTGAGCCATGTAGACAATTAGAAAACAATTGTGTCTGAGCAGAGGAACATCTAACTGAACCATTTGCGAGACTCTTTAGTCTTTGAAAACTAAGCCAAGATTTTTCTGTTCTTTACTTCAGTAGTCTTCTGAATCAATGTTAGCTCTGACGAGCTCTGACATTGCTAAATCCCTCTGTGCAGCCCCATTCAAGCCTCCCTGGGGCTTTCTTTGTTCTAGGATAAAAAGTAAAGGTTCCAATCGCCTCACCTCTTCGCTGTTAACAACATCCTGCAGGCATGAGATGGCTGTTCGGAAGGATCTCTCGGTCAACACGCGTGTTTCTAACCGACGCGCTGACCGGCACAGAAAGAGCGGCGTGAAAAAAAACAGGCTTTTAAACACGTCCACACCCGTTTGGCGAGTTGTCCGCATAGGATTCGGGACTTCAAAGACGTAATCTGCTTTAAAGGATGTTTCTGGGCCTCTATCATAGCCCGATCATCAACTGAGCCGACTTAAACCGTGGCTGAAAAAACAATGCTAATAGTGGATAATTATCAGCTTTTACTCCGTCTGCACTGGCTGCTCTATTCCCTCTCCCATCACACACAGAGGCTGGTGAATAAACACAATGGCATGAATAAATAATGACCCAACAATCCTCTTAAGGTCCCCCGAATAGTGAGGGGGAAAAAAAAAAAAAAGACAAAAGTTTACTTTTGGTGTTTGAGAGCAAGCGGAGCCTGAAATTGTAAGCGACTCATTAGGGCTACATGTGGCTTGCCTGGGGCCTCGCTGAACAAAGATGGCACCATCCCCATCCTGTCATTCCTCAGCACACTCTAGGCCTGGCCTAATAAAATTCTAAAGTATACCCTTAAGAAACAGCTACTTTCCCAATAAGAGACAGTAAAGAGCTTAAGCACTGCCTTGAACAAGAACATGAAAAACCTTCACATCTTTCAAACTTTCTTCTGGAATCAAGTTTTTTTTTTTTATTAGGCTGCCTGGGAATCCTCTGAGCACCGAGGAGCCCACCTTTTGCTTGATTTGCGCAGATGTGCGACGCTGTGTATGTATAAACATCACAGTCGTGTGTATGATTTCATTCTAAAGGTGCCTGCCTCTGTCACAACATTATTTCTCCCTCTCATCACGCTCTCTTGATACCTTACATAAAAGCCCACTGTTTTTCATTTCAGACACTTTGTCAGTGTTAAAGAATTGATTTGTGCGTGCCTCCCAGCTCCCACTGAGTGCATGACAGTTCAAAAGGCTATCTAAAATACATGCTGCCAAGAGGCTTGTGATTCTAAGTGCTTATATAATTCATACCGTGTTAAAACTGAAGCCACCGAGAGTTTACAACGCGGCAAATAAGGTTTGTTTTTTAATAGAAGTACTTACAAGCATTTAAGGGGTAATATTAGGCTGGCACCACTGGATCTGGTATCAGCATTTTGCAAGCGTTTAGCTTCATCACGTAATTCTCTTTGATGAAAAAAAATCCCAACGAAGCATTTTTACGCAGTGGTAGTGGCGAGAATGTAATAATAAAACATGGCACACGGAGACAGGAAACACCTTTTCCAGAGTGTAATTGCGGAGACTTTGGTCAGAACGAGGTAAGCCAATTTCAATTCCAAATTTCCACTGAGGCAATGAATAGAAATGAAGTTGCCTGGGGTACGTGGAGTCCTAGCAACTGGAGGTGGCCAACGACGTGAAGACCAGAATTACTCTTTAATAGCCAGACCAGTGGTAAATCAGAATGTGAATTTTAAAAATATATTTTTCCATTAATGAATACTAATGGATGAGTGATGTGTTTTTGGGTGGGGCTTTTATGGCTATATTCATAGGACAGTTGGAGAGATGACAGGAAATGGGATGAGAGAGAGGGGAAAGGGCCGCGGGTTAGATTTGAACCCTGCGCTCCACTGACTGACCTACCGGGGTGCTGTGATTAACTTTTTAACTTTATTTTAATAATGGTGACCGTTCTAAGGAGCACCAATATGCTGCAATGCTACGTCGGCTTTTAAACTCACCATCTCATCACTGCTCACCTCCGTCAATCCAATGAATCAATTAATCAAGCGCTGATCTGCTGGAGCGAAGCAGTTCGAGTTGGCTGACACCTGATCCATTTTCAATACTTTTTTAATTGCTCTCTGGCTGTGTGGGGTTATCCATAATGCTGTCATTTTTGTAAGATGTTCTTTTCCCCCAAATGCTTAGAAATGATAGCAGGCTGACTGTCAGAGACTAATTAAAGCTGGTATCTTGCCATGAGAAATATACTCTTGGACTCTTTTCTTGGATGTGAATGAACAAGGCAGTCATTTTTTATGCAACTTTATCCTTTTTCATATTTAACTTTAATTATGGTTTAAATGTTGTAATACCAGTGTTCCTTATCTTGTTTGCGCTCATAAAAGCACCGTGTAATAACTCTGTTGTATTGTCTTGTGTACACAGAGCACATATGCAACAGCCAACAATTTTCACTGGACCAACCCGTTTGAATAAAAGTTCACCAAATGAGTTGGAAGATTACCAGCCTAGCAGCATTTTGTGACCCTTAATCAAATCACTTTTAATAGCGACACAGTTGTGACGCTACAAGTCTGAACTAAAACACATATCATCACAGAGTCGAAGATTGCATGTGGCTCAGAGGCCCTTCCCTTTCGCTTTCTTCACTGTCTTCTGAGCAATATTGACATCAAAAGACGATGCAATCTATTACAAGGGTGGCAACTGAAGACAATTAAGAAAACCACAACAATTAAAGTCTGACCCAGGATCGAAGGCACCGAGCATCCAATTAGTGAAGTACACTAACAAGCTGTGGCCTGCAGCCTATTGCTAGGTGAAACACACAGAGAGAATTCTTTAAAACTTCCACAAAGTCAAAATTACTTCAATGCTGTGGGGAAATCAGGGTCATCGGGGTCAGCTCTTAGACTTGAAAACGAATCATTTTAAATCCATTTACCAATATAAACTAGCTTCGGAAATGAGATACTCTTTTGTCCTCACTTTCCAGATTCATCTCTGCAAAAGCCTTGTAATATTGTTGCCTCAGCCAATTCCCTCTAAAGGGTCATACAGCCAATATGTTTTCAGCATAACTCTTTATCAGGCTGCTGTCTGACAGAAGTCAATTTATTTTCTATTTCCTGGATTAAGCCGTCCAACTTGACATTTTAAAAACAACTGCATTCATTCCTAAACTCAGTGTGGACTTTATCCTGGCTGTCCCCTGGATTACATTTCCTATTAGCGCGTAATCAAATGCTAACTGTTACACAACCAACCTAATGTAAACCACTAGTTCTCAGCTTGTAAGTCAGTTAAAGTCATCTAAGTAGCTCAAAGCGCGCCTATGCCCAAATTAGGTAATTCACACAGTGCGAGCACTGAGGTTTGAAGACAGAGAGAAAGCAGCTCTGGTGTGACCTGCTGCAGAAGCCGGCAATTCATACAGCTGAGATAAGACTAGTGTTTTCAGTGTGACAGCAGTACTTTAGAGGAAGCACTGAAGGCAGAGGGGGGAAAAAAATCTAAAGCTTATGTCCTGAGCTATTTTCTTCAACATGCGCAGGCTGTGAAATTTCACTGTGCCTAGCTACTTTCACCGGGAGAGAAATAATCCAGGAGGAACCTGAGCTGTCCGGCACAACGAGGTCTTGAGAACCGCAGGGTCTTTATGTGTGTGAAAGTCTTATGTGTGCACTACCCCTATATTTAAGTGTGCTAATCTTATTTCCAATATCGCAGTGCTGACAAACCCTGAGAGCCAAAGCGGTAATGCTGCAAATAATTAATCATACAGTCGTGCACTGAGACGATCTTTGATGGTTCAAAGTAGAAAATCAAAGGAGGCACAAATGCAGTTACTGTCATAGATACCTGTCATCTTCTGAAAATGTCACATTTTATCCTGCTGTTTTCTTACCCAAAAGGGCTTTGATGTTACGTAATTATTACGTGTGCGGTTTTTCAGTCACACATATGAAGGCGATGTGTACACAAGTACGATACAAAGCATTTAGTATCAAAAGTGCATTTATGTGCGTTTTAATCTTCCAACATGTAACAAGTTGTGTCAAGTTTTGGACGACTGTGACAGACAAAAGTGACTTCAGACGTTCACCAGAGCTGGTGTTTACCGCTTTATCTTCTGAAAATCAAGCAGGACGAGAAGTTCTGCACCTGGATCTGAATCAGGGACCTATATATATCAGAGGTGACCACTAATGAGAGAAATCTCAGCATGGAAGTTTAATTATTTTCTATCTCAAACCAGGGCAGCAGCACATTATGATCTCTGTCTCCTCATCCTCAGTAACAATTGCTAATTGCTTTCACTGGAGATAACTGGCCACTCAGAGCTATCTGGAATCTTATTGCAAGAGACTGGTATACAATATTTAAAAGCATGAAAAATAGGTTAAATGCACAGTATGGGATTTCTGCCGCTATGTGCTCTCAATCAGAACATTATAAGCATCGTGGGATTTCTTGTCTTCATTGCTGAACATCGACCTTTGCTGATGAAAATCATCTGCATGACTCAAGAGATGTTCATATGTTTAAAAGTTTTATTCACATTATGTTAATCTTCTGTCTTCTGACTCTCTCCTGAAGGTTTTAGTGACAATAACAATTAGTGATGTATGCTCAATGAAATGGTATGGATGGGAGGGTACGATGAAAGAAATACAATGGACAGGACCAGTCACACTTTCTCTGCCCAGGGTACCCACAAATATTGAGTACTGATCTATCGCTGGTGCTCTTTTGTCCTTTAAATTAAAAATACATTTAACTCGATTCAATTTAAGCGATTCTATACAATGATCAATGTTACACAATAAGTCTTTTTTAGGTTTGTGAAAATATTTATTACATTGTTAAAGAAGGTCTTTAAAATTACTTTTTCCACTAATATAACAAAAATCACTTGTATATTTAATGTGGGTTGGTTGAGTTTGGTACCTGATCCGTCAAACTGAGATTTCAAGGTATTCTTTTATTATAAAGCTTGTCTAGGTGTTATATAAATACTCTACCTACAAACGAGCTGTGTGGGCTTCTGTAAGTTCATGTCGTCACATCTATACCGTTACTGCCCTCAGCCACGCCTCCAGCACATCCTCGGTTGCAAAAACCCAGCATGGCTGATGTGGAAACACAGCTGGCGGTGCTGCTTTATAAAGGATCCCGCTGCTTTTCTTTCAAGACCCACCATACTCCGCCTCTGATTCGCTTGCTTCTATCATTTGTGTAACAAAAGCCGTGTCCGCTTTGTCAATTCATTTATTTTCCAAATGAAACAAGAATTAGCTAGCTGGCATGCTATTTCTTAGTAGTATGTTCATGGTTGTCTGGTCTGGTGTTAACGGGTTGTGTTTGTGTTTTTCTTGCAACGGAGCTAATGCAGCAGGTTGGGTAAACACACTGACCTCTTCAGCTGTCGCAGCTGCAGGGTCTCCGGATAAGTAAGGTAAGAGTAGACGGGTGGCAGGGCATCCCTGACACCTGGCCTGTCTGCTCTGCCAAGCCCAGAGACACTCTGACAGCAAAGAGCAGCACTGGAGGATTAGTGATCCCGAGAGGAGCAGCAGCAGACTGGGAAGGAGGCTGAAGGGGTCGGTGTGTTTACCAGGGAGACTACAGCTAATACACATACCTAATAAAAAATAGCAATGGACAGTATGAGAAAAATATGTAAAAAGAAGCGCTTTCCCAAAATATTTGGTATTAACCTGAAAATGAGCATAACACAGGACCTTTAATAAGGTCAGTATTGAATATGCGTGGATACAGATCCAGAATATTAAATCGCCGCCTTGCTATTTGTATCATGCATTTTTTAACAGCGATAGATTTTTTTTTTCCCCTAAAACTTACATAAATATAACATGAGCATGGATAATGACTGTGTGTTAAATGGATATTGCTAAATGAGGGACAGAAGTTGAAAGACTGGGTTAGGATGATCCTCCGTGGAGGACGGCTCATCCTGCTCCATGTCGTGCGTTGAGCTGCACTGAAGCCCCTGAGCCTCGGTGGTAAGATGGGCCCCGATGTGCTGTTGGTTTAGACTGTCAGAGGCACTGGCAGGGAGCGGGTATGCAACTCCGCAGATAACAGACCAAAACTGTCCACAAGGGCCTCTAAAACCCAGCAAATTAGCCTGCAAATGAGCCAGAGAATATCTCTACTAATCCATGATCTGAGCAGAGACTCTGCCAAAAAAGTAAACAAATAAATAACTTCACAAGAAATACTGGGGGTGGAAATAACCACTGCTGCGAGCTGGGTAACCACTTGTGATTTCTTTGAAGCATCATTTCGCCTGATACTCCGCTGCCTCGATGCCTGTGACCGTTTCAGAACAAGCTTCCATGTTGTGCTCGACGTGGATGCGGCGAAATTACAGATCCCAGCATTGCATGAAAAAAGATGTCCCCTACAGCAAACGATCACAGTCTCTGTGTCTCTATCATAGATGCCAAAAGACAATGATGCATGAAAATACCACTGTTTTACAATAGTCATTAAATTTGTCCCTATGGTAAAGCCGATATGATTACAATCCCGACTGTGTGAATGGTTTAATTGTTTCTGTGATTCTTTAAAAACACCATTATCTATACATCGTTTAACTTGTAACTTAATAAAAAGATGTCTGTCAAAGAGAGGCAATTATTGTCTGTATAAATAGCTCTTACTGTGTGATTTTTTATTCTTTAAAGATTTATTTCCATATCTTAAACCCAAATATGAATAATGGGTAGTCATTATTTATCTTTTCTTTTGAACAGTTGGCAGGTAATGATATTTATTCCCATGTTATTCCTGTTGTTACATAAAGATGTGAGGATTATGTATAAATTATGTCTTTCAGTTTTATAATTATTTAATTTAATTTAATTACTTCAGTCTCAGCTGCACACAGTTACAGCCCACTGGGAGGCACAGATGACATTTTATGTCATAATATTATATATTTATAATCATTTGCTTTACTTAAATATGACCATCATATAAAACAGTTATGTTTCCCATTAAACACTACTGTTTAAAAACAATAAACAAGAAAGGCTTTACTGACTACAGTATATTAAATACATCATAAAAAAGAACAATGCTTGGTGTTTTACATGGATTTCGATTGTTTTCATATCAAGCAAAAACCAAGACCTGATAGAGATAATAATATTCTTCTCACGTATGATAATTGTTTTATTCTGCCTAAGTATTTGCGTAAAATTGTCCATTTAGTTGCTCTGCACATGTGTCGTGTGTGTGTGTGTGTGTGTGTGTGTGGGCATGCAAATATGCTACTGCTGCTCCAAGGTCACAAGAAGAAACCCCATCCCTGTGGTCCTACCACACCGCTGTAAAACATGCCCTAATGAATCCAGCTCTGTTCTACAGGAAACGTCTTTTCTAATTGGAAGTCTGATTTCACTTCACCCCACAGGCTGGTGGCGAAGCTCCAGGGAATCGGTTCAAAGATGAAACACGTCTTAAATGTGGAGCGTGAATCAAATATGTTTGCTGATTCACCACGGGAGGGTGTGGCCATCAGTAGCAGTATTTCAGTTGTCTCTGAGGTGCAGGATTAAGCTGCTTCTATCAGAGTGTTCAAACGCCTGTTCAGTAGTTACTTTTAGAAAACATTCAAATCATTATGCAGAAGTGTCGTTTTTTTTTATGTGATTCCTCATTTTCATTCATCTGTTGTAAGTCAGATGTAGCCCAGTGAATAACGATCAAAGAAATCCACACTTGAAAAGCGTAATGCAATTGTGTTAGTCATACTGGACTGTTGTAGTAGCGACAGGAAACAACTTCCAACACAACTGTTGCTGTGACTTCTGAAAACTCTGGTTTTTACTTTTCCTAATGTCAAAACCCTAACAGAGGAAAATGGACCATTATTAGAACTAAATTCCTTATAACACATACACTGAACTATCACCCAGTGGGTGCTTTTCTATGCAAGGGGAAATGTGACTTGGGCCAAGAATAACATGAGTGAAGAGAACAGAATAAACGCTCTTTCAATCACTATCAACATGGTTGGGGGACAGGCTGATGTACTCCCCGCTCAAGTTCAAATCTGCGAGAGATTTGCTTTTCAAAGCCCATCAGTCTTTTGGGGCGGTGACATGTTTCCACGAGGAACACCTGTCCCTCACAGACAGTCACGCTACGTTCAAAGATTCAGCAACTGAGCGCCACCCTGGAGCTCTTAACCTCAATCTTTCAACAGTTCAAAGTTTCTTCAGAGTCTTGAACCTTCCAACAAGTATCTGATACAGGTAGCAGGGGAATGAATCATCATCGCCGTGGAGCTGGCACTTACCGCGAGAACTTTTGTTTCATAGTCCGTTTTGTAACTCAAAAAAAGCTATTCTAATTCGTATTATTGTTTAACTTTTTCCTTTTTAAGTTCTAGTGCTTTTAGTAGTAGATGGTACAACTAAGACTGGAAGATGAAGAAGTTCAGTGGTTTATTGCTACAAGTAGTTGCAGACCGGCTTCAGTAACATAATATAACCTGAATAACAGTAACGCACTTTTTTATGAACTTTAAGGTCATCAGCAGCGATGTGGGCAGAAAAACATCTTATTCCAACTGCTGTGAGGAAACCTTGTATGAAAGCACAGAAAAACAGGCTGTGCATGGTAAAATCCACATGAAAAGACCGGCCACTTTTCATCTGACAGCTCAACATCAATAAATATTAGTCCTACCCCAGCTAAAAGCCCGATCACATCAGCACATTAGCCACCGTGTTCTTTGAAGGTAAAAATGCTGATTGATGACTCGCATTTAATCATGCAGAACAAAAGGCAGAATTGAATGGAGAAACCCGACCGTCATTCATCTTCAAGTGCCTTTTTTTTTTGCAACTTTGAATCATTAGTCAGTGGTGGAGCCTAAAAGGTGTGGTGTTCCGTACTAGCTTGGCGTGATAAAGACATGGCTGTGTGAGATGCAAGACAGAGTAAGGAAAGGCAGAATATTTAACTCTGAACTTAATCAATGAAGTCTATTGCAGCATTATGAAAAATATATTTTTTGATAAAAATCATAACCTCAAATGTTCCACTCTTCAAAATAAAATTAGATACTGTCATGTATCTGTTCTTTACATCCGGTCTGCTTTAATGCAATTTCTATTACATTATCATAAACCAGCTGTTCAGCTCATCCAAAGTGCAGCAGCCACAGATTCAACTGGCACTAAAAACAAGAATACGTCACAGTGACAGTTTCTGAACCAGGGCTAAGAATTTATTGAACGCTTTTAAAGCAAAGATTGATCCGTGTCCGTCAATCAATACTCGCCACCCTGCTCGCTGTGTACACTTCTGTTGTGATGACTGCAAAGGTAACATTCACCAGCAGGGCCGTTAAGTCTGCATTACCGGCTCTTACGCATTCTGTTTAAAGGTCCACGGTGTAGGATTTAGTGGCACCTAGCTGCGTGGCTGCAGACTGCAGTGTCAGCAGAGTGTTTGGTTTGTCCGTTCAGGGCCACTGCAAAAAAACACGGCGGTGCAACCAGGCAGACTGTGTGGAGAAGGATGTGCTCCCTGTGTAGATCAGCACATGACAACACACACAAACACTGCACTACTAATAATCAAAGAAGTAGTACTAGTAGTGTTATTAGGAGGAGCAGTAGCAGTGAGTGAGTGCTGGAGAATAACTTTGTTGGCGCTAGAACATGATCAATAGTCAAATCTAATAAAATTCAAATGAGTCTGATAAAAATCGGTGTTAATTTTGCGATTTCAGAAGCGTGTGGAGATCTCGACACAAATCTCCACTGGTTGCTTTTGTGCTGCAGAAAATCAAAATGCAGCCGAAAGGTTTCCGAGGGACGTTCGCGAGAAGATTTCCGATGCATTCCAAGAGGCTTTGCCTTGAAGCAAAGCCTACAGCTCTCAAGATTTGAGTAATGAGCGATATTTTTAAAATAATCTCACTCCAAAAACTAAATATCACAAAGATGAGTCCCGCACTACCCCCCATTATTGTTTTTCTGATTCATTGGTACAAAAAGCCTTAATTAAAAAACTATATTTAAATAAAACAGCGCTCAGAATGATGCTACATTGTAGAGAGACAAATTGCACCCGTAAATCTGACTTCAGTGTGGGATCAAAGCTTGAGAGTATATATATACACACACACATATATGTGCTGTATCCTTAATCAATATAGAACAGATCTCCCAGGAGGATGGAGTATGGGGAAGCCAAATCGGTACACAACTAACCGCCTACTGGAACTAATTACATTTTGTCCTTAGAAAAATACCAGTGTCAGTCACGCAAGCATTTTTCTATCAACAGGAACTGTGTAGGCCTTGGCTGAATTATTTTTCTCTGCAGGTTATGGAACACATGAATAACAACAGTCCCTCAGCAGGCTTTTGTCGCCACTGCCGGTTCTCATGGTTACAGAAACGTAATAGTCCGGCTATGACGGTGGGGGAAAGTTGGGATTAGAGGACACATCTGGATAAGCTGTAGCGGGGTAAAATCCTGAGAACAGCAGCCCTCTCCCAGACCCAGCAGGTCGGGCCCGGCCTCCTTGCTGTTCGGCCTCTGTAGGATGTGCAATGACTCAGCAGTCGCTGGCTGCTGGAAGTGTCCTCAAGGGGCTCCCTAGGGACCAGAGGCATGCTGGGTAGAAGACACACGCATACCTGTACACATCGCATGGATGCACTTTGAACGCTAACCAACCCAAACACATGCACAGGGCATGTACTCTTTGTAGCGAGCCATCTTTACATGGAATAACAACTTTTGTTGGACCTGACGACTAATCCAGCATTCAACTACAACGTGCCACTGATAGAAAGCACATACGGTCTGTCGGTCTTTAGATAAACACTTTGTTTGAGATTTTCACAATACGATAATATTATCAGAAAGTACTGAAGTTTCATGGTATTACAGTATTTTTAATTATCAGTTCGAGGCACTTAACGGACTGAAAACAAAGGGTTGTTTTGGTTGAACAAATGCTCTTCTATAATTTCAGGAAACATTAGGTCATATTAGGTCAGGACATGAAACTTAAACTAATATAGTAAAATCAAATACATGATGAGAAAATGTAGATGGTATGAAAACGGTCAATTTTTATACCATGGTATACCTGAAAACCATTGCAGCCCTATTTGCAACTTGTGTTTCACTTGTCTAACCATCATAATGACAATCAAGGTAGCATGAATATTAGAATAAGACGTCATTATCTGCCATGGCTCTTATCCACAGTATGTGCGGGATGCCTCGGAAATCGCTTGAGCATCAAGAAAATTGTTCCAAAATCACCATCTCTTATTTGCATGCATTAAATGCAGGGTCAAGTAAGTCACATGTGAGGAGGGGGGGAGAACTGCCCAGCAGCTTGAATACATTAAAGCAGAGTAAATGGTTTGTTGATTTAAAGAGATTAAAGCACACACAAGCAGGCCTGCTCGATGGATTTTAATTAACTTGCCATATATAAATTGTATGTTATCAGGCATTACTGAATTAAACGCTGAATACAAGTGCTCTTTCTGCTCGGGCGCGTTGAATAAAAAGCTACTTAGAATCTCGATTGCGTCTCACAGATGTAGCATGATGCCGCCGCAGCTACGGGTGCTCTGAATACATTCCGGCGTACCAACCCCCCCACCCACCCGCCGAACAGCCTTCCGAGGAGATTCTCTTTAATTATGTACAATACAGCCAAATTCAAGTCCCCTGGCATCTCAGATGATCAAGCAGAGGGATGCCACGTTCTCTCCCTGAGTCATTCGGGCAAATGGATTCCACTTCCAAGAGTCATTTCTGTCAGTTATAATAAGAAGCTAATACATAATGTGACACACTCTGAAATGCAAAACTATTCACAAGGTTCTCTGCAAGGCTGTGCAGGGGCAATTAGAATTTCGCCGCGAGGCCCTTGATGAGTTCCTCTATCTCCGAAGGATCCCGGGGAACGGTATCATAAATCTGCCAGTTAATATGCATGATTTAGGTTTGTGTTAAACTTTGCATAATGTGAAACTGAACTTAAATTTTTTACCAACACGGATAACACCCTGGTGTAAAACAGAAAATGGAAAAAAGAATCAATTTTGGTTTGCAGCTGCAGGTAAACAAATGCAGAGAGGAGTAAACACTGTAGACACAAAAGGGCTGCGTGGGGAAGGGAAACCTGTCCGTCAGGCGCTGCCTCCGCACTGCACCGACTTTACACCTGGAGCTTTTTCTCTTAGTGTATGCTATATGCAAACACTTCAGTTGTGTTAAGTTGTAAATGTGTTTTTGTGACAAATAAGCACCGGGGGGGCCGAGCTGAGGATCCAAAATGGCGTATCTGCTTCCAAACAGAACTCTGTAATCTCATGACGGTGCAGAACGCTCATCTACAATTTGAATGAGAGTGTCTTCAGCAGAACTGCCATTATCTTCTGGCATTTTCCAGCACTTGACATGGCTCACAGTTACATATTCCCTGAGCTCGGGTGACCTTTTGAACAAGCTCACAGGCTCATCTGTCCCTTGGGGGAAAACACCGGGGCCACGAGAAAAAGATGAATTCGATACATATGGCTTTCCACTTCCTGGCACTAATTTCACCAAGAAACCTGCCAGGCCAATTCCTATAAAAGTCGAGACATGATTCACACACTGCAACACGAAGAGGGGAGCGGGAGTAAAACGATCTGGGAAGGATGAACAGCGGAGGTACTGGTATGCAAAGCGTCTGACTCTGCACACTGCGAACACTGTTCATTGTCTTTTCTTCAAGAGGTCAGATCCTCGGTCAGCACACTGGTCTTTAGCCAAAGAATGCAAACATATATTTAAAGATCTTAATAAAAAAATGTCACGTTCGGTCTGGTCAGGCTGAAATAGTGTGTACCAAAAAAACATAAGCTGCAACTCATCTTGTGGTCTTTTGGACTCTTTTGACTATCCAACAAATCCAAACCAATACAATCATCACTTAATCTTAGACTGTGCCGAGCAGAACAGTCTAACCGCTGTTCGATGTTGTCGCAAACACAAAGCATGGAACAGGAACATGCTTTAAAAAAATACACATCTATTCCATTACGACATCAAAATCCACATGACAGAGACACAGTGTAAAATCAGCTTGCCTCATGAGTGTAAGAAAAAAAGTGGCTTACCGTTTTCTGTGTTCTCGTGTTCAGTGTCAGTGAGGGTTAGATTGGAGTTCGCCCTGCTGGAGAGGCACGAACTGCGGCCTGACTTGGTGTTGCTGCGGCCCCATAATCTGACCGCGTGCTCCGGCGACATGATGCCGTCCGTCTCCGTGTCCGCGTCCGAGCCCACGCTGACCGAGTATTCGCGGTGCGGCATCCCCATGTCAGTCCTGTACGTGGCTACGTGGGACGGGAGCGCCTCTCCGAAGCCGAGGTTTCGAAGGGAGAAGTCTGCTCCTGCAGGCAAAGCCGATAAATGCAAAGCTGAATCACTGCACATGACAAACCGTATTGAGCCCAGAGACAGATGACAGCATTATCCCGGCCTTTTAGACGAGCTGTGATCATTTAAAAGGAAACGTTTGACAAGCTTTAGCAGTGGAGTTACATGAAGATGCAGGGAAAAAAAGTATTTCAAGCTGAAATTAGTTTTTGTCTTTCATTCGTAAGCAGCATCGCTTTTTAAATGATAAATTCACAGTTTTCATATCATTAATCAATCGCTTCAATTATTTCTCTCCCAAAGTTTTTAACCAGGGTAATTAGAATAACCGCCGCGAGTCAGGGGACTTGTAAATCAGTCCGTGGTGATTTGAGAATTTCACTCGATTCTGTAACTGCTGGAAAAGAAATACTAAATAAATCAAAGGTTGCTTCTTTCCTTCAGCGCACCACCCAAAAGACAGGGCCCATGTCTGTATGAACACGTGTTTTAGTAAATTGTCGGACCTACGCCTTAGATTCAAGGCTGCCTCAACAGTGCCGTCGCATCTGCTTTGAACCTTGATGATCAATAATACATCTGGACGAGCAGGTAAAGGTATGCGTGTCGTCCATGAAGTTTTTAACACTGGCATGGTAAGTTCAAACCCTGGCCACCTCTATTAATAGTCAAACAATGCAGAGTGACCTCCACAGTGACTGAGTGTGAATTACTGAGAGACTCCTCATTAAAAAGCAATGATGCATATATTGAGACGAGGCAGTAATGTGCTCCTGACTTAACCAGTGTTTTCGTGTCATTATGCACTGCTTATATACTCACAGATGAACCACACTGATATCAATGACAATCTCCTCTAATGACATAATATTAGAGTAGTTCTAATATTTGGACGGGCGAGGCTCACCTTGCCGGCCGAACTCGTCCACTTCGTGGTGAACCATTTCCTTGACGCGGCTCCCGTAGGCCATCCTCGAGTCGTGGTCGAAGGCCTTGAGCGTCTCGCTGGAGCTGTAGGACTTGGTGTTGGGTTTGCCATCCTCGCTGTCCGCTGAGGAGCTGGTGTAACGGCGCTCTGTGTCCTGCCGGGCGGTGAGCGAGCGGTAGGGTCTACGTTCCTTCACTTCCATGGCTGCCTCCACACTGTTTTCAACATCAAACGCGGGTTACAACGCCGGTTCAGTTTGAGTGATTCTGTGAAAGAAAAACACACAAAAGAAAAATAAGGATACCTGATGTAAGAAAGGATGCATGAGAGCAGTGTTGATTTTTACACAGTAAATCTATATCATATAATCATAGTTTGTCTGTGAATATTCTCATTCATCCAGGTCATAGTTATCTCAAGGAAATTGAATCGAACACAACTGGATTTGGTTTTTGTCTTGAAGACGTTTCACCTCTCATCCAAGAGGCTTCATCAGTTCCTGCTCGCTTGACTCGGCTGGGACTAGTCCAACTAGCCGGTGTGGAGGTCCAGCTATTTAACCTCTTAGGAGGCGGTCACAAGGCCACTGATGCCTATGGGTCGTATGTGCTCCATTATTGCCAACGACAGTCGTTAGTATGGTCGTTGGGGATGGTGGAAAGTTGGTTTCGACTTCGTTAGTGCTCGAGGTGAAACGTCTTCAAGACAAAAACCAAATCCAGTTGTGTTCGATTCAATTTCCTTGAGATATAATCATAGTTATACATTACATGGTGATATGCAACCACATAACAACATGTCCTGGTTTTAAAGGCTGCATCACAATAAAGTGATGTATTTTTCTAAACGCACCAGACTCCTCTTCTTCTTCTCATACTTGCATTTACCCACTTAGTCATTATACTCACATTACTGATTGCTATTGATTACAAATCTCATTGTGTTGATATCGTGTGAAATAATAGTCAAACCTACAGGATTGACGCAACATCAATTTTGAGGTGTTTGGTAAAAAATATCATGATATGTGATTGATTTGTCCAGTCCTACCATTAATTAAGTGTATTTGAGGAGATGTTAAATATCAAGATATATATTGATTACTGCAATATAGTCTTAAATGATTGTGATTTAATTTGAAAGTAGAAATCACTGAATCTATCCACACACACACACACACACAAACATAACCAAGCAACTGTGGAAATAAATAAAATACAACTGCATGTTTCCAAACAGTGGCGTATTCATGGCTCAGCACACACAGGCAGAGCGTGAAGAACCAGCAGGATTAGGTTTAATAAAATACGGCACAACAAATCTCGCACCTATAAAGTTTACGGTGCAAGTCTCCCACAAATATTCTATTTTATGTGCCGTATAGAAAACGCCGGGGGCCTCCGGCATCTGTAAAAGTGGCAGGTGTCCTTCCGTGAATTGTGTTGTTTATAAGTTACAAATCATCGCCGGTTGAAAAGGGAGCAGCCAAACAAATCTGGGACTACACTGAACCAGCAGAGATGATTAAAATCTGAAACATAAAACCCCAACTGTCATATAGCGCACACCGAGCGCGAGATCAATAGGGAGAGGGAGTTTTAGCATCGAGCTACGTGCTGCGACTTATTTTTCTTGCCTTGAAGGACAAAATAAAGAAACCTGCTTGCTTCAAAATAAGTTTAAGATATTCCAACATAATTATTTCTGGTTTTTGCTATGTGTTTTTTTCATATAAAAAGGTAAAACAGACGGCAAAAACGAGAAAAAGAAAAAAGAATACTTTAGAATAACACTATAAAGGACATTATATATTTATATATATCGGAGTAAACTGATGAAGTCTTGCAAACAGCTCATTGGAAGCAGCCACTTGGTCTAAAGATATTGAGTTGGATTAACAAATGTCAATGCGGATACAAACTTGATTAAAGGCTCGGTCGCTGTTTACTTTAAGGCTCGATTACCGAAAAGACAATTAGCGAGCAAGATATTGCAGCAATATGATATATTTCCATGCTTCCTCCAAATGTGTTGATGATATATGCATAATTACATATCACGAGCTGAAAACCTTGTCATTCACGCTGCGGGATTAACACTCGTGCTGCAGGATTCTACTTGCTCCCACACTTGAAAATGTATTTCACCATAAGCAAGTCACTGCATTAGAGAGCACAGCTCTTTGTGAAGAGATAAAAACTACTCCCGGCAAATCTCGGAGTTTTTTACTGACAATATGCCTGTGTTGCTCAGACAAGGATTTTTTTTCACAAGATAAGCTCTTTATGAATGCTGAATGAGATTTGTGCTGGACAGAACAGTAAACAATAATCCTTCCTGAACTATATTTGCCCTCGATTCAGAAAAAAAAAAAAAAACTTTCATTGAAGACACCATTGTTGGGTTTGGGGGTTTCTTTTTGTTTGTATTGACAGCTGAAAAGATCCGAGTGATTAATGACTTGGGGCCTCAGCACCAGGACCTCCGCCACATGGGGGGAAGAAAACGCTCCCACTCTGAAACAGCGAGAGCACTTCAGCTGCTCCCAAGATTTCAGATGCAGCTTGTACGGGTTGCTAATTTTTTTTTTACCTTTTCGCTCAAGATCCTCGACGCTATGCAAATGTAAGAGAGTCGCTTTCCAAAGTTTCAAGAATGCTCTGCAAAGTGCATTGTTTTTGTTTCCAAAGAGCCGGGCTCAATTGCTCCAGCCATCACTCTTCTGTACGGCCCTCGCTCCTCATTATTAATCGGCTGGTATGCAACGAGATGTACCTTTGAGGCCATGGGAAACCCAGAGGAGTTTTTCAAAGAAGCAACAGGCCGTACGCGATGACAGACGATACGGGATGCAAATGCAGGCCCTGGAAAATGTATCCGCCCTCGACCGCAGCTGTCAGAATTTTCACACAAAACATGTTGTAAAACTAAACAGCGCTCTTCTTTCGTAAATAGGCTACATCTGGCATTATCACGGTGTTTCAGCGCCAGAGAGCAAAGCTGTTGTTCTTGTTCATCTGTCTACGTCTAAATCCTGGGCAGAAGGAGCCAAAACAAGAGAAAACGCCACAGTTTTATTGTTTTTAACGTGCTGGTACGTGAAGATAATAAACAGAAGGGTTGAATTTAACAAAGATGTCTCAAGACTTGGGGCCCAAAAAGGAAGCAAGAAGCAATGAGACGACTATTTTTTAAGTATTGTCATCATCTCATGGTAAGACACAGGGGACTGAAAGTAGAATCTTGAAACACTGAAGGAGAAGGTTAATGAGGGTACATTCGAATAGACTCAGAAAAGTTATTTACAAAGACCAGTGAAAAATTACTGCCATGGATTGAAATCTCTTAAACAGAGATTACAATCGCCTGCTTTTATTTCAAAGACAAAGTCGCTCCCAAGGCTTGAGCCGCAGAGCCGGAGCAGTGCCAGAAAGAAGCTAACTGCATATCTATGCAATGATCCAAAATCAATTGAGGTCTCCCTGGACAGACAATAGAAATGTTGGATGGTCTGTTTTCGCCGTTGAAACAATTGCACACTCTACATTTTTCAATTGCATTGTCCACAATTGGCCGGGCTCGTCAGGTGTGTGTGTGTGGGTGTTGAGCAAATGTATAGCAGTTGGAAGCAGAGTGATAATGTCGTTATTATGTTGCAGGGAGCGATGAACAATGGCCTGTGTGAGTTAACAGTCAATTATCAGATACAGTGATGTTGCATATGATGCTTGCTGCATTTGTGAAGTGTATATGTGGAAGGAGCGAGTACAGACTCGAAACGTTATGAACAATGTGATCAACAACAAAAAATTCCTCTCCTAGAAAAACATTGGAAGTGTGAAGCTGTGACTGATCGTCACACATTGCATAAGTTATCATCTGACCTATTCTGCACTTCTACGGTGCGCAGAACAAATAATGATCAGCCAGTACATGTTCTGAATAGGTCTTCGCAGATATGTTCATTACAATTTCAGCTGCTCAAGAAAAAGTTAATCAAAAGTGGTTTCGACTGACATTTGAGAGAGGGGATGAACAGCACATCGAGAAAACCCAAGACACACAAGTCAAACTCCGAGAGACGGCGGATGATCTGAATACCATTCTTTTTCCAGATTAACTCGATAAAATATCAGAAAGCGCTGGAAAAGACTACTCCCAGAGGCCAAGGTGGCAACTTCAAACTGTTATGTTTGACCAAATGAATTCAACTTGCAATGAAAGACATTTTCCTTGCTGGGCTTGATGAAAACTAAAGCTTGTAAAAATGTGAGCATGCTGAAGTCTTGCAGCTTCCTCGATGCGATGGTAGGTCTCCGCGCAAAAACCTGTCGAACCAACCCATAAAGCAAACCACCCGCAGTGTGAACGACCAATTACAGAAGCCCCTGTTAAAACACTAGTTGAGGTTTTTTAGCCGGGCAGATCGCTGTGACTATTGCTCCGGTGTCAGGAGTTGGTTAAATATGGGATCTAAATACGTGGGAGGCGTTTGGGGTACAATATAAATGCAAATGGCTCTGTACTATCCATCAAACAATTAGCAGTGTGCTGAGAATTGCTATTCAGTGCTGCTGCATATAAATCTAGCCTTCACTCTGCACACAACCCTGCTTTCCATGATAATTAACCGCTCGCTGCTCTTTACATGTCGTGGATTTTCCATGCAGAATCCGAGACTAAATGCCAACGAACGTTTTCGGGAAACACAGGAAACAGACAAAGTAACACACATGACGGATGTCTGACAAATCCCTCGGAGTATAATGCGGGATGATTACAGATTACTTGTCTGTGAAATCACTTAATTACTTACTATTATTACTAATTACTATCACTAAGATTGAGACATAATGTGTTCCTGATTAGTGATGACATTTTTTAGACAAATGGTTGTTGATATACGGAGCTACAGATTTTTTTGGAGGACTATAGAGTTTCAATTCAGGGAGACCCAACAAACATTCTGATGTATTATCAATGTTAATAAGCATTTAATAGCCAGTGTTTGATTATTATATGCTTTAGGCTCAAAAGAACTTAAATGACACGTATCTCTAACAATTATTTTAAACGTATATTCTACAAAATACCTCAAGTGACAGAAAAAAAAACCTTTTAAATACATTTTTGGTGTATTTTGTTTATTATCTAACCTGATCACGTAGTCAACGGATTAGTGACAGTTAGCTACAACACTGCAGACAAACATATACACACAAAAGCAGCCTGTAGAGCAACAGAGAGAGGAAATTTGGGCAGATATCAAGAACATTGTCTGCGAGGTCCATTGAGAGCACGGAAAGCTCCACACAGGCACCACTTACTTCTATTCTGGAAATCTTTCACATGCCACGGCTCTATAGAAAACCCTCCTCAGTCAAAAGAAAGGTGTGCTTTCAATGGAGGGGAAAAAAGACTTGGGTGGAGGGGGCGGTGTGGGCTGAATGGTTTGCCAAACAGACCTGAATTCTGTAGTGCTAATGCAGGCTGGGGAGGGGGGCGCGGCGGCGGCGGTGGTGGGGGGGCGTCTCAGCAGCCGCCTCCTTCCGGGATCAAAAGCGAGCCCCGCCGGCGAACGAAACAGAATGCGTAAAAGCTTTAACATAAACAAAAGTAGCCCGGGACAGCTGCTGCAGCACGCTCCCCGCTACTAATCACTCCAAGCGATTCAAGGTTCAGTCCTGACAGAGCGAGCAGGCGATGGAATAATGCCTCTAAACCCGCCTAGTAAATAACTGAGAGAAGCAGTCTATTTACAATCACTTTCTACGCTGATGTACGCCCCTGACCTTGGCCAAATACAGTAAAATGTTAGCAGGATAAAATGTTCACTTATACATTATCAATATTGCTGCCGAACCACAAAAAAACATATCTGTGTTTTGCTGACTTGCCGCTGCAGCAGAGGCGTTGCCGCAGGCTAGCATGTGAATGATGATCCAAAGTTAATTATCCCAAACTGAATGAAAGGAAATAAGTAATCTGGACTCCTACGGTTCTCTGTCGTCCTGAGGGACAACCGAGACAGCACATAAATGTGAAATTCTCACAGGTTTTAAAAGAGGAGCTCTTCACCGGGCTGAAGTGCTTCTGTTCCCGAGCACCGCCGGTGAGTGCAGAGGTCACGCTGGTGCTGACCTGTCTCTCATTAGTCTGCGATTAACGCTCATTATCCCCAACGCTCGACCCGAGTGTGATGTATAGCTTGGCCCGCAGTGAAACCAAACTTATTACCGGCTAAGCAATAATCAACTTACTGTAAACTTGCCACTGTCAAACTTACTGTTACAAATGTCTGAGGTCTGCAGCTGTAGCCCGAGGAGGGTCTAATGGACCGACAGGCTGCAAATAAATGATGCTCTGGACAAAAAATGTTTTACATGCTGGTCCCTCGCCTCGAGGATCGGCTGTCCTGAATTGCAAAAACACATTTTCCGACTGCATGTAAATTGTGTCTGTTTCACAGTCCAAGTGTCGAGCTCTCTGCCTTGAGATTTCAAACACTAACCCCGATATAACTGAGGTGGATGGAATTTAATTTCTGGTGCTCACAGCATTGAAAAATTACATTAAAAGAAATTAACGGAAACCTGCAAAGTCCCTGTTAATTGTAATAATCGACAGGCCTTGCTGTCAACACTTAGACTTAATTAAAACTACTTTCTACATAACACACGGTCCCTTTGGAAACTGTCAAAAGGGAAAAGTCAACAAACAAAGATCCTTTTAATTCCAGACACTGCACAGACTAAAACACAACTATGTTTATCACCAGTAAAAACTAAAGGTAGGTGCGAAACTTTTATTTTGGATATAACCCTCAAAATTTGCAGAAAAGGTAATCATTATTAAGAGTCAATGCCATGACAGCATGTAGATACAGTAGCATGCCTCGATGTCTTCTATCAATGGTTTGACCAGGGACTCCTGCAGTATTCTCTCAGCTTACTGGAGGTCCATTTCTAAATGTATGCCTTCTCCATCTGAACACAGTTTAGTAGACACAATTGATTAACACTCTAATTTACTCAGAGTTGATCATTATGCTCCCAGTTCCTGTCAATTCTCAGCAAATTTGCAGTTCGATCGTAGATCAACTTCGGAACTGAACCTGAGAACAATTACATTTTGGATTTGGTCCAATAAACATTAATGTCTTCAAACCTGTTTGTGCACTTTTGGTTTCACATTATTCGGGCTGACCCACTGTTTGAAGCTTCTACCGTTGTCATGGTAATCAACGGCCAAATCTGTATCCGAATGCTTCGGGCTGCACAGTGAAAGGGGCAAACGTCTGAGTAAGAGATGGAGCTCATCTATGGCGTTGAACTGGTCTCAAAAACAGGCATGTACGTGTGATTCACACACACAGAACAGTATCTGCGAGCAGAAACCAAACTCGCAAGGGAGCATTTCTGCTCTGCATGCACAAGCACGAGCTCGACCATCCCAACTTTTGAGACTTTGGAGGCAGGGAAGGAAGAGACAGCGGCCAATGTAATCTCTGCACTCCTGTCCTCATCTCTCATTAGCCTCATAATTGTGCTACACTAAAAGCAAAGTAAAATATTGTAAGCTAGTAGTGACCACAAGTTTAAGGAATGCATGCACACACCGCCCCCGCTAACAAGGCTTCGAAGACTTGTGGCAAACTCTCCAAGCCCCAAAAATTGCTTTTGGGACAACATGACACATCATAATTAGAAAGTAACAGATCATTATTTCATTGCTCATCAAAATCCAAACCACAAATCCTTTTGTCCAGATATCCTTCTTATGTTTCTTTCATTTTTATGATCATTTTGAACAAATACTTCTCCAACAAATCCCCCCCAACTGTGATTCCTAGGTCTGTGAAGCTCATAGTATCTTAATTTAATAAGTCACTTCCATTTGGCTTAACATCTCAAAAAAGAGTCCTTTACCTTTGCGGTGCTTAATATACCAACAGCTTTATCAAATGCCATTCGCCTTGGTCTAATTATAAAAGAACTGGTGCTACTGTAAAGACCTGTTTTGTATTGGCCTCACAAGTTTTGTGCAATTAATGTCACCACTTAACTGGATGCACAATGAGGTGAAAGCTAATGCTTATTGTTTTTTTTCCCCAGCACTTTATTAGTTTTCCATTCGACCATGAGAGTAGGCTGCACAGGTAATTTAAAGTACTCTGAAGAGTACTAAAGGTACAGAAATGAAAGCGGGTTACTCCCATGCTACTGACATTGTGTTCATGTAGTAGCATCAGATGTGTGCAGTTTCTTAGAAAGCACAATATTTACTAAATGAATCACTGATGTTATCACACCTTAATGCCACTAATGATCCTGCAGCTTACTGGATCCAAACGCGGCGCATGAATTACGTTCAGGAGAGTAACACGGTGATGTGAGTGTAAGATTCCACTAATTCTGTCGAAATAAATGAATTTCACATTTTTGTAAACACACATCTGTTCAAAGATACACAGAAATACATCATGGACTTATCCAAATAGAGAGGGTTGCCAATCAACGTCTGGCACACATGGAAAATGTGCGTTATAGTAGATGGCGAAGAAGTAGATGAAGAACAAAGAGAACAAAAACAGTACATTAAACCTTGACTGTGTCTAGACGGAGCTGAGCCTGATTTCAGCTGAGTCACGGCACCAGAATTTGTCTCAAATGTGTCTCAAGTGACCACTTGTGTTTGAATTTCTCTTTCCTGTCCAATATGCAAATAACCATGTAAATCACTCCCATTTCTGTAGGCCGGAGAGAAATGACTGCAGATGAGGTCTGTATTCACAGCACACAGCACATCATATTGGATATGAACGTCCACTTGTCATCCGATCCCCTAATACAATCTTTTCTTCAAAGTACGACCACTCTAAAGGACTTATGGATCAGTACGCTGCCTGGTTTGAAATCCCCCGTCTTTGAAAGGGTCATAAATGGCCACTGCCTTGCTTTAAAGAAGCAGCCCGAGTGAAAGAACTCGCCTCCGAAAAGACTGTGAGAAAGTGCTGTCATACTGCTGGATACCAATTACAATCCCCTCGCAGCGGGGGGTCCTGATATTTCCTCATTTTATGTAACTCGTGGATGCTCAGGATAAGGAAGTGCACTGCGAGGATCACAGCGTTAGCGAGGTCTCCCAATCACCTGCAGTATCACCACTGTCGCCAGCAGGAGCTACTGCCTCGGGAGAGAACTTGTCATTTTCTTTAACCTTTTATATTCTTATATACTGTCTTCCTGAGACACTTGGCAGTTCAGTGTATACCTCATCATATAGTATCTAGCTGTTGAGTTCGCAATGAAACCTGCAAGTGAATAGCATTTTTTCTGTTGTCCATCAAGTCACATGGTTTGAACTAAGATGCAGGAAATGGCACAATATTAGAGATGTAATGGCACATGCATTCCTCATAAACATGCTAACGGCTATTAAACAACAAAACACAAAAAAGAAGACACCATGACTAAATGGCGAGTTCAAATCAGCTATGTGGGAATAAATCGATTTTTTCCATTGAACTGCTACCAGCAACGGGGAGCAAGTGGTGGATTGGACAAGGATGGCGGTCGGCATTGTTCGTCAGTTGTAAGTGGAAACATGTCAAACATGAAGCCTGTGAATATTCTCATTCATCCAGGTCATAGTTATCTCAAGGAAATTGAATCGAATGCAACTGGATTTGGTTTTTGTCTTGAAGACGTTTCACCTCTCTAGTCGGGACTAGGACTAGGACTCGTCCCAGCCTAGTCAAGCGAGCAGGAACTGATGAAGCCTCTTGGATGAGAGGTGAAACGTCTTCAAGACAAAAACCAAATCCAGTTGCATTCGATTCAATTTCCTTGAGATGTCAAACATGCTAACACATATAAGCTATAGAAATATAACCTATGCAAGTAGTTTACCGTTCAATGCAATACAGGCCGTACCAACTACACTCGGTGGAGAACAAACCCTAACCATTCATAGCATCAAAAAGTCACATAAACTAGACTAATTAGGTTTCCTCACGACAAAAATTATACAGATCTATTGCTGGCTGGGCTTTGAATTAGCTTAAGAAGATATGAACCGTGTGCTAACCCGATGCACAACAAGCAGCAAGCGCAACTGTGCTGTTAGAGACAATAAAACCAGCGGCTGCTCAATATCAACAGTAAAAAATCAGCACACACAGCAAAGCCGGGCGAAGGGTTCCTGCATGGTAATGATCTTACTCTAAGTGCCTAACTGAGTCATCTCCGCAAGCCCCGCTTTGACAACCACACACCTCCCACATCTCCCATCTCAGCAGCCTCTGGGTGGGGCTAATCACTCCGTAGCTTCATCATCGCCTGGATGACAGCACTGGCTGTAAAGATGCGATGTCTGGAAGGCGTGGCTGCTGCAGTGGCCCGCTGTAAACACACAGAGCTCGTTCTCCAGAGATGAGAACGGAGCGTCACAAAATCATATTACAAAGAAAAAAAAAAAATCTCTTTCATAGTGAAATTCTTTATGCCGTCCTTCTTAGCGCTACAGTGTAGACAGGAATCCTGAGAGGATTTTCCCAGGGCGCTGAGAGTTGGTGTATGCTGATTTGCCCCTAACTGATTATGACATGAAATGGCTGACGGGTAGCTCGGCACTGCCGCGTTGACCTGCACAATCCCCGTCCTCTGCCTCCGAGGCACCGGAGGTCTGCACTCTGCCGATCCCAGCGGCTGAACATTAGACAGTGCTGAGGCTTGTAAAAACCCTTTCTGCACGAACATCGGCGCAATTTATTTATTATTTTCCGTTGATCTACTATCGGCCTTTAATGCAGCTTTTATTCCCCGGTGAAAGCATCGTGTTGCACGCTACGAAAAAAAACAACTAAAACAGAATCAAAGATATGTGTTGTGTCGGGGTTTTTTTCCTGTCATCTTGATTGTTGATGCATAAGAGGGAAATGCCCTTTCATCTATCAGGGCAGGGCACTGCATCCTCCTATATATAAATTTAATTCTCCAAGTAAATTAGGATTGATCACCACAGCTCCAGGCCACAATCAGCATCCGTGATCTAATCAGGGCCCGGCCCTAGACAGAAAAGGATACTTCCATAAATAAAAACCATATGAGAGCCAGCAAGTGCCCATAACACTGGGGGGAAATTTGATTACTATCTCCCTCTCTACAGGTGTGCTTTTAGCCTCCTACCTTCAAAAGACTGCCAGTCTGATATAACGCCACACTATGTGCATCCTCCACTCACCGTTGTTTTTCCTGCACTAAGGGGTTTTACATCATACTTGCATCAGCGGATGTGAGCGCCGCACGCCGGAGTCACTGGCGATGCCCGTGGAAGCCTGGCTGAGGACGGTCCCAGGGAGACAGGATCTGTCAGGAGCTGCTCGCCCAGCGACACCCAGGGTAATAAATTACCCAGAATTAACACGTCATCCTGTGCTCCACACAGCAGCCGCACTCCACTCGCGCCATGCGGCTTAATGGATCTATTAACCAAATGGATGCAGGGGTAAACTGCTTTCAGAGCTGAAATACTCGTTTGGTGGGTGCTAACAACATAGGCTGAGAGAAAGCTGCTCCTCCATCTGATAAGTTATTGGGACGACTCCTCCTCCTACTACTATTTCTTTTTTAGGATAGATGCATTTTTAACACATCATGTATGCTGGAGTAGTAATGTCATTCAGCATCTCAGACAGAAAATCCGTGCAAACAGAAAATACTACGGAACGACAGCACGCTCAGACGCCACCAGCGGCGCTCCCCGTGTCACCTGTTTGGGAATTCCTCTGAGATGCGCCTCTACGGCCATTAAAAGCACACTCTCCCGTTGATGCCTGTCACTGATAGCGAGGGGATATTTAGTGGAGGATTCAAAATGCCAGTCGCGCAGCCTGTATCTTCTCGGCATCTCTGGCGCCCAACCGGTTGACAGCGTGGCACACAGCACCAGGCAATTTTTGACCAGCGCTCACTCATCACAAAAGGCAAATACAGATAAGAGAGAGGCTCATGAATTCTCTCCATTCTTTCGGCGCTAGCTGAGATGTGATAGACACCCTTCCGGTTGACATTCACCCTTTGCAAAAATGAATAAAATAAAGGCTGTATAGCATGTAAGACTACATCAGGTTGACAATGCTGATTTTCTCTTAGGCTAAAATGGGTTTGGACTACACAACCAATAATAACCTTCAACTCTATCTCCCTGCTATTACAATAGCAGCAACATTTCTTCCCCCAAGCTTCATCGCTCTCTGCATATTTTTTCCTGAATAAAGAAGAAACTAGACCTCTGGAGCCACTATGAAATTTTTATAAGTAAGAAAGCATGAAACCTGAAAAGCACACAACTGTGAAATCTGAATGATGAAGCCTCGCTGAAAAGTTGTGCATAATGTTGGTGCATTGCAAAAATTCTCATTTAAGACATCGGTTCATGTACAAAATGAGGGAGATCGGTCGCCATGGCTGCTGTTACATTATGCTTTAGTGTCTTCAACCAACATCTATCTTATATTTTCATAAAAGTTAGTATTTCAGTTGTACTAAGTTTTGTGACCCTGAGGAAAAGCAGCGCCAGCAGTTATACCACTTTGGGAACGCTAGAGGGAAGGAAGTTGTCTGTTTTCACTTTAAGTAACACATAGTTTGTCCCAATTATCTACTCATGGCTTTTTCTTTGGTCCAGCCTGTCCTCTGGCTCAACTGAGTGAAAATACGGTGGGAAAGTGTGTCCGTCGCCGTAAATCCCACTGAATCAACATAGAAACACAAGCCATGTCAGCTCCTCCTCTGTTTTTTTCAGGATGTATGACATTACATTCATCAAAAGATAGAAGCATTCCTGTGGGCACGTCTCTTAAAATGCTGCAATCCTTGACCTCGCTCGTAAGGAACCCAGCCATTAATGAAAGAAGACTGCCACTCAAGACCACATCCAATTTGTGAGGAGTTAAGTGGGAAGAATGTACCATTAAAATTGACTTGTTTGAAAGTGTAATAACTGGAGGCTTAATGCAGCCGCCGAGACCAAGTCTCCAGCCGTGATTCGAAACAAAAATACAGTTCACATTAAAAAAAAAGAATAAAAAAAGGATCGATCATCAAATCCGCAATACTGTCTGGTCTGTTTCAAATAACAGTTTGTAGAAAAAAACAACTGAAGCATGATTAAATGACAAATATCAATTAAATATATAAAATAAACAATGACTTTTCCATAAAATACAAATTATAAATGTGTTCTAAATTATGTTTTGCATTGAAACAGTAAGAAACATTGTTAAAATCAAATCCAAACCAATCTTATTTGATTCATGTAAATCAACTCTCAGGGTTTTGGAAAAGTTAACACAACCTGAAAAATGAAAAAAGATCATGTCTGCTTCAAAAAAAAAATGCCAATGACGGAGAGGAAAGATGCTAATTAAGTCAAAATCTACCAAGATTCTTACCAGTTTAACATATTTATTCTAACTGTTCTCAGAAAGCTTTCTCTTAGCGCACCGACCATGAATAAAATGTTCCTTTACGACTAAAGAAAGCGTCGAGCATCGAGGTCCAAAAAGAGGAGACCCGCTCTCGTGCGCTCATTGTCTCCTGCTGAAGTGGGGTCATAAAGACCACATTGAGTCATGAGCACGAAGCCTCGCCGAAAAACACCCACTCTTAACCCGGCATACCACGCAGCATCTCTCCAGCACAAAGACGCGCTTTATCCCCCCCGTGCACTTAAAGGTGCTCTCTCCTGAAACCTCTCATGAGGTGGACTTGCTTAAAGTTTAATGGGGGGGGGGGAGCACAGAGCAGGAGACCCCGGTAAGAAAAAACCTAAACTGGAGCCATCGCTCTGGATCTGACACAGCGCGTTAGGGCATACATTACAACGTGAGACGGAGAGATCTGGAGGCGAAGGAAGAAGTGAATAAAAATACTGAACAAATAACACTTAATTGAGGTCAGTGTGATTGAACGCTGCGAGGCTAGGATGGCTTTAACATAGGTTCCAGATGGCAGGCTGTTATTTCACTGTGCCCTGCTAATACTGCAGGATTCGATGCTGGTAACCTGAGTGTCCCTCGGGCCCCCCCGGCTCCTCCACTGCACTGAAATCAGGGCCAAAGCTCCCTCCGCCGCTACTCTGCAGGTTTACTCAACTTCGAAAAGGGGGAGTGTTTGGGTTTGGTAGTGGAGGAGGGGTGTGTGTGTGTGTGTGTGTGTGTGTAGGTGGGGGTTGTGCAGCCGTGCTGGAACAAAGCATGTTAACACCGTCTCTGTGTTTAACAAGTTTGGAAACAAGCGGGGGTTTCCTTCAAATCCTCGTCGGAGGCCGTTTCACCTCTCCTCAACAGCAGGAGAGAATCCCGGAGTTTTTAAGCTTCCCCCGCGCCGCTTCGCGTTAAACCGACTGAAACTCACTCTCGTTCTGTCATCTCGCTGTCTTAAGATATGGTTCGCGTCGATATCTCTCGTTAGTAATTCCTCGGAAAATTAGGGAGAAACACGCAGATCGATGATCCGTCTTTGAAAACATCTTCAAAGCCATTACATTCGTGCAGTGTTCTCAGTGTTGTGTAAAAAAAAAAGTACACTTGAGAGTCGAAACCACGCTGAGAATTCCAGTAACATTAGTTTTGGGTCTTCTCCAAGTACGGGCTTGTTCTTTGCCTCCTTCTGTTGTCTCCTTAGAAATAAACCAACCATCTAAATAAGGCTCTCGCTTGCATTTACAATTAAACTATTCCTTCTCGTGAAAAGATGCAGGCGAAGGCTCAAGCCCCGTGAAACTGGAGGAACGCTCGCGCACAAACATTTTATTACTTAAGACTACAGGCAGAAATAGAAACAATTATATCGAGATGGAGATAACTCCTGGTGCTGCATCCATTTAGCATAACAGGGATAAAAGAAAAAGAGTGGCAAGACAAACTTACCTACACTATGTATTTGTATGAATTTAGTCTATAGCCACTTTCACACAAGTCTAGTAGTCTACTATGCTCCAAAATCAGGCAATTACGAGTCCGCCCTCCGACCTCTGTTTTCATGAATACATGCTGAATAATTTTACAGGCCGACAGATTTCGGGTATGTTTGGATCAAATCTATGAACAAAAGCAATGAGATGCAACAGCTTTCTCAATAATAGTGAGGTGTTCGTCAAAGGAATGTGGATTTTTATTTTTCAAAGGATGGATGTTTGGACTGAGGGCGCTTTCAGAACGGCGTGCAGATAAATATTTATAACGACGCAGCAGAGCTAAACCTTTTCTGGATCGTCAACAACAATGACCACCACGAAACACATAGCATAGATCATCTCTGTGACCTTAGTTAAGTTGAATAATGTTAATAATAGTTAATTTGGCCGGGTCATTTGCTCTTTGGCCATCAATACAGTCCAGACTGACCTGTCATCATCCAGTGATTTAAATGACGTCTAAATGAATGTACACCACAACACAAGTACTCAAGAGTTAAGACAAATATGTAGTCAAAAAGGCATCAATAAATAAAGTGTGACATTAACATAAATCAGAGTGGAATGGAAAATGGAAAATCAAGATTCAGGAAAATCTAAGTCCTCAATAATGGAGCAGATGCATCGCTCTAATTCTTACGTAGACTCTATGTGCTGTGCAAACAGCACGTGTTTGCTTATAGATTTTTACATTTTCCGAACATCTTTGCATACAAAACGATCCACTGCCTCCTTTCTGCACTTAATATAACCAGATTTCTTATTTAGATCCATAAACTGCTTTTGTTGATTTTATAATGTAGAATATTTCACTATTAAGAAAAAGATGAGCCATCTCTGTGAGATGATTGATTTGATTTTATAAGCAAGAGATTTTATAGGCTCCTGCTTATTAAAGCGACGTCTTTTACAAGCAGGAGCTCCTCTGAGAACAGATCAGATCAAGAAAAAACAGGCCACCCAAAATTGATCATTTCTGTCCTTTTGTTTCATTCTCACATTTTATTCATTTTTGTTTAGTTTTAATCTTTTCGGTGTGGTCAGTTGGGCAGCAGCGTGCGCCACACTGGACTTCTGGACTGTAAAACAAATCAAAAAACTCGGACAGTGCAGCGTCTTCATATGCTTCTTATTGCACTTGAGCTGCTAGCTGAACATTTGAAATCAACTCGGTGATATGTCCGAGACATCTTATGACTATTAATAGAAGAAATGATTCAGTAGAAATCTTTCTTGGTCTCTGATGACAGTAAATGAAGAGTCTTTGGGTTTCGTAACTCTCGGTTGGTTATAAAAAAGAGGCGGTTTAAAGGCATCACTTTGGCCTCTGGGAAATTGTGATGTGCAATTTTCTTTTCTTTTCTTTTTATACTTAGACTAAACGGTAATTGATTAATCGTGGAAACAGTTGGCTGATTAAGTGACAATAAAACAGAAAAACAAACTAATTAGTAGTTGCAGCCCTGACATGTACATCACTTCTTTGTTCAAAAGTAAGAAAAAAGATTGGTCATGCATTATACTGAAAAACTGACATAGACAACAATCGCTCTCAACGCACAGAGCAACAAAGAGTCCTTGACCCGACGGCAACAAATACAAATAAATAAGTAAAACAGGAGTAATGAGCTTCCCGGCTGACAGCGATAAATAATCCCTGCCACGGGTCAAGCTGTGTACCGCAGCACAGCAGTTTCCTTTACAGTGATATTCTTCAAACTCAGCACAAGAGCAGCCTTCGCAGTCATGATCTAAATCACATAAGCTCTTTCTTTTCAGTGTTTCTGCTCGTGTTCAGGCACATGCAAAGGCACTTCTGGCACACGCGGAGCTCCATCTACAGCTATGAAGGAGCTGGCCTGAATATTAAAAGCCTGGCAGAGAATACCGGCAACTTATGGCGTTGAGTCATAACCAGCGATATACAGCCCGGACAGAACTTCCATCCGGTGTTAGCCGAGGCTTTTCATGCCATCTCCTGTCTCACACTGTTCTCGTTTGCACATTTTACCCACATAGATTCCAGCACCAAACTCTTCAGCACAGTATCTGCAGTCGATGACATGCCTCTATTAGAAATGTTTATCTTACCACCATCTGGACTTTAATGAATCTGGAAGGATGCCACATATTTGTTCTTTAATACACTGTACTTCAGTTATTGCAATAGAGAAAGTGACTCCAAAAAAATCAATAACTCAACCCTAACAATTATTATATTGATTCAAAGAGAACTGGCAAATTAAAATACAATACTCATATCTGCCAGAATCAGGTCAGAGTGAGACATTTGAATAAAAGTACAGGGTGATATCATGCATTAAACGCATCATATGTTTTTTTTTAGACCTACTTTACATTTAAAGTGAAAAATCTACAAGTGAAATAGCGGAATAATTCGTAATATGTGTAACATGTCACCGCAAAATGATTACTGTGACACTTTTTTGCCACGACAATTATTTGCATAAATCAGAGCCATCGCTATTGATTACCGTCACCATTCGGATGTAAACCCAGAGAGTACTTTTTTCCCGGGGATGGCGAATTTGCCACGCTATCGGCCCAGCTGGCCCGCGCACAACAACTAATAAGTTCCATGTTTGCTTCTAATTACTGTACAATCCGAAACGGGGCCAGGAAAATCTGGAAGAATGCAAAATCCCTTTTTTTAAAACGAGCCCAGAAAAAGCAAGAAGAGCTTTTCCACCAAGTTGTTCATTTTTACACGACACCGCGGCGAACAATGAGAAGCCGAGCAATAGAGACATGAAGCAGCGAGTGGGTGGCACAGTGGGCAGGAGGCAGAGACAGAGATGTGCCAGAGCGCTTTCTCCTCCTGATTAAAACAGTTCGTTTTTTTCTATACTCTGAAATTAAGGGACAGAAATTAGAAAACTCTCAGCTGATTTACTTTCCTAACCTTAGGCGGATCCTAAACAGATCATTCGGTCGTTTCAGTCGTTACAGTTTCAACCTGCAACGTGACAACGCGCTTTTCAAATCGGCTTCTATTGGACGTGTCTCTATTCTGCCAGAGAAAAACCCTACAACCTACAAGAGCAGCCGAATGTGGAGTCACTTTAAAATTACATTCAATATAAAAGTGATGCAACATGGGAGTCAACTGAGATCAAGAGGCATTCATCACTCCGTCTCCACTGTGTTAGACCTGAGCATATGAAAGCCTGGTATTGAAGCATTAAATCAGCAGGTGAGACAGCAAGATTACAAAAAAAACGAACGCAGATATAAGCCGCACTGATTGATTTTGGTAGGATTTTGTAGGACTAAAAGGCAGTGAGATGAAACTGGAAACATTCATACGTGTAAATCCATGTGCCATCAATAGACAGTTTTCCATTGGTTCATTGAAGACTTGGTTGCACATATTTGTTGGCTGGTTTACTCCCCGAATAAAGTTTTTCATTTAAATAGAAGCTCGGGCAAAGAAAACTTCCTAAAGATGTCAGTTTGGGATTAACTACATCCACAAGATCTTGAAAAGGTGATTACAGTACGTTCATTTGATGCTCTCCACATTGATTTCACAACTTTTGGCTTAGAAACCACTTGGTTGCTGCACCTAAGCCTTATTATGGTAGATAAAAAACCTGGACCGTACACGGCTCACTCATATCTAGCGGTCTCCTGGTAGTCCATCTCTTTTTTTACCAGAGTAAAAGTGGGCTGGATCCTCTTCTATTTTGCAGTGCCACTCAATGATTCAGGCTGATATGTTGCATGTATGTTCTGCATACGCAGTTTGTCCGGCTTTAAAACAGAGGCTCTCGAACTGGAAAAGGCTACGAGGGCACTCGGGAGAGTCAGTGGTTCTGAAGTGCATCGGGCATCTCCGTGATCTACACTGTGGTGCGTGCACGCTGTTGCAACCCCCATTACTTATTCAGCAGTGCACATGTACTACATATCAAATAAAATACTTGAACATGCAAGCAGGATATCTGGAAAATGCAAGCTGGCTGTGAAATTAAGAATATGCTCTCTGATCCCAGAATACATTGCATTATTGAGCAAAAGGTCACGCGCCCGTGCAGAGGACCATCAAACGGTTTCTCCCCCTCAGTAACTTCTTTCAGCGGCGACGCTCGGCTTACTCGTGTTTTCTGCCCAAAGGTCACTCAGTTAATCAAAACATAAAAAAAAATACCGTATGCATGATTTTAGGAATTTTGAAAAACACTTCTAAAAAAAAGTAAACGATGCCAGATTCGATGTGAGATACCCAGGAGCTGCTGTCGGCTAATGCTAATCATTCCATTAATAAATAAATGTTCGAGGGCTCTAAACTGCTGCTCCACGCTCGACACATCAAGGCTGGTGAAATCATTCGGGCGCTTTCTCCATCCTCAGCTATAGCTTTTAGTAGGATTCAGCTTGATATTTAAAGGATATTCTCGCCCTGATTCTTGTATTACGGGCATTTGTGGGTTGAAGTGTTGGAATCCTGACCCCACCTGTCATTATAGGTGGTTGTGGTCTGTCCTATCGATGATAACCACCAGCTGAACTGTAGCATCGCACTATAATGCAGTCTGAAGAGTTCTACTGTGCAGCGGAGGTCCTGACAGGTCCGAGTGAACCCCTGCTACAGAACCAAGGAAAGCGTCTGGCCTCTAACAAAAGAGCTCGAACTGAAGAAAAATTATGCCAGCCCTCTGAGCTTATCCAGATTCAATATTGAGACAAAAAAAGAAACACTGATTGTCAGTAACAGTGTCTTTATTCAATTCTGCCAAATAAAAAAACGCTGGTTGAGACCCACAGGCCGGTGTGAACTGCCTCCTGCTCCGGCTCTGTCATGTCTTCGTCAAGACCGAGGTACAAATCAGACAGAAACAGTTTATAAGCTGCCCTTTCTATGTTTCTCCCGCTCTCGCTCTCCATCGCCTATTTTTACTCCGCTGCACGAAGACACACAGACGCAGACCAGCACACACAGAGGCGATGCGACGTGCAAACACTGCACCGAGACTCTTGTTGTGAACAGCTGGTTTTATTTCAGAATAAGCCACTGTGCTGTTTAAACAGATCAGGCCTGGTGCATTTCTAACCAGAAACCGAACATTTGACTTTTAATACAGGACACGAGATTGACTGTGTTTTCACATAACAATCAAGTTTTATCTGGGTAACTTTTTCAGTTGGTGGCCAAAAGCTATTTGACAAGAAAACCATCAAAAAAACGAATTAACACGTTCTAACAAATGGCGGACAATATGACATTGTATTATTTTATTTTTTTCCAGCATATTTGCAGAGAAATATTAGAGCAAAAAGTAGCAAATAGCACATTTTAGGATTTCAACAGAGCAGAATGCAATGCAACGAATGCTTAGTGCATTTTGCGTGAAGGGTGAGTCTCTCACTGGTGGCTGTGCTGCTATTGCTCACTCTGCATGCACGACCCACATCACAACTTGGCAGCTGAGGGTTGAAAAGTGGCTGGTGATATGCAACTGTAATGTTGTTTTTCCACTGGCATGATATTGTAAGCTTCGGCTGAAATTAACTTCAATTTGCGCTCCATCCTCCCAGCAGGGGGTGACCACACTGACGCACAGCACAACAGTCCTGCTCGGGAGAAGAGCCAAGCCACGATGGATCCCTGCCATCAACCAAACTCTGTGAACGTCACGGAGAACTTGGCACGACATATTAGGTTACAGCATGTGTGGTCATGTGAGTCAGTATATTTAGATTTCAGTAGTTTTGGGGGGGTTTGTTTTGCTCCAACGTAACGTGGGAGTCGCTATTCTTTGGAGTTTTTGTTTTACTCCTACAATTCCAGTTTTTACTTTTTGTCTAACAGCTAGCAGCATCTCTATTTTTCTGAGTTGCCCCCCTGATATTTGAGCTATTGTCTTTAGTAAATGTGAACGCTTAAATATAAAAGCCCTCCAACAGACAATCACGAAAACAAGCTTATAATGTGAAGCTCTGGAGTTAGAGAGTATGGACTCCTTATTTGGTAGAAACATCCACAGTGTATTAGCACTTTGGTGCCGGTGTTGAATACAATCAGAACAAGGAATGAATGGAAACAATAGCAGCGGTCACAGGAAGAAGCGCAGGGACTAATTGTAGTTTGGGAAAACCTAATCGGCATCGCATCACCAAAGTAAGCAGTCCCCTGCTTCTGTTGTGGGAGACAATGGCAGTTCTTTGTCGGCACTGCGATCACGGCTGCTTATTGCCTGACACAGTACCGGACACCAGCCTGATGAATATCTGCCATTAGAGGGATCCAGGAGATTTTTTAGATGGGAGAGAGGGTAGAAAATGGGTTTCACATTCAACGTGGCCATATTTTCCCTTATTAGCTGCTTTGCTTTGCACATAAATGGGGTCTGTGTCCTACCAGGGATTGCCAGACATTCTCTCTAAATACTATTTACCTCCCATCTTGACTTCGTACAGAGAATGGTAGCTAATATCTGAGGACTGAACACTGTGTAACATGTTGCTATAATTAACATACAAGCCTTTCTTTTCAATATAAAAGCCAGGACTGGCATAGTTACATGGACCATTAGGAATTGTTCTCCCATTTCTATTAAGGTGCCATAATGCACTGTATGTACTCCTGCATAGCACATTTTAAATTGCTTGTCTAGACAGCTTGTCAACGTAAATACTATATTCCCTGAGCTGTTGAGTATCACAACTCGACCTGCTGTGTATTTAGCTGTCATGATTCACGGAGGTTTCTCACCTCCCACAAAAGGAACGCAAATAGTTGGTCTGGTCAAACTGTACCACTCCTACCTCAATGATTATTTTTACAAATTGTACTACAGTATTTCAGTATGCTACATATCTGACAATGCATGCACTCATGAAGTAAGTCTTATTCTCCATAACCTATTCACAAAGAGCCCTGAAAGCAATGTTCTTATACATCCACGTCACATTAGAAAATGAATTTCTGAGCATGATGGAGCAAAAATAAGGGAGCTTAATGTGCTTTGTGGGTTTTAATGATATCAAAAATATATACATGTGTTAACCAATATCGATGCTCTTATCTGATTTCTTTGAACTGAAATGTAGCAACCTGATCTCAGGCCAGAGGGATTATGAGAAAAAAAACACTCCTCGACTCAAAAAGATTTTTGTCAACTAATTAACACCCTCATCTTGAATCTTAAATAGTCCGCTTAACATCAAAGCTGCTCAATTTTACACCTTACCACACAGGAATTATCTCCCCACTGGTGTGAAATGCCATTAATATAAATGCTTTGGGTACCATAAGCTAAGAGACCAAGGCTTTTGGATAACGGTTGCCATATTGAAGCAATGTCGGTAAAGGCAACTCTTTAATCACTGGACAAGGTTGACTAAATCATGTCTCCATGCAATTTATAGTGCTAACACTGGGGGAGTAACTAACCAGGCCATTACAGACCATTAAATACGACTTAATTTCATCAGGTAATATTAATGTATGAAGGGAACGGGAAAAGAAATGTAGAGAGAAAGTATGTATGTAAGATGACTCTGCAGAGAAATATCTTACAGTGTCCTGCAGTTTGGTTTGCATCCATTGTTTGGACAGGCATTCTATAAAAGTATATAATCAGTATATGCCACTTAATGTATCCTGTCAAGCCATCTCAGGGAAATGCAACGAAACCCAGGCATCCTGGAGGACTGCTTCTCTTGGTTAATTATAATGTATGCTACTACGACTGCCTCCTGAGTTAAATGAACCTACTGTACCTGTGACAGACACTGCAAACTGTTGCATCTAATGACACCTTTCTCACCGAAAAACAATACTAAGTGGGTCTGCAGTAGAAACGAATATAAACTGCCTTAGTTAATAATACCCCCATGCTCACTGTCAAAGGACTGATACATTTCAATATGCTGAAAGCTCCCCATCAATACAGCAATAACTTTAAAACAGGATAAATTATACATGCGCAGTAAGTAGCTCGTCTGCTTGTGTCTGTCACTTTCTGTTCCCCTAATAGCCTTAAATTGGTTCTCCGATGAGGAACCCTTAGACTCATCGCTGCATGTGAGCCAGGCTGCTGATTTTCCAGACGCGGCGAAGGCACAAAGCTCAGGTGAGCCGCCACCGACAACAACATTCGGAAGCAGCGCGGCATAATAAAAAAGGCCATCTCATCAAGATTCTTAACATGAGCTGGGAAACTGAAGTAAAGACGAAACAACCCATACAGTTCAAAAGGCCTCAAAAGTTGCATTTAGTATCTTTGATGCACTGTCCACTGGCACCCTAATGTCTGACCACTTTTTTCTATTCTTGGCGACAGAACTGTGCTTTTGAATCTGGCCCCAATGTGTCTCGCTCACTGACACCTTTGTTACCAAGATGTAACAGCAGCACTGGCGTCTAACGTGAGCCCCAACAGGAAATCTTCCTAATACTCATACCAGCTGCAACACAATCACTCTAGCTTTCATGGATGGTTTCCGAATGTGTTGTTCTCAGCTCTCAGAGAAACAGTATCTGCATGTACCACGGATCATCAAAGAAACACAAACAAGGCGAATGCCCTACATCTATTAGCATGCCAAGGCGCTGTGTTGCAGCTTAGTCTTAGTTGCATGCAACAAGTGCATCTTGGCAAAGCGACGTCAGCGGCAGCCAAAACCTTCCATCCCCGTCTTCATTGTTGGTTCCATTAGATCCAGGACTACATAACTGCAGCATAACTAACTGGTTTATGTGCAATTTTACATGAATCTAGAGCTGTTTCCATACAAAAATCCATTTTGACAACTGCTGTCAACAATTTATGTGTTTTGAATTTTGTTTGGCGGTGAATAAAAAAAAACATCGGAGGTACTATTTGCGGCATCACAATCTTGCAGGGGTTAGAGGTCAGCAGACGCCGCTTCCGCTTTCAGTGATGGCATTTCATATTTGAAAAATGAGGCCTGTCACTAAATGTCATCTTGCCGGCTCTTTGTCGTCTCATCACTCTTTTCACAACTTGTCACAGTGAAGCCCAATCTGTGACATGAGCAAACTGTTACCTTCCTTCCAGGCAGGCTAGTGGGCTTTATTAATATTTATAGAATAACAGCTTAAGGCCAGCCCCCTCGAGAGCTATCACTCCACTTTGCTGCCTAACACTTGCAAAAATATATTGACAACTCTATTTCAGCGCTCCCCTTCCCCCCCCGATACCTCCCTATGCAAATGTTCAGCAGGTCTGAAAAATATGAGCAAAAAGACTTTTGTTCCCATTTGATTTAATAACACAATTACGGAAGCGAAAGTTATTTTTTTAAAAACTTGGAAAGAAAATTTGAAAAGAACTGGGATTGAAAAATCTTGTTACTGAACACAGAGGCTCAATCATGACACCGTGTCATAGATGTCACCCTGGTGTCTGGTTGAATGAAAAAACAGGCCCTGTTGGCAGCGCTCTGATGTTTCTGAGTGCATCCAGCCAGTTGGAGCCAGTTTTCAGTCAGAGGTTTGGCCCAGGACCTTTTTACAGTACAGAAGAAATCTTTGCATGTCACTTGTCAAATATGAACACTTGTAAAGCTGTCCTTTGAGATGAAGGGACATACACATGGACACAATCAAAGGGATCCCCCCTTTGATTGTGTCCATATGAATGTCACTTCAGTTACTTCATGAGACGCTATCTGATTGCTTGGATCACTGAGACACAGAGAACACGGGCCGCAGAATTATTTCATCAGTCTTTCGCCCAAATAAACGTTTCCAGAGCCCTCCTCGCGGATACAAGTAGACCTTACTATCCCATGATGTTGTGGTTTTGCAAGTTTTCTTTCTGACTAAACGTCTAAGGTTTCAGGTAGCAGCAGACAGTAAACCCCCGGCGTGGGAGAAGGCGTATTTTCTTACCTGTAAGAGTAGCTCTTACTTTATCTAAAGACATGCATGAGCTGAATTCTTCAAGCTACATATCCAGATGACTTTAAAAAAAAAATCTGTGATCATCTTAACAGATTGAGGAAAAAGGGAAGAGGACTGACCAGATGTATCCCTTTAATCATGTCTAAATACATGTAGCATGTCCTGGGAAAATGTTCTATTACTTATTAACTTTCGCTACAGTTTTAGAAGCATACGAAATTACTTCCGTGCCATTTGGAAGACAAGGTACTAACAGATGCTGTCAGGAAGCTGGTGCCAACCAGCTCAGAAACAGCTCTGATCTGAAAATGTTTTAAATGTCTTCAGGGGCTTAATCAGAGAGGAGCATGATAAGCCTCTAAATGTCCTGCACCTTCCCTTTAATGTAGCCCTAATTTGTATCCTTTAAAAAAATGCCTCTGTCATAGCAATCACAGCTTAAACTCACAGCAACAAATTAGCATGAGATCTGACAGGAATTCTGCACTGAAGTCAAGCACTGTGAAGTTAAACCTCATAAATGGTCTGCAGTACTGCAGAGTGAAATTTCAGGAGGCCTCCCTCAGTCATGCCTACGATAAGCAAAACAGGAACATTTTCATAACATCTACTTTGACCTGCAGAAAGGCTCTTGTTCTCGAGAGCAATCCAGTATATTTGCAATGCAGAGAACCGAATACGTCCACGGTCATTAATGTGTTATGATTACATAAGAATTGCATGTTGTTTGCAACCACAGTCACAACCAATAAACGACCTACAAACTAAATGAGGGCAGCTAAAGTACAGGATACTACAAAGATTTAAATGACCAAGAAGATATATAAAAAAAGGCATTCAACACACAGTTTTGTTGATCAAATACAGCTAAGCCTATCGGCACAAACTACAAAAAAGTAATCAAGCAATTTAACAAAGCAGTGGATCAAACTTCATGCACCAGAAACTGTTAAGCATTAACCAGATATCAGCTATGTTCATCTCATGTTCATGTGACATGTTGACAGTAAACACAATACTGCTGGAAACCAGTGATGGACTGTAGGTACATCTACTATCTACTCTAATATCTTAAGTACAATTTTGAGGTACTTGTACTTTACTTGAGTTTTTCCATTTTCTGCTACTTTATACTACATTTTGGAATTAAATATTTACATTTACATATATTTGATAACTTTAGTTACTAGTTAGTTTGTTGATTACAACCTGCATCGGAGCCAAAGTACTGCATTTTTAATTTAATTCATTTTAGCCGCTATCTGATAAAATAAAGACAGTTTCTATCACATTATTACTTTAAGACTTTCACTCAGGCACTATTTGTATGGGTGACTTTCACTTTTTCCAAATTAATATTTTAACATAATGTCTCTCCTTTTATTCAGGTGTGACATTTGGGTTTATACAACACTGCTGAATACAAAGACATTAAACCCTCCGCTCACTGCTACGACGGGGAAAAATACCACATTCACAACTGAATACAAGTAGAAGATCAGCAGATATACATTTGTATAAGCTTCCACCACTCTTCTACTGTTTTAGATAAATATGCATGCAACTTGTAAATAATGAAAGGTCCTCGTTGGGCTGAAACATTACAGTCATGATTGCAGCGCTGCAGCCTTACTGTACAGGATACGTTGCTTTTCCCACTGTAAATCACTAGGGCTTAATTACCTGCAAATTAACTGCCGTTTCACTATCTTGCATAAGATTATCCTGGTCATGATGAAATGCCACCGGGGAGGCTGTTCTGATGGGAGGATTCGAAGATGCAGAAAATATGAGATGCCACTTTGTTAGTGTGATCGCTGCGAGGAACGAGATGCCTGTCATCCAGATTGCCCTCATAACGTGACCTTCAAGCGCTGTAAGGACGTCTTATTATTCCCGTCGCTTCTTTCAACTTCAACACGAGCTGAAGTTCAGTCATCAAATTACAAGCTTTTTTTTATCGGCTGTCCGCAGTCACAGCGGCCCTCACAACAGCGTGAGTGGGGCCATTTTCTGCAGTGCATTTAACTCTAGTGGTGTAAAGCACATTGACCCGACAGTTGGGCCGGCAGTCTGCGAGCAGTAGTTGGGAGCAGTTTGAAATGGTCAGCCTCAATTTCTCTCCATCAGCGGACAGTTTTTTAGCGCGTGATGGCCAATCAAACATAAAGGTCTGTAAGGCCAGCGACGTCAAATCTGCTCTATTAGAGCAAATTGTTTGATGACACTTGCTTTGACATTTAATTTTAAAAGCATTTTTTTTCTTTTTTTTTGGGACTTTTTTTCTGTGAACTTGATTTTCTGCCACCGGTCTCTATTTTATTCGCACATTTATCGACATTTTGTTTTGCTCGCTCGAGTTAAAAATCTGCCCAAACACTCATTCGTCACACCAGTGTGATTATGATCTGCTCGCCTTATCAGCGTTTGATTTATTTCTCGCACTTTACTTATGTGTGAATCTGCTCTACAGATGCTCTGTACAGATCGGACCAAGCATGCTGCGTAACGTAGGCTATATGGGATAATCACAGCATGTGTTTATGTGCATTTGTGCAGAATAGAAACTAATTTGGGGGTGAAAGCACACTGTGATGTGCTAAAGGCAGCAAATGACAAAGATACTGACTACACTGCTCCAATTTCTTTGATTATCACGTTTGACATCCTTTAATTAGGAATAGCCGAAATGTCCATCATGAAAGCCATCCGACTACAGCCTCATGTTCGGGGGACAAGCTCGGATGTGTTTAGCCGTAGCATTAAAATCTGAGAATATGGGGATTTGCTAAGAGAACAGTGTTGGCACCACTAAGTGCACCTGGTCCTGCGAAACGGCCTCATATTATTTGGCCGTTAACAACCGTGCGAGGCAACCATCAGATCTAACGACCCTCCTGAGATGGCTGCCCATCCCATTACTGGTCCAGAACCATGTTTAAAAGTGGAAATGAGAGTGGCATCGTTATCCCTCCTACCTCAGAAACTCCTCTAATGTATGACAAAGACTTAAAAACGAACAAACGGCCCACAGGACTTGTTTCGGGTCGCTCAGATGTAAAGCTCTTGCTGTACACCGTTTGTAGTTTTGCATCGCTTTTGAAAGTACCAGCTTCGTGAATTTCAAAGAGGAGTTGTTGTTTCTTTTTTAAGACCGTGGCGAAGGCACTTATCAAACTCTGGGGTAATTCTAAGGCTGCAGAGCAAATACATTGTTCAACTCATCTTCAGCTCCTTTAACCACTGATCAATTTTCATTTTCCCAGCTGCCCCTCTTGCCACTCACATCCAAAATGAAGGCCCATTTGTTGGATACAAAAAGGATACAAGTTAATACAATTATTGATATGCTTAGGTCAGGGCAATATATTGATATTATGTAATTATTGTGATACGAGACTATATCATTTCTAAATGTTGTATATCTTTACATTGTGAGTGTTTGTCTTTTCCTGGTTTAAAAGGCTGCATTTATGAACTTACCAGACTGTTTTACTGGCTCTAATACCTGCCTACACACAATTATATCCACATTACTGATGATTATCTATCAATAACCTGTGTTAACTTTCTGAAATTATCAATAGTCATCTCTACATTTGTGTTGCAATAACATATATTGAGGTACTTGGTCAGAAAATAACATATTTGATTGTTTTGTCACCCAGTCCAAGCATTTATGAAGTGCTTTTGAGCAAATTTTTTAAAAAAATGTAGATATATATTATTTATCTAAATATAGCCTCAAAATATCAATAGCCCCACATCAATACAAAATAAGCTAATCTCTTGTCCACCTTGTTTGCTAAAGATTTCATACATCTGAGGGAATGTCTTTTAGCCATTACTATTCACACCCTGTGATCATAATTCTGAGTATTCCTACAGGATGTTGTATCATGAATTGGTGATCTTTAAGCAGCACCAACCCAGAAAGGCAACAGACCAACATGCAGCCAGTGACGAGAGAGCAACAGCTGTAGCCAATAAAAGAGGGTTTTTTTTTCTTTCTCCTGATATTTTTCTTCGCCCTTAACAAACGAAATAAAGTGTTGTGAGAAAGATAAAATAAAATGCAGGTCTAGCAACTGGTATAAATAATAAATGTCCATCACCGTAAATGCGCTCCCACTTTCCCAGAGTGTACTCTGAGGATGTTTCTGCTCTGTGAAATATGCTAAAATGATCTCAAATTATATGTTCAGGAGAGCAGATTTTAAGGGAAAAAACTTGTGCAGGGGAAATGCTCTGCTGTGGCATCGAGGAGACAAGAATAAATCAAAGTGGGGTATGTAAGGATAATGAGTACCACACCTGCGGATCGTCATTAGCCACCGCAGCAAGGAGAGTCATCTTAAAAATTGCTACATACGTACTATGAAATGTCGGACACAAAGGGGAGTCTGTTGCTGTGTGCCCAGGAGGAGAAATACTACCCTGTGTCTGGGAGCTCAAGTGCATAATTTCAACCCCAACCTCACTCCTAAAGTACTTTGTTTGAGTGATTCTGACTTTCAGGGCACCAAACAGGTGTAAGATTCCAGTTCTTTGAAAAATGGATCTGATAGTTTCCGAGGAAAACACCGCAGTGCTCCGGGAAAATGGAGAACGTGGAGACAGATCTAACATATTCACCCAAATGGATAAAACGCCGTAACGCTGTTATAAAGGTGACTTGTCGTTCGTCAAAATGCGAAAGAATAAAGCACTGTCTTTTTTAAGGTTTCGAGAAGTTTCTTTGTTCTCTTTATATTTTTTACAAAATCTCTAAGTGAATAAACGTTTTCTTTTAACAGGGGATGTCTCCTTGTTTGATTAATGATATGTCCACCAATGGACAGAAGTCAGTGCAGTAGTTTTAGCATTTAGTTACATTCTCGTTAACTTAAACGAGCTCATTTTGGGGCTCACAACACCGAAGTGAAACTGACTTAAGATGTACAGTTTTTTTTAGTCGCCTGTCGCTTTAATCTTTTTAATCACCATCCAACAAAGGAGCCATGAAGCTTCCTGGAGACGCTAAAGCGCACGAAACACACATACCGCCTCAAACAAGACAACTGAGTTCTATTTTTAAACACAGGTCAGGTCGACAACTGCCACAAAGATATCTTCTACTTCAATTATCTGTTTGTCCAATTAGAACGACGCAGCACAGAAAGAGAGTTTTGTTCTAGTTTTGCAGGTATGAATCTGAGGTAAGAGGTAAGTGCTGTACTACGGAGAGAAAATTGGGGACTATTCACAAAGAGACTGGTGGCTTTTGCAACAATCAGTTGCTCACTTGGCGACACACCACATGCTCTTGATTTCTGCAGTGTGCCGAACCTATCACGCAAAGTCTGGAGCTGTCCTGTCAATATTTGGAAAAAATGAGTGTGTGTGTGTGTGTGTGTAAGCAAGGGAAGGGAGGGGGGGTTGCAGTGCCCAGCTTTCATGTCCAATAAAGTTGTGTAATTGTGACAGCTCCCCATTAGTTCTACGTGTGATAAATCACAAGATGACAGACTGCAGCTTCGACTAAACATAATGCTCCGGGCTGGAACGCTCACCTCTCCTTTTGTTGCACCGAATCCTGCTAAGTTGAGCAAGACACAGAGGAATCACTGACTGTGCAAATTAACAGGGAAAAGAACTGATGCATAATTTACATGTCGGTATCAAATATAGTAGTTTTAACTTCACTGACAGAGGTCGGTTTATATTGTAATGTTTGCTGCAGTGGAAAGCAGGTGAACGCTGCTCTGAGGATTATTGTTTAGTCTCATAGAAGTAGAGGTAATTTCTGCTGTCTACTGAGCCACAGCAGATCTGAGAGGACGCTCTCCTCCTCGCCATCCACGGTATCCATTTTCCTTCAAATACAACCATCCCCTCCCTAGATGGCCGTACAGTTCACACACAACAATTATGACTTGAAATACACAACATCCCCTCCGGAAAACTCCAGAGGGACGGAGGCATTTCATTGTTTCCTCTCTGTCATCGTTCCTGCCCCTGAACGCTGCCAACATTAGCTCAAACACAACAGTCGTTTATGGAACATAACAAGGTCCAACTGCAACTTGCATGTCATCTTTCTTTCGGCGAGCCGTCCTTTGGAGAATAAGCTGTGCGTTCGGGGTTCACAATGAAACGACAACAAAGGCGAAAAAAAAGACAAGCAACAGATTTTTCATTTTGGGATCACAAAGGGAGGGCTGTTTCCCCTCTTATCACGCACACTACTTGTGCTGAGGCAGCTTCTCAGAGCTCATCAGCACGACAAAGACAACTGGGAGAATGCAGCCTTGTTCTACAAAGGTTAACCTCTGCGGGACCTAACAACTTCAGACTTCTCATTTGATGCCTCCGCGAAACACTTGCCATGGAAGGATGGAGGGCCCCTGGATTCCTTTGGATTTAACCTCTAATATCTGGGGTCACGCATCGCGCTACGTCCAATGGAGGCACTTGAGAACTCTATTATATGCAAAAAAATCCCCCCCAACACACAGAGTAGTTCCTTAATGATCTCGATGTCTGCAGCACGCCCTGGGAACTAATACAGACTGAAAACACAGTATTTTAAAAAATTGAAGATGAAATTCCTCATCAATCTTTAAAACATTTACTTAGATCAAAATGGGGCAGTTGCACTTTTTTTGAATTAATAGAACTTATTGAGATTTTATTTTTTGACATGAAGGTGTTAAATTCTCTACAGTTAAAGATCAAGTCACCTAACAGTTACAATTTTGGGTTTTACTTGTAATTTACATGTTAATTATGGAGGAAAAATCTCAATTAGGGCTAATTTATAACAATAATCTATATCAGTGGGATGTAGCATGAGCCCAGAGTCTACTAGCTGCATGAGTACTACTGCATCACTACACTCAGAGGCGTGTGTGTGTGTGTGTGTGTGTGTGTGTGTGTGTGTTAGTCATACACGTAGCTCCCTCAGAGTGTGTGGAGCCGGTCTAAACTGTGCGTAGGGCCCCAACAATGACTCCCAGGGGTCCAACTTACGCTTTTTTTTTTTTAACTCCTCCGGTCTGAAATGTTTGTGAACTGCGGAACATTTAAATACAGAGTTTTCTCAATTCGCTTCGCCTAATTTAATTTTAAACGATTATGACCCCCATGTGATGATGCAGTTTTTTTTTCTTATTATTATTTAACAGGATGATAAACGTAGAAGGGGAAAAAAAAAGAAAATATAGTTCTTGTGAATTTTACTCCTGTGATTATTACTAAAACATCAGGTAAGCCTCACAAAGCCTCGCTCCGTTTAAAACAAGCCCACCCGACACAGTCCAGTGTTCTGGTAAGGACTCACCTGGATTAAAATTCAAATCCCATCCGTAACAAATCTACATTTCCTGTTTCTACAACCTTTTAAACACAGACAGCAGCACGTCTCGTATTCAGAGACACGGTGAGGTGAGGGGAAGGAAAGGTGAGCACACGTCTCCGGTGCTCGTACCGGAGGTGCACTTCCACCTACCTCTAAATTCACAAAGCAAGTCCCGAACCCGCTTCATCCGTTATTTATGTCCACATCTCGCATCACTCAGGACGCGCCGCAGCCATTCCCACCCCCGAGCCTGCCTCTCAGAGGCAGCCGCGGACTTTGTGATCCCTCAACCAGATATCAAATTCACACAGTGCGATGGTGTCGAGGCGGTTCACAAACCCTCCTCTCGGCTGCTTAAAGAGAAAGAGAAAAAACGGAGGGGCAGGTATCCTACCGTGCTGCACCGCCGTTAATCTGTCCCTGTCCGACGGACGCGGTGCGGCTCTACAGAAACACGGCACAAACAAAACGTCTGTAGAAATATCCGTCCGTCCGTAGTGAAAGTGATCGCGGAGCTGCTGCCTACATTAGTTCTCCGGGCTCGCTCCGCTGCTGCATCATGCTGCCGTCTTGTTTATTTCTGCAACACTGGCACAAAAAGATCTCACTAAAAAAATGAACCTTACCATGCTGAAGACACATCCAACGTAGCAGGCCTGTCCCGTTGACAATTCACCAAATACAGTCTCGGGTGTCCCCCCTCCAAAAAAAAGAAGCCCTTATGCGTCTACTTCGTCTTCTTCTCCGTCTTCTTCCCTCCCTTTCGCTTTGATAGTACCCCGAGCAGCCGAGTGTATTTCCACTGAGCACGACGCGGTACGGCAGGGGAAGGGAAGGGAAAAAATCCTCCTCCTCTCTCCTCTCCTCCTCCTTCTGCTCTACCAAGGTGCCGCTGCCGCCGCCGCCGCCGCTCACTGCGCTCTCAGAGACGCACACATGGACGCGGAGAGGCAGCCGTCCAACATGTCCATTAGCAGCCGCGCGCACACCTAATTGAACGTCGTGGAAAAAAAATCCCTTCGGGAGGAATATGTGAAATAGTCCCCGGACACGCAGCAGGAGAGATAAGGTGGCACGCCAGCCGCCGTGTGTGCGTGTGTGTGAGTGTGTGTGTGTGTGCTGGGGAATGACAAGCTGCGTGGTCCCTCACGATTTACAATTACGAGTTTGGAGCAGGGATGAGTGTGCGGCTGTGCGTGGTCGCCCCCTTCGGTACTACGCTATAGTCCCTCCAAATATCTGCCTGCTCGTCCTTTTCCTGTCCGTCTTTCCTCCTCGTAAAAAAAGAATCAGCCATTCAGCACGTTATATTGCGTTATATTCTCCTCTTATTTACGGAAGGCCTTTTCATTCAGGGAAATGTACAAACACACGGACTGACTGGAGACAGAGAAAACATTCAGTCTAACTAAAGGGGCTCTGAAACATTTCTCTGAGTCAGGCCTGCTGTGGTGAGTCTTCACTGACGTCCTCCATAAAGACCCAGCCTAGTGTGGCATAATTATTAATCATTATTAAGTCCTCATCAATTATGATTAAGACTTAGTGTTGCATATTGTTGTGTCTTGATGTTCACTGGGAAGTGTTGCTGATAACACTTCATAATAACCATCTTTTATAAATGGTACATTTAGATTTAAATTAACTTTATTTAATAGTTATTTGAATCTTAACACACAGTGGAATGCTTTTTAAACCATTTGTAAAGGTCCAAGATATCAGTTCCAACTTTATAACACCCATCATAATAATCATTTATTTATTAATCATTTAGTTAGATGCAACTTTATAATAAACAATTACCTAATTAATGGTTTATAAAGCATTTCATTGTTTGTTATCAGTTCAAATAACTATTAACTAAAGTTAATTGACTATAAATTTACCATCTATTCATGATGGTTAATGTAATGTGTTGTGAAATGACTCCCTGGAACCTGTTTTGTGAATGTGCGTCACCGTTTTAACTTATTACCGAGAATTTCCTTTGAGAGGCTACAAACAAGCTAAATGTATCCGTCAAATCTACCAAGTATGAATTAGAGCTGCAACTAATGATTATTTTAATTGATGATTATTAATGTGTCGTTTTATTTTCAATGAATCAATAGTTTGGTTTATGAAGAGTCATAAAATTTTAAAGAAATAATGTTGATCAGTGTTTAACAACGCCCAAGATGACGTCCTCAAATGCCAAACTTTTTCCACAACCCCAAAATATTCAGTTTACTGTCACAGAGTAATAAAAAACAGAAGATATTCACATATAAGAAGGTGGACTCAGAATTAATGAATTACTAAAAACCAATTAATCGATCATGAGAATAGTTGGCGATTAATTCAATAGTTGACAACAAACTGATTTTTCTTTGCAGCTCTAGTATGAATTGTGAGACAACAAATGGTGATTAAAAGATAAAAACTAATTAAAAAGTCCTAGTTTTGAAGGGATAACTGTGACACTGGATAATTATAATGATCAAGTCTTTCTTTTACTTTTCAAAGACATAATTACAGAGATTTGTACACGTGTGTTTTTTTTTCTACCTTTTTATTTTACCTTTCAGAGATGTAATATTCTAATTACACCTTGTTTTTATTAATAACTCGGTGTGAAGGGCAAACATATCACCAGCTGTGAGTGTTTGACTTGTTTGTGAATTCTTGATAAATATTTAAGAAGAAACAGCAGCATAAGCTTAATGTTAACTCAGATGTTGAAACTATTTTCTATTTAAACTGTAAGGTTTGAATGAATATGTTATAGGATTTAGATACTGACAGGCTCCCGTATGTCTTATTTAGTAGAAAATGTACCACTATGCAACTAAATATTCCAGCATTTGACACTATGTGTTTTCCACAACCTATGCTCGAACCTTTGACACGAGAGTTTGGAAGGTTAGCGCGGAAAACAACCATCTGTCTTGTTCCATCTGACATCGCTTTTTGTCCTGGCCAGGTTCTGATCCTAAATCCAATGGCACATACTTATCTCCAATTCCTGGTTTCTTCTTGTGGGTTAAAAAGACTGGTCAAGAGTTCCTGGCCCTGGAAGTGTGTTTGGTCACCCAAAGAACAAGAGAGGGGCCATGTGTGGCCTTTAATTCACTGCATTGTCAGCCAAAAGCTAATCTTGGCCGGGCTCAGAGTCTTACTGCTCACGGGGCTGTGAATGGATGAGTGAAAAGTTAAATATGCTTTCAAATGTAAAACTGAAGACTGGCGCGGCATTGTGGTCGTGTCATTGTGGGAATGGGAGATTTGCCGTTGACCCAGGCAACAGGAGGAGAAGGGGGCCAGTTTCAGTCTGAGAAGCTGCATTCAGGCTCGTGTTTGCAGGTGGTAGGCTTTAATTCACAGGGCATGCACCACTTGTCATGTAGTCCCACGTGTGAAAATTAAATTGATGCGAGTGACATCCCTTAGGACGCAGTGGTAGTCTACACTCAACCGTCAAACATAATTGGTTGCGCATCTAATAAATCCACATATGACAAACAAAGTTTTATAATGTGACCTGCATCGATGCACCAGTTGTGCCAACAACAAACTCTTACTGTCTGATCAAAACCTCTCAGGTAAGAATCTTTGTTTAAAACAGTCAAACAACTAAAATCTGCAGAAATATGAGTTTTGATGTTACGACACAGACGTCTATGTATTGCGTCGCACTGAAGTTAGCATGCAAACTCCTTCTTCGTCCAATAGTCTCATAACTAAGCAAAATGATTTTACAACATGTCAAGAAAAATCATTTTCCCACATCTGTTTTTCTTTGGTAACCAGAGAAATACAACCGCACACCCTGAGACAAAACTAAATTGCCTTGTTAGGTCCTCAGAAAACACACTTCAACAATCATCACCAACTCTGTTCTGGTAAAAATACATCTTATAATTCGCCACTATAAGTTGCTGTTCCATGCTGCTGACGCACACAGTCGGAGAGCATAATAGGGCATTTAGCAGCTAAAGAGCCAGATATTACCCTCAGTAGTTGACTGCGACCAAAAGCAGAGCTGAAACAGAGTAAATATGGAACCAGAAATGTGACTCCACATGAAAGGCGACGTCGCTGCTTACATCTGCTGGATGGATAAATAAACCACTGATTGCTAACAAGTTCGCCAAATCAAGTCAAAAGGTGATTACATGTCAGTTGTGTGTTCACAGTCGGTCCTGCTGCACCCGAGTGGCAAAAATAAATAAAAGTAAAGTAAAATAAGATGCAGTATTAATGATCTCTGTGGTGAAACTGGGCCGCTTCGGCAGCAGAAAGAACCACGAAAAAATAATATGAGTAAGAATCTAGAATTAAACGATCATTTGAACACTCACATTTAACAGACGCTGACAGACGTTAAGCAATACTGCAATTAGGAAGTATAAAATGTCTGCGATGGAAACTACAAAGCACTCAGAGAGCGCAAACCTCTGCCAACACCGAACATTAGCCCTGTCACATAATTTTTAATTGATCACTTGACCATTCCCTCAGGATCCTGAATTAAGTCCGTATCCCCGTTAATATCAGTAGTTATGTCTACAGATATACTGTCTGTTGGAAGTCCCACATCTGGAGCTGAGAACGTCCCGTTGGCAGTCAGAACTATCACTGACAGACGAATGGGGAACCACCCGCGGCGGCGTCAACTAAACTCTACAATATGAGGAATATGAGACCGTTGCTCTGTGAAATAAGCTTCGAAATTATAGAAAAAGGAAAGAACAAGGATGCACACAACAACAGATGTATTTATATCACAGCTGTGCAGCTGTTCTCCTTATCGAAACCCAGATGGAGATACAGTACCTGTTCAGAGAAGGGACAATTATGTAACGTGAATGTACATGGTTGTCTGCTCACATAATCACTGATATAATTAGAGGAGGCTGTATGTATGTGGATGTAAGCACAGGAAAAAAAACCTTTAAACTGCGTCACTTAAGTTCCCTCTGTCTTCGTAATGAGACAGTGGACGTGTCAAACAGCAGATCAGTGACATTCAAACGGGTGACAGTTCTGTGGTGACATTAGAAATTATAAACTATTTAAAGCCGTATCTCATCCACGCTTGCTAATCACATACCATACAAGTATGACGTGGAATGCTATGGACTTGTGTGATTTCAGTTTGCAGCGCTGTGTTCTTGTATCATCCAAAGGGAAAAAAATGTGGCTGCTTTTGAATCAAGGCTTAGTGCCGTAACTCAAATTATATGCCCCATAAAACTCTTAATTAGGGAATGCTCGGCTATGCTGCACTCCCACTCCCCGTCTTCCCTTTGCCTTTCTCTTTCCGATTTTCTTTGTAAACGAACAAAGGAAATGATTAGAAAAACGCAAGCACGCTGTATACTGGGGGGTTCTCCATTCTTGATATTGCTATGACGCACGGATGAGGTTTTTGTTGTGCGTCGCATCTTATCTGTCTGCAGAACACATTTTTAGGAGATGAGTACTCTCAATCCTTCACTGGACTCGAAGCTTCATTAGAGGAACTTTTTGCATAAAAAGCTTACAAAAGCCTCATCAGGCTAAAAATTTAAATGTGGGTGTGGAGAGAAAAAAAAACTCCCATTAGCCATAATTGAGGCAGTGTAGATTCAATTATTATATTTTTTATTTTTTTATTCGCCCACAGCAAGCGATGAATCCAGGCAGCGGAATATAAACTATATTCACTAAAAAACAGCAGCTCTGTGCCAAGTTGGTATTTGGATATTTTGGCTCTCTTGTCCTTGGAGTAGCATGTATACGCGAGCTTCAATTTTGACATCCAAATGCTTAAGCCATATGTACATGTGGTGCTGTTCTCAGTTACAGGACTTAGTGCTTCTCCAGCTTAATGAATAAAACCCCAAATCCCTTACAAACTTTAGTCTCTACGTGATGAGTCAGATCGAGCGCATCGGTGTCAAAACTGGGATGGAAAAACTGCTTTACTGTTTGTGGGGAAGAGTTTAAGACTAGCATAAGATAGTGATTACCACAATATGCCATTAATGCTACAGACAGATTTGCAATTAAACCTTTTTTTAATTTGACTCGACAGTCGTGTTTTTCATTAATTGTAGATGGTGCTTTCATGAATACCTAAAACGGTGTGTCAGTTTGAATGCAACCGTGCCAAATGGTTGTAAGACGAGAAACTAAGAGCAAACGGTAAATGATGACGCTGAAAATCCAATATAAAAGAGGTTATTATATCAGAGAGGATGTAAAAAATAAATAAATATATAAATGACTCAGCAGGCCGTTCACAGCAGTTAGTTCAGCTTTTAAATTTAAACTAATATTGTTTGGATTACAGTGATTTTGTTCCTCAGAGGCTGTGAGTCACAACCACACGTACTGCTCAAGTGGAGGAGAACCATTAAATATCCAAGCATAATAAGAAATTATACTCGTGAGGTGTTTTGACGTTTACGATTGCCACTTAACACCGATCAAGTTTAAATTTGCATTATTCATCGGTTCAATATCAGAACCTAATAAAACATTTCTAAGAGTGCTAGTGACCGCTATTATCTCAATTACACTCTGCTGTACAAACCTGAGGCAACAAGGGTGTGAGGTAGTGCAGATTACAGTACAGCATTAACATGTCTGTGATAAGAAACCTTTATTTACTCTAAATCACCTTTCCAGCTCATTTGGGACACACATTCGGACCATATTTGGTAAGTTACCACTCGGAAAACTTTTAGCTGTGGTGACCGGCCCATTATTCTTCCACTTTGTTTCTAAATTAGCCACTTAAGAACAATGTGGCCTGAGCAGAATGTGTTTGGGTTTGCATTTCATTTTGGCCCGCTTCCTCCGTGACTGCCGCTTTCAGAGCATCCCGAGAAAACAATTTTCCTAACCTTCTCCGTCTTTTTCTGATTCTCTCAAGATCCTTGTGTTGACAGCAAGTAAAATACCACTTCCAATTGTTTGTTTACTTTCAATTTTAGCAAACCAGTTTGAGGATTTTTTTTCTCGTCGGATTGCCGAGCCGAGCCCAGCTTTCCATCACAACTTTCTCGCGTGGCAAACTTTCACCGCAGTTCTCATGCCTGTCAATTCTAAACTATTCCCCCTCAAACTGTAATAGGATCAGCGCTCCGAGCTGCTTCCACATGATTGATGAAAGATTAAAAGGATTGTTGAGATTGAAGGCACATTTAGCTCCCCGCTGAGGTCCAATTTCTTGTCCTTGTGCTTGGCAGTAGGGCTGCCACCATGCAGATGAGAAGATCACGGCGGTGAATGACAATAATGCAAAATGGTTGTGAGAAAGTCTTGGAGACATGGCAACAGGGACAAGCAGGCAATCATTTCTAATCGGACTATTCTCTTTCCTCAGGAGAACTAGTGTAAGTTATGCTCCTGGAGGTGAGAGAAAAAATAAGACTTTAAAATGGAAAAGAATAGTGTGAAGAGAAAGAAAAAAAACGTGATGTTGCTGCTGTCGGTGATCATGTACTTATTTAACCCCTCAGGAAATATGTGACAGTTTGATTCAAGACAGATGGCCTTATGCAAACCCAATTATCACCTGTTTTCTTCTCGAAGCTATACGGCACATGGGAATTCCCATGCGCCTTATAGCCTTTTCCTTCATGCATAAGTAATTTTACGTTTAATTTATACAATGCAGTGTAGAAGATCTCGTGATTTTCTTTTACATTTTAATTCAACATAGAATTTATTGAATCTATTGCCCTAAAGTTTAAGATTCGTACCCTATTGTTGAATTTAACCCTAAGAAGGAATTTTGTTTCTTACATCCTTAGCACATATGGTCAGCTGTCGGCTCTGTGCTCCCGCAGGGTATCCATGTCTAGTTAAATGTGTAGGAATCCTGTAATTAGAGGTCATACTGCGGAATGAAGGGAGGTTGTAACTAGGGCTGTGGTAATAAATCAATGTTTTATCGTTATTTTGATACGAGACGATGTAATATCTTAGGTTTTGGTTGCAGTTATATCGTGATAGCTATGCCAGGTGTTGTCTTTTCTTGGTTTTAAAGGCTGCATTACAGTAAAGTGACTGTTTTACTTGTTCTATTGCTTTTTCCCAGTAATGTATCTTAAGCACCTTGAAGTGTCACGCATTGGCTTCATAGCAGCACTTTATTAATGTATTTATTGACTTTATAAAGCTGCAACATAATGCACCTTGTGTGTCTGTGCGTCGTGTGAAGGCCGACCCACCGGCTGACTTGTTTGTGTGAAACAGAAATGCTGGGTGAGTTTTGCCCTTGAAAGTCTGTCATGCCTGTGACCTGAGCCATTACTCTGCGGAGGCAGCATATGATTAGTGGCGACCAGCAGAGATAACGACTGCACGTCCGTCAAAATCAAGTCTCAGCTCAGCGCCTTGACTGTGTTGTCTTAATATGAGCTGAAGTGTGGTGTCGGGGTCTAAGGTCAATTCACCGATTCAGCAGTGCATTAAGTCGGCGCCTAAGCCAGCTCACCACCACTGACATTTATTAATACGTGGCCCTAAGCAGAAAATAGCTGAAACATGTCACCAGAGACACCTTCAGAAACAGGCGATTTGAGCAGTACAGCAGCTCACGCACTGATGCATGCAAATGTGTTGGATGCTATACAGAGATGAATTATAAATTAGGCTTAGCTTGCAGTAAATTACACACACTCATGCAGGGGCGCACACTTACACATACGTCATCACAGCGTGTAAGTGGTGCAACATTTTCTTTTTTTTCCTCATGCAATTTCCTTAAATTGTAGAAGAAAGACTAGATCCACGTCGAGTCATCTGCAGCTGATAGAGACAATTGAAAGAGGCAATCTCCAAGCAGAGTGCCGCCTCATTCAGAGGTAGAGAAACAGCCCTTGATCAGTTCACGGTGTATGCTCTGAATATGAATGTAATCAGGATTTTTTTTTTTTTTGCTCGGATCCCACTCTAAAGACCACTCAGAGCCATCAGCTATTATCAGCCGGCGAGCAGCGTCTGCGGTCTGACCTCATCCACTGCGCCGTCCCTCACAAAATGGCTGAGTTATGACATCGAGGGGAGCTGAGCCGCCCGCTTGTAAATGAGCGTGGTGCGTAACAGAGTTCTCATGCGTGTCACGAACCGCCCATCATTACTTTTACTGGGGTTGATTTGAGTCACAGCCCAACATATGGGTTATGATGCCTCCGACCGTAGACACGGGGCGGATTATAAGAACAGATGTGATCCAAAAATACAGTACAGAGTGAAGTGTGTGCAATGTAAATATGGACGACGCCACTTACAATACATTTTAAAACGCGTATATGAGAGTTGCAGCACAATAACGTTTTTCTTGAAGTTGTATTTTTCCGATGATTTACCATTTCAAGTACTTTTTGATGAAACTTATTTTGATTTTGTCCGGACATATCTAATCATACACAACACAGATTAGCTTATGTCACTGGTTATAGTATAGGGATTGATGTTATTGTGTATTGAGTGAATCAATATTTAATATCGTTTCAGTGAAAATGTAATTCTGAAATGCTGTATTTCCAAACAACGTTGCTTTAAAGGCGTATTCAATATTCCTTGTAAATATGGATCTCCTTGTTCATCGTTGAATTTCACCAGTTTTTCTATTCTCACATTTCTATTCTTCTTACATTAAAGTTCCATAAAGGCAGCAGCCGTGAATCCACCTTTGACAGTAATCACCTAGACCGCAGTCTTCAAAGACACCAACTGCAGACTCCAGTTATCTTGACGATACCGCAGCAGGATAATAAAACCATGTAGCAGCGGGTTTTAAACTTTCTTTTTTGAGCTTCTCTATGGCCTTCCAGCTGATTTAATTGAGCATCTCTTTCTCTTTTAGCTCTAAAAAAGCAACACAGCAGGAAAACAGCCACAAATAATTTAACAGTGTAGTAGTACACCTCACGTAACACACAAGTCGGCGAACCAGGCCGCCTCTAAAAGCAAGATAAAAGAAAAAAGCCCTTGCTTACTTGATCACTGCTGCAAACCCAGCTCGGCCGGCAGAATGTCGTACGTCACATCAGGTTCACATTACATGTTTACAAGCTGACTTTTATATTGGGAGGTGTAGGGGATGGTGTTGGAGTTAAATGGGGAGGGTGTGAAGCCACTAGATGTTATTAAAAGGGACTACAGCATTTCAATATATGTCTGAGCAGAGATGTACATCGGCAACAGTTATTCTGTCAACTGGGTTTGTATACCTGCTGGCAGAACTTTATTTAAGCATCCACTGCAGCTTTGACGTGGCTCAGTCAGTAGAGATGGGATGCTCAGCTCTAATGCAGTCCTACTTGGTGGCTTAGGCTGGCAAGACAAGGATAAGTTTGAATTTAATTCTCGCCTTAAATCAGTTTGAACACGGCCTTAATCTCGCTGGTTCAGTTACTCTCATGGAGTATTAGCAGAGAAAACATCCCCTGGGAATCAACCGAAGCCAGTCCAATCAGAAGCTGGATGGTTGCTAGATGATGATGACAATAACTAGTATTGTATATCCAAGTAAAATTAATATCCAGATCGTCAGTGCACTACAGATCCAAGACTATCCATGGCCCATTTCTCACCCGAAACAATGTCAGGGACCAACTCCTGTTCTGAATCAAAGTGCATAATAGTACCAGCCAATGACAGCTCAGGCAACAGCGAGTCTGCTGCTGGAGGCGTTTATGTTTAATGTAAAACCTTTGAGGATGCTCTCAAACCAAGCAGCATTGCAATCTATTGTCCCTGCCATACTTTAATGAGCTCGCTTTTTACACATTTTAGGTGATTAATTTTGTACCAGCCCAGATTTTAACATCAATATTGATATCGCACTGTGAGCGCTCGGCAGCGTGGGAGGGGTTTAGTGGAACACAAGCTTGTCCCGTTGTGTCAATTCTGAGCATTCGGTGGAGTAATTTAGCTATTTTCTGAAAACTGGCTGGGCGACAAGACTCTTTGCTGCACTCAAGGCGAAGGCCTCACAAGTGTTGGACAGCGGTTTCACTGTGTGAATCACTGAACGTACAGAGGAACATCACTTAAACCAGCAAGCGACCAGCAGACAGTCTTTTTCACTTTTTACATCTTGATACATTCAAACTGTGAGGGGTCACTGCTAATTGCCCTTCCTGTCAGTAATTTCCTTAAATTACAGCCAAAAATATCCATTAAGGAGCTCTGTCCTCTTTTCTTGATTTCTGAGCTTCTCATCATTGTCTGAGCTTATTAAGGAGTTAGCTGATGTAAGAACTCTAAGATTTCTATTGATGTCTGAGTTTAAGATGATGCAGCGAAGCTTGAAACATTTTTCAGAGGTTAAAGCTATTTTGAAAGATGGATCATCATATTTGAAGTAGTCTGTGCCATTGTTTTGATTTGGTATGTCTTTAAAAACAACTGAAGAAGAGGACGATGAGACTAATGAACGTGTCTGGAATCTTATGTTGAATGTCTAGTTATCTTTGCACATATTTGTGATAGAGCGTTATAAAAGGGAACTGGATGACTTTGATAAGTTAAAAAAAGATGACTTTATACCATTATTGGCTATCATATATCTATTCAATAATAAGATTTCTGAGTTCATGTTTTTTTAAGTGTCTGCCTTCCTCCAGAATTAATGTGAAATTGTAAATATTAGACTTGTAACTTAAGAAACCACCATAAATACAATAGTTTAACCTTTAATTATCAAGGGATGTAGAAAGTGAAACTCATTCCAGCACACAGAGGGGAAGACATAATATGTAATCAATATTGTGGAAAGCATTTAGCCTCCAGATATCCAATACATGCTCTGTAATACACCTTACTTGTACAAGTTAGGGAATAAAATGAAATGCTCACTCAGCAGACAGCTTTTTGTTATTTTGAACTGTTTTATAACCATGCGTGCATTCAAACAAAATTTGATTTTCAAAACGAGGTGTTCTGTGAAATACTGTTTCCTGTCATGTGTCAGAGAAGAGGTATGACTTTTCACCCTTCAGTCAGTCTTCAAACACTCGCCAGAGATTGGCAGAAACCGCCATTTTCATCCGCAAGAAGAGCATCTGCCGGCATGAGCTTTGTACCAAATTAGCACCGATGCAGAAGAGCTCCATCCCATTAAGTATTGACCAGTGAAGACTGTCTTTCCGCCCACTCGCTTATTGCCTCCAGCAAAGATCGTGTGAGATGACCCGACATGTCATGTGACCCCGTCCAGGGCAGCACCTGTGCGTTTCCTCGGAGAGCGCCGTGCCTGATAAATGAGTCTGCGGTGACGAGCAGCTGATGGAGTGGCTAGCAAAGGTCACGATGCTCGGGGAAGCTCCATTCTGCTCTCTCATTTCAATTTGGACCGCTACCACCTCTTGCAAATGCCTGATAACCTCGGCCAAAGGTCGTCCGGGTGGAACCCAAATCCATCATTTGGTTCAGGCTCTTCCTTTTCTATTAGCTCGAGTTCAAAAGCAACTTGTTGGTTCAAGCAACACCGGTTAAAAAAAGGAAGGCATCTAATTTATTGAACTGTGTGTCTGCCAAATTAGGTTGCATGCTGCTTGCACTTAGGTGTAGCTCCTGACTAACAAGGCCCCACAGGCTGGTTAGAAGCAAAAGATGCTGGAACGATGCAGAACATTTTCCTTTTTATGGCGTATATTTCTTGTTTGCTTTTACACAGTTGTCGAGTTTTACATCACTTTACACACAGGTGTTGAGCACTCTGTATGGCTGCTTTCAATATAATTTAAGCCTTTAATTTTCTCCAAGATACTGTAGCTGTGTAGCACAGAATGAGAATTTTTAATAGTTGATAACAGCAATTTTCTTTCTCCTTTTGATCAATTATCACAAATATATGTTGTCAGCTTTACACCTTAGCCGTGGTGATACAGTATCTGCACGCTGCTTAACTGTAATCTCTCGTGTTTGCACTATATTTTTCTCTCTGTGTATAAAGTGTTTGTGAGCATGTGTATGCATGAGAGAGAGAAAGAGAGAAACATATACAGGAACAGGTGAGGTGAAAAAAAAAACAGGGAAAATAGCAATTTGTATGGTGGTGCAGACACCTTGCAGCACATATGGACACGGGGGACAATTGACCCGAACGCTGTCTGCACTCACCCACACTCACAACTGAAGATGGCCTTGATAAAATGTCATCTCTCAAATGGTCATGTGGCGAGCTGTGACCCCGGCGCCGGCCCGAGACCCTCTCCATACATGGAGGAGGCAGGTGTGAATACTTTGAAAATATTGCCCTTTGCCATCTCTCGCAGTTAAAATTTGCATCACAGAGAACAACCGCGAAATGTCAGTGGTCAATCAATTCAAATAATCTCGGCTGCAGAATATAAAGCGCAGCATATCCAAGGTGCTGATAGAAAATGTAATGAAATGACCCCTTGTCCCCGAGCAAAAAGAGTGAAAACTCATTTGCTTCAGTGAGTCAGTTTTTAGGAAGTGAAAATGTGAGGGGAAATTCATCCATGGAAATTAAACATATCCCTGGGGCAACATATCTAAATATGCAGGGAAAATTGTTTTTTTTTTCTTCTCTCTTTCTTTCTTTCTTTCAGTGTTTTCCAGTGTTGCAAGTGGAACAACATGTAGTTAGGGGAAGCTGTTTCTATTTTCATTTGTGCGCATTTGAAAAGTAAAATCCGACTCGGGGCAGTTGAACATTATTCACAGGATTTACAAAAGCACCATAAGCAATACATGATAACAGTATAGAGCTGTTGAACAAAGCCATTTTACAACGGCCTATTGAATTCGGCCCAAGTTCAGATCCTCGGGTCATTAGGGAGCCCTGCGTGTGGCTGCCTGCGCATTCCAAGGCTAGCCGGGTACGATTGTTTTGCTCAGGTCTTTACTTCATTAATGCACATGAACTGCTCCCGGGCACCCTTGTCAATGCTAATGAGCATATTAGTTTGCTCCGAGGCCAGCCACTGTCTTTTGATCAAGTTAATATTGGTCGAAGATGCAGGGAACCTAGCGCCGAAAGGACAGAGGGGAGAGGAAGATTTTGCATCTGTGGTTTCTCTTCGAGTCAAAGGGGTTAGGGCTCCTCCGCTCTCTTTCCACCACATTTGCCTAACTGGACCAGGTGATTTAAAAACCAGGCGGCTCCGGTGGGTTTCTTTGTGCAAGATTTTGGGTAATTTTTCCCTGCAAGTAATTTTTTTTGTTTTGTTTTTTAATGATTTTTCTATTTGCCCTTTGGTGGAAAAAAGAAGCTATCTGCTCTCTGTTTAATGGTGCCACAGTTCATTAGCTTTTGATTTTGAGCGGAGCTTTCGCAGGCAGTCATATCCCAACGCTTGACTTCACAGCCTCAGATGTGTTATATTTATGCCTTAAAGTGATACTCCACCCACAATGCATCTTTGGAGAATTAAACCCTCACCAACCGAACTGTTGCCTAATGGAACAGCGATATCTCTGATACATGCGCCCTGGATTGGACACAGTTGTGCCAGAGGACTGAAAGTGTATTTACACATGTCTGGCATAAATATGACTGTTTGGAGCATATTGAGATGGATGATGGATGAAGTGGATTATGCCGGGGGAGTGCTCCTTTTCTTCTGCAGTGAGGCTATTGACAGCCGTTGTGTGCATGTATTCATCCATGGTGACTGCTGTTAAATCAACTGACCACAGCCTCTATTATGTGCAGAGTAAAGTCGCAAGCTACAAATTATTTAAATACACCTTTAAAAAGGCACAGTATGCACTACTATCAAAACAAAAGATGTAGTTTGATGGCCAATTGCCAATGTAATCATACAATACATCACGCACACATGAAATGTTCCTGGACAAGGCATTGCATTTGTTTTATTCATGTTACGTTTATTTACATTTTGCTGATTTCCTTCCTCACACACTGGTGTGTCATGTGATATTTCCCAGGTAGTTAAAGCAACAGTCAACCTAATGAACAGTTATCTTGAATGAAATTAACAGATTTCTCTGGGTTAGAACACTGCTGGAAACATCTGGGATGATGTAATTATGCAATTCAACAAAGACATTTTAATGCAGAAATGTTATATATGATACATTTAGGTCGACACGGAGCGAGTTAATGATTCATGTTAGGTGAAATCTACATGTAATGTTGCTTTGTTGGAATAGAACGGCAAACTTAAAAACATTATCTTCATGAAACAAATACAACTGTTGGACTTGATAAATGCACTTGTGAATAAAGTGACTGTAAACATGTTGACATGTTAAAATGTGTTTCTCTTAGTGCGCTTTCTCTTATTAGTGTTGTTTTGTTTTACGACTTGAAGCAGATTGATAACAACTGTGTTAAGAGGAAAGAGTCTTCTCAGAGGGTGTGAAACGCTCGATTCTTTACAATCAGCCCACACACTGCGAGTCCCAAAAGCGCAATATTGCCATAGGTGGGAGAGAAAATGCACCCTGAACACAGTGTTGAGCCAGAAAACGACAGATCCATCTCGCTTACTTAAAAACACATCTCATTAATGAAAGAAAAAAAATGACTGATTACTCACATTGGACTTCATTCATTTTACACCCACTTGCATTCACAGTTGCACGCACACAAGTGCACCCACACACACCATAAGTGTGCTTATAGTGATGACCGCAAAACAAAACAGACGGTCGACATCATACTAGGGAGTTCAGCACGTACTTGGCTTATGTACTGTGGCAATTCTCTCAGATTCTGACAATCTGTCTCCCACACAGCCTCACGGTGAAACGGGTGAAGGCACCGAGTGAAGTGGTGTTTTAACTTTGCGAGAAGCTGCAAATGTAGAAACTTAGAAGAGCTAAAATGTTGCACAGCGAATAACGAGGACAGACAGTATCTGTGTGCAAAGAACATTCTTATGTTCATCACTTTTTTTTTTTTTTTTGCCAAATCCAGCGGTGATCACATCACGTCCAGGGAGGAACAGACGTGGAATGGTGAAGGAGGGAGTTTGAGACAAAAGGAGCCGTGGGTGATGATAGATGGGGGTGAAAAAGCGCATGAATCTGGCTGGGATCACAGGCATCCATCCCCACCTGTCAGAGGGTGACTAATTTCCAAGTGGGAGCTGGGCACTGACAAGCCGAGAGCCTCGGGTCAAAGGAGCCGCTTGGGTTACAGCGAGGTCTTCTGTACTGCCCGGGAGATAATGGCTGGGAGCTTACATGACACGCCATGCACACTACCTTGTTACAGGTCCAGGCAGTGGAACCACACATCTGATCAATCACACCGGGAGTCTTCGCTGCTGGTTAGACAGCGTGGCCATTGTATGTTGCATGCGCGGTGCACTCTCCAGAAAGGGACTAAGTATCCGTCCGTGAGGGAGACCAGCACTTACTTCATATTCCTGACAGAAACCATCTAAGGAATGTGCTGTTTGCACACCGCAGAGCCTTTCAGGGACATTACACCAACATATTTCAGCCCAACTGATGACAGCATTAATGTTGTTCTGCTTAATGAATGCCAAGTCATGCTGAGAATGATCACAGCGAAACTAGATTTTGCTGAACAGCTCTATTTGCATAAACTAACAGGATTTAAGAAAATATGTCACCGCTATTGCTATGATTGGCACCAGTGCTACCAGCAATGCTTAGCACTGTTATTAGTACTACTTGCTTCTTCTACAGCCTCTACCACTGCGATACTTGTTACTACTACTATTAATGCAAAGTGCTACTATTGTTGAGACAGTTACAAGGTGACAATACAACCGTGATTCCCCCAAAAAAGGAGAAGAAGGAGCTGCAAAAAGTAAATAGAAAACAAATATAGTTAATAATAACTACCACATGTACAGTTTTACTGTTGCTGCTAATCTACTGCTTCTACCACTATATACATACATGTATATCCCATACTACTATTATAGCAACTATTGCTACAACTTGTACTGTCTCTCACAACAAAATCAAGGACAAGCAGAACAGTTCGAACAAGAATAAGCACACATTATACAGCGGTGAAGCTAAAAAAGAAAGCGAAGTACGATAGCATTATAAGCAGTACAATAATAAACTAGAGTTAAACATTCATAGAACACTTCTTCCTACAATTTATGAAGAATAAACTGAGTTTCCATATACAAAAATAAGGTCAAGAAATTAAATTCAAGATTAATTTGTCCGGCGATATCTCCTCTGGCAGGCAGTTCCAGGAGCCACAGGGACCTCATGGAAAAAGACCTGATTACATTGTGTTTGCACTGCAGTCTGTGGGAATACTAATGCAAAGACCAGCTAAGTCCCTCCCAACAGCTCCAGTGTCTTTAGTAACTCAGGCTTCAATAATGAAACAAAAATAATTATCAGCGCTGCTACCGGAATAACACAGGGTAATGATCCCTTAATGTAGAGTCCTGTGACCCCCGCAGTAGTAAACGGGATTATAGGTTACGTTGCCTTTATGAACTGCGCTGAAATTACATCCTCGTCTCCACCTCTTTAAATGTCTCTGACCTCTGCTCTCATTACAGTTGCCGCTAACGACGCTGATCCAGGAACTAACATTTTGATTTTTGTGTGTGAATTACATGCTTAACATATGAATGTAATATATTAAATACAGCTATCTGCACCTTTAGTAAATGATGTATTGATTCTAAAAGCGTTTAATGACTCTAGGTGCATCTCCCTTTTCTCTAGCAGGGTTTGTAGATCTTAGCTCATGCAGCGTTCATATCACTGATGCCGCTGATCTTATAAACCCACATAAGGCTGCCGTAATAAAGAGTCTTACAGGGAGAGGAGAATGACAGGGGTCATGTTGTGTAGTCAGTGAAGCGTCAGCAGCCATTGTGTCATAATTGATTCCTCAGATTTACAAGCATCCGTGATCACATGTATGTGTTGAGGACACACTGAATAAATCACAATTTCAGGTACAAATGATCTACTGTACTCAACGGAAACTGAAGGTGTGCATTCATTACATTCTAGCAGCTTGTTGCTGATACATCCAACAGTTTCTTCTGCAAACCAACAACTCTTTTACTTTGAAACATCACTTTTTACTATGATGACTTATTTTGCATTGCATTTACTGTAAAGTAGCAAGCTGCGGTGTTTAAGCATTTATATCTCACCTTGGTGCTCCTGAATATCATTCTCAAACATTAACATACATTTCCTGTCTGTATCATTTCGGCAAACACTTTCAGCCAAGGGAAGCATTCTCAAGTATTTTCACAGCCGTCTGTGAAGGAAGGTAAAATGAGCTGTTGAATTCGGAAGTGGGGTTAACAAGGGAATCGTTTGTCTGACTGCTATCATGCTGATGTTGCTAATATATACGCGAGCATTAAACCTGTGAAACTATAATTGCACATTGACGAACTGTCAGCTCGACTAAGAAATTCAGGCTTTTAAAAAAGTTTATCTGATAGCTTGGAAATATTTTACAGAGCTGAGCACTGGAGATTTTTTTTTTTGCTGATGCAGGCGCATGTGGAGCCTCAAGTAACGTTAAAACACTGATATCACCAAAAACACAAGTTCGGAAGGCAACACTGTGTACCTAAACTGTCCTCCGCCGACACTGTGAATTTTGTTTTGCTTTTTATATGATTTTTATCAAGTCTGAGTGTGAATAATCTTCTTTTATACGACCACTCATGTGTGAATGGGCTAAACACTACTGTGATCCTTCTTCTCTGACAACAGCCTGCGAGGGTGATGGTCACGCCATCCTCTCACCGACAGGGTCTCGTCCCGTGTAGCGGAGTGATTGCAGCCATTCCCAAGGTGTCTCTTTGTCAACAGCGCTCGATGGTCTCCAGGAAATTGTTTTCAAACCTTTTTTTTGTTGCTGTAAATGCCGCGTGATATTGATGAAAACATTCAGAGCGTCGTTCAGAAACGGGGTCACGTAAGCCTCAAAAATCACTTTCAGCAATGTGTGCAAGCTGCAACCAATTAAAGCGCTGAAATAGGCTTTATATGATAAGAGCTTGTGACCGTTTTTAAACGCTGATAAGTTGAATGAAGAATTGTAGCTGCCACTGAGAGGCTGCGAAACTAAATATATTCTATAAAACAGGAATATAACCAGGCATGGATGATGTTTCCTTTGACAGTGATCCAAAATATCTCTTCCACTGAATAGCTAATAGAAGTGTAATAATTCTGGCACTAGGACAATAAGAACGCACGTGGGCCACTTCTACTGATAACAGGATACTGCCGTCAATTTAATTTACAAAGACAAACGAAGGGAAACATAACTATATCCAGTATACATGCAGTTTCCCTGGAGACATTATCCCTTCTTCTCAGAAAAATTCCATAGTGTTACAAATACAGGGAAGGGAATACGATTCGTGATGAGGTCAAACACTCACGAGGAGGGTGGCTTTGCTTTGCCCGACAAACTGTGTCAGCCGTGAGGTGACCAAACTCACAAGGGGGAGTGCGGGACTATTTTAGCCTCAGACGGAAAATACAACATCCTTTAAAGCAGTCTAATAAGCCTCCTGAATCCAGAAGGTTCCCGCGGGTGGAGAGCGGGGGCTCGTCCTGACAGGGGGGGGTAGGTCCTGCTTCTTGTCCGCTGCCTGGGGAGGCGTGTGTAATGCAGCAGGAGCAGCTGAGAAAACATTTCAGCGGAGACAGACAGCCCGAACCTGCCCTTTCCCGACAGCTGGAATAATAAATGCTCTGATTTAAGATGGTTTAAATCTACCTCTGTGGAACACAAATAATCTCAGACTATAGGGGAAACATCGGCGGAGTGAAGCCTGCGTTATGTATTAGCTCTTTAAATCACGCACCATCAGAGGCAGTTTTATGTTTAAGATATTAAAACAGAAAAAACACAATATAACCCAGAGTGGCAACGTATAAAAAATCTGCTTTTGTAGTCTGGCAACGGCTTTCATGATAAATCATCGCTGCTGTTGTCGTTCTGTCTTATGTTTCTGAAACTTGAGCTTTCAGAGGGGCACTGTTTCTGTTTTCTTTTCAGCTAGGGTCGCTATCACGTCTCATGCTAACTACCCTGTTCTTTATTCAGCCCTTTATTTATTCAGAACAAGGAAAGCAAGCAGCTGTCAGACACTTTTTTTTTTTTTTTTACAGGGTTTATGTTACGTAAATGTTTTACATAAATTGGCAAGACAGTGTTAGAAACTAAACATTCATCTGAAAGTGTCGGACATTATTTCCTTATGCTGAAACAAAGTTTCATCTGGCTGCAATTAAATATGCCATAAACTGGTTCAATGTGTATGTCTGCTCTTCACTTTATTTTTTTTAAATGATTTTAGTTTAGGTAGCAGTTCAATAATTTTAATGTATTCAAATATTAGACAATACTGTGACTGGCAGCCTGTATTTTCTCACATTAACTGTTCATAGACAAAGATCATACAGAGGCATAATGTGTGATTTAGATAGCATGCCAGTATTCTGCCAGCAGAAGAGGCATGATGTGTACATCCCATTTGCTTCTAGTGTGATGTTATAACATATGCGTCGGCGCCTTCTAATCCAAACAATGGCATGTAATGGAAATAACAATCATGTATGGCCCCTGTTGTATAACGGTTCATCTAGTCCTCAGCTCGGAGGGTAGAAGTCACACTTGAGTCTCTCTCTCTGCACAGTTTTTGGTTGCTGTGCTTCTTATTTGAGTTAGCTGCTAGCTGCTAGCTGCTGCTAGCTTGCTTTGAAAACCTCTTGGCTGTAGAAAGCACCCATAACAGCAACTGCCTGTGTCATCCTGTCGCCTCGCAGCTCATTTCTTTCTACACAGACATCGGAAGTGTCGCCCTACTGCCTCTGCTGCCTCTGCTGCTGGCCCAGACGTGCTGTAACAATGATCCCCCGTTCTGCCTTTAAAATACATATTCAGAACGGTCAGTCCGGATAAAGGCTCAATGGTTCTGCCCTTAACAGACTGTGTAAAAGGGGCTATTGAAATAAAGTCCACATTCACCCAGTCACCAGATCAGCAGTCTAAATGTAGCTACAATTACAACACATTAAAACAGACAAAACCACAGTGTTGTGTCACAGGGCTTACAGTTAAAATTCATTCAATTCAGTCATTAAGAGCAGCGTGATACTTCACACATTTTCAGCATTCATTATGATAAATTGACAAGGCATTGAGGGCAAATCACCAAATAACAGGTGTTAACAGTAGGTTAGTAACTGATCGATTTACCTTTTGTGCACCTGGTGGTGGAGCATCATTCACAACTGCCTTTTTTGGCCTTTTTCTATATCATCCACAGCTATATTCCTTAAAATACAGCGAGCTCTCCAATCTGATCGGTCGTCAGTGCACTATTTCTGCATCCACAAATTAAAGGACTGCATTAGCCAGCTGGAAAATGGACATGGGAAACAGACTGATGGGCCAGAGGGAGGCTGAATTTAAAACTGTCACCGTGTCCCCTGACACAGAAAATTACTCGCACATCGAGTTCATCTTCATCAAGATGTTCATATTAAGGGCTACAAACCTTTTAACTCTCCTCTGATAGATGGAGATGACAAAATACTACAGTATGTACTCATCTGTGAAAATCGTGGAATTAAGTGCTCTTTTTGGTAAGTGCATTACGGAACTCTTCAGAGAGCTAAAAGGCAAATTAAATGTGAAAAAAGAGCGCAGCCGGTTTTTAATGATTTTCTATGCAAAATAGATCTTTGGGAATATATTCTGTGCCTCGTGTTCTTGTAGGTCAGGAAGAGACCGTGGTTTATTAAACTGACCAAACAGACATGCACAGAGCACAGAAATAAATATATGAGAGCAGAGGCAAAATGTAATTAAGGGACAGAAAATGGATTTTTTTCAGCCTTTTGTCTTGATGGTCTAGTGTTTGCCCATATTTAAGGCTTTCTATTTATACAGCGTTGTGTTAAAGGGCCGGGATCAAAAGGGACATCCATGAGGAGACGTGACTGAATGTCAGATCAGGATCATTGTGTTAAATGAAACGCCATTATCACATGAAATTCTACGATTCAGATGATCGAGTATGTCAAGACAAAATCGGTTGTTAAAAGGTTCGTATGCGTCAAAACTACTCCAGTAAACTTTGGTGTGTGTGCTAACCTTCCCATCTCTGCATTATGCTCCATCCTTTATTCCTACACATTGTGCTGTGTCTTCACTTCAACAGCACAACTGAGCGCATTTGCATAATATTACGGCGTGCTTATAATTGTGTGCATCTGAGGGTCATTTTGCTGTGGCATCACTACCGGCTACTGGGTAGGATTTTCCTAAAACCCCCCACGAAACCCATCTAGAGCTTAATCCTATGTGAAACAAAAATCCATTCTAAGATTTTCTGTTTCCAGTTGTTTAGGATAATCACCACCGTGTATTTAGTTAGTCGTGGACATCACATCAGAGATTTTCCAAAGCACCAATACGAAAGAGGGGGCGGGGAGCGATAGAAGGAGAGATCACTACAGAGAAAAACAGAGAGCATAAGGGGAGGAGGAGGATCTGTGGAGATATTGGCTCGGAAATAGATGGCGGGTAAAACCTTCTAGCCTTCAAGAACTTCAGGAAGAGCCATCTTCAATCAGCTGGAGAAATTACTTGAGTTAAGGCGAGGACAGGCTTTGTTGTCAATTGAGGCTCCTCAGATCTGAAACTTCATTCAACACTGATGGAGTCACTGTCATTGTGTGAGACTCGAAGGCCAGTGGAAAACCTATACGAAACAGAAAGTCGTTCCTTATGCTACGTACAGCCTGAATGGAGATGTATGCTCTGTGTACTTATTATCACAGACAGTTTTGATGTAACCACGTACAGTAAATGTAAAGCACTCCGCGTGGTGAGATTTATCAGATCATTTCCAGTGGCTGAGCTTATACTAAGCTCAAAGCCACTAAATAAACAAATCAATCAAACGACTGATACAAACACTCAATTATAGTGTAGTCGAGGATGTCCTATTTCTTAATTCAGACGGTGTTGCCTCAAGCATATCTTGTTTTGCTTGGATAGTCACAGTTATTTAGCGTCTGTGCGTGTGGCATATTTCACGTCCATAGGCAGGTGATCTTAGTGTGTTGAGGCTAAATTCACTGTGAAACTCATCTGGGTGGTTTATTCTACATTTTGCAATCTTTTGCTGCCACTCTCGTGAGATTAATCTGCAAGTAATTGCATATTTTAAATGTATGCACATATTACCGTCTGTTCAGACAGGCTGGCTGTCTGTCACATGGAGAGCCGGCTCCCTCCTTCCACAGAAGGTTAAAACCTGTCAAGGTTTGGGCCAGGCCAACTGTCCCCCAGTCTGTACGCTCATCTGGCCGATGAGCTGTCCTTGCTGTGTTTGTTCGGTTAACATTAACTTCAGGAGGGTAAAATAAAAGGGTGAGAAAAAATGATGCCACACATCCATATTTCAGTAAAATGGTAAACACCGTTAGTCTACCACAGAGTCCATAGTTTGATGATCTTAAAGGTCATAGATTATATTCATTTTCTGGTCCATACATTTAATTTGGGTGTCTACGTAGAAAATTATTTTTGCTTTACTGGTAATAAAAACACATATTTTTTTTACAGAATTGTCCTGACAGCTCATTTGAGGGCTCAGTGTTTTGATACTTACATTTCTTAGTGCATGTAGGCCTGCTTTACAATCACATCCTTTAGACTGTCACAGAAAAATCCAATCATTCACAAAGAAATCCACACTCACGCAGCATTTAACAACTCTGTCCACAGGCTTGTTCAGACAGGAGAGGTCTAATTTTTGATCCCACGTTACAATCTGCTCACATACAGTCAATAAAAGGTGATTAATACATGTAAATTGCTGGAAATTATTACCCAGAACCCCTTTAATATTTCTGTTAACAGAGTCATTATAAAATATCTTTTTTGTTTTCAAACAACTTTCAAAGTATCCTAATACGACGAGGGTGAGGTTTTGTTTCAACTAGCAATCTACTTTGTTCATTCTTTTTCAAGCCTAAACTAAATTTGACATTCATCTCATACGAGACTTTCTTTGAACCATTAAAAATATTATTCACCGTTAATGAACGCCGCTTCACAAATGGAACGGCACGGTTAGTCTTTTGACAGACTCACACTGTGCAGCCACCGCAATGAAGCGGTGCTCGGCTGGCGCGAGTGTGAAAGACGGATCGGTGTAGTAGTATTAATGGGACTCCCTCTGCCAGGGGAGCCTCGCTGACCTTGGTCTTATCTCGGCGACCTCATGCATGATTGATAAATAAAAATGAAACCCAAGATGTCTCCCAAAGCCGAGGTATCTAATCTCATTATGAGCTGGTTCTTTTGGCTAGAATGAGAACAGACCCGGTCGGTCTTGGCTGGCGAATCATTTAATTTTGCAGCCATTCTTACTGTTTGCGCACTGCTGTCAGACAGGGACCGGAGACACAAAACAATATTGCCGCGACTCCTCCACACCTCAAAGACAATTGCGTTCACTGATGGGTCAATAAATATTCCATCTCCCCGGCAATAAAACACATGTATTAGCGCTCCGTCCTCCAAGTGCAATGCAAAGGAAAACCAAATTCCCTTCATGTGGGAATTCTAAACATGCGTCGCCACGTTGCCCTGAGCAATTTGTTTACAGTTACGCTCATGAATTATTAAAACAGAAAATACAGTGTTTGCCCATGATATCACAAGGCTGACTGAAGATGCAATTCTGCATTCAGGGTTGTCAACACAAGTGTCAAAGATGTGTCACCGTAGAAAATGTGGTTTTCAGCATGCACAGCGCTGCAGAATAAAAACAACTGAGGACTTTATTGTAGCTGACTGGTTCTTGTTTTTTATAGCTTTGCATGAAAAATAGTTATTGTTAGCCACAACATGTAAATTACAATAGTTGTGTTACAATGTTCTTTCTTTCCTGTGAGAGAATATTGTTTTGAACCGTTAATCAATAATCTTTCCAGCCACCGAGACCGTCTGGAAATGTTTATTCATAGATTCTTATGTTCCTTCCAAGGCTAACTCTGATCGCTGATAACTTCAAGATGAATTACTCTGCAACAGTGTATATGGCTATTAGTAGTCTATTCATATGTCCTACCAGAGGGTTTTACCGGGCTGTGTAACATAAAACCAGAGGAATTGTTTTCATGTCTCTGCCTATGGTCTGCCTGTGAGTGATGATTTCCCATGTAATTACTTCCATGAACATATCCCCTAACAGAAAACCATGTGCAGTATATTATTTCACAATAGTGCGCTGAGGTAAACTTTTTGGTTTGGCTAGGGGAAGTCTGTTCAAAATGTTTTTTTTACTGTTTGTTCTGTGTTACCGGCACCTTTGAATGTAGATGTACTGTTAGATGAACCAGGCTGCCTCATGTTTGTCCTCAAATTAAACATAAAAGATTTGTTTTCTCGCTTCTCTTCTGTGTTCAGGCATGATTTGAGCATATCATTTATTTTTGTATCCAACAAGTAAGTTGGTTTGTCAGGAACAGGAACATAATCTGACCAAACCAAAAGGAAAATGCAATTTTTATGGAGAACGGGAAAGATATCTCTTGATTCTCTGAACGTTTTGAACCTGTATTTACAGTAGGGATGGAACATTACAGTAAAGAATGCGAACAAATCCATCATGCTTGGCTAAAGTTACAGGAACTGGAATCCGCCACAGGCAGAGTATCTGATTTCACAGGTTTACAGGTTAGCAAAACTCCTATGTGGTCACAGCCAATCACGTCATGTGTAGGATCGAGTATCACAGCAGTGTTTTGGTGTCTTTTGTTATCCAAACATAAATCCAGATGAAAAAGGAGAATAAATGTGATCTGTGCCTGAGCTTTAGTGTGCCTGGCTAAGTAAACTACACGCTGGTTCCTACAGCAGAGGACCAGAGGGAAATACAGCATTTATGTCCTATTTTGCTCACTATATTTACTTACTTTACACACACACACCAATATGTTCGGCTATAAGGCTTTTTGATTTTGTTTAATTGTTTGCTTGTCTCTTTCTGAGCCCCTTATCTCACTCGCACATATTAACACTCTGTATGCCTTTCTACTGTGAATCCATGTATCATTTTCTTAACATTACTGCTGTATAAATGCACTAAATATCTACCATAGAACTACTAGTGCGCTCGGTAAATGATAGCAAACAATCTGAACTTCCCTTTTGCTGCTTTTTCTTAATGATATATAACTATATGTGTCTCTGACTAGATGTTAAATATGATACTTGTCATTTCAATTAACAAGTACTGTTGCATTTTCTTTGCTGGAAACCTGCGGGAATGTGAAGTGAGAGAGCAAGTCTACCTACCAATGAAGTCAATAAGTCAAATGCAGTTACTGAACCTGGGTAAATATTTGAGTTTGCAAAAGTAATTTCATAGATCCTTGCTGCGAGACAAATAAAATGTGTCTGCTGTGGAGTGCACAAGTAGAAACATACACCCAGGCATAAGAAAACAAAAGTAATGAATGCATATTTACCTATTTAAGGAAGACAGGAGCAAGACATCAATACTTTTTCTTTTGCTAACAGCTGTTAGGAGCGAGTGTAACAGCATGGCAGGAAGTGGTTCAGCAGCACTGGCGTGTATATATGATGGATGACAAGAAAGTTGCCCTCTATACTCGTGGCTACGACCTTGTTGGTGCTAATGTTACATGTAGGCTCATCCTGACCCGTTACAGATAAAGAGGCCAAACTCATCAGTGTATCCTCCCCATCAGTCAGCCTTTTCCACCAGAACATCAGCAGCAAAGGATCCAGCAAGCTGAAGGACGTCCAAGTCTCAAACAATACGAGAGGATATGTGTCCAAAAATATACCATCCCCGAGGTGCCAAAGTGAACAGCGCCTGGATTTAGATTAGTCACAAGTATAATATTCCACATGAGGGGATAGGTGTGCATTCAGTGCACTATTCTGAATGTTATTAATACAGATTGCAATAATGGAATAATGACTTCACAATTGGATCTACTCTATCAATCGATTCATTCACTCCACAGTCCTAAAGTTCCCTAAATAGTCACTGAACTGTTAAATTGAACTTATATTTATTCATGATCCGCCAGCTGCAAAGGTTATGCATGCAAGTGCCAGGGAAGAGCAACACACACTGACACAAAAATATATATTTTTGATATCTTGTAATGGTGGCAGGGTAATAACTCCAATTATGTGCACCGTGGTGGTGACAGTAATATACCGCTTTAAGGTTTTCCTAAAAATCCTCCTAGAACAAAAAGATAAAACAGCTTTTTATCTGCTGGATCCATGCAAGGTGGCACCCAGAACGGAACACTGAAACACACACACACACACACACACACACACACACACACACACACACACACACACACACACACACACACACACACACACTGATCCCAGTTCCCAATTGCTAAATATTTTATGAGCTGAAATACTAACTCATCATTTCATTAATCTTCCTGCAGATCTAATATAGTGGATCCCCTGCAAATGTTAAATTCAGTGGGCTGCCACTACAAAGCTCTTTTGATAACTGGGGTTGCACAAAATTCTATTCTGTAACATTTGGCAGCAAAAAACTTTTAAAAGATAAACATTAATGTTAGTTCTGTTGTTTTTTTCTATTTAATTAGCATTCTGTAATGTCTAAAATGTTATTTTGTTAAGTATGAACATACAAACACATTTGCATGACAATGGTAGAATTAAACTATGTGAGTCGGACTTGCAAAATTATAGCGTCTGATCATATTCACAAGTTTTATTGAAAACTGTATATAAACGTACATAAAATGTGTTTCATTGTTTTGTTTTTTTGCAGAAACAACTCACAGTTCATTTCAGTATGTGACTAAATATATCCATGGTACAAGGACTGCGAATCCTATCATATACTGAACCGCACAAGTGCCCTGCGAGATATAATATATGGTGCGTTCGAATCATCCTACAATTACACATTCAATATTCAATCTTCAATCACCAAGTGCATTCAGGCAGCATGACATATACCGTGATTGCACCTGTAGACGAGATGTAGTGACTGTCCGGTGGTGCACTCGATCAGCGGATCATGAGGTAGTTATACCTAATAGAAAGTGACACGTGACATAAATTATGAGCATTGCAGAGAGCGGACAATTCTTGGGGCTGGAAGGTGGCATTGTGTGGGAGGACTGAAGTCCCTCAGGGCTGCAGGTGATGTGAACAGTGACAGAATGTGTACATGAGACATGTGAAAAAAATACTGAAGTGGATTTTGTAGACTGGGAGAGAGGATGCTTACCAACATGCTAACCACTGTGTCATGACTGTGCTACCATGCATTCATATAAGATTAAAGAACATGGGACTAAACAAATGACTGTGTTTTAAAAGCAAAGGAACCATTACAAACAAAAAGGGAACAGGAAATTGTCAGAAAGCAAAGCCACTTTACCTTTTACAATCCCAACCAATATTTGTAGCTTATGGTAGACAGACACTCAAGGCGAGGACAGCTTACATTACCCCGTCTCGACTTGCCCAACGTGACAAACTGTCTGACTACAACAGCTGCCAGCAGAAATTACAAACATTTCTGATAATAATCAGAATGTCCTAAACAAGGCCAAGAACAGGGGGGCATCAAGCCTTTTTTCAGTGGGTGGCAATGAGGCTCCGTAATGACCCTACCAATGTGCCAGTCCCGAAAAACACCACCGTGACGGCCAAATTGGTTGCCCCATCATCTAGTAAGTGCCTGGCCTCGCAGTTTGGTGAGTTGTCCATTTACCAATCAGCCAAAGCCGATTACTTTTAATTGGTCCAGCATTTTTTTTTTTGTTGTTGTCTTTTGGAGCCAGCTGTACAGAATCTGCTGCTGTATGTCAAACAGCAGAGCCGCCGCATGTGCTGCAAATGCACAACATTAAAATTGACTGCCCTCATATTAGAAACCCTGGTGATTTCTAATTAGCGTCAACAGCAATAATCTACATAGAGATGCATTTTTGTCCAACTCTAACATGGATCGTTACAGAATCAGATCAGTGGCGTCTCACCTTCATGTATCTTGTGTTTAGGCTGTATTGTCTCTGGTCAATACAGTGCATCTGGAGTGCACGCAGTTGGGCTGAACCAGCAGGAGGCAACGAGGCGAAGTGGAAAGTGCTTTTTGTTATTGTTACTCCGCACAAATGCCATTTTACACTGGTATTGGGTTTTAGCCTTGAAAAGCTCTGAATTGTCTTCGAAACATAATAAGAAGAGGGACCAATCCAGGAACTGAGCATCAAATTCAATGGCACACAGCTAGATGTCTTACCCGACTCTTTCAAACCTGCTTATTATTTGACCAGAGTGAATTCAACAAGATCTCTTTGCAAAATCTGCACAAAGTTTTAATCTGATTGACACAAATAACGTAAGTGTTGTATTCGCTCCCACATCAACAAGATTAACAGTAAAAAAAAAAAAAAAAACCCGGTTTAAAATTTAATGGAATGACATCTTGTTTTTAGGTTTTTCAAAGATCATTTTTAGATGTGTTGGCATCAATATAACCAACTGCAGCATAATCACGATTCTGCCCACCTCTGCTGCACTGGCGGGCGGCCAGAAGAATCAGTGGATATGCCAAAACTGTTTCAAAAGATATGCCAATTTGTAAAATTTCAGTAGACCTGGATAAACCAATTTTTTTAAACTCTAAATCACCTGTCTGCTCGCTGTTGTGACCCACAATTCACAACCGAACGCTCGGCACATCGCTGTGTGCAGTAAGGTGTAATCACTGTATGTGCCGAAAGACTCTCGTCACGACTTCCAATTCTCTTATGACATTTCAATCTTCCCTCTCTATCAACACTAAGAGGCAGTAGTCATCTTTCAGCTTACGCCCCAAAACACATCTCTCTCCTCTTCTCAGACCTCTTCTTCTCCCCTTCAGCATACTGTACGTGATGCTTTAAAACATTTCAACTGTTACTGTAGTCGCAGTTCATACTTTCAACACACAAATTTTGAAAAAACCTATTGCAATGTTATAAATCTGCATCTTTAATAATCAATCATATATGAAACTTATTCCAGTAAAAACCAGATTAGCAATTCATCACACTATCTTCACAAACTACAGTAACTGAATAAATATTGTAAAAATGATCCCTTTTATACTAATACGCCTGAAAAAAGAAATTCGTTAAGTTGGGAATTCTGCGGTGCATACATTTATTTTCCTCCAGTGCCTGCTGTGACATGTTAGGCTTGCTTTACTTGCTGAAAATCTTTTGAAATTGAATTGAGGCCAGCTGTTTTAATGCTTTATAATTGCAACTTTGTCACATGCAGTTCTAACACGTTCATGTGCACTTTGCCCCGTCATCACAGTCTTCACAGAGCTTGAAATGGCGAGGTATAGACTGTTTACAGTATAAATGAGAGCTTTAACGAGCAGCATTTTACATTGTTTGTCTACAGTGGATCACTGTGATATTATGTGAAGACTGACAAACAAATTGGTGGTCATTCATGACCTGTTGTTAATTCCTGCTATAACTGAATGAACAAGTTAGCTTCTTAGCAAACAGTTACATTCATTTGGAGTCGTGTTTCTCGTCAGGATGCAAACTGAAGTCTAATGTTTCCTCTGTTTTAGCTCTTCTTTTGGTCTCCACCAACTTCTCTACCATGTTCACCAGCTAATCCCCAATTTTGTCTTTTGTCGTTTGGTGTTTCACAGGTCGTATATTAATGGTTTTTAGAGCTTTATTCACTGAAGAAGGCAGCCATGAACAGCAAAAGGAGAGTGGCGATAGTCAACTAGTCAGCATTAAAGTTGTGGGCCTGAAAACAAACAAAAAAAAGAGCTGAAAGAAGTTTTAAAGCACCATAGGCATGATTTTTCTATGAGTTCATCACAATTTCTGACCTCTTTCACATACTAATCAACATCACACATTATTTTTCCTGGAAATCGGAGGCTTGCATAAATAGGCTATTTGACTATTACCAACCCTGGAGGCCATTTGTAGGAGGCTGTTAATTTTAAAATTTAATCATGGAGCTTTATTATAGAGAGTCAAAGTAAGCTCCCCTGTGCTTTGAATGTCCACCATCCACTACATCCACCTCTATAAGGCTTCTGTGTGATACAATAACGGAAGTTTCTACTTGTACAATTTAACAAGTTTTGTTGCTGCCTCTGACCTTGAAAACAGGACCATGTAGTTTTCTGTTTTTTTTATTTGTTGAGCTATAAGGAATGGTGAAACTAGCCCATTGTCATTTGCAGAGGCAGTAGGAAACAGCCTCGAGCGAACTGGACAGCTTTCTTTTTCATGTAGTCGCTTCCACGTGAGGTTTGCATTTCACTCGCAAATTTGAGCATCAGTTAGAATATGGATTGGACAGAGTTGTGGGCTGTACTTGCAATACTGGAACTAAACTGTAATTTCCCGAAAGTTTCCTAATCTGTGATAAAATCATGATAGTTATCTTTGATTAATTTTTTATAAGTGATAAGTTTTAAGTGTCATGGTCGCACTTCAGTTCCCTCAAAGCTCTTAATATAGTACAGCAGGGTCAATAAAATCATGATCTGATAAGTGTCGATGGAGTTCTACCTTTTTCAGAAAAGGTCAAATTGTTTTAATTTTTTTAATTGTTTAATTTGCTACTATGGGCTGAGGAACATATAAATGTAGATTTCCTGCCCAGTGTGGGAGGAACTCACTTCGCTGTCGATCCCAATTCAAGATTTACTTAGATATTAAGAGTGTGTGCTCTTAAAAGCATGTGGAAATACATCTGACTGGCTCTAATAGCTGTCAAGTTTTGTGAAGACCATACATGTTAATGATTAATGATTAAGTATCAATTGATTAATTTCCATGAAAAATTGAATTAATAAAAAATGTGTTCAAGATTGGCACAAATTCATCAAATAGTATCATGTTACAAATTACGATATTTGCTTATCACATATATCAGAATAAAATACAAAATACTGCTATGCATTTCATTTACAAAATACATAAAGACATTCTATACAAACTGACAATATTACATTCTAGCCTTTTTAGTACTGTATCTTCAACTGCAATCTAATTCTAGCAGGAATATAATCAGTGAAAACATAGAATCCAAGCAGTTTCAGTGTCAGCGCTCATGCCAAAGTGTTCGTAAGTAATGAGGTCTCGGTGCTAATTGCAGGTAGCAGTTTACACTGACATCAAATTTACCACTTTTGTACAAGGTTCCTTTTTTAAAATGTGTGCGTACTAACAGATGTAATCGTTAATGACTTACTGTTACACTGATTGATAATTATTTTACATCACTATTACTATTTTATTTCGCAACAGCAGCAACAAATAACAGAGAGCAAGACCAGTGTTTTTGACATGGTAAAGGCAACGACTGCTTAAAAAACATGAATAATGCAAACACTGCATGCAAACAAAGCACTAATTATCCTGATTTACGTTGGCATATCTTAGACTTGGCAGGTGAAAGAAATAATGGTGCAGGTTGGACATTCAGAGCAGCTATCAACGATACGTACATGCATCGTCAGCAGCGTGTTAGCAAAGCTTTTCATTCTCAGCTCAGATCAGGGAATGTGTCGGTTTTAAAGGGCAATCTTAATGCATGTGTGCTGAGGCTGAAGGCTGGAATTTATAATTTGATTCTAAAAAGAACGAGGCTGTGCGTCCTCAACTTCACTCTGAGAAATTTCTTATTTGTTCGGATGAAAATCTGTACTTATAGAAAAAGTAACAAAAGTTTTTTGTTTGTTTTGTTTTTTTAACATTTGCCCCTCTCAGTATAATCTTACAATGCATTCACACTGCAAGCAATATGATCAATAAGTCACCCCGAGTTCATACAGTTCCCTTTAGAAATACGGTGGAACAATTTGATCAACAAGAGTTTTTTTGCCACAGCTGAACATCTCCATGTCAGAAAGCCATCGGGGATTCAGAAGTTCCTTATTTCCTTACGGATATGACAATTCAAAGATCTAAAGTTGTCTTATTATATTTGAAAGATAATAGTTGTATACAGTCATTATGTATACAACATTAACCATAATGAATGTGCAAATTGGCGTGGCACACTTTTCAACAAATCAACATTTTGCTCATCTGACTACGAGGACAAAATATTCCCTTCAACCAAAACGTTTTTGTTAGCATTAATAGCAATACGTCTTTTTCAGGAACATTGTCCCGGTCACTCAGTATAACCCACAGACCTTGCTGTGGACAGGGTTAGTTTCTGAAACTGTTGACTCCTGCACATTTCAATTTTCTGCACACTCTTACCTATTGTTACCTAATTGGCACCTGCTTGCTTAGCAATCTTAGCTCAACACAATGATGTAACCTTAAGAAGTATGTCCTCTGCCTCAACAAGAGTCTGTGTTCACTGTAAGTATAACACTGCAGACATGGTCAGAAAAGAGCAACACACAAACCCAGTCTAACATGGGTTCACTACAATATACACTTAAACCCAAGAATACTCTGAATGGAGCGATGTGTTTATGCACTGTTTTTCATTACGGCGTGTCAGTTTTTCCAGTAGAAGCCGTGTTCTGGCTGTGTTTCTGTGTGAAACTGCGTGCTTGTCCATGTAGGAGTGTGGGAGGGTTTTTTTTTATTTATGAGTGAATGTATGTGTCTCTCGTTAGGAGGTCATGTGAGTGAGAGCACATTTTCTAGTTAGGGCGCTCACTGCTCGACTTTAAATCTTGTACCATATAGCCGGGCTCTGACCCTTTTCAGCTATTTTTGAATTATTTCCAGCAATCAATTTCATTTTTTTACAACTGTATTACTATAACTTACATCATCGTCAACTGAAAATACTGCAAATGTCGCTGTGACAGGATGGTAAAGGACCTGTCCTGGATAAATACTACAACTGACTGACAAGCAACACAGCAACAAGAGCAGGGAGTTCGAGTTTTAAATGAATTTTTGGTGATTTTGTGAACCATCAAGCAGTGGAAGTTGTTGTTCTTACAGATATGTTGCTCCATTCAAATGTCATTAACAAATAACACAGGTGCTCTCCAGGTAATGCAAACAGAGTATGTGGCCTTAACTTTTATTCAAATGTTTAGTCTGCAGTAAATCACCTTTGGGAAGGTGGGTGAACAATTACTGATCCTCGTATCAGCGAATTATCATCATCATCTGGGTCCTTCTGTCTCATATAAATATATTTTTTAATGCAGTGTAATTTCATAAGGAAGATTGCACGTTATATCACATGATATATGATTAGTCTTAATTAATCCCCTGTTGTCTGTTTTCTCTCCCATCTGTTGCATGTGCCACACAGTCCAATGGGGAAACACTGCAGCAGTAATTATCACTCACATGCAGACAATTCACTGTTGGTTACTTTCCCCTGTGATACTCATCCTTATTGTTTATTGCTTTCACGTCTATGTATCTAATTAGTCCAGATGAAGAGGATTGTGCTGTTACGTTATTAGAGGAACACTCAAACATTCTGGGAAATGCATTCGTCTGTCAAGATGGCTGCCGGGTGGCAAGACATGCTTAAATGGACTGCGGCTTTACAGAATGCGTCTCCCAAGTCCTCCAACAACAGTGTTCAACCTCTATTGACGTAAACTATGATGGTACAGAGGGCTCTGTTGAACATATGTCACTAACATCTGAAACAAATTGACTGCCTTGTTGAAAAAGCTCAAAATGATCGGTGTTTGTTTGGACCTGCTGATGGCCAGGTACATAGGAAATGGCACATATGACTCTGGCGTGCCGCTTGAAACGAGGCTCATGTTGCAATTACAAAATGCCAAAAACTTGACAGTGCCTCTGCTACGATCCCAGCGGAATTGGTAATGTGTTGTCAGTTAGTCATCTCGATCATGGTACAGTAAATGTCACACGTTTGTTCTTTCAGCGTTCGTCTACAAGCGCAGACGACTGCTGCTTTTACAGAAAGTGATCCATCACGACATCTTCCACTCAAGGTCGTTCTCTTCAGCGTTCTGATATCCTTCTGCGTGGCCTATAATGGATGCTATTAGATGTTTTGTATGGCATTATCCTCATCCAATCTAAACCTAAGGCCATAGCTTCAAAGGCTCCGGTCTGACAACTGACACTCTGATTTTCATTTGTTGTCGGAGCTCAGGCAGTTTTGGGAGACTGGTGACCTCTTGAGCTGTCAATCTAACAAGGATTGCTAATTAAGTTACAAATATCTGCCAGCGCTGTTTCTTTCTGAAGAACATAAGGTTCTTTTAACTTGAAAATGAATGTGACAATTAAGTTAAATTGAAACAAATTAGCTATTTATAAGACCAAAAAAGAAAAAAAAAGCTTTTAATTCTCATCCTTTTGATTGTCCTATATTATCTTTTCTAATCTGTAGCCTGTCTAGAGTTGATTTGACAAGCGTATAACATCTGCATGTCCGTACTTCACACAGGACGGTTTATGTGCAAAAATGGTTTGGCCTTCTCTTGGCATGAGTTAGAATATTGATCTCTTCGTCTTGATGACAGCCAGGAGTCAGCTGTAATTGATCCACATCAATTAGAGCACCAAGTTTCCTGATAGCCATCAGGAAACTTCACAGTGTGAAAGCCAATAGTATCTGAGGATGCTCTCATTTACTTGTGTGCACACAGACACAACTCTTGGCCGATGCCAAAGCACTTGAATTGATAAATTATCTATTAGGGGGCCTCAGGTCTGAGCACAAAGGACGGAGTAAGTGTTGCACATTATTTGATGCATCACATCTGATGCAGGGGATCAGAGATTAAAGCAGCACATGAACATGTACTTCATCAACATGATGGGTGACACTACTTTATCATATTCTTTTTAATTTAGTTTAAAATGTAATGTTTCATTAATACCATTTTGGTGTTGTTTCCAGAATGTCATAGTAAATATTGCTCCAGGACCATCATCTCCAAGTGACCCATCACGATTTTGTGATGTAATAGCGTTGAAACTTTAGAAAAAGAATGGAAAACTGAATTGAATGGGAGAATTTAGCCTTTCTGACATGTAGTTAACAACTACTTTAACCCAAACTATCTTTCCCTCACCAAAGTATTTGTCTTGCCAAAAACCAAACTGTGACAGAAACCTGAAAAAAAGGAAAAGTAATGAGCAGAAACAAGCAGATGAGTTTCTACTGGGTGGGATTCCTTTTGTTTGACCCATTCAGCCACAACAGCTTGATCTGAATATGGACTCTGCTGCTTTTTGGTCAGTTGCAATGATGGTCCTGAAGCCAAATGAATCATGAGGTTGTTGGAACAACACCAACACACTAACAGTTAACTTCAGTAAATTACATCCATCAGTTCCAAGCTTTGGGACTTTCCTTTATGGATACAAACTTTTGGAGGGGATACGGAGTGTTTGATTTCTTGTACAGTACACTGCAGTACACTACACAAATACCCCGTGATCCAATAAGGGCTGCAATAATTTGATAGGAAATCATCCTTTTTCATTGGAATCTAATCTAATTTCTCGAAGCAGGGCCTTTTTAGATGGTTAGATTTGTGGTAATGCACTCTCTAGGCTACAACATTAGGAAAACACAAACAGCATTTTCTAATTTCTAAAAGCCCAAAACAAAAACCTAGTGATTCACTGCCAGAACAGACGTACTCTGTTCATCGCTGCCAAAGACATAAACTGCTTTTGGTACCCTGATTCATCCTTCCCCATATGTTAATAGGGTCTGCTTGCACAAACATTTTCACACGTACTAATAATGTTACTCTTAGTGCTCATACTACCGCGGATTCACAAGGGACTCTCCGTATCTCAGACACAAGATTGGCAACAATTTCAGAAAATAAAACATTTAACAAAGAAATATCTTTTTTCATTCTGGTGGGATCAGTCGAAGAAAAGAGACAACAATGCTCTGCACCAAGCGCAACTCATTCCAATGCAGCAGAGGCACCTGAGACAGAGGCAGACCACTACAGGCTGTCCATTATCATTGTTTTTGGCTGGTTTCACACGTCTTCAGGCACAAAATATATTTACAGGGTCAATCACCTGCCACCTACTCAGTCTGAGTAATTGGAAATGACAACTGTTACATATTGCATTTCCAGCGGAGAGCAAATTTGGTTAGTGGTTCTGTGCTTCAGTAAATACTTATTGCATCAGCAGGGTTCTTTGCACTTTACATAAGCAGCTGCTCAAATGACCTCAAGATGCTATTGCAATGAATTTACATTGCATGGCGCGTCTAACGGTGGCAATGAAAAAGCTCAGAGGACAGAAGTGGCTTCATTTACAAAAATACTATCCTTGCAAACCAAACAGATGCAGTTTGTGAAGAAGAGCAGTCAGTAAAATCACTAGCTGTCGTATCTTTCATATTCTACTGTTACTGTCATTTTAGTGAACTCTGAAAAAAGTTAATTGTCAAATCTGTAAAACATAAATGATAAATGCAAATACATATTTGTAGGAGCCAAGGTGTTTCATAAATAACTAATGAAGAATTAGCAGAATTCAAAGTTACAAAGCCATTTGCAACATTAAAATAATTACTGTGAGTGTGTAGTTCAGCGGAGCATCTTTTATGTACGCTTTGGTACTCGTTCAGCTTTTAGAATAATGAAAGCTAATCACAAAGATTGCGTGTGTCCTTCACTCCAATCTCCTGGAATAACATTAACAGCCCCGCCTAAAGTGAACGGCGCAACCACTTGTTTCAATTAGCGCTGACGTGCCATTAACAAAAGTAATGCCCTCTTCGTTTTTTTTTATCCATATGGACTGTAGGGGAAGAATGAAAACATGACTTTATTAATAAGAGAAATTATTTCGCCAAGTTATCTCTGTGGGAATTAATGCATAAACAAAAACCGGAAAGGCAGGCATGATGTTCACGCTCATTGTTCGCAGGAATGATGATGTCCAAAACTAATTTTATTACATATGCGTTTTCAATTCTCGCTTAGAAGCTCCTGCCAGTAGAAGTGGGCGTGTTTGAGACAGTTAAGCGTGCATGGATTAAAACCACGTCAATCATCTGATGCACTTTAAAGTAAACAAGCTGAGACACAATAATAAAATCCATGTTGTATAAGAGTATATTTATGCTGCAGGTTATTTTACATAATAGAACTGAACATTATGAAAAATTGACTGCAAAGTGACTAACGGTGGGAGCAAGCCAGGGATTCAACTTTAAAGAACTAAATGTCCTAAGCTATTTTTATACTAGCTTCTCTTCACTGGACTGCAGTATGATTTCTCTGCTCTCTATATACTGAAGTCCAGCCACAGACATCTTGATTGTGTGAGGGACATTACTTGTCTTGGATGTGAGCTAAGCCGAGAACCTTTTATACATACCGTTCTCTTCTCTCTCTACACACAATTCCTGTTTTTTGTCCATTGGCATATTTCCAATTATACTAAAAATATCTTCACAAAGATCGTATCACCTTGGAGTCTGAGGACAAGAGGAACCACAGCCGATGATAAGATGATGTTGATACAGACGCGGGTCACTAAACTGCCCTCACGGATGCTGGCAGTTTAAAGGAATGTGGCCTGAATACAATTTCGTTTTTGAAATATTGCAAATGCAAGATCAAATGAGGACTTTCTAAAGTGGAAAAAAAGGACTACTGGCAGCTGTATTTAAGTATTTACTGTTATATTCTGCTATTACAAGTGAATGATTTCTGTATTTAGTCCCTGCAAAAATGTGTAGCGATACAGCTTTTTTCACCGTTCCCTTCACTTATACCAGATGAAAATGAAAATTGACCTTTATTACAACAAAAACACCTCGGTGTGGACTTTGAATATTGAAATGACCAGAAGAACAAGAGTTTGACATGTCCCTCTCATTTCAGTTTTGTACATCTAAACTGTGAAAGGTATAGCAGGATTTAAAGTTATGGTTTTAATGTAAAGTACGACTGTAAGAAATATCAGATGATCCCTGAGATACTGTCAAAAATGTAAAGAATCGCTCCCGTACTTAAAATATAAAGCACAGTCACTACAAAATGTTTTACTACAACGAATGTATGTTTAACTGTGGCTTTGAGATTTGAATCAGGCTGTTAAATAGACCATATGGATGAAGATATCATAGTAGACAATTAATATCTAATAGTTCAAGGCAGCACAAGATTAATTCTAATAGAATAAACCATATCTGAGGGTGGACGAGTTCATAGCAACCTTGTCAGCCGAATCCATGCATGTCGAGTTTTTACATCCAAGGGTTCAGAGTTGAGCCAAAGACTGGTGTGAAATCAGAACCAGCTGTGTTCAAGAGCCGAGCTCCTCTGGTGAAATTCACAGTGTTGTACTTACAGGAAACTATACAAAGCTTGCGCCATCAATGTGTTACTTTGAGCGCAACTGCTGATTTCAGAAGGAAAAATATATGGTATTTATTACTTCATATTTTATTTGTCTAAAGTGCGGCACAACTCATCATCCACAATATTGCCACTGCGAGGAGTGTGAGCGTGAGGAGCTCCTTCGTTTCTGTTGTGCACCCAGCTGTGGTGGAACAGCAGTGTCCATCAACAACACGCCCACACTTGCAATGTATGCAGGTGCGAAAGGTATTTACTTTACAGTTGATTCACTGGATTAAAGGCATTTTTCCGCTTTCAGTTTCATTGAGCTTCCTGTCTGCCTTATTGTTAAACCCATACATAACTCTGAGCAAGTTTGCAATAGACTACGGAGTCTCATTTGTCAACTTCACACACTGAGAATGTCACTACCACCCTGCACAAGCGCCAAGACACAAATCTACACATTATTGTCCTGACTTCAACTCATTTTTGATATATGCTTCGCATTTTATGGCCCTTTTGTGCAGCTTTTAGTCTGCATACCTAACAACAGTTAACCTAGAGCCAATATTTAATGCGTTGCATCCTGAAATGCTAATGTGAATGTCTTCAGCCATGGTTTTGCATTTAAACAGGCCCTGCTAGTCAAACATAAATGAAAAGAAAACAACTAATATATGCAAATTTTTACGTTGTTAGCAGTCTAATGAATTTTAATGCAGGTTATCAATTCTAGAGCAAGCAATTCACAAGAAAATAAGAGGCTTTGCCTTACTAAGCTGCAGTCTGCTGTGCAAGCTATCAGTCAAAGAGGATATTAGCAGAGCATGGGAAACGTCTTTAATCAAATTTCGTCCGAAGAAACACAACTAAGATCATTTGTTGTCTTTTTTCAAACTGTCAAACTATCCTTGAACCAGTTCCCTATTCTGTGTGTTATGTAACTGGACAATGCAATTCATAAAACAATTAATGGATTGTCCCTACCATTAATATTAATACATACGTGGTAGTTTTCTAAACTAGAGTGGATGAAATCACCACAATAATTTGATTTAATGGACATGAGGTGAAAAACAAGCGTTCTACACTAGAGCCTTATTTCCCCTTCCTCATATTTCTGCACCGATGTCTCGGTAGATATAGAACTCACCAAAAGGGACTCTCTGACGCATGTAAACAAGCAAACAATGACTCATTTTCCAAGCAGAATGTACTGACTACTTACTTTAATTAACCTCACTCTTTTTCTTTCTACTCACAAAGGCCACAAGAGAAGTCAAAGTCTGTCTTGTTTACCTTGGAAAGACCAAAAGCATATTAAGATGGAAAATGTGTGTTATGGAGGTTATGGTGCAGTGGTCCAGAATATTCAATGTAAATAAAGCCGTCGAAGACTTAATCCCAAGTGATTAAACTGCCGTGGGGGAGGGGAAGTTAGCCCTGGAGTTGTGACTATGCATGATTATAAGGTGCGGATGAGGACATGTATTGGGATAAACTCTATGAACTACAGTGTGTGGATTAATTGTCATGTGTGGAATGGAAACAATCACTTCATTTTCTTGTGATAAATTGGAAAATCACTTATTCTAATCTCTGTCTTGGGAGTTTGTTTTATACAAATACAGATGTATCATGGTGTGAAGGGTAAGCTTCATGGATGTGTTGGTTCTTAAAGGAGAAATAAAAAAACTCATGACAACGTCCTCACACCAGTGCTGCTGAGAAAACAGGTACACGTTACATAAGAGTAAAGCCACAGCAACAAATGAAAATACCTTTTATAGCTCAAAATCTTATCAAAATGTCATCTGAGGTATAGGAACTTCCTACTGTAGGTGACCTCTAGCCTTTAATCTGACCACTCTTCCTAATGAAAGACTACAGGAATATGATGGACAACAAAACAACAGGCTGAAAGACACTGAGAGGCATAAATCAAGACGGAAATAAGTCTAAACTCATCAAAAACTTACTTCAACCTACAGTAGCTTTTCTCTACGATCTTACAAGCTCAACAGGTGCATTATGTTCGCATGACTATATTTTAACGGTTTCATATAATTCACTCCGAAATTATTTCCATGACAACAACAGGCATGACCATACGTGTGGTGCACTGATTGGTTTAACTGTTTAGCATAATGCAAGGCAGCAACACCCCGGGGTGAAATCATTTCTGAGGGCGGCCAGACATATCTCACGCTGAGATCCAATGGCGGAGCCACTACGCCAGTGAGTCACATGCTCACGCTGTGATTTATAACTCTCCTTTTGTTTGGAGGTTACCTCTTGGAGGTCCTCTGACACAGTACTCACCATCACTATCTAGTCTGTCCTCCTCTATCGTTTTAGTTTTATGTCTTCTGCGCTAAGCAGTGGCGTGGGAGCAACGCGTTTGTTTTGCACTCTAAATAATGAAGTCAGGACAGCTGATCGCGCAGATACAAAAGGAAAAAAATCATAACTTAATCATCACTTGATTAATATTGCAGGCATTCCTCATCCTGACAGCCTAAGGTCGACAGAGTCTTCCGCGTATATTTGTTAAGGGTGACTATGCAAATAATTGTATTAGTCCTCTTTTGAAAGTGCAGTTTTGCCGAGTGCTGTCCTATCCTTTCTCAGAGGAGATGACCTTTTGGTGTATGTAAAGCCATTCATCTGAGGCGCACTGCTCTGACACGAGAGCCGAATGATAATGCCTTGAAGCTGTCAAGCAGAACCATTTATAATAAAGTCGAACCACAGTGCAGCGATGATTCAAGGTTCCAAGTTATTTTAAGTTACATTCAACTAGGATGCAACAATGGTGCTGCGTATGTCCGTGTTCTTAAATGATATCGGATGATGTCTGTGAATGACAGTTCGCTTTGACTGCTGGTTTCCCCAGTTTAGAAAAGTTTAATGATACTCCTCTTTTAGCTGACAATTTAGCTAACATAACGTTAACCTATGGTCCAATTTGAATTTCATCATCACATATGGCACTTCTGTACATTTTAGCATAGGTATTGCACGTATGGTCTATGTAAATTGGTAGCACATTATCAGCTATGCACATCAAGAGAAACTATTGGTTATTTATCCTGGACAAGAATGTTGAAATGGCGCTGAGCATTCCAACTTTTCCAATAATGCATTGAATATTGAAAACATTTGTTGCAATAGCTACCAGCGATCTGAACCAGTGGATGATGATGGATGCATACATGGTCTCTGCTGCATCCCAAAGCTAGATGCTGCTGCCTCCTACACCACAGACCTGTGGGTGCAAATAACAGTGTTTTACTGTTGTCCACATGTTAATGAAAAAGTACTGAATATAACATGATCACATTTTTATTTTTTTATTCCCATGCCTTCATTTTACTCCTAATTTAAAGTATGTAACCAGAATATGAACTGACCACATTAGACCTGTGCAGCAGACGTTTTCAATGTACTATATAGGGTGCTACTAGTACCTTTAGTATTTTGTACAAATAGACATACTAATATGAATTAAAAGATATTTTGTGGGCTAAAATCCAAAAGTTGTGTTAAATTCACTAGCGAATGTAACTAGCTTACATTTACAGTCTGCTGTAAAATGAATTATCAACATTACCTGCACTCTGTGTGATGGTATGAAGCAAAGTAGCTAGCTGTCGTTAGGGAGCTAACATGCGGGTGTTTTCACTGAGCTAGCTTTGCTTTGAAGGTAGTGAGGCGTGTTTACAGAGAATGAAAGGAGACACTTAGTCTTCACTTTGAAAGTCCTGACTCCAAACAGAAAAGATGGCGCTGACTGGAAGCTGTAAATCAGTTCCAGTGCAAACTAAGGGAAGAAAAGTGACATCTTGCTACATTTATGGCTATATACAGTCTACGGTCAACAGTAGTCACACTTAAAAAATGATTTTCACATTGTCCTTCATTTGACATAGATTTTACAGACACGCATGCCACGCGGCGCCGAACCTTTTGATACACTGTTGTTGTTCACACAAAGTCAAGTCCTCTGTGCCTTAAGAAAACTGTTCTTAATAAGGACACAGAAGGTGCCATTATTGCTCAATCTGATGGATGAGCTGTTGGCTGGAATGTGAAACTGCCCCGGCCCCCGCTTTGGTTCAAGAAAGTGCTATTCCTCGAGGGGGGACATGCTGTGATTGAAGTATTTACGACAAGACAGAAATGTGATGGCACAGAGAATGTGGGTGACAGTGACGCATGACTGAACAGATTACTGTGTACAGACTGTAGAGCGGCCCTTTGAATTGTGATGCCTCCCTTTATTGTGCTGAGGTTAAAAGGCTCACCTATCAGGGAGCGGCATTACTCTACCCCCTGCTCCTTCTGATATAGGAGTCCTCAGAACAAAGACCATGTCAGCAAAGCCAGACGATCCCCAACAGACACTTTGGTAAAACTAAAAATGCACTGTGACAGGACACTGGCCGAGACTGATAGACAAGAAGACAGTTTCTCTAACATCTAGATGTCCTCTAGAGTATGATAAAATATGCCTGCGTCAAAGCACTCATTATTTTGCACAACCATCACAAGTCTAATTGTTTAATATAGCCGGTGGAGAGAAGTGCTTTCCCCTGTACAAGAACCTGTTTTAAAAGCAGGAGACACTGGTTAATGCAATACAGCGCTTTTAGCAAATGCAGATGACTACTTGAATAAGTGCAGTTTCATCATCTCTGTGGTTAATATTAATCATGATGAGTAGCTTTACTGTTCTTGGTAAAAGTAAACAGAGAAGAAAAAAAAAAACAGATGGAAATTCGTACTGCCTTAGTTCCTCTACATCAAAATTCTGCATATTCCTCTTCTTAATCCTTTGAGCTCTTAGAATGATTTCATAAGGAATAATGCTTCACTGATAGCAGGGAGCGTTGAATAAAAATGATCCTAATTAGCAATAACCGAGTGCAGGAGCTGATCAAGTGACTCTGGTTACATTATCTTGGCTCCGTAACTGTAAATATGACTTAAGAGATGAGCGACCCGATGTGCACTCCTGCTCCAAAATATCCTACCAAGAAATGCTCTATGCAGACTCAATGCAGTTTTTGGAAAAAAAAAAACAAAGCAAATACGCTACATAGGCAACAAAGATTTATGACCTGCGTACATTTTGTTAAACATGATAAATCTGCTTTCCTACATACAAAACTTAATGCAAAGGGAAGGAAATTTTATTCAGAGTTGGGACATTACTCGTTAGTTATGTGCAGAGGGAAAGTTGAGAAAGCACACGAATAAAAGGAACCAAACAACCAAAGGCTACATTGTCACACTTCCTCGCTCCGAGTTCACTTTCTTGATCTTAACAATGGGTGCGTACAGGAACACAGGAGTCATGGTTGGGAATGTATCATGATTTAAGGGATCACAATTTGGTACGAGTATAGCACCACAGGAAATAAGCAACAAACAATCCCAAATGCGGGAGTGCAAGTTGCAGCTTGTTCCAACTAGCTCCACCTGAGATAGTTAGCACAGTCTGTAGTGCATGACAGTGAACATACACTCTCCAATAGGTCATGCAGGGCTGATAAAAAACAAAAACAAATGAAAACGGTATGTAAATGCCATTTGCTTTGGTAATGTCTTTGGCCCTGTCTGCTTTCATATCTAGAGGCTGCTTCAAAACAGCATCTGTCAAACACACAACTCGAACAACGCTGACAGACCGTCCTCGTCTGATCCAACACTCCAGTATTTTCCCCCAAAAAAGCAGGTGTGTCCTCTGGCCGCACTGTCTCATTTGAACTCACTATCTTCTTCTATCTGCATCTTGTTTTATTGTTTCTTCTTCTTCTCTTTTTGACTTTTAGATGCAGTACCACCACTCTCTGGGTTGGAGAACCTCTGTACTCTCGTTGCCCACTGACATATGCTTTTGCCAAAGTGTGACAGACGTGGTCATCGTACGACCGCATGTGCTGAACCGTGACGGTTTGGAACGAATACACGGACCGTTACACCCCTAGTTAATAGGTGTAATTTCATCTGGCAGATTTTCTGTAAAATCTGACCTTGTGACACACATTGTAAAATTGTAGAGAGGGAGCTGATCCTCCTTAATTTTCAGTCACAAATTGTATTTTAGAGGTTTTTCAAAGCGAATATAGTGATTATTCACTGGTGCTTTATTGCAAATGGCAGCTTCATCAAGCTCGAAACAATTCCATATTATTATAATTATTAATAATAATATTATTTGTGCTTGGATATAATAAAACAGTCAAGTCAGACAGGTTTATGAAAACACCTGTTAGCCCCTTTTCCCCTCTGTATTAGATGCAGATCACTGTACAGACTGTAAAGCCCAATGTGGTCGAGGGCTATAAAAATAACACTGACCGACTGACTTAAGATACCACACGTCTAACCTGATGAGATTCAAGCACAGCCCATTCTCATTAACAGACGCGCACACAAGACAAGAGACTAAATACTTTCTGACATTGCATTAGTTTAATAATGACAATGGCGCTATTATTTAGACAAGTGAGAGGGTCATTACTGACTGACTGGCTGTCCCGTCCATTAGTGACAAGACAAATGGACCAAGCATTTCCATTTCTACATCTTAATGTCTCATCCGTCCGTGAAACCCGGTATCTGCTTGCTTCGTCTCATGTGTCATAAAGATGTGAACTGTAAAATATCCGCCTGCCTTCTGAAAAGGGGCACTATCAGCTCTTAAATAATACAAGTGTACCTCTTGTGGATTTTACACAGCTGCAGACACGTTTCCATCTGTTCCATTCCGAGGGTGGCTGATACAGAATGATGTACATATCAGTGTCAGGATATAAATCCTGCTGTCAGTCTCAGCTGCTGCTATCAGTTTGTGTCCTGTGAAAATGAAATGGTTACCTGAGCAGATCACCACTACTTACACTGATTGTACACACTGTTATGCAGCTGTGAAGTCATCTCTTTTCCTTACTGCAGGGCATATTTTAAATACACTGACAGTAAAAAAAAAAAAAAAAAAAGAGGGCCTGTGGGAGTAGCAAGCTTTTTCTGTATTCACCAATGCCACACAGACTCTCGACTTTATAGCTTGTACTTGCCGCACAGCATAAGCCACTTCCTGACATTGCCTTTTGGTTTTGATGGCCACGGCTGCTATAATCATATTTTGTAAAATAGAACAAAATGACTGTTTGAGTGTAAGTCAGACTCAGCAGGATGAATTCATTTATCAAATGGACAACCATGTCTTGTTGACCTGTTTTCCTTTGCTATCCCGGCATAAAGATAATTCCATGTTCAGATACTCTTATGCTGTTAGTCAGATAACATCAATCTGTGATGTTCAGCGCATTTCTGCTGTTTCTGTGTGATGAACTGCTGCGATTTACTTTCAGTTAGTGATTTTGTACATTTTCCAGACTTTTGAATGACCCCCCGTGAACTTGTTGCTTTCAGCAGTGGGAGTTACGTGTAGGTGGGGAGAGTGGTCGTTGTAGCGGCGGTGATAGCGATAGCGACAGCGATAGGGAGAGCAAAAGATCAAAATCTTTCCAGCGGAGAAAAAGTGAGAGTCATATCCCTTACTCAAACTGTATCACATCTTGTGTCTATATTGCATTATAGTGCATAGCAGCTGCTGTCAGCAGAGAAATGGCATCTCTGCTTCTCGTGCCATGGATTTATTCCTCAACGACAACTGACATTAAGTAAAAAATAGTGAAACTAGAGAGAAATCTGTGCTATTTGATTCAATCTGACATGTATTATGGTGGTATAATAAGTTTAGGAAATGTCTGCAATCAAATTGTAGCTTAACTTGTGTCATTTCATATTGTCTATGTTTGGTCAGTCATCAGTGGCTCTAAGAAGATCACTGCGCAACGTCAAATGAAATTGGACAAAGTGTTTCTAACCTCTAAACATTAAAGCTGTTATATTAATCAATATTTCTGTATTAACAATTGATCACTTTAATTTTCAGCTCATTGTCTGGGCTGTGGCCACAGCAGGGGAGGTGTTTTCAGTTCTTAAAAGTCACTGAACGCTAACTGCTCAACACAAAACTAAGGTATTGTACAGTGCTCCTCGAGTGCCCAGAGAGGCGCCTTTAAATAAAATTTATTACTAAAACAGAAGGCAGACAAACAAGACTGCCTGGTGAACACAGCAGAACATCTAGCATCTAAAAGGAGAGTCAGTATTGGACCCAGGTTGGCCAAATGACTAGAAATATTTTGTGACATATAGAGCTGCAACACTAAATCAATTAGTTGTCATATTACTTAATTACCTATTAACTATTTTGATAATTGATTAATCAGTTTGATTCATTTTTCCACAAGTTAAAATTCTCTGAATTCTGTTTCATAAATGTGCATTACATTATCTGGTTTCTTTACTCTGTTACAGTAAAGTTAATGTGTATGAGTTGTGGACATAACAAGATATTTGAGGACATCATTTTGGACATTTTTCACCATTTTCTGACATTTTATAAACCAAACAACTAATCAATTAATCAAGAAAACAATCGACAGCTTAGTAGGCAACAAATATAATCGTTAGTTGCTCTACTAATGTTGCACTGTACATGCTGGGTGTATAAATGTGAACTTATTTTCAAACAACTTAAAAAGTATGATACCGACCTATTATACTGTTTACAGCTTGTTTTCAGTGCCCAAAGTGGCCAACAAATCTGTTGCTGCAGGTGTGTCTATAGAAATGTAAATGAGTATAATTACCACTGAAGAACCACACTAATGTGATGTTAAAAGTGTTAAGTACCTTGGTTCAAGTCGATCTCGTCACCGGGGATCCCCCCTGCTGAAGTAGGAGCTGCATCCCATCTGACACTTGATTTCCAGGAAAGTGACGGTCCTTGACAACATAACATAACACTTATCGATGAACAGGATTTAGCGATGTTACGGTGTCGTACTCCATAAACTGAGCTTCTGTGTCCTGTACGATCAGATCTGGGGAGGATACTAAAAGAAAATCTGTCATGTTACCTTATGACTTGTCACAATTCTCTTTTTTTACCCTCCATTTCTCACACTGTGACAAGCTGACAGTGATATTTTTGGCCCTGAGACATATCTCCAGGTAATTGGTTCCTAACCTCTCACCTAATAGGAGGTGTGAGCTGTTCTGCTACCACATGTTCCTTAGTTTAAGGTGAGCTGCTGTGGGTCAGGATATCATCTGTTGACAAGCCGATGTGTGTCTAACAGCCAGTGATGGGAGTGAAATGCACTTAATTATAAAGTGAAAACCTCAAATCTTGTCCTGTGTGCATGCATTTCATTCTCTTTACCAATAATAATATTGATACTGATAAAAACCTCGAATGTTCAGGTAATAACCTGAAGCCATGTGCAACTTCCCTCATTAATTGACAGTGTGTAACAGACAATACAAACCACCCAGCAGTTAATTTTTCAACTGCAGTTTCACTTTTAATTCAATTACGAGTTCAGTCTTATCTGTAGCCAGAGCTGGGATTGGTTTTGATTCTGAGGCATCGAAATTCAGCGTATGTTTTCACCCTTCTTGTTTCATTAGATTGTCTTCTTGCCAGAGTAGAGACAGGTAGTGAGACAGGGGGAAATGCATTACCACTGCAAGATGACTCTTCAAAATGTACCTAGTGAGGGTTTCCTGGGAGGGATACCTAGTCACGTTCTGTCTGCGGAATTAGTTCTGAAATTTCAGGGCTGGCAACAAGATGTGATCAGCCCTTAGGCAGATGGGTGTGAATGGGTGTTCTACACTTATTCTGACTACCGAGCAATGCAGGGGTTGAATAATGCATTAGCTCTCAACAGGATGATATGATAGAAAACCACAGTCTGCACACGTCATGTCTGGTGGGCTACCAGCCTGATTCAGCCTCGGTGAATGTCACTGATCAATTCCTTAACTTTCAATTTTTATTAGAATAATCAAAAATACAAGAAATAGACAGACATTAAGTACTTAGTCCCAATACAACACTGACTTGTGAAGATAAGGCAGAAAACTACGATTATAAATATATTCAATGTCCACAATTTAACTTGAGTTCATTTTCTTTATTGTCTTAATCTACTTCAGCTTAAAACTGTTTTTTAAGTCTAGTTTTGCTTTAAATTTAGTTTATGAATGATTTTATCATTGATTCAGATAAAAATTAAATGAGATAGTCAGTGAAGTGGCCTTCAGTCCATGTGGGTTGTTAATGCACTGCACAGTTTTCCTTGTTAATACCTTCCCTAAAGAAAAAAAACTTTATTTTAAAAATTCAAAAGACAGATTTACAATTTTCCCCTTCAAATTTTCCCTCTTTAACTTTTCATTCACTGGTGTCACAACATTTCTTTACACACAGTAGATATTCTTTATCTGCTAATTTCAAAACACATTTTTTGAAGATACCGCAGCTGCTTGAATCAAAATGTTTAGACCCAAGATGCCATGCTTTTTAGAACTACTTCTTCTTCTTCTACTGTTAAGGTTAAACACATGAACCAAAAAACAAGACACAAAAAGCAAGTTTTAATAAAGAGCTTTTTTAAAAACCACGTACGAGCTAAAACAATACAATATCCCCAAATCCTGCATGCAAGACACAAAAGGAATCCAAAAACAGAGGAAGCAGGCAAGGTCAAATCCAGGAATAGAAAATTCAAAAGCATTATAAAAACCAAAAGGTACAAACCAATGAAAGGCTTGGAACAGGACTGAAGCAGGGATACGAACAGGAACAGGAGACGCATGACGAACAGATGAACTGACAAAGACAGAGGGGAAGACAAGGACTTAAATATCACAAGGGGGTGATTACTAATAGAACACAGGTGAGGAGCAAAAAGGGAGGAAATGAAAAGCAAACCGTGACACATGAGGATTGAACTTCAGAATAAAACAGTAAATAACAAAACCAAGAACTCAAACTACGACGCATACACCAGAATTGACACACATACACGATAAAGTTAAATAATCGTGGCTTTGTAAAGGCAAACACATCAGTGGATCCTGTAGAATATAGATTAAAAAAAAGTCCACATTTACAAAAAACTGACAACTACCACGGACTAAAAATACAACAACAGCACAGTAGATAGATATTTGCCAGAGGTGTGCTTGACACAGAGTTGGTTGCCAGCATAACGATTATACTATCAATAAATTCAGGAATTTTAACTAGCTGTTGTCCAGCTGTGATAACAGAAAGGGAAGAAAAAAACTCTGGCTGAAGGCATTTTGTCTTCCCCAGCATCCTGCCAGTTTTGTTCCACTGCCCATTTGTCAACAGTGATGTCCAATCGCTCAGTGCCAGGCGGGCAAATCAGCACCTTGTCACTTTCGAAATGACAATTTGAGTCTCAGTCAAGTCTGCAACCAGTTTGTGCCTTACAGCCACTCACTACCTCAAAGCAAGTACTAAAAATAAAGCCAGCCAATCTGCAAGCGCAGGCTTGCATGCAATCTACAAAACTGACCATATTAGAGCTCTGAGGTGACTTTGAGATTGAGGACATTTCTTTTCATTCATCAGAGGCAGTAATCCAAAGTTCAATCGGAAGAACTGAAAAAAACCTCTGTGGAAGCTTATTGGACAGCGTGACAAAATGTCAGTTTCATTTCATAGCAGAATAATCTAAAAGCGAGGGGCTCTGTCATGGTCAATCAGCCGTGTAATATAAGCAATCTAAGATGAATATGGAGCGCCGGCAGTGTTAATGCACAAATTGAGGATGTACACTATTTCGCATGATGCAAACCCAGTCGCAAGGCAGATCTTACAGTGGCAATTAATGCTGAAGCCATGCTGCGATTACCATATCAGTCATCCAAGCATTTTGTGTCACTTTTAGGTTTCCGTGCCCTGGGATTGTTATCCTAACTTGTAAATATTCCGCACACTGATGTAAGCACATTCGGCTAAGTCAGAATTAATAGACGGCTACACAGAGACGAGGATAGATTCAAACATAGATGCTAAAGTCTGTTATCTGGAAGACAGCAAATGTGCAATTGCCGGGTGGCACGGCGTTTGATCGTCTGACAGCCAGCTCATTAAAAAGCCTTTGGATGTGCTGTACGTTGCTGAGAAGCATTTCAACACTCCTTTTGTATCAAATAGGTGTTAATAACGAGCTGCTCTTGCAACAATAGCTAGAATCCCATTTTAAAAACAAACTACCTACACTCACATTTACTCTTCATCATGTGATATATCTGATTGCAGGATTGTGGTCTTCCTCTGCTCGCCTGAGTTTGAAATTCACCCTACATCCCACCTACATATAGTTTGTGTAACATTTCTTAAGCAGCTCATGTCCATACTGCGCACAGTGATGCAGTGGAAACACAGTGGGTGTCATTTTTACCACCTACTACAGCCTGCGCTTGCCTCCATGAGTGGACACAATTTTGTTAACAGAACGCACTTCAGCACCCACTCCACATTAGGTCTGACTCTCTCTTGACCGCATTCTATTGTTTTACATTTTCTCCCTCTAAACCGAAAGATAGAAATATTTTATTTCCACAGCTCAGATCTGTGTGTAAATCACTGGCTTAAGTCGACAAATATCACTGTCGGAGGTGTAACGGCAGCCAAACACGACAGCCTCGTACGGTCGGGTAATTTAGTTCTCAGAATGACATCTTTCATCAACCGTACGGTGTATTAAGTGTCAATCAAACCTGTTTTTACTGAAAATGTACAGTTATCCAAGGAAACGTATTCATTTTGTGTATATTTAAACAAATGGCAGCCATGCTTTTACACCTAAGCAATCCTAGGCTTAATGGAAACGATAATAAATGTAATCCTAAAAACTAATTCATTCATTTAATTCATGTTTATAGTAATTTTGTTGCCATGTGACAAATGTCACTGTCACAAACATTACATGAAAATCAGTGCTGATCTTAGTAAATCACGCAAATCACTGAGAGAAATTCAGAGATGTGTCTCAGATCTTTTTAATTATAGTTTTTCCACATTCCTTGCCCATATTCAATTAACATTACGCTGTTAATATGTATCTGAGCAGTCAGAGAAAGTCTGCCAACCTCATTTTAGTCGCCTTAAGCACTTAGTGGAGATCGTTGTTCCAGTCAAAACATAAGGTCCAAAGGCTGCCTTCGTGTAAAGGTGAGCGTGGAATATTTCACCTGAAATTAAATTTATGTAAATGCGAAATTGGGTGCCAAACACTCAGGCGGGCTGTTTATTCATCAAGTGGATTGGTTGAAAATGAGTGACGACTCGTGCTCCGGCAGTCAACACGGATCCTCAAAGAGACCAGATGATTGATAGGCTCAATCCCACTTTATTTGATTAACTTCTGTTCCCAGTTTAGAGAGAGACATTCGAGATCTCCCCAGCTTTACAAAAAAAAAAAAGGAAAAGGTTTGATTAATTCTGTGATGTATTGAAATGACCACTGACATCTTGTAGAGTTGTATAATCCTTTGTTTGACATTAATGTGATAGGTAAGACCTTCCCACAGAATCCAAATCAGAGGAGCAGACAGGAAGTCAAGATGTCTCCGTTTTGTCAGCCGGTCAAATTTACGTTTGCAAGATTTCAAGGATTTAGAAATAAAGAGTCTCCTCTTTACTGAGTTTTCAATTATGTAAATCTACAGAACAAAATAATACCTGACCATTTCCTGAACACCTTTTCTTGTTGATGCAGTGTGATCCATGGTAAAGCTGTTTCTTTTATGTTACAAAACCACAAAGTCGCCATTGGATAACACAAATTATCTTTTACCAGACTCACCCTTTAATAAAACTTCTCACCTGAACATGGAGCGATAACAGACAAATGTTATATTTTGCACTTTTTGACACAAAGACTTCAAACAAGGCAATCTTATAAAAAAAATAATAATAATTTGTGGTTGATTTCTTGAACCTAAAAAACGATTTTGTTCCATTGCAGAAGAAGTTTGAAAAGAAAATGTGAAGGACTTGGCTCACTGATACCTGAAATATAGTTTATTTAGTGTATTTTTAATAAGTGCACTGACGGTTGTTAACACACTCTAATAAAGACTAAGCTACTGTGATTAAGAGGATGAACATAACTGAGCAAAATCCGTTCTTAAGATGATGTTATATCGCAAATATGTCAATTAAATCCCATTATCATAGTCTGATAAACAAGATTAATACAATTTAACAAGAAACTGAATATTGATTATTCCAATGCAGCTATAATTTACAGAGTTATGTAAAATCATGTAGCAAAAAGTAAGAGTTTGAGAACAAGATATCTGCGAAAGGATTCTGATTATAAAGGTCACGCAGGGCATTTGATATGTTTTTTCATGTCAGAAACTCACCCAAGAGAACATGATATTATTCACCGAACTGAAAATCTCACATCCTCTGGCAACTTAGCCCGTAGTCCAAAAAGCTGAAATCTGCCCCGGCCTGCACAGTAAAGGCACAGAAATACACACATTAGGATAAATTTCTAATCATTACTTTAGCTTGAAGAAAAATATTTGAATGGAAACTAACCTTTAGCATTTAGAAGCCAGATTTAGATTCGCTAAATCAACCTCATACATAGTAAAAACAGTTGAAGTTTCACAATAATAGAAAGTTTTTCTTAAAAATATGGCCAAGACAACAGTGAAATGAATCACTCCATCATTTCAGGAAACTGGCAGTCATACTACATTGAGCATTATAGTTAAGCCAGCCACTGTTTGTGCCATCAGATGTATTAGGCTATCATATTAGCCTCAGCTAGCTCAAGTCAGCCAGGTGCCATCAAACCATGACAACGATTTTAACCTGTCTGCACGTCTCTTTTATTATCAGAGCAAAGATGGCAGCTGGAAGTGAAATAGCTGCATGAAGACCTATAAGGTTACTTTACATAAATCAGATCAGACTATAAGCTTTGATGAGTTGTTAGAGCTCAGCTTTCTGTTGCTTGGCAAGCTCTTTAAAAAAAAAATACCCTGAAGAAATGCAGACTAAAGAGCCAGACATTTGCATATTATTAGACCTTAAACGCATTTAGACAATATAAACAATGTGCAATCTGGTTGAAAGGGTTCAGCTCCTTGGCACTTGGAGGTGATTCAGTTCAGTGATGTCTTTTTAATGATATTTCAGGAGCAGACTATTAGTGTTCCAATCTCCACTGTCATTGCCATACACTTTATGTTGTTTTCTAACATGACATTGTGTTAACAGGGGTTGGTAAAAATAGGCTATGGGATTACTTGGTACATTACATAATAAGCAGGGGGCGATTCAAAAGTCCTTTGGGGCCCAAGGCAAAAATTCCCGGGGTCCTTCCAACCAGCGGTCATCACCATCATGCAGAAGAAACACATACCCAAACCTTTTGTTTATTTCCAGTGTTCCAATTAGTAGAATTATTACATCTAAATGACATTAAATAAAAAAAAAAACAGAGATATTAACCTTAATTAAAAACTAAACAACTTCAGCATCACATTGTAAATAATCTGGTTCAAGGGGGTTCATAGTTGTCATTGCAAAATGTGCCAATATGAGTCGCAATCAGGGAGCCATTTTCCAAAATCTCTGTGGGGGGATCAAACATTTTCCCTTTCCGTCTTTTGACAGGGCACCTCCGATAGTTAGTTATTCCCCATTTCCATTCCTCCACTGGAGATAAGTGATGAGCACACCTTTAGAAAACCCAAAGATATCAAGGATCAAATCGAAAAATTTGAAAAATTAATTGGCTACTTTTGGCGAAAATAATTTATCTCTTCACAGTGAATGATTTAATCTTGCACTTTATGAAAGAACCTTGGGTCAGCGTCTTAATCACAGCAGAGAACATCTTCCTAAAAAAGTAACTTTGATGTTTACAGTGTGACGCTTCGCCCCAGCAAATGTGAGTCGGCGGAAGATTTCATATACTCTTTGTGACATGGATAAAGTCTCCTAACTAGAACTTTCTGGCCTTAATGAGGCCAGTCTCACAGTGTATGAGTATGGGCATACTTGATCTCCGAACACATCCCACTACTTCTGTGTGATCGTGTACATCAGAGTGTAGAGATACTCTGAAAAGGAGCCAAGTCGCCTGCTTGATATGCTTGTTATGGCTGTGGCAAAGAGGTAATCCTTATCAGCCAGACTGCAAGGGACGGAAGCTCCATGTTTTCCTAGCTTTGCATTCATTGTGATTCAGAATGTCATTACATCAATAATCAATTTACAATTCTTATTTTGTTTCCAAACTGAAATGCCAGTCTTACAATCATTGTATTTAATGAGTAGGTTCAATATTACAATTACTGCTTCATTTAGACGCAACAAACTGATGAGGACAACAAGATGATTTTCTCTGTCAGCAAGCTATAGCATGTTGTTACGCCATTACCATGCATTTATTCACTAGCAGGTGTTCTGGATTGTGTTTTTTTCTTTTTTCAGCGAGGATCTCAAATGAGAATAGCATTTCTGTCCCTTGGAGCCAGGCTCATTAAAACATCACTTTGTTAAATTGGAGAGCCACCAGACAGACCCACAGCCCTGGTGAAGGTCTGTGTGGCCTGCCATGTGTAGGCTGCTCGCCTCAGTAGATAGTGGTGCTGAAGTGCCTTATATCCTTTTGAAACTCAGCTCTAATTCTCATCTCCACCGCACAGTAATGCAGCCTAACACCCACAGAAGGACACCGTGTATTTATCTATGAAGGCTCAAAATCCATTTCGGATGAATCTGTAATTGTACAAACCAGGGTCAAAACTGATGGTGTTCATTTAACGGAAATTATTGTCTCAATATATTTTACAATAAGTGCCTGCAAGCTTCATTTTACCGGGTTTAATAAAATACCGTGGAATAAATGTGGATCTCAATATGAGATATTATTGATATGCTGTATCTGGAGATAATGTTGACTCATATTTTTTAATTACATCTACTGATTTAGCTTTTCAGAACGATCATCTCTTGCAATAATTGGTACATTTGACAATTTGAATCGCAGAATAAGGGACTGAACTGACAATCAACACATGTTGCATGAATAATAAAGGCATCCATATAACTATGTTTAACTTGCGCGGCTGGAATGGCAGGGCAGAAAATAGACTTGTCAAGGTGAATGACACCTCATATTTCTCTGTATAATTCACAGCAAATAAGCACCTGAAGCTTTACTGGAAATGAAGACAAAGTGCCTCCGTCCCTCTTATTTGTAATTTACTTTTTTTTTTTTTTACTTTCTGTTTCCACGCTGGCCAAAACGTCACGAAAACATCCAAGTGTGGTTGCAATGACATCATTTTAGTCCTTCACATATTCTTTTTTCCTTTATCGCACTGCAACAAAATGAGATGTATTTTGTCTCTTTAAAAGAGAACGGATAAATGAGCCGAGGGTTTTATTTGTCTGATAGCTTTTCGGTATTGATTGTTTAACCGCTAATCTGGCATCACAGCTTTTCAGCAAATGCACAAATCTGGAGTGACACCACAATCTGTGCTCCCTGACTGGCACATCAGCGGGCTGTCAGTCAGCCTGTCAGCAGTGCAACAGTGCCATCTATGGTGGTGCGGCAAATGAGACCGGTCATCCATGACACAGTGATGACTTGATTGGACTGCACTCAGTTCCCTGATCATTACCGTGCCAATGAAGAATGGTTTGTCCATATTAGTAAAATGAGTGTTTTTATGCCTGACAAAACCTAATGACATAGAGAGGTGTATGTAATGTGCTGGAACCCCATTACGTCTTGGCAACACATCTTAATAAGCTCTGGACATTGACCCTCTTCTTGCAAAAAGGACGTTCACCCTCAGCACCCTTTATAAAAGGCTGCTATTAACCCCCAGATTACGGCGGCCGTGAGCTCTTTTTATACCTCGACATGGTATCGGAAATGTGAAATGCTATGAGGAGACACAAGCAGTAATGGAGCATACAGTTTTGCAATTTGCATGCTGTGATAGGTAGAGAGACACGGCCGTCATTGTCGTTCGCTGTTTTTTTTTCAAGGTCATGAATACTTCCTGAATTCTGGCTTGGTGAACTTTAGAATAATCAAGCTTGTGCAGGGTAAGAAATTGCTTTTACCCTCTTGCGCGCAAAAGCAAGTCGAACCCTGCTCCCACTGGGGACGGGTATTTTTTAATTAAAACAAAGTTACGTAGTTATGTAATTAAAGTTGGAATAATAATACATTCTTTAATTATGAAGTTCACTCAGTAAGGTCCCGCTGATTAGATGCCCAAATATGGGTGAGATTAACAAGATGTGACGTGGAAAAAATAGGCAACGGAGGTGCTGCAACTCTATCAGGAAATATTCTTTCTCTGGGGTTTAAAGGCTTACAAGGATTTGAGGGGATATTACTCATTCAATTTTAGAAGAGTGTGAAATCCCTCTTCATGTTAATGAAACAATCAATATCAAATTAATAACCCCTTTAAAAGCATACTTCTTAATGATTTCCTGAAATTTAGTAGAAAGAATAGAATTTAAAATCCATATGAAATGCATTGTGTGGAGCCTCTCCTCACACCTCGAATTCCAGTTTTTCAAATCCAATTTGAGGTTTTAATCAGAAATTGCTATGCCTCCATAACCTAGTAATCATCAGTGAAGAACAAAAAGCAATTATCAGCCTTTCACACAAGCTGCCTTTTTAAAAAAAAAATCATTCGACATTGATTACATAAGACAAATGGAAAATGCTTAGTTGATTCAACATCCTTCATTATCACATTCATGGAAACACAAATACCAAAAGGTCTTGCATGCAGTTAAATGAACGAGCGGGAGACAAGAGCAGGATTCATATGCCACTTATCAATGCTCATTTACCCTCGTATGGGGTCACATGCACACTCAATTTATGATGGCGACGAAACCAAAAAATAATTGCGCACCGCGCTCATAATGGAATTTCAGGTCCACCGGGGGCAGAGTGTTGGCCACCTCGCGACAGCATGAAACAAATCCTTGACCAAAGAATTGGTTTACCTTAATTCAGTCCCATAACATACTGAAATCCAACCCAGATATTGTTTCCAGTGGGGGAAAGAGGTCCATTAGGCTGCAGCAGATGTATTTCAGCAGCTTGGAAACTCCACCAAAGGCATCTTTATAAGCATACATTTTTGCAGTGCACGCTTTCTACCAAATGACCTTCCCTCCACACTGAGTCCATACTGAGCAGCGGCTTTTACAATCATATTCATGAGGCCTGCTTTATGGGACTCATAAGGCCACCTTCATCCAGGAGCATAATATGTTTGTGTGAGGGGTATAAAGCACATAATGTGCAATAAAATATGTCCTTTAATGAACTTTATGGAAAGATTGAAGCGTCCACACACTGCCCTAAGTATGAGGCACATAAAAAATGGCTAATGGCAACTTCCTGTTCGACTGCCATTAGGGAAAGTGATCTGTCTGGTCTTCACCTCTGCTTTTTCGGTTTAAAGATTAGAAATACAAATACGGTGTGCGTTGTCTCATGCACCCAAGCTCCCATGAATTATTCTCCAAGAACAAGAACCAGTATGATGGATTCATTCTTGGACCTTCTACCACAGGTCTACACTCACACAAAAGATAATAAAGTTCCTATTACCATCACAGCATATTTAATTTTGAACTCCATTTACAGTTTGAACTGAAGCTATCTTATCAAATCAAACCTTCTGAAATCTGTTGCATGCCACGAATCCGGTCGGTATTTGATGGATGATAGTGGCGAAGGAGCTGAGAGGACTGGTGGACAGGGCAGACCCTTACACCTGAGCAGCCAGGGATGGCTTGGCCACATGCTGTTCGCATCATTACACAGCCTCAGCCCAGACCTCTGGTGCCGCCCTGATTGATGGGCTCCACCAGGCCAAACAGCCCAATGGAGGCGTTCCATCCAGGCTATAGCCCAGCCCATCCATCTTGAGTCCCCTAGTAGAGAGTCACGTTACTGTACGTTTTCGTCTGGGCTGGGCTGCTCAGCCTTAATCCCACTGCCTGATTAAATGGGCCGCTGGGTGCAGCGAGGGCAGCATTCAATATTGTACGCTAAATCGCTGGTGACAAACCTGGAAGTGGGTATGCATGCGACACAAAATGATTACAAGACAGAATGTCAGTTTATTGTGATCATCGCATTGTATTGTATCAGGGAGGATGATGTGTGTTTAGTGAGGATGACATGCAAGTACATTAAGGCAGATGGAAAAAAAAAATCTCTGATGTGAGTTTGACATGTTTTTTGCAGAAAAATAATCTATAACTCCCATATTTAAATCCTTAAAATGGTATGTATTCCTTCTTCCTTATTGAAAAAATCCATAATCTACACTTTCCAGCTGCGGTTTGCTGTACATTGTACATGTACAACGTGCAATTCATTCTGGCGATTCTGGTTGTGGTAAACAAGTTAATCAAATCAAGGGTGATGGCTACAAGCATAAGCTGTACAAAACCCCACTCTGTTGTATATCAAATAATATAATCCCAATCAGAATGGTTCTAAAGCAGCAGACATTATGCTTCAAATAAAGTTAAACTAAATTAGTTGAGTAGCATTTCTGCATTGGTTTAATGCCGAGTCATGTTTGGCTGCTGCCTTTGACTGTTTCTGCCAAAATAAAGGATGCACATTTGAGTCCGATCAGGAATTGACAGTATCTATGCTGTGCTTATCTCTTAACGCAGAGGGAGGGACGCGAATTGCCCACTGAAAGCCATTCCCTCAATTTACCCCTAAACAACATCCTCAAAAATTTCTGACAGAGCACTTAGCGTCCATCGCAGTGCATGCATCATAATGCAGCCTGCGAGATCATTTTGAGTACATGACAATTACTGACATGTCATTTCTCCATCCACAGGGAAGGAATGGCCGTAACAAATGAATGCCTCCCCGCCTGCCCCTTCGGATGCTCTGCCACTGCAACCAGATGCAGCAACCAGATGCACACAGCTTGTCTCCTACCTTGCCGCTTCAATAACTCTCATTACGGTAATTGTTGCTTAATGTTTTCATAATCTGCTGCTTACAGGAAACTGTTTTCCTTTCTCTAATACCATAGCTGCCTCCCCATGGTCCTATTCTCAATGCTATGTTTTTTTTTAAATCCTTAATTATTTATTTTTTCAGGCAAATAATGAATCGGGAACTGTCCCAGCTGGCTGCCTTCCCTGATCGAAGAAAGTCTCGGGCAGAAGTGCTGCTGGTTTGAATGAGCGACAGAGGCATCAGAGAAAGGCCAATGGATTCCGCTCTTCTGATTTAATGAGTCACTCACATGCCATGTTGGCACTGGCTCCCAGCATCTGGCACTTGGGTGGCCATGCACATTCACACAGTTTACTTACATTTCACCTCTGCCGTTACTCACAATGAGTGATTGCCTACTTAGCCCTGCTCTACAGGGCGTTTCCATCCTAAAGACACACACACACACACACACACACAAACACATTCAAGTAGTTGATTGGAGCGATAATCTCAATATCACAGAGTAAAGATTAGCTCTATTACAGCCCTCATATAGTGCCAGAAAATCTTTGATTTATATGTGAAGATTTGTGGTCACCCTGCAGGGTTAATTAGCGGACAATTACTGTTAAAACGTCTTTGCAACACTGCGATAATTACCCTCTTATCGCTTTCGTAATCTGTTATTCTGACCAGAACGTTTGATATATGGTAGAATAATAGCTGAAGCTAAAGTGGCTGACGCTTTTGCGTTTGGAAAATAACACTGATGCAGGTCGTTGTGTAGCACTGCAGGGCAGGACCATAAAACTCTGACGCATTATTATAAACTTAGCCTATATTTCAAATTCAAATATACGCACGGCCATCGTCCATCGTGATTCTCTGGATGGATGTACGGATAGCACTCTGTTATACACCTCGCATACTTTTGTTTAATTTTAATGATGCATTTTTACAATTCCTCATCCCTCATATAAAGATAATCAAAGTAAATTAGACGTAATTGAATTAAAAGTATAGTGTCCCCAGTCTCTTTGTCAAAGGCATTTACATATCGCCAACTTCCGCTTTTACACTTGAAGAATTTCTTAGATTGAGTTCTGCTCCGCAAGCCTCATAAATTACTTATAAACAAGGATGAAAAGATAGCTATTGTGAAATTAAACACTTCCAGGAATTGTGTGTTCTTAATTAGTCACCTGGCAGCGCTTAAGCGTGTGTATGATTAGCGATTACTTTGTCTGCTCGGTGTTTTGAAAAGAAGAAAAACGAATCAGTACAGCAAATTTTTATTGTTTAAAAGATTGACATCGAAAGTTACGGAAGGTGCATTTACGCTGCCGTTACCTCCCACAGCGAGGCTTCAGTGCTGCAGCGTGAAGACTGTTTTCAAATGTACAAAATGCTTTGCCTAACAAATCACACATCAAGTTATTTAATTTATACACATTGACTCAACATGAGATAAAAACATTCCCTTGCATTAAATGTATGCAACAGAATTAGATGGAAAATTGTATTAAAATACTTTTTTTGAGTGCAGCCACAAGTGTAATACATACGCAGGATAAATTAATGTGAACAAGGTTGGACTTTTCACATTCCCCCTCTGTCGAGGTCAGTGCCGGTAGTTTTACGTTTCTACTCATCACATTTGAGAATCCACTCAAATACTTTCAGCGCTTCAAAAATGAGAGCGGCGTTTTGAAATCTGTGATAGTGTTTCCACGAGACCCCTGGGTTTTCTATCAGCAATAACGACGACTGACCAATCCATCCGCGGATCATTCATTCCTCTCTAATTATCTCACATGTGCACTCGGCCTGCCCGTGACATTTAGCAAGGGCTTTTTCAGTAAGTCGCAGGGTGGGCCGAGATGCCATTAGGTGATAAGGTTCATTTATTGTGGGGCTCTCATCAGCACATTTTCCTGCCTTAAGGCATAAAATACAATCCACAGTGATTAGCATCAGGCCCATATCAGGAGAAACATAATAGCCCCGGTCTGAAGGTGAACCCGTTGAGGGCACAATCTTTACTCAGCGCACACAATTGCCACAGATTTTTTGCTGTTAGTGGATTATCTCTCTGGCTTTGTGTCCGGAGTGTTGCTCACGGAGGGGGGTGGATGGACTTGTTTTGTATTCACACGATGTCAATGTAGAATTCTGTAATTTAACCATTAAACACAGCACGTCCTTCATACTTATAGTTTGTACCTTGATGTAACGTTGCTGTCAAGGTTTATTAATTGATATAAAGACAAATTAGAATCGAGCCAGCCAAGTGTTTCACCAGACTCAGTAATTGAAATGAACCAGCCCCCTGTTTGCCCTTGGGAACAGGCGCCTTAAAAAAAATAGCTGTAAGTTTGTTTTCACCTATAGCAGCGCTGAAGAGCTTCCTGTATCTCTGTCCAGTTCAAATATGGCATTAAGAGAAGATTTAATGACACAATATGCCTTTTCTCCCACTATGCTTTGCAGATTTGCTATCAGATGGGAATCATTCCAAGCCACAGTGACACAATCTAATAATGAAGTTGATTATGTAAGAGAAAACACCTCCAGCGGTTGTTGGTGGATGTAATAGTTAGGATAGCTAATTAGTTGGGTTGGTTGTCTTTGATTTATATAGTCCTCCCTATCAGTCCTTAATCAGCTGAGAGCAATGATCCATGAGCAGACAAAACCCGTTTAATTACAAAGCCTGTGATCGTGACAGAAAAAGCCAAGCTCCGAGAAGGGTGTTTAAAACTTACATGAGATTGTCACATTTTCTACATTGATAATTCAGATAATTGAGTTGTAATTAGACACATCACATCATTCAGGGAGAATCGAGACAACATGAGAGTGAATCATTTACTTGCAGTCGGAGATCTGAGAGAATATTATAAATCGGTTTGTTGGGCAAGTGTCTGCTCCAGATGTATGATTACTGCGGCGAGTGAAGTCTGTGAATAACATGGGCCAGCCAATGTATTGATGAACAGACACAAACTTAAAGGATAAGTTCACCAATTTTACACATTAAAGTGAGTTCACAGGTCTGGAGATAAAACTGCATATGTGAAAGTATAGACTCTGGCTCAAAGCACACTCATGAAATGTGTAAAGTTATCCCACAATAATGTGATCATATAACAATTAGACCTGTATACTTGTTTAATGTGACTAGTTTGAGATTTGCAGTAAACACTGGCATATGTACATCCAGCATTTCTAATGTTACAGATCTGACTTCATTATGCCACCATGAACCCAAAACAACCAGAGGATCGGCGGCCCCCGGAGGGCCTTAAAAGAGCAGCCGAGACGAAGGCGGCAGGGACATGAGTTCGATCAGCAGCAAGGGAGTAGAAAAGAGACCGAACATGAAACTGAGGAGATATATTGAGAAAATCAATAAGCAAAAGAACTGCTATGAACAAGTTATGACAGCTGGACACACACATGCCCTCTCTCTCTCACCCAGTCTGTGCAAACATCAATCTGACTGTTGGTGTTGCTCAGCCAAGTTCTGTTTGCTGTTATCCTTTTGGAAGTCACAGCCATGTGAGTTCAATATGTTGAATGAAAGTCTTGTTTTTTTAGAATCTTATGGAAGAGGAGAAATAGATTTTTTCTCATTAACTCATTAGAAAAGGACAAACTTAAATTTCGGTGCTACAACTAAGACACATACACATGATTAAAATGTCATTCGCAACAGTGTGCTGTGGCAAATTGTCTCTGATTTCTGACTGTAAACATTTTCTTTATCCTTTGTTCATCAAAATTACATCACTTTTACTGTAATGCGACTTTTAAAACCAGGTAAAACAACACACAAAAATCCAAATCCAACCATACCCAGTCTCACATCTCGATAACGATACAGTATCATTGTTTTGCCCAGCCCTACCCTCGTCTACTACTGATCAATCATGTCACTGGGTGCTTTACTTTATCTTCTGGGAGCTTTAGCATCACATCTGCTTCATTACATTATCTACAAGTGTGAATCCATGGGCTGCTCCGATCGATGCTCAAACTGTAAGCTGCTCCAGCTGTTGAAGTCAAAGTCAATCTGCTCACCGTGCAATATTCAACAGCCATTCAACATCCTTTAAGAACACATTAAATTAAACCTACTTAAGAGTAATCCACTGCAATAAAATTAACTCAATAAAATAGATGAAAAGATGTTTTACACCAGGCAGCCCAACCTTTTGAAATCGCCTGATTATTTGCCTGAAGGCTGATTTCCTGTTGGTTACAGAAACAAGCATTTTTTTCGTGAGCAAGTATTGACGGCTTAGTGTTGGTCTAGTGGGAATAAACAGATTTGTTTTCCAAACAGTCAGTAACCATGGCGAAGACATCATCATCATGATGCCAAAGCATCTCTCGTTCCCTGCAGCAGGAACCAGCAGGGCATGGTGAAGACCAGCAGACCATGAGTCCTCCCACTGTCTCTCTGCCGTTCAGAATACAAGGGCACCTCTGACCAGAGGACGGCCAACCTGCAAAATGGAAAAACCCAAAAGAAAACACTTTAACACTAAAAAAAAAACAAAAAAAAAAAACAGAGCTATTGGCAAGTGTATCTTCACACCTCTTTTGGGTTGAAAGTGTGATGTGGGATATTTGCAGTTTGGCTATTTAAAAATAAAAGAGTGTTAAATTTGCTAAAACACAAATGCCTGAGAATGGAGGAGAATGGACTCGTCTGTATTTTAACTATTGTGCGCTGACGCTGCGTGATGGAAGAATCCATCCTAGTTAAGACCGTGTTTTTCACATTTCATCAGTAGGGCTGACTTGCTGCGCAGTAATTCCTTTCTCACTAGTAAGAATAATGATTTCAGGTATCTCATTGATTTTTCACATGATGAAAAAAGGACTGCGACTGGTGGAAATGCAATTTCCCATTTCAGAGAATACAGCTGGATTTCCGATACACATCAGAACATACCAAACATATGACCAAACCATTCCAGATCCGTGGGCGTAGTAATGCAAAGCCATTGGTCGGTTTTTAATTAAGCCAATGTCGATGAACATGCAACAAATTAACATATTCCTTTGAGATATGTGTGTACAGCACATCAGTAGACATTTTAACGAGTGAACATTATTTTTTTATATCTAACATTCAGTGCTGAAATGCAGCGAAGGGCCACAGGTCAGAATCGAACGCTGGAACGCTGCGGCGAGGTCACAGCCTCTGTACATGGAGCGCACACTCCACCAGCTGTGCTACCAGGGCGCCCCACTTGTTACAACTGCAAGCCGACATATCAGTAATTTAATTTTCACTTTCATTTTGTGTGCAACGGCACACATGTTATCTGTGATGCAAAAGCCACTGTAGTAACAATAGGACATTTCAATTAGTGAGAATTGTAGATATCATTAATTAGAATTGCAAGTCCAAATTGCATTCTGGATATGTCGACTTGGAGTTATAGCAAATCAAACTGAAATTATGGATATCTCTGAACAGAAGAGAATTGTAAAAGTTGACTTGGTTACAGATATCTGCAATGAATATTTCCACAAGTAAGAAGCTGTTGATATCAATAATTAACATTTGGTGAGAAGCTAATTGTACATATCTTTAATTAGGATTGCTTCTATTCAAAATGAATATGTTGGCTTGGAATTCTTATTTGACAAAAAGCAATTGTTGATACCTAGAATTGCCATTATCACTACTGATTAAATGTTAGATTGACTTTCCAGTCGCATCAGCAGTTTAGAATACAAACTATCATGTGATCTGAGTAGAGATGTGGCTGTAATTATACACCGGATTGCTATATTTTTACTCTACGCCCATGCAAACACCTTTGATTGAATGTAACAAGGTCACTCCGGAGGTTATTTGAAAATCTGCAGGAACCATATGAAATGATTAGCAGAAGCAGAAGCTGACGAGGAACGCTTAGGGAAAGCGGGCTCACTAAAAATAGTAAACTCCACTTCATCAGCAGTTCATCACAAAATAATACACTGAACTACACAAACTGATGATATCTATGGGCTCTTTTTTTTCTCTCCCATTTAAACCAGCACTCACAGCCTGCTCCCTTGATCATTCATTTCCATCTGCTGAGTTGATGAAGCATTATTTTCCTCATGCTATTATTAGTTCACGCTTTCAGTTTCATCAGTAATTTCAAAGCTATTTCACGATAATCTCTGGGATGACATTGAGATGATATTACGCAGTGTGTTCGACGCCTGCACATTGCCAAAGCCTCTGCGGCGAAGCAGCGCGCTACCAATGCATTACAATGCATCTCATACAGCCTGCACAGCATGGGCATCACTATGATTACACCCAGAGACATGTGGCTCATTAAATTGTAATGTCATATGTATTTGGACTATTCTTTCAAGTGAAACTGTTCACCTTTGATATTCTCCTCACCTCCTGGAGCAGAGATTTCCGCAGAGCACTAATGGTCCGTTACTTTGATTTAAATCTGTGTGACAAAAGCACCTCTCCTGTTATTACCATTTCTAGAAATATGCAGTGTCCTCTGTCTACTATAGCTGTACACTTTCTATCAATCATCGTAGAACAGGCGCAAGGAGATGAGAGAAAGGAATCAGTCCAAATCCTGGGAGGACGAAGTCGTGTGTTTATTGTTTTTTATCTTATTTCTTTTTGCTCATTGCATGTCAAACATCACCTGCAGTGACATACTTCACAGCAACACAGCGTGTATGTTGGATGTTCTTTAGAGTCTCTACTTCAGACATTATTAATGCGCAATCTCTTGATTTTCATTAAAGGAGAGGCATGTTCATTTGCCCTGCCCCCTGCATTTATCAGACAAAGAGTGATAGCGGTGTGTCCCATTACAGTTTTAAAATAGCCCTTAATTAAAAATCAACGCAATTCAATTAAGATGAGCTTAAGATTCATGTATGTTAATTACAAAATTAAACGGTAGGTAAGCATTGTGTGGCAAAAAAAAAAAAGCCTCAAGTGTTATTATGTTATCACCGCCTGTACTTTGATTGTTACTGGAGACATTAAATGTCACGATAACACCTACACAATACGAGAATAGTCAACGTGCAAATATCACATTATCACATTTTCAACACGGGACACGGCGCCACAAAAGGATTCCTCTGTGTTGTCATTAGGAAAATATTCTTTTTTTATGAGGTTGACATTTTGCCAATATAATTACAATTTATCTCCAAATCATTCTATACTCTGGTGGAACTACAGCGCTTAGTTTAGTTTTAAAAAACAGTCTCACGCTGAGGCAAAACCGCTCAAAGTGAAATTAATAGCAGTGGAATATGCTCCCATAACACCTCGGAGTGTGTCTTCCAGGATGCAGCCATGACGGTACACTTAATCCTTTTTATATGAATGTCAGCCACTTAATGTGCTTTCTTGCAAGTTCACTAATTCACTGCTATATAAATGTAACATTTTGCATCCAGGCGTGATGTGTGAATATTCCCAAGTAACACTTTTATTATGCATACCGAGCATAAGGTGGCAAAAAAAAAAAGTGATTCATGCTGTTATGAAAGGCGAAGTACAGGTGTTGCGCATGTGACACACCCTTGAGCTCGTAAAAAAAGTGGCACAGACTCTGTTAACTAACTACTGGCCAACAGATGGCGTCGCGCTGCAGATGGTATAACAATGGCGGTGATGTATGACTACATTTTACAGTAGCTCTGTAATTGCTTTTCTTGGCTGAGTAACAGTGGCCATAGAGCGGAGCTTCAAATAAAGTACTATCATGTCTGATTGTAAATTTCATTTTTATTTCCAAATAAATGCCACATATTATCTTCATAGTTTTATATACGTGTTGTAATAAATAGTCAGTGGTCATAGCTGGGAAATTCTTTACACTGAAGATAGTTGCTGAATGAGACGACTGATGCGAATCCTGAGCAAGAGGTTGAGTTCTTAGCATAAACTACAAAGTTACGAACACCAAAACTCTCAATAATAGTGTCATTTATTATCTTTTTCTTTGTGGGAAACGGGGATTTGTATTAAAAGAAGCCATACAGAAATTCATTAAGAGAAACATCAGAACCAAAACTGACAAATTTCCAAAAATCTTCCACAATGTAATGAAAACAAATCGTCACCATTAGTTCAAAATAAATGTTTTGCAATATTTCAATACATTTATTTCCAGTACCACCATGTGTAATGCTGTCTGCAATAAGTCAACTGTGCAATTAACAATGAATGTATTATAGGCCTGGATAAAGCAGACAATGCTTATCCTTGTTTCCTCATTCTGCCCAGTGGCCACTCCCGGTATTGCAGCAAAGATGCATTTTCCCCATAGACCTCTATTATAACAAAGATTATTAACTTACACCTAAAACTATACACTAGGCCCATCATGACTCTTTCTATTAGGAATTTTTGATCCATGAAGGTTTCATATTTTTATTAAAACTTTCCTCAAGCCCAAAAGCGATTTAAAAGTCAGTGACATCATCACAATAAAGTCTATGGGCCGAGCAGGAACTTGTGGAGGAGAAAACACTGCGGCACAAATTCATCGGGCTGTTAACCAAGTAAATAAACCTGGAAACTTTTATGGCACATGCGCCAGGCAAGAAATGGTCAATGATCTTTGCATTTGTCAGGTGTTTAATCTTCTTTCAAAGCTCTGTAATCACTCTAATATTATTCAATATTTACTACACTGTAGTTATAGTGTAGTATCATACATATACATTTACATATCTTTATATATTTCTATTTTTATGCATATATAGCTGTTGTATATCATATAAGAGAGCACATATTTGTACATTTCGACAAATGTTTTGTTTCTTATATTGCCTCTATGCTTCGACATTTATATTCCAGAAGGAGCAACTGTGACATAATCCAGTTTCCCGCTCTGGGACAAATAAAGTATTTCTGATTCTGATATCCTGAGCCACTATATATTTTGAAAATGTGGTTAATACACACTACAGTTTCGGTTTCAGTGTGCTGGCTCTGTTTGAGCCGGACCCAATTGCTTTTGGGCCTTATGTCAATTTACATTGGTCTGAATAGATTTCTTCTCGCTATACGCAGACACTATTCTGAGGAATAATAAGACACCGGAGCACACTGATTGATTTGACGCCTTTAATTGCGCAAATGTTTCAACACGACTGTGTCTTCATCAGAATCAAAATGCTGATCTCTGTCGCTGAATTGGAAACTCAATGGTCCGTATGTGATGGAACTGAATGCCTTGGGATAGACATCACTATCGAATGGAGACGTGGTTATACAATAAGCCTCATCACATACTCTTCTTTAACCTTACATTCATAAGCTGCCATACCATTTTCTTTCCAAGTGTAACGCTGCTAAACAAATTGAAATTCATTTCACCAGCCCAAGGCTCTCCTTTCCATATCTGTATCATATCTACCCAACCATACACCAGCCGCCGACCCAGCTACTGTTTTTCAATCAATAGAAAGTCCCAGAGAAATTAATTAATAAGGTCAAAACCGGGGTTGTTTTGAGTTCAGCCTTACCTGACCAGAATTAAGTGGCTCAGGTGAGTCAGAGCTCTCGGTGTGTGCAGCAGGCGAACGTGGAGATGTTTGTGGGGCAGAAGCAGCTGACAGGTCTGGCTTCGGAGCTTAGATTGTGAGTCATGGCTTAGATTTCCATCTTGATAAGTTGTAAGCCTATTAATGAGTCACAAAGTTTTGCCTTTTCAAAGCAAGCAGGAAAAACAAAATGTCAGTGAGATTATTTTACCTGCGCAGCCTCGACACTTGACACACATTCAGAAATGTATTGAAAGAATTCAATAGTTACTATAATTCTTATGTGCCAGAAAATATAGTCATAAAGATAAGGCATGTATACTGAATATTAGAGGACAACAAAAGCTTAACAAGATTATCATTCAGCAGCCAAACAAAATGGTACAAGGTAAAGACTGCCTTGACATAGATGACATTAATTTAAATGTTGGTGTACTCCCGCAGCTGCATTTTCTTTGTTTATGGGCCTTTCTTTGTCATCATGGTCCTCAATCCTTCCTGTAATATCTAAATCAGAGCAGCTCACATTATGCCATGCCTCCTCCTCCGTACAGAGAGGACACTTGCTGACCTTCTCGCCGTGTTCACTATCATAATGTGATCTGAAAAGGTCACGGAGGACTACACTCATACTAATGATATTTATCCAGATTGAAAGGATCGGAGCTGTGGTTACACACGAAGCTAAAATGCTACCCAGTTAATATTTAATGAGAAAAGATTATCTTTACTATAAATAGTGCGCCTATTTTGTACATAAGAATCTCACAGGCTGTCAATTCAACTATCCTCCATAGTGAGGTCAGCCTCAACAGCAGTAAACAGTTTTTGTAATGTAGCGAAATGTTTTTAAGATGCAGCGATCTGAATGTGAATACTTCGTCTGAATGTTGCAGGTAGGCCTTGAGCGACTCAGCTTTCACTCTGGTGTCATTTGTATGCAGATTTGCATGCCTGCGTTAATGTCAATAGAACACATTAATGCGTCCTCATGTCGAGGATCAGACGCTGTTTGTTTGAGACTTTATTTGATTAAGCACATGACAGATTTACTGGTTTGGGATGAAGGTTTATTGATAAGTCAATAGTCTTGTTGGTGTGCATGTAAATAAACTTCCTCCTCATGGCCAGTTTCTCTGTATCCATCACACCTTGAACCCGTGTATGAGGTCTGCGGCTGTAAAGCTGTGCATCTTTTTATGTGACTGCACCCTGCATCTGCAAAGTTTTGTTAGTCGTGTTGATATCATAAACAAAGAGTCAGGGATTGAGGCGATACACTAAGTTTCATTGTCAGTTTCACTATTGCAGCATCCATTACAGTAACTATATCAAACAGAGCTGGAATATGAGACAGCGCAGGTTGAGCAATGTGTGTTTGAATTGGTATATGACAATGTCCTCAGTGAAACATTGGGATGGACGAAGACACTGATTGTTAAAAGTGTTGTTTTCTCCTGACTGTCAGCCATCATCTGTAAACCGAACCTTACAGACAACACATCCTCATACCTAAATAACTGAATAGGTTAATTGCCAGTGACTCACAGAACAACATAACCATCGCAGTGTACCAAGGACAGGTGGAGTGGACCTTCGTCTTACGCTCACAAAACATCCTTCCTTCGTCCTTCCTCCCCACATAACATGGATGTTATGTGCGCAGGAAGGACTGGACCCGAAACACGTCACAACTAGTCGTTTTTTACTAACCCATTATGAAAAACGATTTGGCTTTTCCAATTTTAAAATCACAGTGTGAATATATTTTCTCACATGTGGATCAGAATTTACACATGAAAAGAAATTAAATTAGCTTTTTCACATTTGTATTCTACATTTTAAAATTCTAACAGGTTAAAATAAAATAGTTTCATATGTAAACTAGACATTTTCACAGGTGATGGCCTTTTTTTCCACATTTGAATGAAATTTCCACACAAGCAAATTACATTTTCACATGTGAATTGCATTTGCTCCTACACGATTGGCTTTTTTTGGATTAAAATTGCCACAACAACAATTAACCTGGGCTCAAAACTGACTTTAGTGTGTTATTACAAAGCCTTTTCTCCCTAAACAGTTCTCTGTAAAGTCGGCATCTGGTCTCTTGTCGCAAACTTTTGTACAGAGTTTATCATCTTCTTCTCATTTTTCATTCAAATGTTCGCCTGTGTCTGTTTCTAAAGCAGGTAAATAACTGAATAGGTTAATTGCCAGTGACTCACAGAAAAACATAACCATCGCAGTGTACCAAGGACAGGTGGAGTGGACCTTCGTCTTACGCTCACAAAACATCCTTCCTTCGTCCTTCCTCCCCACATAACATGGATGTTTTGTGGGCAGGAAGGACTGGACCCAAAACATGTCACAACTAGTCATTTTTTAACCCATTACGAATAAATGATTTGGCTTTTCCAATTTTAAAATCACCGTGTGAATATGTTTTTTCACATGTGGAGCAGAATGTCCACATGAAAAGGAACGAAATTAGCTTTTTCACATTTGTATTCCACATTTTAAAATCTAACAGGTTAAAATAAGATAGTTTCATATGTAAACTGGACATTTGAATGAAATTACATTTTCACATTTGAATTGTATTTGCTCCTACACGATTGGCTTTTTTTGGATTAGAATTGCCAGAACAACAATTATCCTGGGCTCAAAACTGACTTGAGTGTGTTATTACAAAGCCTTTTCTCCCTAAACAGTTCTCTGTAAAGTGGGCATCTGGTCTCTTGTCGCAAACTTTTGTACAGAGTTTATCATCTTCTGCTCATTTTTCATTCAAATGTTCGCCTGTGTCTGTTTCTAAAGCACAACTGCCCGCTTGTCTTTCCCAGGTTGATTTTACAGTTCCAGTTCTGACTGGAAGTCTATAGCTGTGATGAGTCAGCACAAAACTGCCCTATCAATAACAGAGAGCGAGGGAGATATAAAAGTGTGTGAGGTACCAGCCTATATCAGGGAACTGTCCTGACAGATAAACACCATCTTTATATGCCTTGTTACTTCTCCAGACACCTGAGGAAAAACCTTTTAACGATTTTGGATCTTTGGATTTCAAAATATTAAAGTAGTGCGTTATGTAAAATGCTGAAATAAGCACTGTTGGGGAACTTTTTCTATGTGATATTAGTAAATATGATGAGGTTGTGATGCCTGGTGTGGTCTGAGCTTTATGATCACAATGTGTGAACGCAGTTTGTTGCTTTGTGTTGTGTGACTGAGCTGGTTGTTGCAGGACACAGATGATAGATAAAGTACAAGAAAGAAATGCACCTTCCGAGAATGTGACTGCTGCTAGTAACACAGCTGTTAGTCATTTGTCCTTGTATGGTCAATGAACCAATATTGAATGCAGCTGCTCGAGACAGTTTCACTTATTACACACATCTGCTTCGGAGTCGGCTCGAGCACTTTATAAGCACAGTGTATGAAGAGGGGTTTGAGATGTTTGCTAACTTTTAACAGGTCATCGTAAGCAAAGAAGAGATCTTCTACAGGAAATGATTCTTGTTAAAGGGCTGTTGGAAAGGGAAATTAATTAAATAAAGTTTTTTTTAACTTACCTCAGAGGAAATAGATTCTCTTGTGAACTGTGTTCAACAGCACTGAGCGTTTGTGAAGCATATCCTTCCAACTTGCAATTGTGTTGTCGGAAACTAGTCATAATTATTGATATCGCTGGAGAATAAGCTGTCTGGTTTGGAAAGCCTAGAATTATATTTCGGAGGAAGGCTAATGGAACAATTTACCAGACGAGAGACAGAACAAAAAAAAAACTTGGCCGGTCTATATGAATTTTTTGGCCCCAGAAATACAATCAGTACATGCAGACGTCTCCTGGGACAAAGATGCTAATGGGCCCTTAATCTGCATACATTAGCATATCACAAAAACGAACAAGGACATTAAGAGGCACCGTGTCTTTATAACTTCATTGCTTCCACCCTGGATGGAAACTGCGTAAATGTGACTTAACATTTATGGAAGACATATCGTTTTCTTTAAAAAGTACTTACAGAAGAACAAGTATAACAACAAATGCATAATTTGTGTAATATCGGTCAAGTATGTGGTGAAATAGCCTGTTATTATGGTCATTGTGTCCCTGACACCTCCAAGAGCTAAATTTGTGCACAAGACAGTTGCAGAACTCGCAGTTTGTTAGTTCTGTGGCATTTCCTGTGCAGAAAGAAGCTGTGATTGGAAATTAGCTCACAGGAAAGAAATCAGTCAACTTGTTAATTAAGATGTATGGCTCTTGGTTAATTAGTAAACCTGAATAGCACATGAGAACCAACACATCAGGAATAAACTCAACAGAAAAACAGCCGTGTAGGTGGTCTGTGCAGGCGGCTCATTGAGACCTATATTTATATTACTTGTTAGGCAAATCAACAATAATAAAAATGATTTGGTAATTACAAGATCACATTAGAACTCATTATTCAAGGTGGGTTTTATGACATTTGTGGTATTTAACAGTACTTATCATCAAATCGTTGGACTCTAAGTATGCTATCTCTTCCTTATCCTCTGCTGCTGCAATGACCCAATTTCCTTTCAACGATTGGAAACTTTGTTTTATTTTATTATCTCATCCTGAAGGAACTGTACGTCATGTCGAGAGATGACCCAACTTCCAGGCGAGATCACAAAAGAACACAAGTTGACGCCCTGTGAGTCGACGTCTTCACCAGTCAGAGTCCTATGAATTATTGGAGGCTGGATCGCTCCCTCTTTTATCTTTTATTGGTCTTTGAAAGTGTACAGAAATCTGTACATTTGAAATGAAACAAAACAAAGTGTGACAAGAAGGGGTGCTCTCTCTCTCTTCTCTCTCTCTGTTTCTCTCAAGTCTCTCTCTCTGTCTCTTCGTGAGCAAACATCAAACGCTGCCAGCAACCAGACACAAGATAAACAGTTCATTAAAAATGGGGGCACGCCATCATTCACGGAATCGCACCGCTCAACCTGCGCCGCCATGCAGAAGAAATAACAAGGCAAACAAACAAAGCAGTCTCTTCCAAGGATACACCTGGGCTGCAGAATTTCTTGGACATTAGTCAATTCATCTAAAGAGAGGATTAAGAAACGAAAGCCAGACACACTGCAGAAATAAGCTCCAACACTGACTGGATAAAAGAAATCGAAACCTAAAATAGAGACAGTGTTCTTCCATCAAACAACCATAAGATTTTGTTTTTTAGCAGCTTGATATGCTGTGCATTTAAAACATTTGTATGCTTGTGCAGAGAGTGAGGCTTATATAATGTCTGCGAGCGTTTGCAGATTATGGCTTCTTACATAACTTGCAGACGATCACATTCAGTTTCCAAAGTTCCTTTTGTTCTTTTTTTTCTATTTTTGTTGAATTACAACCATATCTTGTTGTTTTTTTGTCTCGTCAGGAGAAGAAAAAAAAAGAGACTCAGAGCCGTTAAGTGGACAAAAAACCCCAGGTATTTCGATACTCTGTAATTGGGTTGACTTAGATGTAAAGCTGAACAAACGGAGCCCGGGGAGCGGAACAAACAACTGTCTGGACCGTGTGATCCTCGGTGACGGAGAGCATGACATTCAGTGTCTGATGTCGGTCAACTCACAGAGACACAGAGTTTTTCTGCTTCTCCTGAGGGGAAAGTGTTTGTGAACCAAGGTGATTAGCTTCACCTTATTCTGGACTGCTCTGGTTAACTGTATATTCTCTGATGTGTAGGCTTTGCTCCTTTTGGAAGTTTCTTTTTTGTACTTTTTTGCGAGGCTGTGAAATGTGGGACATTGTCAGTACAGCAGATGAAGTCGAGCCAGCCTCGTCGCCTGAATGAAGTTTTGAATTTCTGGAGTCTCTGCAGTGATAAATGTGTGCGCTTTATGCATATCATATCAACATTTCTACAATGTGTGTCATATGAGACTCAAGATTACATGTCAGTGAGCTGATCTTCAGGTCAGGAGAACAAGGAGATGGTGGTGGCAGAGCAGCTAGGTGAAGATTTGTTTGTACACAGTATGTTTTTTTGTTTGTTTATATTATTATTTATTATATTGGCTGTTTCCATGGCTTTAACAGTGAATAGTGACAGGAAATGGGGTGAGAGAGAGGGGATGAAAGGCAGCAAAGGGACGAACCCAAACCCAGTCCCCATGGAAGAAGTTGAATTTGATGAGCCTGCTCCCAACATCAGTGGATGGATGGATGTAGGGCCAACACAAGTCCAACACATACTCATACCTAAATGACTGAATAGGTCGACTGCCAGCTACTCCTGAAACTACATGTACAAACTTTCCCAAAAGACATACATGACAGTTGGACAGGCCGACTGATCAAGCATCACGTGTCAACATTTCTTGGTCAACTGCCAAATATTCTACTCAATACATGCTGTTGTTTTTTTTTTCAACAAATAACTCTTAGGAAACCAATATTTCAGTGCTTTACACAAGTTGTGGAAAATATTAGTACAAAGCCTCAAGGTTTGTGTGTCTTTAGCATCAAAAGACGGTGTATTGGTGTCACTGCAGTAATGTTTTATATCAGAAGTCTCTTTCAAGGGTTGAGAAAGGCCAAACCTTGCTATGGGAATGACAAGACGAAAATAGATGTCCCCTAGATTTTTCCTGAAGATAGTCTGATATCAGTGTGTCTGGCGTCCTTCACCCCCCCCCCTCCCCATCCCTCCCAAAGGGGGGAGGCTCCGGCAATTATGAGGGAAGAAATCTGTGACAGGTAATGGGATTTTCTCTGCTTTTAAAGATTATTATGCTTCTCAAGGGATGAGCAGGTGGTATAATACAACGTAGTCTCTTTCAGGTGATAGGCACATCATTTGTATCTTTAGATTCTTTTCAGCCTTTGGTATGACGCAGAGACAGAGAGGCTTTACAATGCGCCCCTGTTCACTAACATCCTTAAACATTTGCACCTGACAGTCGCAGCGGAGGGATTTTTATTTTACAGCATGTTATGAGTCACAAGTCAAGACACTCAATAGAGAGATAATTGCAAGAAAAAAAACCTCCACAACTGAACAGCTCTGTAGGCCTTGTTGGCAGCCAATTATGAAGATTTTCACAAAGCAACATCTATTTTGAGGTGAGAATGTTGCTCACGTTCCCACTTTGCATGAAGACAAGCAGGATTCACAAAAAAGAAGTGTTATCGTGCCGTGTGCAGTGGCAGACTTGGCTGCATTAAATTACCACAGACAGGCTATACATATCCAAGCCTCAGCAGATGTGTTATGCAACAATCTTGTTTCTCTAGTCTGTTGCAACCTACAGCCGGAGATAATAATGGAAATGTGTTATTTTTGTTTTGTTGTTTGCTCTAAGGTATTGGACATGAACGTTAATAGAGTGCATTATAGACTAAAATCTGAAAAATGGCTGCAGGGTAGCGTCTGACGTTGTCACAAGTGTCACAGCTAGTTTTGGTGCGATAATATAAATAACATATAGCCAAATATAATGAGTGCTTGTTTCATTAGTCAGAACTTTAAGACTAACAACAAAGGCCCTGTGGAAGAGTAAGATTTTTAATTAACTTTATAATTGTATCATGATTTGATCATCATCTATTTATCATGCTTACTATGCAAATATGGTTTTATCCAGAGGTGGAAGAAGTACTAAGATCTTTGTAGAAGTTCCTGCATTAAAATGTCTAAAAACTCCTGGGTCTTTGGTATATATTTTGTTGAGTTTTGTTGTTTCCAAATGTTCCAAATGGTGCGTTTAATTAGGTCGCCATCACTGCTTCTGGGTTCGGGAAGTCAGCGAACAAGACTAAACTTTAGGTGAATAAAACTTCAAAAGTACCTCGTGTGAGAACATGTGAGCCTTGTCATGTCAGATTGATTTTTATTAGCAATGGTGGTTATCTAATGGTATCATAACCACCAGCAAAGCAAATTTGACAGCAGGATCATTTGTGTTTATCAGACGCACGAAAATGAGTTTACTACATTAGCCGTGAGCTAACATTAGCCAGCAACAGCACACAAGGAGAGTGTGTCTGTGTGCTCAAATTCAGGTAAACTCTCACTATTCGGCACTCACCAGAGACTGCAAATCTCCCTGTTGTTTTCCCCGTTCTCTAAGAAATAAAATACATTTTCCATCAAACTCCAGTCAGCTACAAGTAAAATTCCTGTATTTGGATATTGATGAAGTAAAACTATAAAGTTTTCACATCAAGACACAGTACTTGTTATGCAGAAAGGTGTATTTCAGAATAATCTGTATTATATTATTGGATTATAGTTACTGATGCATTAGTTTAATGCTGATGCTTGTAAACGTGCTGTAACTATGTATGGTGAGGTTTTCTGCTGGTTGGTTTGTGCTAGCCTCGAGAATCAATCTAGTTTTATGATAATCCACAGTATTACAACATCATTTATTTGTTGCTTATATTTTGTCTGATTAAACTAAATCAGCAAAGTAACGAGTAACCTAAGTTGTCAATGTAGTGGAGTGAAAATGTTGCCTCTGAATTTTAGTGGAGTAGAAGTATGAAGTAGCAGAAAATGGAGATACACAAGTAAAGCAAAGGTACCTTAAAATTGTACTTACACACTGTACTTGACTTAAGTAGTTACTTAAGTTGCATTTCAAAATGCATCAGATGATGATAGTCAACCGAGGAAAAGTTTCTGTAATGGCGTTTTCCATTGGCTCACACACAGTGTGGAACAGGACGTGCAGAAGAAGTATTTTAAACAATGTCATTATAGTCCGTGCCACAGCTCGTGTTGTTGTTGGAACTGTCTGGATAGAATTTGGCTCACTGAGCCACCGGACATCAACTCCCGCCTAAATTAATTTTCATGCAGTCGACATCAACCACTTCCACACACTGCCGGAATACAGCAGAGAAACCAAACAAACAGACAAGTAAATAAATAAGCAGTCATGATTTGTTTTATCTGTGAGCGCTCGGGCGAGGCATCAGGCAGTGCACAGTTGCTCGGGCGGCATTGGATTAAAAGAGAACGTTGCTAATTGTTTATTGTGTCTGAAACTATCTTTGTGCGAGCCGCTGACACCTGCTGTCCTGCTTTTCTCAATGTCACGATATTCTGGGGCAACTGTAAAGATGAAAACAAACATTTCCAGTGCAACAAATCAAGAGTTTGTGTCTAAAAATCCTGCACTGTGGGTTTATCCAGAGAAGGCGAAAGACTAATTCAAGCAATTATTAAACTTCACATTTTCTGGACATGCTTTTTACCCTCGTGAAGATTATCAGGGGGGCTTATGCGAATATGCAAATCCTGTCTATATGTGTTCGGTGGATTTGGAGCAGGCTAATGACCACGTTCCCCACAGTGCTGCAGGAGTGTAGCATGCTGAGATCACACTGCGTCCTCTCCTCAATGTACAGCAGCAGCGAGTGCTCGTGACAAAATAACTATGACATCCTTCTAATGTTATCGTCAACGTTATCACGACCTCAAAAGTTTTGGGATCGAAATGACAATCGTCACCTCCCAATCTGAGGCGGTGGCTCTCCACCAGATAAAGGTCACCTGCTCCATTCAGGCGAGAGACCGTGCAGCTATGAAAAGGCGGAGAGAAGGTTTGTGAATTTGACTGCCAGTGTGGGACATTAGCTACAGTAGTGTGACCACAGTATTGGAAAAATAATGAAGCACAACAGAAGGCTCTTGATTCACCAGCTGATCTTCCATCTGACCTCTACCTGGGGTCACTTGCTTCCAATAGTGACCAGTGGCAGTGACAAATGACAGGAATTGACAGGATGAGGGGGGTCATCAATAAGAGCTGACCTCTGCAGGAAGCCAGAGTCACCTCTCTTCGGAGGTGTAAGGAGCACGGAGACGTTATTTTCGTAGCCGTGGATTAATTCAGGGGGAGCAGAGCTGGACAGCAGCTGTGGATTTGAGGGATATTAGATATTCAGTATGTTAAAGTTTCTTTTTTACCTTGTGTCAAGAAGCCCAAAATGTCTGGCTGTGGCTCTGATGGAGCTTGACCAACTATGAGGAGAGGAACCTGAGGAAGCTGCTCGGGTAAAACACGCCTCGGATACTCAGTTCACCCAAGCATGACCCCGACTTAGATAAGCAGCATGAAGATGGATGGATGGGTGGGTTTCTCATACTGAAAGAGACTCAACAGATAACACGCGGCTGTAAAAAAAAAACTTTCCCAATTTCCACTCTCCTGACCACTGTACCTGTAAAAAAAGTGTTAGATTACTTTATTTGAACTTTATTTGCACAGCACCTTTCAAAACACAGCTTTACAGAGCTGATTAAAACACAAAGCCAGAAGCCATAACAACAGAACACACGGAGAGAGCACAACATAATGTCATGAAGCAGATAAAAACCACCAAAAATGTTTGTTTTTTTGAAAGAAATTTCAAAGACGAGGCTGAGTTTGCAGCCCTGATCTCCTCAGGCAGGTCATTACTGCAAAGGCTCTACCACCTTTGTGTATTAGTCTAGACATTTGAACAACAAGGAATGACACATCTGAGGATCTCAGGGACTTTTGGGCAACAAAATACCTTCATGAAGTTGTACAGCTAAGCCTCTCAGGGCTTTGTAAGTGATCAATAAAATATTTAACTCAATTCTAACTGCAACAGGTAAGAAGAGTCTGCAGAGTTTCGGATGAGCTGGAGGTGGGTGAGGGAGCTTTGACGGATGCCAGACAGCAACGGATGACAATAGTCTAGTTTACTTTAGTCTTTAGTTTGGACGGCTGCGGCTCAGGAGGTAGAGCGGGTCGTCCAGTAACCAGAAGGTCGCCGGAACCCCAAACTGCTCCTGATGAACAGCTGGCACCTTGCATGAATGGGTGAATATGGCAAGTGTTGTAAAGCACTTTGAGCGGTATGTTTGTTAGAAGAAAATAATCCAATCCTAGAAATAATTCTGAGATGTTGGAAGCTGGATTGAACCATCAAATGAACATGTTTGTTTAAACGGAGGATCTGGATTTGATATCTGGGTATTTGCTTTATATTATATTATAATTATTATCTCAGATTGTGAGGTCATGAAAGTTCAGCAGGTTTACAGGGTTCTGATTGATTGATTGATTGATTGATTGATTGATTGATTGATTGATTGATTGATTGATTGATTGATTGATTGATTTTTGCCAGGTCACAGCTTATAAGATTTGAGTATCGTCTTCATACAAATGGAAACTGAAATCATGTCTAGCACCTGACTGATACTTAATTTTGTGCGGCAATGGCAGTACTGATATAAGGGAGTGATATTGATACATCACAGACTGAATTGATCCCTCAAATGTAGTAAAGATATTTCAGTTTTTAGTTCTTTGAGTTTAAGAATCAACTTTGGTGTACAAAGTGACATCAGTGCAATGAAACAGTAAACCTCACCATTGTATTAATATTTCAAATTATTCCAAGCATCTTTTTCTTCATTATGAAAAAATTAATATCAGAGTATACCAGACAACGTGTTTGCTGATGGCATATATCTCTGATATAATCATAATACATAATCGGCAGTAATATCGGCTAACTGGTCGGGCTCATAGAAGGAGGCCAAAAGGGAGCATGTAAATTGAAAAGAGGATTGGACCCACCACTGAACACCTGTTACACCTGCATAACTCCATGCACTTCATGAAGAAAACACATTGTTTCAGCATCTCCATCAGAGTGTACCATCAGGCCCCACCTACAAATTTAAAACCTCAGATTTAATTTACCACAGTGACATTTTCATTTGGCTTTCCCAGAACCTTTTAATAGCTAAGGTTTGTTCGCTCAGCCGTGCTGAAGCGAAAGCAGTCGTCTTTCTTCAAGTCACAACAGGAGCGACTGCGCCCATTAAGTGTGAGTGGGGAATGGCTTTTAGACAGATATTTATTAATGTGATTTGCATGAGGGAGTCGTGTCTGTCAATACGGGTCCCATTTGCCGGAGATGAAAGATCTCCACTAGTATTGTCTTTAATCTAGGCAAGACTTTTGTCAGCTGCACAGCTTGCAATTGTTATCACACTGACAAAAACACACAGATGTAAGCAAGCATACCCACAAACACCCTGAGGAGGAAAACAGTGCATCATAGCTGCTGAAAATGAATGCAGACTTAAATGGAAAGCGGTGAGACATGAAATGCATACGGAAAGAAATATACAGTGCTGTAAGCAAATTGTCTGTTTGGGTAATCTCAGCGCCATAGACAAGAAAAGGATCAGGCAGGGATTCATTATTAATTTGAAATTAATGCTCCCTCATACTAACTGCCATCCCTGGCTTAGGTATTGCAGTACAAGAAAAGCAGGGTGTACTTTGAGGTCACATCTCTCTGTGCTGTGTTTTGTCCTTAAAGAACTTGCCACGTGAGGTCCTTGAAAGTTGGAACGCAGCCTACACCCTTTGTGGTGAAATAGCCCTTCTGAAGTTAAGGATTTCAAGTTTAGTGTTGACAAAGGACCAATCAAAACTCTGAAATCTTCGGAAGGACATAGCAGGAACCAAAGGAATGCATCAAGGGCTGTGTGGGCTGACAATGGAAAGGCATTCAGACATCGAAGCACAGGTGTAATTATCAAACACTGGGTTATGATGTGTAAGTATGTTTTCTGGCAAAAATGCTAAATCAATGACAAGTGTTGAAGGTTTATGTAGTCTTTACAAGCAGATAACCTACAATCAGCAGATATCATCAGCAATTCACAGCTGATTTTAATAAGATGAGAATCAACCTGCTGTAATGTTTTGTTTTGTCACCACAAAGAACAGCCCAGAGAGCAGAATATAACGTTAGCAGCTTCTGCAAACCACAGATACGTCCAAGGTTGATATCTTTACCAAACGTGGAATATCACGTTCACATGCTGATTAGTCACCTTTTCACATCAAGAGGTGGAGGTGATGTTGGTGGTGTTATTACAAGCTAAACGGCCACCTGCACCTGGAGTCACAGCACTGGATATTTTTAAAGACACTAGCGGTCATTTCAAGTTGTTTTTTTGTAGCATACACAACCTTAAAATTTCTACAGACCATTTCAATCTGTGATCGTGGAGACCACAACAAGTATTTTAAGCCAAACCATGATTTCTTTTCAATGTAATGTGACGAGAGATATTAAAAATAAAGTACTCACTCCTTAATAATAACCTGTTTTGTTGACATCTACACGACCCTATATCTCGTTAAGTATATGAAGTGGGTTTCGGGCTTAAAATGTTCTCATCGATGTGAAACATATTGTAGAAATGTTGCTATGATACACATGACACATAGAAATTTGAACATGTCCATGGTTTGCATGAACGTGAATGCTAGCGATTTATTCTGCTGACTGAGCCGCGTAATTCCCTGATCTGATAGCCTGCACTGTGAATATTTTAAACATACAGAAATATTCTTCTTCTGAGCTCAAAGACAAAAGTTGCGTGTCGCTGAGAGAGGCTACAAAGTGAGTGAATATCATCTGGCGCTGTGCTCTCACCCCGGTGGTGTTAACAAGACATGAGGAATGGCTGTGAAAGGTCAGCGTGAGGGCAAGAGACTGTGCTCCATTTTCCAGCGTAGCATAACGAAGCAAACAACTGTTAAATGTATAACTTCCCCGCAGTGGAGTTCATTTCAGTACTGGCTGTATTTTCCACCATGCTTTAATTCTGTGTATGTGTGTGTGCATAACACATAATGTCATCTGTGTGTACACAGTTTTTTTTGCAATAAAGGACGTCACATACCAGAGAAAATCTTCTGTATGTTATCTAGTTTACCTAGATATCTGGCTGTTGTTATTCAGCTCGGCGCCAACATGGATCTTGTTAATCGCTTTGACAAACATCGCATCTCCAGTGCGCCACAAATCAGAGCAGGATACAGTCGTAGCTCCATCACCGGGGCCTAATCTGAATGTATCAGCTGGTGTCAACTCAGGGACAGAAAATCCATATGCCTTCTGTGTGTGTAGTTTGCTGTATTGCAAATAGCCAGATATTGTTATGTCCTGCGACTGACACCGGGTAGTGTTGACCAATTTCCTAACAAAGCCAGCTGCTCTGAGGTTAAAAAATACTAAAAAAAAACAAGCCTGGTAGACAATATTAGCTTCAAAGTAGAGCATATATTACAATGAATATGCAGACCGTCGTTTAATACGCTTACAGGAATAAGCATCTTATCGCTAGTGAGTGGAAATCCATTTAAACCAACTCTGAGACAGACTGATTAGAAATCACAGTTTACAAGCATTTAATCCCCTCCAACTACTAAATTCAGGAAAGATTCGTTTTATGGAAAGACATCCCAAGAAGCACTCACTTTTTACCACACAGGGCTATGATTTCATGCATAATCTCATACATCAGATACAAGTACCTTTCTGTTCGAATGGGAGTGGTGGACATGGGGGTTTCCGTGGACCATTACTGCCACCTAGTGTATTTGTTGAGCAACTGCTCGCAGGCCTGAGGACACAGCACTGACAGCACACATCCACTCTGCCATTTTAGATTGTTTCTGGATTGAAAGTTGAGGAAGATATGGGTCAATAAATTGTAGAAACAAACTGTAAATTGCTCTCGTCTTCCGCAACAACAAGCCAAGGCACTTAACCACCAGTAAAAATCCATCTGAGCTGCAAGTGGCTGAAGACCGCTTGGCAGATCTCAGTGTGAATTTGAGGAGCATACTATAATGTGCAGGTGTGTGGCGCTGACACACATCATGCATGTGCAGGTGAATCACGGTGAAGTTCACTGTTTCAGTGCACCAAAGTTGATTCTTAAACTTAAAGAAAATTTCAAAAAGTATTGTATTTTCTGAAAAATGTGATTAAAGGGATCATTTTGAAATAACATGTCTGTTATGTAGCTTCTGGCAAATACTGCAACAGCTGCATATGACAGGAAAAGTCTCTTTGTGTCACTTAAATAATGTTTCTGTCTCTAAAATCAAGGAACAGCTAAGATGTTCTCTGGCTTTCATTCAAGTTTGCAAGCAGATTTAGTTTGACTGACTGAATCAGATCATAACTGTACTTTTTCCCTGCAGTCTGTAGATTGATAATTGAGCCACTATTCCTGCACCATGGTGAAGTTTGCCTCCATGTTAGAAGCTTAATGAATGAATGAATGGATGAAGGACTGAATGAATGAATGGCCCATACTGGCCAGCAGAGGGAGATGGTCATATATCCTGTTCAACATGTCATGGTATTCGAGTTTCCAGGGGGCAATCTCCAGTGAGAGGGTGCTGTGTGACGCTTCAGGTCCCACCCAGCTTAACTTGAAAACTGTTGGAAACAAATGAATCCTCAACCACGATTAGCACAACGTCCATATTCAGACATTTAGCCAGCAAACAGCCCAGTGGAGTGACGTGGTAGACAAAAATGTGACTTTCTTAAATTAATCTCACCCTTCCACCACCTTTGCTTTCATTAGAGGAAATCGGAACATTTTTGTTTAAAACGTGGGAAGGTAATTAAAGGTGATGATGTGAAGAGTTTTAACATTCACATGAACTTTTTCTTAATCTCACACCACCTTTGAGCTGTTTCTGTGGCAGAGGGGTGTTAACCAGCCGACCCTCCATCCCAGAGGAAATGTACCATTAATGATGCAGCATTGAATTCTTTCTCCAATGTGCTCAACTGATAGAATAGTTTTTACTCTTTAGTTTGCTCCTGCTGAGATTTGCACATGTATTTTTGCTATGGAAATATTTCAGAGTTGTTGGGTTTTTTTGTTTTGTTTTATTTATCTTGAGACTGGGATTCCACTTGAATTGTACTGAACATACTCCTTTCAACAAACTTCAATGAGGAGGTCTACACATGTTAGTTTATACATTGTTGATTCAGCCCGGTCATATTTTATTACAGGACAGTTGTGCAGGAATCAGTGATGTAAAAGTACATTTACTTTTTTTCACTTATGTACTGTGGTTATTAAGTATTTTCATTTTGCTTCCGCTCTTACATTTTAAGACAAATATTGCACTACACTCTACACTACATTTATTTGATTACCTTAGTTACTAGTTACTTTGCAGAATTTGCATGCTGCATCGGCACCAGAGTGGCACAATTGTAAGGTAATTTATCTAAAACATTATTCTGATAATCAGAAAAATGCTGAACATGGCATCAGATAATTGATATCTATGCATGTAAATATGTAATTTTGCTTTTATTTGTACTTTTGATACTTAAGTACATTTAACATCAGACTTATTCCTATCTGTAATTTTAAGTTTTATACAACAAATATTTTAACACAAAATCTCCCTACAAAGTCAGTTTTAAAGTATGACTTTTACTTTTTACAACACTGGCAGTAAACAACTAAATAAGTCAGTTTTATTCATACAGACGGCTGTTACACAACTTTGTAACCCTGATGCCGTTATTAGCAGTTATAAAGTGCTACACAGTTTACAAAAAGAAATGATAGAAGCATTTAAATAAATGGTGATTAAAAGAAAGAGATGAGATTTAAAACACTCCCCAGTTTGTTGATTTGACGCCTGGAGGAGGTAGAGGAGTTTCTGTCTTTATTTCTTCAGTTATTTACATTTTATTGTGATCACATACAAAACACTTAATGCCCAGATTGCATTTTAGAGACATGCACTGTCTTACATGCAGTGTTTTGCTTCAAATCCTCTGGTAGTTTGATAATCACAGCTAAACATCCACGTTTACAGTTCACACAGAAACACAGTTGTCACGGTAATAAAGACCAGCTTTATTTTGTCCTCTTACAACAGCTAGACACATAAAAGGCTTTTTCCAACAGAATGGATACAAGTGAAAATCATTTCTGAGCTGTAAAATGTTGTAAAACAAACACCGCATCAGATATCGTTGCAATCATCATTTCAGCAAAATGAGTTTCCCCCTCAACATCTCCCCACAGAGCTGTTGCTAACAGGGATGAAAAAGTGCCTCGCTGAGATTGTTGCAGCATGTTTTTTTTTCTTTTTTTAAATGTCACACACAGTTCTACAGTATCATTCTCTAGCAATAAGTGATGTTTAGTGGAGTAAAGCGAGAAGCGTTTCTGCAACATGTGTGTTTTCTTGTTGTAAAATATGAAAAGGATGGAATGAAACGTCTTCATGAGCAAATTAATAAGATACGTCCTGATGAGATGACGTGATGAGTGCAACGGTGACAAAACTGAAGCATACCCCAAAAAATCTGATGTCTTTTCATCCAGAATGTCAGTAGTAGAAATTGCCTGAGATAAAGAACATCATATGAAACAATTTCACATGAAACAGAAGAGTGTAGTAAATAAAAACATTTCATTATCCAGTGACTTGAAAAGCTTTGGATATCTTTTAAGAAGAATTGTTTCTCGCGGGGGAAAGTGACAATGTTGTTAAGAGGGGATGACACAAAATGTTTAAATTCAGTTACAATATTACTTCCATGACAGATAAACAAATACGATACAGTAAAATCAAACTTTAGACTCTTTAAGACTAGTGTTAAACCTGTCACAGCAATTATATCTGTAATGTACCAGCACTTCTAGCAATAATTTCTCATAGAGATGAATAATTAGCTCTGTTATAACCACCACTTAAATCGTAAGTGACCTGAGGTATGGAGCAGTCTGTGAAGAAGTTCGGGAAGGCCAAAGTGCACAGTGTGTGGTCCTCTACGGGCCCAGCGGCCTCAGAGGGACAGTAGACGGGAGGCTGGGCTGGGCCTGTACGCAGGCTCCCTCCTAGTTTCTTCGAGGCCCCTGAGCAGCTAGTCCAGGGCTCCGAGTAGAGGAGACCGCTGACTAAATGGGTAGAATCGTAGGAAGCGGGATCCAGGCCTCCCATCTCTGGCTGCATCCGGAGGGGCATGCTTTGACAAATGTCCTGGTCACTGACCATGTTGCTGTAATCAGGCCCCAGGAGCTCAAAGAACTCCGCCGCCTCAGGATTGCCCCGTTCCAAGTCCTTCAGCGTCATCCCAGATGTGGAGCTGACTTTGGAGCAGTTGGCAGGCTCGGTGAAAAAAGAGGGGGGCAGATTGCGATGCCTCAGGGGTGGCTTCTTGGCTTTTTCGCCCCTTATATCCTTCACGGGGCTGAAGAGAGCTGCCAAGCTCTTGCTCTGCAGGTTGGCCTGGAACCCATCTCGTTTAGGTAGAGTTTTGCTCTGCAAAGGGCTGGGCTGGGCCAGGGGGGAACCCTGCCTTTTAACTGGGGCCTCTGCTACGTTCCCTGGTGTTATAATGCCAGTACACCTCTTGATCTGCTTCTGTAGATACTTCCGGTGGTTGACTTTCCTCTTGGATTTCACTGGCTTGTCCAAAGCCAGCTTGATATTGCTGGAGGCCGAGTCTATGAAGCTCAGCAAGTCCCTAGTGGTCTCTTTGTAGTCGTCATCATTCTCTGCCTCACCGAGGAGACTCCCGTCCAGACTTTTCTCCACGTCGTACTCCATCACAGAGCCGGGGAAGCAGAAATTCATGAACTGAGGGTTCATGATTGCAGTCTGAACAGCCATAACTCTGTTGAGCCCAGCGGCTACACCTGTGGCATCCGCTGTGATCACTGAACCAAAAGTTTCTTCAGAGCTTCATGTCGTTTTTTCTTTTTTCCCCTCTGACAAACACTTGGTCCTGATGCTGCTCATGAAGTTCCTGTAAACATTCCAGAGTAGAAGTGAAGGGCTCTGAAGGAAAGCAAGGAGATCTTTCAGGGGGCTGGACTAATGATGTCAGAACATCAAAGAGGAGGGGCGAAGAGACCGCAGGACTTAACTCTTTGCTTGTGCCTGACCACCTGCATCCAAGAGGGATTTGTCTGAAATTCCCTGCTGAGTTGAAGACAATAACCTCCGTCAGAACTCTCCCCCTCTAGTTTAACTGTTTGTGTGTGCTCTGAACCAAAAAGGCTCGGGTGAAAGTGGAGGTTATTACTGTAACAGTGAGCAGAAAGCCTTTTAAATCCTCATGGATGGAGTATTTTTGCTGGGCAGAATCAAAAATTACTTCATTGAACTTAAAACCAAAAAAGTTTATTAAACATCCCACAAAAATCCTCAACTAATCGATGCCAAAATTAATGTTATTCCTGCAAAAACATTTTAACCATTTCTTCTTAATGCCTACTTGTGCATCCCCTGTTCAAATTACCAAAGAGAAGTTAACTTGTAAACTTATCACTGTTCATTTAGGCACTGAAACAAACCCGACTCTACAGTAGTGAGAAAGGCTTCTTTTCTGTGGGAAACTCTTTGTGCCCAAACAGATGCCACTATTTGGGAGAATCTTCCCAACTGCTTGCTTGTGTCTTAATCTGCTCATGGCAAAAGTTGATTTCTAGTGCATTCCCAGGCCAGTGGGAATTTCTGCCCTGGCCTGACAACTATTATGGGCTGCCTTTGACATAAAGCCCTACAGGGTCTAAATAGCCTCTATTCTTCGCCCGGCAGTGAAAGGGAGCTTTGTGCCAGAGATTCATTAAATTGCACCTCACAGCCCCTTCGTAAAATGGGTCTCAATAATGAACAGTCGATTTAACTAGAAAAGCTGCCGGAGCTGTTAAATTAAAGGGGAATAAAGTGCAGTTCAGGCTCAGTGTGCCAGAAGAAATGTTGACCTTAAGAAATCCTGGGTATGAAACTTCTGTTGTAAACAATAACGTATTTACAGGAAGTTTCTTGGCCAGCAGTGAATACAATGGAGGATGTGTCCAAGAGCCAGATTGCAATGTTGCCAGCACTTATCCCAATTTAAGTGGAATTTCAAGTGAATTCTGAGTGAATGGACTGTTAGACATAATTTAACTATACATTATAAATGTGTAATGTTATTATTCACTGCATCCCATTAAACTTTCTTTTTTTATTATTCTTATTCTAGTTAAAGAGATGCTGCTGCTTAATAGGACTCTTATAAAAGTGGATGTCGAGGTGAGGCAGAGACTTATTTAAGAGCTGGAAGGATGGAAAAACTCTGAAGCAGCGAGGCAGTGAGGCCGTTAAAAAAATTCTTTCTTATGTTAATTCCTGGGGAGAAAAGGGGACAGTGAAACTGATAGCACTGATCTAATTATCTGTGGCCCGACACAAGTCTGTGTGACTGAAAAGAAACGCAAGAAGAACTCAAATCTGTGAGCAACAAATGGCTACAAAACAAAGAATATCTTTCTGTTTAAACAGCTGGCATTGACCTGGGAACAAGAATCCATGTGGGGAAACCGCACGGACTTTGAATATTAAGTTCGGCTCACCTGGCGTTAAAGCCGAGCATTTATTTGTAAACTCGAAATGTTTCGGTTCCTTGGAGTGAAGGAGGAAAACGGAGGTCAGCTGGAGCCATATCACAACATCTCATGAATTAAGTGGAGGAGTGCTGAGCTTTTAACGCCTGCCCGAACTGATTTCGCTTCCCTCTCTTTGCTAGCAGCACAATTTTGGCAATGTGACATCATCGCAGTCGTGGCAGCCATATCCCCCCCCTCTTTTTTTTTTTTTTTCCAGTCAAGGAGCTTTGGCTTTTGTGCTGGTGGGTCATTCACATCACAGAGGCTGACGCACAGATCCCGGAAACAAGTTTCTATTGTTGCATAAAGGCTGTGAGGGCGAGAGGGGATGGGCTACGGAAGACCAGCTTGGAAAAAATATATGAACTGAGAGCAAAACTGGGGAGGTTTCGACTCATTTCCACTCTCAAGACGTTAAATGTGAGGTTAATTGTTTTCAGCGTTATTTTTAAAATTCTTATAATGGACCGGTGTTTGTTTTGCCGTTAATCACCGAGGTCAAACTATTGATTCAACCTTCAGATGCTCATTATGTTCGGACATTTGGGGAATTTCAATTTGGAGAAAATCATTAGTAATCTGCTGCGCCTCCTCCCCCACCGACCAGTTAGCTGTTAAGTACACAGATCCATATTGTTAAGATATTGTTAAACATTACCACCACGCCTTCTGTCCTGGAGAATTTACTTATTCAGCAGCACCCAACCCCAAAGGAGCAGGGTGCTCAGTGCAACGTGATGTGACACACACAGGCTTAATCTCTTCCTACTAGTGTGTGGTCCCTGTCTGAGCAGGGACATACTCGGAGTTTGGGGTCGAGCGAATACTAATAACACCTTTGATTGATGGCCAGTGTCAGAGACTTAGAAAAGGCTGGCAAAATTAATGACCTCTCAAAGTCCTGAGAAAAAGTTTAAGGACGGCATTTAGTGGCTGGGACCCTGTCCTCCCCCATGTTTAGCTATGTTTCTTTCTACTGGGGGGGGGGTGTCTGAAATCCAGTCAAGCCTGTGACAAAATGTTGGGAAAGTCAGGCTTTGTGTCTCCTGGTAGAAAATCAACTCACAGTCGTGTCATGTCAGGATCTTTTGCTTGAAAAAAAGAAGACGTGGGAGAAAAAGAATTGGCCAGAATAGTTCAAAGAGAGTGATGAAATTGTTTTCAATGCCAGTCTAAGTGTTTCTGTTAAGTATTTTCATGACATGTGGGTCTTTTAGTAAAAAAAAAAAAAAGGAAAAAACCTGTGACTTCATGGTGAACTACAAAGGACTTCTTAGTCGATTCCTGCGTCCACTCACCGCTTCACTCTTAACCTTCCATCAACTCTTCTCAACCTCTCCGGCACCCCAGGAGTTGTATTAATAATATTACTGGCAGGGGGGAACAAACCAGGTCTATGGGCTGCCTTGGTGCCGCAATTTAGAGCTTTAATGGCAGCCAGTGAATGAATGCGTGCCAGGGGGAATCCCACAGGTTGGTCCACAGGGGTGAGGTCAGCAGGCGTAGCTGCAATAACCTCCCACCACTCGCTTTATTGGCCTCCTCCGATTGGGTTTTTATTAAATCTCAAGCACATGCAATTGTTCCTGCTAGGTGGAAGTAACTTAAAAGCCTCTCTTAAACATGACAAAGAGCCTGTTCAGCAGAGCAGCAGCACACCCATGTATGATTAAAAGACAATTAGAGGGATTATGACGATATCATTTGTAGCTTTTTAATCAGTTTCACTGGAAGGAGAGTTTCTTGGTAATTTAAAGACATGCATAGGAGACTTCAGAAGCGAGAAAGGCACTGTTCTTCTGCAACAAATCAAGTTTAATATCAAAGGCAGTGCAGTGGACATTTTCAAAAAATCGAATATTTGGTGCCAAACTTTTCTCCTGAGTTATTCAAGTGTTAGGAAGGTTTTACAGCGACATGACAACAATGGCTAATCAACGAGGCTGACACCAAGAAAACTTGAGGAGTGTCAATTTGTAATGAGGAAACTAAATGAGAGATTATATGTAAAGATGTGAATAACCTCAATGTAACACTAATTGAAATAAGAAAACACAAGCCTGGAGGCAGAGAGGCTGTCACGGTTTCTGGTAAACTTTACATGAGGGATTAAAACAAAGATATTTATCTCTAGCTTTTACATGACAAACAGATCCAACTTTTGCTCGTAATACAGTACCATTCCGTCTCAAAGTCCTTGGAAACGTATAGTTTGGCTTCAAAAAATGGAGTGCTTGATTGGGTCAAAGAAATGATTCTCCAGCATGGAGCACAGCAACACTCTGAAGTGATTACCCTCATTGTAATAATATCTGAAGCAATGCTGACAACACTGAGCAGGGACAGACTTTGGCATATCGACAGAGAGAGCACCCTGTGAAAAACAATGTCATGCAAATTAAAGCTAAGCAATCCTCAACAATATGGATGTCCCAGGGTGCATGACATTAGAGGGTTGATGCGGTTTGAGGTGTCGTTTTAGCCTGATTGATCCACTCTCGAAAATACTTCACCTCTAACGCCCGGGCTGCGCGGACCGAAGGCGTGTCGAGGTCGTTGCTGTAGCGCAGGTCCAAGTGGTGAGCTCCGTCAGGAATCATGATGGAAACCAGAGAACCTGTTATATTGTACGTCACTCCACCAGACGACCACGGATCCAGGCCTCCGTTACTGAAATACAACAGCAGAGACAGTGGGCACTGAAAATATATGATCAGATACTTAAATGTACGACATATTAAGGGTGTTCAGTTAGGACGTGTTGTGTCACAAAAACATCAACATTTCTATTGTTTATAATACCAGTTATAATAATATGCTAGTCATAATAATAATAATAATAATAATAATAATAATAATAATAATAATAATAATAATAATAATAATAATAATAATAATAATAATAATATACTACTTGGAATACTCATATCTTTTTTCACAGATTTTGAATCATTGGCATCTGTTATAACTTTTCAGACATTGCATCTGAGTTGCTTTGAAAGCTCACATTTCGAAATGTCAGAACTTTTCAAAGCTTGAGGAAAAGCTGCTAATTGGTATTCAACCTAATAGAACCGACCTTAATGTGTTTGTGCTGAGCTACATCAGAGTCAGTGATTTTTCATTAAAGTTTAACATACTTGTTTACCCCCTGTGGCTATGCAGATGGGTAGTCTTAATTTGTCTGCAATAAAAGAACTTGAACTGCTTTCACTGCACTAGACAAACCCAGAGAACACAGGAAATGTTCCAACTAAGTCTGGCGTTTTACAAGCGATGTTTACCTGAAGATGATGTTGCTGTGAGAGGCGATGTCCTTCCCCCCGTAGACTATGCCTGCCCACTCTGCCCGTGGCCTGACACCAAACATGGCGTTACATCCATCAGAGAAGGCCTGGAAGTTCCACTCCTCAGGTTCAAACATGTCCTGGACGCCATCTGTGCACATGGGCATCACCATCTCTGTGCAGGCCTGGGGATGAGGGATTGAACACGTATTCACTCTGACAGGTAAAGCTGCCCACTGACACATCTGTGCAGCGATTTATTCAGCATGACAAGACTGATCGCCCTGCGCTCTGCGTTACTGCACCTGGTAATACCAGCCGAGGAAACCGAGGCTGCCGGTCGCCGTCTGAGATGTGTTGAGACAAGAGGAGCTTCCCGTGTAGTTGTAGTAGACCTTCGCTGCTTGGGAGACGCCGTGCAGCAGCTGGTAGTCAGACACAGCGGAATCGAAAGCGAGATACTTGCACACCGCCTGGAAAACAGAACACAATAAAGAGTGAAACGCAAAAAAAAGGACTTAAAGTTTGTGATGACATTAAAGTTTAGACAAACTGTTAAAGCTCTTAACAGCTTCATGCAGTTTCTTTTTCAATAATAAGGGTGTCACAATTTAAATTTTAAATTGAAAATAGATCAAGATGAGCATTTGATTTCAATTATCGTAATCAAAAGCAGGATCTGCAAGTCTCCCAGTACTTTTTCTACTCTGCTTCCCTTGCCTACTTGTGCGCATCTGCTGCAAGCCAGATGAAAAACAAAACTTGACACCATGTCATGTCTTTTTAAAGAGGAATTAGAAAATTTTTAAATTAAATACAGTTAACAGGGAATAAAACCAATTAAGACTGGATAGTTTAACTATAGCACAGCAGTCAGCGCTGACCAAAAAACTTTTCTATCAGAAACTGAATTGTGACGTTAAATCCAAAGTCAAAGTAAGTTGTGAATTTGAAGAATGATGACACCCCTATTTAATAACATTAAAAAGTAAAATTAAAAACATCCAACTCTCTTCTATCCATGTTGTTTACAAGACTGACAATTGCTTTCTTGTGGCCCGTAAAGTGTTTTTCCACATAAAAAGTGGTGGCGCCTGATTTGCATAAGAAATTCCCTGGACTGAACTTGAATTTATTGCTCTAATCTTGGCACGAGAGGGGGAAAAAAAACGTCCATTTACTTAAAGCCAGGGATCTAAATGATTTAAATGCAAAGGTTCTGCTCTCCTTACGACTGTTTTGTTTGACAACGGTTGATTTCTCAGATTTAATAGCGTGGATGATAAATATTTGAGTTTCAGCTTTTGTTTAATTTCGCTGCGTGTTGTTATGGTTGCAGCAGCAGAGTTGGCTGTTGTTCTGCGCTCTTTGTGAGGCACAGAAACTGGGCTTTCTTGTTTAGAGGTTGGAGGGGAGCTGCGCCTAGTGTGGAGTCTGTTACTAAGGCTTTTGTCTGCAGGCCGGGGAGGAGTTGGTGGTCGATGGATGAGGAGGGCCACAGACATGTCCAACTAAAGATTTATACCGTGAAAAAAAACACTGCAATTGCTCCAAAGCATCTTCTCCTTACTTTTCAGATAGGATTAGGCTTATACATTCATCTCTGCCAACAGATTTCCCTCCTCTAAGCCCTCAATACCCCGTTCTCACACTCACTCAGATAATCACATTAGCTTTGTCATTAAAAAAGCTCCTCTTTGCACCCACTGCCTAAACCGCTTAAACCACCCATAGGGGTCGCATACATTAAAGGCAAAAACTCAAAGTGACCATTTAGTGTTTATTTCACCTTCGATGATGCTCCTGCGTCTGTTCAGTGGCTAAAGGATAAACAATTAGGCAAACAAAAAATGTATCACACTTGTAAAAGTTTTAGCGTGAGACTGCTGGATGGGGTGTTGAAGCACCAAACAGAGAGTCGGGGGTCAATGGCAGAGCTTGGTTTATGCACGTGACATGCAAAGGTGACTGTTGGAATACACTGCGCCCCAGTCAATCAGCCTCTGAAAAAAAAAACAGCCGCTGTACTGTCATAAGCTCTTTTACATAAAAACACAGGAGGTTTTGTTATGTTAACAACAAGAGGGATTTTTTTGCATTAGCCAGATAAAATGATTCAGTTTTTTTTTTCTCCAATTTGGGAAAGTTATGCAATTTTTTTTTCCACATCGAGTGTCTACTGAAGTATTTGTAACAGTCCTATTCAAATGAGAGTAGTGGAGCTTTGTTTTAATGGCCTCATGAGCTGCTCTGGGCAAATGTCCTCTTTCTGTGGTGCCATGTGAGCGTCCTAAGAGGAACACCTCAGAGATCTGACGGAGTGTGCAAATGAATGGACCATTGGTACGAGGGAAGAAAAGAACGGTGGCTTACTTGTAGCTGCTCATCTAAAGAATACTTAAAATCTAAAAAGAAACTAGATCCTTATGAATATTAATGAAGTTAATTGACAGCTGTTGTAAACAAAAGCTTGGAAGACCACAACAAACACTTGTAACACAATCGGCTGAATCCCACATTCATTTCAATTAAGGACAGGCTGTCGGGCCAAATTAGGCGCTTAACCAAAGACAAACAAAATTTACAGTTGCATTTGTGAAGTGAACCTTTGAAGTTTAACTAGAACTTAAAATGTATTTTAACTATAAAGCACACCCAATTTTCTAAATCTTTTTACAGTATTTTTACGTACCTGGATCGGCCAGCGAGGAAGTGGCTGAAGAAAGTTTGCTTCGTAGGGGTAGTCCACCATCGCCAGATTCACCCAAGTCTCCTGAAGCCAGTTCTTGAAGACGATAGCATCAATACTGTTTTTAAGAGGAGTGCACAGACTGAATTCCTCTGAGAGCCACTGAAGACCAGATGCTTGTCGAAAGAGAGCAAAAAATGATCGTCATAACATTGTTGGGTCTTTTTTTCACGTGAAATGCACTGCTCATATCATCGTGTCTAGCACTATATCTACAGCACTAGTACTAAAATCTGACACTGACATTCTGACCGAGATAAACCCATGGTTATTTTATTAGTATTGAGCAACTCCAGCTCCCATGGGTCTTCACAGGTGTGGTAAAAAAAAACAAAAACTCTTATGATAGCTTTTGCTGCTAAATGCTAATAAAATCACCCCTTAAAGTTGTTCTTGTGAATAGCTTACATCTGTGATTTACAGCATTAGTGAATGATTTCATAACAATTACAGCTTCTAAACCATTCTAAGAGGCGCCTATTAGAATCGGCTTTTTTATTCGCGTCCTATTACCACTGATGGTGTGATAGGAATAAAAATTACCACTCAGTTCAATAAGCTTATTCCTACAGTTTAGGACTGTGATAATGGAAAAGGTACCAGGGGATCCTGTGAAAGCACACTTTCTTATTCAGATCAGAGCAGAATACTAAATAATTTAGAGAGTCTGAGACATGCAAGTTGTAAATTTTATGGATCCACATATTTTGTCACTATTGGAGAGGCTCCAGACTTTATATCGAAATAGCACTAGTTTAAAAAAACAACAGTCTGGTTTCCAGCTTTAGTAGACAGTTAATCAAATTCAGTTATGGACTATATGGACATAAATTAAATAAAAATACATTCTTGAAGCCTTCCTCATAGATAAGATCAAACATGCTTCGTTTAATTTTTGTATCAATTCGCAGCTTTACATCAGACCGTCAACCAATAACGTGTCGAGTTCCACTAGGGTCAGTTCTTGGAATTCTATTATTTATTCTTTACAAATTTGTGTTAGCTGAAATTATTCAGATTTCACATGACATGTCATATTAGATAACTCGCAAAACTATTTCATACAGATAAATAGACTTTGGGAAGTGGAGTGAAGAAAATTAGTGGCTGGATGTTCAAAAAAGTCTTCAGTTAAATGTGGACATATTTGTCTGTGCTCGCCTTAATAACCTGTCCTTGAAGAGTAAAAATCAAGCCAGTCAGTTGCAAATTTAAATTAGTGAGAAAATCAGCCTTCTACTCCTTCAAAAAATACCATTAGGATCAGAAACCTTCACTGGTGTACTGCAATGAAATATTCACAGGTTTGTCTAAGACAGCAGTCAGACAGCTTCAGCTGATCCCGGGCTATAACCAGGATCAAAACAGAAGCTCAGCATAACTCCATTTCTCCGATCACTACATTCTCTATCAGTTTCTCACAAAATCAACATAAGAAATTCAATTGTTTGTCTATAAATCACTGAAAGCTTTAGCTCTCAGATCTCCAGACCCAGTACAAACCCTCCACACCTCTCAGGTTCGCTACTTCCGTCTGTTCCCAGACTCAAAACTAATCATGGTGAAGCTGCCTTTAGCTCCCATGCTGCTCAAATCTGAAACAAATTGCCAGAAGAGCTAAGACTTCAGACAATGCTGACTTACTTTTATATCCAAGCAGGAAACCTTCCTGTTTAAATTAGGAATTCATTTAAATCCAATTTGTTAGTTTTATTGTTTTCATTCTGGGTGTTTTGTTTGTTTTATTGTGTTTGCTGCCTTTGCTTGCTTTCTTGTATTGTATGTGATTCTAGGTGCTTGCCTTTTTGTAATCATTTGTTTCTCATGTTAATGCCTGTGTACTCTGTAAAGCATTTTGGTTGCCCTGGATAAGAAATGTGCTTAATAAGTGAATCTACCTTGCCTTATCATTCTGAATAATTTAAAATAAATCCTTTAATATGACAGATAAGATGAATAAACCTTACCGGTGGAAGAGACATTTCTAATAGCATTCCACGACTTTCTGATGCTTGCATCACAGTTCTTTCCACTTTTGGCAAAGTCCTGTGTTACTATTTTATAGAAGTCTCCACATGGCACCATACCAGGGAACTGCCATATTGGTGCGGAGGCTGCCAGAGCTCTGAAACACAATAAGAAGCAAACCTATTTATATCCACTTTTGCTCAACATGACACAAGCTGCACATCCATTTTCCTGGGCAATCTTAATACAATTTGTGTAACATATTTGCTAGGGCAGCGGAGTGACTACAAAGGCGGTAAAGACACCAATGGATCACTGATTAAAATTCCAAAACCTAACGGCTCATTCTTCCGCTCAGCCCCGAGCAAAGGTCCATAGCAATTGTAAGATAGATTCATCCTGTTGGCTCAAATGAATGTTTCGTTTTTTTATTATTTTTATCCGCTGACAGGAGATACTGAAGCCAAAACTTAGGGAACAAAAACACTGAGCAAGCACTCTGTCCAAAGAAAGCTGAATTTCAAAGCCTGGATAATTTCCTCGTTTGTCTCTTCAGTGTTCAGTGGTGTGAAGCGATCACAGATCACGAAAATGTAAAGTTAGCATAACACTGTACTCTTCTGTAATCTTTGGGGAAATTAAACCTGAAGCTCCCACACAACTGCACTAATATCTTACCCAACAACTATATTGGGGTATTTCATCCTGAACCAGGCAGAGAGCATCCCTCCATAGGAACCTCCGATGGCGATAACAGGGCTGTGCTGAGCTCCAGGTACAGTGCTCTTCAGGTTCTGGATCAGCACTGCAAAATCTGCCAGGGCCTGCTCAGAGGTCAGGTAGTTCAGGTGTTTGCTGTCCTACAAACAAATGACAAGTATTTTTGTTAAAATAAACTGTCACATGAAAAAACTATTCACTGAGGGAGGGAAATCTATTTTGGCAAATATCTTTTACACCTTTAGCTTCCGGCTGAATCTTCAGGCTATTCTTCGGTTGTGGAATGACAATCTCTTTATTGTTTTCGCCGTGCATAAATGTGAATAAAGTTCCATTGAAAACCAAACACACAACTTATAACTTGACAAACAAACCTTTAGCACCACAGCAGTTAAAAACCCTTCGCTCTTCTTCGTCAAACACTTAACTTTCCTGTCTAAATACTTGAGCTCTAGATACTAGCGCAGTGGCATCCAATGTACACACAGTGAAAAACAAATTATTGTTGCTCCAAAAACATATTTGGCTCCTACGATGGATAAAACATGTAATCAAATATAATCGGATTTTAATCACACACACAGACTGAACTCTGAATCCTCACTTACACTGTAAGAGTCTGGTCCAAATGGCAGCGACTCTCCATAGTAACGATGTTCTGCAAAAACCAGCATGGCGCCCAACTCCTCCGCAATTTCCCACATGAAGCCCTGCAGAGAAAAACAATGACAGGTGTTGAATTAGACTGAGGATTATGTGCGGTGTAAAAACAAGGTAACAGCAGCTGGGATATTTACTGTATTGTTGCAGAACCAGGTGATGTCGCCTTCATTCCCAGTGTAGAACAGAATCGGTCCGTCAGGATGCTTCCAGTGTTTGTCAGCCACGAGGTATCGCTGTTTAAAGGTGTCATCCTCGAGGAATCCAAAGTGATCAATCTGAAACACATAAGATGAAGAAGAAGAAACACAATTAGTGGTTAGGTTCAGGTTACTTTATTTGTACTCGCAGAAGAAGACAACGCAAACGACACCTACATAGACAAACATGATTAAACATAATAAAAGTACTTCATTAATCAAGACCAACACAAAAATAAAATACCTCTAGAAACAAAGTCATTCTGATAAAAAGGAAGTAAATAGTAATAGTAAGTAATATTCAATTGTTTCTTTAGCATCTGGGCAAAACTTATTCCAACTTATTCATTTGAGTGATGGCTGCAGGAACAAGCTATTTCAATTCCACTTTGTTCTACACCATGAGAATATAAACCTCTGCCCAGAGAGAAGAAGCTCTGAAATTCACTGTACAAACAGTAAAAATATTCAGCACAGTGCATATATATCTTTAAAAAAAAAGTATTTCACTGCTGGAAAGATGGGGCCTGCATAAAACTGGACTGTCTGTACAGCAGAAATATGAAAATATTCTCAAAATTGGTTCTGCATGACCAGGGAAAACCAGTTAGAAAACCTACAACAACCACAATGCATTGCACCACACCAGACGAATGAACACTCCCACTGATGAGTGACATACTGTAAGTTCAGCTCCTCATTTGTCATTTGTTTTGAAACAGGAAACAGCACAGAAAGCAAAAATCCCCGAACTTCAAGTTTCCCTCATTATTTCAGAAAAAGTATGTATGGTGGCTAATGGCAAGAGAAAGTCTTATGATGATTAGTTTTATAACAAACTGACTTTGACTCGCAAAATTACCTTTTAAAATTGAAAAAAACATCACGTGTGTAATTCACGGCACAGTTTAAATGGGGTCAAAGATTATTTGTCTTTCTCCATTAAGCACGACACATATTTTTTTCTGAAAGAAGGTGCCATGGTGGTCCACCGGAAGCAGAGCGACTTCCCCTCTCTCTGTGGCGGCTGGCTCGTAACTGACTTTGTCCGGCAAACGAGTGGGGGTTTACCAGTTCATTTGCATATAATGTCAACACCGTGCAGATACAAAGCTGGTCGAAAATCAGCAACGTTTCCCTTTAAATGTGTTCAACAATAAAGGTGTAAAATGTCTAATTGTTCAGATTTGTTAGTTCTGACAATCTGCTGCATATTCGTCACACTCGTTAACACAAAAGCCTAAAGTGGATACAGTTTATTAATGTTCAAATTGTCTCATTTGAGACGATGTGGTCCAGTCCTTTAGACTTTCACTGAGCCGAGTGTGATCGGTGGATACCTGGCCTGGTGCCAACTATGGCGTTGTGAAATGACAGTCCCGAGGTTGGATTCAGGGTAATTAGCCCCAATTTGTATTAAAAAAAGTCGGAGCCAGTTACAGGGATGCCACATTAGTTCCACTGTAGATGAGCTCTGATCCTTTCATCAAACCTCAGGGATTCTTCCCCTTTCAACTATATTTCCTGTAGTCTTCATTAAACAAAAGCAGAAAGAAACCGACAACTTCACAGAGAAGACTACCCCATGAGGCTTCTTCTGAGTAGTCCGACCCTTGAAACAGTCCCAACACTTAATACAAAATGTTTTTGTTTTGTTTCGTCCCCCTCCTCGCTCACTTCCCTCCTCAGCGGACACAAAGGAGGCAGCAATTTTATGAGCCAATGACAGCGAAAAGATTCTGGGGCCTCAATGTGTTCATTCAAGCTCCGACTCCTCAGAGCTTGGCAGGGCTTTTAAGTGTGAGGGGAACATGAGACAGTTTAAAGGAAAAGTTCAGCAGTTCGGCAACAGAAGGTTTCAGTGATATCGGTCATCCAAAGTGTAACGTTGTGAGTTTGTGAAAAAGGCATTAAAATTGCTTTATGTCAAATAACTTTAGTTAAATAAGTGTAGATGCTGTTTTATTAGTAATTCTTTATCTAAACTAGGAATTTCAAATGGAAGATATCTGATTTGAGGAGTGAAATCTTAATTATTAAAAGTCCAATTCTCTTCTTTTCTTCCTGTACTCTGTGATATAAAAGCCCAAACTTAAGAATGAACATCTATAACATTAAATACGTCAAGTGCAACACTAAAAGGAGCCCTGTATCACTTTCACCCACTCAGTATGCAAATCACAAAACCGATGAGATTGGTTTCATAACTTATCCACACACTGATGCGTAGTGCCACCATGTGGTTACTGCAGGCAGCACCATGAGCAGCTTGCCTCAATTAAAATTCAATTCACATACTGTACAACTACTGAACCAGTACCTTAACTATTCTACAGGAAAATAGACTGCATCTGCTGCTTTACAGTCCAGTAAATAGAGACGTGAGGGAGGCAACCGAAGCACAAGCTCCAGTAAACTACATCAGATCATTCAGGAGGATGCTCAAGGACACTTCCATTCATTGTCTGGAGGCAAACTGCAGTCAAGAGGATTTCCTGTGGACAACTGCTGGATCACTCTAGATCGCTTTCCTCACAGCAGCTCGTCCCACAGGGAGTGTCGAAAAGGCTGCGTGATTGATGCGTCTTTTGTTTAAACAGCAGACTTGCTACTGGCACGGAGAAGTGGATCACAGGGATTTTACTTGTTGTATTTGTTGAGAAGAAGCAGACATTTTTCTCATTGATTGGCTCAAAAAAAAAAACCCTCATCAGACAAGACAATGGGAGTCAGAAAGGGAGGAAATGGTTTCTATCTTCTTGTCAGCGTGGCTGATTAGGCAGGATGGCGTGGGTTGGACCAGGTGTGGAGCATTGTCCCCTGATCCAAACACTTTTTATTACACACACACACACTATTTACCGGATGTAGAGATCATGAAACTAACAGTTATCTCTATATTTGATGAATGTGCAGATCATTTTCTTTATGAATCGGTTTAATTTCTGTACCATAAAACATCCTAAAATATGACTGAAACAGTCTGAAATACAACGATATCATATTGAATCTAATGTAACACAAGGAAAAGCAGCATCATGTTTTGACAGTTTTGCTTAATAAATGACTTCAAATGTGATTAATCAATTATCAAAGCAGTCGTAATTACATATAGGTGCAAAATCATGGAAACATAGAGCAAAGAAAGAATCTGTTATAGTCTATTTAATTCAAGAGTTAAATTCTCATTGATCCTGAGATTTTATGCCCCAACATTATCAATTTATATAAATAAACCAGTTTATTAGTATAGATTAACTGAACCTGCTAATTTATCAGTAAACAATGAAGGTTAAGAGTGAAGACCTTCTCTTACTGTCTAAAAATGTTCCTTTGAATTGACTTAACAAAATGATAAAATACCAACTACGATTTACACTCAAAGTTTACTTTATTTTAATCTATCTGTTAAAGTTATTTCTTTTTGGGTTGAGTACATTTATTTAACTTCATGTTCTTCGATCCTGGTCCTCGGGATCCACTGCCCTGCATGTTTTAGATGTTTCGCTGCCTGAACACAACTGATTCAAATGAATAGGTCGTTATCAGGATTCAGCAGAGCTCGATGACGAGCTGATCATTTGAATCAGGTGCGTTGGGGCCGGGAATCTTCTAAAGCATGCATTGAAAAACACTAATATAAGCAAATAAACACTCATATCTATTATACAGGTACTAGTACTATGTCTCTTCTCTTTATAAAAAAGGAATACTGCAGGTAAGAATGGGAGGGACTTCAATTCATCTGACTTGATTTCCCAACAAAAAGGACTTCGGACGAAATGACCTGAGTCACATGTTTTTAAAATAAGAACAATGCGGCTAAATTTACCTCACATGATCCCTGATTGCAGCAATTTGTGAGTAGTCAGACTCAGGGTCAGTCTTGTATGAGTCAGATTCAAAAGTCACTAAATGTGAAGCTGCGTTGCGCACCGCTGCACACGCTCAGCATGCAATCTGACTCTCCGTGAAGTAACAGTAAATGGAAAATGTAAAGGCTGAATGAAGATCTCTTAAAAACACCCCTGAGGTAAAGTGTTTCACATCCACTGGGCCCCGGAGACCTTTTTAGGCAGCCAGCCAGTTCTGCTGGCAGGAACAGAGCCACTTGTGCTGGTTTTCCCTTCACTACAGGAAGCGAGAGGGAAACACCTATTGTCTGCAGACACAACACATCAACAACTGATACGGACCTAAGTGCATTTAGTATTATAGAAAGAGCAAGTGGTGCAGATATGAGTAAAACAGCGAACAATGAAAGCCCAGTGCTGTAGAGGTGAATAAAGAGGCGAGCAAATTATAATAATGAGCCTGAAAAAAAATCACATAAAACAGAAACATTGTTTATGCTTTTAAAAAATCCTGCAGTCATAACAGACTATATTATTTTACATAATAAAAAAAGTGGTCAACTTAATTATTTCAATCATGACTCTTTCACTGGAGCTGCAGCGATGAGTCAAATAATCGATTAGTTGCTCAAAAGGAAATTAGTAGCAAGCTATTCTGATATTCTATTAATAACTTCAGTCATTTTTAAACGGGCACTATGTAGTTTTCAAACTCAGAAATGTAAAACTTAAAATATAAATGAGGTAAAAATACAAAGTGAAAAATATCATTTTTTTTCTAAAACTAATACACAAACTGTTCTCAGAGGAAAACAAGGTCCCCAGAACAGTGGCAGGGTCCACAACTTATAAACAAAGTAAAACAGTATGAAATTGTGTCGTCCTTTAGTTTATTTATTTAGTTTATTCAGTGATGAAAACAGAGTTTGTTCATTCAGTTGTTGTTGTTGGATGATTACTTTGCTTAGCCATGAAAAATAAGTCCCTGAAAATCTTCCTCTTCTGATTAAAATAACTACATAGTGCACATTTAAAGAACAAATGTTAAATATCTGTTGGTTGTTAGCTTCTTAGACGTACTGATCTGTAGCCTTGTTTTATCATTTGAGATAGTAAATAAAAGGTTTTAAGGTTTTGGGTTGTTGGTGGGACAAAAGATGCCATCTGAAGACCTCATTTTGGTGTGACATTTTATGACTAAGCGATTTCTCACTACTTAAAATCATCATTAGCTGAAACCCAATCTTCTACAGCTCTAAATCCAGCCATGGTTAGGTCCAAATCAAACATGTAAAAGAGAAGTGAAAGAGAAAGAAGGAAAAGAGGAAGGAACCATTTTAAAACACATATTTTTGTAGATGAGGAGCTGAAATGTAGATAAAAAGATTTTAAACTCACCTTCTGGTCAAAATAAAATGTCTCATAGGTGATGGGGGGGTCCCTGGAGGAAGCTTGTCCACCAAGTCGGGTGAAAAGTTGTGATTTGAGGGCGATCACGTGCAAACAGCCGAGACACAACATCAGGGTGCAGGTAGCTGCAGCTCTGCCCAAAACCTCCATCCTGACTCCAGCCTTCACTGCTGCTACTGTCAAACACACGACTCACAACAAAGTGATCTTCAGCACATGATAGTCAGGTCGTCTGGTCCCTCTCTGCTGGCGGTGGGAGGAAGAGACCTGTCCCGTATAAAGAGAGGAAGTGAGACTCGCTTCGTCAGCAGATCAGAGCGGTGTTGTCATCCAGCGTGTGACCTAAATGTAGCAGCAGAGCACAGGCTGCTGCACAGAAAACATCAGGATCAACGTCCAAACAACTATTAAACAACTTTAACTTCAGTGTAGCCTAGCATGCTAGCAGCGCGCAGGGAGCAGATGGTTCACACTGTAAATATATAGTCGCAAGGGTTGATGGGAGTCTGAGATGAGGCTGCATGCGCATGTTGTTGTTACGCTTGCAGCAAACAAACTGTCTCACAAAGCAGACATGAATACATGTCTCGACTAGAAGGAGCCACAATAACACGTTCTTGTCACGTTTGCTTCACGCGGAACTTAATTTTGAGATTATTTTAAATCATTAAAGTCTAAACCGGAAATGTTTTTCTATGATATCTTGTCATGGTCGGAGCTAGTGACGTGATTGATTGTAGCGTTAATTAATATGTTTTACTGGCGATAAAAGTTGTCCATTCAATGCTATCTGATCCTGGAGAGAGTTAAAACTTCCAATATAAACTGAGGTGTTTTATTTTGTTTAAATCATGAACCGGAAGTGGTACGTTGTCATGTCTACAGTGAAGCTACCTTGACTGATTTAATGTGGCACTTCCTCGCTGTGGCCACTAGAGGGCAGAAATCACTCGTCATTCTTAACTTACTCAGGTTCCAACTTGTCGGTTTATTTACCAGTTACCGGTATATACAATCAATTTAACACATGCATTTTGTAGTTTCCATTAATATGTGATTATCTTTATTGACTGTGATTTTTCTAGCCATTAAACTAAATCAGAGGGCTGCTGTTACTCACAGTGACCACAGGAGGGCAGTGTATAACGCTAGTCATGAAAAGACACTAAAGCAAAGAAGGGATCGATTTACTCGTTCTTCAGAATAAATACTACAGTTAATAATACTACAGATACTAATGAGTGTTCGGTGGAGCTTATATCGGGTGGACACATGGAGGAAAAACAATATCAGCATAAGAACTAGTACTTGTGTGTAGCGACACACAAGCGGCGAGTCTGAAAGGCACAGGCGAAAGCAAAGACGCCATATTGGGTGATAAAAATGTCGTCTCTGATACGGGACTGCTAATGTTACTACCTTACACAGACACAAACAAACCATTAGCCTGTGGCTACAGCCAGCTGCTAACTTCACCTCCCGGATAAAAAGTTGGGCTTTTGGTCCCAAATACCTATTTCTAACTATTCGGTTTCAGACTAAAGGACCGTGGAAAATGCGCAGTCTGTAACTATTCAGTGTTACACAGCGGTGGACTAAGCTACATGTTAGCAGCTAACGCTACTTTGCACGTTAGGTCACTCCGAGTCCTCGGTGATATCATATGGTTTTCAAATCAAGCTCTAAACGTGACAAGTAATGTTTCCTTACCTGCTCACTTGGAAATGAGCCATGTCGCTAGTTTGGGTCCACCGCGCTTGTTTTCTTCCTGTATCCAAGCTGTCGATGACGCGCATATAGCGCCATTTTACGTTACATCCATTGGACTGCGCGGGTAATCCGGGCCACGAATTGCAGCGCTGATTCTTCTTCTTCTTCTTGTTGTTTTACGGCGGTTGGCATCCAACTTAATGGTGCATTACCGCCACCTTCTGCTCCGGAGTGTGGATCAAAGAATAGTCTTACACTCTAATGCCCTTCAAAAACAAAATAATAATTGCAGTACATTATGCAGCACACAGCCTGTTCAAGGCAATGGAGATATACGTGGGTCACCCATTAGCATTAAAAAACTTAAAATGCCTGTTTTTTTTTGTTGTTTTTCTTTCACAAATCCTGCCCTATGTCCCTTTAACTGGTAAACCGGTCTGTGGTGTACCATTTTGGTACTATCTTTTTAAGATAGAGGAAGGAGATGAAGCAAATACATGCAACAACAACAAAAAAAAAACGATATACTATTCATAATCCTGACTGGGCGAAACTTTGTGCAACAGCTGTGCTGACGAAAGTTGATGTTTCCGGCAGCACGACACTCTAGAACTGGGGTTGTACCGGGCACGCAGGTGCTCTTATTTTCTCCGTTCATCCGGGCATTGCGGAACTGACGATAAATCCCGCCCAACAGATTTTCTGACGAATGCAGGTGGCGCACGCAGAAAAGGGGCGGTCTTCGCGCAAATTAGTGCATCTCCCTCTAAAACCTTTAAATACTGCAGAAGAGTTCTCGCTCTGGTCTCAGCGGCTCTTCTGTAAGGACACGAACACGGTAAGAACACTGCTCTGTACGAATCTGCTTTATGTGTACAGTTACCTGCTCAGTACAGGTGTATTCATGTCTGTGTGGGAGGTGTACAGATCAGTTATTACCTATATATCTCAGGTAATAAGCCCAGGTGATTTGCCTTCATATATCAGCGAGCTCCACATAGTAACTAACGTTACCTTCATGTTGTCTAAACCCAGTAAGTTGGTAAAGCTGATTAGCTAACGTTTACTGGTCGGTTTAAATGAGCGGTTATGCTATGCTACGTTAGCTAGCTGATGAGCTGTTGAGAAGCACTGCACGGTTTGGGAAACGTGTTACCGGCAGCTCAGCTGCCTTTATTAACGGGTACTGACACTATAACGAGCTTATTAAGAAGCCTGAGTCGTTAAATCGTTGTGTTTTTACACACAGGTTTGCATGTTAGCTAACATGCACACACGGAAATGGCGTCATGCTAAAGTCTCCAACAGACACACACGTTAGCTAACATGGAAAATGTTAGCTATCGTGTGTGTCTGTGGGAGCACTCTCCCACAGACACACACAGTCGCTAGTTTTGGTAAAGTCGGCATGAAGTTTCTTTTAATTCATTTATTATTTTGAACGGCAAGAAAGCTGGTTAGCTAACGTTTACTGGTCAGTTTAAGTGAGTGGTTATGTTATGCTGTTATGTTAGCTAGCTGACTTAAAAAGAGTTGGAGAGGCACTGCACGGTTTGGGAAACATATTACCGGCAGCTTAGCTGTTTTTATTAACGGGTAAGGACACATTAACCGGGCACTGATACTATAACGAGCTTATTAAGGCGCCCGAGTCGTTAAATCGTTGTGTTTTACAGAAAGGGTTTGCATGTTAGCGAACATGCACACCTGTCTGCATGCTAACATGCAGAAACGAAAATGGCGTCTAAACTCTCCAACAGACACACACGTTAGCTAACATGGAGAATGTTAGCTATCGTGTGTGTCTGTTGGAGCACTCTCCAGCTAGCTGACTTAAAAGTTACCGGCAGCTCAGCTGCTGTTATTAACGGCTAAGAACACATTAACCGGTTTCTGACACTATAACGAGCTTATTAAGACACCTGAGTCGTTAAATCCTTGTGTTTTTACACACAGGTTTGCATGTTAGCTAACATGCAGACACGAAAATGGCGTCATGATAAAACTCTCCAACAGACACACACCTTAGCTAACATGGAAAATGTTAGCTATTTTAAAGCTGGTTAGCTAACGTTTACTGCTTCGTTTAAGTGAGTGGTTATGTTATGCTATGTTAGCTAGCTGACTTAAAAGATGTTGGAGAGGCACTGCACGCTTTGGGAAACATATTACCGGCAGCTTAGCTGCTTTTATTAACGGGTAAGGATACATTAACCGGGTACTGACACTATAACGAGCTTATTAAGACGCCTGAGTCGTTAAATCGTTGTGTTTTTACAGACAGGTTTGCATGTTAGCTAACATGTGTGTCTGTTGGAGAGTGTTAGCATGACGCCATTATCGTGCTGTGTAATGTTAACTTGTTAGCATCGTTACGGCACAGTTAGCTAACAGGCTCCACGTGTTGTGTTTAAAAATGTCTCAGTATGTTCGTATGTCAGCATCTATAAAGGTCATTTTGAATAGCGAAACTAGTTTATACACACAATATGCAGCCTCATTGTAATCTGCACGGAATGGATTCAGTGTGTTTGTCTCAGTTCTGGTTTAATGTGTTATTTAAATGTGTGTGTATAAAGCACTAAATGTTCTCAGGACTGAATACATTTGGTTTAGTTTTGGTTAACCTTTAAAAAACACATGTATTAAATCTGATTGTAGTACATTTAATAGTGCACAGTGATGTGAGACTCTTGAAGTGTTGTCATGCACATGATTACAGACTGCTATATCAGTATTTATTATAAAATTATAATCCTGTAAGAAATCCCCTTTTTGCTCGATGTGTCTTTAATCTGATTCAGCTTCCTTTTTTCTCTTACGATCAGGATACACACACGCACACACACACACATGCTTGTAGTCATCGTGTTATACTAAAGTATTTGTTCCTCTCTCCAGGTGAACAGTGGGACTTGTCTTCAGCTTCAGGTGGAGCAACTCTGACCTCTATGCTGATCAGACCCGGAGAGGAGAGATACCTGGGCTAACAAGGTTAGTGCAGTGGTAGTGCTAAAATTAAAGGCAGAAAGTGTGAGGATAGTCGAGTCTCATTCACAGGTTGTTGAATACTGACAGTTTTTTTAAAAAACTAATTAAAAAGGCAAACAAATTTGCAAACAAGCAATGTACAAGCAACTTCAGTGGGAAATAAAAGAAGGAAGTAAGAGTAGTATTTTAAATGGGTTTACTAAGTGCTATCTTGTTGGCAGCTGGCCTTGTTTCAGTTCAACATGTTAAATGGATTTTGTTTACTGAGAGGAATTATAAACAGTGTCTGTTTAGAACGCCTGCATTTATTTGATCTCATTTATTTATAATGTAAATGATATAATTATATTCTATTTAACATGCATATATATATATACACTGTGCAGCCACAACATTAAAACAAAACTGACAAGTGAAGTCAGCATTGATCATCTTGTTACAATCAAATGTTCAGCTGGGAAACTTTGACTTCTGTCATTTCTGTGGAGGCTCTTTGACAAACACCACCCACCCAAACACTGTTCAGACCAACTACACCCCCTCATGGCAAAGAACCCAAGGTGTCAAACTGGCCACCTCATTCTCCAGATCCCAATCCAGTTGAGCATCTATGGGATGCGCCAGAACCAACACCCATCCACGTTGGGGCCCCCGTGGATCGTTCTTGGCTCAGACTGCATCCAGTGGAAGCTCAGTTGGATTGAGATCTGGGGAGTCTGGAGGCCAGGTTGACACCTTGAGCTCTTTCCCACGTTCCTCGGGTCATTCCTGAGCAGTTTTTGCAGTGTTGCAGGCGCGTTGTCCTGCTGGGGGGGGCACTGCCACCAAGGAGTGCTGCTGCCATGAAGGGCTGTACTTGGTCTGCAACTGTGTTTGGCTGACTGGTGTTTGTCAGAGAGACATCCACATGAATGCTGGGACTCATGGTTTCACAGCAGAACATGGCATTGGAACGCGATGATCCATGTTTTTTATTTCACTAGTCAGTCGTTCTAATGTTGCGGCTCTCAGCGTATACACATGTTCAATACTTTATGAATTAGATCAAATAAATGCTTTTAGGCCCTGTAACCAGACTTGTCTATATTTCCTCTCAGTAAAATAAAACTTTTTTAAAATACATCCACTTCCTTTGAGCCCTGTGGGTTTTGAGCTGGGTCTTATACATTTTAAATGGACAGCTTCATTTATGTAGATTCAACGTTAACATTAGCCTCGGCCCATTCGCCCAGCAGGACATTAATAAGGACCATATTCAGTTTCTGACGTGCGGTGGTGACATTTTTGGTTTAGAAGCGGTTTTTGCGGTCTCGTTCACGGTAGAGCTGCAGCAGACTGAGCTACAGACAGCAGAATGACCGGAGACATGTTAATTTCTGGAGGCCTATGTAAGGTTTCTCTTGAGCAGTTGTTCGTTTGTCTACGTCCTTCTGAGTGGATAAGCTATGTTGAGCAGGGCCTGATGTTAACATCGGTGGTCTTATTCATGGTAGGAATGCAGCGAATTGAGAGCTAGAACAGCAGCAGAACTGAGCGGAGACATGTTGTTTCCGAGGCGTCGTGGTGTCGAGCTTTCTAGGGACGAAAGGTCAGTAACAGTAGTCCAGTTGTTAGTGGTCTGCCGGGCAAACCTGGGGTTATTATTGTAAGTTTCAGGTTAACTTGATCGGACTTCAACTATCTTCAATGGCAAATGCCCGAGTGCTGTCCTTCAGGCTGTAAGCTGTGGTTTCTATGGCAAATGACAGATCAGTCAGGCCTTTGATCAACTGCTGGTATTGGTCATAGCGTTCCTTACGAGCCCTTGTGCGTTCCCGCCAGCTTACAGGTCCCTCTTGTCGAAACCTATGGTTCATACTTGATACCTATGGCTGGTAGAAGCGTGCCAGACGCGTGCGTGTTTAGCTTGGGCCGAGGTGGGAACACCTCGGCCTGGCTAGGGACAAGCTCAGGGCCACAGCCGCTGGCCTGACGCCCACAAAGCGGTTTGGATCACTGCCCTCCTGTCGCCATGACGAGATGCACTAGCGAACTCAGTCTGCTTGGTCATGCGATGCCTTTGCCTTGAAGATAATGTTGAACCTCTGTTATAAAACAAAATGAAAGAGATTGCAGGAATTAATTTTCCTTGCAACTGTGCAACAGCATCCTGCTTGATGACATCATGCAGAGATCATTATGAAGCTGTTACAGGCCCTCGGCCTCTCTGCCCGGCAGGCCACTAATAACATCCGATTGTGCTGTGGTGACGTGTTTGGTTTAGAAGCAGTTGTTGTCGTCTAGCTACAAACAGCGTGAGCGTTTTTTAGTTTGTCTGCGTCCTTCTGATTGTAGTGAAGGTTTGTTTTCAGTTCTTGTGCATCTCCACTCGAGCGCGCCACTGTGTGCTCAGAGAGTGTTTGGTAAGCTTTGCGAAGCCTTTGGAGTTGTTGTCTTGCGAACTGATAGCTACAAACAGTCTGAGCGGTTGTTAAGGTTTGTTTTCAGTTCTCGTGCATCTCCACTCGAGCGCGCCACTGTGTGCTCAGAGAGTGTTTGATAAGCTATATGAAGCCTTTGGAGTTGTTGTCTTGTGAGCTGATAGCTGCAAACAGCTTCAGCGGTTGTTAAGGTTTGTTTTCAGTTGTGCGTCTACACTCGAGCGCGCCACTGTGTGCTCAGAGAGTGCTTGGTAAGCTTTGCGAAGCCTTTGGAGTTGTTGTCTTGCGAACTGATAACTACAAACAGTCTGAGCGGTTGTTAAGGTTTGTTTTCAGTTCTTGCAGACCTCCACTCGAGCGCGCCACTGTGTGCTCAGAGAGTGCTTGATAAGCTTTACGAAGCCTTTGGAGTTGTCGTCTTGCGAACTGATAGCTACAAACAGCGTGAGCGTTTTTTAGCTAGTCAGCATCCTTCTGAGTGTAGTGAAGGTTTGTTTTCAGTTCTTGTGCATCTCCATTCGAGCGCGCCACTGTGTGCTCAGAATGTTTGATGAGCTTTACGAAGCCTTTGGGGTTGTTGTCTCGCTGGAGAAACATCCTCATAAAATTAATTCAGAGAGTTCAGTAATCGTGCATTGGAAATGTCCTTGCGCTGTCCGCTACACTGTGAGCTGTGGCCACACAGGCAATGGCAGAAGCGGGCTTTGATCAGCTGACTGGTATCGGTAATATTAGTATCCTATGAGCGATTGTGCGTTCAGTCTTGTGGTCACATTCATGCTAGAAGTGCAGGGAACCAGCAGTAGAAGTGACCAGAGAGAGGTTAATTTGAGGTGTCTCAGCCCTGTGTTAACTGACCAGCCAGAGCAGACTTAGGCCCAACCTCAAAACCCACAGGATTCAAGGAGTGTTTTTATAGCTACTGGATAAACATCAAAAATATAGACCAAAAATATATCTTTAAATATATATCTTCTCACTAGCTATAACTAATCTCTCTACGAGTCCTGCTAATAGCCCAGAAAAGTTGTTATTTGACAACCTGAGAATGAGACTCAAAAACCCTAAAGTAGAAGTAGCATTTGAAATGTGTTGTTTAACTGATAGGAAAATAGAAACAATACCTAAATACATGTTATTAATCTCTTTATATGAAGTATCTAACATGTGTATACACTATCAGCCAAAACATTGAATCACTAATAGGTGAAGTCAGCATTGATCATGTTGTTACAATCAAATGTTCTGCTGGAAACCCTTGAGTCCTGGCATTTATGTGGACGCCCCCTCATGGCAACAGCACTCCTTGATGGCAGTGTCCCCCTGCAGGACAGTGCACCTGCAACACAGCAGAAACGGCTCAGGAACTATCCGATGAACCTGACGGAGAACTCAAGGCGTTGAACTGGTCTTTGAATTCCTCAGATCCCAATCCAGTTGAGCATCTGTGGGATGCGCCAGAGCCAACTCCCATCCATGTGGGGGCCCCCATGGATCGTCCTTGGCTCATGGTGCATTCAATGGACGTTCAGTTGGATTTGAGATCTTGGGAATTCAGAGGCCAGGTTGACACTTTGAGCTCTTTGTCATCTCTCTCGGATCATTCCTGAGCACTTTTTGCAGTGATGCAGCCACACTCTCTTGCTGGGGGGCCACTGCCATTGAGTAGTGTCTTTGCCGTGAGCGGCCGCACTTGGTCTGCAACGGTGTTTGGGCAGTGGCGCTTGTCAAACAGGCGTCCACGTGAAGGCTCGGACTCAAGGTTTTCCCAGGAGAATGTGACATTGTCACAAGATCATCAATGTTATTCATTTCACCTGTCATTGGTTTTAATCTTGTGGCGGATCGTTGTATGTACAAAAATATTTTATTTTTTTTATTAGTTATCTGAATATGCAAAGTAACTATTAATTAAATAATGTTGTAAAATGTAAGCTGTTAAATAATGTGAAGTGAAAATATTAATTGTAAATCAGTTCAAAGTTGTGAAAATAGAAATACTCAAGAACGGTACATGTACCTCAAAATTAAAGTACACCAATGTAAAATAAGACAGGGTTCTCTTTAACATGTGTATACACCATCAGCCAAAACATTGAAACACTAATAGGTGAAGTCGGCATTGATCATGTTGTTACAATCAAATGTTCTGCTGGAAACCCTTGAGTCCTGGCATTTATGTGGACGCCCCCTCATGGCAACAGCACGCCTTGATGGCAGTGCTCCTCTGCAGGACAGTGCTCCTGCAACACAGCAGAAACGGCTCAGGAATGTTCCGATGAACCTGACAAAGAACTCAAGGCGTTGAACTGGTCTTTGAATTCCTCAGATCCCAATCCAGTTGAGCATCTGTGGGATGCGCCAGAGCCAACTCCCATCCATGTGGGGGCCCCCATGGATCGTCCTTGGCTCATGGTGCATTCAATGGAGGCTCAGTTGGTTTGAGATCTTGGGAATTCAGAGGCCAGTTTGACACTTTGAGCTCTTTGTCATCTCTCTCGGGTCGTTCCTGAGCACTTTTTGCAGTGATGCAGCTGCATTGTCTTGCTGGGGGGCTACTGCCATTGAGCAGTGTCTTTGCCGTGAGCGGCCGCACTTGGTCTGCAACGGTGTTTGGGTGAGTGGCGCTTGTCAAACAGGCGTCCACGTGAAGGCTAGGACTCAAGGTTTTCCCAGGAGAATGTGACATTGTCACAAGATCATCAATGTTATTCATTTCACCTGTCATTGGTTTTAATCTTGTGGTGGATCATTGTATGTACACATAATATTTTTATTTATTTATTAAATACTCAAGAACGGTACATGTACCTCAAAATTAACGTACAGAGTAACTTTACACCAGTGTAAATGTTCAACTTTACCTCCCAAAAGTGATTTCAGGTTAAATACAACTGAGGTAGGGACTCAAACCTCCACAAGGAGACTCAAAACTCATCAAAAATAGGCCCATGTCTCTTTGTGGAGGACAAACAACTACCACAAAAACAAAACCTCCGCAAACGCTCAAAACCTCCACAGACAATACAAAACCTCCACAAACGCACAAAACCTCCACAAACGCACAAAACCTCCACAAACGCACAAAACCTCCACAAACAAACAAATCCTCCACAATCAAAACCTCCACAAACAATCAAAACTTCCACAAACAATCAAAACTTCCACAAACAATCAAAACCTCCACAAACAATCAAAACCTCCACAAACAAACAAAACCTCCACAGTCAAAACCTCCACAAACGCTCAAAACCTCCACAAACGCTCAAAACCTCCACAAACGCTCAAAACCTCCACAAACAATCAAAACCTCCACAAACGCACAAAACCTCCACAAACAAACAAAACCTCCACAGTCAAAACCTCTACAAACGCTCAAAACCTCCACAAACGCACAAAACCTCCACAAACAAACAAAACCTCCACAAACAGTCAAAACCTCCACAAACAAACAAAACCTCCACAGTCAAAACCTCCACAAACAAACAAAATCTCCACAGTCAAAACCTCCACAAACAAACAAAACCTCCACAGTCAAAACCTCCACAAACAAACAAAACCTCCACAAACGATCAAGTCCTCCACAATCAAAACCTCCACAAACGCACAAAACCTCCACAAACGCTCAAAACCTCCACAAACAAACAAAACCTCCACAAACAATCAAAACCTCCACAAACAAACAAAACCTCCACAAACAATCAAAACCTCCACAAACAAACAAAACCTCCACAAACGCACAAAACCTCCACAAACAAACAAAACCTCCACAAACGATCAAATCCTCCACAATCAAAACCTCCACAAACGCACAAAACCTCCACAAACGCACAAAACCTCCACAAACGCTCAAAACCTCCACAAACAATCAAAACCTCCACAAACAAACAAAACCTCCACAAACAATCAAAACCTCCACAAACAAACAAAACCTCCACAAACGCACAAAACCTCCGCAAACAAACAAAACCTCCACAGTCAAAACCTCCACAAACACTCAAAACCTCCACAAACAAACAAAACCTCCACAGTCAAAACCTCCACAAACAAACAAAACCTCCACAAACGATCAAATCCTCCACAAACGCACAAAACCTCCACAAACAAACAAACATAAAAACACAAAAAAACCTCCACAAAGAGACATCAAACTACCACTGCTCCTCTTAATGTTCCTGCAGGTGATGGACGAGCACCCAAGATGAACAAGACGAGCCAAACCCTGGAGACGAGCCACAACAGGAGCCTGAATCAGCAGGATATCTGAGTATCTGTCTTCTGATGACGACTCCTTCAGCTCATGCAGTTGTTTGTTGACTACGGTTTCAGCTTCTCAAACAGTGAGCACTGTTGTCTTTACTGGCTATTTACGTAAAATAAACCCTTTTTTTAATTACACTCTGTTGTGGTTTTAATCCTGCTCAGCCCTCATTTTTAAACGTCTTTTGATGGAGTCCAGTGTCTCCTCTTGGTGGTTTTTCTGCAGTAGAGACCAGGGCTTCCATTACCTTCATTATCTATTCCTATTTTGGGAATGACTTATTTAAAAACAGGGCCCATGTGTTGCTGAATAATGTCTGAGTAGGTTAGCCTCTCTCCATCTCTTATCACATTAATGAAGCTAACAGCAGCTCAGTGAGTGGTTTATAACGTTTTACTAGCAGCTGATATGAAATATACCTGAAGTGCTGCCTGTAATATCACCAAGCAGACAGATAAAAGGTCATTTTGAGCAGCTAAAGTAGTTTATCTTCTCATTATGCAGCCTCACTGTAGTCTGCACAAGATGGTTTAATGTGTTTTTTAAGTCGCTGCACTGACTCTGTGTCAAAAGACTTTAAAATCCTATCCTAAATGTCCTCAGGACTGAAAACATTTGGTTAACTTGTACGGGGATCGGGAGGGTTAAAATAATTCAAAATAAAACAACAACCAACTCTTACAGTGCAATGATTGGCCAAAAGCAATAACAACATGACAAATACAAGACATTTAGTGTAATTATTTAATGTTATACAGGGTATTTTTTTCGGGATTATTTTGTACACATAAAAGGAAAAAAAGCACAACATCCCAATAGTGTTTTCCTTTGTATTTTCCATACTGTGTTGACAAGAAGATGCAAAGGATCAACAATAAGTAGCCTAACTGCTGTTAAATCTATAGGTAAAAGGCAAAACAATAGGCTCGCCAGTTGTACAAAGGATTACTGAAAATAATAAAAAGTATAAACGCAAAGTGCAAAGATGTACTACAGGTCTGTACAACAAAAGACAAAATGTTACAATAAAAATAAGTGTGCAGTATATGGCATTGTGCAATACAGTACATTACAGTTATGGCAAATATATGAAAGATAAAGTTAGACACTACAAATTATGGCAAAAAACATGCTGGACAATTGAGAACTTTCACAATAAAAGCATATGAAGCACAACAAGTCATACGAAACTACATGAACATACCCCTTCGAACAAATAAAAAGTGGTACAATTTCATGGCTAGGCAGCAACAACGAAGGCAGAAATATTCACGTCTATGGATAAAAGAAACTGCTGACAGTCAAAAAGAAAAAAGTCAGTTGATTAGACTTAATAATTACTACCGATGACAATATCTGCGGCCTTTCCAACTGCTTCATATCATATCAACCAACTAATCGCAAGCACTGCAGGTGTGCTAAAAAAAATGGCGTCACACAATACTGCTTCAATGTAGTATTTATACTTGTGTTTCAGTTAATGTTATGGGACAAAAAAACATATTTTAGCAGCAAGTAAAAATCTTCTACTGGAAACAAATATTTCACAGTTTGTAACGACAGGTGCAAATGACTACTCAGACATGAGATTATGAATGTTAATAAAGTTGTATGCAATTCTCAGAGCAGAAGAAATGATCGGGAAATGAATGATTGTGCAACAGATTGAAGTTTGCAAAACTTTTTTTTTTTTTTTTGCAACTTGATCAGACTCTCAAAAATGTACTATATGTAAACATATTGTTACCATTTACTGATAACTTCCAATGACAATGACACTTGTTGTCAGCTCTGCGAATTCTGTAACAAAATACCTGGCTGAACTTTTTACTCACGTAATACTGCTGGTGAATATTGATGCTGAATGAAAATGGACCCTAAAACCCATAAATTAACTTTTTGCCATTTCACCATGAAGAGGACAAAATGGAGCCCTACTCAGATTCCTGGATGCATCAGGCATACTTCATATCCTGTTGCATTGAGGACAATGTTCTCCATAATGGCAGCATCTTAAAATGCTTGATCCTGGAAGGCCAAACTAAAGTTGACTAACTCCCTTGTACAGCTTAAAAAAGGCATGGGACTAGAAATGACAGGACTAGGAAGTGGCTTCATGCCATCTTAGAGGGACGGAGGCGCTGGGGCTCGGCCATCTGCCCTCTACAGTCAATGGCTACTGAGTTACCGCAGCCACAAGGCTGAGCTCTCCCTAATTGAGGCTGCAGCAGCTCAAGTAACTTATGGTTTTACCCTCGCCGGGCATTGGGGCAGTGTCATTGTTATCCAGTTTGTTCTGCTTGGCCTCTCGAATGAGTTCGCAGGCCAGGTCGAGGAAAAGTTTCTCAACATTGTCGGACTCTTTGGCTGAGGTCTCCAGATACAGCATGCTCTGAGCCTCGGCGAAGTCTTCAGCCCTCTGTCTGAGAACCTCTCTCTTCTCTGCCAGGTCTATTTTATTACCTGCAAGACATAGAGCGTACGTAACAAGTCAGAATGTGGCTTCTTACATCACTGAACAGTGGTGGGTGTACATGAGACAGATGGAAGTGGAGGTGTATGTGTGTGCATGCGTGTGTGGGTTGGATGGAAGAAAAGACAGTGTGGAGGCTTTTTATTCCAGACAAAAATGATTTCTTCGCTGAGAAGTGACAGGAATTTCACAGCAAACGCACAATAAAATGTTGACAAAGACAAAACTTGCTTTGTCTTGTGCAAATCTATTGAGAAACTGCCTCTCATGTCGGCTTGCTAATTCACACTCGCATTTAAATGAGGCTCAAAATACAGGACCGTTCCAGAAAAATGCTCAAATCTCTATAAATATCAGAGTGTATTAACTTTAATCAGTCAGCATCTTTATAAATGTATATGACCGTTAGCATTAAGTGCCATTCAGTCAATTAAGTCACGTCTAATGCGAATGTTAAGTCGAAATGGTTTGATATGTCTTTGTTATGACAAACCTGACATTAACCAAGACAATCTATCCTATCATAAAGATGTCATAGCAGGTCTTTATATGTTAACATTACTGTCATGAGTGCTTGGTTTTGACATTGACTGTCATGAGACCATTAGTGTCATGAAAAATGTTAAAGACCTCGACTACAGAGGTAGAACTTGGACCTGTCCTTAAAATGTCAGTGTTATTACACTGCCAAATGCTTTAGTTCCAGTGTCAAGGATTATTTTCTTGACCTCAAGTAAAGTGGTACAATTTGGATTGTCATTATTAAATGTCATTTAAAGGGGCTCTACGTAGCCAGTTTGCCGACAGGATATAAGTACTAAGGTGATTTAGAAAGCTTTACTTGTTGCTAGCTAACCCCTTACTGCTGCTAACTGCTTTAGCTCAGTTAGCTGACTCAGCCCAGTGCTGCCAGAAGCCAAACCCAATTTCCTGCCTTCAAACTGGCCTCTCTCCATCAATTGTAATGATGTAAGACATCCATTAGTAAACAAAGGAATGACGTAAAGCTTCTTACCGACTAATATAGTCACCACTTGGTTGTTGGCATACTGCTCAATCTCCCTCAGCCACTCTGGAAGGCACCTGAAGGAGTCCTCACAGGTAATGTCATACGTAAGAATGAGGGCATTGGCACTACGGTAATAACTCTGAGTAATGGAGCGAAATCTCTCCTGTCCAGCTGTGTCCCATATCTGCAGCTGGAATACATAACATTTGAAATTAGCAACTGTCCGTCCAAACTACAATAAAACATTACTTATAATTTAATCTTTGTTTACCTTGACCTTCTCCCCTTTGATTTCCACGGTTTTAATCATGAAATCTACTCCAATAGTCGCCCCTTGTCCAGGTGGGAAAAGGCCCTAAAATACAAAATTAAATTAATAATACAGTCTGATACTTTAATCCTTTCCTAATAATAATATCCAAACTCATAAGCTCAGACAAACCTGAGTAAAGCGCCGGACGAGACATGTCTTCCCAACTCCAGCATTTCCTATCAGAACAATTTTGAACAGGTAGTCATAATCTTCCATGCTCATGCTAAACTGTGAAGAAACAAAGGAACAAAAGAAACAGATGGTTAGTAAATGCACTAACACAAACTCAACGAATTTAACTAAAGTGATCACATTTGTTTCCAGCTCATGTTTATACAAGGACTGCAGTACTTCATATACTCACATGCACACACATTTTACCTTCATCAAATAAAATGACACCTTCTGTGATTTGGATTTTGCACTTTGCCAGTTGAATACTGTCTGATTAATTGTGCAGCTCCAGTGGATAAAATACAGGCACAAGTGTGGACGGCCGACGTGAAACTATAAACCACATCCTCAGGAGAGATCAGCTGACTGGATCTGAGTAATCTTCACTGACACAAATCAGAGGAATTGTATGCTTAATGTGACTTGGTTCAGATCTTAACTTGATACATTTGGTTTCAGATTTTCAAAAGAAAAATGCCCATTTTACAGCAAAAGTCTCAGTTTAATAAAATGTTTTTTAATGTTGTACTTGCACTTCTTTATCTCTTGTACAAATATAAATGCTCAAATACATATTTTATTAAACTGTATGTTGTCCCTCATTGATCCACCATTAAGGCCTTAGCTGAGTTTGAACTTTAAGAACAGCAATATACACTTTTCTATTTCACTTTTTTACCCCATTCTTACATCATGTGCACAGCGTGAGACTCCAATTTGTTCTCAGTGCAGTTTTAGGGGGGCCTGCATCACTTTTGGGGATAAGTTATCCAGAAAAACACAGTGCTGGAGTGACTAAAACCACAAAATGAAGCACTGGGTGTAGCCAATAGATCTGTAGTCCACACACCAGACACTGGCCTATGAAGCGCATGTAAACAGAGATGATAACAGATTTTAGTATTTTCTCTGCAGCACCGTTACATCTGCTCGGGCCTGTACGTGCGTCTCATTGTAAAAAAAAATAAAAAATTACAATAAACATCTTAAAACGTCAAACTGTTGATTACGAGACGACCCGAATCACTGAACATCAACCTCGATCATGTGAACCATATTTAAAGGTTTCACTGGAATTGCATGCATATAAATGAAATGTGCCCGTGTCGCATTTTCTTCTTCAATCGTCTCTCTTGTTTTTATAACGAAAACTAAACGCTGTCGCAGATTCTGCACAGATTTAATCTGAGGTATCGTCACATTTCTTCCCGATAATGCCCCGTTTTCAGCCTGAGTTGATAGCCATTGGGGGGCGAAGCTAGCAACAGTAGCAACTAGCAGCTCGCCGAGTGACTCTAGCCATTTTGACACTATCTGCAGATGCGAGGAGAGAGAATTCACATGCAGCCCTCCGCATCGAGCCGGGAAATAGTTTGCACTTACCAAAAACACGGGGATATCCCCGGACTTACAGCCACTTGGTATGCATAGGTCACCTCATCAAACAGGCAAAGCCACTGCTGGGCAGGGCATAATTCCTCTGGCTGTGTGTATGTATGTGTGTGTGTATCCTCAGCAGCAGCAGCAGCAGCCTGTCTGGTGGAGGAGGAGGAGGAGGAGGAAGAGGAGGAAGACTGCACTCAATGATGTCATCAGTTCACATGCAGAGTGACCCAGTACAAATACTCAAGTACTGCACTTTATTGTTTTTTCTGGGGAGCTTTAAATTTAGTTTTTCCATGTCTTTAAAATGTCATGAATTCCTTATGTTTATAATTATCTGTTAGTTGTGTGTCCAGGAGAAACTTTGCAGTTAATTTAGAAAAATAATAATAATAAAATAAGCTCATTATAAGTTGTTATAGAACTTCATGTTTCACCACCTATTAAACAGAAGAAAAAAACTAAAGTCGTCACAGACATGAGGCAACGACAATAACAGTAATTTCCCCAACATTTTCAGTTAGCCATGCTAGCATCCCTGTGAGAGGATGCACTGAACGGCTACACTGCTAACTGTTAGCCTACAATAGCCACTACGACGACGTCACTAGAAAGTCCTGCTGTGTGTGTTAGGCGTATGTTATTTTATAACAAAATTAAATCAATGTAATGTAATCGAAAAGTTATTAGATTTGTTTCTAAATGTAAAGTTTAATCGTCTGGCGTTGGTTGCTAGGAGACAGAATAGGCGGAACTGTAGCGGCTCTCGTTTGTTGTTCCCTGCCCGGACGTTTCATTCGGTTGCACACCATGTCCTTGACTTCCTACGAGGTGATAGCCGATGAGTAAACGTCGGAACCTGGAAGGTCGCTAAAGATTTCTTGAATAGAAGGGGAAATCTCACACCATGGGGCTTTTTCCAGATCAGGGAAAGGGTCTCCCTCCTCCCGGGATCGTCAACAGGAACTCGGTGTGGCTGGGCGGTGCAGGCTGGTTGACAGCGATGCTTCAGAATGCCATCAACCACAGGCCGCCGCTAAAAGCAGGTTAGCATGTTTGTTAGCTGGCTTCCAGGCTGACTTGTGGTGGACTTTCCTCCCAAGCGAATGCAATATTGAATCTCAAAGCATCAAACAACCCGTCCAGACATGGAGCGTGTAGCAATGAGCAAACATGGTGGTGTCACAGCAGAACTGTACTTTGTAATGACATTTTGGCTGGGCTAGCTTAAAGTCTGTGGTTACCTTGCTACTTTAATTTCCCCAGGTGTCAAATGAATAACAAATTAACTGTTAAATAATTATAAGCTAGTTGGTGCACATACTGTAGACGGACAGAACCATAATGTAATGCATCATGAAACACTAAATGGACGATTAATTCACCCAACAACAACTTTTCGCTTTAGTGCTGTATTTAGATCCAACCTATAAGTTCTCCCCAATATGATACAGTTTAGTTATGCTTTGTCTAGTTCTTTATCCAGTTTAATGTCGGACTTGATTTCAGTGCAAGCTAGCATTCGTAAAAACGCCCAAATTTGAATTTATTTTGCAAGGTAAAAGGTGCCAGCCTTTAGTTCCATATAAGCACAGCACTTGTGTGTGTATATTTATAGTTGGGGTCGACTGATGTGGCTTTTTCAGGGCCATTACTAATTATTAGAAATTATATTCATTTGCACTAAAAATACTAAACTAAACAACTAGTGATGGAATGAACCAAAGTATAATTTATTCAAGCACTGTTCTTTTGTACAATAATCACGTTCTTTACTTGAGTATTTTCATCTTCTGCTTCTTTATACTTTCTCTCCAATACATTTATTTGATATATACATACAACACTGAAGAATCTCAACCTGTAAAGTGACTTTACAGGTTGAGATTCTTCAGTGTTTGTAGGCTCTTAATTAGGACGTTTTACCAATCAGATACTGTGACCTTGTGTGAGAGGATGCTGCTTCAGCGTCAAAGTAGTACATTTTTAAATTGGTTTATTTTATCACCAAACTGACAGAAAAATCACCAATACCAATAATCGTAAATACTGAATATCAGCCACAATAATCGGTCAACACCCATTTTATAGTACTGTCATGTTGTGTGCCTAAAACACAAACTATGATCTATCCTATCTTCCATTTTTAGGTGTTCATCGACAAGTCCTGTTGGCAACAGTTGGCTGGTTCATCGGCTACCACCTCACAAAGTATGAAAATTACTGTTACGCCAAGCGTGATCGAGATATGTACGAGTATATCAGACTCCACCCAGAGGAATTTCCAGAAAAGGGTACGTGAATTTTCAGTGTTTTTGCTCTAACAGAAGAAACAAGAACTCAACAAACAACACTACTGCCTGATGTAAAATGTTTGATGCAGGTTTCTTCATGTTTTTGCACTGGCATTTTACTCCACACTGGCAGTGCATGACTTATTAAGTCTGGGAAGGAAGGGATCTATTCATCCCAATAACTTTTGAGTTAAGCAAATTATTTTGGACATCACTGATGATTGATTGATGGAATATGTGGCTTGATAGTTATCAGGTGAATTTTCATTTAACACATGGGAACAATTGTTCAAAAAATAACTGCACGGTGCTGATATTATGTGTTTATTTAATACAAGCACATGTGTTCCTCTTTATGAAGATATCTTTGTATCTTCTGTTATCTTACTGTATATTATCTATTGCATTCTTCGTATATCTCACCATCCCTAACAGCAATCATATGCTGATAACAGACCAGCATCTTAAAATACAGTGTGAGAGAGTGTCTCTGAAATAACCTTTGTATTGTTTGAAGTACAATAGAATATTTGTAAGTCTTCACTGAAAAAATTAAAATATAGTACTCCATGTATCTATGTTAACAATTGTTCCTGTTTATTTTATCACCAGAAAAAAAGACCTTTGCAGAGATTGTGGAGCCTTTCCATCCTGTGCGCTAAGTGTCTGCAGCTGTGAAAGATGGAAGAGGGAGAGAGACAGAGACTACCATCTGCTCTGAGTGGTCTTTTTGTGAAATATTTCTGTCATTTACTGTGTGAAATATAACTCTGTAAATAAAAAAAGTATACCAAAATTCAACATTGTCTGACTAAAACTTTCCTTATCAGTCAAAACAATAAGCATGGTTCTCTATGAGGTTGTGTGATTGGACAAAAATCAAGACTGAAACCCTGTGCTGATTTTTCATGATCATGTAATCATTCAATATTTATCCTGTATCTCCAAACCATAGTTTGTTATGAACGTTAGTAAAAGACAATACAGAATTGATCAGTTTTGGCAATATATATTTAATATTTATTAGAAGTATTGGTTGACACGTTCATATGACTTTGTTACAAATAGCATTTTTACAACTCCAGATATTTACTTTAGTGTCCATTTATCTCGCATGATTTCTAATTTGAGACTCCAATGATGTCCATATATTTCTCAGTAAGGCTCCGAGTCTTCTTGGTGAGGTCGGTCATCACAGAAAACAGTCCTTTCAGGTGGAACTGGAAGAGGGCTTCAGGATCTGTGTCCAAGAGAGGCTCCAGGGTCTTGTTGAGTGTAGCGTTCTTGACCTTGTGATCATCCAGGATAACAAGACTGCTCTCCGCTTTGTTTCTTATGGCCTTGAGCATCAGGTAGTTTGCATACAGATCGCTGCATGACTCCTCTGCTGCATCACACTCCCACAGATCATCGGAGGGTACATCTCGCAGCAGGCTCGGCATGAGAATGGTTTGCTCCATGTCGGTGACAGCTGAGCTGTATCGTCTCAGAGCCAAGAGCAGGCTGTTTCTGTTGAATTTGGCCTCGGCAGACTGCATGGTTCCAGTTGGATGTGGTTGACTGTTTCCTGTACTGTGGTGGATGGTAGTAGGAAGCAGTGTGCAGTGCAAAGCAACGAGAGCATACTTGTGAATTTATAGGATGAGCACAGGTGGGTTGATCAGTGTTGTTATGTAACTGCATCATCCGATAGGAACTCTCTTAGTGCTATGTGGAGTCAAACCCTTATCTGTATTTGATTTACACAACCTGCAATTTCTTAAAGGTCATAATAAAGCCTGGCCAGTTTGCACCAAAGTGAACCACTGTTAAATCATTAACCAGGCAGAGCACTGTGTTTGGACGGCCTCTGCATGAGGGGATAACATGGTTTGATATTGATTAAGTTCAGAAATGAGCTGAGGGATGTCAAATATTGACCAAAAGAATAGAATCTTAGTGTTAGGCCAAGGTCGTCTGTGTTTAGATTTGCAGGTTATCTCGCAGACTGTACTCCTGGTCCTACTGTTGTCACACTGTTTGCACAAATATTGCAAAGTCAGGAGAACTTGGACGGTTAGTTTAAAAGAGAAAAGTATAAGCTTCATCATGATATTATTTTAAAATTCAACGAAGCCAACAGTGGACTGAAGGGGTCCAGATGGGCCTACGTGCAAACATTTTTCTCTCCCCACTAATTGACGGCTGATGATCGGGTCCTTTCATGTGTGTGACGAGCTCTGGCATTTTCTGCAGAAATGGAAATCAAAGCTCTGCACACATTCCGTCCCTTGGCTTGGCAGGCGAGCTGAAGAGAGGAGCCAAGCGCCACCCTGAACACGAAATACCAGTCTGTCTCGCTTAAAAAGACAAACATTGTTGTGTAATAATGATAGCTGCTGTTGGGATCAGGCAGGATTTCAACTATATATCCCTAAAGTGACTTAGACGGTGTGAATACGTCTCATCAGGAGTTGATACTCCAGCATCTTAATCCGGTGAAAATGAAATGATCATACATTCAGTGTGAAGGTTATTTTCTTTAAAGGAAAAGAAACCGTTTTAACAAAAACATTTTTAAGGCAAAATTGTATCCATAATTGTTGTAAAACATTACATTTCAATGTCAGATCATTTTACATTCAGTCACAACATGCACATTCAGTTACTAATCACCTTTTTATAAGCAACACAACAGCACAACAGCAACGACACAAAACAAAGAACAAAACAATCTCAGGAGTGTTTTAGATGTTAATCAGACATTTAAAAATAATAATAATATTTTCATTATGTGTACATTTTCCATCTGATTTTACTGACATAAGTTGTATTGCACATAAACTGTCACATTTAATGCAAAGTTTTTTTATCGTGTTGAGTCAGTGTGAAAATTAAATAAATGCAGAGTTATATGTAAACCTCATGTGTGTATGTATACGAGGATAAGTATAAAGTTAAGGGAAACTGCAATGTATTTCAAACTGGTTATTCTATCTCCTATAATAAATCAAGTTATAGAAGTCTAGTTATTAAATGTATACACATTGACTCAACTTGATAGGAAAACATCAAATGTAAATCTTTACATTGAACTTATGTAATAGACTTAGACCTCGTCCATACGTACACAGGTATTTTTAAAAATGCATTTTTTTCCTCCTCTGGTTTAAAAAGAATTCACGTCTACACAAATAGTATGAAAATGCAAACACAGGCTGTCAAGCACACGCCAAAGCAGCAGGTGGCGATATAACCTCTATCATAAGGCCATGTTGGCCGGTCAAGAAGCCTGCAAGACAAAAGGGACAAGCCAAAAAAGCCAAGCCTGTCTACACATAAACTCAAAAAGGGTGTTTCTGAATCTATTCACCCTGGCAGGAGTTTTCTGAAAGTGTACGGAAGAAAGAAAAAGCTTTGTTTTAAGAAATACCTGTGAACGTGTGCACATGGCCTAAGATGAAAAATGTACATGTAATTAAAATACTTACAGTCACTCTTTTAGGCAAATTATTTCAACGTGTTAACACCCAAATACTGTAATTATGGCATAGAGGGCACAGGAAGTGGCCGTAGTGCTTTCTGTAAGGAGGTTCTGTAGGAAAGAGTTTTGTACTTTAAGGGACAGCAATTGAAATGTGAGTTAAATTCCAAAACCAGCTCTGCTTTCCACATTGTGCCTGACAGTCAGGCGGCCTCCGTTCACTGAGATTCTCCAAACACATCACCTGTTCAAATGTTGTAAACCTCAACAAAACGTGACCGACAAATGGGAGAGCGCAAGCAGAGGGAGGAGGACACGTTCTCTGCTTCCCTCGGGTGATACACACACACACATGCAGATCATATCTGTGTGGGACAGCTCAGTCAGTTCATTCAGTTCATTCTGTGCAGTGCGAGATGGGACTTTGCTCTTCATCAGCCGTTCTTTCTTTCCTCAACACTGCTGCTTTCTGAAAATCCGCCCAAAAAAGATCTTGACTCTCCACATAGTCCAGCTTTTGATCGCTGATTCATTGTACAGGTTTCTTCTGTAGACCGTTGATAATGATTTCCAGGACATGTGTAAGATCCATCATCTTGGTGAGCATGTCCATGATGTCGGGATGCTCTTGAGATCCGCTGATAAACTCCTCCAGCGTCAGCTCACCTGAGGACACAAGAAGCAAAGATGAAGCTGAAGACTAGTAGACTGTTTATTGATGCTTACATTGATGAAAAGGGTTGGGGCAGGTCATGGTGACATTATTTCTAACAGAGAACATTACATTAGTCTTGGATTGACTATAAGATCATCCTCACCTTCTCCGTGCACATCAACCTTCTCATAGATAAGGGTCACAATCTCTTCCGGGGGTATGTCGTACAGTCTGGTGATATCTTGAATAGCCTGATAGGAGAGTTTACACAGTTATTTGTCAGTTAAAGGGGCACAATAGTCCTATTGTATTCAATAAACACTCTACCTTTCCTCATTAACCTGCTGGATGCAAGTAATAACTGCAAGAAGTGTTTTAAAAATAAAATTGTATCATGGTTCTACTACACCTACAACCACTACAACCATGACATACATCACCTTGAACAGAAACAGGTAATATAATGTGACAAGGTGAAAAGGTGTCATGTAATCTGAAGGGTTACGACCTCCTTCGTGAGTGATTTAGGTAATGGGCAGGGCCATATTTAGACCCCAGGGTTAGGTAAGATAAGGTAAGTTCCTTGGATTAGTTGTCATGTCTAGTTCACGGCCAGTTAAACCCAAAGAGAGAAGGGGGGCTAATCTTCACGAAGCAGGAAACTGAACGGCTCAGTTCCTCAGTTCTGGGAAACTCGAATTATGACACACTGAAAGAAAATGCTTTGTACCTTAAATATAGTCTCCATTTCCTCCTTGTCGATTTTCCCATTTCCATCTTGATCGAAGAGCTTAAAGTACCACTTTAGTTTCTGGTTGATTTCTCCTTTCAGCAGTAAACTGATGGCGGCAATGTATTCGACAAAGTCTATATAGCCGTCCTGCAAAAAGACACATGAAAGACGAGGTCAGGGGAAGGACTATGTGAATCTACGTGTTGGCACTGTGACACAAAAATGTATTATTTCAATTATGATTTTGAAAAGAAAGAACTGTGTGTAAAGGCAATTCTGAGGCAACTATAATAGATATTTACAGATATTGTACTCATCATGTACTTCTGATGTAGTGATCAGGTGTTTTCTTACCCCGTCCATGTCAAAGGTGAAGAAGACCTGGTCCACATAGCTGCTGGCCTCCTCTGTCATACCGTTCATTTCAAGCATAGTCTTGAGCTCAAAGAGCGTAATGAGCCCTGAAGGAGACTCCCTCATGAATTTGGTGTACCAGTGGTGCATGTCCTCCTCCATGACATCATCCAGGCTGGAGCAGTTGGCACCCATTATTCCTCCTGAGGTGCGACTCCGTCCAGAACACTGCAGAGAGCCAACGGTGGAGTTGACGCGAGAGAGGAGAGCGGCTGTACAGGGCGCTGGCCACAGTGAGGTCTGGCTGAATCCTCCTGCAACGATCACATCTTAAGTCTCGGGACGGGGCCAAAAGGAGAGATAACCCTATAATGGGATAACAGCCAAAGTCTTCCAAGAACATCAGAGCGTTGGAAGCTCTGTGACTGAAGTGTGGCTGGCTGACAATCAGGTGGCGCTCTAAAGTACAACAAAGGGAAGCTCACCCAGGTTTAAACTTTTAACTTAGGGACAAATGTGAATTTCTTTGTTCTCTTTCTTCGATATTTTTATTACAGTCTTTATTTACGTCTTTCATTTCTTTTCTGCTCACACATTTTTTTTTACATTACCCTTCAGTAAGGCCTTTCTATCACTACTTACTATTAGTTTGTATTCTCATTTGCATACTTGAATATCTTATTGGATGCAAATCAGTCCTCTCAATCTGCCCTGACAGCTGCACACATTCACAAAGATGATCACACACCTGTGGGATTCCTCTGGGAAGTACCCGAGGGAATTCCTCCTGGAAGAGACTTAACCTATTTCTATTCATAAACAGGTGAGTTTATTTGAGGTGAGCATATTTCTGACCGACAAAACACACATTAAGTCTCAGCTTAGTCAAGGGAGCAGGAACTGATGAAGCCTCTCGGATGAGAGGTGAAAGGTCTTCAAGACAAAAACCAAATCCAGTTGCATTCGATTCAATTTCCTTGAGATACACATTAAGTCTCTTAATAACAGTTAACCAACAGTTATTATTTTTGATAAATGTAGTCATGGGTACATTAAAGAAGCAGGTGAAATGTGCATTTTTAATCATAATAATGCACTTTATTTACAAAGTACTTTTCTTTACAATGGGACAAAATGCTTTACAAAAGAAAATAAAACCAGGAAAGGTAGGTAACATGAGAATAAAGGATGTCAGAATCAGAAATACTTTAAATATATATATATGTACACAAAGGTAGTAAAAACAATAACATGAATAAGATCAAATACAAAGATGTGAAAACAGTGCAGATAAGAACATGCAACAAACATTTTTGAAGAGAAATTTAAAACAAGTTAGAGACTTGGTGTGTTCAGGTTCAGCAGGCTTGTCATGTTTTTACCCTGTTTTTATGCTTTTTAAACATAAGGAACATTTTTTGCCATTTTGATACCTCAGTACAGTATTTAAGAGCTTGATTTTCAACAGCAGAAACAGGCCAGGAGTGAAAAGGCTGCTGCTCAGAGTTCAGTGAAGGACTGAGGGTTGCTGCAGGGTAGAGTACAGAATTATGTGCTGACTTGCAACAATTTAAGAAAAACAGCTACATAACACAAAAAACGTTTTCAGTGAAGTGAAGATTAGCATGTTTTCCTGGCTAGTCAACAAGTTAGCAACAGTTAAGGTTCAGGCCAGTGCAGATATACAGTACTTGTTACAGTCCATGTTTTACCTGCTCATTAAAACAGCCCAGTCAGACCTCTCAGGTCAACAGGTCATGGTGTTCTAACTGTACGGATAATAAGATCAGACCTTAAGTGTGTGTGTTCGTGTGAGTAAATTCTTTGCAGGTTAAGTCTCTCGCGGAGCTGGTGGTGGTCGGAGTTACTCACATTTTCCCTTCAATTCAATCAAGCCTAATCCAATATCAAACTCGATAGCCCTCGATCATTCAAAATTTGAAACCAGCCATGCTTACCATGATTTAAGTTCACCAAATCTCGGATCCACATCATATAATACTCACTCATAGATATCAGCCACCTAAACAACCATGCATTATTCCTTGAGAAATTAACAAAAATGTCACATAAAACACATTTCAAGATATTTAAGAAAGCATGAAACATATCCTGGATGCATTCCTGTAACACACCAAAAGATAATAGGGTCTATTCTGGACCGAGACCTATCCTCCATCCAAGTTTTATGGGATTCTGTTCAGTAGTTTCTGTGTAATCCTGCTGACAGTCCAACCAACAAATGGACACAGGTGAAAACATAACTTCCTCTGCAGTAGGTCATAATAAATTCTAACAACAACACGCTGCTTGTGCTCAGGTCAGACAGGATGGGAGCTGTGGGAGAGTGAATAATATTCTGCTGGTTCACAGTAATTTAACAATATGTTAGGGACACGAGAGATTACACAAGAGCTAATTACTTCGACATCTCAAATTTTAATAATGTTAAGATTGTCCAATAAAAGTATACGTTTTCCTGGTGTATTTACAAACTAGTTATAGTTTAACTAGTAGCCAGGTCAGATAAACTGCACCCTGGATATATTTTATTATACAGTAAGACAGAAAAACTGGAGGAATGAAAAATGGGCATTTCCTGTTGCAGCACATGTTTCACCTGCTCACTGCTACAATCCAGTCACACCTCTCAGGTCAACAGGTCATGTTGTTCTAACTATACCGAGAATAAGATCCAGATCTGGCGTGTGTGTGTGTGTCTTAATTCTTTGCGGGTCAGGTCATTTGTAGGGCAAGATCTTGATAACATTCTAGTTTTTGTATTTTATTTAATATATCTGTTGCTCAGGGTTCCCACTCTTTCCTTGAAATTATTTTCCAGGACAGCGAAAATGCCCTGGAAAAGTCCTGGAAATAATTTCAGGGAGAGTGGGAACCCTGAAATAATTTTCCAGGAAAACTTAACCGTTTCCAGGACATTTGTCCTTTTTTTCTAATTTTCCACATGTTCTCCATGACTGGAAAATTGATCAAACGTTTTCCAGGTTGTCAAGGTTTTCAAGGAATCGTGGGAACCCTGGTTGCTGTATACAGTATGTACTTTGATGCACACTGAACTTACCTGTCATTAAATCTTCTACAGAGCCTAAATGCAGAACTATGCATAAACTTGTATTTATTCATTTATTACATATAAAGCTATAGGAAACTTAAACATGATGTGCTTTAAGGTGTTTGTTATTGAAGTATTATGCATTGCAGCAATGCATTTAAAATCTGTTATTCCGCCTCCTGAAATAAATAACAGATTTGTTGAATTAAGACACACTGACACAACATGATAGAAAAACTTTGCAATTAATGGGACTCTTCACAGTGAACTCATGTAACAGAGTTCAATTTAATATATACATATAATTAAAATGCTTACTCAATATCTTTGCCACTTTTCTAATGTTGTGAAACTAAATCTGTTTATGTTGATCCTATGAAATTCCTTAAGACATAATATTCAAATGACTCAAGTTTTAAGATGAAAATCAGTTTACACTTGAGGCATTTAGGAGTAGATTTTCAATGAGTTAGTGTCAATAAAGAAAAACGTAACAGGTAAATACGTGTTTAACCACCACGGCTGACCTGTGGCAGACCTTTGAGGATTGTGGCTACGATGAAACCTTGAGACGAGTGAACTGCTGCTTAAACCAATCAGGCAATCAAAGCTCAGTGTTCTTATTATAGTAAATCTGGCTTTAGACGATTGACAATTCTCAAAATAGGATTGAGAAAATGGACCGCCAGTGACTACACACAGCCCAGGAAGCTATCCAGCCTGGAAAGCATATACAACCAGGATCCCCGCTGCGCCTGAGGCCATAACACATGAGCTCTCACTGCTGCCAGCAGGTTAAAAAAAAAGTGTTTACTCTGACAGAAAGAGATTAAACACCTACAGAAAATACCCTCCCTATCTACAGAGCAGCTTAAGTCAACTGAAGTCATCCAGTCTGAATCAATAAATCCAGTGTAAACAGAGACGTGCCAATTATTTATAGCAACACTGTAAATATTTTGCAATATTTCAAGGTTTCAAAAGGCATGTGGAGTGATTTGGTTTGAAAAGAAGCTTGTTCATCCAGCTGATGTCCAGCTGTTTCAACTTGAACTTTTGACCAGCATGTGGCTGTCACGCAGTGTGGAGTACAGAAGTATTAGCAACAAAATGGACTTAAGTACCAAACCATAAGACTCATGATGCAGAATGAAATTAAATGATGATATTTTAAATGATATTTACCAAAGACATTATAATTATACATGCATGGTAAACATGGGGCTAATATTAATTACTTTCTGCTGGGTAGGTTGTACATTTACCTCCAGGGATCAATAAAATCTCCTCTTCCTCTATAATATTACATCCTAATTTGATTGTTGATTCTGTTTTGGTTTTATTAATCAAACTCTGCAAAGTAATTAGTGACTAAATATATCATATATTAAATGTACTGGACGAAAAAAAAAAAAGAATATTTCCTTAGAACTGGAGTGGAGAATAAAATGGAAATATACTCAAGTACAAGTACCTCAAAACAGTGCAGTACTTGAGTAAATGTAATTAGTTAATTTCCTCCCCTGTCTGGATTATTGTTATATAAAACCCCAACACTGTATAGTCTCTGTATCAACCTTGTTTACATGGTATCCTGGAATCAGAGTCCGAATGAACTGACTCTGAAGTTAAACTGTAACTGAATGACTGTAAAAACTTATTGAGCTTCACCTTAACTGCACAGTTTCAGCAGCGATACATGCTGGATCTGTAAAAAAAAAAAACTTGTTTCTTAGAAAGAACATGACCCACGTTGATTAATTGAATCAAACCAGTGCCATCAGATGTGCTCTTATCCCAAAAATGAACTCATAAAAAACCTCGACTGCAACGTCTGTTAAACATCAACCAGCTGACATGAAGACTAATTAAAACCCATCCGGTGGAAAAACCACAGCCGGCAGGTAATTTGGCATTAATCACAGCTGTAATCTTATTAGAGGACAGACATGTTGACATGATCGCTGCCAGGAAACAGACTGCAGTCTGACACACTTACAGCTTGAGTTACTAAACATGTTACTTACTACCAGTGATAATAAATGCCAACAATCTGCAACAAGCACAACTTTAGAGGAAAATATCAATGTACTCTGGCCTGTAATCACTACATGTACAGTGGGGCAAAAAGTATTTAGTCAGCCACCAATTGTGCAAGTTCTCCCACTTAAAAAGATGAGAGAGGCCTGTTATTTTCATCAGAGGTACACTTCAACTATGAGAGACAGAATGAGAAAAAAAAAAAATCCAGAAAATCACATTTTTAAAGAATTTATTTGCAAATTATGGTGGAAAATAGGTATTTGGTCAATAACAAAAGTTCATCTCAATACTTTGTTATCTACCCTTTGTTGGCAATGACAAAGGTCAAACGTTTTCTGTAAGTCTTCACAAGGTTTTCACACACTGTTGCTGGTATTTTGGCCCATTCCTCCATGCAGATCTCCTCTAGAGCAGTGATGTTTTGGGGCTGTCGCTGGGACTTTCAACTCCCTCCAAAGATTTTCTATGGGGTTGAGATCTGGAGACTGGCTCGGCCACTCCAGGACCCTGAGATGCTTCTTACGAAGCCACTCCTTCATTGCCCGGGCGGTGTGTTTGGGATCATTGTCATGCTGAAAGACCCAGCCACGTTTCATCTTCAATGCCCTTGCTGATGGAAGGAGGTTTTCACTCAAAATCTCATGATACATGGCCCCAGTCATTCTTTCCTTTACACGGATCAGTCGTCCTGGTCCCTTTGCAGAAAAACAGCCCCAAAGCATGATGTTTCCACCCCCATGCTTCACAGTAGGTGTGGTGTTCTTTGGATGCAACTCAGCTTTCTTTCTCCTCCAAACACGACAAGTTGAGTTTTTACCAAAAAGTTCTATTTTGGTTTCATCTGACCATATGACATTCTCCAAATCCTCTTCTGGATCATCCAAATGCTCTCTAGCAAACTTCAGACGGGCCTGGACATGTACTGGCTTAAGCAGGGGGACACGTCTGGTACTGCAGGATTTGAGTCCCTGGCGGCGTAGTGTGTTACTGATGGTCGCCTGACAGTTGATTTCTTCACACCAAGCTGCTGACCTATTGCAGATTCAGTCCTCCCAGCCTGGTGCAGGTCTACAATTTTGTTTCTGGTGTCCTTTGACAGCTCTTTGGTCTTGGCCATAGTGGAGTTTGGAGTGTGACTGTTTGAGGTTGTGGACAGGTGTCTTTTATATTGATAACGAGTTCAAACAGGTGCCATTAATACAGGTAACGAGTGGAGGACAGAGGAGCCTCTTAAAGAAGAAGTTACAGGTCTGTGAAAGCCAGAAATCTTGCTTGTTTGTAGGTGACCAAATACTTATTTTACCGAGGAATTTACCAATTAATTCATTAAAAATCCTACAATGTGATTTCCTGGATTCTTTGATGAAAATTACAGGCCTCTCTCATCTTTTTAAGTGGGAGAACTTGCACAATTGGTGGCTGACTAAATACTTTTTTGCCCCACTGTATAATCTGTCCCTCCTAATTTGATCTGTCAAGACCGATGGTGCCTCAACATTTAAGATTTTCTCCACCAAAGTCCTTTTGGTCTCTTTCTCTTTTGTTTTCTTTTTGGTTTCGGTCTTGTGTATTTGGTTTTCCCCTTTTTTTTCCCTTCTTCTTTTAGTAACTTCTTGAGCTGCGTCACAGTTCCAGCAAAGTAAAAATACGGTGACGTAAATGACATTGTTGTACCTCTCCTGCTTTCAACAACAGGAATATATGATCAGTGTATACAGAAAGGAGGGAGAACCTGCTCACCTGAATGTGGGACATGCACTCCCTCTACTGTTCAACCACAAAGGTGATCATGAATAGGCCGACAGCAGGTTGATGAAGGCACATACTGAACCATGACGTTTGTGTCAAATAAAAACCCTTCCGGCAATTACAAAACCGTTGCTCCAGCAGGCTGCACGGTTCTCTCAAGCTGATTTTCCTAAAGTGTTTGTTGCTCTCCAGGCAAATTATTTACGAGCGGCGCGACAGTTTTGGTTTGCAAATCATGTCTGGTGAAGGAGAACAGTGATGACACAGATCCGCAAATATAAAACACTTGTATTTCCATTAAAAACACTTCTTCAGCCACAGGTTTTTGTACAAAAGGTCAGAATCACAGTGAAAGTCAGTGAATATAAATAATTAAAGCATTTACATTAATATCAACACTTGTGCACTTCGTAAAAGTGCAGGCACATTACAGTAATACACAATCAAATCTTAAAAAAGAATATGAAAAATATGTCATATACGCAGCTTTTTGTTGGCATTTTCTTGTCAGTTTGACTGTACGTAGAAGTCCATTTGAACTTTCCCCACACTGCTGATTGATTTTAATTAAATTAAACAGAACACAAAAGTTCATCCATATGACCTACAGCCAGTACGGGTTTGTGTGACTTGTGGGAAAGATGCATCACATGCTTAAAAGTACAGACTCATGGGAGAATCACACATAAGTCTGACAAATCATAAGCTACAACCACACACCTTGTTGTAGGAAGTTTGAGGTTTTCCTCAGCGTCTTGAGGTAAGATTTGCTCGGAGTCACTGGCGTCTTACAAACATTTTTAGGGAAACAGGATCTATGTACATTGGCTCTGACTCATTTGGCTCCTGGTCATATAGGAACTGTCTGAACACGTTGTAAACCATCTCCCTGCTCAGAGTGAAGTTTCTCAGCTGATCCTGTCCTTCTTCAGGCATGAGAAACTTCAGCTGGTAGTCAGCCACGACTGAGCCGTTTCTGTGGGGAGAGCAAAAAAAAACAAGTTGCTGAAACTGAGCGCATTTTCCATGAGGAAATGTACTGAGCACAAAAGGTTAACTCCCCCAAAATGTGGCCCAGAACCACTAAGTGTGATCTGTGTTTACCTGAAACCATTTATCTCAGCTTCAGAGAAATAGCGTCCCAGAGCAGGGGAGGATCTGTAGAGGTCAGCGAGCTGGGTGGGGCAGGATGAGGCATGCAAAGAAAAACAATGAGAATGAAATTTTTTTTGTTGATACGATCCTTTCTTTCACTTCTCACTGTTAGTTCTATTCTGGTCCTACAGCTTTCCATTTCAGTTCTTTCTAAGATAAAACCAGCTACTGATGGCTTTCCGAGGAAGCTTTTATGAAAAGGTTTCTGTTTTGTGAGGCTTTGCTGTGTGGAAGAAATGGATTTTACATGAACATAATAATACAGTTGTCAGACTAAAGTGTGAAATGAGATCATGGAAGTAAGAGTTAAACGAACTGGAAGCAAATCTTAAGACACTTTTAAATCTTTTTCGAACATTTTGTTTTTGTTGTTTTTATTTCTTGTGTTTTATTTATCATGTTTATCTGTGAACATGTTACTTGGTGATGTATGTTTTCAATGTAAAGAACAGGTTACTTGATATTGTGTTACATACCATAAAACAAACTGTCTTAAAGGGACACTGTGGAATTATTTCTCCCATCTAGTGGTTAAATTTTATTTTGCATTCAAACGAATACTGCTCTCTAGCGCCTCGCGTTTTCAAATGTGAGTTGCAACCTGTTGGAACTACGGCAGGCAGGATGTGTCATGATTCAAGAAGCTCTGACAACAACGTGTCTTCAAACAGCACTTCATCAAGTTTAGTTTCGGGTGATGTGGTACCTTATTTCAAACAAACTTCAAACTGCAACTGACAAGCGCATCTCGCTAAGCTCCTTCTCCGTTCCACAGTCACGCTGGCTCTGAGTAAAAACGCCTTTAGCCTTATCTGTACCACGTAGAGCTTTTTGTCCCTCTCGGCAGTTCATCGTTTTTTATAGAGCGGAAGGACATGGAAGCCTCCGTAGAGCTCGCCCGTCCTATGGAAATACAGAGAAGTGATTCTTCCCTCAGGAGGATAAGTGAGATTGTTGGCAGAGATAATTTTACACCAATGAGACTTATTTATGAATGAAGACGTTGATTTGAGGTAATAAATTACTTAAAACTCTACACAGTGTACCTTTAATAACATCACTATTCACTTCCACTTTAATCACTGAGTCATTGCTGGTGATGCGATGTAACTAAGTACATTTACTCAAGTACTGCCATAAGTAAAATTTTGAGGTACTTCTACCTCTTCTGCTACTTTATACTTCCACTCCAAAACATTTTGGAGGAAACAGTGTACTTTTTACTTTCCTATATTTACTTGTATTTTTTAATTAATCAATTTTATCGGCTTCCTCACCTGCACATGTATTTTACTTTTATTGACATTTTTGTTTGACTTTTCTTGTTTTATATAAAAAAGAAAGAAAAGGGGGCAAATAAGCTAAAACTAAAACTATGGCTCAAGTCAGTTCTCTGTTCATCATGATAATATAGGTGTGGTTATAGGAAACAACTGATGCAACAGCAAAAGAAGAAACAGTGTATACAAAAGCCAAATATATGTTTGCAGGCGCATTCTGCAGTGAGTATATTTGTAAAAACAGGTCATAATTTTCCAAACCTTTTCTTGAAAGCCTGTGGCGAGTGCTTGGCTTTCATTGGAAGAACGGGTGAGAAGTTCATCTGTGAAGACCAGATTGGGAAGTTGGAAACTCCCACCGAAGTACGCCGGAACTTTAAACAGCGAAGGATCAAAGTTCTCATCCGGGTCCTTGTGGATCGCTGCTCAAAGAGAAAAGTGGGTCAAAACTGGAAATGTAACAGCTGTGTGAAATAGGAGCATTGTGTTATCATTGGCTGTCCATTGTTTTACACTTGTGAAATACTTTAAACGCTCATTGGACAAAGTGTGGATGTCATAAATAAAACCTGACCTCTCTCTCTCTCTCTCATCGTGAAACCTTACCTGAGCACACGGCCACAGAAATTATTATCACAACAGCGAGGAGCGAAACGATGAAGACGATGATCATCCATAGTGTTATTTTGCACTTGGGACTCTTGGACTCAAAGACGACCTCATTCAGCTCTCTTTTTATCCTGTACACAGAGCTCTAAAAGCAAAAAGAGGATACAAGTTTGATATCAAGACAGATTTTGTATGGAGTATTAATAGAATGAGACATAATTCATAACGAACAGGGAATAAAAAAAGCTATCCAAAGTCACAACCAGGGGATGGATGGGAAAAAAAACTCAGTGAGTTATCACATGGTGACCTAAAGTGACACTTCCTTTATCCTTTATGTAAAGAAGGAAATTCCCAAGATGCAACACATTTCTAACATTTACTAATCACAGATTTCCTACCTCTTGCGTATTGTTTGTCATTTCCTGATGCTGCTGATTTTCTGCTGCATGGTTGGAGGACACCGCCCCCCCATTGCAACCGTTAGTCTGGGGAAAAGACAGAGCAGACATACTGTACGTCACTTTCCTTCCTTCCTTCCTTAAAAAGGGAATACGTCACCTAGACGGCCACATGTTGATTCATTCACTTTCATGATTCATTTCAGAGAAGAGCGTTGCCACAGAGACAAGAGCTCCTTCTCGCCTTTTACACAGAAATGTTAAATTCATGCTCACAGAATGTGTCATTCTTATCTTTCAAACAGCCGGTAAGCCTGAAAAACAAAACAAAACAAGCTCTCACCTGCCCTGGAAGTAAACCAGCCGACTCTGCTGCTGCATCGGTCTCTGTTGCATCGGGGATTTCACAGACCACACTGTCTCCGTTACCTGCTGTCACCTAGGAGGGGGGCAAATATTAGGAAATGTTACTCTGAGCACCTCAAAGGAAACGTTTGTGCAAAGTGACGTTACTGTCATTATCGATTCATCTCTCGAGTTTATTTTCTTGATTAGTCTTAAAAAAAAGGATTCACACAGCCCGAGGTGATGTGTTGAAGTTGCTTATTTCATCGATGGTTGCGATTTCAGGGTATCAGGGTATTACAAAATTATTATAAATATCATTATCAGTTAAATTGAAAGGATTATTGGTTAAACACACACTTTGTGATATATCAAAAAAGTTAATTTATTTTTATTCTTATCATTAAATAACACTTGAATGGTGGAATTCAATACTGTAGATAAGCAAATGCGGACAGTATGAATATGATTAACTTTCATACCTAAATACTGAAAACTGGTGTATATGTCATTGCAACCTTACAACAGTCTAAATCCAAAGTTATATATATATAAATAAAGTTTACAATCATATAAAAGATGGAAAGAGAGGCTGTATGGGATTTTTCCTTGAAAAACTATTCAAACAACCAATTGATTATCAAAGTAATTGCCTGTTTCAGTCGACTTATGGATTAATCAACTAATGTTTTCAGCTCTAATGTTAAATGTGAAATAAAAAGCACAACCTAGTATACTTCTAATCATCAACACAAGTATTTTCTATGTTATATATTATTTTCATGAGCCTATTACAGTGTAACTGTAATTGTAACTGGACAGGACACTAAACAAACTCTCATTTATCTCATTGACTCACCCGTTCATCGTTCCCATTCGTCCTAAATGTCTGTAGCGGGATGGACATGCTGGTCAACTCCCTGCGACAGGTGGGACTGGATACTGTCAGCCTGTCTGAGGTCCCAACCCGGAAGTCCCTGCTACTATTATAACTTTTAATAATGACGCAACGCTCCGCAGGACCCAAAACGTCGCAGATGCAACTTTAAAAATAACCGCAGTTCCCGAAAAACAGCAGGTCACAGAGCGAGTTCAGTCCGGCAGACCGTGGGAAAACTTTCTGCTTCCCGGACGAGGACAGTGACTTCTTCCGACGTCGTCCCTCCCGAACCAGCCAGGTGAGTTTCTTCCAAGTTTCGACGATGACGTGGGAAGGCGTTGTCAAGAAGACAGTAAGAAAGAAAGACACACACCGCGGTGGGAGGAGACGTGACCCGGTCCCTGAACGTAACATTTATTTTCTGTGTATCTACTTTCGGTTTAACTGTTGAGGTATGTGGATACATATAAGAGAAACTGCGTGTGAACACATACTTTAATATAACTTCCACACAGGTGTGTGAGGTATGACACGTGATCCAGCGTTTCTCCGTGCAGGTGAAGGTCTGAAGGATTTTACGACTGATTAATATTTACTTAACCGAAGCATATGGCCAGCGTGTGACCATGGGGTCAAATGGCTGTTGTTATCTTGCTTGTGTTCAGTATAGGAATACCTTCACAACTCATATCATCTCACCTGCGGCAGCACCTGCTTTTAACTTAATTCTGTATTAAAAACAGTTTTAAAAAGACTGACAGTAAAAATGAACAAGTTTTATGAACATGGGCTTTTGAATTATGAAATTAAAAGTGATTTTTTTTCCACCCACACAAACTTAGGCTACACATTAAACGTCAAGTTGCAGTTTTCAGATCAAGCAGCCTCCAAATTGCAGGAGACAAAAATACATTTTTACCATTATTAGTTGCTGCAGTTCTACATGGTCCCCAGCAGAGGGCGCCACAGGTGTCTACCTGAGAGAGGAAACTTCACAAGGCTTTCAAACCATGCTAGTAATGCCCTCAGGAAAAGGTGCAGTGTCCTTAAAGATCAGGTTATACAAGTACAAAGCGATATCAAAGCAATACTATGACTATTTTAAAATGTTCACTGATTGTTAGAGTGTCCTCTGGCCCTGCAGGCACACAGGTGTTTTGAGTTATTCTCATTAGACCTCTGCTCAGGCTAATTTGTGCTTCACTAACAGGTGCAGTTATGCTGTTAATCAGTGGAGGTCCATGGCTCGTGGTGCGTTCCTCTGGACTCAGAACTTGGAAGAAATTATCTCTGACACAGAACAGTGCACGAAAACCATCCAAGTCAGAAACGTGGACAAGATCCACGTCTTTCAGTCTGAGCAAATGCACTGGAACGCTTTTAGATTGGAAGTTGAGAATACCGACTTGGGAATTCCTACTTCCGACTTGCAAAGGAAGGCACCATTAAGCCCTGAAATCTTTGAATGAGTGCAATATAAATAAACAATCACTATTACTGTTATTATTTTTAGCTACAACAAACACAGTTAAACTGTCAAACACTTTTTTCGCCCCCAAAATCAAAGCATTGCCATCATTAAGACAATATTTAAGATTCTAGTCTGCTGATTGGACTGAATTACCATTTTATTTCACTCCATTCATGTTAAGGTGGAAATGAAAAGCAGTAAGCAAAATCAACATAATCAAAAAAAAACACCAAGGTGCACATAATTAAAATTAACATCTGACAATTTTTCTTAATGGCAAACATAACAAAATGCTTAATCCTGTTTTGATCAAATATTCCAGCCTCTCTAATTGATTTAACAAACCGAGTAACATTAACCTGCAGGGCTCTCTCATCCAGAGGGAGAGGGGGGAGTTGTCTACAGGAGAACTGTGATCAGCAGAGACCTCAACACATAGGTATCATCATTATTATTGGACAACATCTGTTTCGTCTTTTTTAAAATGTTTTGAGTTGTTTAAAGACAATAAAAAAAATTTGGGATTTTTTGTGGCTGCATTCATTTTTTTGTGCAATGTTTGATTTGAAAGAAATCCACAAATAATCAAATACATCTTTTTGGTAATCTGATGGATTAAATTGAAATAGCTGCCATGTCATGCTATTTCTCTACCTGACTACATTCTAAAAGTAATCTGGATTCCTTCAACACGAGTGTTCGACCAAACACATGTATCTTCAACCTTTTTTTCTTACATAAGAAGGAGGCTTGTTTTATTTTCTTAACATTTCTGTGCATTTATAACGTCAGAGGACCTGAGCCTCCGCAGTAGCTCTGTGATTTAGATATTTTGTAGAATACAAAATAGAAGACAAGCAGAGAAGTAGACAAACATACACCCAAAGAAAACTAAATAAGCAATTTACATAAATTTCGACCTAAAGTGATTTGTTATGATGTCAGAACATTATATATCTGCTATGTGAATCTAATAATATATTTATTATATATTTCTGCTTTTGCCAGCCCAGCATTCAGTATTTCCAAAGTCCTGTGCATGTGATGGAGACTTCTGACATGGAAGCGCACTCTTAACAATGTCTTTGACTCGTGTCAAATCTTAGAAGAGAAAAAAATAATCGGATTTGTCATAAAAAGAGGAGTCTGGTCACGCAGACTCGGTACAGCATGACACAAATGTCCTCTGCCTGATGATGGAGACGGTATCAACTGTGACGCTCGTGTCCATGTGTGGAGAACAGCTGCTTCTCGTGACCCTCCAGTGTTTATAGACCTGTTCCGCCAGGAGATGGCAGCAGAGGGACGTCAAACAGAGCCAAGACATTTGAGACAGGAGTATCTTTCAAAGAGTTCTCTGAACAAAAGCATAGAATAACTTATCCGTATGTATTTTCTTTTTCTTACACAGACATTCACAGCTCATTTCTTCCTTTGTGTTCCGCCTGACCCGTCACCTCCTGCCCGTCTTCTGTCTCAGCATCACCCTCTATCTGCTTGGTGGGGCGAGGCTCTGAAGGCTGCTGTTCCTCCTCCGGAGTCTCTGATCTGTGGGGTTGCTCTGCTTCCTGCTCCTCCTCTGGATCTCTCCTTCGGTCTTGGTCACTCTTAAGTACCTCATCCTCTGTGTTTTCACAGTCCCTGTCCTTCTCTTCAGCTTCTCTCTGTCCATATTCGGCCTCCTCTGCTGGGCTGTCCAAAACCTGGTCCGTGTCCCCATTTTCTTCTGGGCTGCACAGTTCACTTGGGGACAGAGCCTCCTCTCCGGCCGACCTCCGGTGCTGTCTCGTGGGCGGGCGCCTCTTGAACGAAAGCCGTGCACGAGTCTGTTTCGGCGAGAACCAGCAGAGATCATGTTTTTAAACCACATTTTAAAAAATTCAAGGCAACTTATATCTATTTCACTGCAAAGAATCAACATTCAGTATCAGTTCATTTGTTTTTCAGAATGATCTTTGGCGACTGTCCAAGTTTAATTAGCATATGCGTGAGAGCGCTGCACAAAATGGTACCTAGAGACGCTAACTAGGCTAAGGGGATTACATCTTCAATCCCCCTTGCAGCAGCTCTCATGCACTACAGGGGCATCTTGCTGCAGCTTATCCGAGGCCTCCTTAAGGACAAGATGCAGAACACCCACTGAGGAAACGCGTCAGCGGGGACGGGGTCCATGTGCCCGGCTCTGACGTCACAGCTCACTCAGCGAATAGCGTGAGAAACGCTTCAATGTGACAGCAGCTCGTGCTCATCGCTGAATGACTCAGAACTCAATGATTGAGGGGAGACGGAAGTCACACCCTTCAACGTGATCACAACACCAGTCCAACTCTGAAATAGCTCAGATCTATTTGTCCTTGAGATTGTAATATATTCTTGTGTGTTTACCTTGTTGAAGCTCGGCAGCGGTGTGCCCTCAGGAGGGTTGCTGAAGCTGACGGCGTCCTCCTCTTCGCTGGACTGGTGCGAGGGCCTCAGCGTGGGGCTCAGCGGGCTGCGGGGCGTGGTGGGGGACAACGGCGCCGGCTGAAGCTTCACCTCGGGACTCTTGGGTGAAGGCAGCAGAGCAGTGGGTGACAGGGCGAGATTGGCCTGCAGGGGGGGGGAAGGAAGATCCTGAAGTCTGAACACGATAATCTCTTCAGTACATTGTGTTCTCACGAACAATTAACTGGAAAACAATGGACTGAGGTTATTTAAACAGCGATGTTCAGCGTTAGTATACGACAAAGTTGAAATGAAAGTAAAAACTGAGGCTGTTTCAGAGAGGGAGCCAGGCTGATTCAACATAAACGTCAGTCTATTAGGAAATATAATTAATTAGTGAAGGAAAGATTAAACGTTGTTATGCTACTTTAATCATTGGCTGTTTAATTTAAAAACCCATTTAAATAACAGTTTTTTACATAATGCTTAAAAACTATGAACTGACAGTATATCTAGTCACACAGCATAGTATATTATTACTTAAAATACAATTTAAAGAATACCATCATAAGCATTACACAGGTAAACACATTGGCCACTAATCTGCTGGCACCTGCCATCTTCCTGCTTTGAACGCACACCTGCTGGCAGAACATCCTGACATTACCTTTTAAGAGTCAAAAACAACATCTGCTGTATTCGCTCACTCAGATCTCAAGTACATAAGAGAAAAGTTGGTCCCCCGACCGCTGCTGGAGTTCAGAGGATGGTTCCCTACCTGCACCGGGGAGAAGAGGAAGAGGGAGAAGCGGCAGCCCTTTTGTCCCATGGCTGCCCACCGTGTGAACTGCTAACTAAATGAACGACGGTGTGGAGCTAAAGCCTCACCAGAGGCTGTGTGGCCCATTATCCACTTAGCTCGTTAATCTGAGCAGATTGTGGCATCAGGGACAAGTCCTTCCCCTTTTTCTCAGCGTGCGAGCAGCTCAGGCACCAGTGTCAACTGAACAGTGGGTGGCAGTGATGCTTCACATATCTCCCAGTCTCCTCACTTCTGCCTGGATCCGACATCCAGTTTTGGGGTTGTAACACATGCAATTTGAATGGCATGCTCAGATAACTCCAGTCAGTCCAGATTACATTTGTATACATAGATTATAGTTACACTGACGAGGATTAATTGAATTGTAATGAAACTTTTCTTTATATGAATATGCTGTGACACGTTCTACTATATTTTGAAGTAAATCGCTCCTCTCAGGTTGCAAAGTTGCCAGTTTTGTTATTCATGCTTTAACTACTATTTGTGTGTTTTGTCGTGAAAGTATTCATTTTTATTGACACTGAAAATAGAAGATGAACATTTTGAGTGCTCCTCCTGTGCTACAAGAGCGAAGCCCTCCACGTGACCTCTGATTCAAAAAGAACAGCAACAAGAAGTTACTCAAAGGAAACAGCACATGACGTGTGAACACACACACACACTACAACTGTACTTTGTGCAAGTGCTGGTTCTAAAGTGATTTGACCAACTGCAAACGCTGGATATGCAAAATTCATGATTTGCATTGAAAAGGTTTTGCGATGTTTACGGCCACAGTGCTGTGGTGCTGTTTGTGTGCACTTTAAGTTTTTTTCTTGAGCATAATTCAACCTCGTTAATAAACAACAAACAAATAAACAATTTAATTTTGGCTCCTAATTTTGCTCCCTCTTTTTGGGCACATAACAACGGAACAAATCACAAAATGGTCATGTCATTTGCATTCAGGAACTAGCTACATTTCAAAGTAAAATGACTGAACCCTGACTACATCCTCCAACAGCACATCGTTGGTGAGGCTGGTACTTGTTTCCCATTTCCTCCACAAAACCTTTAAGTGTCAGGAGGCGCGCCTACCTGAAGTTTCTCGATGATGGGCGAGTTCTTCATCTTGATTTTAAAGGGATTTTGGGAGACGATGCTTTTCTGCAAAAGAACAAAGTCAGGGCGAAGTTAATGAAGAGACAAATTCACAGAATCATCACAACCTCCACTTCGACACATGGAAAGTTAACGCTGACTTTTTTTTTTGCATAATACAAATATCGGTGTGTGCAGTTTGTTTGGTCAGCTAGCTGAAAGGAAAACAGCATCACAAACACAACTTCCCCAGTGTTTTAGACTCAAGGTGAAACAGAAATACTGTCACTGTGGCAACAGTCCACTGACCACTGTGCTGATATTGTGATGCTGCAATGATCAGTAAGCCTGAACAGATCCCAGTCTGTTCTCCGGTCGAAGACCTCCTTTGTACATCAAGAAGACAGATTTGGAGCACATGGTTTAGTAACGGAACAAATCTGCTTACGTCTGATTCTTCATTATCCTCTTTTTGATTCTTCAGCTTTAGGGAACACGGAGGTCGTCTTCGAAATGGCGGCTACAAAGAAAAAGGTCTGTGATCACAAGCAGTCCGTACACAAGTACCTCATTTGGATTTGCATAATTTTGGCACAGATACTCTAACATATAAGATATAAATCATGTACCTCATCATTTGAGGTGGGCATTGGTAGAATGTGACCTTTGAACCTGCCAGCCAGCTCAGCCACAGATGGCTTGGATGGAGAATTCTCCTGGAAAATAAAGATATGACAAATATTTTGTTATCAACAGTCTTTACATTTTGTTTGTCACAATTTAAACTTCTGTAATGCTTCTCATGAGCTGATGGCATCACTGCTAAAGACAACATCTGTGATGTATAAGAAGAGATCAGCCACTGAATTTGAAGGATTCTTTGCGTGACTTTGCTTTTTCACTTCCTTCATACAATCTGCTAAAGTGCATACATTCAGAGTTGCACTCTTGGGAAATACAGCTTCGGCCGAGCACTATCATAACCTCTGCTCATATGGGTTATGAAATGTTAATGCACTGATGGAGGATGATTTATTTATCATCAAGTATTGAATTATCAGACAAAACAGACGTCAAAGATTAGAGCTCATGTTAACACGTTCTTTAACATTTTGCACTCGCATGTTGAGCGTGCACTGTGACATCGCCACGTTAAACTCTTTGCTGAGATGATGAGAGATGAGATAACAGAGAGCATTCTTAGAAAAACGCTGTGATAACATGAATTTACAGCCAAGTGTCTCAAGATTGTACACATTGTATTTTGATTTCTACTGGGTTGAGCTAGATTTTGATAATCCATTCATTGTTTCAGTCACTTTCCAAGCAATGACAAGCAAATGTTCTAATTCCAGCTTCTTAAATGTCAGGATTTGTTGCTTTTCTACGTCACCTATGATAGTATATGAAGAGTCTTTGGGTTTTGGATGGTCGGTTGGACTAAATTTGAATAATGGTAATTTGTTAGTTTTTACTCCTGGAAGTGTAAAACTTTGAAACCGAATGTCAGTTTTATTGAATGTCAAGATATTCACATGGCGTCTCTTTTCCCAGTTAGATGAAGCACAACAACTGAATGATATTTGGGGCAGTGACTTGCTGAGCAAGGCAAGCGAAAAAAGAACAATGCATCCTCATTAAGCATGGCGTCTGCAGAGAGCTATTTTGCAGCGGAGCCGGGAGATGTTCTGAGATAAAGAACACATTTCACTTCCTCGTCGACGGGTTGAGAAACGCAGCGGGGAGCGTGAGTGTGCAGACAACAAAACCACTTCACCGGTGTGCTGTTCCGTACCGTCCTCGGAGGAACTCGTCTCTGCTGACACAGAGCGTATTCTGAGGGTTAGAAGACCGGAAGTGAGCCCCCCCTCATCCACAGCTGTTCAGCATCAGGCTGCAGCCTGTGACAGGAGGGACCTGTCCTTGCAGCCTCACACTGTTATCAGTTCTTGGCCTCTTTACTTTCAGTCTCTCCCACTCGTCCCAAGCTGATTGCTGAACTTCTCCTCCTCCACGCCGCCCTTTGATGACCATTAACTCACTCCACATATCTGTGGCCTAAGTGATAAGTTGGCTGATGACTGCATGCTGGAATGTGAGCCTCGAAAACAACACGCGTTGTTTTCCCGGTTCTCGTTATTTTTGTGCCAAGTATTCGGACTGTGAATGGGTCGAGATGTTTGTTTCCAACAGATTCTCATGCGTCACGTCGCCTTTTAATTATTTTCATTGTGCAGTCACTGCTTGTGGCACTCCTCCCTTTCTCTTTCTCTCTGCAATCCTACATCCCATTTCCATCCTACTTTTATTGACCACTCAAAAGCTCATGCCTCTCCTCCTCGCAGCTGCCAATTCTGTCACATTTCCTGGGTGTGCGCTCTCCCAGTTCCCTCCCTCTCTGCACAGTCTGAGCCGTGGAAACACGAATCCTCCAAGCTTCACAGACACACACATTCCACACTTTAATCACAAGCTTTATTTTCCTTTTTCCCCCCTTGTTCTCAACATGACCTCACCACCTCGCTCCCTCCACCCAAACGTATTACAGCATCAGTTGGCCCCGCAGTGCCTCTGTTAACGCTTCTCCTAATCCACATCCCAGCCCTTTTCCTGAGTTCTCTTCTCTCATCCGTGATAAATAGTAATCATCGGGGACCACCCGCCCTCCGCACCATTATTTTGTAACCTATAATTGTTTAACTCTTTCCTGTCCCTCGAAAACAAATGCCTCCTTCGGCGAGAGCGCAAGCTCTAGTCACAACAGCGCTGGCAAAGGAAGCAGGGCTTTGTCTGATTAAACTGCTGCTCAGATGTTTTGGGTGGAGAAAATCAGAGTTTCAGGTTTTTTTTTATTGTCTAACTTTATTTAAATGACACACAGGAGGGATCTCTAAACATGCAATCAATCCTTTCTTTGTTTTTTTCCAGTAAGTTATTCCTGACACATGATTTCTGAGTAAAAATATCAAATTTCTACATGTAGATTGAGGCTGACCATCACACTTTATACAGAACACGTCACAAAAAAATGTCAGAGCTGTATGAAGATTTAAAAAGCTTCAGCTGAATTAATTATTCAACAACTTTCTAGTTTTATAAGAAGTCATTTCAGATCCATTAACGTCCTTTCATAGCGGGCTCTTATCTTTAATGACCTCCTTCATGTAGACAGACTCAATGCAAATACCTCCCTGACTTCAACTCACGTTCACCTCGAGGACAGTATATATGCTGATTAATTCAGTTTTATTCATGTTTAAAGTAAAAATGTCATAGGAATGTATTACAAGCATTAAAACTTCCACGTTTGAGAATACATATTTTGTTATAAGCTTTTTTTCTGCCATGATTTGAACAAGAACCTTCCTCTGTCATCAGCCATAAGCAAAAATATATCCTATAAAAAAGGAATACTAATCTTGAAACAAAGTCTTATTTTAAGTATCAACACAAACAGACTCAAATGATTCCACTATTTCATTCAGATAACAGGAGTCATGTTATTTCAGCGAGCAAAGCCGAGCCAAGGCCTTCAGTCGGTTATCAGTCCTGCACACGGTTAACTCAGCTGGGACCCTGATCTCTGTGGAAGAGTGGGAAACTTTGGTTCACTGCAGGAGAGAGCAGGCAAACTATTTCTGGGGCTCTTGGCCTGGGAAAAAGCCCCAGAGCTGTGTAGGCAGCCTGGATCACAGCTCTGCTCTGTAACCCCTCAGCTCCTCAGAGAGACTGTCCCTGGATATGTAAGACCACATCTGAAACATACTGTGAACGAGCATACGGAGTAATTGAGCATGTCTAAACAAGGAAGCGATGAAAAAAAGAGCTACTTAAAGCACCCATGTGATTGAGGTTTTTCCAGAAACGGGCCTTACAAGCTATTTCTGAACTCTCCCGGAAACTCCTTTAGATGTTGCTTACTTAACAGTTACACATACAGAAGAGACTTGACGGCCCCTTTATTAAAAAACATTATGTATTTAGAAAAATCTGGAGCTTTTCCATTAGTTAATAGCATGAAAATGTCAATTATTTCTTCTGGAAAAACTGGCACACAGGAGAACAGTTCCTTTAAGTTGCACAATGAGGCCTTATGACAACATCAATGAATCCCCGGGCCAGTTGCGAATACATAATGTGGTTAAATTCTCAGTTAACACTTAATTTGCAGCACAGATCATTTACACGATCATCACAATTGATGATACTGAATTTATTGTATCATACTGCAATAATCCATCTTCTTCTGTGAACGTTTCAAGCTTTGGATTGTGACAAAACCAGCTCTACAGGCTCCACACGACACGGCGTCTGACACTGACAGCGGTGAGTTTGGCGACAGTGACATTTAATGGCATCTTAGCAACGGGCCAAAATTGTACCACTCCTTAACCGAGATCAAGAAAAATAGTCACAGTTCTAATAGTCTCATGACAGCCAATGTTCAAACCAACCACACAACAGCTTCATGGCAATAGTTATTTTAAGTTTGATAATTATGTCTGTTATGACTGTGTTTATGACTTATTTATAGATGTATTGTATAACTAATGGTTTTGTTCTTATCTCTTAAATCTTAAACAATGTCAGCGTTACATTACAAGGGTTGCTACAAACACAATGGCCCCTGATCGAGCTGACGCAGTGCACAGGGACCACACCTGAAACACCCTCTGTGGTATAAATGTGAGCTGTGTTTGGATAAGTAAAGGTTAATCCCGACCAGCGCCTTAATTTCCAGGCCGAGGACAGAGACACGAGGTTTACTGTATGACCAGCGGTTGTGGAAACAGAACACAGAGGGAAACAGATCTGACAAAGCCTGCTTTTGTCTGTTCCTGTGATTTCAATTTCCAGAGGCAGGAGAGAAAAAGCACATGATATTAGTCCCAGTAAATCCTCCTATATCTGCCTGATATAAGAGCGGCGGTCAGAGAGCAGCAGGCCATGTAATCTACCATGGAGCTGATGAAGATGATGTGTGGCTCAGGATCTTTAACCCTTCTCTAGGAATGCGTTCGCTCCCAATCCCCATAAGCTCTCACTGGTGAGCCCCACACGGTGCAAATCTGTGAAAGTGAGGATAAATACGGCACACCAAAGCACAGCTGTTCAGCAAGATCTTGTTCAATAAGCTCCGCCGAGCGTAATGGCTTCGGTTTGAGTGCGCAGACTTTGTTTTCACAAGTCAGCATGTTCTGCACGGGGAAAACCACCACAGTGAGCAGATCCCCTCTGCTGCCGACACTTGTTAAGTGGCGAGGGAGCAGACAGGCACCTTCTCGCTCGCTGCCTTTCCAGGAAAACATGATGTGTTTTTGGACCAGGCCTCATCTGAATATCTCACTTTTCCACTGCCCTCGCTGGCACCGCGCTTGGGTGTTTTCGCGTGCGTTATATGTGTGGAAGTAGGGCCTTCGGTTGGAGCGATGAGGTAAACAGACACACTCATCCAAGAGTCATTGCTGCCTCCGTCTCGAGGGAAATGGGAGGTGCTGCAGACACAGACCAGCACTGTAGGGTGGAGAAACTCGTATGAAATACAACAATAAGCATCCAGACAGAAAGAAAATAGATCCAGGTGACCTGAGAACAGAAAACTGCTGATAAAGTTTTACCGAGAAAGACAACACGACCGAAATATCTGCAACAACAAGCAAGCCCAGGCCTTTTTGAAGCCTTTGAGGTATGCTACTTAACTGTAATTTGACAGGCAAATTATGACGGTAAGAGAACAGATGACAGAGCCAGGCCTGTTCATGGAATGCACTGTGATATTTCAATGTGATAACCAATCTGAACTGTTGTGCAATGAGAAGCGCCGTAAAAAATGATGAGTGGGAGAAGATAAAAAAAAAATGTAAACATCCCACCGCAGACAGCACTTCCTCCAAATGTTTGAGCCTAAGCGAGAAAACTTGGATGCGAGCGTCTGTCAGGGATTCTACGTGGTGCTCTGGTATCCTCATCCACCCTGATCCGCCAATCCTGACGACAAAAAACCATCTGGACGGTAGATCAGATGGTTAACGTGGAGGCTGAGCCGCACAGACGTGGGATGACTTCATTCAGAGAAGGGCGGCACCTTCCCCTTCACTACGATGTTGTTTAGTTCCAGCAGAGATCCAGCGTCACAGGGTTTGGCATCCGTGGCAGATGTGGGACATGCAATGCAATACTGTGGCAGGTCACATGCTTCTCACAGGGGGTTTGATGAAGTGCCTGAGTACTGTACAGTTATTCAATTTAATAGCTCAAAAGCACAGTATGTCACTTCTGCTGCTTGGTGCCTCTCAATCAAAACAAAAGATGTAAGTAGCGTGGGATCATGGGAGATTGCAGATGAAAATCTGACTATATGTCTCAGGCAGAAATGTTCACGGATTGTCGTGTTTTAAAGTTTTATTCACATTACGTTTGTTCTCCATCGTCCTTCCTCACTCTCTTGACTTTGTCCTGGAAAGTTACAGCGCCAGGCGACCAAATGAAAAATTACCATTTTCTCCTGGTTTGAACATTGTTGGAAACATTTAGGATATAATTAGTAATCACTAAGTATCGCTATTAGTATTAATTCCAAACCTCAACCTAGACCTTTTTTTCAGATATGTTACATAGATATCTTTTAAGTTTTTGGGTATTTTGCGGATTAAATATAATTAATAATGATGAGTTATGAAGTTTGATGCAGATGACACTGTGGTTAATGCCTGGGACTATATGAAAAGTTCATTTCATGTTTACTCTGTCCAACAGAGTTGTGATTCACGATATCATCAACTGACTGCGAGTGTTTTTAATCGTGATCTGCAATAAAATCCTTTATTGTCCCATCACTACTCTGGACTTGTCTCAGTTGTCTCTTTTGTGATACTGAGTTTAATTAGATTTTTCTCATCTATCGCACACCTGGTCCTACCAAACGATGAATGGCTTGACAACATGCTCAAACTTGCATCGTGCAGATGCCTTAAAATTAAGGTGTGACAACCTCAAATCTCAATATTTTCCCCAGTTTTTCCTCAAATTGTCAACGTAATAGTGCACACATTAAGTTGAAATTGGCGTTTTGTGCTCCCCACAGTCTCTGAGAGCAACACCACTGTCATCAACACAAATCCCAGGTCTGTAACAATGTGTCAGGCGCTAACTACAGACAAAACTCATTACGTCCTAACAATGTTATGTGTTGAAAACTTAAGTACGCATGTATGTAACGCTGTGATCCTGCCCTCTCACTGAAGTTACATAGTAAAGAAACAAGTGATACAAGACACTGTACCATCAAAATCCTTCTGAAGCTGTTATTTTAAGGTTAAAAAAAGTTAGATGCTGTTGCTTTAAATGATCAAGCACATAAGTGAAAAGGAATAATTCATAATCTAGCTGCCTTAAGTGATAAAACTCACGTGACTTTGAAAAAAATGGCACTTTTATAGTACAAGCAGCTTGAAGCACTTATTGTGTTTGCAGTCCTTTCTGCCAAAAAAGGAAATAAAGAGCATGGCCAGGCGCCAAATGCAGAAAAGGACGACTGAGGTGCAGGCAGCATGGGTTAACTGTCCAACTGGGAGACTTGGAAGTGATAAAGCCGTGATGACTGTTCTCAAACCCCATCTGCCTGTGTCTCACGTTTGTATACTGACTAAATTCAACATGTTTGACAATCTGCAGATGTCAGACACAGCGTGAAGCCGACTCAGGCGGCCCAGCTTCGATGACAATATCATGTCCTGCTTCCAGTTGGTCTCAGAAAACGTGTCTGGAAGAGCTAAACTGGGAGAGAGGTTGGGCAGTGTGGACTGCTCTCTAGATCCATGCAACCATCCATTACATCCTTCAAAGCGTGTGTGTTTTTCTTCTACAGATTACAGTGTCCTCCTGTCTATCTTTTCTGTGGTTCCCACCTCTGCTATCTCTCTGCCCCACACACAGCTCCAGACTCAGAAAGGCCGAGCCTCACGACCTCATCCCCGATAGTGGAACTCGGAGAAAAACACACGTCATCTGTAGTTTCAGGGTGGCAAGTAACGATATTGCTTAAGAAAAGAACAACAACCGCACTAAAGAATTAAAAGCAGCTAAAGCAGCTACGGAATTATGAGGCTTTATGAACCATTTGATTGGTCGTAAAGGTGCAAATATCCTTAAAACGAGCCAGGCTTCCAAACAATTAAGAAAATGAGATGTAGAGGTGTAAAAAAACCCCAACAAACCAGAGAGTAAAACATTCCCACATGACAAGAACATTATGGTTTCCTGGAGGCGATCACACATCTTCTGAAAACAATTGAAATGATTGAGTTGTTCAGTTCGTGCTCACTCTCCAAAGACAGCGAGCTGCTGTTTATCTGAGCAAACATCTCTTCTGTGTGTCAGATCATCTGATACCATCGCTACCTTCACTGTCAACGGTGCTGCGGTTTGAACCGTCATAGTTCTTCTTCCCCTCATCTTTCATTGGTGCATTGAACCTCTTGGGACACATCACAGCTGCTCAACGTCGATATGAAACAGAGATCAGTATCACCTCACTCTTTCTTCACTCTTACTGTGCGTTTTGCATCTTCCTCCTTGACCAAACTCCACTTGAAGTTTGATAATGTAGCCTAACTCACATCGCAATTGAACAGTTCATTTTGCCCCAAACTAGTTCCAGTTTTCACCCTGTCGCTGTCATCACTGGGGAAACTCAATATTTTGCCAAACAGTGAAGACAAACTGCAGCAACTACAGTGAAAATATGTAGATGCTGCAAAAATGAATCACTTCCTCCCGTTTGCTTCTTTTTTCCGGCTGATTTTGCAATGGTGACATTTTTTTGTCGCCGAAGACTTCTGGTTTCAAAAGACAGTGAAGTACAAGAGAAAGCTGATGTGGTTTGCAGGATGTTACTGAATAAGCACAACAGTAAGCGCCAGTGGGATCGAACGCAAAGTCACATGAGACGCTGGTGGTTTGTCCGATCATCACTATGTGCTCTTCATCCTGCTCATCTCATCTTGGCTCTTTAATCACAGGACTTAATCTTTTGAATAAGCTGTAAAATCAGGAAGCATTTACCCTTTTTGCATACACACCGCTGTGTAGCAAGACCTGAACAGGAATCCAACCATGACTTCAGCATGACTTGCAGAACTGGCTAGAGTTTCGTAGGCTTTCCAAAGCTGATGCTTCACATTCCTCCGAGCTTCACGGTCAGTTAGGTGTCTGTTTAATGTTCCGACTGAACCATTCATCATCCCGCACTCGACACGCGTACAGCTTAACGTACAGCAAACGCTTCAGACCGCATCTGTCGTTGATCAAGTCCAGTTCTGACAGGCTCTGAACGTAATACCAGTGGATGCTTCAGTCTGTGTCATAATCACACAAGGCTTGAAAGGATGCTACAGGAGCAGCCTTTTGTTGCCATGACACTGGTGATAGAACAGGTAGTAGCTGCAGGATAAGTAGTCGAGGTGGACTGATTATTGGAATCAATTATCTGGATCGTAGGGGTTTTTTTTGGCCTCTGATACAGCCGCCTCTCTCTCTCTGTCTGTAGTCACCACTCAATGTCCCGTCCACAACACTATCTGTACATGTCATGAGCCCTTTAATGCTGAATACTCTGAATCTGCAGAGTAACTATTAACTAAAGTTATCGTATAAATACAGTGGAGTAAAAAGTGCCATATTCGCCTCCGAGATGCAGCATGGTGGAAGTATAAAGTCGTCGAAAATGGAAATACTCAAGTAAAGTACTCAGAATTTGTCTTATGTACAGTAATTATGTAAGTTATACTTAGTTAGATTCCATCACTGGTTATTCTAAACTTTAACAGACAATATTCAGTTTAAAAATAGAGTTGGAACGATGAATTGATCAGTTGTCAACCACTGAATTAATCGACAACTAGTTTGATAATTGATGAAGAGGTCAAAATTCTCAGATTTCAGCTTCTTACATGGAAGTATTTCCTGGTTTCTTTACTCTAGCTGCAGGCCTTGTTCCAAATATATGTACTCAGTCTTATTGATTACCATTAACCACCTCTGAAAAAATCCTTATTGATCAATCCCTAATAAGTAACAGGGGTAGAGGTATGCCTTCGTAATAATAATCATAAGAATGTGACACTATTTTAATGACATAATGCTGTAAAGGAAAGGGGGAAAAACTAACTCATTAGCGAACGTCTGGCTGTTACAGACTGAGCGCCTGTGTTATTGCTCTCTTAACTTTACTATGGATTACATAATAAATCTGCCGACCATATGGTTGGCAAGGCGATCCCAAATACTCACTCCTGTAGCTGTGGTGTTGTTTTTCCATCAAAGGAAAACCACCACCTCCGCCCCTCCGCCCGACACACACACGGTACAAATCCTCAGGTGCATGCACACACACACACACATTAAATTTCCAGTTTGTGTGCTTCGTAGCTTTTCGTTCCAACACGGGAAACACAAAATTTAAGAATTTCCATGCGGTGATCTCCCCTTCAGGCTCGCTGGAGGCAGCTGACGTAACTCAACGTTTGCGAACATGAAGAGCTCTTTCTTAAAGATGGAAACACACAGCGGCACTTAAACAACGAATGTGTGTTCAAATATGTGACGTCATCAAGGCTGAGACGCTTTAAGTGACAGCGAGCGTGAGACTGACTTTACAGGTCAGTTTAACACTGGTTTACAGGTGCTTCAGGCAAATCGCAGCACACTGAAATAGCAACTCAGGCAGCAGCAGCGGAAAGCGACACTATTCCAGACAGCGAACATCTGGGAGAACTGATCCGTTTAGCTTTAAATTCATTTCAGGTGTCAGACTGTTTACTGGGAGAAAAATTCTAAGCAAACAGGAAGAGACAAATCGTAAATCGTGAGCAAAACAAAACTTATATTGTCAACAGCGGCTATGCTAAATTGCACAACCAGCATTTAAAAAATCGCTGTAGTTATTGTTTTGTTGTGGCAAAACTCAATATAAGCTTTGCTCGGCTGTCATCAATGGTAGCAGACCAAAGTGACTTTGTAGGAGACCACTGACAGATGGCAGACGTCTGAAACATCCAACACCTGAACCTGACTGGACTGTTTATGGGTTTAACTTCAAGTTTTAAGACTTTAACCTCATGTTGGCTGTCATGGAGGTGTCACACTTGACCTGAGGCAAGTAGTTAAGTAGTTGATTATCAAGTTTATCAGCTAGTTAAGAAGCAGCAAGTACGCATCTGTTTAAAATTAAATTGCACCGCTTCTAATTGTCATCAGCCTCTAAATCACTTGACTAATAGCTTCTACTGAAAACACTGAGCCCGTTTGGTTTGTGAGGTTTCATCCAGAAGCTGAACTCCTCAATAACAGCTGAACTTGCTGCTTTCATCATCTCAGTGATCAGCTCGTACTGAAATTGTAACTATCGGTGACCAGAAAACACTTTTACCCAATTTTTCTCCAACCATTCATTTATCACTTCCAGATTTGGTGGCGGTCCAAAACAGAGACAGAAGAATAAGTTCTTAAATCCAAGATGAACTGGCCTAAAGCATTTCTAAGTGCTATGGCTGGGTGGTATAAGTATATGAGAGTAGCTCTGCGGTAGACTGCTAATGTGCTCTGTCGCGTGCTGTGGGGAAAAAAATGGGTGTTTCTCTTCCTATTCGCCGCATGACATTCAATACTTGAGAATTATGTTAAAAGTCTGCTTGTTTTGCAGGGAGGAGGCCACAAACCTGCGAGCAAACCCTGCAGGAAAAAACATGTGTGGAAGGACTTGGATGGGCAAAGAAACACGCTGAGTGTTTCTTTTTTAGCTTCAGCGCAAGTGTGTAAGGGCTTGTTAGCCTTTGAGAAGAGGAAAAAGCTGGTGAAATTGCTGATAATCAGATAATTCAGACTTAAAAAGCAAAGCTTACAGCGAAAAGAAAACTAGAGTAATGTTTTTGACTCAACGCATTCATCAGAGCGACACAAACCGTGGCTCATGACAGATGTTCTGTCAGCTCCGTTTCCTTCCTCTCACTCTGCGGTTACTTGTTATGAAGTCGTCACCACAATCTACTTTAAAACCATTTCGGCCCGAAGCCAAGTCAAAGACGCACCAGAGGCGAAAAACCTGCTGAATGCGGTGAATCAACATGTTGAGGTGTGTGTGTGTGTGTGTGAACCCTCAGGACAGAGATGTACAGTCATCCTTTCACGTGCAACTGGACTATTATATAATACACATGATATAATATTCTATACCATAAGTCATTTTTAGTAATCTATCAGATATCATATTAAAGTTAGGAGCTGTGGAGATCATTCAGAGCTTTTACAGTAATGAGAAGCCAACACATCTGCTTCACAGGGTACAAATGCAACATCATTGTTTTTTAAATGTCTGCACAGGCAGGACCAGGTCCCTCCAGAAATATCCCAGTAATAACACACGGACCATTACAAATACTATAAAGTCTCCCCCTGAGCTCCTGTGATGTAATGTTTTAATTTCACCCACGCATGTCTCCACAACACCGTCCAAAACATCTGCTCAAGTGGCCTGAAAAGTACACGCTGCGGCAGAAAACTACGACCGAGTCTCGTGATGTTACCTCCATCCTGGGGGAATGTGCCACAGATCGTCGCCTCCTGCTTCTTCTCTCTCTGTTTTCCGGCCTCTTGGAGACGAAGCGCCCCGCTGGTGGAGAGCAGACGGAGGAGCGCAGCGCGCGGACACAGAGCAGCACTGTGTTTATATCTGGAGCCAAATCAGCCTCATGGACGGGAGGGAGGAGTGCACAACTTTTACGCGCATTTGGCTCTCTCAGCCGCTGTCAATGCAGTCAGGTTTAAAAATACTACTTCTGCTGGAGACTTTCAAAATAAAGCTCAGTTTTGGCGGCTGCAAATTTCCACTATAATCATAAATTTGAACCACACAGGTTTCTGTAGGGAGGTTACATTATCTTATGAGCACAGCAGTCGCACAGTAGACTGGATCCAAGCACCGAGGGCCAACTGCTTACATCGAATACTGCTTAACATACATTTAAAATATAAATTTAATAAATCTAATAATCTCATCACAACAATTTAGCTTTATTAAATGTTTAGTGGATTCACCTCATCAAAAGTCAGGAGAAATAATCTGTAAATGTACATTTTCCTTTTAGATAAATAAATCTGATTAAGTATAGACAGATTCAAATGAAATGAAGACCCATATAAATGAAATGTATAATGTTTACTTTTCCTATAAATACTATAAAAAAAAAATATAGAAACATAACTAAATTCATGAGCATAATAATAATAATCACAGTGGCAGTTAATCCATTTTATATGCCAGTGGTGAAGGTGCAGTCCTCCTACTGTAATATATCCATTAAATCATGCCCTTACTTATGGCCACATGGAGCATAAATGTTTGTTGCACACCAATAAAATATTTTTTGAAAAATGAGACAAATTTGTGGTTCTTACATTCTTATCAATGGGGCAGAAAGGCAAATGTTGACCCCAGGATGGTACCAGGGGGAAAACATCCGGCTACATTACATAATTCAAATCATTTATGAAGGTTTACCAATCAATAAATGCTGCATGTCTCCTTCTAAGCAGCTTTCCCTCCTCGCCACAGCCGAATGAGTTAAGTCACCGTGACTTTTGGTTTTTCCCAGCTGATGGAAAACACCTGCCGTGACATCAGCGTTGGAATGTGTCCAGATGAGAAACACAGGCTGCGGTGTAGCTGCAGTTTTCTATCCAATTTAATTCAAGGATAACAAACCCCACCTCTCTATTTACCTCCTTAAACCTTGAATATACTGTCACCTGGAAAGCGTATGATTCTTACTTTACAGCTCAAATTCCTCTCCATGCTGACGCTTTATTTTGAAGGCAGTGTTTTCCCACATCTGTCTCTCTTGACTCAGCTGTGTGAGGTGGGGCATCAGCAACTACAACAGTGTGTGGAACTGTGCTTGCATAAGAACCCTATTGGGGCTGAGGTTGGCTTTTTAACTGGTCCTCCACCCACACTATGTTCATCCTGTGGTACCTAATGTGTAGTTTATAGCACTCTATTCATTCTGTTCTGTGGTATCACTGTAACCACCCTGCTACTTCTGCAGGGTCTCACTTACATAAAAAGACTTAAAAACATATCAGGATCTACATCAGGGATCATTTCATGAAACTAACTAGAACTGCTTTCAGTGGAGTGCATACGTCTGCCAAGGTCCAACAGTCCCCTTGAATTCAATGAAGCCTAATCCAATATCAAATAAAACATACTGAAATCTACTTCATCTGGGCTTTTTCTTTGGATCTGCATCAGATTGTACTCATAGATACCATCCACCTGAATAAGCCTGACTTTCTGCATCAGGATTCATGCATTACTCCCTGTGAAATTAACAAAAATGTCAAAGAAAGTGAGAAATAATTTGTGGATCTGTCTCTTTATCCAGCTCATCCCCACCAAGTTGACTGGGTCTTCTCTGGACCGGGAACAATCCTTTATTCAAGTTTCATGGAAATCTGTTCTGTAGCTTTTTTTGTAATAATGCTGACGAACCAACCAACAAACGGACGCAGAGGAAAACTTAACCTCCAAGGTGTAGGTTAAAAAGCAAAAGTGGAAAACAGCTGATGATAAGAGAGAGCTGGATAATGAATTGCACCTCCTGCAAGGACCATATGCTGCAGGTTTTTATTAGGTCCAGACCTAAATGTGCTCTGTCTGAAACGCCTCTGCACCTACTCCTGCAACCAACCTGTTTACCATGTGTTGGAGAATTGCAGGAATTTGTTTTCTTGGTCGCACATTTCCGATGCTGTCTGTTCTTTTCTGTCCCTTGTGGTTTTCTCATGATGCAAGCGCAGGACACCAGCAGCTGGAAAGCATGTTAATATTACTAGAACTGCTTTTTTTTTTTTCAGTGAGGATGAAGGATCTGGGAGGAACTCTGCTGTCCTGCTTGGAGCCAGGAGGAAGGAGCATCAGTCACTCAAGTGGTTTGTGGTGTTGGAATGCGGAGAAGCCTGATTGGTTTATAGCTCACCGACCAGACACCACACAGCTACAGGTACACTCCTGCTGGCATACGGACCACACACCATCCCTTACATTATCTTTGTTTACAGTCACGGAGGAGAGAAATACCATTACTGGCATTTTCCTTCACGTTATCATCAAATTATTTATTTTATCTCACTTACACTTTTTCTTGTTTACCTGTCAAATAGCCAAAAGTGATCTGGTTTCACAGGTCTGAAGGAGTTGTCTGGATCGTTTACATACTTCTCTCGGCAGGCTGAACGTCAGACAGTGTTTACGAACACTTCACAGATAACAGGGAGGTATAAATACGCCTCCAAATTGCAGGGAACTCAACTGATTTGGAGAGAGAACCAGGGCACTGAGTGTAACATGGTTCATTAAACAATGGAAACTAACTAAAAGCTTTAGTCGACGAGGAGATTAGCGCTTTATAAATGAAGCCCATTCTCATTATTACTGCCATTAAAGCCATTTAAAGGCACCATGGGGGTGTGCCTGGTTTGTACTTTTACTGTCACAGTGAAAGTGAGCTGGCAGACGTCTGACTGTGTGGCAGCGAGACGTGATCGCCAACGGGTGAACTCGATTGACCGATTTCGGGCTTTTATGTTCACGCAAGATAAAACAGGTCACGCTTCTAAATCTCTGGTCACCAGAATTCCCCGGGCTCTACATTATGGCAGCTTTCACAATAAACACCTGATCTCGCAGTCGAGCTCGAGGTGAGAAAAGCTGTGGGTCTGGGTAGGAGGATAGAGAATGAGATGACACCAGAGGCCACGAGGAGAGCAGCCAGGCATCCACAGCGGGAAAGATAGTGAACCCCTGCAGACTTTCTAATAAGAGCCGTTCTGCCAGACCTCTCTCCCAGATAACCTCCATTTTAGCGCGGCTTCCTGTGGCCACATGCGTGGATCAGGGAGCCAAACAGGAAGTGAATATGTGTTGCTGATAATTTGTGGAAATGGGCTGAAAGGGGAAGCTGATAAAGACTCCTCAGAGGGGGGGAGGCTTTTAACTCAAGGAGCAGTGTTTGTGTAGTTCACAAGCAATGTCTGACCGACCTCAATCCCAGGAAGTGTTTGATATTGCTCTAATTTCTCTGAGCTCATGCCTGCATGCATACACAGTCTCTCCTGACAACGCTATTCTGTGGCTCCCCCCTCTGGCGGAAAAGACTATTACGCTGAAATGATGTTGGCCTGTTCAGAAAACATTCATTTCTAGAAAGAGGTCAACTTGAATTGGAGGGGGGTTTCATTAGTAGAGGAGATGATGGGCAAATGAAAAAGCATACTGCAAATCCTAATGGCATAGCATTACAAGGCAATATATGTGTAAATGCATGTTGTTTCTGCTAATTCAGTACATTTCACATACCTCTGATTTCCTTGCAGTTAGTAACCAATTCAATTAAGTTATTTATTTATTTTTTCTCTGAAGGCTGGTATATTTCTTTAATAATCTTATGACAATCATAAAATATTTACATACACATTTTAAAATGAGGTAGACACAGCCATCCAGACACTGTGCTCGCAAAATATGGAAAAAAGAACTAGACAGAAGGCAGATGCTGTTGGCTTGTTAGCTGTTAGCTTAGTTAGCCATGCAGCTAGTGGGCCTAAGGTGACTCAGGCCTCCGCAGAGCAGAAACCAAGAGTGGAAGGGAAGTAGTGGTGTTACGACACCACACTGAACATGGCCGACACAGCCTCTTAGACTGACAGATGCCGGTTTGACGACAGGAAATTTAGGAGAGGAGGAGAAGCATGAGGCAAGAGAGGAGCGAGCGAGAGAGAGGTCGTTATCACCAGCATGGAAAAAGCCACATCTACATCTGTGAATAAAGGATTTATATTGAGTCGGTGACTGAAAGATAAACCAAGTTTAATTATTTTTTTGTAACAAGGCAATTCAGCACATCTTCGTTTGTACGAGAAACTTGAGTTGTATTTTTGTGTGTAAAAATATTTTCATGTTGTGAGCTTATTGTACGTAGCAAACTTGGTTAGCATGCTAACTTCAGTAGACATCTCTGCAGCACAGTAATGATCTTTAACATATGTCACAACTGTTGTTTCCTCACATTCTGATGATAATGTTCATTTTTTGGAATGATTTAAACTACAATCCTGGCCATATTTTACACATTGAACATTGAATAACAGGCCTCAGGAGTGATATGTAGCTTCTGTTAGATGAGGGAAACACTGATCACACAGCAGACAGCAGTAGTAATAATTTTGTATCACTGTTGTACTTGTTTGATTACTTGACATTTTTGCTCGGGGATTTTAGTCCTCATAAACTCAACAGAATCTCAGGAAATGTGTCACCGTTTACCTATATTTAGAAAAATGACTGCCTGGATCCAACAGAGCTGTGTGCAGTATGTGAGAGGTTTTGCCGATGGAGTAGAAGTCATGGCCTGAAAAGTCGAGTCAAAACAAACAAACTGTATATTTCTAAAGCTGAAGGATTCGAGGCGGTGCGATGGAGGCCTGAGGGAGGTGTTGACAGCCCTGGACGAGCCGCTCTCTTCATTATCAGTAAAGAAAATAACCAACAGAGGAGTCATGCTGCTTGCTGATCTTTCCCCAGGTGATGGCAGGATGGTCTGTGAGATATACGCTTTTACCCACTCCTTCAGATCCTCTGGCAGAGATGAACGGCTCGGTGAAAAAAAAAAAAGTGTCATGAGGATGAGTCAGCCCGCAGTGACTTTGTCTCTTTGTATTTGTGCAGAACCAAGGCCCGATGAATCACGGGCAAAATCACGACATTGCTTTTCGAAGAAGAAGAAGAAGAAGAAGAAGAAGAAAAAAAATGTGTGACAGACAGAACCTTGAAAACTATTGAGTTTTATTTTGGGATGAGACATTGTTCAGGTTAAAAATACATAACTTCACCTTTCTCGCCAGAGTGTGTGAGGTACAAAAAGTGCGCCATTTCTAATCTGAAACGCAAACATCAAGGAAGAATCGTACAAAGCCGGCGGAGATTATGCAAGTGGAAGCAATAAAAGCAATAAGCTCCACCGCTGCTGACAACCTAATATCTTTTTTTTCCCTCTTTGAAATGCACTTAGAGCAGCCATTACTTTGAATAAGATGATGCAGGGACGCCGGCTGCCTGCGTAAATCTAACACAGAGCCCAGGTAATATAATAGCCGTGTCAGATTACATGTGATGGGCCACACGTACGCAGCCGCAACACCTCAAGGCTCAGGTGGCCTCTGTGGCGCACGCACAGGCAACAATACCCCCCATTTTCATAGTAATTTGCTTTTATCAAGTTTATGTTCCATCTATTCACTGGAGAGATGGTAAACAGCCCTGCAAACACACACACACACACACACACACACACACAGTTTCAGATCTGCAACAAACTAATGGCCCACGGCTAATAGGTTTACTTTGCTTTGCTTTCCTTGTATGATGTATGAGAGGAACGGACAAACGGCGCGATAAGAAGTGTTCACCATACATTAAACAAACTCAATCTTACAGCAGAATGGAGCCGAGGGGGCAATTAAACGTTGTAGATGAACAGTCGTTTCAAATGTGGCAAACGTCATCTGTCATTTATTAATCAGCGCTGTGGATTGATGGTAGCCGCAATGTGTTCATTAAGCGCCGACGCCAAGCAACGAAAAACATTGAGCAGCAAACAACGTGGAGGTAAATACTTATGCGTGAGGTGTGACACTGGAACGGGGCGATTTAAATGATTTTTCTCTTGTAGCTCACAACATTTTCTTGAAAATTTTAAACCTGACGTGTTTGTAAATCCTTATCCAGTCTCTGTGAACAAACTGTCACTGAGTAGTAATGAATCTGAGGTCTCAGCCCCGTTTTCCCCCCTCAAAGACAAACAGAACGAAACATTCCTCCTCTACGTGTCTTCAACAAGTTTCCTCTTTCGCTGCAGTTCCTGAAAACTCTCTCTTGGCGATGAAGTCAAACAAGAACACAGCTCAGACCCCGGTCAGGCTCTCGTTCAGGGTGGAGATGTGGTCGATGACGGAGAGCTGTCTCTGGCCACGGTGGGCCTGTCTGGGCCTCTGGTGCAGCAGGAAGAGGCGTTTGGCCGCCGCCCTGTACTTCCGCGACATGAGGTTGTAGACGACGGGGTTGATGGAGGCGCTGAGGTAGCAGAGCACCATGGACGCCATGTTGAAGTTCTGGCTCAGGATGGCCGTGTCGTAGTTGTCCACCTGGGCGAAGAGGTTCCTGCCGATGTGGTAGGGCAGCCAGCAGATGATGAAGGCCAGCACCACCACCACTGAGGGGGAAATAAAACAAGAAGGGGAGATTAGTTTCATGTGGAAGGGAATTTAAGAAATGGCTGTTCAAAATTCAATTAATCTCTTTCTTGTTCAGGGGATTGATGATACTCTCACGTTCACACCAAGTGCAAACCTATCATGACGTCACCCATCCATTGTGGGTGGAGTGGAGTGGAGCTGTGAGGCAGCTTGATTCACAAGATCACAGGTATGTAAATCCGGCAAATCCAACAGCACTGATGGCTATTTTATGAAAGCACCTGCCCTTTTCCAAACAGTTCCTGGCACCTTGCTGGCCATGAGAAGGAAATAAGTTCTAGGCAAATCCACATATTCCACAGAATCGATATTTTTAGTCACTTCCTGTTGTCACCATGAGGGTGCCAGGAGGTCACTACACAAGAAATAGCTGAGAGAATCACTTCCTGTCGAACCATTTGGCATTTATAATCCCTGTGTTTTCTAGAGATTAAACAAAAGAGATGTAAACTGTCTCCAGTCTTTATGCTATGCTAAGCTAGCACGGCTGCTGCTGGTGGTAGCTTTTATTTACCATTCAAATGAGAGAGTGGCATCAATATTCTCACAAAATAAGCGCACCTTCCAAAATGTACCTGCAGTTGTGTCTACTTAGGTGAAGAGTTAAAGTGTTACTTATCCAGGTTTCTTTGTACTTTAGGCGAACAGACCTTTTGAGGATCTGTGATTAAGCAACAAGTGAATGATAGAAAATCCTTGGTTCTGAAATTAATAAGAGTTTAATAGACACACGCTGACATCCCTTATTAGGACTGTGTGTGTGTGGGGGTGGTTTGATCGGATTCGACTGACAGCAGTGTCTTTCTCACAAGGACCACTTCTGTTTCTCACATTTCTAAATTCAGATTGGTGCGCTGACACAGCTGGCGTTTTTAAAACAAGATCAATTCACACGAAGAAAAAAATATCACATCTGCAATAACCAGTATTATCCTAAGTACACTTTGCACAAAACAACAAATACATCCCTGTTTCCTGAGTACTAGACTTCTATTAGAGGACAGATATATGCACATGACTCTATTTTTTTATACTCTTATGTCTTAGTATCTATTCTCTATTTTATATTTTTCTCATAATTTCTCTATAGACATTTCTATTCTAAAAGGAACGACTGTAACATAACCCCTTGGGGATCAATAACGTATTTCTGATTCTGATTCTGATTGACAGACAATAGTTGGACTAAAAAAAAAAACCTGATTAAGAAAATTGGTTTTCAGAATCGTTAAGTAACCTATGATCTATGGTCTACAACCAGCCTTGACATTTATTAATGACCTGCAGCAATAAATATCCATATAACTTCTCCACAATCCCACGCTCATGTTCGCTTCAAGCTCTATGGAACAGAAACACAGCTGAGGGTAAAACATGTCACAAATCCAAAAGAGAACAAATCTTTATTGAACCAGAAATTTCACTGCTCGGTGAGGTAATCACAGAGTCACTGATATTGATCGTGAAGCCCCTGCAGATGAAATTAACATCAATTTGTCTCATGGGGGCAGTAATTTCTGTGAGGATAATAAATATCTATTCGGTAATTAGAAGAGAAGTATATGTGGCCCGCATAAGCCTAATCGTTTGTAAATTTACAACGACAGCTATCGATGACTTGAAGACCTACAGTGGGAACAGATGCCACAGATTTGGTCGAGAATTGATCACATCTGGGCCGTATGGGAAGAGCGATCATTGGGTGACTCCTCAGATGAGTGACAACATTAGAAATGAGTCAGTGGGCGCATGTGAACGTCCATTAAGGCTGACGTATGGAGGCCTCTGGTGACAATCCAATTTGGGATTCAACAAACGTGGATACAAATGGAGGCAGGTCTGACAACACGAGCTCTGCGTAGTGTGTGTTCGGATAATGAACAGCATTAATATCCTAATGGATGCATCGTGATTAAATATTTGGCCAACGCAGATCGGCCTGGTCGCGGTCTTCTACTGTCAAAGGAGGGTTTCCTGCACAATATGCCAGAGCTCCAGATTAAGCCAATCAGTATGTGCAGAGGCAGGACACAATTAGCTTCAGACAAAACAGAGTAATGAACCGGCTGATATGAACAATGACACACACACACACACACACACACACACACACACACGTTACCAGCTTTCTCCGTCTAACAGAGCACTTACAGAGAGCTGGATTAGACAGAGTAGGTGGAACTACTTTAAGTTTTAAATTGAGCACAAATCAGTTCTTTAAATACGTGAAAGCAAAAGTTAGATTTGCAGACACACTCAACAGAGCCTGTGTAGAAAACCAAAAACTCAACAGGAAGCTTCAGTGACAACGGAGGGCAGCAGAGCGACTGTGTAAACAGATGGATTTCTGGTTGAAGCTTTTACCTACAAAGAGAGTTTTATCAGCTGTCACTCCTGGATCTGAGTCGTCTGCCTTGGAAGGTTGTGGCGGTGAAAAGCAGAGAAGGGTTTTTAAGAAAGCAGAATCAGAAGGGGTGTCGTTTGGGATAATGTGAAACGTCTTTGTGCTTTTTGTGCGTAATCATTTACTTGTAAGATGCAAATTGGGGAAAAAACTGTCAGATCAGGAAGCATTTTTTTCCAGTAAAGCACAAGAACCTCAAATGTGTTGTAGCACTCCCCTTAACGACTGATCGAGCTGGGAATAAAACAGAAAATAAAAGACATGTGATTCGCTCCAGAAAGCTTGGCCTTGCGTAAGTCTCCAGAAGCCCAGAGATCCCAAATTGATTTTAAAAAGACACTACATGCTAACATTTTAGCTTAGGAGCTACAGCAGCTTTAGAAAACATCAGTTTGGGGTCAAGTCTCCATCTACTTCAGCTGTTTAAGAGAACATTGCAACACTGTTTTTGCTGTGAATCTCCAGAAATGTTTTGTGGACTATGAAGCGTCACCTGACTTTCCATCTACATGGGGATGAGCAGATAATGATTTAATTTTCATTTTTGGGTGAATTTATACTTTAAGTACTATACCAATACCAGGTGTGTTCTTCCCATTTTTCTTTCTGTTACACTGTGCCCTGATATTAGCCTGAACAACACAACATTCGAGAAAAAGAACAACCCACTCACCCAGGATCTTGACTGTTTGCCTGTGTGACCTCTCCCGGGCTAAAGCGCAGGGACCTTGCAGATCATTTTTGCTCTTCCACAGCTTGCACCCGATGGAGCCGTACAGGAAGATGAGGCAGAGCATCGGGAAGAAAAAGTAGGTGGTGGACACCCAGAGCATGATGTGCAGCTGCCCAGAGCTGATGGCATAGTTGGTGTGTTTGCACTGCCCAGTGTTGTAGTCTGGGTGTGTGTCATTATCGTACTCCACGCCGACCAGAAAGAGCGTCGGAGCTGCAGAGACCAGGGCGAAACCCCAGAGGGCGAGGATGATGTACTGGACCCGTCGTCTGGTCACCATCACCTTGCTCCTGAGAGGGAAGCTGATGGCCAGGTAGCGCTCGATGCTCAGCGCCGTGATGTGGAGGATGGTGGCCGAGGTGCAGCCCTCGAAGATGTAGTGATAGAAGCGGCACACCGCCTCCCCGAACAGCCAGGGCACGTACTTCCACAGGCGGTAGAGGTCAAAGGGCAGGCAGAGGAAGATGATGAGGTCGGACACGGCCATGCTGGACAGGTAGAGGTTGGTGGTCGTCTTCATGTCCTTGAAGTGCTGGATGATGAGGATGGTCATGGTGTTGCCCGTCACCCCGATGATGAAGATGAGGATGCAGATGACGGTGACGGGGATGAGGGTGGAGGTGGGGAACAGGGAGCCCTCGTAGTGGTGGTCGTCGATGTTGCCCCGGTCCATGCCCTCTGCTCCGCCAGCATGAAGGTCCACCTGAGGTCTGGTCCAGGGCATGCCAACCTCCACTGAGTGCCGGTGCAGGAAAGTGTGAATGTACAAGTTGCTGAGGGGAGAAAATGGGAACATTAAAGGACCGACACTGTGTTTTTTTCTGTGTGTTTTAATCTCTCTCAAACGAAGAACTTCCCCCTGAATCAAACACACACATTTTCCCTTTTGAATAAATCCATCTGGGTTGTTTCTGTGTGAGTTTCAGAGTTCTGCCTTCTCTCAAATATAATGGAACTTGATGGCACTTGGCTTGTGATGCTCAAATATATCAACGGCAATGTCTGTTTCTAGAAAATGTTTTTACCACATTAGAGCTTTGTGATTTAGCGGTTTACAGCTCAGACGTAAAGTCCGGCCCTTTTTCAAATCTGGCCCTTCTAAAAAAAAAGTAGTTGAATAATTCTGGACTACTAACTTGAATGGTGTCCGACGGAAAGACAAGAGTTCCTACACGAAACTGCTCACAACAAGGTCTGTAGATTATTGTGAGCAACTGGGTCATTATTTCTGATTTCAGTAATTTTTTGGTCCAGTGACATCTTGTTCCATTACATTCCAGAGAATCCAGAGATCTCCAAAACTCTGCAACTTAACCAAAACAGTCTAGTTGGATAAACAGCATGACAAGTAAACTACACATTTGTGTAGACTTGACATTTCTCCCATGTATTCATACATGTATACTCTATACTGTTTAAATTCAAGGCAGCTGATGGTTTCTATTATTTTATGACATGATGAACGTCTGTAAGCTGTGTCTTTACACTTGCCTGGAAAAGTCTGTGTTATCTTTGGTCAGTTTCATTATTGTTACAAGGTAATGTTGTAGGTGATTTGACATTATTGCACTGCGTTTCCCTGTCGCAATAATGTAGATTGTGACAAAGATAAAGGCACGTTTTATTATTACACAGCTGGCCTGCTAATTTATTTTCATTCCATGCAGAAATTATTGGAAACCAGTGGATGCCTGCAAAAATATATTCAGCAAAGTGAAACACATGAATAGTAGCCTCAATATAAAGGATAGAAAATTCAAAATCACTGATATGATCCTTTAACTTGAACTCTAAGAGCAGAAACAACATCCTGCTGGAAAAGAAATCTTTGCTGGTGACTTTACCTTTCAAGTGGAGTTGAACCTCTGGACCTTTTAACCTTTTCTTTGCCTCGGTTGCGTGAACGTGGGTCGATTGGAGAGCGGCGGCAGAAGGAGATTCTCGTGAAGTGGCAGAGCCGGTCCCTGATGCTCAATAACCAGTCGAGCTCTGCTGAGGGTCGTGGAAAGAAAGGAGCACCTCCTCCACAGTCCCCTGAGGAGTCAGGGAGCAACAGGGAGGCTGTCTGCTGTGTGTGTGTGTCAAAGTTATCTTCATAATCGAATGATGACGGGACTGATGACGGGTAAAAGGCATAAGAAGGAGGGAATAAGATTTAAGGGAACCCCCCACCACCACCACCGCTGCTCCTGCTCCTCTGAGAGAACAAATACAGATTGAGGATCAAATGAATCTGGACTGAGAACAAACACATTAGAGATACACATATAAAGAGGGCTATAACTTTATTAATAAATGCATCAATCACTGAAATCCCAGCGTGTTTGCCAAGCTGTCGGGAAGTAGGCACTGAAAAATGAGTTCTGTGTTTGCCTAATTGTCCACCAGCCCCATCTGTCTCCGCCTGGCTCCATCACTCCACGCACCCACCAGCTCATCTCTTCCTCCTCGTCCTCAAGTTACCAATCAGGCTTGTTACAATAAACCCAACGTCAACAGCGCTGGTTAAGGAAGGAATGCCGTTTTAAGACGTGAACTTTGCTCAGTGGTTAGAGGAGTAACCACGGCCTGAAATCTGTGTCACCTTCTCTGAGGTCCACATCTACAGAGCATTAAAGGGGAATTTATCGCAATAGAGATTTATAATACATTATGACTACCTCTGCATTAGTTATCACTGAATGTGATCGGCATGCATCAATATGTGGTCTAACCATCGACATCTCTAGATATTTGCTTTGTCGACTGCTGTTAGCTTATTGTAAAAGATGGCGGCAGTAGCTAATGTTTCACCATTCATCATCGTTTCATCGTCAGCTTAATTGGTACCCATCTATTATACATCGATGATATTGGTGAGGTGAGGTTCCTGCGTAGAGCCCAAAGAATACTGAAAGGCAACACCCACCCCAGCCACAGTCTGTATTCAATAGTCTGTTTTTGTTATTTCTGGGAATTTCGAGTCATGATTATCATCCGTTGTCTCACATCAATTTCTTGCTGGCACATTCACGAGCTGCTGGCTCGTGACATCAGTGCCATCGGTTCGTAAGGCTTTTAAGCGCTGTAAAAATTCAGAGCCGCCACATCCGTTAGATCTGAACGACCCACAACAAGAGACACACTGACATCGGTGTGTATGTGTGTGTGTGTGTTTACACAGGGCTGACCCAGAGCCAGATGCACCGGTGAGACCTCGGAGGAGCAGCAGCAGCAGCGACGCGCCTCCTCTGTCACTGTTTACTCCTGTCAGAGCAACACGACAGGGGAGGCCTGTTTACCCACTTTTCCCAGTCCGTCTCTCAACAAGAGCTAATGTTGTACACAGAATGGTGACTGAGACGAGTAAGGCCACTCTCACCCTCATTAATCATGTCCGTCTCCCTCACACACCTTCGCTGTGTTTGTGCAGGGAACGGGAACTCTTATATCTTACTCCAGAAGCTTTCGGTCAGCAGTGTCTCCCACACACACACACACACACAGTGCTGAACTCTGAAGTCACAAAGAAATAAAGACCAGGCAGAAGAAGTGTCCCTATGACATCTGGATTTGAACTCTTGCTCAGTTGCTAGTTGATTATCGTCTTTTAAATGCTTTGGAAACATGTTTCCTCATCTTGAGAGACAAATGAAAGGAGGACGGAGGGGAAAGAGGAGCAGACCTGATGAAATAAACAGGATAGATTCATTCTTCTTTTCAGTTTTGCAACATGTTTCTGTTAGCTGACAGAATAAGCAGAACAGAATATCCTTCATTCCTTAAAAGCTGTCACAACTGACTCACCATCACAGACTCAATTTTTGTCCTTCAGCTCTTGAACCGTCCATATTTTAATCCTGATTTAAGGGGATGTTGTGTTCAACTATGCTTTTATCCTCGTCAGTGAAATTATAAAGTGGCTTTTCAGCTGTTTGGGTTTTCTTTGCACACATTTTCTGTTTACTTTCCTACATACCCAAGTTGTGTTGGTTTTCAGCTCGCCAGTCAGCAAACATTTCACTTAATGATCAAGTGAAAGTCTGTAAACCATCAGAAAAATGTGAAAACTGTCCATTTGCCAAGCCTGAGAAATCTTCAAATCTTGTTTTTTTCAGACCAATAATAATACTTTAAAAAAGGAATGGATTATCACAGTAACTCAACATTTCTGTGATTCATAAAGATGCAGAAAGGTGGTGAAACTGCTGATTTCTTGGTATACAGCTTCCACCGACACCTTGCAGTATTTTCATTGCCAGTAACTGAAAGACAAGAATAAGACCCGACGACAAACATGATTAAGAATTATAAATCTTTTATTGTGCATGGATCCTTTGTAGATATCATGGCTATACAGATACACTTTAGATACATATCTATGATTATACATTTTCCCATAACGAACATTTTAAAGTGATATGTCTGGTAGTATGTATAGTATAACAAATTTTCATTTTGGAATGTACGGTGTATGAGGTAACTGCAAACATTAAAATTACATAAAAATGGTCTCTATTTTTGTGCATATTTTACTCATTTTTGTAGCATTTTGTTAATCTCCCCAGCCGAAGGTGGTGAGCCCAGGGTGAAGAGGTGTTAAAATGGCACACGTTGCAATTGCTATCAAAAATAGGAATTTGAATTCTTTAAATGACAAAGAGAAGACATTTGCAGAATGTCCGAAAGACCAAATCATGTAATTATCCAAGACGTTTTGCAAGGTACCTGTATTTCATTTTTACGGTTGCAACAGCAATTATCTGCCCAAAACCAAACGACACTAGACCCTACAGCCAGATCACCACTGAAAAATCAGCATTAGCAATCTGTTACAAATACTAAACACACAGAGAAAAGGCAAATTTAGATTCACAGGAAGTACATGATATAACACATTTTGTATCTGCCATTTGCGTTCCATGATTCATGAGTACTCAGGATTTATTATTTTCTCTGGAGAGTATTAACTTATATTACTTCAATATTATAAAAAAATATACTTCACACATGTATAACTTGACAAAGGAAATCAAAAGAAATCATAAGTAATACACAGAACTACTTTCCATTTCTCTCCTGATTTACGTATGATTACTAACATCAAATAAATGTCGCAAAAAATAAAAGTAAATAAAACACCTTTTAGTGTTTTCTAACACTAAAAGAAAAAACATCAAAACTTGACAAATTAAGAAAATTCTCCCGAGATTTTTTTCCTCTCCAATTAAGGCCTCTGAAACAACTGGTACATACTTTTTTTTCTCTATTTTTTTTTTTAGTTTTTTACCATTTTTTTTGCTGAGATAGATCAGCTGTTTCAGTGACACGTCATGTGGTACTACAACTTTTAAAACACCCAAAACACAAGTAGGGCTTGCACAATCTCAAAGTGTGTTCTATAAAATGCATCACAAGACCAAGACGCAGTTAGTCGAGGTTTTTCTTCCACTAAGGTGCAAAATCAATTACTGGGGAAATAAACAGAAACAGAAACAAAATATAACATACAGGTAAGCATACATTTTTTGTGCTGAACAACAATATTTCGGAGTAAAGCAGCAGTATAACTATATGATAGTAAAAATAATTAGAATTCACTGTTAGTTTGGTTTTTGTTTGTTTTCTAACTTTTATACTGAGCAATTTTTTTTTTCTTCCCCTCAAACTTACAGGTCCTTGTGTCTTCACTGTACAAAAATATACTAACATTTCTCCAGTCATTTTTGCATCCTTAAACATTCTGAACATCAAAAAGGTTGGAAAGTGCTAAATGAACGCTCTATAATGTGAACACGATTTTTTTCCATTTTCCAATTTCCTCTCTCGCAAGACCCCTTTTAAACTCCAGCAGGGGGGTTAAGTCCCTTCATCTGGCCCTGAAGCCCTCCCAGCCGTGTACCTCTGTGGCACTAACTACATACAGTCTACACATCTGGACACACACCCCACTGTGCAAACACTGGCCCAACCAGGTCCCAGGATCAAATAGCACATAGGCTAATGACACACCTACATACTATTTTTTTGGAACACATCTATCAAAAACAGTTTCATACTGGACACATCAATGGAAATATAAATAATGACTATTTCTATACACATATATATATATATTTATATACTGTAATCAACAAGTACATGAGTCGAAGCGCCCCTTCCCCCCCCCCGACCCTCTCCCCAAAATAAACCACATCCCTGCTCATTCTGAGTTCCTTTTGCACAGGAAGCTGATCATGATGGAACAGAAATCTGAACCGAACAACAGATACCACGAGGTTGGGACAGGGTGACAAAGGCAGGAGAGTCAGGAAGGTATCACAGGTGCCAAAGAAGGTTTTCAATTTTTAAACTTCTATTCAGCTTTCAATCACCAGCCCTTCCTCCCACTGCACCTCAACGTGCCTAATAATGCGATTACTCTGTTGACAACGGAAAACGATAAAGTACAAAACGAAGAATACAAAACAACAGAGAGAGAGAGGGGGGAAAGAATAAAGCTATAACCCTGCAGCTGGGTGGCGCAAACCGCTCATTTAATGACAAAGTACTGGATGACGAAAGCGATGAGAATGGCGATGACGGCGAAAACCATGAGGAGGAGGAAAGCGCACTGCTCGTCTGTCAGGCTTCTTCGGGCTCGGCTGGACTCGGCGCCGGCCCGGGACCCCGAGCCGGTCGCGCCGCCGCTCACCGCCACCTCGTTCCGCTGAGGGGAGAGGGTCACTGTGGGGCTGTAGGGGCCGCTCAGCTCGGGGGCGTCCTGGCACTGCCTGATAGCACACACCCGGAAACGGTAGTCGCTGCTGGGCTGCAGGTTCTGGACGTGGAAGGATGTGGCAGAGCCTTTGTAGGCCTGTGAACAGGAGGGAAGAAGTGTGATTAAAAAACTGAAAATAAGACAAGAGGGGAAAAAAGGAAATATGTTTGTTAGGATTTTTTTTCCTAACTGCAGAAATACAGTATTGGCATATCCTTAATACATCTCTGCATGTTTATGATAATCCTGCAATACTGGAAAACTGTAATTCAGCCGCTTTAAAGGGAACGTTTTGGAGATTTCGACTGTGAAAACATCTACCTTCTCCCTAGATGTCAATGTCTCTTTGCAGAACCCATGACCTGGTGACACAAGATCATGCATGTGCCTTGTTGTGAGCAGTTTCAAGTAGGAACCATTATCTTTCTACCTAATTACACCTAATTAAACATTATCACTGCGCAGGATGAAGCATGCATCTGGCTCATGGTGGAGATGCTCATGATGGGGCGCCTGTATACTGGCAGTCTGTCTGGACAATAAATACAGCTAGTGTAGGTAGCTGACTTCACTCGTACTGTTGTCAAGATACTGGAATTTTCTAAGTTGGATTTCCAAGTACAACTGGGAAATGATATAAAATGACCCTCTGAGGAATCTTCTTCACATTTGTCTGAACTTGGCGACCAATATTGTTGTACTGAGCTTACGTACTGACGTTAAAGCTGACGAAATCCTTCTCATCTTACAGCTTCTGACCAACTGAAACTGCCTTTCATTGTCAGGCACGAAGGGAAAAAACTGCTTAGTGTCTCTCTTTATTCAATTTGTCAGTTCTGTTATTTGTCGCCTTCGATGCGGGGGGAAGCCATCTGCCCATCTGCTGCTCGCTCAGCCGACACAACCACAAGTTTTTCCAGAAAGCTTTGTAAACATGGCTGCCAAAATACATTCCCAGTTATTCTTGTTTATACATTTGGAACGACAGCTATTGTACGAGGGTGTGAACTGTTTTTTATGCTGGGTTTCAAACTTAGCAAAAATGTCGAAATGATTGAATTATCCATGATACAACCAGCCAAACTACACGACCAGTTTGGCGCAAAAGATCTGAAGCAAACCGCCCGAGTAAACTCCCATCCTCAGCAGATGAATAATTCCCCTTTCTTAAACATGAGCTTTTCCGTCTAGGCCACCGAGACGGACAGTGAGGATGGAAACCAACTGATGAGGGATGGCAGCCACATATTTCACCTCGCTGATTCAATCGCCGTGTACGATGTGACGAGATTAGCATAAAACTGCACCGGCCATTACTCCACGTTAACATGGCTGGAGGCCACGGGGAGGCATGAATGTGTTGGCAGGGGCCAGACACCTGGGATACCACATGGATCAATGACCTTTGCATAATGGGCAATTTAAAGCCAGCGGTGACTAATACAGAGCGCTGTGACAACATTAAGGCCCCCGGATCCATCTGGATGCTCATCTGCATAAGAAGGCCGCCGTGATGAATGGTGGGTCAGCCGCGGGTGAGGACACCAGATACGAAGAGGTGGGACCGAAACCTTTTCAGTGTCAGTACCTGTTTAAACTCGGAGTTTCCCATCATGCACTGCAAGGTGTAGAGAATCGGGTCCCCCTTCATGGGCGACAGGGCCTCCCATGTGACCTCGCAGGAGTTGTCATCCAGACGCTCCACTTTAGGGGCTGAAAGGAGGAAGACAGAGCAGATTTAATGACAGCTATGAGTTACTGTAGATTTATTGTATGTATCACAATATTAGAAACTGTATTAATCATTTTTCATATGTTTTTTGACAACAAAATAAGCCAAATATGAGTTTAAATGTACCCTGGAAATAAAATATATTAGGTCAGCCGTCATTGGTGGGTTGATGAAATGCTTCCTTCTTCACTACAAACTCTTTTCACTTCAACATTTAAGCTGATTAACCAAATTTTGTTTTGCACACTCGTATGACTGACAGTAATTGTATCGCAGTTCTCTGACTGACCCCTTGCTGTTCACGGTGACTGCAGCTACATTAAAGCGAGCAAATTTCGTACTATCTGCAGAGATTGTGTGCAAATATGTGGCAGCACAATACCCAAGTAGATCATCCTTAAACTAAAAATAGAGGAGTACGGCGGAAGTGTGGCTAAATGGAAATTTTCTCTGAAGTTGTGCTTTGCAGATAAGGAAAGTTTTTTAATGAGATCGTATCTTAAGCAGTTTTATGGCCGGTTGAGAAATATTCCAGTTTACCAGCCGTTCGCATGACTTTCAAACTATTAAAAAATCCGCAGTGTAATCTACAACACCTCAGGAGAATTTAGAACAAGCCTCATTTGCTAGCTAGCTTTGAATTCTTGATTATTTAAAAAAAGCAACTAGAAGATGAACTACACTTCAAATTTCCAACAAAGTTTTCACGTGCTGTGATCTTTCTGTCTGAATCAGAGGTTCGGAGGAGTTTTCAAAGTCGGGCTGTGTCAGAAACCACTTAATTTAATACAAGATAACTTGCTTTTTTGCATGCAGAGTGACTCAGCTGATGAATTTAGAGTGAATTCTAGACAACTGCATGTAACTTTCCCCCCTTTAGTCGAGAGAGTGCAATAACTATGAGTCATGCTCTTTCTTTTTTTAGGTAGGCGGCTTTTTAAGCAAAAACAATAAAGAAATAAGTGGCTCCTCGTGAACTGGTTAAGTGTTAATCATCACAAAGTACAGTGGCAGGGAGGATTTTAATCCCCCGTGGCATTATGATATTAAGCTTAAAACTTTAGGGTGAAATGGTTATTCTAAATTTACACAGTTAATGGTGAGACTGTCCACTTCACTGTGTAGGGAGACAAACTGGCACATGACTGCCTGATTCAAAAGAGGTGCCGCACTGAGAATAAATCCCACGTCCTCATTACTGACTTCAACATGTAGGATCAAAAGAGGCTTTGCAGAGGCTGGCTGAGAGCGCAGCGCGGCGCTGAACAACCCAACTCATGATGACAGCCGACAAGTGAAGCTCGAGCCGCTCGGTCTTGATCAAATGCAAGTCAAACTTGGGTCAACTGAGGTTAAAAGCTGAGCACACTGGCATGTCTGTATGTCAGCAGTGAGTGTTTGTAAAGAGAGCTGATCCACACCGGGAAGACAGAGATAGAGAAAGATACAGAGAGAGAGTGTGTGTGTGTGAGATAGAAGGACAGAAAGAGAGAACGCAAGAAGGAGAAAGAAAGCGAGCGAAAAAGAAAGAGAAGAAGAGAAACTGTACCTTTCACAGGGGCTGGAGGAGAGCGTGGGGTGGTGAATGTGTAAACATTGGAGAAGGGCCCTTCGCCCGCCTCATTAAAGGCCTGGATGCGGAACGTATAAGAGGTAGACTCATTAAGCCTCTGGACTTTGTGTGTGTGGCATGGTCCTTTATACAAGGATATAAATCTGCAATGACAGGAACATGAACAGAAAGAGAGGGAGAGAAAGGATTTAATGAGTAAAAGGGTAAAGATGACAAAAAGCAAATGAGATGAGTGACTCCTCTGTCGGGAAATATACAGCGAACTAAAGCACATCATCAGTTTCTTTCTCCTTATAAAAAGGCTGGTACGTTATTTTCTGTGCCTTCCTCGATACAGTTATCTGAAGCTCTTCCTCAAACACCAGTCTCCTCTCTTATCAGGTCACTTCCCTCCTCGCCTGACTAATGGGCCACCGACCTGCCGCTCTTGTCCCCCATCTGCAGCTGATACTGGAGGGCGTCGGAGGCGGCGGCTTTGGCTGGGCCGTCACCCCACTTGAGCCTGAGGGTCTGGTGGCTGAAGGCGGTGCACTCCAGGCGGGGTGGCTGTGGCGGCAGGGGCTTCGTCTTCAGCTTAAAGGTGTGACTAAAGGGGCCTGCGCCCAGGCTGTTCAGGGCTTGGATACGGAGCCTAAAGGAAGAAGAGAAATGTCAACATCAGAGAGCTGCGAGGACTGAGCTGACCTGAGCAGAAATGCCGCAGTGGCTGTCAAAGGGGCATTAACAGTATTTCATCTCCTCAGCAGACAGTGATGCTCAGCCTCTGTTGATGTACAGTCTTGTAAGCAGTCAGACGGGGACACAGTTTATGTTGTTTTGGCTCCGTATCTGGCTCCGACACACTCGCGGAAAGCCGAAAGTCAGCACTTTAATTCAACTTCAGTCTTCAAGTAAAAATGACTCAATACGATGAAAAATACATGGCTTGTCCTACCAGACTGCACTGAATAACTAACACAATTCTTCACATAAGCATATAATACAAACAGTGTAAAATACATGCCTGTTTCGGATTTTCAGAGACAGGGTTTGCACACCTTCCTAAACATCAAATTCAAGGACTTTTCTTGGACAAATTCCCTCAAAATCAGGGATCCAATTACTGTTAATTAGTGTTGCAACACTGAAAATTGTAATAAGGACAACTAGCAGGATTTATATAAGCTCAGACAAAAATTAAAAAGAGAGCAAGGCTTCAATGTGTGAACACTTTCGTGCTGTGTTAGCAAACTATGTGGTCTTTTGCCTTCTCTAACACAGCACAGCAAGACTTTACACTGCGTTACTGAGCGATAATGTTTGTTTTAAAATCATGTTTCACAAAGGAATATAAAATGAAATATAGAATGTAAGGTTATTATATTTTGTTTCAGCTGTTCCCTTTGGCATCATCTGGTACAAAGCATCCCAGCCAGAGTTAATCTACAAGCGTTGTCTGTGTTTGTAATTGTTTTGTATCACATTCTCCGACTTGTGAACGCTGAGATCTAACAAGAACTGTAAGCTCTCGTTGACACTGAAAGGTGCAAAGTTGTGTAGCACGAGTGAAATTTTGATGTTCTGGCAAGGAGACACCAACCTGTAGCTGGTGTCGGGCTGCAGGTGCTGGATGATGTGTTTGGTGACGGGACCGACGACAACTGGTTGGCGCTCTCCGAGGTCGATCAGGTAGGAAGTGATCTCGGAGCCGTGATCGCACGGGGGGTCCCAGCTAATGCCCAGGCAGGTGGATGGAGAGTAGAACGGTGGCGGGCGGGGAGCGCTGTCCTCATCTTCCTCGTCTTCGTCTGCGTCCACCGGAGTCTCGTACCTCTGGAGCTCGGACTCCTTCAGCGCGTAGATGTTGCTGACGGCCGCGGGCACAGAGCAGGGCGTCTGGCACAGCACCGCCTCGCTGAAGGGCCCCACGCCAGCCACGTTCACAGCCTGCACGACAGCGACACACACACACACGCGTCAGTCTCGCTTGTGACGTTAAAGGACACGTGTAACAGCCTTGTGCGACCACAAGGTGGAGTTCCAATGTAAACGTGACTGGTTTGAGTTTCAGCGAGACCTAACAAGTGTGTGGTTTTATTTTCTAGCAGAGCCGTGCAGTTAAAAATTAAATAGAATTACATATTTGAAAAATGAGGACCATATGGGTTATGCTTTAAATCAACTGTGACAATTAAAGACTGGTTTTATAGCCTGACAAGAATGTAATAGTTAGGGATGGACCAATAGTGGCAGTGGAGAAAATAAACGCTGCATGTGTGATAACCCATAAGCAACAGTCGCCCCTCCCTCTCTCCCCTGTTGGACCACAGAAAAGGCTGCGAGAGAACAGCATGTCCTGAAATTTCCGCCTGAACCAGACCCAAAGGACAAAGCCACAGTTTTAAAGTCAGAATCTGTCTCTTCTGTTACACAAACACTGTGTGCATTGGTCACAGTGGAGAAATGCATTCAGTGAAACAGCACAAGAGAGACGGAGCCTGACTTGCTGCTATTTCAAGTAACTCGTGAACCAACTGTATACAATGTATGAACAGTTTAGCTTTAGCCATCATCCTAGGCAAGCACACAAAGTCTAAAACCAACAGTCTCCTGGTTTGCAGCTGCTTGGTGAATTAAAAATTGAGAGACGTGAGAAAAGCATCACGTCATAAATCAAGATCATAAATCCTCGCCAATCAGAAGCCGACGACCTGGAGTCTTAAAAGTTGTTAGTTTCTTACTTTTTGTAAAATACTCTCCAAAATTATCCTCCAAAACTCAGCTCCAGCCTGTCTGGCTTGATGTAATTTATCATGGTTTTTAGGCAATTAGGATGACAATTACAAGTACTGAGGTGTGACATGCGGATGTATGAATAATGTATTTTCTACTCAGGCTGAAGGAAAGTCTGTGATTCAGCATCCCGACTGCTCCAGATCTCTTCTCTCCAGGTGTTTTCGACTCAGCAGAGGAGTATCGAAAATTAGGTTTGCGGCAATTAACTGATTTCACTATTATCCAGTTTAAAATGTCACCGTTTTGTAACAACTATTGTAAAGGCTCAGTTACACCGAGTGTTTCTGCTCGACTCTCGAAAAGGGATGTAATTATAGGGTCATTATAGGATGTCATTACAGGCTACAATATGGAAGGTATAGGTCTATTGTGTTTCATATGACTAAGCCTACAATTAGAAATATTTATTCCCGTCTCATAATATATCAGACTTTGATCCTTTGTCTGCTTGCTCATCTCTGTGTCCAAGGACATCCGTTTCTTTAAAAGATCTAGGCCATTCAATTGTTCTATGTAGGTTATTTGGGTCATGTTGTTGAAAGTAACAAAAAATAGTGTAATAAGTAATATATGACTATTTTGTACTGTATTATTTGGTTACTGCATTATTTCTGTTCCAAAAGGCAACAACTGTTGCAACAAATAAATCCTGTGGTAACAAAATACAAGAAAACCTTTTAATAAAAACGCTCATGTGATTGTATACATCCATAATAAATTAAGGATTATGAATGAATGAATGTATTATAATCATGGGATTTTGAAACTGGGATTTACCCTCAGACTATATTTGTACCGTAAAAACCTAGATTCATTGCATCAACAATAACAATCTATACACTGTAGTTGAAACGAGGGCTTCACAATCATTGCCAGGCCTTAGAGGGATTAAACTCCTCGCCCTCACAGTGTTAGAATCACTCTTTTATCCACTGAGCCACAGTGGCACACAGATAGAGATGGTGGGAGGTAATAAATCAAATGTTTGAGTAAAAGAACACAGTGAATAACTCGAATGATGGTGAGAAGAAGCCTGGAGAGATTTGTATATTACTAAAAAAACTCACAGCTGATATCTTTGCTGTTCTTATCAAATGCTTGTGGAGATAACCCGCGCTAATCATATTACTCATTTTAAAAATGCTGCACCACTGGATTCTCCTTGAAGTCTTTATAAAAACTAATCATACTGAAATTGCTCAGAGTGTTTTGAACAGTGGGAACAAATGAATATTAGACAGGGCTTTAGAAAATAAATGAAGTGTTTAATAGTGCTCACCTGTGTCCGGCAGAAGTAGTTGGTTGCAGGCAGCAGCCCCTTCATTTCATGGCTGAGCGCTGGTCCGCTGTAACACACCTGCATGCTGCCCTCAGCAGCGCCCCACTCCAGACGAAACTCCGTCACCGGAGCTCCGTTACAAGGAGGAGCCTGGAAGACGTCCACAATGAAAATGCCCATCAGCACTTAAACTGATGACACGGTTTAATAATGATAGAATAGAAGTAGAGCTAGTCTTACCTCCCAGCTCACAACAACACAGCTGGGGGATTTGCATGTGGTGTTGGGAGGCTTGCACTGCTCAGGGGCCCCGGGGCCAGTCGTGCCCTCACAGCGCTCCGAAAGAGGTCCAAACTATCCGCACAAAAGAGCAAAAACTATTTAATACAACCAAAATATATCATATTGGAGTTTTTTTCCAATCAGATTTGGTGAGAAAGGGCAGAATAAAACAATCCCTTCTCCTTTTATTGAAAGATCAGTCTTGACAGCCTTTCTCACCCCAGCCTTGTTCGCCGCCTTGAGCCGGAAACCGTAGGTTTTGCCAGGCATTAAGCCTCCCACAGAGCAGTCAAGCTCCGGACCCTGGTAAACCTCCCTGCTCTCCTCAGACTGCGGCCCACTCATTTCTACACTGTAGCAGGATACCGGGCTGCCTCCGTCTACCTGAGGGGGACCTGGGAAAATTGGGCAACCGGTGTTTACAAATCAATACACTTTAATAACGGTTTTCCAATGAAAGAAATTATACAGTAACTACACAAAGAGTAATGTACAAACAGCAGAATACAAAAGCTTTGAGGTAGTTCGCTAGACAAATAATTGCATCAACAGAAGCTAGAATACATCCCACACAGATCTGAGTTGGAGAGGAATGACTCACCCCAGCGCAGTTGCACCTCCCTGGCTTTGGGCTTGCCCACCAGCCGAGGGGGCTGGCAGGGCCCTGGGGGCACCGCGGGAGTCTGGACCTGCAGGGTCTCCGACAGCTTGCAAGGGAAGACAACACACCAATTAAGCCCCAGAGAAGAAGAAAAAAAAACAAAACAAATTGACAATCTCACCCCCCCTCCACTCTTTCTCTCGCACAACACAGACATGCCGGTTACAGATTGTCACTTTCACCCGCTTATCAGGCTGATTCAGGCCACAACAGAGCAGAAAGGAGCCAAAACGTGAACGCATTGTTCAAAAAGGTACACCTGCATTCCAAGAAATGTGCCGAATTCCTCACAAAGCCGCGGAATGAGTTTGACAGATATTGTGGCGAGCGAGAAAATGGGTCTTTTTCGGACTCTCGGCTTCTGTGACAAAAGGCGAACATGTGAGCGTTATGTCACATTGTGCTGCGCCAAAAAGGCAGGATCTCGCCACCATGAGTCACGGTTCTTTACAAGCCCCGTCATGAATAAATGCATGCGCTAACAGCTGATGAAGAAATTAATGAAGAGAGTGTCTGTGAACTGAACTAATTAAGAAAAACATCCTCTGACACATGCAGGGAGGGTTAATCGATTAGCGGGCCTTGTCTTGTACTTACACACCAGGAAGCATAGTCTAATCTTCTAACATAGGACACTGGCTGAATGACAACTTCCTATTAAAACTCACTATAAATAGAGCGCACATCTAGAATTATTCATGTAAAATTTATCAGATCAACCCGGGGATGTGGTGAGATTCATGGCTGCCTGCCCGAACAATTACTGTATATGTAACACAACAGAGAAATGAATCAATAATCAGACAGCCAACAGAAAAACAGTGAATAATAATCAGGTTTTATTCAGCATAACTGCACTCTGAGAGACAAGGTGACATATTGGAGTGGAATGATATCTCTGGAGTGATGCCGATTTAAAGAAGTGTAGGTAAATAACATCTGCATCACAGATTCTAATTTTGATAGCTCTCTTGGCACTTGTGAATGTATGGGGTATCTACGCATGCACATGTGCTGATGCTGCGTGACTCACCGGGCTCTGTCCCCCCTCGCTCATGCAGTAAACTCGCGTCTGGTAGGAGCAGCCGGGCTTCAAGCCTTCACAGACGTGCTCCATCGCTGGCCCTGAGTAAACCAGGTCCCACGACAAGCCTAAAACAAACACATTGCAAATAAATGTTATTTATTTCAATGAACTAATGTTATAAATAATAACAACAATTAAACATTTTTATCATCACCATTGGCAACTCACCGCTTAAGCCCTCAGACAGCTCCACGACATACTTTGTGACTTCTGCTCCACCATTTTCTTTCGGGGGCTCTGGATCGCAAAAGATACCAAATCAAAATAATCAACATCAATGCGAGCAAGCTCAGCTTTCAAGATGCCATGTCTGCAAATCTACTCTAGAATTGATTCATTTCAGTGAATATGAGATTTGGTGAGTGAGTTGATAATAGAGGAACTTGCTGCCTCTCAAAACTCCATAAAACTCACTTCAAGTAAGAAATGTAAATGTAGATTAAGCCTGATTTACTATTTCACAACCAAATAAGTGGAGAAATGCAGATTTTCTAAATGCTGGTAAACCTGCTAAAAATAGGCAATGGAGCAGGAGATGAGTTTGCCTTTCTTTCTTTTTTTCTGGTGTGTCATGTTCAATGTCACAAATGCGCTGGAAAACAGGGGACAGTAGTAAGTAGGAGGTCGTGTACCTCAACAAACTGCATCTAGAAGATGTTTTAAAAAAGTCTTGATCATTCACATTCTGAATTAGACACACTGTTTTTTTTCCAGAGCTGATAATGGAAGTAGCTAACGAGTAAGACATCTCGTTCTTTCTCATCTCTGTTGTGAGTCTGAGTTGCACATGCACAGTTCCACTGAGGGACCTGACAAAGATCAGGTCAGAGACAATGTTACGGCGGATACTTTTCATATCTTAAGCCAGAGAAAGACTTCCTTTTTAAACACATGTTCGCGTAAAACAACCAGTTGTGTCGTGAAGTAAGTTGTTCGGAAACTTGCCTATGTACTCTGCGTGTTACTGGAGGATACCACTAGATGGCATTCATTAGCTTGTTGTTCCATTGTTGTCCCTGCTGCTGCTGATGATGTGCTTACTGACCCTAACAAATCCCCATAATGGCCGCACACCGCCCCTACTGTTCATGTGTGTATTGCATCTTGTGGACACGTAGCGTTAATTTCTGAGGTCGTGCACAACCGACGCTCCAAACGGACGCAGGATAAGCAGGGCAGTCGTCATGCATAGAGAACGTGCTGTTAAAGGAAAGTGTATCTTCTGCCTTATACTTCCATTTGCCTTTCAAACTCAGTGCTGACTGAACGGTGGTTGTCTGCTGCTTGAACAGAGACAGGTGGAACAGCATTTACAGGCCAGCGTCCGAAACTTCAATATCCGTCTTAGCATCGCGTCTGTCGTGTTTTTCATCACTGTTGTCATGTTTTACATCACTGCTGAGTAAAGCTGGAGCTGATAAATACATGTGACTACTGCAATCATCTGATGTGGAGAATAGAGAGACAACTAACACTGTTTTCAAAACTGCAGACAGGCTTCTGTTTATGTTGAAAACTGGAAGCAGAGACCAAGTGCAGCAGTGGGTGATGAGGAGTTTGTCCTGTGAGGTTTAGGAAGGATTTGATCTGAATGAGGGCGAGGACTGTCATACATCCAGCGTACTGACTGCTTGGAATATCATCCGTCTCTAGCAGATTCATCTCTCGTCAGACAAAGCTCCAAGAGCGTAGTGAAATTATAAACCAGCCTTTGTGGCCTGTCAACTACATGTAACAGTGGAGCGTTTTGATAATGAAAAGGGCATTGACAGGAAATGCTCACCCCAGGCCATCTTGAAGCTGTTGGGAAGGACTCGTCCTCTGATTACAGGCCTGCAGGGACAGCTGGGTCTGTCTGGGTTTGTGATGAACTCCACCACCTGGCTGGGGTTGCTCTTCCCCTCTGAGTTGTATGCTGCCACCTGGAGGAAGTGCATGAACACAGGCCGGTGAGGAGTCAAATTATTTCTGTCCGAATCTTGCCAGTGTTTGCACAGGTAGTCAATGAGGGCAAGTGTATAAAGGTCATTATGTTTCCTGATAACAAGCACCGACTCAACTCAGAGAAGGGTAATGAAGGGATCTGAGGGAGTGAGCGCAACGCTCTCTGTCCGCAACTAAAATGGCTTCAGACAAATACCACATTATCGCAAAGATTCAGCTGTACATGTGAGGCATCTACAGATACATTTCAACAAAATTTGCATCTCGGTTTGCGATAATATGGAAATCTGTGCGAGCGTGCGTCTGAGTGCAGCTCGTCCACATACTGTACAAAGACAAACCTGCACAGCAACCAGACTCCTCTCACACTCCACAGCTGGATAATTGGAAATGAGGGAGGGAGGCAGGTTTTAGAGTGACTAATTTCTATCATTTGGACATAATGGAGGTTTGTTTGGGTGATATAGTACCTTTTCTTGCAGTATCATGTTAAGATAAGATTCGGTGCAGATTTCTCTGACTGTGTGTGAGTGAAGCTTTCCAATTCTTCAATTCTTCTCAAAGCATCAATATGATTTAATGTTCTTAAGCGCTCGACAGATAGAAAGAGCCCTTGTTGTCACTTGCTGCGGGAAAAAACAAGTGTTCGGGGTAATTTGAATGCCAGCGGAGCAGCTCCCAGCTTCCGCTGATAACTGAGTTCAATTTCAGAGCGTAATAACAGCTTTTTAGCCAAACTAAAATCAATTTATGAAATAGAATTTAGTTACACACAACCTGTAAAATGAAATAAAGCCGCTCGGGATTTAAAGGAGGCTGGTGTTATTCTATGTTTTTGTTACTGTCAACATTCCCCATAAAAAAACAACAACCGTGCATTAAACCGTCACTCAGTTCCTTTTCCTCTCCCGTCTCTTTCCCTCAGCCTCAGGCCCACTGCTTCCTACTGAAGACATAAATCTTAAAAACAGCAAGAAATATAGTGTCTGTTGTTACCCAGTCGCGTGCAATAATGCTCAGAAAATGGTCCACAACAAATCCACAATTTACGGAGTATCGAAAGCAGCAGGACGGTTTGTGTGGAATCATCTCAAAACACAGCGGCAGTGGTCATCTGAACAAAAGTTACTGAGGTGAGCCGTTAACGCCGGCAGTGTCAGAATCAGATTTCTAAGAGCAGGTATGCCAGCTTCTAAAATCAATTAACAACCTTTAATATAACCGTTCACTATGAAAAACATTTTTAACCTGCTGTACAACTACCTACTCAATGATAAGCTTACATAGCCTTATAAACTGATGGCAGGGATGTCATGATGCAGCAGCCCACAGATAAATGTCAGCCACTGCCATCAGTGAATTTCATCTTAATAGCTGATAGCATTCAACAAGGTGACTTTGGTGCATCCCTTCTGCGTATGCCAGGTGAAGGATGGTCACCTGTGATTCAGCTGAGCCACTTAGAGTACAACCATTCAGGAGAAAACAGCAGAATGAGAGAGGAGTGCAGTGAGGGAGAGGGTGAGAGACAAAGAGGGAAATAGAGTGACATGTCACTGTTCCATCGCTAAACTTTTTTTTTTACTGCCAGCCAAAAAGCCACTTTGGCTCCAGCGCTTTGCTTGACTAGCTTCTCACTGGGGCCCTACATGTGATGAGCATCAAAGCCCTCCTGTTTATGCTGTCGGATGCCCACCGCCCTGCTGGCAGAATCCTGCAAACGGATGAGTCATAGGGCCACTGTGGGCCTCGGCACCCTCCCTGCCTGAAGCGTGTCCCCTCCACACATGCACACGTCGCTGCTTCCTAAATTAAAGCCGTGGATACGCAACTTTGAGCGCAAACATCACCGGGCTCCCCTTACCCTAAACTTGTACTTGGTACTCCTGTGGAGATTCCTGACGGTGCAGGACAGCTCGTCGCCGTCGTAGCTTGGCTGGAAGCCATATCCCTGGGACAAGACAAATGACAAAGGGAGAAAAAAACAACCAGGTGAGCAATGACTTACCAGACGACCATTGTAGCAGAAAACAAAGTGGTCTGCAGGAGACAAACAGCTTCAGGGAACAGACAAATGTTTTTGTGTTTTTCCCTCACAGGCACTATATGTCTGCAGGTAGTTGCCTGTAGTGCAGGTGACACTGGCTATAAATGTCATGTAACTTTTAGAGAAGACTGATGTTGCAGAGGAAAGATATGTGAGTTTGATTTTTTCCTTTTGGCTGGGTTGAATTATGTATGTGAGTGTATTTTATTAATGGTGTCCATATTTCATGCTGTCTGAAGATCAACTTAAGTCAAAAAGATGCATTTGGAAATACTGGCCTCAAAGACATAATGGCACTCCAACTACAGCAAGAACCTCACAAAGAAGGGAAACAACATGTATAATATCTTAAAGAAAGCCTTTAGTTGCAGATCCTGCTGTTTCATTCATGGGTATTGAACTCAAATGATTTCTGTATTTAAAAAAGAAACTTACGGAGCCTTCCTCCTCCATCTCTAAAACATAGTAGATGTCGTCCTCCTTTGGAGAGCTAGTGGGCCTCTGCCACTTCAGACACAGCCAGGTCACGCCTGCCATCTCCAGCTCTGGAGGGAAGGGTGGCAATGGCACACTGCATGAGGTGAACAGGTCCACCACTTCACTGAACTCGCTGGGGAGGGCAGAGAGAGAGAGACAGAGGATGGGAGAGAATGGGAGAGAGAGACGGGAGAGACAGAGTGAGAGAGACACACATGCGCACACAGATGGAGACAGTGAATGGAAGAAACAGCAACATAAAAATGGACAACAGGGAGGGTGCTATCCAGGAGATAACCAAGCATGTCAGGGACCCTACCTGACACCCATGTCATTTTTGGCTGCGAGGCGGAAGGAGTATCTTGAAGCTGGTGAAAGCTTCGTCACTCTGTACTGCTTCTGAGCTCCATAGTAGCACTGCTCATAGATCCCAGTGCCCTTCCCCTTCAGAGAGCACAGTGTTTAGTTTGAAGATCAAGTAACTACACAATCTTAGCTAACATTTCTTTCATGATAAACAAATAAATACCTCATCCCACTGAAGAATGTAGTTTTGGATTTTGGAACCGTTGTCACATGGAGCCTGTGGATAAACCATGATAGTTTATTATATATCAATCAGAAAATCATAGCAAATACACACACATTCATGCATTCAGAGTGAAAATTTCTCGATGGCTTCAGCACCACCATCCTTCTTTACTAATGCCAAATAAGCAACCTGCATCCAGGTGTGCACACGTTCCGATGCTTTAATTAACTCGGTGATTGCTGAACACGCATAGTTGTTCTTGATTCTGAACTCACACATTTACACACACACACACACACACACACACCTGGGAGGTGTGTCTGTGCTACCACACAGGGGGAGGGAAGATTGCTTCCGGAATCACTTTTTCTCTTCTCACCCAGCCAGTTTGGAGATCTTAACTGGGCGATCTACTTAAATGCACAGTATGACATTTCTGCCGCAGGGGGACTTTTTAATCAGAACAATCAAAACAAAGGACGGAGTTTGAGGACGTTGTGAAGTAGCAGTGGATCACTGGAGTTTGTTTTCTTCATTGTTAAATAACCAGCGTTGCAGGTGAAAATCTTTCTGACGTGACTCAGACAGAAAAGTCTGCGGAGGAAGTATTATTTTAAAGTTTTATTCATGTTATGTTTTGCCGCATTCGCTAACTTCCGTCCTCACTCTCTGACTCTGTCATGGAAGTTTTAGCCGCAGGCAACCAAACGAAATGCACCATTTTCTCGAGTGAAATACAGATGTCTCTCGGTTCGAACATTGTTGTTACATACTATGGGCTCTATCTTACGCTCGGCACAGTGTCATGGCTGGTTTCAGACTGACACAGTTGTCATTTTCATGCCCAGTGCCAACGTTGTGTGAACGGTAAATGTACTTGCGCCCACCTGTGCGCCCCGGGGTGTGTTGGTCTTAAAGTGAGGTGTGCTAACCAACAAGCTGGTCTCGAGTCAAAAGCGCAGTCTGTTTCCTGCTATTTAAAGGACGCATTAGATGCGCCTACACAGGCGGGTTCACACTGTTCATACACTCTGATTTTAAGATTTGAGAGGCTGCTCAGAGGCTGTGTTACACAGTAACGCAGTAATGTGCTGGAACAAATATCGTGGCTCATTTAATCTGCAAAACTAAAAGCTGTAGTTATACAATCTCCAAAGAAAACGAGGAAGGAGTTTTAAAGAATCAATGAGCAGCAATCAGCTGTTCCTCCTATTTTCCTCATCACGGCCGTATTTCTCCCCTCTCATCCCACCTGTTATTGATCAAGATGAAACTTTTTTTCCTTTCAGATGCTGTTCCTACTCGCCCTCCACCCTTTAAACTGTGGTTTTTTTAATTCCAACTCCATCAATCGTCCTCCTGTCTTTACCTTCCACTGGAGTACAAGTGTGTTCTTGGTCCCACTGGCCTTCCTGGGGGGATTGGGAGGATCCGGTTCACAGCTTAAAGTGGTGAAACTCACAGCCTCCGACGGGCTTCCCTGTAAACAGTTACACATGGCCTGGACCCTGAGATGAGAAGAACAAAGTGGTTACGAAATGTTCCCCTGCGCATTAACACTGTTGGTTCAAACAAAAAGCATGTGGAGGGTTGCGCCGACCTGACATAGTAATCCGTTGCTGGTCGAAGGTCTTCTAAAGTAGCACTTAGTTCTTCCCCGCTTCATCAGACAAAAACAGAAAAACAGTGTTTCAAATTGCTGTCTCCTTTTCATATTTTTAACAACAGTTGTTCGTTACAGTTGGCTGCTAGTACTCACCAGTACATGCTCTTGTATTTCCCATCTTTGCCGCTCAGTGAGATTGAGACCTCATAGCTGAGGGGCTCCTGGGGGCCGCAGTCATCCTCCACACTGCCGTTCTCACTCTCTGGCCTGGCGGGCGCACTCCAGCTCACTACTGCTCCCCTCGCCTGAATGTCCGACACCTACCATATGAGAGTTTTATGTGTCACTATCGAGTCTTTTCCATCAAACCTGGACATGAAGCAGAAAACTGCAGCACCAGCCAAATCTCAAAGTAGTGTCAAATACATTTACAACCCTAAACCCAACTGATGTCTGGTAATTAGTCCTGTACAATGCTTCCAGAGTCTTATACATTTATCATAAAGACAAGCTCTTATTCCGAAATTTCAAAACCAACACAAAGATCACATTGCTTGGCAGACGAAAAGAGACAGGGATCAAAATACTCATGCTGATGCCACCCTGGGAAAAGGTTTTCAGCACTTGGCAGAGATGTGCTGTGCAACCCTGAGATTTTTCATTCTGTTTTGAGGAGGTTTAAAAATAGCCTGAGACACACTGCAGGGGGGATTCATATGTGGAAGAATTCAATCAGGTCAAGTCTGAACCTCCTCCTCCCCTCTCCCCTCAGGGGCCCACCTTACTCCTTTACTTCCCACAGTTACATTCTCGGTCCTTTAACAAACCCGAGTGGCAGCAAAGACGAAGAAAATCCACTTTGCGTTGAAGCTGAACCTTCCCGCATTAGACATCCTCCCTAAACTTTATCAGTCATCTTTCCAACAGACTTGTTTTGCTACTTTTACAGGGAGTTCAGATCTAAGCGACAGTTTATGACAAATCCCATCTTTTATGAGGTCAACGAAATTCTATTTCTAGTTATACTGATTTCCATCCAGCTGCTGTTGAAACAGCTATTCTCCTCTGTATTTATCTACTTTGCTGATGTGAACCTGGCACCACTATTCAAAGAATAAAAAAGCTGAGCTTTTGCATTTCAAGTCTAATACGCAATCTTATAATTTGGGACAAAATAAATGGATGGAGGATTTGGGAGTTTGGTATTTTAGTTAAAAATCTGTGCTTCTTTCAAATTAAAGTTCAAACCTTTAAGTAAGTGCTAACATCGTTGTTTGGTGGCACATTTGGGAATAGAAATCCCCACATGGATGCTACTCAGCAGGTCTGACTCGATTAGCAGGATGTCAGCAAGAATTCATCACGGATGTTAATAGAATGTTTAATGACGCAACACATTGGCGTCGTTACGAGTTTTCATGAACACAGCACTAACAGGCACAGGAAATCTTGCAAATTGAACTGATTAGATAAAGAAAAAAATCATGATAGCAGAAGATGGATAGTAGACGGAATACTAACCACTGGTTTACCGATGGTACTCAGCAGAGCTTGCAGGGCCTGAGCTTCTTCGTCCAGCTCTGAAGAGAGAAATACAGGTTGATATGGAGAGAAAAACAACACCTGACTTATCTCTGCCTGAATTGTTTCTGTTGGATTTTGGGTGCTATGTTATATCTATTTTACTATTTTAACATTTCTAAACATTACGTCCATGTGCTCTTTGGACAGTGCAGCAATATGTTGATACATCTGCAATGACTCTCTTAAAAAAAAGCCTTTCTAAAGGAAATGTAATGTTTAATGGCAGCCGATCAAATCTAAAGATCTGACATTTCTTTATAAACAGCAGAGATCAACATTTAAAATCAGCAGTAAGGCTGCAACTAACGATTATTTTCATGGAACCAGAAAATGTTTGACAATTTTGCTTGAAAGATAGCAGAAAATTATTTAACGTATCAAGGCGACAAATTTTCTTTCAATCGACTAATCGTTGCTGCTCTAAACAGCAGGTTTAATGATGATTTAATGGCAGAAAAAGCCAGTAAAGTATGTTGCTACTAGCAGATCAGCTATATATATATAAGAGAGAGATTTTTTTAATAACATTCTTTAACATGCCGCTGTATTTCATTGGTCGACTGCTCATATTTCAGTGTTCCAGGATTTCAGCAATCTTCATGAGGTCATAAGGTGAAATTATTTTTCCCTCCACTTTCAAAATTGACAGTAATTCCTTAATCATGCACTGGTGTCGCCAAGTAGCAGTGTTAAACTCCATGATTAATGAGCAGTCAGAGTTCATGTAATCAGGAATAATGTTGGCCGTGTTGCTGATCCCTCACTGCCACCAGCTGCTGCAGCTAATGAGGCACTATTCCGAGCGCCTAAACACAACATACTCCCAAGATCCGGAGAATACCGTGTGCCAGCCCAATTGTGAACCTCAATGAATCTCTACCCTTTAACCTCCTTACCTCCTGACTCTCCGTTTTTGCCCCTGCCTGTCTGCTTGTCAGGTCCGGCCACTGCGTGGCTGAGCTGCGCCTGCTCCGCCTCTAGCCCTTTCCCTCCAACACCATTGTGAATGTCCACTGTCGGGGGGCTGCTGCACGTCTTCTGTGGCGAAGGTGGAGGGCTGTCTTTCACCTGTCCTCCTCCTCCTCCTCCGCCTCCCTGACGGTCCTTCAGTTTCTTTTGCAGACGCTCGTATGTTTTGCTAGTTCTGTCGTCTCTGTGAACAAACGGGGGGCGTCCGTGTTGGGAGTGAGAATCTGCAGAGGATTGGAAGAAGGAAAAAGCAACACTTGTCAGACTGTACAGACAAAGACAGGAAGCGGGTCAAAAAATGGCAAACTCACTGGTTAATATGAAAGGGCATACAAATAAACAGGGCGGCAGTGAGGCAAACTCCCAAAGATTAAACTGAAAGACTGAACAGTTTGACTCGGGCCTCGATTGTATAACTGGACTGTGCAAATAACGTGTTCGGGACAAATAAATAATATCCTAATATAACAACAGAGCCCAGACACTGCTGGCTCCAACTCACCCTGCTCTGAGTAGATATGAGCTGGATGGTACTGGGAGATGTACTGAGAGCTCATGTCGCCCACGCCCCCCGCCATGCCTGTGTACAGGTGGGGTGGCGGGGGCATCATGGCAGGGTGTGGGTGTGGGATGAAGGCAGGCAGGTGGGCATGGGGTGGAGGTGGAGGGTGGTGGAGAGGTGAGTGGCCCCCGGGGTGGAACTCTGGCTGCTGAGGTAAAACCAGAACCCGCCGCACTCCATTCTCCTCTATGATCTGAGAGAAAACAAACAGAACGCACATTTCAAAGCCGTCCTGAGTTCGACAAGATGCTGATCAGTAACACTGCGCCGGAAATCGGACAGGATTAATACCTGTGAAACGTATCCAGGAGGCACATAGATTGGAGGCACTGAACCATTTGGAGACATCATGGGAACCTGAGCAGGACCTGTGAAGAAAGCAGGAGCAAGATGAAACACTTTGCTCCGGGGCAAACAGCTGTTTCATCTTTGGTAAGTGTATTTAGAGTATTAGAGTTTTGCACAGGGCTGATGTTTCAGCTCGACCAAACCCCATTTTTAATGTCAAACAATCTCTCTCACACCAACATTTTTTAAACCTCCATGTGGCTCAACATTGTGGTTGCCTGAATAATAACTACACTGAAGGTTTACGTAAAAGTTAAAAGCTTGTTTTTCCATCAGAAAATCAGTTGGATTTAAGGATAAAAAAAAACAAATGAATATAGATACATGTTTAAAAAGCTAATAAGAAGCTAAATCAATGTGAGACGATGGCCGAGGGGTTCAGGGATGGCATTTCCGCCCATGCTTACGTATATTTTGCCCACCTACCGGCAGGCAACTCAGCCAGGTGAGACATGATCGGTCAATACTACTCAGACTACCGACATAAACCAGAACACTGATCCCTTGTCTACAGATTCTGCATTCATATTTAGAAATCTGTTTAACCTTCTACACAGATAATAAGTGGACTTACTTTTCTAACCCTGGACAATCATATTGAGTCCTTCTATTTTGCCACCTATGGTATATGACACTTGGCAGGCGGTCCTTCGAACCAACCTCAAAAGTTGCCTCTGTAGGGGGAAAATCCCCACATAGTCGATCACTATCACCCAGCTGCATTTTCAATGACCATTTCATCTTTTTTAAATACCTATGAGTAAGAGAAAGCGAGGAAATGCATTTTTTTTTAAAATACTGGCAAACGCAAGAAGACCACTTTAAAAAAGTGCTGAGAAACAACAAAGTTTCCTGCGTGGCTCTGTTGTAGAGGCCAGTGCAGCGGCTTAGCTCAGCTCAGAGAAGTGACAGCTCAGCAGAAAGCCTGGGAGAGAGAAAGGGAGAGGGACCTCTGTGCCAAGTTTGCACATTCGCACATTTCTCTCCTTACAGACCTAAGACATAAACAGTAGGGCCCCAGCGCCAGATGTCATGCAGCAGAGCAAAAAAAGATCCACAACACACACTGACCTCCCAGCGGCCTGCTCGAGGAAGAGCTTTCCTTCATTTTGTCAAAGCTGTCAGCAGAGAAAAAGGCAATTCTAAATGAGCAGCCATAATGGGCCCACGACTACAGAGGCCGGCCTGTGTAATGACACACTGAAACCTCCCACTTCTAACCTCTAGCACCACCCCGTCAGGTGCTGAAGTCCAGGCTCCACCTATCGTAACAGCAAGTCAGTGTTGATACACAGACACTGTTGTCAGGTAAACTTATCCAAAACAGATATCGTCTGATACAACAGCCTGCAATAAATCCTCCCTTATTCTTGAAACTGTTTTAAAGATGCTGTTGGATTGAATTGTGTTGCATTGATAGATGTTTCTAATATTTTGTTCATCTTTTTTTATAACAAAAAGGTAGACAAAATATTAGATATATATAACACCTCGCAGTATAATGTAGTACCATTAAGAGTGTCTGTATTTTCAGCTCTTCATCACTCTTTCAGTCCTGTCGCAGCCAGACATTTTCTATTGAAGCTGTATCAGCTGTGTTAGAGTCCGTCTCCAGGGATGGGACGAAATGCTATTATTCAATAAAAAAGGAATCCATATAACAGGATGTGGATAAGCCTCTGCCCTTCTTTATCAGAAGAGCACTTTTGAATATTTTCAAAGGAGGGGAAGCAGCCAGAGGGAAGTGGTAGGTGAAGAGCAGCGCATGACAGGTGAACCGGAAAACCTTGAACACATCATCAAGGTAGGTAACAACTCAATATTTTGGATCTCCACAGACACACTTTATCAGTACTCAGACTGGGCGACAAAATCAAATATCACAATAGGTTTGACTAACTCAGCATTATTGACGTTGGTGCTTTCACAAAATATTAGCAAATCTTTAATGTGGATATAATGACTAATTGAATAATGGCAACTGATAGAAGAGTCTGGGGTTAGTTTAGAAACTTCACATCACAGCCCTTGGTGTGCGATTGGGTGTTCAGACCACACAGAGATCATAGTGAAGAAGAAGAAGCTTCAGATAATCTATAATTCTTAAATTCCCAGTCTACTCTTTCAGTGCAGTGATGTTGTTTTCGACAGCATCAAATGTGGATGCTTTGGGTCAAATATAGTTGATTTGGGTCAACCCAAAAGCATCCATATTTGACAACGTGGGAATGAAATTCATCCACCAACCATCTTTCTCCAGAATCACCAACTGCACTTTTATGTTAGTCCAAAAAACATTTATAAATCTAAGCAAAACAAATCTTCTCAGAAACTCAAACATGAACAGGGTTCAGGTTGGCACAGGATTGGGTGAGACATTCAAACTAAAACTGGACTTTGTTTCAAAATAAAATTACCCAAATGGATATTTCCCAAAACTGTCATTGTAGCGTTTTAGTCACTGAGTACTGCGAGCTGTTAAAACTGTAAGACTCTATGTGCCAGACAGTCTGAGAATGTATTACTTTTGGTCGGTAGAAAAATCATTGGGTAAACACCATTAGCCAACCTACTAATAAACTTAATTGGACAAGACAGATAGTAGGTCGGCCTCTTATAGTGAAATCAAAAGGGCAGGGAGCTTTGAAGCCCCTCTCAGTACACCGAGCCAGCAGACTGATAGGCAGTGAGTCATTTCTCTACCTCAGAACACGGGGTCCACGAGGACAAAAATCTCAATTCAGGGAGCATGGGAGAGCTCAGCCTGAATGAAGCCAGTCACACCGCCTCGGCCCTCATTGATTTCAGATTACGATATCATTTGAGTGGGAGTTCAAAGTATGCACTGTTAACTCCACTCACTTTTAAGGCTAATAAATGATATGGTGCTTGTGCCAGGTTCTGCGGTGCACCTGCGGGATCGCTGATTAAGGCGACTCCGGTTCGCGCCGCGATGCTGACTAACAGGAAATCTGATGAATCACATTAGTATTCAATATGCCGTTGTTTGTCCGTTTAGAACGAAAGGCTTTGTGTGTACCGACTTGCAGAGCGTAGGGAGACGAGGACTAGCATAGGGTGAGAGAGGGAGGACAAGGGAGCCACACACATCTAAAGAGAGAGAGAGGAGAGGTAGGGTGGAGAATGGGGGGAAAAAACACCCACTCTTTTACATCAGACTGACGCACGAGTGCTGACAGAGATCAGATAGAAAAGGCCACATCCCCCTCCCCCTCCCCTCCCCTCCCCCCCTGAGTCAACTGGAGCATTGGTTGTGCTGACGTGGCCGTGGAGTGCCAGCCTTCCAGAGGAAGCAGCCACGGGAAAAACATCAGTCCTCCTCCACAAAACGGCAGGCTGCCACTGAGCCAAGAATAGCCACAAACAAGCTGCCCATTCTGGCAGTGTAAACAGAGGCTAGGCAACACTTTGGGAACGCCATCATCTCCCGTCAACATCACATAACCCATCTTCACCTCCCCGCCTCCTGGGGCAGGCCGACAGGATCAACCGGTGCAGTGTGTCTGAGTCGAGAGGGGGCGAGAGGTAACCGCTGGGAGACGGGGATAATTGTTCATGTTGGGCGAAAAAAAGCCAAGGGAGAGAATTATCACGGGCCAGACACATGTCCACACACATACACAGATGTGCAAGGGTGGCGAGTCCACTCCGAGCCCCCACCCAGTTCCTCCTCTCTGAAAATGGACAGAGATCACAACAAACAAGCTCAAGTGGGGACTTCACGCAGGTCTTCTAAGACACACTGCAAACTGAGAGAAACATGGCAGACGTGGCTCTGAAATAAAGGCAACAATCAAAGCAAACTGTCGGGTTGAGTCGGATGTACAAATGAACCCTCAATTAGATATGGAGAATAAAAAGAAGCACAGAAGGATAAAGGCAGCTGGCTCGGTTAACAGAAGGGTGTAAAAATCATCGACGGCACACAGACACGGGAGGACAAGAGCGAGGGAGAAAGACAGCGAGGCAGAGCAGCCTCATACTGGATCGCTCAATAAGCTCTCGATGCCAACATGATGAACTGTGAGCCTATGAAGATGGAGCAGGTTTGATTATTAATTAGAGCTAATAAATTGTCTCCATCCACAAATTAAAAGGAGAGAGAGGGAAGGCAGACCGACTGACAGAGGTTAACAATTACAACCAAGCGAGCCAATGAGGCTAAGAACTGAACTGTCAGTAAAACAAAAAAGTACTAATTATAATTCAAAAACCTAACATGACGATACTATGGTAAATTATACTATGGTATATGGATACTATGGCTCATTGTCCTTGCAGGCAGGAAAGATCTTCCATCAATTAAGAGGGTAGTAATTCATGTTAAGTGTGACATTCTATTAGCAGATCATGAAGCCATGGACGTGTACGCTCGTCCTTGCTTCTCTCAATTTCTACAACATGCCAGTAAGCATCCAACCACCGCCCATCCAGACTCGTAGAGGACGGGAGCGAGTGGGGAAAGAGGAAAAGGGCATTCTGTGTTGATATGATTGCAAAACAGAGCCTGAGGGAGGACGCTGTACAGTAAACAACGGAACAGTTTAATAAGAATATCCATTTTGTTTAGCCGTTAGTAAACTTTGTCTGAATTCCTGATATTTTGAGCCATCCGCGTGCTATTTGCAGCCCAGCCGGCGTGAATGACGTTTACAGGAGGGGAGGGAACCAGTAACCTTCATGCTTGTGCTTATTACAGAACATCACACTGCTGCTGCTGCTGCTCTCAGCCAGACACACAGAAAAAAAAGATTTATTTTTATTCAACAATGAATTATTTGGCTCCATTCAGGATGTGAAGAATTCACTGTAAAACCACTGTCTCCTCCTGCATCGAGGAGCCAACCTCACCAACCCACTGAGGTTGATCATTTAGTACAAAAACAGCTGAGTGGACGCGGAACTGCCTCGCACCGGACATCCCACCCCGGACTAAACTTAGCAGACAAACAAAAGTTTTTCCTCTCAGACACCCCTCCCTGTCATCATCTTCTATCATCCTCTTTACCCTTTCTCCTTTCTCCCGCCCCCTTGGTATCAACGCAGCAATGGGAGAATGAGTCACAAGCTCAGTCATTCTTAGAGCTACTCACTGCAGAAGCTGTGAATGAACCGCGCCTGTGTGTGTGCACCCGCACACATGTTTGTGTACATGGACGCGAGGTTGGGTGGGGGAGGTGGTGAGTATAAAAATAATGTGCTAATGAGGCTAATGTGTCTGATGTTTGTGCTCCAATTATGTTATCCATATGTGACGAGTTTTGTTCGGGAGGTTGCTGGGGGTGAGGAAACATGCAATCACCCCACAATTGTGCGCACGGATACACCCTCAACACGCAGTGTCAGGTGTTCAACAGTGCACGTCCTGGCTGCTCAGTTTCAGGCACAGGGGACTTGACAGCCTCAAGTCCCTCAGATAGAAAATAGACTAAGCACATCTGCAGCACCATCAGGAATGAGATGAGGTGTTTCACAGCTATGGCATCGGAGATAAGGGACGAGATGACAGATGGACCGACTGACCAACCAGTATCTCACAGAGAAAAGAGGCACAGGACACTGGCAACATGTCTACAAACTGAGACACACACACACACACACTCTTGAGCTCCCTGTCAACATGCCAAAATGACTATCTTGGCTTTTGTGGGAGAAGGCACATCTCTGTCAGGCTCAATAAGCCCAGTGGAACTAGACAATGCTTTCAGCCACCAACCAGAGACTGAATCATCCAAAGTGATGTTAATCAGCGTCGGGCGAAGTCAGATAAAGAAGTGGATCTAATCAACCCAATGGTCCTGATGCTGACTTACCTCATCACAAAGCTTATCAGGTGGTCCACTCTTAGTGACAGTGATACAGCCGTCAGATCTGCAGTGGCAGATGCCGACAAAAGGCCAAACCAGGGAGCTCTGGGGGTCTGGGTTCATTCTGTGAGGGCATGTCCGGTCACATACAGAGCTCCCCTTATGGCAGGGAGCACAGTGAGCAGGGAGATGCTAAATGGCCACTCTAATTAGCCTCCCTCGCTAAAGGCCCCTCCTCTAAGGCAGATCTCAGAAAAGACAAATGGCTCCTATAAACTGCATTTTACAAGATTGTCTGTTCATATTAAGCAGGCTGTCATGCACTAACACGCAGCAATTACGCATATCCAGCTGCTAAAAATACATGATTGAATACACAAATTGGAGTGGGATGGAGCAAATCCTGAAAAAATACGTGTAAAGCAGATCATGCTGACTCTGTGACGGTCACGCTGTCCCTGTCTGTACATACTGGGGTTAAAGGTGAAGGCACGCATATGCACAACAGACACTTAAGTCAAAACTGATAGTCTGTTGTTGTGAACACACAACAACCAAACCAACACACCACACGCGCATACATGCATGCATGCCCGCACACACACACACTCTTCTTCCTCCCTCCTTGCACCGCTAGCGGTGAGTCATCCCTCTATTCACGTCACCGAGAGATGAGTGCACCCAGTGACAGGCCAGTTAGTAGCAGTCACACTGATCTATGTGGCGCTTCTCAGCTCTTTGTTTCTCCTCTGATGGAGAGACTATGTATGCTCGCTCCCTATTAGGAAGGTTTACTCAGCTCATAATGGGGGGCCAGTGTGGGAGCTCAGTCCGACAGGAGTAGGGAGAAGAGCCCCTGCGTGAAAAAACTGTATGATGGCTTCTTCCTGGGCAGCATCATTTCATATCACATCTTCAGTTCCTTTGTCATAGAAAGCTGGAGGCCTGAGGCCTGTTGCACACAGGCCTATTGTCCTGTTGGTATTCATATACGTCAAAGGATACAGTCAAGAAACACCTGTGTCTTTTTATACATTAGGGATGTATGATGTATATTGGGAATATATAAGGGGAAATTTATATCAAGGTTATCTATCACTGTACTGATAAATAGAGCTGATTATACAAAGCAAAACTGCTTTCAATGATTTAACAAGCACAGTCAGAAGGAGAGGAAGGAGAACAAATGCAGCATGCTGTTGTCGTGTTCATGACGTCAAACTGCTGCACCTGGGCAGGGTCGTGTCGTGTAGACTTAAGGACCAAATATGTTGTTGCCAGTGCTAATGTGTTTTTTTTTTTACAGAGTTCAGAGGAAGACGACACGATTGCAATTTGCAAAAAATATGTTCCGCAAGGGTTCCGAGAGGAGGGAAGAAGGCTACGAGTTTTAAAGGAAAAGTTCATCCAAAAATGAAAGTTGAGTCGTGATCTCGTCACCCCCATGCTAATGGAAAGTCAGGTGAAGTTTTGCAGTCCACAAAACATTTCTGGAGCTTCAGCTTGATTTGAAAATGTTATCTACACACTCGATGCACGGTAGAGGTTGGGCACCCACTTCTGACCGGTTGTGCATCACCACTTTTAGCTTAGCAACTACAGTGAAGATTTCGGCTTTAAAGAGGGTGTAAAGAACGGCTTTTCTAACGAATTTGGGACTGGGGGGCTTCTACTTCAGTTGTTTAGGAGAATGCTGCAACGCTGTTTTGCTGTGAAGGGCCAGAAATATTTGGTGGATATCAAACTTTACCTGATTTTCCATCGGCATGGGGGTGAATAGATATGAACTTAGATTTATGGGTGAACTTTTCCTTTTACACGACATGGAATCGTAAATCCATCCATCTTCGCTTGCTACATATTGGCCTTTAGCCACGCTCAGGTGTACATAAACCTCAGATTATATTATACAAAAATGTGAAAATATTGGTTCTGTCATCAGTATCCGCTACGAGAAGCAGGTTGTTAATGGCTACTGGTAGCGACTGAAAAAAAATCCATCCCTACTAGACATGGGTTATTAAATTTATGCTAAAATGTCAACCAACTGCGAGCTGTGGTCACCAAGGGTAGCAAGCATTATTCACTCGTTTATCATGCCGTCATCCTTTATTTGTCTTTATGAAATCAAATTGAACATTTAAGAGAAAGACAGAGTGGCCTCTTAGTACACCGAAATGTCAGTAAATGGAGGGATGTCCACAGAGCGAGCGATAAACAAAAGCAAATCATTTTCAGATCCATGTTTTCCCGGGCAACTACATTTTGTAATAATCATTTGCAATTATGGCCCCACAGCTCTACCTCCTACAACTACTCCAGCTGTCTTCCGTTCACAATGTCAGCAACGTGTTGGAGCCAGACTTCATTGTTGCTGTCACAAAGCCAGCGCAATCACCAACAATTGAGGAAAAAGGAAATGACTGCCATCAGGACAAATAAGAATGTGTAACACATCTTACTCAAACACCGCCCATCTCCCCTAACCCCTCTACCAACAAGCTGTAATTACACCATATGCCTATTTTACATTATTAACGTCTGTCTGTGCACAGTTCATTCCATCATCTGGCAAATTAAATACGAGGAGAAGCTTGCCAAATGACATTCAGGTAGTAAAGCAGATGAGTGGAGAAAAAAAAAGATTTTGTCTTTTGGACAGGAAAGTGCGACGGTACAGAAAAAAAGATTTCAGGGGAGACACATTCAGTACGACGGGAAGTGTTGCAATAAAAAGCAACAATAAAAAACAGATTGGATGCGTTTATGTGCACACAACAACACAAAACTGAATTCAAGACAGAAGGCGATGGCACATTTCCTGAGGTCGGGCGGGATTTTGTCTGTTTTCGATCTGTTTTCCTCTACATGCATTTTCTGTAATTTAACATGTTAGGGTATATATTCTATTTAACTCCTTTTCGTCACCTTACCATGCTCATTAAGTATGTCTAATGTGAAGCAATGTGATCAAGCGCAGTCAGTGTCTCTTCAAATTTAAGCACTTCCATCACACATTCTCTCAAGCTGTACATTTCTCTAGATTGGCTAGAACCATAAGAAGCAATTATCCCACTGAGCAGTCTGAGAGCTGTGAGACACAACTGTAATCCTGTTACCGTTCCTGTAAAAATACGTCAATGCATCCCGGCGAACCCCCTCCCTCTTTCACCGCACACGCTGTGAAAAGCTGAATGAATTCAGGTGCAGCTTTTCGCTGGAAATAATAAAGTTAAGCAAAAAATCCAGCTCTGCTAATCAGATTAGGCTTTCACCTGGTGTTACAATCTTACACTTGGCATCAACCGCAAGAACCTCGAGCATTCGTTATGATTAGATGACAGTTTTTCGGTATCGATATTGGATTTTCGAAAAAATGGGGAAGTTAATTTCAGATGTTCTCCTGCATTTTATCAATCAACGTAACACAAATGTACAGTGTAGATCTCTTCTCCAGTTACAGTTACAGCCTGTGTTTGTGTTCTCAAAGCAGTGAAAATGTGTCAGACATGTTCTGACACAGGAGGAACAAGTTGTTGCTCTGAAATTAGCTTGATTTTCTTTTCTTGCGATTTACATATTTTCTTCATGCATTTATCATGATATATGTCACTATCAGGAAAATGTTTCTTTTTTTAGATGTTCACTTCAACTATATCACCCGGTCTGAGATATTTTAAGTATTTGCTGTAGTAATTCATCAAGACAAGTCTCTTAGCTTTCCAAAGATGTCGAGGTATAATCAAAATAAGGTATGGTCTAAGCATTTTAAATAAGCAATACATTTGCCGAAGCTTTTCAGCAGGCCTGTCAAGAGTGCAGCCAAGAAGGCATTTGCCCTGAAACTGACACAGTGACTAAATGTTATCTGCTCTCACTGGAGCACTCTCTGCTGGAGCAGTCGTGCTCTGCCCAGTGAATATACTGTACCTCTCCAAGCATTTTCCAGCAACATCTTTCGCAGGACTTCAGATTTGGGAGATACTGCTAGAACTTCCTTTTACTCATCTTGTTGCTTTTTGCACAGGTATATCTACTATAGTTAGATGCTGTTTAACTATCATATGTATTATAAAATATTTTGTGATGAACATATATTTTAACAACATGCATTCAAATTCAGAATGACTTTGAGAAGATATGTATGCGATTAAAGAACAGTTGTCTTACCTGTGATACACTGATACTGACCATCCTCTCGTTGAATAGTGAAGGCCTCACCTGGGTTTACCTGCACCAGGATTACCTGTGGAGAAACAAAACAACATTTTATTCTTCTAAGTAAACAGTCAATTCAATCTGAAGCATGAACAATTTAACATGTCAGCACATGTCAACAGTAAGCCACATGACCAGCCGTGTTTTGTAGAAGTCGTACAAATTCAAGATCTCTTAAGATTTCTGCTAACTTTCCTCCACAGCTCCAGTGTGAACAAAGCAGCAGCACTGAAAATCATCCTGTGTCTCCATTTAGAGCATTCCTGTGATGCCCGATATGTAGGTGACATGTTCAGATGCAGATGCGAGCAACTAGGGGTGACGAGATTCTCACAATCCACGATTCCACTCCATTTTCATATTTAAACTTTTTCTCAGCACTGATGGTTGTGCCAGTATCCGACAATCACATCCGAAAATAAACAGATTATGGCTTTATGCCCCGACAGCTGTAATTAACATTTTCAAATTCCTAATATTCCCTAATAGGGATTACAGAGTTCAATACAAAACACCACTCTTCTGGGATTCAACAAAAGATAAAAAATCCCGTCTTTTTACTAAACTTCAGTTTCACAATTCTGTCCTGAGTAAACACTTCTTCCCAAACAACTCCATTAAGGATCTCTTGCAATGTGATGAGTTCTGTTCTGTTCAGTTCTTCCCCCACGAGCAAACCCTCTTCCAAAACAAATCAATAAAGGATCTTTGAAAAAGAAAATTAATCCGATCCAACACTGTCGGGGTTACCTCTGGTACCAGTCAGTTGACCGTCTGTCTTTGTGCACACAGGATAAGTGTCTGGAGGTACAACTGCAGGCTACCATTAAGCTAGCGGTGTCATCTTTGAAGTCTTTTTTTTTTCATATTGATGCAAGTAGGCGGGGGTGGAGAGAAAGAGAAGAAAATACAGGGATAATAGCCAATCCTGCTTTTGATGTTAATGACTGAGATTGAAAGCTCAAGACCCAAAACACACAAAGCTGTCTCCCGTCTGAGAAGCGCTACAGCCAGCTTAAAATACGTGCAGGAGACAAAAGAAATCAGACAGCTGAAATTTTACTTTCTATCACACAAACTGTTACGTGGACAATAGTCCATCAACACAGGAATTAGCTACAAAATCCACAGGAGAAATTAACCGAGAGCAAGACTGACAGACTGTGGGGGCTGAGGTGGTGACAAGCCTTTCTCCTGTCTTGACTGTGGTCCTAAATGTAGCTGAGGGGATAAACAATCGTTCACTGCAAAAAGGGATAGAATATTGTTTTATATAGGAGACTTAAGCGTGAAGACTGTAAAGCTATGGCTACGATTACTGCACTGCCATAGCTTTACTACTTAATCCATAAACAGGACACTTTATATGTGTGGAAGGGTTAGCTGAATGAAACACAAAGATTTCATCCTTCAAATTTAGGACTGCTTCTAAGAACTGCAGGTTACAATAGAAAGAATCCCAGATTCCTTCGCAAGACATTTAAACATCAGCTCTGTCTGTAAATCAATGAGATGAAATGGCTGATTTTTTCACTTGAGCTTGATTACTTTCAAAGTCTGTGTTCAGCAATGTAAAGATACTTTTATTTTTAACAAGCGAGCATTTACAAGGTTAAAAATAAAAGTATGTATCAAACATACAGAAAAGAGCAACATGCAAATTTCAGGAACACTGAACAGATGTTGCCTTCAGATAAAACAGATGAAAAAAAACTGAAAGCAAATTAACTGATCATTATCTCGACTCGAGTTAGCCTCCACGTCTAAAAATATTCAAAAATGTACAACTGTCAATTAAATCATGATTTGTAACCAAAGTGTTTATCCACGTTTTAATTTGAAAAATATAAAAATACAACTTTCCTTTTCTTGAGTTCAGGCTTTACACTTATTTCACTGAGCTTTATCCATCAGCCTAACAAATGTGAGCTGCGTTCAGCATGACTGATGGAAATATCAGGTACACACTGTCACCATACTCTGAGTCATGCTGCTTCTGTCTTTACAAAAGACTTCGGCATCAGAGCTGAACAAAAAAAAAGGGAAAAAAAAAACGTGATGAAAAAGATTTCATCTAAGAGAAACTTTTCAAACCATTTCTGACAACGTCACGTTCTTTTCACTACAGCTGAGCAAAACTGAAATCGCTAACAGCACTGACGGCATCAATCATTTTTTTCATTCACTTAATCAACAAGTCAGATTATGTTACTAAACCACGACACCCTGAAACTTCTCCCTCACAATCATCTCACACTCGTCATTTTCTTAACTTGTTCCAATAAACTCCCAAAGACGACACATCGCTAGGTTTTTGTTGCCCGGCAATGTGTGTGGGCGCGAGTTACCTCAGTCTTGTGGAAGTCGCTGTCATAGAATCTACACTCCCCTGGCAGTGGGCTCTGGCTACGGTTCTGTTCAAGCACAGAAATCATCAGCACCTCCATCTCTGACACTGCTCCCATTCATGTGCTCAGCGGGGACAGGAAAGAGCCCTTTGACTGCCACACACAGGAGCTCATATGTTCATACACACCCACACAGGCAGCGTCAGCAGCAAGTGTAGATGTTGGTGGTGGTGGTGGTGGGGAGGAGGAGGAGGGGGGGTGAGGGTGGGAGGTTGGGAGTGGGGGTGCAGGGGCAAGGGAGGTCTAATTGAATCAAAGTCTAGGCACTTCACAGTCGGGTGCATGTGTATGTTTGTTGTTCACACCGTTCTGCGTGAAGCAAACATCTCTCCCAGCATAATCGCTCCCTTTTTCAGTTTATCTTAACACTGGAAGTAACCTTTAAAATCAATAGGAGGCATTCACTGCATGTTGAGACACAGAAATGAAGGACATTTTGCTTGCAAAGGATCTGACTGCTACTTACTGTTGCCCGCATTGCTTTTTCTCATTCAGGCGTCGCTATTCACGCAGTCACTGATGCTCCAGGGTCTAACAGACCCTCCACCACTTCACCCAGCCCTCATGAGAAATCACATGACCTGCGATGCTAACACATCTGGCTGTGCTGATCCTTTACACCCTCCGCTTCCATCGGCTCCCGCACAAAATCCAGGAGGGAAACGAGCGAGAGGCGAGGAGTGCAGCGGGAGCGACGCAGGCGGATGGGGCTTAGTCTCTTCCGCTGGATGTAGCCTTCACAGAAAGTGCGGCGTGGATCTCATGTTTGCTTAGCCTAGTTCAGCCTCATCTGCTCCATAGCGGCACTCTCTGCAGCAGGCGGCTTGTTCACTCTTGCCTCTGGCTCCAGTGCAGCCTCCCTACCGTCAGTATCCACAGCAACCCCTTCAACAAATAAGCCACAGCAATGTCCGTGCCAAACCTTCAGAGAAGGGATTGAAACCTTATCAGCAGTGGCCACTCTCCAGGAAAGGAAGGCGGACGAACCCAAGAAAACAGGACCAAAAATATGAGCAGGACTGGACGATGCCTCAGTTTGCTTTTCAGTTTCCTTCTTGCCTCTTGTCACTGACTGTCTGCCAGCTCAGTTAACGCCTGCTGTGCTCCTTAATATGGTTAATTTCAATAGCATTCCATCAGGGTGTGATCATAGCACAGCTGAGCCGGCAAAGGTATAAGGGTTCCATAGCGTGGGGAGTCCTTTGTTCTGCCTTTTTTCACAACAACAACAATGGCGTGAGGGAGCTGAGCGACCCACGCAGCTTCTGAGGCTGACATATACGACTACGCTACAGTCACTTCTCCCTCCCTCCCTCGCTCCCTCCCTTCTCTCCCTCCCCCTCATACTCTCTATGGCTCTCTCTCCCATTCACAGAGCGACATGCCATACACCCTCTCTTAATACTCCGATCGATGTGAGAGGAGATGAGGTGGTGGGAGTTCAATTGCAGAGCTCCAGCGCCGGCAACAATACCCTCGAGTTCTCCACTGTCTTCAAAGATCACAAAGCAGCCCACTGACAGTCAAAACAGAGACACCATTTGTACAGCGACACAATAAACAGAGCTCGCAAGTATTCACACGGCTCCTGCAACATCTGTCCTCATTCATTCTAAATGGATCGTTCCTTAAAGCGACAGTGCTGATCACTTGATCAGCATGTGCCAAGTTAACAGATACTCTGCGTCACTGATACTGCTGCGTGAGAACTGCACCTATGGCACATCCTCCACAAAATTAAATCCTACGTTTTCTTTTTTTTTTTTTTTACTCTCGTGAAATGAGAAAAGCTGGATTTAAGGAATTAGATAAATAAAGCCTCTAGCAGCAATGATCAGGGTCCAAGTACAAACGGCTTATGAAGTAAGATGACTTGAGGGAAATATAAAGTGAAAATTAATTTTGGAAGAGGAAGAATGGTAAGAGGAAAAAAAAGGAAACGCCATACACAGGATGCCCACACATCCTTAAAGGGTTTCAAATTGATTGGATAAATGCTCTGTTATGATCATTATGCAGAGAATCGATAGAAATAGGGATTTGTTTTAGAACCAAAGAGTTATGGACCATATTACTAAGTGACTGTAACAGCGCTCAGTAACTACATACAATTAAAATAAAACTGTGCCACCACAAAGCAACCTGATGCAGAAAGCACCTGTTTTGTTCCTTGCTGTCCTTGCCTGCGTATTCACTGTAAAAATGGAGGTTGATGCTGTAGAAATGTGTATAAAACAGCGTGGAATTGGAATAAGGTCTTGGCCAAATTGTCATTAGGATTTTTCTCTTTCAAGTTACAACTGCATAACATTTATTACGTGATGTGATAAGTGTTTTGGGTTTATAATATGGGCAAGCTACTAAGATTTTTTTCAAGCATTTCCATTAATTCATGCTTAGACCGTCTTTTCACTCACTAACTTTGGATTTGGCGTCTTTAGCCCCTTTTACAAAGCCTGTTCAAGGAGTAACCATCGTGCCTTTATTGCCCCTCGCTGTTCACATGCTATGCTATGAAGTACAGCAACTAAAAATGGCTGGAAAATAAGGGGGTGCCATGTCAAAACAACTGCAGAGTTGACTTCATTTGGAAGTGGATCGACTCTGAAACAGTGCTAGGAGACTGCAAAGGTTACTTTTCACACAGATGACTAAACACTGCAATGTGCATTGTGGTCACATTCACAATGGGGAACATCTTTTTTTTTTTTGTATTAATAGAACACATCCAAACTTCAAGCAATACATCTTGTTCCCACGACCGTAAAGATTTGCGTCAATGTACGCAAGACTGTGTAAAGAGACTGCGTATCAATTAGCGCACACTGTCACACAGGTGGTCACTGCTGTGTTTTATTACCCGGGAGAATGGGCCGGCTCTGTGTGTTCATGGCTGTTAACTCTGACGTTTCTCAGCCGTTGGTGACTCAGAGTTCAGGTTTCTCACTATTTGTTCCTCTTAATTGTTTACTGTGTGTTGATGTGACATAGCAGCTGGGTGGACAGGAAACGGGAGCCAAATGACACAGGGAAAATCCTGCCAGTGTCGGAACTAGCCAGGAACCAACGCAGTCTCCCTGCAGCTGATGGCATACGCTTACGTGTGCAATGATAATTCAAGGCAATTTGATGATCCTCCACCCTCCAGGGTCCCCTGGAAACGTTGCATGATGAGATAGTAGGATAGAAACAGACGGGGGGGGAAAAAAATATTTCCAAGAGGCGGCCATGCCGTAGCCAGTCCTTGTAAATCTTAGTTATCTTCTAATGTCTTTATCAGAGGAACCGCAAAAACGTTATCAAAACACAAAGTCAACCGTATACATACATACATAATCTCAAACCTGAGTCACACAGCAATTTCCACCAGCTTTCTGTTCACTATGTTAATAAGCTTCCATGTTTCCACTCAATGTTTTCGGAACATTTCCATAAAATCATGAGCAAACCACCTTTGACTGACGATGACTAAAAGTTTAATGAATGTTGTATACAATATTGTTTAAAGGGGGCAATATAACGTCGGTGATAAAGAGGATATCTTTTTGCAGGTACATAAATGAATAATACCAAGAACAAAACACTAATTTCTGGTCAAATGTGACCATTTTTATCTGTAAACTGTTCAACCACTGACGTGAGAGTCTGGATAAAGACCTAATTATACATCCGGCTGAAGGCAGACCAAATCAGGCGTTTCAGCGTTTAGTGCAGGGTTGTGCCGCGTTGTGGGAATGTCATTACATGGCCCATTTGTGTGAACACATCCACTGCAGTTAAAAGGCTCACAAAGTAATGATTATTTTTGCATGTTTCTGATGTTTGCAACTAATGGCACCATTTTGCGGCTGCTTATTTAAATCTGGCGAGTCCTCGTTTGTCTGGTGGAGAAATTGTTATTCCAAGAAAATTGGTGGTTCTTCCCCTAGATCCTGCTGCCAGAGCAGTTAAATATTGGAACAATGATCACTGACAGTATTGTTGTTCTTGTGACAAATTAACATACAGTATATAATAGGATTATCATCAATACTGTTGACCAGCTGGTCTGATCGCCGGCTTATGTGATTGGCCACAGCGGTGGACGTCGGGTTGCATTTCTCTAAAAGTTGATTCTGTTTCAAGTTTTTGCTGCAGGGCCGCTGCATTTTTTTTGACTCCCCTGCAGTCCACACAATTGCAGCCTGAACACACTACCAATACTACTACCAATGCCTGATTTGGTCACAATACAGTCTTAGTTTGGTGCACCTGGACTTCATCATGTCTCCATTTCTTTCAAAATTAGTAGAAACACCATTCGACCAATTTTAAATGTGATTTATTATAGAGTAAATGAAGGACTGAAGCCATTCCAGTATTGATCTGGGTGCATGGTAAGGATCAGTGTTCTGCTAAATGTCAAATCAACACGCAAATAAATATAGATGTTATACGATGAAGAGGATTTTACTCATGAACTGACTCTGGTCTCTGTTCCCTTTAACATCTACTGCAAAAACAAAGATTCCACAGCCTGATGCTGCTTCACCGTGGAGCTGGTGTTAGATAGGTGAAAGGCTGTGGTAGTCCTGATACAGACATCTCTGCTACAGCTCAGCTATTCATTTTTTGTTCGGTCAGACCACATTATCTTTTGGCTCACGCCCTCTAAAAATTTCACATGAATTTCTGCAAACTCCAGGCATGCTGTCATGTGTTTTTTTCCCTCCTCAGGAGTGCCTTCCATCTGGCTCCTCTACCACACAGGCCAGACTTGTGAAATGCTGCACTGAGTTTAGTCCCTCCAGAGGAATCTCATCATAGCTCGGACACTTCCGTCAGAAGACTTTGTCCTTGGGTTCCAGATGAGCTTCCTCACAAAAGGTCCTTCTTGGTTGGTCAGTCAACCTGCACTTGGAAAAGTCCAAGTAGCTTCACATTTTTGTGTTTTTTAAGATGAAGCCTGATGTGCTCCTCTAATCTGTGAATTTACAACACACTAAAATTTATGTTCTACCCTTTTCCACTGACCTATGTTGTCTGCTAAGTCCGTCTAGCCAAAGTGTTAGCAGTAAAATACAGACAAGGAAATTCAGATTTATTAATTTAGCTCCAAGCAAAAACGTCCAACATAGTCTGGTAGAATATGAGGATTTGTTGCTTTTGTTTGTCATTTCTGATTTTAAACTGTTGGTTGCGGGGAGGAAGCAATTTGAAGATATGACTTTGGGCTCTGGAAGATTGTGATGAGCACTTTTCAAAACTGTTTGATATTTTATAGACTAAATGATTACTTGTAAAAATAATAAGCAGATAAATAGAGAAGATGAAATATTTGTTGGTCGCAGTCCTACAGTGCATATCTTGATCAACTGCAGTACTTTATTGATTTACTTTATCTGCGTTGGTTCTGAATATTGGTGCAGTAATAATGTTATATAGTTTGTCTCACTGTTTTAGAAGAAAAGCGTTCTAAATACTGCTGAGTCACGCACTGTCCACCTCCTCACAATAGTTGACAAATAGTGGGCTCGCCCCGTCTTCACAGATGATTCAGTGGCTGACCAGGAGATGAGCAGAGTGGGTTGCACTTTTTGTCACAACATCTCAGGCCCTCTGGCAGCCTGTTCGGGGCACATTTCCAAGGCTCTGTCTCCTGTGTCTGGCTATAGCATACAAGGCCGGCACCGAAGACGGCTGAGTCGGGAGTGAGGTCTCACTATCCCACAGTAACATAAGCCCACGCATGGCACGTAGCCACAAGCAGACCACACACTCATGTCTGTGTGCTCCCTATTCAACTGGTGTAGTTACTACTTAATGCTGAGTGCTCTCTCACACAACCACAGTAAAAACAGTGGTTTTTTTTTACTTTTATATCAACTATCAACTATTTAAATCTCAACTCATGTCACAGGCGATGTAAAAACAATATGATAGGCCGCGTTATCGACTTATTGTACAAATATGATTTAACTGCACTTGTCTTAATGACATGTTAATGTATGTACACGGTGCTCATGTTTGATGACGTCAATACGACCCGTTGTCTTCACATGCGTCTTGTTTACATGAGAATGTCACGCTGATGACGCAAGAACAACTAGCAGGGTTTTCCCGACGAGTGTTAAGACCCGGGCACAGCACTCAATGTTTTATCCACATTTTATTTACTTAGGGCTGCGACTCACAGCTGTTTATATTGTGGATTTCTGGATTGATCGATAACTTGTTTGGTCTGCAAAATGTCAGAAAATGGTTTAAAATATTCATCTCAAGGTGATGTCAAAGATATTTAGTGTACCGTCATAGCAACAATAAAAAACAGTATTTTAAGAGGCTGGAAAAAACAAAAAATTATTCACTTGTTTATTTTTACTTTCCTTTTAATCGATTATTGAAATAACTGGTGAATAATCTAAAAGTCCATCAACTACTCAATTAACCATTGCAGATCTTATTTAGTGCTTTGGATGGAGTGGATTTATTTTAATCATTTTTAATTTACTAAGGATAATTGAATAGGGTTATATTTCCTTAAAGATTAGATTATTCCTCGTAAGTAACAATCACATCAAGAAGTAACACAAGGGAGTGAGAAAAAAAAACTGCCAATGAATCATTTCTCCTAACAGTTCATCACATTTTTCTCAAAGGTGATTTTATCATTTACAGTCTGTCGAGTTACAATCACAGACCTGAAAACCGTCAATACAGAAAAACACAAGCAGAGAGAACACAAAAACACTAAATGGCAGCGGCAATGAAAAGGAGTAATGAACAAAATGGAAGAAAATATACCAAACCATCAGCACAGACAACAGCTAAGTACATAAGCCATTAGCGAGGCTTAAACATTGACAGAAACAGACTGATTCATCCGTTACCAATTTAGCTACGAACCAAACGGCAAGAGCAGGAAAAACTTGGAGGGGAGGGGAGGGGGGGGCTTAAATGGATGGAAGAAGTGAATCATACTGTAGCCAAAGTCATCTCTAAAAAGGAATCATCTCAGGTAATGACCCCAAGACAACAACTTCCTCTCTGACTCACAATAATTGGTCCAACAGAGCGTTAATACCAAGCCAGGACTGGGATAAAGAAACCAAGAAGAAAGAATGAGGTGTCCTTGCAGCTTCTCCAACTAAAGGTCAGAAATGGAGGGGTCAGCCATCGCTGTGAATCCTCTTCACTGTCAGCGCAGTCCTGCCTCGCTCTGTCAGGGCCCAGACCCCTCCAGTGGTTCCTGCTCCTCACTCTGCAGCTGTCATGATATTTACACACCTCCTCAGACACACAACACACATAAGCTACATCTGATTCACAGCAGCACTCAAACAACAATCCTCGATAAAGCCCTACATCGAGTAAGATGAGATGGCTCTTTTTTTTTTGCATCAGAATCAGGAGAGAACTATTTTGATGATCAATTCACTGGTTTAGTCAATTTCTTAAAACATTAAGGATTTGTTGCTATTCTTTGTCACTTGTGATAGTAAACGAGGAGTCTTTGGGTGTTGGACTGTTGGTTGGAAAAACAAAGCAATTTGAAGATCTCACTTTGGGCTCTGGGAAATTCGATGAGCCTTTTTTCTTCCCCAGTTCTTTAAGTTTTTTTTTTACAGACTAAATGATTGGTCGATTAATCATGAAACAACTTCATCGATGATGAAAGAAACAAGATATGACTCCTACAATTCAGTGCCAAAAACAATCCAATACAGATATTAAAACACCCAGTTAGGACAAATTATAATCATTTTTGTGCTCCTGAGCCTCAAGTACTTGTGCTTGTGTGCATGACCCACCGCTCGTCTGCTAAAAAATTAAACAAATCCCACGCAGATGAACAACGACCGTGTGCACGGTATACAACGACCAGCCAGCTGTGGGTGCAAAGTTTCAAAGCAGTGAGGCGTTTGCGACAAGACAAAACATGAAACAACCATAAAACACTTATATACAATCGTACCCCATAAACCTTTGTGCTCTACTCTCCATAACGCTGCCTTGAATATCAATTAAAAACAGAGAAGTCACATGAGGCAGGCTAGCCATACTCGCATTAGCAACTGCACAGTCACACTCAGTTTCTCGCAGTCAAAGGCAATAACTGAAGTAATAAGCCATTTTATTTGCAAGGACATGCCCTCGTACAGCATTGTTGAAAATGAAGGCTAAAGATGGATGATTCTGACCCTGAAACCACTGTGCACAATATCCACTTCTGGCAGCATTCAGAAAAAATACATACGTAATGAGCACGGCCCAAAAAGTTGCCTTGTCTTTCACTGCCTATTGTTTTTTATTGCATTTATTTTGGCAACCGGTCCTTAATAATTGAAATATTCTTTGCTATTCATTTTTGCCGTTTATATTTGTCCATTCAAACCTTTAATAAATAATTTAATATAAAATCAAATCATATCAAACCTTTGATCAATAGCAAACTGTTTCTGTATCAAATTGACGACCGTGTATCCGAGTATTGATGTTTCTGAGACGGATACACGAACACCTCTAATGCAAAAAGAAAGTCATTACGCCGTGTACCAAAAAAACACAGTAACTGCTCTGTGTTATCTGATACTTGTTATTCCTCCTCATAGGAACCCATTTCAGTACATTTCAGCGATCATGAACATGCAGTGTCTCAAATTGGTGTGAGCAGCGGGGTGGTAATGATGTAAGCCATGAAGGAACAGCATTTTACTCCTCTAGCTCTCATAAAACACTGCAAACACTGACAGGGGACATGTACGGGTAATCAGGTAACCTTTGTGGGAGGTGGTAAGGTAACTGAATTCCATGAGAACAGCACCCTCGCAGCCCGACACAAGCAGCAAAATTTGATCCCGACGTGAACAAAGCCCGATTCAGGTGAGGGTTTTTCCACTGTGGAAAATGACAAGATGGCTGGAAAGGCATGTTTATAGGGCAGTGCTAATATTAGCAGGTCTTATCTGGACAAACTGCACAAGACCGAGGAAATGATGGAAAAGATATCACTTTGGGTTCCATGCCGCCCCCCAGGAAGTCACGGAAACTTAAGCAAATCGAACTGATGACCATCAAAATGACAGGGAAATCACCCGGGCTTGTCAGGGTCACTCAATCTCACTCTCATACTGACAAGAGATGGTGAGGGGAGGGGGGTTTATCCCCTCATCCAGTACCATACAGCAAAGGCTGCTGTCAAAACCGAGAGAGATGTGGTTCACAAATAAGCACCTGTTGCCTGTGAAATACATCCAGTGTACAGCTGAAGAAAGGACAGCAAAGCCGTTAGGGTTGTTTCAATACTCATCTGAGTGAGAAACACAACTGCAGATTTTGTTTACCACCTGAGAAAAGCTACGAAACACATCAGGTTTCACACGAGGCAGATAGTGGATGCTGCTGTCAGTGTAATTGTATCAGGATACAGTTATGACACTTGACTGAGTTTGTAGCAACACAATAGTAAAAGAATTTATATTGAAAATACAGCTGCTGTGGTAAGTTAAGTCAAGAGGTATACATTGAATATCTGGCTTCTGCTAGACTACATATCAGGCCAATATATCAAACCATAAACTGACACTGCCTCTGTGTTACTACTTAAAGGGGACTCCGTCAAAGTGTGTCTGCATGTCTTGCGGAGTCGCACTGCACTTCTTCAACATTGTTGGACTCAATATAGAAAGTTTAAAAACAAATGATCAAAATCCGTACAGCAGAACCAGAGATATTGCCTGTTTTATTCCACACGCTCTTCTTTCTTTTCAAAGCCTGGTGCCTATATTACCCACAATGCAACAAAACCACTGAGTGACATTACTGTGGGCAATTTATCAGATTACATGCAGCTTCCTCTGGAGCCACAAAAGGCTTTATAGTAATTTTTTTCACACATGCAGCAGCACTTCACAAGAGCTGCAAACATAATTTTATTTGTTCAGTTGTTAGAAATTCCCTGTTAGTGTCAAAGTGCTAAAATATCTTAATTTCACACACAAAGTCCATGAATGGAGTGCTACTTAAGGCATGAATATTCTGTTCTTGCAAAGCAATGAATAGACAACAGCTCAACCACTGAAGAGTGAAGGCCAACAGCAGACAAAACAAGCCAGAGGCACTCCTTCTGACAAATCCCTTCAACTGTAATTGCAGGGCAGACTGCTAAAAGTCAATTTGGGCATAACAGACTTGATGCAGCAAGTGTGACTAATAGCAGAGAGACATGAGGGCAGAGGGGTCCGAGTGTACCTGCTGGGGGCCCTCCCCGTTGACCATGGCTGGGGGTGGTGGTGAGGCCAGGATTGGGAGTTCAGGGCTGAGAAGCTGGCCGGACTCCAGAGGTGGGGTGTGGTCTGCCATGTCTCCCTCATTCACACCACTGAAGAGGTACTCCTGCAACAGACACAAGACACAGCAATCAATGGAAATGTGCAAAGTACAGCATACAACGGAGATGTGTGGTATCATTGTCCTGAGTCTTCCCACCAGCCATTAGACCTGTGCTGAAAACCACATTTACAAAGAATCTCCACAGGATGCAGCTTCTCTCTAGTATTAAGTACGAGCGCATCATCAGTAAGTATAGAGTAGAATATAATAGCATCATATTGATCACTATGAAATATCTTTATCAGTTTCTACAGATGTTGGAAGTATTTTTCCATTGTATTGTCTGTAATATAACTACAGGATATGACAAATCTGCTGTCCTCTACAATGGTGTCATTTTTTCCCCCCATTTTATGATGATATTCAGGTCTATATTTAGCGATTTAAAATGTTGCATGACATCAGCAGTGAGGCAAAAAAAAAAACACCAAATGCACAACTATTTCCAGTAAAGACATAGTGACAAGCTGAATGGCACTGAGTGGAAATTTGACATGCATCATAATTAATTTTTCAAACACATTCATTATTTCCACTGCCAATCATGTGCTGGCAGCATATTCTGGCACAGCAGCTCAGTTGGTGACTCTGAGAGATATTTTCTGATGGTATCAATGAGTGGCCAGGTTTGGCCAGCTGTCCCATCCAAACTAAACAGGCATGACCAGAGATGGTTGATTACATGCATTTTCTAACACTGAATAAACACCTCATGTATTTAAAAGCCTTTGGAAACTCCCATTTGTGCCGTTGAGAGTTTATGCTGTCTACTGGAGAGTTGCAATTGCGATTAGTCGATTAATCAAAATAAAATCCATTGTTTTAGTCATTTTTCAAGCACACATATAAAACATTTGCTGGTTCAAGCGACTTAAATCTTAGGATTTGACAAGCAATTTGAAGATGTCACTTTGGGCTCTTGGAAATTCTGATTAGCATTTTTCGATTAAACATGAAAATAACTGGGAGATTAACCAACAATGAACGTAATATTTAGCTGCAGTCCTAGTCTACTACTCCTGTTTGGAACTTGTATAGTCATGTAAACCAAATGGCAAGCTATGAGCAACTCAAAAATAAGCTTGCCTGAAGCAGTCTACTTGTGAAAGGAAGATGGAGAGAGAAGAAAAAAAATATTTTTCAAAACTACCGCAGCCAATTATCTGATCAATGGTTTAAAAATAAACATGCCACTAAGTAAAAGAAAAAAGAAACTATGCATGAGTTGTCATTATGAATTGTGCAAGATGTCCGTGAAGTAACAACTTACGAAGCCTAACAATACTTCTGTATAGTGTTAATACAATGATTATGAGGGTGGGGCATGTGAGAAGTACAAGTACCAACTGCTGTCAAATGTGTTCACACTTCCTACACAGAACAAACACAAATAACCAAAAGCTGCTCATGGAGGCACAGACGGTCAACAAATGCAATTCAACCTATAGGAATTATACATAAACTAATCAAATCAAGCCGTAAGTATCCAGGGAATATATAGCTCCTTTTAAGGACAGTACAATGAAATAAGACTGAAAAGTCAAATGACCCTACTGAGGACTGACCACATGTGAAAAAACGTGTAAAATATCACATGGCTGACAAAAATTCTGACAAAAACAACAGAACACCATGAGAGAAATGTAACATGTGTCCTTGAACCTAATTACAATCCGGCGCATGCGCCCCTAAAGCTAACAGTGATCTGGCTTATCTGTTAGCTTTAGCCCCTCCCTTCCTTAAGCTTAAACAACAAAGTCAGTTTACAGTGTGATGGTCAATGAACTGGGTTTGAGGGAACTACTGCTACAGTGGAGGACCGGCATGAGATTAGCCTAGAACCACGAGCAGGGTTTAGATGATGGCCGGCTCCTTCATTAGGCCTCCAACTCAATCACTGCTATTTTTTTATAAAACAATCACATTTAAGTCTGTATCACAAAACATTTTCAGTAAATCCTTGATCAAATGTATAATTCTTTCTCAACAGCTACCCAGAGGTCAGTAAGAGGAGAACAAAAGGAGAGATCCCTGATCACAGGCACTTCTTTACTTCTGACCACGTTGCACACACTTGATGAATCCCCAAGTGATGTCTCATACAGGAAATCATGATTTAAGAGTCATTTTCCAAATGTGATGTCACACGAGGGCAAATATGTCATTTTAATTTAATTTCTTATGCATGGAGTTTCCTGTGGAGGCTGCACGCTAAAATATGAACACACTGTGTTGCTACTTCCCCCCTCTTTACTTCTAGCCTTCTTTAAGTTGCTGTTAAGTAATCAGAAATCACCACAGCCTCTTATTATAAAAAAAAAAAAATTAAAAACTACACCAGCTGACCCTGTCACAGCACAATAAACGTCTCCTACATTGAAATTGTGGTAACATCTGCTGTTGTCCTGACTGTGCATCATATTTGACTGTGGCTGGTGGAGCTGCCGATAAGGAAACAACAGCTGTTTCTCAGTTACAGTTTTGGTGAGAAGGGGGAAAACACCCTGAACGGCGAGAATAATGTGATGTTCTGTCTAGCAAATACTTCTGTTTATCCCTCATTGTTTTAGCATCAGACAAAGGCATTTAAAGTCATGACAATGATGAGGAAGCAATAAGGCCTGACGTGTAAAAATGACTTGAACATTTTGGTCGCTTGTTCACTTTCAAATGACGACTACAACGTATTCATTTATTCAGGTTGGGACACAATGTGGTAATTAACTCCAAACACCAGCAGCAATATTTCCATGGCCTGTGGCAGTCAGCTTCACTCGGTGTAACAGCTGGTTATCCATTTAGTGCACATACTGCCTTCACCTTCCCGTCACCCACCTAGCTAACCGTATTTCTGCTTTAACATTACCTGATATCATTTAACATGTCCCACTATAAATACAAAAACATTACAAATACCAAAGTCAATGTTCAGAGGCAGTATTCCTTATTCCCCATGTTACCTAAGCTAGCTTCCCTGCAGCTAAGACAATTGTTTACTCTGTCTACAGGTGCGCGTGTGTGCGTCTGTGCGTGGCGTTGTCATAGATATTCGTCATCTAACTGCAATATATAACTTCTTATAACCTTTAATTTCAAGTCCCCCGAGGACACAAAGTTAATACAAGGTAACGTTAGACTGTCAGCAACACAAGTGAGTTATTACCAATAGCGCAGCTTACGTTAACGTTACTCACTCAGTCAGTCGACACAGCAGCAGCAGTCTTGGTGCACAGTGATGATGATTCTTCTTATGCGGCTCTTCCCGAAATGTTTAACGTCAGCGAGCTCAGACGACCAGCTACTTTCTGCAGCACCTGAGACGGATAACTTGCTAGCTACCGAGATAAACACAAGACACGGCAGAATGTGACATGCTAGCGTCAGCTACCTAATGCTACCTAGCTAATAGTTAGCAAGATGAAGATGTGCTTTAGTCGTTATAAGAACGACGATCGCTCGTTACTGAATACACCTAAAACAGACCAAAGTTTAGAGAGCGACAGTGACGATGCCAAGTATCGATAATGTTAGCCTAACTGCCAATTTTACCGAGATAACTTTCCATCCAACCCTTCTCCTTGCATAAAAGTCTGGAATTTCGCCATCGCTCACAGGACTGTGCAATGCGCATGCGTATTCTAGCAAATCATGACGAATCCCAAATTCCAAGATAGCTTACTGAGACATTTGTAATATTGTCACATTGTTTGAATTTTGGGAGTATCACTGACGTGGCCCGCATCAAGTGCAGCTACATCGAAATTTTATGTGTCTACCTACATTTTCATTATTTTAAGGAAGACCTTAAGGTTGACGTGTCTGTGATCGGTTTGTCGCTCCAGTCAGTCGCAGAGAATCGTGTGTGTGTGATGAAACGAGCACTCAACAGTTGTTTCACGTGTATGAGACCTTGCCAGGCTCAGTCTTTGCTCTGCCAAATCCCAGACACGCCGGACAACGCTGAGCCGTGACCGGCCTCTTTTTGGACATTTCCGGTCCACCTTAACAGTGTCATATGGCCTTTAAAGGGTACCACTGAAATTGTTCATTCATGTATTTCCTGCACGGAAACTATATTTAGGCCTATCTGTCTATGACTTATGAAATTCTAATGACTCGTCTGCGTGACATTGTGTTATAAATGGTAGAAAGATTGTTTGCACATGGTGTGGTGGTTAGTTTTTATGGCTCTACATCCTTGTTATTATTACAGAGTGATCAGGAACATGAGTATTGAGGTTGGACAGGTAACATCACAGACGATCAGTCACCATCAGTCACAACAACAGCAACACACAAATTCACTACAGCATGTCTCTGTTGTGTGTATTTAACAGAACCTTTTTTTTAAAAAAACATAACCTTTAGTCAAAAATACTCTATATGTGCACAATTTGCATGTTGACGGCAGTGAGTGAAGAAAGGATATTATAATAAGTAACATTAAAATAACATATTTCATATTTCAATTAGATGCTTTTACCTTGCCCAAGAAAAACAGACCTACTTCTAGTAAGTCTGCAATATATTGAGCTATTATTTGTTCATCCAAAGGTGCCTGTGAAAATGTAAATATATATGTTTGAAAATGAATGACCTCACAGTTTATATTAAGGCATGCATTGTACTTATCAAACACATTTGATTTTTATCTTCAGATAAAATATGAGCATGTCAAATGAGGGTCTGCAAAGCTTTGGCATAAACAGGTGCAATGTGTCATGCACTGATATGCACCAAGTCCAGGATGCCGTGGCTCCACCTGCTGGACTTAATGAAGGCTTACCGACAAACTGATCATGAAAGTTCCCCATGACCCCTTGAGCCTAGAGACAATGTTTTTCAATATGTGTCTTATTCTCTTTCAAATGATTTGTTTTGTTGTTTTTTCCTGCTGTTTCCTGTAAAGAGTTCATAGAGAGGAGTAGAAAGAACAGACCTTGTATGTGTTAAATATCAAGAAGAGATAATTCATTCTCAGGTGTTTGAAATTTCTTATAATCGATCATTATGCAGAAGCGTTTTACAGTATTTAGCAGTGTAAAACAAAGTGACTTCAGAAAGCAATAGAGGATGGATATGGGGGAAATATTCAGAGGTATTTAAATCCAAATTTAAAAGAAATTGTAATCAAGGTAACCACCTACATTTAATGCATCCGAGGATACATAAACAGAGCATATTAGTAAGTGTGTGTGTGTGTGTGTGTGTGTGTGTGTGTGTGTGTGTGTGTGTGTGTGTGTGTGTGTGTTTTTACAATGTTAATAATATTTTAAATGATGTTTATTGTTAAGATTTTATACAAAGTAATGTAATCTAACATTTTAGGTGCGACGCTAGATGTGATGCTAGAATCAGAAAAGTATATACAAATCAAATCATATACTTTCTTTCTATTCAACCAGGCAATCAATAATGTGACTTTACAAATGGAAATGCTGAATGGTGTCACTTAATTGTAATTCTGTAATTCTGTATTTTTGTTTTATGAATTGTATAGCCAATTTACACTCATGTTTTATAATCAAAATAAACAATGATATATTATTGGATTGTTTTATTATTTAAAAAAAAAAATCAAACGAAATTTGCTTATTTATCTGTTTAGCAATCTACTAATGCAGATCATTGCTTCAAAAAACACCATGTTTATTAATTATAGATAGTAGACGTAATAGTAATGACTCTTGCTGGGAAAGCCTTTGATAGATACTTTTATTGAATTTAGTTGTTCTTTGCTAATAATAACAATAAGCTCCGACACTCAGTGAACGCACCATCTTACTACAGGAAGTACGGTACTGGTGCTGTGTTTTCCCCCGTTGGCAGTTTAGCGATCGAAGCTAACTACAACAAGGTGCAACCACAGCAACCGATGTGAAGCTAGACCGACACCAGACTTCAAAGATGAATTCATCAGCGGCTTGATTCGCCAAATATGTTGGCTGACATTGTTTTAATGTCTCGCTATTCACTGATAAGAAAACGGCATCGCGGACGACACGCTAGCTAGAAACGACAGCAAGGTAACGTCAACAGTTTGGACCAGCAGTGAGTCCCAGCAACAACAACACTTCTTGACTTTATTAGCATTAGCTTGCTAATGCAGTTTCTTGTCGTATAGTTTGATAGTGAAGCTGCTAGATGCTACGTTAGCAAAGTTAGAGTTGCTAGCTCTTAAACCCAGGCTGTAAGTAAGTCCGCCGTTACAACGCAGTGGAACAGTTTTCCTTTGCACTGTTCATTCGTATTATCTCTGGCATTTGTTGAGTTGAAGTGTTGGACTGTTCCTTACAGTTAGGAAGAGCTGGCGTCCAGAAACCGGGTGCAAATTAAGTGCAACTTCATGTTATTGCTCACTGAGAGGAGGATATAGGGGTAGGCTAGTATTTCCAGGTATAATAGTAACTTATGAAACGTTAATAAAAGATATATTATACTTTTTGAGGAAGGCAGCTTTAACACGCGGAGACAAGTAGGTTTTAGTAGCATATCTGAAATATTCAGCTGATATTTAATCTCCATGAAATACAGAGGCCCTAGAATCCCATTACACATCATTCATGTGGACTGGTATCAGCCCTTAGAGACCATGATGATGTAAGTTAAAAGGAAAAGTACAGCTTTGACTCATGGTTAGGCTATTGTGCTTGAGATATTGTTTCAGGATTAATAGAGTAAAGACACGCGAGGTGGTGACATAACCCGGACCTCACTCATTCTGCAGGTAAACAACGCACATAATGGGTTTACCTCAGGCGACATGTATACAGTTTTAATCCCTTTACAAAACTGTGCCCAGTTGCTGTCAGTGCTGGGCGAGTTTGAGACATGCAAAGCCTTCTGGGTAATCTAGCTTCAGTTTGTAATACATGTATTTGTTGCTGCAGACTGGACAATGCAGTTTCCTTTTGGCGTACTCATTAGTTCTCTAAAAAAAACTGTTTGTAATCAACAATAATGACATTCCTGCCTTAACGTTACAATATCACCATCTTCCTGCTTGACTGTGACTCAGCATTGTAATTTGCGAATATCTTTCTTTCAAAGAATATTCAAAGCACGATAAGGGGAACATGCACATGTCAGAAAAAGCCTTTTTGATTTGTATCTTTCCATTGAAGCCTTCTCCCACATTTCCACATTTTGAAAACAATATTTGTTTTAAATCGTAATCTCTGTATGACTCATGTTCACAGCTGTTTATGTTCTGTCCTCATTTCACAGCTGAGTAGTATGCTGGACGTGGGGAAGTGGCCAGTGTTTGCACTCCTTCCTCCTGAGGAACTGCGGCTTATCCGGCAGGCTTGTGTCTTTGGCAGCGCTGCAAATGAAGCCCTCTATGTCACAGTTAATGACGAGGTAACCCTTAGGCTTTTAATCCTTTTGTTTACATCAAGATATGTTGCAAGACCTGATAGACTCTCCTTTTATTATGTTGGTTTCATTATCTTGCATTTGGAAGTGGATATCAAAATGCTGCAGGCCTCTCACTCTCTGGTGGATGTAGAGTGCAGTTCCAGACGAGGGGATAAGCAGATAGAATGAGGCTATCTTTAGCTAATACCCGAGCAAGCTCCATTTTTATCCTGTTGAAAGGTGTAGAGCATGCTTCATCTGGCCTCCTTTGCTCCATGTGTTTGTCCCAGTGGCCCAAACAGTTTATGTTTTGAAGCAGCCATTTGTGGTGTTTAAAAAAAGATTTCCTTTAAATGGCCGGGTAAATTACTTTCCATCGTGCCTGCGTGCATAGTTGTTTATTTAGTGGATATTACTTTACAGCTCACAAACATTCTGGGAAATTAGATGCAGAATTATGTATTTAAACATAAACTCCCAAAAGTTTACATTCTGGTTGCAGGAGAAGTTTTATTCAGGTGTGAAAAGTTGTGAGATTATTAGACATTTAATTACTCAGACAGCTGATAGAATTACTTGTCAGGACCTTATTTGCACTGGGAAGATGAGAGAAACAATTTTCCTTTTTTATTTTAGAGACTTGATAGACAATAATTCTATAAATAAATAACACACAGATTAACAATAATGAAAATATCTTTAGGGGTATTGGGGAAATTGAATAAAAATATAATCTTTTAACATATATTTTACAGTTCTGACAATTCCATTATATCAAATTATAATTAAAATCCAGCAAACAAATTGTTAATAATATTTATTCTCCTCCCTGTATGTCGTCTTACCAAATAGTTGATGTGTACTGGGGTGCTGGTATTTATCGTGAGCATTTTAATGTGGCATTTTAATGTATCATTTTTTAATACCAGTCCCATTTCATCAGTGATGTTTGGTCTCCCCAGGTCTTTGCTCTGGGCACCAACTGCAGCGGCTGTTTAGGGCTCGGAGACCTTCAAAGCACGATTGAGCCGCGCCGGATTGATGTCTTGTGTGGAAAGAAGATTGTGTCCCTAAGCTATGGAACAGGCCCACATGTGGTTATCGCTACTGCAGGTAAACCTGTTTTGAAAACTCAAAAAAAAAAAATTCTCAACAAACTAACAGTTATGTTGGTTAATAAGGATTTTAACCTTGTTGATAGTTAATTTTAGGTTTGGATTGTTCTCCTACTCACTTTTAAAGCATGAAGTCGAGCCTTCTATCTGCTGTAAATCATGTGAAATCAACTCTCTCTAATCTACTAATAAAACATTAACCACTGAGACAACATGAGTGAACGTTTGCCTGCTGCTGTCTAGACGGAGAGGTTTTTGCTTGGGGCCACAATGGCTACAGCCAACTGGGCAATGGGACCACCAACCACGGATTGACTCCTGCCCTCGTGTCCACTAACCTCCTTAGCAAGAGAGTGACAGAAGTGGCCTGTGGCTCCCACCACACTATTGCCCTCACAACTGATGGAGAGGTAACCTATCATCAGTGGTGTCCTTTCTGGAGTGTCTTTCTGTTTAATTTCTATTTATTTGGAAGTTGAACATAATGTCTGTGTTCAGGTGTACGCATGGGGTTACAACAACTCAGGCCAAGTGGGGTCAGGGTCTACTGCCAACCAGCCAACGCCACGCCGGGTCAGCAGCTGCCTGCAGAACAAAGTGGTGGTTAACATAGCCTGTGGTCAGCTCTGCTCTATGGCTGTACTGGACAATGGAGAGGTAATGGGTCACAACAATCTGCTAATGTTCAACACCAGCAAGTGAATCAGTGCTCTCAGTAGGTAAACATTTTGGCAGTTTGTACATTAGAGGCATAGCTAATCTCTCTTTTTTTTTTCTTCAGAAGGTGCAGATTATTTCATACTCATTTTTACCAGGATTTAAATCTACCCAAGCATCCAAAAAATCAGTGTTTTGCAGTAGGGAGATCTCTGAATGTGCATATACCCACTAAAAGACAGTGAAGGATAAAACATTATGCTAATGAGCTGCTGCTTTGTCTGATATTTTACAGTATTTAAAGGGACATTTCACCCCAAAATCAAAATTCATATTTCTCTCTTGCCTCTAGTGCAGGGTTTCTCAATTCCAGTCCTCGAGGACCACTGCCCTGCATGTTTTAGATGTGTCCCTCCTCCACCACCCCTGATTCAAATAATCAGCTCGTCATCAAGCTCTGCAGTGGCCTGATAACGAGCCACTCATTTGAATCAGGTGTGGTGGAGGAGGGACACATCTAAAACATGCAGGGCAGTGGTCCTCGAGGACTGGAATTGAGAAACCCTGCTCTAGTGCTATTTGTCCTTCTAGATTGTTATGTGTGAGTTGCTGAGTTTTTAGGATATCAGCTGTAGAGGTGTCTACCTTCTCTTTAATGTAGTGGACGATCCACAGACCTTGTTGTAAGCATGTAGGAACTATTTTCCCTCTACTGAATTACACTTAAAATATATGCTGACAAAAGCTAGTAGAACTGAAAACAGTTCAGCCTCAACATACAGAAAAGCATCTCTCACTCCTGCCTTGATATAGCGTTAACATCATCTGAATTTGTCCCCTGTTTATAGATCTATGGTTGGGGCTACAATTGCAATGGACAGCTCGGTTTGGGCAACAATGGAAATCAGCAGACGCCTTGCAGGATTGCTGCTCTCCAAGGTGTCAACATCGTCCAGGTAAGAGCCTAGAATAAGATGAATCTCATAATGCTGTGTATTTGATTCTTCTTTGAGTCAACACGAATCTTCCTTCCATATGCAGGTGGCCTGTGGATACGCGCATACATTGGCACTTACAGACGAGGGGTTTGTTTACGCCTGGGGGGCCAACTCATATGGGCAGTTGGGAACAGGCAATAAGAGTAACCAAGCTCTCCCCACACTAATAAACACAGACAAGGAGAGGTTGGTACTTTGTTTTAACGCTGGCGACGATAAGCAATGAACCTTATCTGCCACCACAACAAGTCACTGAGGGCTAGACAAGATCCTGAGAGATCTGTGATAGAATGCGACCATATTAGACATATTTCAACATACTGTCTGCATAAGAAGGCTTTATGTTAGTCGTGCTCTGAGGTTCTGTTTTTGTCACCAGGATGGTGGAGGTGGCTGCATGTCACACCAGCCACACGTCAGCAGCCAAGACCCAGAGTGGGCAGGTTCTGATGTGGGGTCAGTGTCGAGGTCAGGCTGTTGCCAGCCCCCACCTCACCCATTTCAGCAGCACGGATGACGTGTTTGCGTGCTTCGCCACACCAGCAGTCACGTGGCACCTCCTGTCAGTAGGTAAGAGGGTTCTAGGAATCGAAAGATTTCTAAAACTGTAGAGGAGATTTCCTAGACTTCATGCGCAGTCTTTTGTGAACCATTTGACACCCCATTTAGCCTATACTCCAAACTAATCCTACATATAATGCAGTAAGGAACATAGAGTGTCATAGGTACAAATTCATGGAAATGGTCTAAGAAATAAACAGAAAACTGTGTTTCCTGTCCTCGTCAAACCATAATTTTTTTGCATGCTCCTTTTTGTAGACTATAATAACATAATTCTGAAAGATCTGTTTAAATGTATTTTTTAACAATATCAGTATTTATTAGTTTTTACTTTGCAGAAGTAGAAGATGGACACATTATTGAATCCAAAGGAGAAAGAAAAAAGTACAACGGCCAGCAGTTGTAATGATAATGTGCAATTAGAACAGTCAAGAAAATCCTTGCAGCATTAGGGCAGAGGTACTAAGCTCTACGTAGTTCAGGGAAGGTTCCTAAATTTTATATAATTGGTCAGGAAATATCTGTTCAACAAACAAGCCACTGAAATTATCAGTGCTCTTATAAGTGCAATCAGTCTGTTGCCTGTTTACCTGTGGTGTTAGAGGAACAAATGTTGACTACAATTAAACTTGCGATCCCCTAGAATTTTCATCTTACAGTGTGTAATAGAGAGTCAAAAGGCATAATTTTTACCTGTAATTTGGGGGTTTAAATAAAAGAATGTACTGGCATTCCCTGAGCATAAGTGTTGCTACATATTATCAGTGAAAAATGTTAGTTATTACAGGACTGTAAAATAGGATTAACATATAATTTATCCAGTTTCAAGGAATCATGCAGCATCATCAGCATCATGTCACAGAACATTTTGGGTTGTTTATTCCTGATTTTCTACAAACACAACTTATTTTTCTGTATTTTTGCCAGATGGCGACGACTACCTAACTGTTGCCCAGTCTTTGAAGAAGGAGTTTGACAGCCCAGAGATCTCAGACCTGAAGTTCTTGGTTGATGGGAAGTGTATCCATGTTCACAAAGCTCTGCTGAAAATCAGGTACAGAGACGAGGAAGCTCAAAGTCCAAAAATGTGAACTAGTGCGAGATTAAGTCACAGATGTTTAGTTGAATAATGTGATGATTTACTTGACACCTTTTTAGTTTTGCACTTATTAACTTTATGCTTTTTTAAAAAATATTTTAGTGCAATATAGACTTGTTGAAAATGAAATGGGAGCGTAGGAAAACTAACCAAAGCCACAGAGTTCCCAAACAATCACGTCACTTTAAGTAGCTGGTGCATGTCTGATGATGAGGTGCAGAGTATGTGGTTCTTATTTACACAAACAGAATGAAGAATTCCTTTTGGGTGCACGTGATGATCCTTAAACAGGAACTGAAACAGTGTCTCCAGGTTTCTCTGTCTGCCATGGAGCCGCTGTATTCTAATCTCCTTTACTTGATTCTGTTATTAAAAGATGATTTTCTTTTCTTCCTCTCCAGAGCAGCCTGCTTCTCCATCCTGACTTTCATTTTGGTCACATGAGTGTATTTAGGTTGAACTTGTTATGAGCCATGAAGGCGCTTGGTAGACCACACTGGGATTTTTAGGGGAACAGAAACTTAAATTTAATGTAGCAGAATTGTTTGTTATTATAGAAACATAAAATCAAGACAAACATCATTTTGATAATTGTGCTGCTGTCATGACAGCAAATGCACTGAGCCATCGTTCTGATAATTAATTCAACATATACCTACTGAAGGCTGTGCTGCCTATATTTAAACTCCATCTGTTAGACAGCATTTCCTCGTCTTTCCTGTTAATGTCATGGGGAAGCAAAGGCAGACCTATTGTTTTCCGCTTTTCTTTTTATAACCACACTTGGAGTCAAAGTATCTGCATTCCAGTCCCTTGCTCTTTCACACTGTCAGTAGGAAGGAGCCAGGCTGTCTGCGACGTCGTCAACCTTACTGCACATGCTCACACGAATATGCAACAGTGCAGAACGCCTGCTTTCGCAAGATCACATGCAAATGATACGTCTGAGATGCACTTAGGAGAAATGATAGAGGGGCAGTGTTTTGAGCCAGCAGTTTGGGCAATTTGGGGAAAAAATGGTAATCAGTATTTAAAATGCAGAGGGCCATAAGGACCAAACATGGAAAAATACTGCGGGGTGTTGTTGTTGGCCAGGTGACTCTGCTTTGCCCCAGGAAGTGTGTTATGGCATTAAGACTGAATCTTAAGTTAGATCACAAGAATAAATGAATATGTTTCATTTTAACTTTGACGCAGTACAGCAGAAAAAGCTTCAGTGTATTTGTTCAGGGATATAGACTGATGTAGTCGTGGGATTCAGATACGGGAAAGAAAACATGATTTAAACCACTGTCACATATTCAGTGAACAGTATCGATTACAAACCATACTAATGTTACGCTTTATGTAACGGAATAGAACTGAAGAAATAATTCTCACTGTATCAGTTTGCATTATAAAAAAGAGCAAAGCAATAATGTTAGCAAGTTTTATCTCCTTGACCTCTAATCAAAAGTGATTAACACTTAATACTTCATATTACCTGCCAAATGATATATGATGTATATCTGCAGGTTCTTAAAAAGTCATAGGTAATCTTAAATTGGAATTTGTGAGGTCTTGATCGTCACAAACTTGTTTATCATAATATCTTTTTGTTCAAAATTAGCCAAACTCTTGTGTCCACATTTGCAATGTTACAAAAACTTAACTCACTCCAGTAACCATATTCCCTACATTAAACCTTCTTCTGAACAGGACGACACATATACGACTTACCTTTAGACTTACCTGCAATGCTTGAATGAGAAAAAGGATATATTCTTCAGAAAATCTGACATTGGTTAAAAAATATGTTTAAAAATATTACATTTACTGATTCCTGTTAACACTCTGCTGTAGTGTTTCATATTGTCGCAGATGTTGTTCCTTCTTCATGGACAGTCACTGTTTCCATTGATTTCCTTTCAGTATGAAAATTAGGCACCAGGCTTTCGAAACCTTCTCGAGTTGCGTGATCGATCACAGTGAACATGAAGTCTCATTATTCTTTTTTCGCAAATTCAATTGTTACTGGGTGGTAATGCGATCTTCCTGGAAGTGCAGACTGCACTGCTTTACCTCACAGCGATAATAAAACTCTGACAGCAAATTACTTAGAAACCTTGGTTGGATTTCTTGGAAGATAGGTTAGAACACGTCCGAATTCACTGGTGAGGTGTCTTTCACCACGTCACACCAATACTGTGCTCCTCTTCTTTCCTCTCCAGGTGTGAGCATTTTCGGGCACTGCTGAATGAAACGGATGAGGACAACATTGAAATTCACCAGTTCTCATACCTGGTGTACAGAGCCTTCCTGGAGTACCTCTACACAGACACTATTAACCTGCCACCAGAGGATGCTATTGGTAAGCTTACGACAGCGCCACGGTCCTTTTACACGCTGCGAGTGCATGTTGACATAAGCGGGTGCTCAACTGTGTTTTGTTCTTGTGTGTTCAGGGCTGTTAGACTTGGCCACGTTCTACCGAGAGACGAGGCTGAAGAGGCTGTGCCAGGAAACAATCAAGAGAGGCATCTCTGAGGAGAACGCCATCACTTTGCTCTCTGCTGCTGTCAAGTATGAGGCGCGGGTAAGCTTATAACCCCTGACACACAGTCGGGCACCATGGTGGCGGGGACCCTTTCAGTAGCTAGTCAGTTGTACTCCTCAGCACTGACCAGACAGCCCTCTTCATTTTTAGGATCTGGAGGAGTTCTGCTTCAAGTTTTGCGTCAACCATCTCACAGCTGTCACACAGACCCAGGCCTTTGCAGACATGGACCACGACCTGCTCAAGAACTTCATTAGTAAAGCCAGCCGCTACGGGGCCTTCAAAAACTGACTAGAGCGCCCCCGTAGTGATGGATTCAACACGACGGGGTCCTGAGGGTCGACCCCAGACCAAAGTAAACAGCGAGCTGATCAGCACTTCAAAGCCTTGTCGCTGGGGATGTTAACACTGGAGAGGCAAACAGTTTAAGGTTTCAGCCTCTAACTCATGCAAACACAGTGGTCCCGTGAGGCGTAAATATAGGGTCGGTCACAAGCAGACAGTGCTGTATATAAAGATGTGCCTCAGTGGTCGTCTTCGTGTCGCTGGCAGTGTGCTTGGCTAATTTGGTCTCTGATTTGTTTGTTTAACCTCGTCAGCAGATGGATGAGGTTCGGGGCTTTCCACGCAGTTTTTATCACTCTGCCCTTTATTAGTTAGTGAAACAGAGTAGTACATTATGTCTGATCATTTGTGAGAAGACGCAATCAGCAAAACACACATCAGCTATGAATAGACCCTTCACAATGTGCTGCTTTGCGGGACTCACTCAAAACTTGGTATTTCACCAGGGGCCTAACTTCCTGCTTCACACAGAGTGTTGAGTGCCTGATGCGGTTGTTCTTGGCTCGCATCGGGTATCTTATCACATACAACTTCAAACAGAGATGATTTTTTAAATTGTTCATGTCCTGTGTGAAACCAAAAGTAAATTTTGTCCGGTGATCTTAATCCACACCATGATCTTTTCATAACCTAACCACTTGTCGCCTAGAACTACCTTAGCGCAACTGAAACTAAAAATACTTTTTTAATACCTGAAAACAAAAAGTTCAATCTAAAAACAAAATCATGAACATGAAAAGTCCTGAAAAAGATTAGTTCATCCAACACAAGTTGTTACCTACATAGCCTTTGTACATTTTACAAGGCGGACTATCACTTTCCATGCAAGTGGATGTCAGACCAAATACACAAATTACAGGAAAACAACGTGCATGCAGAGCAAAGGCTGAAAATATCTCCGAGCTTGCCGAAGTGTGCACCGCTACGTCTTGCAAACCCACACCCTTACAAGTGCAATACCAAGGCTTTAGTGAGACCCGCTGCTTTTCTTTAACGCCTTCACTCTCAAACTTTCTGGTTTGGGTACGTAGTATTAAATGAGGAAAAACTTTCTTGTGTTTTAGACACTTACGTTTCACTCTTTTTTTTCTGAGCAGTTATAGTTTATATCTGATCAATAAGAATATCTTGCATAAGTTACATTTTGCCACTCTGCTTTATGTTGTAGCTCTTCACCTTTGCCATCAAGACGTGTGGTTACAGATTGACGTTTGTATTGACTGACGTTCGCACTGTTTTGCTGTTGACACTTGCTACCTTTGCCACCATCAGCAGACTGCAGTGAGTTACACTCTGAGCTGCTGGAAACAGTGTCTGACACGGACACGCATATCGATTCCTATTGCAGCTAATTTTACTGTTGTGTTTCTTGCAATTTTGTATGTTTACAGAAGTTTTGTTGACTATTGTGTTGATGTTTTTTTTTTTAATCGTTAACATGTTGGACTTTTGGACATGTTGCACTTTTGCGTGTTTCTTTATATCTCTCCCCTGGTAGCACCTTGCGTTAATGAAGTAGTGCTGGCTTGGTGTAATTGCCAACTGACTGTGTTGAATAAAGCCCAAGTCTATAGGACCACAAGGTCTTTAAAAGTAGTTACCAGATAATTCCACATTAAGTTGAATGTAACAAACTGCTTTTACTTTAACAAGCCAATTATTGTATTTTTTGGAAAGTTTTGATAATTACTTAAATGCCTGTCTTCTCATTTTGTATGGAAAACGCTGTAAACTGCTGACAGTGGCACTAATGGTAACATTTGATAATCTAAAATGTATTAAAATGAATGACTACATAACTTGTTGTATGTGTTGTTGCTTTGATTGGCGCTCTGTGGAATACGGCCTTGACATACTTACGTATACACAGTGTGAATTACTGAGGGAATTATTCAAAATGTACAGCTTTCTCCAAGCAATAAACACAAACTGTGAGACCAACAGCAGCTCCATCGGGGGGGAGTGTGTCTCACTTCAGTAACTTCTCTCTCTCGTGCAAATCTGCACCGAAAGCCACTAAATTAGTAACTGCACGTTGAGGTTTTCACACCTTTCTGACTCTGCCACCAAGTGTGTTATCATCATCATTTGATCATCAACCGTCTGAGTGACAGTTGCTCTGATACAAGTGTGCACTTTCTTTTAAAATAACCCAAATAACACATATTTGATATGGAACTTGTGCCTCCCTGTCCAGTGCATGAAATGCAAGTCAATTAAAAGTGAAATACTTATTGCGCAAGTCGTTCTATGCCATTGTTGTGTCATACGTGCAGGAAGCGGAGGCAATGATTTGAACATGTGTGTGATGTAACCCAGTCTGACTCACCATCGCACAACGAGCTGTAACACTCACACTTGCAGCTTTTAGAAGTACAACTTCACGGTGTCACATCTCTCAGTCAGAACAACAAGGGACGCCGCACAAAAGAATCCATTTTAATTGTGGTGGAGCAAAATTTGTGAAGTTTAAAGTGTGGGTTTTTTTTTTTGAGACTCTGAGAGAATTGTGGCTGTGATTTCACTTTCATACGCTCTCAGCTGAAACGTAACATCGTGAGCTTCGTCTGCCGAGCCCTGTCAGAGCAGCATGTTTGGACGAACGGTGATGAGAGCCAGATCAGCAGCTCGCAGACGATAATTCAGTTACTCTGTTCCAGTCAAGGGCTACTCCCAAAACAAATGATGTGAATTTATGTATGCCCATATTTGCTTTAAGCATGACGACCGCTGTGAGAGATAGTATAGAAGATTCTTTGGTGTAACGTTTTCTGACTGAGCCGCCAACGCTGGGGAAACTCCAACTTGTTTAACACTTAACCAGAACACTGTTAAATGCAAAGAAGAATCAAAACATGAAACTAGTTGCCTTTTAAGTCCTTTAATTTTGCTTCAAAGGCTTGCTAATAAACACATTAATTTCACTGTTGGTGGGTTTCTATCAGGGCGAGGGGCCTTTTAATAGTTCAGCATACTGATGTATGTACTGCCAGTCAAGTTAATGTTGTACGGATGACATCTAAGACTAAACATACAGTGCGTATGTACATAGTGACACACAAGTTTAACCGTTTGAAACACGGAATAGGAGGAAGTGCACACAGCTGCCAACGGTACCTGGCACTCCGCCACATACAAAACGCCCTACGCTGTGACAAAGCGTGTGATCTAAATCATGGATTCATTCGGTCACAACAAAGCCCTGTAATTTTCCTAGAAACAGATGTGGCAAAGGATGTTTTTTTCATCCTTTACTTAATTAAGCACAGCAGCACGACGATAAAAAATGCTAAATTACAAGTAGTTTAAAATTTAACTCGAGTTTCGTCTTCGTGTGAGAGAAACATTCAAATGTTGGTCCTGCTCTGCATTTTGTTCACTCACTTTAACTTTACATGAAGTTGGGTAGTTCATAAAAAGGTATAAGCTGATAATACATTACTTAATGTAAAAATAATTAAGTAATATAAAAATTATGTAAGATTTTATGTGAGTAAAAGACCCTGAAGTCTCATATTTCCCTCCACAAATACAAAAATGAATAGGACGAAATGTGCTTTTTCCACTTTCCACCAACTTTAAAAAAAAATATATTTCAAGATATATAATCACCCACAGAGTTGTAGTTTAATCTGGGCTAAATTACCAAATAGCCTCTGTGTTGGTGATTTAATATGCAGGAGGCTGCACTTTTTCACTGTTTTTAGATCAGTTCAGAGTGATAAAAACACATCCTGTTGACACATCGTTTTCTGGCTACGATGTGTTACTTCACTTTTTTTCGGAAGTGTTTGAAACCTGTGAACAAACATTTCCCTCACAAAATTATTTAGATACCACTCCGTGTAGCCATTCAGGCATGCAGTGTAGCTTGTTTCACACCTAAAACAAAAATTCAAATCAGCGGTCAAACAGTCAGCTCAGTCAGGACGGCTGTTTGCTGTGAAACATGTAGATACGTGATGAAGCAGGAAAATGAAACCGTGTGTGTGTGGCTATTCCTGGTAAGGGAGGAATTTCTCAATCCATATTTACCACGATTTATCCAGAAAAACGAAATGACAGCCAAGGTTTGTCAATTCCGAACATGAAGTTAGAGCCAGTGGTGCCAGGAAACTGCACGAACCTGTTTCAGTAAAGCGTCTGACTTCAGACGTTTGGCTTTAGGTGCATGTACTGACATGCAGCACTGTCGGTAACAATAAGGATCCAAAATCACATAATTACCAGATCATTACCAATCTGATCTCAAATACTTTATTATCTAATGTGTAGTCCTTGATACTTAATTATAGTTATCCACTATTTGTTTATTCATCCAGTAATTAGCAGTACAGATATGTTCACCAGTCATTCAGTGAAGGAGTAATCAGATCACTGAAGTGAAAGTAGATTATTGCAGTGAAGAAATACTCATGTGACAAGGCATGCAAACATGTTTTTGCACAAGTCAAAGTACAATTGTATTTGCGGAAAAATATACTTCAGGTATCAAAAGTAAAAGTAGTCATCATGCAGAATGGCATATTTCTGAATAATATATCTTCAGGACCACAGTTTGCCATTTTGGATTATAATTATTCATGTATACCTATGTTCATAACTTTACTGTTGCAACTTTTAATGGTTGATTAACTACTTTGTATAGTTTATCTTAATCTGTGTTCATGTTTAATATCTTAATTAATGTTTTATCCTAATCTATAATATCACATCATCATTTATTTGTTGACTATATTTAGTATTTAACTAAATCTCCAAAGTAACTAGTAGCTAAAGTTGTCAAAGAAATGTATTGTTGTAATGAATACGATATTTTCCTTTAGATTTTAGTGGAGTAGAAGTATAAAGTGCTTCAGTAATTGTGCACCACTGTTCATCTGATAGCTCCTATGTCTGGGAGGTGGAGGAGGAAGGTTCAGTATGTCTCTTTGTAAACAGAGAAATATTTTGAGATCGAAACCCATAAATAAAGCAGAAGTGTCTGCGACTTAAATATTCTACATCTAGTTTCCCTTTCATGTGAAGTCCGCTTTTTATTCCCCTACTTTCAGCGCCCTTGCTTGGGCCACCTTATCTCCAAACTTGGCCTTCATTATGATCTCGACTACACACCTGTAAAGGTTGGAAACTGTGTCTTGCATGGTTTTGAGGCTATCATGGAGATGACGTTAAAAACTTCTGGTAAAATACCCCAAACGACTTCTGTGGTATTTCGTACGACAGTGGGCGTCTACGGGACCACATTTTGCCAGGATGACACACAGAATAAGAAGGTGGAAACTATACCAGTCATGCTATCACCGCTGGTGGCTACCACTTCACAACCTAGCTTTTCACAGGATGGTTTAGTTGTGCAACAGAAACTGTCGGGCTAAAAAACTGTGTGAAAGCAAGTCATGCTTATTTGGTAAAAACTTGCTGTAAAAGAGCTTTTTTTTTTTTAGCGCAGTCAGTGGTCGCAGTGGGAGAGGGTGAAGTATTTGTAGGTGGGGAGTGTTTGTTTTACAAAGCAGTCGAAAGCTTTAAGCTGATAAGGCCGTGTGGGGGGAGCACGCCGACGCTGACAAAACCCACAGCGGATTCTTGTCCTTTTAAAATGCCACGGCGCTGGTTTGGTTTCCATTTAGTAATAAATTAAACCGTTGGTGCCAACACAACATGTTTTCCCAGAGGAGATGATGCTAAAGATAATAAAGGTGAAATTTTCACAGTCTTTGTATTACTCATAGATCGTGCCAGGCTCGCCCAGGCTCACATTAAAATGATCACACGGTGTCGATGATGGAACAATCTCTTCTCTTTTGTGCCTTCTCTAAGCAATCAAGTGAAGCACCGCCTGATCTGACATTTACCCTTAAGATTTTAGTCTCTTTTGTCAAACAGTATCTGACATCTCCATTTTCTATTCTTGCATAAAGACTTGTGAAACTTGGGGCTCTGGTTTACACTGACTTCCTGCTGCTGTGGCTGTCTTGGCTTCAGTGGTTTGAGTACGGACTGCAGTTCTCTTGGGTTGTACCACTTTCACTTGCTGTTTGTTTGTTTGTTTGTTTGTTTGTTGACACCAGTGGTCTCTGTTTCCAAGGTGAGCGTGTGAGAACGAGTCCGAAGCCCTTTCAGTCCCAGCTACACTGTCTGCGGTCCAGAATGCCCTTTTGCCAAGCCAGACGTTTGTTCAGCAGTTTTCATTTGGGCCGTTCATTTTTCATGTTGCAGTGACCAAACACAAAGAGGTTCGGGGCAGGAGGATGTGTCATTATAGATTACTTCTTTAATTAAGTCATTGCTTTGAAGGTTTCAAGTCAGCTTGGCTGTGTCGACAAGAAACAAAATCCACCTGCCAGCAAAATGACTCACATCACTATCATAATTTGAGCCATTTGGTCTCATAACTTTTGGAAAGTCTAGAAGAGTTGCACAGTTAAATTACTTTATCCTCATTCAAGTTAGCCGGGCGCTAAATCGGAAGTTAGCCGGCTCGGGCGGCAGAAGTCTCTAGTGCGCACACTAGGGGCGGCACAACACAGAAGATCCAGGTATTTTCATAGCCGGGAAGTCAACTGAGCAACCTTTAGAGGACCGAATGGGTCTCTGCCTCCAAGGCTGTGACCAGGTATTATAAAACGTCCTTGGCTTGGACGTAAGCTGTAATATTAGCGCGCTAAGTTAGCTGGCCTCTCATCCATCAGTAGTACAGTGATACGATTATACAATTTATTTGGGTAGAAAGAAAATAGTTCCTACATGAAACTGCTCACAACAAATTCTGTAGGTTTTCGTGAGTAACTGGGTCATGATTTCTGGAAAGAGACATTGTTTTCTGAGTTTTTCAAATGTACTTTTATGGAGCTTTCAGCACCTCAAGCTGAATGCCATCTAGTTCCATTGTATTCTAGAAAAGGTTGACATCTCAATGGCCGACATCTCCAAAACAATCTAGATGGATAAAAAGCACCACAAGTAAAAGGAAAAATATGTATTTTTGATTACAGCATGAATTGCCCTTTTAAGAAAGTTAAGCTCTAAGTTGTAACTCTTTTTATTTTATAATTATTTGTCAGGTTTGTAGTCATGATTGTATCACTGACCTGTGTCTGAGTACACTTCTGACTGCCGCTGATGATCATTACACAACAACATTATGTCACCTGCTGTCTTTCTCAGGCATTTTTCTCTTGTGCTTGAAAGCCTTCAGTCTTGGCCTTGGGGTGCCAGACAGCTTCCTGGCATTGTGAGAAATTTAACAGTCCAGGGATTTCAGGCACATGTTTTTGTTTAGCGACCACATACTTGCATGTGAAGAGCTTGTTTTTATGTGCTGGATGGAACTATTTTGCGAGCGAAAAGACAATAGTGCAGGTTTTTCTATTTTCTCGAACACTTCGCTCTAGCCTTGGTGATGTTTGTTTTGCGGTGGGCTGACAAAGAGGGGCACCCTGGCCATAAAACACTGTCTCTTTGATTCTCTGCAAGATTTTCCTTCATTTGTTTGACTATTGTCGGTAACTCTGTGAAGTCAAAATTAACCATCTCTGGATTACTGTCATGTTTCTGCGCCTGAGCTCATGTGTTGTCCTCATATAAGCTCATATAACGCTGTCAGTTCCAAATGGGGAAATATTATTGTAACCAATTTGCAGCGGCAGAAGAAGTTCTCTTATTTTTTTTGTGGTTTCAGTCAGATGTGAACTTGAAAGAGCGGATTTAGCGTGCCACACAGGCATTCGTTTACTGACGGGAAACCAGAACAGGTAGTACACTTCCTATTTGACACAGTACCAGCCACCGGCACAAAACGATTTACAGTGTTCTCTCTCCGAGCTGACCATCAAGAAGCCGAAAGCACTTTCAAGTTGTCTGAGGCTAATTATTTATAAACTTCACATTCCTCCGTGCTAAGCTACTTCACTCACAACAGAGGCCCCAATGTTTTTTACCGACTGCCAAGTGGGGAGTTTCTGCTACAGGACAAGTTGAATGCTATTTCACAGAGCACTGAGAGGAGAAAGCTGTGGGCACGGACTGACATGGGCTGAATAGAGAAAGCTCTCTGTTCGCTCTCACATCCAATGTCCCTCACAGAATAAAACTCTGTTCTTCTTAAGCGGAGCTGCTGCCCACACAGGCTGTCAAAAACTACAAGGAGACGGTTCAATTTTCTTGGACCTCCCCTGAGACATGTGGAGGCAACAACCTCAGGCACCTGCAGGGTTTTACTTCTGAGACACTTTTGTCCTCTCGTCTCTACTAACAGCTTGACTGATGGACAAAATAACAAATCAAACTGCAGTTAATTTAAGGAATAATATTACATTAATTTATTCATTTTTTAACATGTTATATTATGTCATGATGTTCAGTGGTGGAGGAGTCTTTACTTAATAATATCAAGATGTAAAATGCTCAAAATATAACTTAAAGCAGCTACAAGGAACTTTAAGTTTTTGTTGATTCTGGTGGCCCCTGTGGACAAAAGACAAAACTACATTCATTTTTTTTACACAGAATACATGCTGTAAAATCTGACAATGTGACATAACTTTAAATAACTTTTTAGGTCTTTTAGAAGACTACTTAACTTTTTTCCCCCAGTAAAAAATATTAAAAGTTTGAAAAGTAAAAGGACTTGTTGTGTAAAAGAATGGCTCCTGTCAGTTTTCTATTTTAATGACAACCTATGACCTATGTGTTATATTACAAGTTCAAATAGGTCTGGTAACTTAATCAGCCAAGTTACAAAGCTGTTAAATTAATGTGATAATGTAAAAAAAAAAACAAAAGTGGAGTATAAAGTATAAAGTAGCAGAAGTACTTGAGTAAATGTACTCGGTACAAACACACCACATCTTGAGGCCTTTAACTTCACTCATCAGACGATCATGGCTTAGCCAAAAAAGTCATGAAAAGCTTAAAGTTATGCAGTTGATAAAAAAGTTGCATTAATTCTTATACCTTAATATCTAAAATGTTTTTGTAGTAAACAAATCATTAGAGCACATTTTAATGGAAACTTGCGCTACAATAAGCTGAATATTGGTGATATAACACTTAATATAGTAATTTCTAACTTTTGCTCTCTCACTAGTGTCTCAAAACATTAATTTAAATATGTGTCCATGCACCAAGATGTGTTCGTGCAGTACTGGCAGTATTCCACTAGATTATGAGCGCTCACTGTAACACTGTGCTGAGTTCCCTCATAGTGCTGCTGAGTTGTTTGTGTTGATTCCTCCTTTAACTGTAACAGCAGACAAAGGAGTGGGAGGAGCCAGAGGGCAGCCTGGTGGGCGGAGCTACTCCAGCTGCTCTGCCTTCCACTCAAAGTACAAAAACTGTCTGTGATACCGGCACAAAGGAGAAGTGGAACTGTCTGAGCAGGATGAGTGCTGAGTTGAAGCGTGCGAGGCTGTCAGAGGGAGAAGCAAAGTGAGGAAAGAGAGGGAGAACTAGAGACTGAGTGACTCATTCAGCTGGTAAAGAGAAGGAGAAAGAAAGGTTGGTAGAGGGGGGGTGGGCAGGAAACAGACCCTGAGGACAAACTGTGAGACACACTCACATTGTGACACACAGACAGACAAGACATACGAAGAGCAGGAGCTCAACTCAAGCTGCAGTTCTGGTCCCTGGGAAGAAAGACGCCTGGTGATTTGTGGTCAGGATCCTGTGAGAGGTGGAAAGCTAATGACAAGTTTCTGAAGAGGACAAAAACACAGGACTGACTTTTGTCAAAGAGGAGGGAATCTGCCAGGAGGGCATCTTTCTAACGGACCTGAATGTGGATATGCCATCTTTCCTTTCTTTGCACTCAGCAGCTCGTGGTGGTTGAGGACTTCATCAGAGGAAAGGAGACACACTTGTGTGACTGATTTATCTGAGTGAGTAACTTGTGGGGTGCAGCCCGGTTGGGAGACGGGGCAGGGGGAGGGGAGGACGCTCCAGCCTGAATCTCTGTCCCCTGGGAGGGGTCTTTTCAACATGAGGTAACCCCCAAAATAACTACAACAAGACAGGGGAGGGAACCATGTTGACCATGTGCAGCACTCCTCTCTAAGATGGACACATGTGTTGGAAAGAAACCTTTGTGCAAATGGCCTGAACTATCAAGGACTGTCCTGCGCTTTACTCTCCATTCATGGTGAGTTCATTGTTCAAGGAAGCCCTTTCATTAAATAGCTATTACATAAGAGACACCCCTCATCCATCCACTCTTTGTCCGTCAGAATGTTGAACATCACCACCCCCACTTACGGTTTCACTCCAACAGGGGCTGATATTAACACAAACAACTCTGACTGCCCCAAGAACGATGGCTTCAAATACCCTCTGTACAGTACTATCTTCAGCATTGTGTTCGTGGTGGGACTGATCACCAACGTTGTGGCCATTTACATATTCACCTGCTCGCTCAAGCTGAGGAATGAGACCACGACCTACATGATGAACTTGGTGGTGTCGGACCTGCTGTTCGTCTTCACGCTGCCTCTGAGGGTCTTCTACTTCATCAACCAGAACTGGCCTTTTGGGAGCATGCTGTGCAAGTTCTCCGTCTCGCTGTTCTACACCAACATGTACGGCAGCATACTCTTCCTCACCTGCATCAGCGTGGATCGCTTTTTAGCCATCGTACACCCCTTTCGCTCAAGGGCGCTGAGGACCAAGCGCAATGCTCGGATAGTGTGTATTTGTGTGTGGGTGCTGGTGCTGTCAGGGAGTCTCCCCACGGGGTTCCTGCTGAACACAACCTCAAAAGAGAATAAGAATACCACCACCACTTTCTGCTTCGAGAACTTCTCCTCCAGCCAGTGGAAATCTCACCTGTCCAAGGTGGTGATCTTCATAGAGACAGTGGGCTTCATCATCCCTCTTCTGCTCAACTTGTGTTGCTCCATCATGGTGTTGCAGACCCTGCGCCGCCCCCAAACCATCAGTCGTGGGGGGAAGCTGAACAAAACAAAGATCCTTCGCATGATCATCGTGCATCTCTTTATTTTTTGTTTCTGCTTCATCCCCTACAACGTGAACTTGGTTTTCTACGCTCTGGTCCGCACAAAAACTTTAAAGGGCTGCTTTGTGGAATCGGTGGTCCGCACCATCTACCCAATAGCCCTCTGCATCGCTGTGTCCAACTGCTGCTTCGATCCCATCGTTTACTACTTCACCTCAGAGACTATCCAGAACTCCATCAAGAGGAAATCTCAGATCGACCGTTCATTCGACGTCAAGTTCTCCGAGGCCCTGCAGTCAGAAACCAGCTCCACCCTGCAGTGCAGCCTGAGGAACCTCAAAGCTAAAGTCTTTCACAATGAGTCGTCGGTGTGACGGAGGCATTATTTAAATCCATCCTTCCATATTAAAGACAAACCTCCTTGAGACAATGGGAATGGATTTGTTGGAGTGCTTTATGAAGCACCTGCCAAAGAAAGTGTTGTCTGATCTCAGTCTTCATCTCAGGGCAAATGTCTGGACCTGTTGTCGACAGCCTCGACTCTGCAGTATTACTGCTACATGACCCTTTGTTCACATCTGTGGATTTGTTATTACTACTTACTAATTTCCTTTTCCTGCGGAATATACTGTAATTGTGTTATGCACAATTACTCTGCCAGTGACCTGGAAGGGAATGTGATTACTGAACAGCAGGACAGTTACGATATTGAATGCTACTTGTGCCTGTATATGTGTACATTTCCGTGGTAAACTGTGGTGCTAACTGTAGAGTAGTATCTATTAAATTAACATAAAGTTATATCAAGCTATAGATTGTACAGAGCTTTGTTTGTGTGTGTGTGTGAATTAAAAATAGGTCACAGACGTGCCTTTTTTGTTCTGGCAGCATTTCATTATAGACTCTTTATAGACCATTCAATGCACTGACAGACTTTCCGCAAGTTGCACTCCTGCCACAGTTATGAATAAAAGTCATGTACTGTTTAAAACAAACGCTTGCACGTGAAGCTTTTTTTGCTATTTAAATGAAGACACTGGAGCATAGATCATCTGAAATGCTGAACAAAGATGACAATGACACATCAGTGTCACATTAAACCGCACGACACCGCTTGACTGTCATACCTCTCGTGTTTGTCCTGTATGCAAATGAGGAGGTAAAAAAAAGTGGAAGTAGAAAGTCTGATGACATTTTCTCTAACTCCCACCGAGGAGTGCCAGCTTCCTGTGTCGTAACCACTGGTGGAGGAGAGGAAGTCTTTCAGTTTTTAAGCAAACATTAGATAAATTTTCATGGGAATGTGGTGTCAAGAACGGCACGATTCTACTGTCCGCTATAATGACGTCCGCTTGAACATAAAGAGGATCAGTCAGTATCATAGAGAGGAAATGAAGCCTTGTAGTGCCTTTTATGTTTAACTTAACCTAGATAGTAACATCTTGTTCCCCTCCTCCACAAGGACGGTGTGTTTTTAATATCACCTTGTGTGCTGACAAGGCTGCCTGGTCCTCCATGGCACCAGAACAGTACAGTCGGTACAGCTACGCAATAATTCAGGAAGCTTTTACTCAACTGAAAATAAACTTATCAATAAATAAATCATGTAGTTTACTAGAAAAGCAGATGTGTGAAATATTTATCATGCTGTGGACACATTCACAAGTGATACGGCATCAGCGAGGCGTCAACACAGCGTGAGAGTGAATAACAGAAAGCACATGGCGCTCTAACTTTATTGACATAGCCCGAAGGTCAGTCAGCGGCACCTTACTCTTAACCCACCTATAACTCTACTTCTGAGGCCATGTGAGCGAGTCGAGCGCAGGGTTAAAGACCTGAGCTGTTATGAAAACAAACAAGTATAATTTGACACTGCGAGCAGCTCACGTCACCCGTGCAGGAGGCCACTTAGCCGCATGCTTACCGAGCATCGTGAGCTACAAAACTTGTTCAGAACTGCACTGGATATCACAGTGACACAATGTGAAGAAGACATCGTTGGATTATCATTATGGTAATCTGTATAAATGAGTCAGACGGTGTGTATTCGGCACAAACAGCCGTTATCTGACCACCAGCTGTGTGGGGCCGTTGTCTTCTGGGCCAAAGGTCACGGCAGACACAGAGAGGAACAAACAAAGGAAATCACACTTTAAATGCAGTTAAGATAGGTAAATACAGCGAGACATTTTTCACTACAGTTTTGCACCAAGAGCAAACTATTGAAATAAATAAATTACACTTCTTATTGCATATTTCAACATCTCTTCAGAACACAACACTTGCCTCATAAACAATGATAATGCAAGATACTTAACTGTTCCCACTTCCCACTCATGATGACCATTCGCCCCAACAACATACATTTATTCCTCTTACTTGTAGCGCTTTTTACACGTAAAGATTCTTTTGGTATTGTGTTTCTTGCTGTAGAGATGCCGCCTTCCTTCTCTCGAATACACTGAAACTAGATGGTCCTCAGCTTGTGGTGCTCAAATACTCAGTAAAAAAAGCTCAACAGCAATGTCTTTTATCCAGAAAATCAAGTCACGGTTACTCTTGATAATCCACAGACCTCCTCGTGAGCAGTTTCATGTGTTTTCTCTTGGTATCACTGAGCAGAATCTAGTGGTGCTAGCCAAGGAAGCTAACTAAGTAAGTCAAGGTCGCAGCTCAGCCGAGGAGGATGCCATTAAAGTCTACATCCTGTGCTGTCACAAACACGAGCCTCTCGTTCAGGTAGATTCACACTTCCCTCTGCACGGTGATACGACTGGGGGGCCTATTTTGGTGGAAAGATAATAGTTCTTACATGAAACCGCTCGCAACAAAGTCTGTGGATTATCTTGAGTCACCAGACATTCCTGTTGAATTTTTAAATGTATTTTTTGGCACTTTGAAGCTGAATGCCATCTATTTCCATTACATTAGAGAAAGAATCTCCAAAACTCACTTAACTTAAACCAAAATAATATAAACCGCACCACGGGTCATTTTTGCTTTTTGGGAGAACTGTCTCTTTAATGTGAAGAATATGCAGTTGCGTATACGCTAAAGTTTCACGGTTGTATAAACTCTCTGTATCAGCGATCGGACCCCTCACCCCTCGGAGCCCAGCAGGCTCCTCTTTATACACAACAGTTATCTAATCAGCCCGACCTCTCCTTCCCAGCAGGCCGCGGGGTGAGAAAGCACAGACGCCACACTGCTTGTCATCACATACATTCTGTTCTACATTGCTTCGGTAGATTCAGACGGGATCATGCATCAAAGTGTTCCTGTACTGTACAAGACGGACTGATAATCTTTTAATCTTTTATTTTGTGTGTGTGTGCAAGTGAGGTGGACGAAATATGGAAAGTTTGAAACACTTCTTCTTCAAATATTCTAGAAATTCAAAAAAAGGTTTGACATCTTTGGATAAACATGTTATAAATGAGTCATTTTTTTAAGCGATTGCTGGAATCCTCCAAGGTCACGCAAAACAAAAACAAAGTTTTGGCTGCTTATGTGTCTACATCAGGGTCAGAACAGTCAGTACCATCCTTCAAGTCTGAGCAGAGACAAACACAAGTCTAACTTAAAGCTTTAGGCTCTTATTCCCCTGTGGTACATCCAGCGTGTTTTCTCCAATGAACCTCTTAATGGACGCTTTGAAGTTCTGTCAGTCCCAACTGACTGGACATCCTCTGGTGTGTTGAGAACTCGTGTCAGGAGGCATTAAAAGGAACCTCTGTAATGTGTGTGCTTTCAGGGAGGACGAATTTAGGCTGTGTGGGGTGAGATGGGGGTGAGGTCTTCATCCACAGATTCACTCCACAGCTCCGGACCACATGACAAGGGAAGTGCCTGTCCCGCTGAATTGGATGTGGGGGGTGTGGGGGAAGGGGGTCGCTGCAGAGGATAATCAACCGTTCTCCCTGTATGGCTCACAGGATGACTTTCAGAGGAAGTTATTACCCTGATACGGCCAGTGCCCATTTAAATCTGCACTATTTTCCCACAATCACACCAGGATCACATTCCACATCCCTGCTATTTACAGTCCCACCTTGGTTTGGGGGGTAAACAGGTATTATTATCGCTCTATAAAAAGTTTGTCGCCCTCTCGGGGGGTGCATAACTCGCTTGCAAGACAACTTTCCTGACTGGGAAGGAGAAGGCAATAAAAAGCACACAATGCGGGAGACAGAACATTGCGTTAGGTAATCATTTGTCAGGATGTGGTTTGACAAAAAAAAAAAAAGAAGGCTCTCGCTTGTGCTCTGAAATCAGAGGCAGCACTGAACTAATAACCAGCGGAGGAATGGGCTCAGTGTCTGCGAGGAGGGAGGTAGGCTAAATAGCTGCACCGAACAGTCACATGTAATCCTCCTCAACTCCCTGTCGCCTCGGACCATAAACAGGCCTTATCAATCCCTGGAGGAGTTATTTGACTAGATCAGCCCTTGGTTACATAACATCTTAGGAATTAAACAGAAGGCTTAAGCAGATTGTTGATAAAACACTCCCTTCAGCAGGGCACCGTGATGTATACAAAAACAGCGCACGCATGGTTGGAACAGGAAAGCTCAGACTTGTCTCATATGTGTCTCAGCGGCGCAGCCAGGAAATGGAATTGGGACATTCTAACTACATTTGACACTGAGCGTGTGCACAGTGCCTGTCGTTGTTCTCGTCAACAACCAGATGAGTTTTTACCTTTAGGCAGAATTCGGCGGCGGTTGGAGCATGAGTGACATTAATAAAGGAGCCGAGGGCTTCCTGTGAAATCAGCATAGATGTGACACGAGATAAATCTGTCCAATAGAAGAGTCCTCCGCGGCTTGTACTGAGAAAAGTCATGCCTCGAGTGTTTTGATGCATATCGGTGAGAAACAGTGGAAAATGCATTGATTTACATCTTCCACTTTGTGTGTGGTTGTTTGTGTGTGGGTGCGTGTGTGTGTGGGTGCGCGTGTGGGTGCGTGTGTGTGTGGGTGCGCGTGTGGGTGCGTGTGTGTGTGGGTGCGCGTGTGGGTGCGTATAAAATTTTGAGATTACTCAGAAGCTCATCCGCAAGTCACAGCCTGCAGTGGGACTTGTTGTACGAGAGCAAGAGTTCTGACTAAATCCATTCACCTAATCGGGGTGGGATTTCCCGGACACTCAAAGTGAATACACACACTGACACACTGGAGCACACATACTTTGGGGCTGACGGATATATTCCTTGGAAACACCCTGATCTGTATGACAGTGCTGTACTCTACAGGTTGTCTCGAACCATAATAATCAAAGCTCTCACTTCAGCTCCGGTCGGAGTGTTCCACTCTGACTGAACATGGTGTCAGTCTATTGGAGGAAGAAGAAAGAAAAAAAACGTTATGATTAGGTGTGTTCTGCTTGACGGGACAGGTCGGGTTTTCCTTCACCGGGAGTCCTTCCTCTGGAAACTCTCGAGGATTTAAACAATGCCTGACCAGCCAATGTGAAGACATTAATCCTCTCCTGTAGCTGCGGCTTCTAAGCAGAGAGGACGGCCCACTGGTGCGACTGACAGTCTCATGACAGAAAGGAAAGGTCACTGGGTCAAACCCCCCACAGCAGCCACAATACGGTCAAAGCACCCTTGTAGGAAAAGACGATATAAAACTCACAAAAATGTAAAATGTTACATCTTTATGCATGTTTTATGCAAGTCTAACAATGTGCAATCTTACAGGAAATACATTCTAGTATGTTGAGTTGTTCTTTATTTGGCAATGTTACATTCAGACATATTAGATAAAACTCCATTAAAAAAAGAAATTACCCAATCATGGTAATAATTTGGTTTAATGAATTGCATTAACTTATTTATGTAAAGCAGCTACAGGGAGCTTTAATTTTTTTGTTGATTCTGATAACCATAATATGAGGATGGTTAAAACAAAGTAAACTTTATTTTAGCAGCGTCAAAGTTTATTCACGTAAGCCTACGCCTAGTTGATTAATTTGCTCTCCAAACAGTGATTTTGTTGAGCTAAAGCTAAAGCTATCAACATTTCCTGCTAGGTTTGTCTTTCAAATAATAAGCCAACAAGACTGACAATAGAGATGCTACGATAGGATCACACCAGCTACGACGCCCCACTCACAGGTCCTTACTTCATTCTTAATACATGAGTACTCGACTATTAGTCACGGGTCTGACCACACCCATCTCCAACCTCGCCTTTAATTTGCACTCAACTACACACCTGTGAAGTTTTGTGACTGTTTCATGCATGGCAAAGTACTCAAAATTGATCCTGTGTTCGTACCCACTACAAATGTTTTGCCATTCTGACACACACAGACTGACAAGATGAAAACATTACTAGCTGATGCTGTCGCGGCTGTTACACAGTTACTCTGCTGACACGTGGAAATACAGAAGTATACGCTGCTGTACCACGGGACTACAGAGCAGCTTCTGACCTCCGGCTGTGAGACTCATTAACTCAGCCTCTAAAAAAAGGTTTTCATTTTATGACTTTGACTATTATTTTGAGGGGAATTGTGCCTGCTGACAGTCATAAAGAATAAGTGTATGGATATAGCCAATATTTTAATTGATGGTGTCGTTTGCTTAAGTAGGTCTGATAGAGTCATCAATATTAAACTGAGACAGTTTCATGACCAGTTAAGGACTAATTAAGGGGCACATTGTCACATCTTTAACAGCTACTACCTTTTTATCACCTGCTGGCTGTTAATGCAGCTCTTGCACAACATCCTTATCTGCCTGTTTATTGCAGCTGTGCGTCTTAAAGTGTTAGATCGAACTGTACATCAACTGAAGTGCCTCGTGCAACTCGTACCGAATGCACCTATCGGGTTTTACACAGCGGCTCCGCCGAGCACATGGCAGGATTAGTGATACCCGGGCCCCGCTAATACTACAGCACAGACTCATAAACAAATGCCCGTAGCACACTCCACAGCACAGCCACACATAAAAGCTGACGCTTACAGGTCAGCCTCGAGGTCAGCGCGTTCCCCGTGAGGAATTTCCACACAGCCTCTCAGACCACACAATACTTTCCCTCTCCTCCTCAGCAGACTTCTGTCTCCTTTAACCACAGAAAATCACAATTTCTTCGCTTAAGTAAGGTGATGTCCTCATCCGCTCCACCCGCTCTCGCCCACAAGCCACGGCTCTTAGTAAGATTGAATCATACTTAACGTATACTCTATAGGGTTACATTTCCCAGAAAGAGCACAAAAGTTAAACATGGCATGCTTGAAAATACAATCTCCACATGCTTTTGAGCCAGAGACACCTAATTTACTGGCACTCTGGCTTCAGGGTGGGAAGGACGCGGCTCATTGATACCCCTGAGGTTATCTGCACCTGAAAACAAAACATACGATTAGCTTCACGTAACAGACAGATAAGACTAAGATAATTTCGACTGGACACAGAGGTACAAGCAAGAGAGGCGAGATAATCCATAAGAGACGTCTGATCATCGTGTATTGATTGTGTTGTTTAAACTGTTTTCCATTTGTATCACATTAGGAGAACATTTAGCAATGTTTAGCTCCTTAGCAGACATCATATATACTTTTTTATTTTAAATATATTACATCTTTGCAAACCATTCTCTTGAGTTTCAGATTTTTGATATATCTTCCCTACCATCCATCCATTTTTTTACCTATTCATTTTTCTGCATATTTTAAAACACTCTTGCTTGAGTCGTGTTGCGATGAACATTTAGAATTTCTTTATTGTTACCTCACATGATGTAAGACTGAAGTTCGGACCCTGCCGCTGCTGACTTGATGTTCGCTGTGATGGATAACACGACTTTAAGGTCAACCTTAAAGCTTAAAGAGTGTAAAGAATCATTGAGTCAGAGAGTCGGTTTATCTGCCATTTGCAAATAACACATAAACAATCTCTCAGACACCATATGAGACAGAAACAAAATAGGAAAAAGAGAGAACAGACAAATTTCCACACATTGGATAAGTCCGACAATCTCCAGTGTCAAACTTTAAGTTGCATATGCGTAGTTGATTTTAAAGTGTGCTGTTGACAACAATACCATCCACACGTCATTAAACATCATTAGTATTTTCCTTCTGCAGACTTCAACGACCACATTTCCGGCCTACTCCAACACAGAGCAGCCTTAGTCTTTGGTCTTCAACGTGTCAAACATTTCCAGTTGTGGAAACACTGTTATGTGTCCTCGGAAAAGTCGAGGTGGCCTGACTGATAAAGACGTTAACCATTAACTTGTCATTGATCAGCGTGTGTTTGAACTTGTGCAGCGTGGATACACTGTTTTAGATCAACAAGATACACATACAGAATCACAAGACTGACTCAAAAGATTTGATTCATGCTGGGATTACTGCATTCTTTCTCATGCAACGTGTGTCGAGCAGATTGGAGCTCGATTCATTGTGTCAGACTCAACACTGTGCTGTACGTTTCTCAGCATCACATTCGTGCAGCGAGTACAAGAAATCAGACTCATTACAAAACCAAAATGCAAAGCATCTTGTCGCAGGGTGCAAACAGAGATAGTGGTATAGTATGTGTTGTGTCAGCTGGGCTTTAGCCGGGCGATGATCGTGTGAGATGTGTTTAGATCTGCCTGTCGATCGGGGGAGTGATAAGCAGGTGGAGCATGTTCTGCTCTTACATGCAAAGAGACAAAAATGAAACTGCAGGTCCAGCTGTAACATGTATTTCTGAGAAATAGGCTGGAAATGTTTTTTCTGTTAAATGAAACTGAATTTCAATCCTCAGCCGTGTAAACTACAAAAGCTTTTTCCAGCTTTTCTCGGATTAGTGCAGCAGGCACATGGGGGTATGATCTAAGCTTCGCAACTTCAAAATAAGATCAAAAACAAAACAGATAAAACCACATACCACATTTAAAGCTGCTGTAAGGATCTTTAATTTGCTGTTGATTCTGGCAGTCCATGTTGACAAGAGCGGTACGATCACCTGATCTGAGTAGCTTACAAACCAGGAGAATCTGACTCAATATTTTTCATATGACAAAAGAAGTAACTTACTGTATCACATATGCAGAAAAATTAAGATGGGACAAATAATTAAGAATTTGTCATAGACATGTTCACAAAGTTTATAAAGTTTATAACAGCCCACAAACATCCATGGCTTATTAAAGGAGTCTGGTGCTGATTTGCAGCCACCCAATGATCGAGCTCAGTGAGGATAACAGGATGACACTGAAAATACCAGGTGTAAATGATGTGATGAAGGCATCCGTATTAAATTGAGACAGTTTCATAACCAGGTAAAAGTTCCTTGTGGTACGTTTAAATACAAAGAAGAACAATGTACTTCTTACTTCATTCAAAACAATGTAAAGCAGCTGCTTTCAGTAAACTGCACGTAAGCTTCTAGAGGAAAGCTACGAAACACTCTGTCGAAAGTCTTGTCTGCTATTGATCTATTATTGGCACAGAGGAAGGACGGTAAAGGGACGGACCAGCCTGTGACCCTGCCTGAAAGGTGGATCAGGACCCATCAGGCGTGTGAGCCACGCACAGCGGCAGCCTTTAGAACTGCAACTGGCCCGACAACCTTCACAGAGCCGGTGCTGTTCTACTTCACACAACCCGGGATCCAAATTTAACCGTTCCTGACCTTTTTACTTTGAGTGGCTGATGAATTGCGGAGCTCCGCGACAAACCCTGCCTGGCCAAGCCAGTCCCTCTATTGTCTGATACCGGGCAACAAAACAGTGGCAGGAGACAATGGAGGGTCACTGCAGAGGGCTGGAAATAATCATAACAATGACAGCTCCCATATTTATAGTTGCAAAGAGACTCCCGACTGCAGCTCCTAAGTGCTTTGTTATTAACAGGAAGAGCTGCTCCCCGTGAAGGATAAACAGCCCTTCTTTTTACTGAGTGAGTCATGGTAGCAGGTTTCATTGTTTCCTCTACTGTGTGGTTGATACCAGCGAGGCTATAATTGTCAACTAAAACCTCAAATACAGTCCAGAACCTAACATAGCTGAACATCAAAAAAAAAAAAAAAAAATCCCCCTGAAAGCTGAAAGAGTTTGGTCAAAAATGCGTTTCTAAGCATCAGTAGCCAGACAGAGGTCACCGGGTCATCTTGCATCTGCAGAGCTTTTCCTGAGTGAAACTGGGGGCAGTCAGAAAGCAGCCCACATAAACAGGCGCTGCGACAGGCAGACAAAAGGGGATCGGAGATTGTAGCAGATAACGAGCGTCAATATTTCATCAAGGGCGATGACAGAAACTGGAGGGTCGAGGTGTGCAGGACAACCTCCCAAAAAGACAAAATGAAAGGTCTTTTGTGCATCTTTTGATAAGAGGGGAAGGAGGTTGACTGTTTGCTATCAGGTCACCAGGATGAGCAGGAAGAAAATCAATGAAGCACTTCAGATTAGACGTCCGAGCAGCAGCGAGAGATTGCAACCTCACAGTGACTCTGAGTAGATACTGAAACACAGGATGTTACATGTTTTTAAATGAGTAAGGTGTCGATGTACAACGAACAGCGAAAGAGGAAGTGCTGCGTTGGTAATGCGTGCCTCAGTTCCACTGATTTCTCTGCTCGGCTCGCTCACGAGGCACGGCACGGGAACGCTGCGGTTTTGCTTGTGCTTGGTGACAAAAACACTGAGGCAAGGTCGCAGTGCAGAGGCGCTCACACCTCAACAAGCGAAACACCAGTTGTTTGTTTCACGTCTCGTGTCCTTTTCAGTCAGCGTGCAGTGAGCTGCATCATCACGCTTAAAAATGAAAGTCGCACGTAAACTTTGACCTCACAGGCCCACTCGGTGTAGGAGTGCTGCACAGATGAGCAGCTCGTTAAAAGAGAAATGTAGGTTTTGACCCATTTATAGCCGATGAGATTCAACAGACACGACTTCACATCCTTCCTGCAAGAGGAAACCCCCCCACCCCCCCGTTCATCTGCCTGTTTGGCTCTATAATTTCGGAGGCACAACTCCATAAAACTGTTCCGTCAGGGCTTTTTTTTTTTCAAGCCGGGTCTTGAACATTTGACCCGGTTATTAGAGAGGTGGATGAAATAACAGGAACACCTGCACAATTTCATGTAAACCAATTGTCCAACAATGAATGCCTAAGCTGAGATAATTTAACTTGTTGAATCTTTGTATAGACTTTGTTAGAGAGGCTCATTTCTCAGATTTTATGGTGTTGATGTGTGAAAATACACTGTAGTGTGAAAGTCAGTCACATGAACATACTCATATCCATGCAGTGGTTTTTCACGGGGGATTACATATTACCCGTCAGTTGGCTGCTTACACATAGCAGTGGTATGCTGATTATAGTGTACGATTACCAGGCCGTTAACTAAGTTTCCCTCATTATGGCTTACTGATGGTGAGGAAGTTGTACTTGAATCATGATCTTAATATGCTTTGCTCAGTACGGGCCTCACGAGGGGGAAGTACCACAAGATTAGTAATTCTACCTTAATAACACTCCATAAATACGGTGTATTCTTATGTGACTTAACTACAAGCGCTGTGTAATGACTAATAAAGAGCTAATATGCTATTAACATGCTTGCAAATAATAACTAGTTAATGGTTCATGTGTGTACCATAAATTAAAGTGTTACCAGCTTTAAATAAAATACAGTGCAAAGTTGGAAAAGTTTCCCTTTAGATCTGAAAGTATCTGATCAGAGAACAAATAAAGAAACCGACAAAGGATGTGATGCCTTTCAACACATGAAACTGTTACTGATGTCGTGATACTCACCGCTAAACCCTCCAACCTCAAACCTTCCAATATACTATAGTAGGCCTTAATATGAAAAGTGGCAAGCAGACCCCTCCGTAGACATTAGATGTCTGAGCTGTACAGAGTCCTCTGGTTGGTCGTGCAGGCTGATGAGAGACCCTCCTATCTGCAGGACACACAGCACGCTGGTGCTGCAGCAGCTTCGCGATGTTACACCACTTTATCTGTATCTCTGCTAAACATGGACATCTTCGGAGGTACAAGGGGAAACACAGCGAGAACAAGAAAGCAGGGGGCTGCAGCGTGAGCCGCGGAGGGGGATTCAGTGTGTCTTCAAGATAAGGGGCGAGCCGCAGCCCCGGGCTTCCTCAATAAAACACATTATGGCCAGATATCTGGCACACGACTCTCATATAGCAGAGTCTTCCCGTCAGCCAATGGGAGGCCTCAGTCACCAGAGGCGCTCTGGCAGCAGGATAATCCATCCCTGGTGTGACTGTTGGTGAATCAGCATCATTACGGTCTTGTTGACTCAAGGGTCTGTAGTATCTATATCCTGCTGAGCCCAAACTGTCGCGGGCGAGGCTTGGCTTTTGTCTCGCTGCAGCCAAACATGTGGTTGAGCTGTTGTCCGCCCATCATTTCATATACTGTCGAGCTTTTAATTTGGCAAACCAAAAGAGAGTAACAGGCTGTACTTGTTCCCACACATTAAAAGTCTTTATGCTCTTCAGGATGCCAAAAATACCCAGAATACACTCCTTTAAATTCACATATAAGCAGGGCGAGCGCTCACAGATTTTAACAGGTTTTATTTCTGAACCAGGAACTTCTTTTTCTCCCTCCTACCAGTCCTTTCAACTCCACCTAGTGGTTCATACTCGGCATTTACTGCAGGAAAAGCCCAGCGCTGCCTTCTCTCTGTGTCTGCACTGTAGTGGTCAGAGCAAATTAAAGAATAACACAACAGCTACAGGCTCCAGATGTATGCTCGGTTAGCGTCTCGCCAAGAGAATAAAAGGCAAAGAATACCGATGACTCAACGTGTTTAGTCTGCTTTTGACATTGCAGAGGAAATAAGACATCAAAAGGCGCGGGCGGGCATGAAAACGGTGTGACCCAGCAGAGACCCGGCTGCTCTGAATCCAATATTTCCTGCTTCCTGCGACAAGCCAAACAGAAGCTTCCAGACGGCCTCAATCTACTGGGAATGTTATCGTTGGTAACCTGATGTACACAGCAGATGTTCAAATCAAATGACGGACAGGCGCACAAACAAACATCTCTGTGTGAGAAAAGGTTTTATGACAACAAGTGGAACCACATTCAGTTTAAATGGGAATGTTTTGCTGCAGCTTCAAATAACGGCAACAATATAAAAACTGTGAGCTTAGCTGGGTTTTTGTAAACTTGTATTCAACCTGCTATAAAAATTGCTCCCTGTTTCTAAGAGCAATGCCTCCTCTCAGACACGTCAAGTGAAATGATTTTGGCATATGCGAACAGTTGGTTGGTGTTTTTATCAAACGCAACCATTAATATTGACAGGAAAAGGAGGCTTTAGTGTTCTGAAAACATCTTCTCAGCTTCATCCATCCAGTCACACGGAGATTCTTCTTCAAAGTCTCTGTGAAGACAGAACAAGCAGAACAAACGTTTTCAACTTTGTTTTCATGTTAGAGGTCGCATCGTCAGACAAAAATATCACATTCAACAGACATTCGTTCACACAACGCTTTCCTTACACATGAATAATTAAAGTGAATGTGGTTAATGTTGTGAAAGTATCTATTTTAACCCAAGCCATGATCCTCTCTTAAACTTTACCCTATTATATCACATTTTGGTCAGTTGCAGTGATGGTCCTGGAGCAACACCAACATGATGATGGTGTATTTTATGACCAGTCAGATTTGATAAAAATGCTCATCCTTGGTAAAATATGTTCAATACTGTAATACATCAGGGTAACTTACGTGTCCTCGTCATCAGAGCGAGGCTGAAGCCGGTCCTCATCTACGGCCACTTCGGCCTCAGGGCCGTCGGTGTCGTCACCCTGCGGCTGGGACAGGGGTCCCACCAGAGGGTCTTCACCTGGAACCACAGAGGCCCGTTAATATCATCCACTACACTGATGTATTCATATCACGAGTGCAATGACTCTGATTAGTATAACTGTGTGTTACAGGAAAGCTGCTTCAGATATCAACACACCTCCTCTGTTTATTAAAAAGGTGCTGGAGGCTCTGCTCAGCCGGGCCTTCTCCAACAGACTGAGAAGCTTCTCAGGAGGATCTCTGTCCCATCGTCTCCTCTGCCTGCTGCCCTCTGGCTCCTCTGACACACCTGGGAAAACAGGACACATCTCATGTCTTCTGATACTGAATCAAAACTTCCCAAACTTCAATTTTGTACAAACGAGGAAGTGAAAATTCTGCCACTGCTGTCACACTTCTGTGAGAACAACCTGCGAGAGTCTGGCTGGTTGAGGTCATGCTTTCAGATGAGACGAGGCTGGCATTGGCCAACATCTGCACCACGGAGTCCGATGGATCAACGGGCCACTGTTTTCTCTGAGCAGGCTCTCTACTTTCACCGTGGGCTTCAGGTAACTCCACACCTGAGGACAAATGTGACGATGGATTATTTTTGAAAATGTTATTTATAATGTATTTGCTGTTTCCTGACAAGAAATACACTGGAATAAATCATACAATACATGACTGACAGTGCTCATGTTTTCACTGACAGACACATGGATTTTCCTCCAGGTCTTCATAAAAATGTCAGAAATGTAATCCTCCGAGAGCTGCAGCACTACATCCCTTTTTTTTTTCACGGCTACATTGTTAACTTTGACTTAGACTCTACCTTCAGACGTTGATGTTTTTATTAAACTCCTCTCTCCCAGAAGGTTAGCCACCCTCACTCCCTCTTCCCTGTTCCAGCCGACCCGTGCGCCTCCCCTGCTCCTCCGCCTCTATCGCCTGTAAAAGACACAAAGCAGTGCAGTAAATCAAACACATAACGCGAGCCCGGCGGCCATCTGAACCAACAGCGGCCTGTCAAAGGTCAGATTCCGCACATAGGGTCACCACAGCTGGGGAAAGTGTGTAAGAGTTTAAATTCTCACTTCAACACCATGTGGTGACAGAATGTCACTATGATGGATGGACGGCCATAAACTCACTTCAGGTTCAACTGTTTGAGAGACTGTCGCCGGGCAGGAAGCTCCACCGCAGCGAGCACAGGTGGGAGAGATGTTTCAAAATCATATTTTTTCCCTTCCTGGCACTGAGTTGGATACCTGAACTTTTGTGTATTGGCCAATACGATGTGTACGCCTTTTCCCACACATAAACTGATATTTGTACAAAAAGGATTATGTTATTTTAATACATTCTTAAGCGAATCCTTTTATTTGAGCCATTACTTCCTGCAAATGATATTTTCACTTTATCCTGAATAGCAAGAATCGATCATTCTCTTGATATTAATAAATAATGACTGAGATAACACCGCACCCACAGCTGTTCTGGTGCTGTGTGAGAACCTAAACTGCACTGCGATTCTTCTTCCTGTTTTTTATCTGGTCTCATGAGCAGTGAAGTGGACACAAGTATCGATACACAAACGGATGTTTAAGGGCATTTCTACATCCATTTACGGACAACTGTGAGAGTGGAAATGATACTCTCGCACCTGTTTCCACAATGATTGAGATTTTAAAAGGAATTTGGCGTAATCGAAAACGAGGCATGTGGATATTTCTGTCTTTCTGCGCACACACAGTTTTAGCCATGAATCTAAACTGAGTTCAATGCATCTGGCCACTGTTATCGGTATGGGAACAACCCTAACATGGGGTGTGTGTGTGTTTTTACCTGGGAGGACAGATGTTTACGCAGGAGTCTGGACGCCCGGTGAGAGGTGAGGATGGTGTGCAGGGACGGCCTGTCCTTTGGGTTCGTCTTGAACATCTGCTTGATCAAATACTGCAGCTCGTAGGGCAGGCGATTGGGGAGGGGAGGGTACGCGCCCCGGCACACCTTAAGAATCAGGCTCTTCCAGCTGGGCGCCTGGAACTGGACACAAGAATGAGGCGTGAGCAGCGGTGGAACAATAAACCACGCCGCAACATCTGAGCCACAAAAAACACACGGCGGATAATCGAACTCAGCTGAAGATACAGGGCCTCCACCAGTCCACAACAATGCTTTGCAGTATCTCACTGTGTTGTCAGATGACAGCTGAGCTATTTTATATAATGATTCATTGAGAATATTTGGAGAGAGGCCCACAGTCAAACCCGTGGTGCATGCGGAGTGAAGGGAGGAGATATACCGGGTGTCGCAGGGTGCAGAGCTCGTAGAGGACGCAGCCCAGAGACCACACATCACTGCAGAACACATAAACATACAGACGGTTATTCATTCACAGCAGACGTTCGTCATGTACTGGCACAGTCGCAGAGATACAAGACTGGTTAACCCACGCAGGAGTTACATAATCACCGCTGAGCTGAGAAATCAGCAGAGAACACAGACTGTTTTGTAAACTCTTCATTGTTGGTGCGCTGACTAATGAAAAGCTTTGTGATCCAAAGTGATGTTGATGAAAAATCGATATCTGGCAGGAAAACCATGAAAACCAGAAGAATGATCATGTGACATTTTTTTTTTGGTACTTTATTTAATTAAACGCTCTGTTGTCTGTCAAGAAAGTCAAGTCTAAGATATCAGAGTTTTCATTAAAAGTAGTAATGACTGGATCTTTAAAAAACTTATATTCATATATCTTCTGCTTCATGGGAATTGATTTCCCCACATGACGCTGAGCTTGCACCATATAAAATAGAGAACCAGTCGCACATACATGGAAACATACCTCTTATTGTTGTACGGCTTGTTGTCCCAGATTTCTGGAGCCACATAGTATGGTGTCCCAACATATGTATGAGCGTAGGCCTTTGAGCTGCAGCACAGTTGCAAAATATAGTCAAAGTTGAATGTAACAGCAGCAAATTGAGCGCTGAGCATTAACTTCATAATGGCAAAATAGAAATCGTTGCCTTTCTCTTCCTGTACCTGTTCAGAATACACGCTGAACCAAAGTCCCCGAGCTTGATTGTCCCATTATCTGTCAGGAAAATGTTCTGGGGTGAGGAAATGAAAGAGAAGTGATGGCTTAACGTGAAGCAAAAAAACAAGAGCAGTCAGCCGTGGCAAAATGGTGCATTAGTGGGAGATAATGCTGTGATCTTATATCGCTGCTCATCGTTCATTTCATTTCACTCCACACGGACGAGATTCTATCAACACGCATTCGACCAATGAACTAACTCAGTGACTTCTTGTTCTGTACATAAAGAACGTCTGATCTTCCTCCTGAGCTCATTTCTGCTCTCCATATCATAATAAATGTGTTTTTAAACTTTAAAGTCTGAAGAATACTGTACCTTGGACTTCAAATCTCTGTGCAAAACCCGTTTATCATGGACGTGCTTTGCTGCAGCACACATCTGAGCAAACCACCTCAAGATCTGGAGAAAGAAAATAGATTTTATGGACCAAAATTAAAAAGGGGAAGAAATCAATTATGATATGAATTAATGTGAGAATAGTTGCAGATGGTCCAGGCCTACATCATCAACGGGGAACTGTGTAGTATTCTGCTGGCGGATCCTCTGGAGCAGGTCTCCTCCTCTGCAGTACTCCATAACAATACACAGGAGGTCATCAGCTGAACAAACACAATCACATTGCCTATTTTGCAATCCAAACAATAATGAGTGCGTGTCACCAGAGTCCACCGCGCCTTGTAATACGTTTTAAAGGGAGTGCTGGGTGTGTGAATACCTTCGAAAGCCTCCCTGAAGGCCACAATATTAGGGTGTTTCATTCTGGACAGCAGGACGGCTTCTCGCCTCGATTTCTCCAATTTGGACTGATTCTATAAAAATGCAAATACAGGCGTGAATGCATTCTGTATAATGCAAAACAAACTCCTCCACGCCTGTGTGCAGGCAACAATCTGGTGGGTTATGAGCACAGAACAAATATCATTTCCATATCCGACCCCAGGCTATCACACAACAGTCTGAATTCTAATATAATGTGCAGCAGTGTCGGAAATCCTACATGCATTCATGTTTTATTCACCATGTTATTACTCAGATGATTTTATATACCTGCTGCACAGGGTGGAGGTGTTGGGGGTGGGGTTAAAGTCCAGTTACCTGTCCCGCCACTCAGGTGAGGATGAACCTACAGCATGCACAGTACATCACTATCTATGTTTGTAAAATACCTTTGGCAGCTGGATTTCCTTCACCACATACTCCTCCTGACTGCTTTTACAGCGGACTAACAAAGCCCGACCGAAGGAGCCTTCACCGATGACTCTGTGGAGTGTGTACCTCTCCATGGATCAGATGATAAAAACGCTTCGTAATCTAGTTACAACAGGTTGTTTGACCACTTTACACGAATATTGTCTTGTTTTATTATTCAACGCTCACACTGAGACCATAAAATAAGGTAACAAACGAGTAATGCACCTAAACACCTAGCTGGACTCGTGCCGCTTGCTGTTTGACCGCTACTTCCTTGTTATTGTATGACGTAGAGACGGAGGCACACCTGTGCTGCGCAGCGTGGCCGCCAGATGGCAGTAGACCACAGTCAGATCTCTAAATCTACATTTTGATATTTAAAAGATCCCAAATACTGTTCTAATAACTTGTAGAATAATCGTGTCATATTGGAGTGAGTTTATACTTTTTCTTGATAATTTCATCTGCAAATGTATTCACGTTTTTAATCACTTGTGAAGAGTTGGACACTAGACTCAACTTTGTCTTAACATATTGTCTGTGGTGTAAAAGTCATGAATGGAAGCAGTGACACAGGTCTGTTGATAAAAATGTTTTCTTTCATACTTCTACGTAACAATACAAATTATAAGAATAGGAAAACAAGAAGAAAAAAACTATATCACGTGACTTAGCTTGATACACCACGTGGTCGCATTCCAGAGCCCGGATAGCTCAGTCGGTAGAGCATCAGACTTTTAATCTGAGGGTCCAGGGTTCAAGTCCCTGTTCGGGCGAACGAAATTTTAAACTACATGTCACAGATTGAAGTATGGAGCTATCTGGTAAGACATCCTACAGCTCTGTCACAGGCCAGTAATGTTTGCATCCTGCATCACTAGCACGAATTTCTCGTCCAGAAAAACTCACCACTGTTGAGCACCACAAACCGAGTGCCTTCTCTCATTACACTTGAGAGAAGGCCATATTGTGTATAATCACAATTTATTATTTAATGTTATGTTTAAATATGCAAATGAGAACATTTCTGATTAAAAATCCACACACATTTACAGAACATAAATCTGAACTTTGGATAAATCCAGGTTCAAAATGCTGCATTTCATTTGTTGACATATTACAGTCAAAGGTTTTGTGCAGAGGGATTTCTCTTTTTATCACTCAAAAATGAACGTTTCTAAGGTTTTATCCCAGGTAACAGTGTCACTCAGGTGCAGTCTCACTCATTTCGAGTCTAAAATAGGTCCCGCCCACAGACTCGGTGAGGACAGCAGGTGGTGCGCGCCAAAAAATTATTTCTGCGTAGGAGGTCGACTCAGGAGTGTGCAGATCAGTTATTATTTGCCTCTCTCCAGGTAAAATTAATTCTCATGTTACCTTGCTATATCCGGAACATAATCCTCTAACCACATCGAAATAAATCCATTTTGAACGTTATGTTTTGTTCGGTGCACCAAACCTCATTGTGATTTTGAAGGTTTTTTCTCTGTCGTGTTTGTAACCAGAATAATGCCGCACTAAATTCAGTTGGGACAATATCATAAAACAAGTCGCTAGTTTTGGTGAAGTCGGCATAAACGTTGATTAATGTATTGATTTTTTTTAAGACAGCATCGAACATTGTCTGCTAACGTTTACCCGACAGTTGGGTGGTTATGATCGCTGTTAGCTAACTGTTAGCTGACTTTAAAGTTGTCGGGAGATGCACTGCAGGGTTTGGGAAAGCAGCGGCTCAGTTTACTTTATTAACTGGGAACGACACAAGAACCAGGTATTGGCAGTATAACGAGCGTTTAAAGACACCTGAGTAATTTCCTTGTCGTGTTTTTACAGACAGGTTTACATGTTAGCTAACTGTGTGTCTGTGGAGGGAGAGTGTTAGCATGTAACGTTAGCCATGATCCTGATGTAAGACGTTAACATGGTCGTATTACCACTGTAGAGCTGATTATGTGAAAAAGCTCTGAATACAGCACAGTTAGCTAACAGGGCCCATGTGTTGTTTAATAATGTCTGAGTAGGTTAGCCTCTCTCCATCTCTTATCACATTAATGAAGCTAATAGCAGCTCAATGAGAGGTTATCATTTTTTACCAGCAGCTGTTATGAAATATACCTGAAGTGCTGCCTGTATATCAGGAAGCAGACAGATAAAAGTTAATTTTGAGCAGCTAAAGTAGTTTATATGTTCATTATGCAGCTTCATTGTAGTCTACACAGAATGGTTTCTGTGCGTTTGTCTCAGTTCTGGTTTAATCTGTTTTTTAAGTCACTGCACTGACTCCCTGTGTCAAAAGATAGACCTTAAAATCCTATTACTGGTCTATAAAGAACTAAATGTTCTCAGGACTGAACAAATTTAGTTAACTTGTAAGGGGTGGGTTATTTAAAAAGTTTGTTCTGATACAGGTACTTATTAAAAAAAAGTAGTCAGTAGTGTAATTGAGGCAAAACTGTCAGCTCATCTAAATCAGAGAATAAAACAAAACTGTTCACTGTGGCTTTCAAATAAGTTCATTCAAAAATCTGTAGCTTGTTATATTTGCCTTTTTTCCCTTCTGTCTTTCAGATGCTGTTTTAATGTCTTAATGTTTTAGTTTTGATTAATTTATATGTCTCTGAATGGTTCTATATCAGTAAACTTGCCTAAGTGAGGTTTGATTTGACTGGGTTTTTAGATCTCAACCTTTAGATCTCTAAACCTTGTTTAAAACTGACTACTTATTAATATAAAATAGAAAACAAATATATTAAATATGATCTTAACATAAATGTGTTTTGTCTGTTACACTGAGGATCCCTGAGAGACCTGAGGACTTTCACCAAGGCATGGTGGAGCTGAACAGAACAGTCCTGAACAGTCTCACTGCCTCTCACACCCCAAGGTAAAAAGCATCTTAAATACTGAAACAGTCAATTATACTTGATGCTTTGTGTTGTAAACAACAAAGGAGACCGTGCTAACTTTTAATCTCTTTTAAACTCTGACTGAAATGGATGAGAAAGGTGCAGAGTTTTTTTGGGGGTGCTTTTCGGTGCCACCATGCTGTATTAAATCTGCATGGTGAGCACGTATTTCACACTTGCAAAATCGGCAGAATGCCTTCAAGTCATGTCCCACCTGACTGACGATATTTGCAAGCGACTTTACAGAAAAACAAGCCCAAAGTCGCTTATAACAAGCGGACTTGACGCCAATTCGTGGCAAAATCTCAACTGTGAATCAAAATCGCAGACTTCCTGTTGGACTGAGGGTATGGGTCCAAGAGGGTTCTTTGTGCGTCCGGTCATGATACATATGCATACCGAATGTTGTTCATGTATGTGCATGTAGGACTTCAAGAGAGAGACTACTAGAGATTTATTAACCTCATAATCTAATTTGCAAGACTAGACTAATGAGGCACTAACATCTGTCTGGAGACAAACTGTTCCCTGTCATACGTCTGCAGAGTGGAACAAAGTATGGACTGAAGAATGAGGGATCACAAAAAGTTTTGTTTTCTCCCATAATGCATTGCTCTCAGAGCCCGGATAGCTCAGTCGGTAGAGCATCAGACTTTTAATCTGAGGGTCCAGGGTTCAAGTCCCTGTTCGGGCGGCCGAAGTTTTAAATACCAACAAGTCACTCTCGTGGAGGTAAACAGGTAAAGTTAATGGTGTAACAGAACCATTGCTTACCTGGCGGTGAAGTTGATATGTAGACTTACCTCTACTGTGGCACACCTGGAGCTGCCACCGTGAATCAGTTAACACAGGCGTTACCCAAAGAAACAGAAAGTCTCTAACAGTTGTATTGAAAGTATAGTTTACTTTAGCGCTGTTGTAGAAATGACGATGTCTGAAAGCAGAGTCACAGCCAGGACACACATACAAGTCCCTACTCCATTGATTTTGATATTTAATAATGAAAACCTTGTTAATCTGGGTGTTTAACTTGTGTACAGAGTTTGAGGTCGAGAAGAAAACTCAGTATACGGTCGTCAAACACAAAAACATGGATTTGTGGCTGTAGGTTGAAAAGTAATTGTTTAATTCAGGATGCATTGATCTTATCCAACATACAGCTGTTGTATTTGTGTTAATGTGTAAGAGGTGGTGAAAAGGACATTTTAACGAAAAGTTAAATTTCGAAATATCTTGATATATAAATATGAAACAAGTTTATTTCACAATGGACCACAGTGTGGACTGGTCGCTGTAGAACCCTGCTGCAGAGCTAGTGTAACTCCACCCTCCTGTGGTATTCTGAAAATAACTCCATGTTGATCTCATGTGATTAAAAACTGGCTTGATGAATTTTTGGGTCCCGGAATATGTAGTCTGACCTAAGGTGTGGTGGTACAGTTTCCGTAGTGTAGTGGTTATCACGTTCGCCTCACACGCGAAAGGTCCCCGGTTCGAAACCGGGCGGAAACATTATTTACCCTTTTTCATTTCAGTTCAAATAGACAAGCAGCGGGTCCACGTCATTTTACGTGACAACGTAAGGAATATGAAAAATAGCAATGGATGATATGGAGGTAACAAGCGTAGGCTGCATCTCACACAGACTTCAGCTGGCTGTACACGAGGGTCTGCTGTCACAGTGCAGCGTCACAGACTCACCTGCTAACACAAGGAAGGTTGTAGGCCAATGTTGCAATAGCATATGCAGAAGAAGAAAGAGCCATAAAGTATACTTTGTTTCAACAAAATAAAAAAACCTATTAAGGAACAGCTTGGATGCAGGTACTTTTTTTCTTAATGCAGCTGTATTATCCAGGAAAATATTAGTTAAGGCCAAGAATCGGAACTTGGTATCGGCAGATACTAAATATTAAAGGACTTGGATCGGGATCGGGGTAAAAAAAAACTGATCAGGAGATCCCTACTCATAAGGCTAAAAATGATTGATATTTTTAACCCTAACAAGGACATTGACATGTTCTGGTTAGTGGCTTCATCGATATTTAATGAAAACATGCCGTTTTTGAGCTTTTCCGAAATACGTCTCTTAAACAGACAAAGTTCTGCTTTTGAAAGCAACAGAACCAATCATCAATCCCACTGTCCAGCTCAACACATTCATTTGTGTTTGCCTGCTGGGTTAGTCATGGTAACAAAAGTAAAATCTGCCAACATGTAAAAGTAGTGGAGTACTTACATACTAACTGTCTGGAGATTAAACGTTTCCTTTCATATTTATGCAGAGAGAAAAAATGTAGGAGTCACATGATTATGGTGAAACCTCACTCAGGAGTGTGTGCAAGAGCCCGGATAGCTCAGTCGGTAGAGCATCAGACTTTTAATCTGAGGGTCCAGGGTTCAAGTCCCTGTTCGGGCGAAAGAAGTTTTAAACGATTTCTCAGCAGTCCTCACAGAGAAAGTCTTCAGACGATTCTGTCATCGGGGAAGCTGAAGTAGTATCGGATATTGTGCAAGCCACCGATAGCTGCTAATTGCTACTCAACAACATTAGCTTCCATTATGAGATTTATAAAACATGTGAATTTTAAATACATTTCACTGATAGTAGGCTGAAGTATACTTAACATCACAACTGAACATTTACTGAGTACATTTACAATCCGGAGTCTTCATAATTCCCTCCCAGAGAAAGTTCTGTTCAGGCACCAAAACCGATCTTTGAAATGTTCTTTGAAATGGCCTTCAGTATAGTTGATGTACTTACTTTAATTTAATGAATGATTGAATTAACTTTGTGTGAGTGTTTAATTTGTGTGTACCAGAGCATGACTTCCTCCTGAGGTGATTAAAGCCCCCACATTCACAGAAACAGTACAGACAACACAACCATGGCTCGGTTTAAACGTCTATTCCCTACATCAAATGGTTTAAATGCAAATCCATAACATATAAAAAACAAATTCTGAGAAAATGCTGTTCACATTTGCCCATGCACAAAAACTGCAATGTTAATACTGACTTAAAGTAATGCAGACTGGGCATTCAATGATAGATTACACAACTTAAGCAACTTTCAGGAGCCTTCCAATAGATAATAAATGGAGACCACTGGCTGAGTGGAGCAGCAGGAAAAATACATCCTAAAAATGTATAGCAAACGGTCAGCACAAATATAAATTGGCCACTTTTTTTGCAGTTAAGGAGCTGAAAACACATTGGCATGGTCCTTTAACATTCAGCAGAATCCCCCAAGCATCTTGTGCAACATAAACCAACAGCCTCGTCGCCAAATGATTGCACAGCAGGTCCAAATGTCGAATATTTGCCTCATTACCTCCTGTTTGTTGCTCTCTGGCAGTGCTCTGGTTGCACCTAACAGCAAACAGCCGTCCACAGGAGGGAAATAAAGGCAATAATGAGGTAAATATTGGGCGTAAGGCCACACTTTGTATACAGCTCCTGGATTCTGCTGCACAAGCTGTGTGGGGAAATGTGGTGGATGTTTTCTGCCTTTCTTGGAGCTAAAAAGATGTCAAGGTAAACTTTGCTTGGGAAGAAGCCCTGCACATCAGCTCAGATGAACCTCAGATGAAGTTTTATCCAGTTTAAGTGAAATATTCTTTATGACAGCAATGAGCTCTTCACGTCGCATTATAGAATTTAAGTACAGAGACAAATATCTATATTTTCAGACAGAAATTCTAAACCAAAAACGCTTTTCTTTTAAATAAAAAGCTGAATAAACTGAGAGTAAAGACATTTTCTGTGTCTTTACATCCCTGTTATCAAAACTAGTCTTTGTATATTTCATTTGTGAGATGACAGGACTGAGATGAAGATCATGTTTTTCCGAGATCCGGCACCGCTGCAGGTGTTTGTGATGCTGAGAGAGCATTTAAATGCAGAATCACAACATATGGCAGCAGTCAGACGCTGTGACACTTCTCATCTAGTTTGCGGTGCTTCAGAAATGACAGATGACTGACATGAAGCAGCTGTGGGGTAATAAAAATTCAAACTAAAAGACATTTCTCATTCCTGGGGCCCGGAATCCCCATGTGGGCCTGCTTCAAATACAAACTGGGTCATTAGACTTTTTTTTAGTGTGAAAGAAACTTTCACTTCAGACGAAGATGTGGACTCATGGTCATAGTGACTCGGACTGGAATCGACTTGAGTCACTGTTTTAATGACTTAACTTCAAAAATATGACTCAAAGTTAGATTTGCAACTTGATTTGAGACATGGGGACTCGAATGACTCGTCTCTGTTCATTTTATCTTTTGATTTTAGTTGTTTTTAGTCTGACTGTCAGTATTCAACTGTTTAAAAGTTAAAGGGAGGGATTATTTTTGTATAAAGAAGCAATTAAGATATGAATGAGCTTTTGTTTTTTTTTGTTTGATTACATTCATTCACTGAATATCTACAATTATAATACAAATCCAATTCATTTTCATATTTTAAACCTTAACCAAGGACTCAACCTGTTGACTTGACGAGCGACTTGCTTGAGACTTGGTCCAAAAAACTTCAATCGCAAGTTTGCTTCCTCATAATAAATTCAGAACTTCATTCATGTTCTTGAAAGAGACTACAGAAGCATCCCTAATTCACATTCACAGCTTGATATCTCTCAAACTCCTGGGGCCGTTGGAAGTTTGACACCAAATAATATGGCCAAGGGGCAAAAAACTGTACAAGTGACTTCCTGTGATGTCAAAAATGTTTTCAGAGTTTTTCGTGTCATGAAACCTGTTATTTCTATGCTTCATTTATTCTTAATGTTTAAGTTTAACAGTTATACGGCTCCTTTCACATAAAACATCTTGATGTCTTGCTGATATAACTTCTAATAGAAGCTAACGTTATATTAAAAGACATCAAATGGTCTGTCATGGGGTCTGTTGGAAGTCCACTGCCTGGGAAGGCAAATATCTAAAAGAGACCCATTAAAAGCAGGGAAAGATATAATATTTAATGGTCAAACAGTCTATGAGATACTGTTGCAATATCCTGTTGCTTTAATATCTTATTGCCCAGATGACACGTTTTAATGTAAAAGACAAATGAAGACGGCCGAGTTAAATCTTTAAATAAATGCCTTGTGAGAAATCAGATAATGAAAACAGAAAGTTATGACGATCAGAATCAGAGTTCTAGCTCCGATATGTTGAGGCAGCCGATAGAGGAAAAGTTAAAGATGTAGCCTGACATCCTGCCCACATCTTAAAACTGCTGAATGAATAAATGAAGTGAAACGAAACGGTACTTCAGTCTGATTATCAGGCTATTAAAGACAGCCATCAAAGAAACACAACTGTGCTCTGTCATGTTGTGTCAGTGAAGCTGCTTTGTGGACGGTGAAGGTCACTTTGTGGGAAGTTTATCTAAACTTTAGGGCCTGTTTGTGCAGCATATAAAAGAGGTTTTATCACCGTTCTTAACCTGAGAGCATATGTTGATCCCCAGATAATTATCTTGGACACAGTCACCTTGGCTCCCGCTTTCAGTTCATTGTCCTCAGTGCTATTTATCTGTTTATCCTTCACAGGCTTTGGAGATGGATCAGGCTGCCTTTACTCCTCTTTTAGAGACAACAAAGCAAAACCTGCCAGACTTACGTGCATCACCAACGTGGATGTTAGTGGGTTAGAGCTTCTGCAGTTTAAGAAAGCTCGACAGCACGTATCAGACCTACAGCAAGTGAAAAAACACCCAACAATATGATTATCAGTTACCTAATAACGTGCCGGTCAGGCAGCTTCAATCCCTATTGGAATGCACCAAAGTCTGGAAATGTGTGTAGCTTGATGTTGGACGGCTGTTCAAGAAAGAAAGCCTCTGATTATTTGAGCGATCAGGTAAAACGCCATTTGTGCTGCCTCTGTAAAAGTTTAGTATTTCAAATGTAATTGGAAGAATTCGCATAATTTAAATAAATCCTCATCAAAAGCAAGAATCAGGATCTTAACACAAGATATCAGCTTTTTACAGTGTGTAAAGAGAGTCCTAACAAGATTATATGAAACCATGAAGGACTGTTTATGAGTGAGAAGATAATACAAAAAACACTGTTTTTTTCATTCTCATGTGAGAAGTACCTTAAAGCTGCAGCAGTCAAATGTGTCCACTAGAAGGCAGAAGAACACAAAAACAAGTGGACGGATTCACAGCCTGACATAACCTTATAAAGATGGAATTGGAACCACCCCATTACAGTCATGTTTCTGGTCATTTGACGATAGTACATTTGTACAGTAATCCCAGTTATTTAAGCTCATCCCTTATAAAAAAAAAAAATCACTGTGATTAAAAAAAAAACACTGGTACCCCGTTTGCCATAATTCCTATAATACTTTCTGTTTTCATCTGATAATTTCCACCTACTATTCCAGGACGCAGAGCCTCCTGTGGTATTTTGGGACATTGACCACAGGATTGTACCACGGGTCCGGTGGTAAATTACCACATGTTTTGTATGTGGCACAATCCTGTGGTAGCTATTCCAAGATTCCACACAAGCCTCTGTGAACCACAGAAGTACCAAGGAGAAATGTCACCGTAACACAAAGAGAACCAGAGGAAGTCACCTTAAAAAAATCAAGGTAACACAGAACATTAAGTATTTAATGAAAGACAGTTCAAACAAAAAGAAAGATCCAAGGCACAAAAAGTTTGAAAAAGCCTTTTACTCAGTTGGGTATTTCATGATGAAATTCTTAAAACATTTGAGTCATGTTCAATATGAATACAATCCTATAAGTGTTGCAGATATCTACTGCCGTTGCCCTCTCGCCTGGGGCTGTCCCTTCTCGTCCTCCAAGCCTGAAAACTCAACAAACACACAGCCGCGAACAACAACGCTGCCTGTTTGCTCCAAGCTACTAGTCCAGGCAGACTCCGCTAATAGGACCACTAGCTGCATGGCTCACAAAGCTACAGTTAGCAGCAGTTAGTGGTCCCTCCGGTGATATGCTGCCCCCTGTTTGTTTGGAGTATGAATTTGACAGGTGGCCAGTTGTTAAGAATCGCACCTTTTAAATTATTATCATTTGACAGAAAAGTCTTGGAGTGATGTTTATCTGCAGCCAGACAAAGACCATCACGTACCTTGTGATGGGCTGTCTTAGTTTAATTGGTGTCTAAAACACAGAGTTTCTCAGTATCAGTGTCAGTTGGCTCAAACTAACGTGACAAAAACAGCAGTTTAAAGTCAGGTCTGTAGTTACTGGGGATTAAAGGATCAAGGCTGGATTCTCAAAAAACGGAGCTGAACGACTGTTTGCTTGAAACTGGATAAATACTAGTGGCCAGAGAGCTGTTTACGACTGATAAGACGCTGGGATTAACTTTATCAAAGACCTCCTGGAAGAGCTCCGCTGGGGCAACCTTTTGGGGACAGGTGATGCACTTCATATGACTAACACCTCTTTAAACCATGACAGTAAAACAGGGTCCAAACAGTTGAAAACAGCAGCAGCTTTGGAATCCATCGCTCCAGAACTTTTAGTGAAGGATAAAAGAATCAGCAGGTTTCTCCAGGGCGGCTTCTATTCCACAGAGGGATGATAGCAGAGTTGATTACACTGAACAGCACCTCAGTGTTGTGACATTTTTTTAGATAGGAGCTCAGAGAGTGCTGCTCTTGCATCTTCTATGCATATATCTCACAGTACAGTCGTCCTCCATAGGGCCGTGAAATATGTGCAGTCTGTTGGTTGTCTCATACGTTCAATCTCTATAGGGGCTTATGTTCCCTGCAAGGAGAAGGTGGTGGAGATGGATTTTTTTACTTTAAATACGGCAACAGAACTCCATTCAGGGAGTCCATTCAGAGCCGAGAGGAGACTGTGCCATCTCTCCGAGCTTTGAGGAGCTCAAAATGTTTTTTTTCTTTCAGACTGTGCCTAGAGGTGCAGTTTCAGTCTTTCTGGAAATTCGTGAGGTGGAACTTTTGGTCTTTAGAAAACTACAAAGTTGCTGTAGCCAGGCATCACCCAGACAGGGATATAATACTCCATGAGTTTGAACTTTCACTGAAGTAGCTTGAAAGGCAGTGCCAGCCTGCATCCTTTTCATTGATGCTAACGGCACACAAGGAATGCATCCGTGGGAGGATGGCAGAGGTTTTTTACTCCTGATTCTTTCCTCCCATCCCTCGGAGCCACTCTTCTCTTACCACTAAATAACTCTGAGGAGATGACGGAGCTAAGTGGTGAAGAGGAGGAGTGAGAAAACCAGGATGCCATTCGGGATTTGGACATTTATTACTTCTCTTTCGTGGAAATTCTGTTATTGATGAAGTAGTCCAGACACATAGCCCTTCAAGTTTACTTCATTACTGATGTCAGAGAAGCAAGGTCGAATTTGCTTTTCAAAGTTAATAACATGCTCAATGCAGAAGTAGAGATTTTGTGCCCACTTTAAATAAATAGATAAATAAAATAAAAAAAATCATCCTGCAGGCAGATGGCTGATTGCCTCAGGCTACATCCTTAAATATGGCCTCATTTGTCTCATTCGGGCCGTGCACACCCATGTTAAACACACACTGGTGATTTTAACTATTCTGGCTAATTAGACCTCTTCTCAGGGCTGTGTAAGTATGTACAGACTATGCTTGATTGACTTTTCAATAGCTCTCCTGTTAGCTTTGTTGAACATGTAATGTTGGGACAAATTAAACCTTTATCATGGGCCTTTCCTTTTGATTTCTACAAGTCAAAATAGGAAATGTCAGCTCAGAATAAAATGTTGGCATTTTATGTTTCTGCCAATCATCAGTCTTAGATATGCTATATGTGTCACATTACACATACATGAGCCAACTTTGATGTCTGGAGGTGGATGAAATGGCGGTGGTGTGACGGCTGCCAAGTGACAAACTACTTTTGGAGATGTGGTTTCAACAAAACCAGTGGATATTTTTTCCAGTCATGTTTGCAACAACAGGATCCGATCAGTCAAAACATGATCTTTTCCGCAACCCTAACAAAGTGGTTTTTGTGCCCGAACCTAACCAGAGCATAAGCTCATCTTTTTGTCAAAACATAAAACTAATATTTGTAAAGTTTCAACATATCCTGGGTTTGTATAAATGCACTCTGCCATGGGTCATTACTGACTGGGACACTTGATAAGAACTGAACCACTGTCAATGTTACTACTATAACCTTTGAAATCAAAATGTCTCCCATGAGAAGGACTTATTCTAGAGTCCAGTGGCCTCGTGTAATTCCTGGCATACCTCCACATACTTTGAACTTGAGCAGAGGCGTAATGAGCCAGAATCGTGAGTGTGTGTGGCCTTTAAAAAGTAAGCAGGGGAACTATTAATATTGAGGAGACTCGGTTTTTCCTCTTAATCAAATCTGTCCTTCCAATGTGGGGATTACCTTTCCGAGTTTCAAACATACTGCTAATTTAGAAGCCCCGCTAACTGCAGCGCTCTGTATCCCTGTCGGTGAACCAGTGAACCTTGAGTTGTAATCCGTGTGAGCTCTGACGAGCAGCCGCTGATCCTCTTTGCAGATGCAGTTTGTCGGATGTATGTTGTCATGAACTCCCTTCATTTTCTGTCCATATAAACACGATAATTGTCAGATCCCTACAAGCAAGCATATATAGCTAATTAGAAGCTCCCGTAAGTACAGTGGGGACCCGTAAAGCACAGGCAGAAGCAAAGAGAGTAACGTGTATGTGGATGGGAGTTTAGTTAAAATCAATGAGATTGAGTGGCTTCAAAGATTTTGGCCTAAACCACTCCACTTTCTGGGCACGCTGATTCTTTGCATTGCCGTTAATGTGAAACACCTGCAACTGTCTCCATGTGCTGCAGACACTTGATTACTTTGACTTTCATGTTATTTATTCCATTCGCCTATAGTCCATATACAGGCTGCAGCAGAGCGATGACGAGGATAACAAACCGCTATTTCACTATACGGGCTCTATATGATTACAGTCTCATTATCTCGCTATCCTGCAGGAATATCAATTATGCAATATCTTTATGGAGATTGGTGTTATAGTAGCACAAAACCTTTTTTAAGAAGAGTTGCTCTTAAGGGCAGTAATTATCTCGCTGGAGTACTGTCGGAGAAAAAAATTAATTAGAAGGAATTAATTGAAGTATCTCACAGGCTGCCAAGGTTGAACTCTCTAAAGGCGATTCACTGCTTTCTCCTTCAATAGTTCCCACTCCAACAATATTTAAAAAAAAAGACGCTGCATAATTAAGGTTCTGAAATGATGCCACATGATTGTGTTGCCTGTTACTTCAGTGGCAGAGTCACTCAGTGGTATGAGTGTGTTTGTTGATTTCTCCTTATGTTTTCCTTTCATGCCATTTTCGTCCATGGTAAAAGAAGAAAGATTAATTGGGAAATAAAAAAAGAGCATTTTTATGTAGGTTACTTTTTAGATCCAGCGCACTTACTAATTAGTTTGAGTGAGCCTGATTTTTGGATCAAATTATACTATATTAAAGATCTGAAGGGCTAATATACTGTGAAATACATCTTATAACAGATACATAGTTTGTACATGACATGTTGACTCCTACCATTAAAGTTATACTCAGAGAGACTGTATGAACCATGGACTAAATCTCTGTGACGTCATTAACAGGTCTCTGAAGCTCATAGATTTATATAAAACAAGATGTTGGACACAAAGTTGTCGCCTATTCAGCCCAACGAGAACTTCTCATCTGGCACATACACTAAAAAGTTTTCGAGCTTCCTGTTTACATTCCTGGTTGTGCAGTCGTCTGAATATGCACAGTCGTTTAGCTCCGGGCTTCATCATTTCGGCAACTAATCCAAAAATCGGCAAAGAGATGGAGTGTGGTGATTGCTGACAGTGACATAGCTCGACAGCTCGCAGCTGGCTCTCACTCAAAGCGCCCAACACTCTTAATTATACATAACTTTAAGCCTTAATATGATTTAAATGAGAGAGTTATGTAAGCACTTACACCCATACTGTTGTCATGAGCGAGGAAATAAGCTTTGGGGACCGAAACCGCTTTTTGCTGTAAACATGTATGTTTGAAAGGGGCTCCTAAAGGTTCAGTTCACTCAAATGACAAAAAAATCCCCCCAAAACTTTTTCTCTTCTGTTCTGATCCAACCGCATAAAAGTTTCATATTTATTTTGACAGGCTTTGAACTATCTGTGAGAGATTCCAGCATCCACCCCAATACAATGGAAGCTGGTATAACTCACTGTGTGGTGCTCACAGTATTAAACAATGATCCATATCAGTTCTAACAGTTGTAATATGCTTTTATACTCAGCCGTTGATGACAGCAACTGTATTTCCGAGTTACCACACATGTATAGAGACAATAAACCGCCCACGAGTAACCAGACATCAGATTGCATGGTACACTCTGTCAGTCTGAGGTACGAGACTGATATGAAAAAAGGAGGGAATGCTCCAACTTGACCCCAATGTGTCAGCCTCTGCTGATGAGGCATCTGGTTGATGCTCTGTAACAATCGCTGGTGATATCAATCAGTACAGCAGATCAGAGAGAGCAGAATGCAGAGCAGCCATGGTAACATATTAAACAGAGCAAGTACTGAGAGAAAGATTTCTCAAGTGAGGATGAAGAGGAGGAGGAGGAGGAGGAGGCGGCGAGGGGGTTGCCATTATCTGGGGGGGATACCGAGCATTGTGAGAAAATGGGCATGCTAATGAGGGCCAAATACATCGAGTACAGCTGCATTGTAAATGAGCTGAGTTTGTGCACTTGGGCTCGGATGAATCTCTGAAGTGTTGTTTGTTAATCAAAGGAGGAAAAAGCGAGGAAGAAAAAATGACTAAAAATAGTAAAGCTCGGTACATCTCGCACCTTTGATGGCACACACACAGCTGTGGTAATTGCTAGGAAAAGGTTAGCATTGTTGTTAGTCTCTCTCTGAAGGCACGTTGGGGAACTCTGAGATACCCCTTGACATTAAGCTGATGGATGCACAGCGACTCAGTGTCTCGGGGTATGATTGCATCTCGAGCTTTGTCTGGAGGACTCAGGAGCTTTGAAGTTGAGTAACCTGATCAAAAGGAAAATAATCTGACTCCGGGTCACGGGATTTACCTCATCAATAACAGGGGGAAAGTTAAATTCACAGCACTGCCTGTCCTTATCCTCTTTATCGATTGGGGTAAAAAAAAAGGACTCCCACATGTAGTGAGCACCACTGAGATCAGGAGGTCATGGGAAAGACTTTTGAGGAATGTGAGCGCAGGCCCGTTCAGTTTACCTCGGGGCGTATTCTGTGACTGAAATAACACTGTAACTCCAGCGTTTCAATAAACATTTATTTACAAAAACGAAAATAATGACAAAGAATAATTCAAAGAGTGAATACAAAACATGTGCTAATATGATAAAATGCATTATCATACACAATGTATATCTTATGAATGTGTTAAATAAACTATGCTTATAGATTTTTTGGGGGGAATCTGAACAGGCTGAGTCGAGGAAGCAGGCAGCCAGTGTTGGATTGCTTGACGTTATAGGGATTATTGCATTTTGTGTTTAAGGCAAGGATGAGACATGAAGAGGAGACAAACACTTCACGTAACAATGAAGCAATATTACTTTTGTCTTCATCACAGGGCACACTATCACAGAAACATCGATGCCTGAAAGAGGAGGAAGACAACAATAACAAAAAAAAAGAAGAGAATACTCTTTCCGTTAAAAAGGAAAAGTTATGTAACAACTTTACAAATAGGATTGGTCCATACATTTTTCATTTAAGAACAGCTTTTAAGAGAAGAGCCAGTTTTCAAAGCCATGTGTGTGTGCTGCATAATGAAACAGTCCCTGCAGTTGTCAGATGAGTAGTGTCCCATGATGCACCAGAGTGACTTGCTGTCTTTGGTGCCTGATGTGCTGTACTGGTGTCAGTCCACAGATTCTGAGTCCTCTCCCTGTGGCCGTACAGCCGGAGGCCTCCGTCTGCCCGTCCCCGTCTCTCTGATGATCTCCTTAGTCAGTACGGATACTGTTTCTGCTTCTTCCCGGCGAAACAGGACAGCCAGGTGCACAGCAGCATGGCACCCGCTGCCCCTGCTCCTGTGCAGTAATACGCCCAGCCGATCTGGCAGGAACCTGCAGAGGAAAGCAGAGGAGTCAGACGGATGGAGGATTCTCCCCCTTTATTTTATCCGTCAGCAGGATATCTCTGAAAACCCATGAACAGACTTCAATGAAATTTGGGCAGATAAGCTTTTGGCCAGGGAACAACTGATTCCATTCCGGATGAATCAGAATGTCTAAGTGTTAGAAGAGCGCCGCAATGTTTGCTCTACATTTACGCCGACCTTTTTACACAAACTGCTTAGAAATCTCACATCGCTTTGAGATTGAGATTAAAAACACAGCAGGAGGATGTAAAATCGTCTGTTTCTGTTATGTTAACGTCTCAGAGGTTAGAGACATTTTAGTTCTAACAAGGCTTTAAAGTTTTTCTGAAGTCTGTTAAGTCTACTGTGACTGCCATGGTTTTCTCACTTTATGTGATTCTGGATATCTTTATGTGGAATATGTGTCTCTTCTGGGTTTTAAAGGCTGCATTGCAGTAAAGGGATGCAACTTTCTGAACTTCTGAGACTGTCAACTTGCTTTTAGTCGTTATATCCACAATACTGATGATTATTTATTAAAAATCTGATTGTGTTACAAGAACCTTTCAAGCTAGAATGGCACCCAGTAGAGCGCATACCTCATCAAGATCCACGCGTTATTCCCTAAGAAATTAACTAAAGTTGAAAAAGCCCCATCTCACAAAGTTTTAATTAAGTGGGGAAAATACTGTATCCATCCTTTCATCAACATCCTGGACCAATAGTTAATGGGGTCTATTTTAGGCCGAGACTACAGCAGCCCCTCCTTAACGGAGGTAGCTACAGTGCAAATTAAGTTACTGTACTGCATACAGTTCAAATGCACTATAATGCAGTACAGTGCTGCATCACTTACTGCAGTTCTTCCCCTGTGAGCATTTGTTGTCTCGCTCCATCATCAGCAGCCTGTTTGTGTTTGTTTGAACACTTCACAAGGTAGCCCGGAGAAGTCTCGCTGCTGCATCATGTTGGCCTGATTTTGGCAGTTTGTCACGAGCTTTGAGGAGACAGTGTTTCACACTGAGAGAAATTAACTTCATTTGTCCCACCAGGATTTTAACATGCACCAGCCTCAAGGCGGCTGAGAGCAGACAGGTCACCGTGAGGCAAATTATCATGGAAGTAAAACTAAAAAAAATAGGATTACTGTTGTTTTAAAATGTTTTTCCATATGTTTTCTTGTATAAAAAGCCCCAAACAAACACTGTATGCAGTAACTTGACTACTTTGAAACAGCATGTGTATAGGAAATCTCTATAAGTGGTTCATGTTGCATGAACGAATAATCAATGATGTCCCAGGTGTACAGTTTCCACCAGTGTACATGTTGTGGTCATAAGAAGGCTCCTAACTTGATTTCAAAAGCTTAAAAGGTACGTTTGCAGAAATTACCTAATCAGTTAATTTAGAAACCAGGGTTCTAGAACAATGTTTCTGGCCACAGCAGTATGTTGCAAATCCATTCAGTATTCGTAGATGTTTCTAGCTGAGTGCGTGCTGTGTATTAGTGAGCATGAATGGAATGTAATCAGGATTGTGACGGCGACAGCATACTGATAACGTAATTGTTATGGCAGATGCAGTTCATTCAAAATGCATGCCCTCACTTGTGTGTATTGTAACATCAGAATGCCACACTCCACCTCTCTTCTGTGCCTCGGACCCAGCCGACACCAACATGCGAGCGTTACAGAGCGGACAATGTCGTGAACTGCTTAACATTTTTGTACAGGTCACAACATTTCTCCCCCTCTTGTGAAAAAAAAAGAGTTGGCATTGTTGAGACAAATTAACTGAACATTGTTTAACTTCATTTGCAAGCAGACAGTCTGGTATGTGACAAATGCGCTCTCGCAGTACAGACTTTTGGAACGAGCGGCAGCGATGAAAAATGCTGAAACTGAGCCAATAACCCAAAAGCAACCATAAATGAAGACATTAAGTGCCTCTTTAAGATGCATCTATAATCCTCAGAGCCAATTATGTGCATTATTACACAAGGATTTGCTCTACATCTTATTCTGTATTTGGAAAATGTGTGTGTTGACCATCAAGACGTCTCACCATAAACATCACATTTCGGGAGGATATCTGATTGAATAAAGTTATCTAATTACCAGCCTGTGGTGGGAGGAGGAGGAGGAGGAGGAGGAGGCAGCGTCTCATTAACAGATCATATCAAATCATCTTCACACTCTGGAAATCTCATTCAACAGCCACAGCTGAGAAGACTTATATCTCAGAGTTTCATTTCCAGCTGCTAATTTTCTCTCTGTGTCGGAGCCGCACTTAGTGAAAATGAGCTTTCCGTCTTTTTAAAATGTTGCTGAAACTACAGATCGGTTTCTCAAAACGGAGAACAGTTAGCCGCTCTGTCAAAACTCCACATATCTCTTGCAAAATGAAACACTTTCTTTTTTTGGGGTGGCAAGAATTGGTTTTGACAAGGGTGAACATTGTTATAAATGCTCAGTGCCAATATGAGTATCTCTTACAGAGCATCATTTAGACACTGGTGTGGTAAATTTACAACACTACCATCGAACTACATTTGGCATCATGATTTGGCAACGTTTGTTTTTTTTTTTTGATACAGCAGACCATATTCACATCCATTTTCCTCTTACGGCACGTTCAAAGTGGGAACTTAAATGCTGCTGTGTTCCCAGCTGAGAACAGCTGATCAAAAATGCAGTTTTTTCTTGAAATATGACTCGATGTCCCTCTGGGTTGTCACAATCAATTGTTTTTTTCCCCCCATTCAGTCAGGAAGCAGTGGAATGATAACGATTCGTCAGATACTTTACGTTTATAGTACTCGCATCCCGGAACAAAGCAGTACGACAATTAGAGCTTCCCACCATGAGCGTGATGTCAGAAGAAAATGGCTGCCGTGTGAATATGGTCATATGTGCATATTTGTCTATCCAATCCAGCTTCCCAGAGTCAGACTGGAAACTTGCAGCTGATAATGCAAGATTGAACCTAAGTTGCAAAGATTTCATTAGGAATACTCGATCACCTTGCTCTCCATCCTCCTCCTCTCCCTCTGTTACCTATGCTGCTCCATTTATTTCACCTGAGTGTTTAGAGTTTTGCAAGAAAGTCTATTTGAGAGAAAACAGCAGAATATTGCTTACAGTTAGGAAGTCTGGAGGCTTTTTTTGTTTTTTCCCCAGATTAATTAGGTTCGAGTCGTCAGGCCTGCGTTCACATTTAATATTCCATTTGAAAAACATGTTAGGTCAAAGCTATGAGTCGGAGTTTCCAGTCATTAGTTCTATAGACTTTAGTATGATAATTTTACCAACTCGTTCACGGTGAACATGCATGCAATTAATGTGTCCTGCAGCTACATCCGGCTGCACGACTAACTTTGAATAACTATCTTTGAATAACTAAAGCACTGACTGCTCTCTTCATGACTAATGAATGAGTCGGTGTAGGTGAGATTCAAAGTACTTGTTGTGGCATCCTTTGTGGGAAATCCACTGTTCTCACGGGAAAACATCGCAGTGTTTCTGACACCGAGAAGGACGCGAAACTGAAATAACTGCGGCGCAGTCGTCTTCAGCGCCAGAGGCAGCGAACGGCACACTGATGCAAACCCACTTGTTAACAATAATTTACATGTGCTAGCAGCCTGTTCTCTCTGACAGAAACATCACAAAATTAGAACTTATCGAACATAATTACTTCTGATGACATGCTTGGAAATTTCTGTAATTAAGATGATATGTTTAGGAATTTAAATCCGTCAGAATTATATGAGTCTAATTTATGTGGTCACGCTTTCGATTTAAATGCTGCCAGAGGAGTCTATCTGCTGACACAGTGGCAGCAGTAAGCTCATCATAATTCACATGACTGAAAATCTATTAAAACACAGTCTTATGACCTTTTTTTGGAAAAAATCTGTTGTTCTTTGATGTCAGTATGTTTAGCAGAGCTCTTATTTATCAAATTGTATTTCCTACATTAATAACAACAGAAGGAACATTATTGTTATGGTCGTCTTGTTGGTGATGTGATGTTGGTGAGTTTGATCTTCCATCTGTCCAGAGTCATATATCTCTACAACTACTGACCCGATCATCATGAAATGTGATAAATATTCATTTTTAGCGGTGCTGTGGTGCCACTGTCGGGTCCCTTATGACTGGATTTCCTGTAAATTGGCTCTGGGTCTTCACAGTCTGCAGTAGATGAATCCAGTGTTTTTGGTGAGACTTCCTTATAGCGCCAACATCAAAATCAATGTGGCAGATTTCAATGACATTCACTGACGAGTCTGAATACTGAATGAGTCTTCTGTTTAAAATGTCAACTTTCATGCAACACATCTCATAATTAGAGAGACCGACAGGAAATTTAAGGATGAACGAGGCAGATTTTAATGACTGCTTTGCATTCTACCTCGGACCTCCCTTGGGATGCTTTCATTGTTTTTAGATGCTGCACTGGTGAAGTCATGAGGAAAGGAAAAATGCCATAATGTTGTTTATTTCATCCGATACTGTTGAATCATGAGGTGTAATGAAAATCGAGCTCTCCAGGGGACTCTTGCTGGAACTAGTTGTTTGGTAATAAGACATTTAGAGATATATACAGATACAGAGATCATAGTAATCAGTGATGGAAAGTGACTAAATACATTTTACTAAATTTTTGCTGACTTTGTAGATTTAGATGACTAATATTAAATACAATCAACAAATGAAAAATTATGTATTATTACAGCGTAAAATAAAACATTATTAGTCCCCATGAGGGCTGAATTCATAAGCTACCCAGCAGTATATAAAGTCATTAAAATGAGTCCCACCTTAGCCAGAAGCGTCATTAAAGTGATGACCAGTGTAATGTTGACTGGCTAATTGAATGGTGGGACAAAAGTGCCCGTTTTCTATTTCTGGCCCTCATCCTGACTGTCAGCTGCCTCCAGTGACAATTCACCATCTTGAAATGAAATTGAAGTATGTTCATACGAACACCTGGGAGTCATGACAGATAACAACCTCTCATGCAGAGTTTATTTTTGAGAAGATGCAGCAGCACATTAACTTTCTCCGCAGACTCAGATCTTTTGGAGCAAATAGCCAGATTATCTCTCTGTTTTTCAAATCAGTGATTCAGAGTGTCGGAGTGTGTGCGCTGCAGCACAGCCTGGCTCGGCAGCCCGTCTGCGAAACGTAAAACTAAAATTATATAATCAACTCAGATTTGTGTGAAGATCATTGGTCATCCTGTAGCACACTCCTTTCATGGTCACGACTGTTTGATGTGCTTTTCTGAATGTGTGCAATGTGTGTAACTGTATGTCTAGTTTGTGTGTGGACTTTTTGAGTGGAGCTGCCTGAGGATGCAAAATGAATTCCAGTCAAAACTGAACTAAAGTTTTATCGTATCGTATCATATCGTAACAAGAGTACTTTTACTTTTGGTACTTTGAACCTAGTTTGATGCTGATACTTGTGTACTTGAGGAACATTTTGAATGCCAGACTTTTACATGTGACAGTATGTCTACACTGGTAGCATACAAAAGCTCTGCATATCTTCATGCGAGAGGAAGAAAAAAAACAAAAACATGTCTTCTAAATGAAAATGAAAAGTGGCAGAAACTCTGGCACTGATGTAAATTGAACCTGAGAGCCAATCTCAATGTACACAGTGCCACCTGATCACATAAGCTACGAGCGCAGCAGCTTTACCGAAAAATGTATCTTTGACATTTAATTAAAATATTACGATCACAGCCAATTAATTTATTCGGGTACATTAAGTAAAAAATCAAACTCTGTTTGATTCACATTAAACAAAAGAGCAGCTGCAGTATGAAGAGCTCTTCTACCTGCCTGGTGTCTGATACAGTACCACATTACTGTCTGTGAGATAGTCCTGAGGATGCCGGCTGAATACTGAGCGCACATCGGGGCTGCTGCTTATTCTCAGCACATATTTATAGCCATAAAACACTTCTGAAATCGACAGCTACTGGAGATTCTGTTGACTTTTTATCATACATTTTAAAAACCATGGGATCGTGTCTCCTCGGTATGTGACAGTACCAGAGAGTTGTGTCTTCTTGGTTGCTAAAAAAGGCAGAATGTCACGGGCCGGGCATAAAAGTCTACTCTCAGTTTTCAGCCTCTTTGTAGATTTATCCGTCCTTGGAGCAGAACATTCAGCAAACACAAGACACATTTACAGAGTCGAGGGTGAGCATTAGCCTTTAATTTCGGCCATAGGTGCGTGTGCACGTTGGATCTGCCCGGTGGACATCTTACCTAGTTGAAAATGGTCTGAGTTGTTGTTGCAGGTCTGCCGTACTTCCTCACTGTTCCATCCCAGTGGATAGAGTGCACAGCCAGATCCTATGAGCAGACCTGAGAACAGGAGAAAGAGCGTCTGTCAGCAATGAGGCATCGCAGAAACTTTACTGATCACCAGGGGTTCAAAAAAACATCATAAAACATGGCTGGAGGCTGACAAGACCCAGCTTGTGAGGGAGAAAACTGCAGCAAGGACAAACTCTCAGTGTCAAGGTGTTCGCTCAGCTCCTCGAGGAAGGTCTGCAGTTTTTTTTTTCTGAGACCTCAGCTAAGTGGGTGTTCATATTTTAAACATCTTCTCGTTAATGAGGACGAAAAATGCAACGTGATTTTGGTCTTTGCTACATCCAGACATCAAGCAAGGTGAATTTAAACACAGGTTTTGTGTGGGCTCTCATTCTTTGCTTTAAAATGATCAGAAAGACAATGAGCTGCTGCTCTCCAGCAGGCTGATGCACGTGACCTCACCTCTCTGATTATTTTTTCCACCTTATCAGCCGTTTCCAGCAGATACTCACGGGGAGGGCGGCTCTGACCTGTCCCAGCGGTTCTACCTCTCACATCCCTTTGTGCAATGACACGGATTGTGATTTTAAACACTTCATCACTTTTTTTTACTGCAACAAACAAAGCGCTCCTCTCCCAGCAGCTCATAAAATCGCCGCAAATGTACAACGAACATATGCAAATAGCTCGGCAATTTCTCACAGCGAAAAACAAGCATTTTTTGGTATGCAATAATTACTGTAAAACTCTGGAAAATCCTTGAGGGACTGCTTTATGTCAGTGATTAAAGAGACTTATGACTGTGCTTAAAGCTGCACACAGAGACAAGAGTAAAATCTAGTCAGGGCCATTACATTAAGGATTAATATCCTCAATATTAGCCTGCAACCAGGTCTTGACAAGTTATTCCTTGGATGCCAAGGCCTGTCTCTTGAAATTACCCCGTGGGGGCCCCTGGTAGGTGGCTCTGCCATCACATTAGCTTAATCCCCTCCGATGTGTCTGCCCCGCTATCAGTTTTGGGATGCGAGGATGGCAGCAGAGGACGGGAATGCGAGAAAGCTCTGGCTTCCATCCTGATTACCGATGCCATCCAGGACTGCCGTACTACATCGAGGCCAGATAACAAGCAGGAATTAATCCACATGCTAATACAGATGGGCTAGACAAACATCAGAGGTGGAGGAGGAAAAGTGAGCGAGACATCTGCGTTCTCGAAGCCAAAAGGACGGTGAATGTCATCGCCTCAGTTCTGGGAGAAAAATAGACGGGCTGATTATTGGCACCTGTGGTAGAAAATCAATTGAGTGAAACTCTGGAATGTTGATGAGAATGACGGGATATAAAACGGCTCTAACCAAGTCTGTGTCATTACAGCTCAGGATCAGAGGGGAGCGAGGGATTGCCGTACGTAAGAAGACAGCCTTTTTTTTTTTTTTATTCTTCAGACCCTTAAGAGAACTTCAGACGAGTTTCTGCTTCAGACCTAAATTTACTACCTTTAGCTGAGCAGCAGCAAAAGTCACACATGATGTAAATCCCTGTACGAGCAGCCACCGTGGACCTGATGAGCATAAAAAACTCACTTTTCTACAAGGTACCAAAATGAGCATTCACAGTCACTCTGTTCCCAGTTATATAATCTTATCGAATGCGTTTTGATTAAAATTTGTAACAGTAAAGACTGTAAAGCATGAGAGTGTGATAATGTATGCAAGATTAATATTTAACAAAATCAAAAATTCTCTTTCAAGTGTTGTGTAATGCTGAGAGATACAGCAGCATGTAATCAAACTGAATTTCCTTGCAGCACAAGGGAAGAAAATAAAATAACGCAGGGCGAAATGATTCTTTGTCTCCCAGAGACATTGTTCTTATTCCCACACATCTCATAAACAGTAATATTTCCATTTGATCACAATTTATGAGGCTTCTCAGTCATTCGCTGATTAACACATTTGATAAAAAAAAACCACAAAGAGCTTCTCCTGTGTTGCAGGCACCTCCGAGAGAAGAATGGGGAAAGAAAGACTTCAGTGCATAGTTTCCACATCAGGTCAGATGATGACATGGAATGCAGAAAGGAAAAAAAGAGACTACAGGGGAGGGAAATTATTGCCACAACAAAGACAAGAGCTCAGTTCCATTGTGCAACCACACAAAAAAAACGAATCAAAGCTTTCTGGGCGAACCGTTAGTGTTTTCTGTTGTTTTTGGGGATAAACTCGCTGAGCCTGAAACACTGCAGTGTGTGAAATCAATGTGAGCACTCACATGTTACCATGACACTATAGAGACAGATACCACAAAACACAGGCCGCTGTGGGAGCAGATGAACAGAAATACAAACGCATCGCCAAGGTGTAATTCAATCCTGCATCGTATGTGAACCTACATTTCTCTTTTGGCTTTTACTTTTTTGATTTATTTATTTTTCCCACTATAGTTAATTCCAGCAAATCCCATCCTCCACACTCTGTATGTGGGTTATTGAGAAGTGCTGGTCGGGAGGATGGTGACTGGGATGTGGGAGAAAGATTACAAAGAATGAAAGATGTTCTTTCACATAATGTTCATGAGGCAAGCTGCTGGAAAGACTTGTGATGGGCGACTACCTCGGGCTCTGATTCTCCATGCGTGCTGTTGTAGACCGATACTTCCTGCCCTTCTTATTCCCTAAGCTGACACCGATGCGCCCCAATCTGCACAAACAGACAGTCGAGGATTTGTGTCATTTAGCATGTGGCTGTCAGCTGCAGCCGCTTGTGACCTCTTTAACGGAGGCAGTTCCTTCTCTTGACCTCCCATTACAGACTGCCTGTGATAACACTTTGAATTATGTAATATGTTCTTTTTTTCCCCCCAAAAAATCGTTTTGTGAATTCAGTTTTCTTGACTTAAATCTGGTGCCCCCGGCTTGAGAACTACTGAGCTAGCAGATGCGCTACGAACACAAGCTAAACCACATGCTAGACTTCATGAGATGAGATAAACTTAATGATCCCCTCAGGGAAAAAATCGGTTTTCTGTGGCGGAAAAAAATAGAGAAATAAACAGCATATCGCTGCATGCAAACAGGGCGATGCATTGTGCCACAAAGTAAAAAAACCTTCAGAGTCACTAAAATTCATACTGTTAAGGCTGCAGCACAGAATTGGCGACAACACTCTACAGTTTAAGTTGTGGTAAATAAAAGGCCTAAGTTTGTTTTGTGATGAACACATCCGGAAATGTTGTTATCAGTTAACGTTTCTGCAAACCACAGATACGTCCAACATTGACATTTGTAGCCAACATGGCAGATCGATTCACATCATATGCTTATTAGCTGACCGTCACATCAGGAGGTGGAGAGGACGGGGTTGACGGTTTTACAAGCCAACAAGGCTGCCACACGGCCGACCGCAGTTTGAGTCACACCAGTGTGTCTTTGGAAGGACTCCTCGGGACGGCGTTTATGGCGTAATTTGAAACCGTTTTACAGGCGACCAAAACCAGCCAGTTTTCATGGGTCAAGTCAGACCATCTCCATCTGTATTCGTGGTGACTAAAACATCTATTTTTAGCCAAACGGTGATGTGTTTTTTGTGCCTAAACCTAACCAAAGCATAAGCATAGTGTTGTGACAAGAGAGAAGTAGAAAATTCACCCTAAACAAAAGTACAGTTGCGACATAAAGAAATCCTAAACTTTGGAGCTTTCTCCTGTTTGACTTAAGATCTCTCTGCTCTCAAAAGTTGCCGTGTAAACAAAGCTTCTTACTTACACCAAAGCCATGCTGTCGCCCTCAAGACTATGAGCCTGGAGTTGGCAAATGCCCAAATAATAACGGCAAAATGAAAACACAGGTGGCTCCAACAAAGGTCTCTTGTAAATGTCATTGCTTACCTAGAAGCCTTGAGAGGCAAGAGAGAAAAATGATCCTAGCAAATCCCCCCCCATCCCCAGAGAGACATGAAACATTATCCTTTCAGAGCATTTTTTCACCTGTTCTTAAGTCATAAACATGGTACAGATCAGACTTGATGAAATGGATCACCAGAATTTGTCTGCCTCACTTGCCTCTCATGACTTCCGTACTTTCCCCAAGCCTGAGAAAGGTTCTCTTCTTTTAGGTAAACATGAACTTCAAAAAGCCGCTCCTATTCCTGAGAGCAGATGGCTGTCTCATGATGAAATCATTGCAGATCTCCACTAAGCTGCCACGAGGATAGCACTGAAAGTCACCAGACGGCTGGCTGATACTGCAGCTACATCGCAACTGCACGACACCGTAGAACAGACGGAAAGAAATTATCATAAATGTTAGAAATCTGGCGCGAACAGCATCCGCAGACACCGTTTGCCATGCTCAAAAATAACTACTTTCCCTTCAGCAGCAGCACCCGTTCCCTCAGGTCAAACTTAAAGATGCCCTCATCTTTCTGGGAGACCCGGAGAGGTTCAAGTGTCGCTCTATCAACACACTCCAGGGAGGTCTGTTTGTTTACCTTCCTGCTTTTTCGCACTAACCGCTGTTTGTCAAACCTTAGCCCATTTCGGAGTCTTGTTTCAGTTGCTATGGCAGCCAGCTGATGCCTGATAGTCTTCTCTGGCAGAGGAGGTGAAGAGGAAGAGGGTCAGAGAGAGCACCCGGCGCGATCTAAGAGGCCAGACAACTTATTCACAGATTGAGTTTCAATTGATCTCCGTGCAGTCGTTATCCGAATGACTATCTCACAGGCCTAATGGCTTCTCTGAAAAAGCTATTCTATGAACTGGGAAAGGGTTCACTCGAATCAAATGGACTTATCCAAATACAATCAGTCCCACATATCCATAAAATCTGCTCTAATATAGTCAACTTTCCTCCGTGTTTCCTTGCCTCAGATTTCATCATCGTGGTTGAGCTCACTTTTGAAAATCGCATTTCGGTGCTTTAAAGAGCACACAGAGAAGTGCTTTATTCCGTCAGAGCTGTGCTATTGTTCACCATCTTTTTTCAGTCAACGCTTTTTACCTGAATGAAAAACTGCCCCCTTTTCATATCCACCACATTCTCTGATTTAGGGAGTGCTGATGCCTTTTGTCAAGCCTTCTTGCTCTCTGTCAGGAACCAAGGAATTTCTTTACCCTCCTCCATGCCCCGAGACAATACCATTCAAGGTTATCATTCAAAAGGCCAAAGAGGACAGGGAGAAAAGGCTGCCGCTAAGCTGGGGAGAAATTTGGTGGCCAGGGAATTGGAGTGGGGATGTGCCTGAATGGGCCGGCTTAATGTAAGACATTCCCGTTTGGGCTTGGAGGATCATCTGAAAGAGTGTGGTTGCTCCAAAAATGTTAGAGCAACCACACCTGGGAAGGCAAGGCCAAAAAAAAATGCACCTATTGGTCTTTTAGTGTCTAAAATCTTATTTTAAAATGTTTACCAATAGAGTCAGATTATAACAGCTGTCTTCATTTGTTTAAACGTGTCGATATCGTGTAGAGAAGACAGATAAGGCAGGCTGCTAGGATTAATAAAACACCTCATCACATTAACGAAACAGGCTGCAGAGAGGGCAGCTATCTCACGACAACAGCACTCGGAAAAATACGATTTTAAGAGTACGAGTAGCTCAAGTTATAATCCTTAAGATTTTCACGGAATCAAACCCCGTTTTCGACGCCACTTATCGTTGGCATTTCTCTGCAGTGGCCGTTCGGTGTATTTACATTCTTTAATTAACTCTCTACATAGTAATTTTCATTGTGAGCGTTGGTTTCTGCCATTCCCCCCACAGGATACAAATTGCCTATGCATGAGCGATTAACAGGAAGCAATGCAGCATGTAATTCAGCGTTACTGTTCTTAATTCGATCTCATTGTTAACCGTTCACTCCCCTTCAGAGATGCAGTTGCTGCTGATGCAAAGCCCAACATTTCCTACTGCTGCTGCTTCACATTTTACAAGCACAGAAGGTGGCTTTGATGGAGAAGCAATAAAAGTAACTCTCAGCAAAGTTACCAACTTTACTGCGCACTACCTGCTCTGTTGCAATTTTTTAACACTGACCTCTATTAACGTGAGTTTGGTGGCCGCACTGTAAAAAAGGATACCCATGTTTTCCCATGAAACGGCTCGTGCTAATTGTTTTGTAATGGTTATTTGGCGGCTAGGAAGGGACTTCTCACCGGTATTGATTGCATTTTGTAGCCAACACTGCGTGTGTTAGAGTCCCCCGCCATGAACGAACAACACGGCCTCTGAGAAGACGGAGTTTTACGACAGAGAATACAGGACCAACGTGGTTTTCTTGACCCTGGGACTGAGTCAGCAAATAGGACCACTCGCTGCACAGCTAACTGAGCCAACAAGCTAACAGCAGCTACATTTAACAGCAGTTAGTGGTTTCTTTTAGCAACTTAGCTGCCAGTATACACCATCAGACATCAGAAAATACTTTCTCCTTAAAATATGATCCGGTTTTACCCAAATAAAAGATCTGTTCTAGTAGCATCCTTATCTTCATACAGTACATCCATAAAAATGAAGAAAGCCATTTTTGGACAGAAAGATAGTATACGCCCCCGAGTGCAGGATGAGTCATCAACATTTTTTTTTTTATTGTTTTCCAGGAAATAACTCTAAAATACCATTAAGATACTGACATACTCGTGAAATATAGAGCAAGACATATGTGGTAAAAAAAAACAAAAGTTTGACTTCTTGGGAGCTTTAAGGCTTAAAAATTTAAAAAATAAAAGGCCTTTTGATACCTTAATCCGGAAAATGTATGCACAGCTGTTCTCAAGTCAACAAAATATCATATTTCAGATGATCCCTCGCATGTCATGAGTAAATACATGCATATTAATATGATACTGTGAACATGTTTATGTGGTTTTTCTGAGCTAAACAACGAGAGAAAATAACAGACTCAGACTCCCACAGTGTTACCGCAGTCTAAACAGCCCATATGACTCTTCTGTCAACAGACCAAACACTGCATGTCCAGGCATGTCTGATTCCTTCACTAGAAACGCAAGGCACACAGCAACATGTCAAACTTGCATGTCTGCTTCTCTCATAAAGTTTTGATTCTCTTCTTGTCATTCAAGCCGGATAAACAGCCATTTTCAGATGGCTTTCCTCCTATGCGAGCATTTCTGCAGGCAAAGCCAGCGTTTTATCTGGAGATTGAGTTGAAACGTTGTGGAGCCGTGAGAGATGGAGGATGAGGGGGATGCAGAGAGAGGAGGGATTTAAAGGGAGTATGTGAAGTACATGTGATATGTGATGTGCAAAGTGAAGCAAATACTTGCTGCTGCCAATGGCTGGCATTCAAGTGTTACTTAGCCAATAGCCCACTCATTGGTTTTCGTCTCCTTTAGGAAGCGACATCAAGCTCGTTAAGTGGTCGCCTAAATTATCTTGTTTTTCATAATTATGTGGTTTTCTGCACGGCACTTCCTCCTGAAGATTACACCTCAATTATCCTTTTGGACACAAAGCGTGTTCACGGTGAAGATGTTTTTAGAGCCTCCTCCCTACTGTTTATAATATTTTTATCCCACTGTGAGATGAATCACCGCGCAGTGCCACACATCTTTCAGTCTACACTCTTTTGTCGAGTCCATTTTATGCTCCTCTGTGTTTTGTTGGCTTTACAACTTGAATATCAAACACAGGAAACTGTATTACCGGCCGGGCCAAGAACAGAGCTCTGTGACAAACACGCTCCACGTCAGCCTCTGACTTTTCATTGAGAGTGTGACCATCCTCTCCATGACAAATTTCTGCCTCTTCCCTGTGGTATTTGCTCCCGCTGGCCCAAGAAAAGGTCAAGCAGTTACAAACCTCCCTTTATCCCGTCAGCCATCAAAGGACTTAACAACCTCATTGTTAGACCGTGTTCATGTGAGGTCTGCAAAGTTATCATTTAATGTCGCCCTGTAAACTGATGGGTCTTCTTATATCTTTCACATGCTGTTTTGTCATATTGCTTTAGTTGCTCTTCTACTGTTATTTGTTTTATATCCAACTCTCCCAAAATGACTGGATCTTTGTTGTCGCATGGTTAAGGTTGCACAATGGCCAATGTTTGGTGAGGTTTAGTAAAAAGAGCATGGTTTGGGTTAAAATAAGTCTACGTTGACTTTTGGTTTCACATGGAACATCAACAGCTGTCTCCGGGCTGGAAGTCCCGTGTTTGACCCATTTATCCACCCTGACCTCCTCACAACGCAGCCTTTATAAGAGGCCTGACTTCCTTCTTTGTTCCCGTGATAACTACTAAAGCCACTAGAGGTCAGCACCTAATAATCTACGCAACTATTGGTCGTCATAAGCAATTTACACAGATGACACACAGCAGTGTTTGTAGCAAAAGTGAAAGTAGAAAGGTGTATAACTGGGTATAAAACAGTCTGGAGGAAGTCGTCTGACTCACTGGATCTAGGCTGTGTGCACAAGCCTGCCATTGGGTGTCTATTTCAGGTGGCTTTCTTCTTGCTTTACCTATCTGCATGTTACCAAAATCCCCGTCTCAATGGGAAACACAAAAGGCCTCAGAGCTCGCTACCTACTCACTGAAAATGGCCATTTACCTTGCCCTTGTTTTGGATGGATTTTGACATTTTAATGCCAGGGCTCACCTCCCCCACATGCAAAACAAGTTCCCCCAACACTGTTTAGCAGGGGCGCCATCGCTGCATCCTGGGTTTACCACCGCCCAAGACGGCTGAGCTTGGTTTAAATAAATACAAACATTGGTGCAGCAGAAGCTTCCTCCAGCGCTGACACAGCGCTGTGGAGATCAGTGTGTCTGGGCGACATTAAGCATGCAGAGCAGAATGAATGGAAATGCAAAGAAGACGCCTGACAGGCACTGCATGTAATTTCTGCCATTAGGGGTCTCATGATCAAAACAATGAAAATAAAAGAGGTAGGCTGACGGTGTTGGAAGTGGCATGGGATCACGGGAGTCGTCTTCATTTTTGAACAATTACCGTTTGCAAATGAGAATCCATCTACAGGACTCAGGCTGAAATGTTCAGGGACGAGGTAATGATTTAAAGTTGTATTCACATTACGTTAAGCCATGTTTGCCGACTCCTTTCCCATCTCTCTCCCAGGAGTAATGACGACGAGCGACCAAATAAAACATGCTGTTACCTTGAATAAAATTACCGACTAGTACACGACTCAACATAATGTACAACCAAGGTCTACTCATTTTTAGACATTTTAAATGCGGAAATGTTCCATATTATATCTTTAATGAGCACTTGAGACTACTTCAAATGTTTCATCGTCGGTTTTTATTCTATATTCCTGAGGCTCAGGCCAAAAACGAGCCCAAAGCAAAGTCTCATTTCTTTCCCTGCCCACCCATCAGTCACCATCACTGGCCCTGAGCAGAAAGAGCAGCTTGTTATATTGATCTGTTTCAGTGCTTTTGCCAAAGGCATTCTGTCAAGAGCTGGTCTTATCTAATCACACCGCTCATTCGTCACACAGTTTCCGACTACAACCGGTAATTAATAAACAAACCAATTACAAGTGCAAAATGAACTCCTGGCTCATTAAGCAGTGGATATGTAAGAATAAAAAAAGGAAAAAAAGGGGATTAGGTCTACAGCTCAGCAGCACAACACAGTGCATGAAAATGAAACTGGGGCGTGCTAAATATGTATCAAATAACTTTCAAAAGGAGAACATCTTCTGCATGTGTGGGGAGAATGAGCTTTTCACATGAGGGCACAGATATTTTCTGTGCGTCTCAGTCTTTCCAGTCACAGACCCACGCCTCCCTGCGACCTCAACCATGTCTCCTCTGATCTCATATTGCAAATTGGACATTCTTCCCCCCTCCTCCCTGTTCGAGAGGGGAAGTCAAATAAGAAGCGGGTAGAAAAACAAGGGAAAGAATTCAGCAGCATCCGAGAGAAATTCCTCCACGGGCTTTTCTAAATTTTTTGCTTTCCCTTGAAAACTTAGTCACTCCCGTGCTGAACTGATGTCGGAATTCAAAGCATGTAGAGCTGTAGGTCGGTTAATATCGCCATGCCGGGATCACCTGACTGCCACCACGCCGCTGGTTTTAATTTGCTGCCTTGGCTTTTTTCACCAAAGTCAAAGGGAAGATTAGCGTTTTTGCAATATCTTGCTATATTTTAATGACTTATTATCATTGTGAGGCACGGTGGCGGGGTGGTGACGATAAGCTTCTTTACTTGCACATGACAAAGATAGAGTCAAAGCCAACTCGCAGTAAATTCTGGGGAAACGGCTTTCCGGCTTCATTTAAATGAAATTTCAGGAATTTTTCAAATCGAGAAATTCACGCTAAAAAGAGCATCTTCTGCTACAAGCGTATATCAGCGTGCTAGTCTAGAATTTCAATTTCAAAAGTGATGGCTGTTCCTTCCATCTGAGAGCCGAGTGAAGGGGAACAACAAAGCCAAAGGGTATGGAAATCCTCCTCAGGGTAGGATCCACTTTATAGGGTCCTACAAGTGTAGCTCCCTAACTGGGTCATGTCTGATGTGTGTAGCAGCAACCCTCCTCCCACTGACGGAGCCTGACAGAAAAGCTTGACGGTAGGCGACTAGTCCGCGAGTCGGCATACACCTTCAGCGATGCCTTCCTGCCTTAATTACCCCTCTGCAATGAGCAGTAAACATGCTAACGCAAGGCCTTCTGGGGAGAAGGAAATCAAAGACACGGCAATCTACACTTTAATGTTCATGTTAATAGCATCCAAATATGCAATGAATGTTTTAGTATCCTCCACACAGACGCTGCCAAACATCAAAACGCCTCGCTGACAGTACTGGGGCTCATGATGTGAGCATCTCCGCACTGCAAACACAAAGAGCTTCTTTTCAAAAGACAATGCAACGCTTCAGGGATCGAGGAAAAACTGACTCTTACTGCCAAGTGTACAAAGTACTCCATAGCATGTGTTTAGAGTGCCGGCCCACTGCATTCATGCCGTCTTCTGGGACACAGACCAGGCTAGCTTCTTACCCGTGGGGGCTGAGTTAAAGCAGCCTTACCCAACTCGTCCAGAAATCAAATATAAAATAAACTCACAGGTCACTTTTGCTTCAGTTTCATTGTGCATGTGTAGAGTGAAAGCTAGTAAGAGTGCAAATCTCAGTCAGACAAGAGGCTCATTCTAAAGCCCAAGAGGGGTTGTAGTAAGAATATAATATATTTTGATATATATTCAAAACAAGGAATAAAACTGACGCAGTATATTTTGCCATTTTTTAGAAGCAAATAAGATTTTACTTTGACAAAAAAACAAGATCAAAATGTGCTTATTTGCTTTCTTGTTGAGATTTAATATGAAGCAACAGCAGCCAATAGGCTCGCTGAGCACAAAGACTGGGAAACAGCCTGGCTTTGTACAAAATGCATCTACCAGCACCTCTGAAACTTACTAATTGAGACCTCGTTTGTTGAATTTTTCGCCTATAAACAAAACAAAGCGTATTGACTCATTGTGGATTTTGTTATTTGGACACAGTCGGGCTACATTCCATCTGTGTCGAGTCTTAATGCTAAGCTAAGCCAACTGATTGTTGGCGGCAGCTTTATATTGACTGCACTAACAAAGCGGTATCAGTCCGCTCGTCTATCTCTGCAGGATGTGAGAATGAGCGCGCCGCCCAAAGTTTTCCTCAAAGTGAAGATGTTCTGTCACTAGCTGTGACTTGAGTCGAATAAAGTCACTGTTTTGATGAATTGCAACTTGACTTGACAGAAATCAATGACTTGAGACTCGACTTGGACCTGGAAGTTAAAGGTGCTTTACGTAAGTTTACTCGTCAAGATTCATTTTTAAATGTTTAAACTAAAATTCTTACAGATAAAGATTTGTGACCTGACTTGACAAGAGACATGATGACTGGAATTAGTTGTCTGTTTGTTTAATTATTGGTTTTTAAGTCTGACTGTCGGTGTTTCACTGTTTAAAAGTGATGTGGAGGGAACATTTTTATGATTGATAAGAAATTCAGACTACCAAGGAATTATGAAGTTATTTGTTTGATAACATTAATTTCCCTGAATATCAATAATTATAATACAAGTTCAATTAAATGTCATACATTTTGAACAGGTTACATAAACTGGCCTGTGATGTTGTTGTAGCTGATACCTCGTCTTCCCCCTGCAGGTAAGACTGCAGTATCTGGGGGGGTTGACTTGACTTTGCACTTGACTGTGTCCAAGTTGGAAGTGACCTTGTTTGAAACTTTTTCTTACTTTTGTATGGTAGACAGATAAAGGTTATATGATGAGGCCCGAGAGGCTCCTCTTACATCGCATGCTGCTATCGTGACATTTGAGAGCCCTTGAGGAAAAAGGAGAATGGCCCCCGAAATGAGAACACATTATGTAACATGTCAAGTCATCTGTGAGCAATACAATAGGGCGATACAATGGAGAGGCGGAGATCAGGTTGTGTGAGACTGTGTGTGTGTGCGCTCCTGACATTTTGTATGATATTGAATTGGTATTGTGATCCGACATAATCGTATAATATCTGGTTTATCCTGTCCGCTCAAGGATGAAAAGCCATTTCTGCCCCAATGATTCCACAGATTGAAACCAAACAGATGTCAAGAAAAGGCTACCGATTCCATTTCATATGAAGATTTACCATTATCTTGTTGGTTTTTTTATGTGTCCATGCCAGCTCTGAACGAGGGTTGTAAAAAAGTACCGCGGTAAACTGAAGCGGACGCTGTTATGCTGAGATGAATGTTCGCGATGGAACTGCAGCCTCCTGGTGGAGTCTTCTCAACGGTGTGGTTAGTGAGTCATTTGAAACCACGGGTAATAAAACCAGATCGGGAATAAACTATGGTTTCCCAACGCTGATCGTGTGGAAAAGAGACATGACACTGACACGTGTTTATTTCAATTTGGTGTTAAAAAATGTCAGCAGCAGCAGAACGCCTTCTCCCAAACTGACGATTAGCTTTTGCTCCTTGGTCAGAGCTGTGGCCAAATGTGATGACTATGTTTATGTTTGACAGGCACACTCATTAATCTACCTGCTTATAAACTGCGTACACTTTGTCAGTTAGGCCCCGGAGCGATCGAATTCACAAACACTCGAGGTAAAGAAATAAAACCACCTGGATGAGAATGAACCCAGACAAATTAAAACCCAAAGGGTTGAGCATTAGCAGGTGGGCTGAAAGTGAAGCAGTTTATACGAGTAATTATACAGAACAGAGAAACAGCCATAATTATCTTTAATAAATCTGCGGCTCCTCTTTATTTACTCCTGCTTCCATTCAGAGAGACCATGATGTAATGCAGAGTGAACAATGGAGCAGTCATTCAGCGTGATGTGTTTTCAATAAGATCAGAACTTTGAGCAGGAAGGTGCCCCGGCCCGGTTTCTTTAACTACTGCTTCAGATAATACAGACTTAACACCTCTATCACACACCACTGCCTCCCACAAACATATGGCCCCAATCAAGCTGCAGGCATTCCTGCCATATGAAGCAGTGGATGGCACGAGTCCACAGATTATAGCACGGGAGCAAGGGCAAATGAAAATCAATAGTTCCCCGAGTCCTTGCAAACTCGCTCTCGCCGCTCGCTGAGATGTTTCAAAGAGGAGGGAAAAAAATCTGAAGGAAAAACAGATGCGATGAGATGTGGGAGCAATGCTCTTTAAGCACCACTGGTTTCCCCCCAACAGTCAGGGCGGTTAGACTGACTCTCCACTTATTGCCTTATGCTCAATTTACACGTGACTAATAGCGCGGTATGTTCAGGCCTCGTGTAATTCATCAGTTTGCTCATTACCTCTGTGTTTTCTGACAAACATTACAGCCAGAAAATGAAATTCAGCACGTTGGATACAAAGCTAAGCTAAGCAAATTGGCTCCTCTACAGTTTCCTCTACAGTTTCTGCTAATACGGTCTCCAGTTTCATAGCAAAGAGCTAAATTATGCATTTAAAAGAAGAGGGCACTGTGGCTGAACCATGAATCAAAAATATTAACGAAATCCTGCAATGTCCTCATCACTGAAGCTGCAGTATTTTTTAATGAAGGTAAAGTGTGAAGCATTAGAAAGATGCCCTGGCCTACAAATCATGTTCTCTGGATGTAAAAGAACATATTCGTTTTTTTTAAGACACTGTCAAAGTAAAGTACAAGTACTTCAAATGTGTACTTAAGTCCAGCGCTCAGTTAGACTCTATCACAGACAGTGTTTATTACCATGTCGTACACCGCAGGATGCCCCTTAACAAATTGAACTTTCATGGGATTAGTAAATATTACCTGGGGGACCTCTGACTCCACCAACATGTGGCAGCTAATTTGCACTGGATTTTCACTTAAATTACAACCATGACAGACGCGCATCTGGATTAAAATCATTAACTGTCTCCCTCAATTATACAAATCGCTTCCCGACCTCAGGTTACATTAGTTCCGTGCAAATAGAGCTTCCATCAGTATTCATGAACATGAACGAGTCTCTTCAGAAGCTTCAAATGAAAGATAAAACCTCGCTGCGGCGACGGTGAATTAAACAACTCTGTAGGATGAAACTGTGAAACTTCACAGCCAAATTAACTCGGTGTCATTATGGAGCTCTCGGAGAAGTTCGCCTCCGTAATGTCATGTGCCCACAAAGGCTCCCATTCACGGTCAGAAGAGCTCGTCCACAATACGCCTCCTGATTGAATCAATCGGAGTGCCGGCGGCTCTGAGAGGGTCTTGTTCCTGCTCACAAATTACAACGGGATTGTGCCAGATCATAGGTCACTGCATGTGCAAACTCCTTTTTCAGGGATGAATCTATTTTTTCTTGAATGTTGATTACTGTAGCACCGTTATGGTCGCCTCGCCGCGGCTGAATAGCCTGCCAAGGGGCTGTTGAGAATGTACCACGAGACGTTTCAGAGCCAGTCAGTCTGATTGATTGAGCCATAAAGAGTTTGTCCGTGGGGCTAACAGGATTCGGATAAAAGATTAGGAGTCTGTTGAGTCTTGATTAATGTTAGAGGATATAACCTCTGGCCAGTGGTGCTGAAAGATTTATATAAACAGGGTCTCGGCGGCGAAATATACACACGCTGAATCGCAGCGATTTGAAGTCAGTGAGGACGAAACAATCACGGGGTATCCCCCAGGACACGAGCTAAATCAAAACAGAACTGTCACAACTCCGTAATGAGACAAACAAGCATATTAACCGACAGACGAAGCAGGACAGCAGACCAGAAACAGATATCTCAAAGGCAGAAACCCCAATTTCATTTCTGCTGTTTTCTCAATCAGAAGGAATGTGATGACGGCGGGGGAAAAAATTCCTCTGCATATTTATACAGGACCTTGTCTGTGTCAAGCCCTGCCCCACCCCCTGGACCTAGGCTGCCTGATTAGTATTCAGCGAATTCATTAAGACACAATCGCTGGTGTCTGGGAACATGGGAACTCTTGATGGAGGAGAGGTTGAGTTAAGCCCACTGGGTGAGTCCCTACAGAAAAAGAAAAACGCCCCCTCCCCCAAACCTGAAGGTCACCGCGTCCTCGCTCGGCTACAGATCTGATGATCACAGGCTAACAGCAGTCGGGGTGGGTGCAGCGTTAAGATCTTTATTTGCACACGCTGTGTCGCCGCCTGCATGCAAAGATCTGCACTGTGAAAAAAGGTAAATGCGAGTCCGACTGTTGGCCTGATTGTCCCTGAAGGCAATCACCTGCAATACATCACCCAGTGGGGAGTATTGTTGTGCTGCGTTGTAATATAGTGTTTCTCCTTGTAAGCTATGGAAAACTATATAAACGAGATTAGACTTTGTAGCCCACAGACCATCCATCCCTCAGAAGTTGCACCCCCACCTCCCCAACTATTAAAATCAATGCTGAGATGAATGAACTGCAGACGCCGGGGGGGGGGACACCAGGTAGAAAAACTCTTCCGGCCGCTCCGATGGTTCATACGTTAGCGAGGCGAGCTTTTTGGTTGCGTCCGGGCGAACCGGCGATGAATCATTCCTTGGGGAAGCACTTGCACACTTCAGCCAGTTTAATGAAAAACACCAAAAAACCTGTCCTGCATGAGAGCTTCACAATAATAAATCACAGGCGAGGAGAAAATATTGCATACAGCCACAGTGCGCCGATGGAGTTTAGCTGAACTCTCCCCTCGTCGCTGGACTGTGAGTTTGTTTCTTCCACTCTGCCGTTATCGCTTCGGCTCCGAAATGCGGATCTCATCGTCGTCATCACCTCCTACCTCTGAAAATGATCTCAAATTATGAGAGAGTTTTCGAGCAGAGGCTAAAACACTTCCCCTGGGTTTAATATTGTAATTTATGCTTCTCTGCCTCGCTTCAAGTGGTCTCTTGATGGCTGAGGGAAGATCTTTCGCCCGCATCGACTTTAAGGTGTTTGCATTAAAACTAATTACCATTAAAAAAAAAAAAAAAGAAGCAAAACAAAGCGGGATCGTGTGAAGAGCCGTTCTAGCAGTCCACCGCTTATAATCTGTGCCATATCCCGAAGCCTCTTTCTGTTTTTCCTCCGACACAATGAGGAGGAAAGACTTTGATCATCCACTGTATCTCACTCACCAAGTGGAGAGGAAAAACAGAGTCGGGGCATGAGAAGTTGGGTTTCCACACAAGGGAATACAAAGGCAGGAGTAAAATGAGGTGAACAGTCGATAAAAGAAAAGCAGTGGCAACACACTCGACAGGAAACTAAGCCGCTGAAGCAAGTGTCAAACAAAACAAATAGCTGAACCTTTCCTGACACACAGCACCGTCCTCGGATTGTCACGACAAGAGTGGAAATTAAGTTGCCGGAGACGGAGAACGCCGAGGATAGATCGCCAATATCAGGAATAATGCTGACTTTGACAGTCCTGGAGGCGTGTGCATGGGCGCGTACTTACGTACAATCAGTTCACATCTGAGAATTAATTCATAAATCTTTGGTTATTTGTGGTTTCCCACATTCGATGCAGGGACTGGAATTACTTTTTTTTTTTTTTTTGCGCCACGCTCAGTTTTTTGTCAAGGTGCCAGGGCTAAAATAGGCTTCCTCTCAGCGGGGACCGGAGCATTCTGTCTCAAAAGATGCTTTTTTTTTTCTTTTCTTCGCCGCGGCAGGCACATCAGCATGAGCGTGACAGCACAAGTGAGTCAATAAACACACCCAGGCAGCGCACTTTCATTTAGGAGGGAGGGAGCACTTCAAAGTTCAGCTGACAGGGTTAAGAGAGAATAGAAAATAATAAAGAGGAGTGTGCACTGGCTGAAAATGCATTTTTAGATGCAACAATAACTCAATTAAAGACATCCGTGGCGCGTTCAGGTTCAGGCTAAAATGAAGAAAAGGCATATTTGATGTCTCTGAAATCTAAATGGTAATTAAGCTTTACAGAGCGCCAAAGTGATGCGGAGTTTATTATCTCCTGCAAATCTCCTCGTTCTGGTTTGACGAAACGTCGACGGAAAAGCGGAGAGTAAGCGTCGACTATAAATCACACTCAAACACGGTGACACTAATGAAAGAATCGGTAAAAATGCAAAAGGAGATACATGAGATGTATTCCAGTGGAAACACCCACAAACAAAGGAGGTCTTCCTGTGTTTGTGTGTGTGTGTGACTAAGATCAGGGCCATGTCGCACAGGTTTAAGGTACCCATTACTGCTGAGTGTAGCAGCAATGGGATTAGTGGTACCCGGAGGGCACAGATGGCACCGAAATCCTCCGAGTCGTTCTGAAAAAGGTCACACAAAATACAGGAGAGCCACCCCCACCCAGCTCACCCGTCCATTCAGCGCTGCTAACAGATTCCCCGGGCTGGTTTCTGCCCCGGCTTTTAGTCCCCTCATCAATCCTCTGAAAGCTCCACAATCATTTTTTTGCCGGTGTGTAACAGAGAGGAGAACAGAAACGCCTTTAAAATGTCAAACAGCAGCAGACCTGGCTCGCGGTGTCATTGATGAGATCGTGGCAAAGGCTGAATTCAATAAGAAGCTCGTGGCACTTTAGAGGAGAGCAGATTTTTATCAGAGCCCTTTTGTTACGACGTCTAATGGGACGGGAGGCGAGGAGAAAAAGATGCAGAGTGATGCATCAAACGACAGCAGTCTTTATCGCTGCGGAGAACAAATGAATCTCGGCGCACTTTGTAATTTAGTCTGAAGGTCATTTTTGACCCTTTCCACTTTCATTCTCTCACTCGTTCGTCTCTGTCAGACGGCATGTACCCGTGTTAAGTCTCTTGTTTTTGCATTGCAACAGGGAGACTTGCATTCCTCTCTTGTATTGTTTTGCCGTACTGCTGTGTCTGTGTATTTCCTGCCACCATACGGCTGCGTCCTCCCCGGGCGCTGCTGGCTCTTACACCAACACCATATGGCGAGGCCAACTAGGCAGGCAGCGCACTGCAAGACTCCCAGCGTCACCGCTCTCTGCTGGATCTTTGAAAGATCCGCTAAACCAGTTACAGAGGGTCTTGTTGCTGTATGTAGAGAATACAGATACATACAAACTCATGCACAATCTGAGAGCGGCAAGGCAGCAGAGCGATTAGCAGAAAAGACAAGAATGAGTACAGACTCACTGGAGAACAGGTGGTACATTCATCTGCTGCTGGCTCCGGTCTCCAGAACCGCAGGAAGGTTTTCGACCTTCTTTGTGAATCATGGGGATGAGCGAGTTCACCGCTTTCTGTATCCGTATCTGTCCGACCAACTAAATTATCTGTGCTCGCAGTCGGTGGGGCTCAAACTGGAACCAGAATTTGCTCGTTTAAGCCTGCAGAACAGGTTTTTCGATAACTTGAATGAATACATTTCAGTCAGCTACCCGATGAGGGTTTTCATTCTAACTAAGATCCAAAGATAACAAAGATCCACTAATTTGGTGACAAACACAATTATTTCCTATAAATTCTTTACAAAAAAACTTTATTGTAAAACAGCAAAATCGGGAAATGTTTTCACCAGCAGCAACTTCACTCGACTTCTGTAGAAACTGAAAGCGAACACAACAAACGGTGAAAGAACAGCGTCTATCTGAAAGTACCAACAGGGACACTGGAGAGGAACTAAACTTCAAACCACAGACATTCAGTTAGAAGAACTTTAAAAAAGCCTTTTTTCTCTGGTTTTCCAGCAGAGACATGAGTTAGGGAGAGACTGGGCCGTCGTGGGTTGGCCGTGGTCGCTAGACGCCACTGCAGCCCGCTTGGAGGCAGGGTGGGCGCGTTTTGGTCCCAGTCCAGGGAGGGTCCATCTCGGGCGCGGCTAGGTGATGGAAATGCAAAATAAGCACCGCTCGGTTTGACGCGGCCAAAAGTTGTGGTGGAAAAAGCCCGTGTGTATCATCGGTACGGGATATTCACTCAACCCTTTTAAAACTGTGCAGCTTGTTTGACATAACCATCTATTACTATACCATTTAACATTTAAAACCCATTAAGACATCCTCATTCGTCTGAAATGATGCAATGTTAAGTGTAAGACTTATGGCCTCATGAAACTGTGCCCTAACTTACTTAATAATTATTTTCTATTGAATAATGGAGTGGGACATGAACTGTTAACCAACAGGATATCATTAAAGGAGTGAAAGTCCCGAAGAAAGGCAGCTTTACTTTCGCCCAATATTCGAGTTCTTACTTCCACCTATTTGTGCGTCGCGAGCCAGTCATTAAAAATCCTTTGTTTTTCGGGAGGTAAGGTTTTCAGCGCCTGAAATCCTCTGCCTCACTGCAGCACACAGCTTGTAAACTCCTCCGCTGAGAATAGACTGAGCCTGACAGCTGGCAAACCAATCACTGAAGTACGGGGAGCAGTTTAGATGATGACATGAGTCAAAACTCTCTACACTCCCAAAAACCTGGCGAATAACTACTTTAAATCGGTGCTGTGGCTATACAATGAAGCCGTGCAACGTTAATAACAACCGTGTCTGTTTTTTTCATCACATCTAAAGACCAGTGACAGCCAGGAGGATGATGTGTTCATCCGATCAGGTGCAGGAAGGGTTTATATAACGGATGCATGAGTGAAGGAGCGCACTGTCAGTCAACTGTTGTACAGCATGGTGGAAATTCTCGCCAGACCACATTGGGTGAAATTTGCGGGTTGGCTGTGCGAGCGAACCATTTCATTCCAAACACAGAAATTACAAGGTGCAGAGCAGCAGATATTTTGGTCAGTACATGCTGAACCTCTGGGCTCGAAACAGTCGCTGCACTTCACCTTGGCAACACAAAATGTTAACTCGCCCATCAGCCCCTCAGCTTGGGAGCCGGGCTTGTATGGTGATTGGCTGGGAGGGAACACAAACATCCAGCACCTTCACTAATGTTTTTGCCCTTTTGTTTATTCTGACAAATTGCTTTTTCCCCGTTTTTGGCACCAGGTGTTAGAGTGAAACCAACTTGAGGGAGGAAGTGCGAAACCACGTCTGGAGAGAAGAGGCTGCAAATAGATTCACCAACTCCGGCGGCAGACAGGCATGTGGAGTACGTGTTGTTCTGTGAAGATGAAACATTCACATGCCCCGGCATCACACTTCAGCTGCTCTCGACTGGGAGCTTTTTGCAAATGGGAAGGTGTTACCACTGTATCTTTCCTCTGCACAGGCGTCATGCTAGGAGGAAGTGGAACAGAGTTTTTCACACATTTGGGGATGAAAACCTTCCATCTGTCAATCAAAGATGCAAGAACATTCCATGTTGAAATATTATAATCATGCCAGTCGCCAGGAACCAGGATATTTTATATTGTGCCCAAACCTTAACTGAAGTACAGTAATGTCACGACATAAAGAAATTAAACAGCTAAAGTTAAATTAAGGATTAGGATTATGTCATTAATTTAATCTTCTTACATGAGATCCTGACATGGAGCTCTACAGTTTGCAGGAACACACATTAAATACATTATTCAGTAACTGATACCGGTGTCGAGACGTGAGGACTGACAGCGAGCCGGCACCACCCCTGACATCTGTGACTGATTACAAGTTGTAATGTGCGAGTGATAAATGTGTGAACACGAGGCGGTGATGAATTCAACACTGTTCCCAAAGGAACAGGGACCTTCCATTACACGTCTTATTACTGTCTCTCCCTCCTGATGGCTTAATTGATCCTTGTGGGCCAACAAAGGAAACCCTTCTCCACCCACCCACAGATGATGATACCCGATGCGAGAGGGGAAAAAAAAAAACACAACCACGGCAGCTTTTAACCCAGCTAGCCCGTCGTTCGACATTTAATTACAGAGCTGTAAGGCTTCACTCTTTTGTAACATCGAGCAGTTGCCGGACCATAAAGGTGAATGCGGCGTTTTATCACACAACTTAATTTTCATTGGATACAAGTTGTTTTTCCTCAGCGGAGAAACTATCAAAATAGGGCCACTGGTCTGATTGGCAGGTCCTGCTGCCAGGGCTCCCTCTGCCGCGCTGCCTGCTAAACCGAGCGCCTTCATGGATGAATTCAGAGCAGAAATGCAAAGCATGGAGGACTAGCACTCCTTTCTCCCCACAGAGGTTGACCACAGCATATGCTGCCGCTTATTATTCCCTGTGTCTGCCTGTTTTTCCATTGTATTTATAGCAGGGCGAACTTGATTTAGATCTGCTCCATCTGGTGATTCGCTGAAGGGATGGGTGCCACATCTTCCGCTCTTCTGTGTAATCCCCCCACCACCACCACCACCACCACTCTGCTTACTGGCCTTTATTTAAAAAAGATGGTAAGTGAGATAGCAGGGCGACGCTCCACTCTCTCCGTCTTTCTCCCTGACACCAGCTGCTGCCGCACAGTTTATGATGCTGGCTGGGAGGCATTGAGAGGAGGGGGGAGTCTGGAGCCTGTGGAGGTGTAAAAAAATCCCTCCCACTTTCTCTGGTGGTATGCAAAGATTCCACGGGCGGCCTCCAGAGCCCGTTTTCCTTCCACAACCCTCCCCCAGCCTCAGCTCCCATCAACCTTCAGCAGCCCCCTCAAAGGGCGGGGAGAAGAGTGGAGGTAACAGAGCTGAGGTTTGGGGCACAGGGGAGGAAGAGGCTGATTAAAAACCATCTTTAAACTCTGACTTCCACATCAGAATCTCCCTTTTACCTCGCTATAGAGATGTGCCGGGTTTTCAAGGATTTGTACCTACAAATGGAGCGAGTGTAGGTGGCAATTTCTTTCATTTCATGTAAATGCACTCCACAGGAAATGTAGGGCAGGAGAGCCGAGCTGCCAAGAGATAATTTTTGATCTAATGAAGCCTCCAAAAACTGAAAATACAGGCACAGACAAGAAGGAAATCTAATATATACTGCCACATATATATAGCGGAATCAAATTCTCTGCATATTCCTGGACATTTCAGCGGCACAGACGAGTCCATTTCCACTATAATTACATTTTAGAAGAGATCATAATACCTCTTAATGGGAAGGAAAGTCATTGCCACGGACAACTGGTAATGTGATCTTCTACCCATGACTGACACTCAATTCAAATCTTTCTTTAAACGCCCTTATTTCATTACCCTTTAATGTATTCTTTACTCAGTGTGCTGGTGCAGAGAGAAGTGGCGAGAGATGAGGGAAGGGACGGGTAAAGATGAGCCGCCATCTCAAATGCCTCATTTCATGGCTTATTTTCTCCGCCGGAGAAAAAGCGAGAAAAGGTTAAAATTGTTAAAACTTCTAATCTGATGATTAATCAGCGTCTGGCCTCGGCTGAAGAGGCCATTTGTCTCCTTCGCCGACGTGTTAAAGTTGAAGTTTGTTGAAGCTGTGTTTGACTTCCTCTCGAAGGGGAACAAACAGGGAGCTCGCCCTCCCTCCCGCAGCTCCGTCAGGGGCAACGTGTCAGTCACTTTGTCACAATTGCAAGACTTTCTTAGTGTACTCGCCAGAGTAAATAAGTCAACCATAAGGCTGTCGGTCCGTCTGCTGCAGTGTTGAGGAGCTGAAACGTTACATGTTGAACGCAGACGGTGTGTTTTATTCATTTAGATTTCTGTAAAAGTGTATAGCAATGTCTCAGTTTGATAATGAAATAAAATAAATTAAAAATAAAAAGTTTAAAGTTAAAAAATGAACTACTCAGTTTGAATGTGGGTAGACTCTATGCAAAACTCTTCAAATAGTGACTTCTAAAGATTCACGCCGTGCTGCTCAAACAGGCTGTAAAGCCTCTGAACTACAGTCGGATGAAGGCTTTGTGTGAAAGAAACACAAGCAAAACAGCACACAAATGACTTGCAAACACATCTTTGTCTTCCTAAAATCTTAGCGTAATGGAGAACAAACACAGCGAGGGGGAGCGCTGTTGGCTGCCTCTGCACCATGTGCATGTGTTTGCGTAACCGAGAGGCTTGATTGTTTGCTCTAATGTGGCGGCGTGACAAAGCCATGACTGAGAATCTACCACAGGAGGAAAACATAAATATCAGATGTTGTTTCAGCAAACATTTCAGCGTGAGCCGCGAGTAGCTTTCGAAAAACAGAACGAAACCTGAAATGAAAACAGGAAACTGCACAAACAGCACGGCGGCGAAACTAACTTCCCGTGCCATTTGCTCGGCGTCACCTCTGAGTGCAAGCACGGTCACGCCGGCTCGTTGCCTCGGAGGATGCTGGAGGTGCCCGCGAGGAAAAAAATGGCCGTCTCCACTGATTTTCATTTCCACGCTCGGAAAAAAGAGCGTCGGGGGAAGAGACAGGCCGCTGCTCCGCTGCCCACCTGGTGACCAGATGAAGGCTTCAGGGCTCAGAATCCCCTCGCAGCTCTGCATATGCAAGCACGACAGGATGGGGGTGAGGCTGGCCCCTGCCTGGAGCCTGTCTTGAAGACGGATGAGGCAACGGCGCTGGGTCTGGGGCCCTCAGGCTCCCTACAGGGACCTCTCTATTGGGCTGGTAGATTAGGTCTGGATCACAGTTGACGTGCTGCAGCAGAAAGCGACGGGATGGTGGAGAGAGCTCGAGGGTTTCTCTCTACTTCGGAAGCAGCCAACGTGTGACCCAGTGTTGGAGGTGTTTTTAACCTTTCTATGAAGTAACATGAAGGATCTAAACATCTGTCTCTGAAACTATTAGTCAAACAATCGATCACTTGATCAACAGTTAACTGTGATGAAAGCAGTCAGCTAGTCTTTACAGCCAAAACTACTATATTTTTGGAGACACAGTACCTTCGAATTTTGGCCGTATCTGATCTGATAATTTATACCTTTGAGCTAAAATACCAGACATTCACTGGTTCCAGCTTTTTTAATTTGAGCATGTGCCACCTCTCTGTATTTTATATCATTTTAAACTGAATATCTTTGGGTCCTGGACTGTTAGTTGGACAAAACAAGCGATCCGAAGGCGTCACCTTGGGCTCTTGGAAATGAGTCGCACATCAATATTGATGATGAAAAATCCATGTACAGCTTTAGGCTTTTCATCTGCATTGTTCAGGCCATTAGAACATAATAATAACATATCGTCTTTCCAGTTGCTTCATATTACCACTGGAAGGATCACATTAGCGGCCACTCAAGCGACAGCAGCCCATTTCCCCCCCATGTTCACCTCGCCACCCCCACCTATTACTGCTTCCTGAAGATATATAGCCATCCATATAAATGCCAATGAATCACAGTCCCGCTCTGCACGCGACACGTTGCCCTTGGTTGGGTGTTACTTCTCAAGCTCAAGGTCTAGCGGCGCGGTAATTATCACAAAGCGGTGAGATAGAGGAGGATGTTAGAGGGTGGTGTGTTTAGCCGAGGTACGAGGAGGGGGGGGGGGCTCCTTAATTGCCGGACGCGTGGCGTAGGATCAATCATTTGGTGGGTTTTTAAGACAGGAGACAAAAGGTCAATGGCTGGTTGTCAGCGAGAGAACAACAGAGAGCTGAATGTGAAGAATGTAGATCAAGACTTGGAGGAGAAAGCGCGAGGAAAACGGTATAAAACACATCCAGAGTACACAGCGAGGCAGCAGAAGGTTGCTCATCTTCGCGGGTGACAAATGGCGGTCCGACGTGAGCTCAGGAGAGAATGTATATCTCCTTTCGCAGATCAATAAGTCGTGCGGACGCTCCTGTCACAAGCCCGGGCCCGGTGCCCGCTCGTGTCTCCACCCTGCACCGTCCTCCGCGACTCCCTCACCTCCTGCGTGACTGCCTGCGGGGCTTGCCAATGGGAGAGGAGCACGCTCAGAACAACAAAGCTTAAAGCAAGGACACCACTGGGCTCCCGGCTGACGGATCTGAGCTTTGATCATGATTACAGATCGCTGCGGCTCGGGGCAGGTGTCTTCCAGACTCAGCAACACCCCGCTGAGAGCCCATCAATAAGCAGTGGGGAGGACGACTGCTTGAATACTTTGGCTCAACGTCAGCACACCTTTAAATCCGAGTGATAACTCCGTACACGCCTGCTTTGTATTGTTGGTTGTTTCGTTGCCTTCACGAGAGAGAGGATGTTTGCTGAGACCCGGGGGAGCTTCTGACTAGATTTCAGAAACCCTTTTTTTTCTATGAAGGAAATCACAAACTCTTGCCCAAAGACGTTTATGAGAAGCACAGCACGGTTGCCTCATCCCGCTTATGTGTCTGCTCTTCTTATCAGAACGCAAAGTTTTTTCTTTGGGCTTTATTGACTGCGAGCTGTTATCGCTCAATCACACATCTCAGCAGTGAAAACTATTTCACAGCAACTATGCTGAAAGTAATTGTAAAACACCAGTGCCTTTTTTTCGCTTGAAGTGCCGTATGTCTTTTATAAATGCTTCTTTTCAAACTGAGCGTTTGCCGCCGGGGAAATCTCCACGCGCCAGTTGCCAGAAGCTGGCCGACAACCGCTTCAGGAAAAAGTGCTCAGCTTTTCTCAAGTCTTTCACTGTCAGTGTCTCTGGAGGATAGAGAACAAAGCTGTGGATTGACCAGTAACCATATATTTGCCATTTTTCTTTAATTCACGCTTTTTCCCCTTTGAGTTGAGGGCACAAAGACGAAGCTGAGAGAGTGAGATTCACACCAGCACATGAAAGCTCCAAACCCTCGGGAACGCAGTCCTTTAAAATAATAAGCTGTCAGATATTCGTTGAAACCTTTGACATTTCATTTGGGACTGTTTGTCTCGACCGTTAAAGACCAACTGTCTTGTTAAAGCATACATTTTCGATCCTAAATGGGCTGAGAATATAGTCATCTTAATACTGTACAGTTATATGACTGCTGGCAGCTGTGGAGGGAAAGTCCACCCCCGAAATAATCCATGCTAATTCAAAAATTGCTATTTTCAGTTTGGCTTAAGTGATGTAATTTTCCTTCCAACAGATAACTGGATAAAAACATGTCAAGTAGAGCTCCAATGATTAGTCCATAAGTCAACCAAAAGAAAATGAATTCCCAACTTTTCTGACATTAGAGATAGATATAAATATTCTAGTCACTTTTCAAGCCAAAAGGTCAAACATTTGCTGGTTCCAGCTTCTTAAATGTGAGGATTTTCTGCTTTTCTTTGCCACGTAGGACAGTAAATGAAGAGTCTTTGGTTTTGGACTGTTGGACAAAATGAGCAATTTAAAGACGCCGCTCTAAGCCGGCTCTGGAACATTTTTGATAAGCATTTTAATTATTTTTTTTACCTTTTACAGGTGATTATTCGTAAAAAATAATCTGCAGATTAATCAGTAATTAAATAATCGTTAGTTTTAGCCCTACTGTCAAGCTGCATTTAGTGCATATAGGCAGATAGATAGTGGAAAAAGTCCTCAATAATGCAAACATCCACAGGAAAAATCAGGTTTTGGTTCCAGGCCAAAAACAAAAGAAAGATCAAGAGCTCCTCTCTGGACATTTTACAGCAAGCATACTGACTGAAATCCTTTGTAGAGAAGAGAGATACAGCCATTTGATTTTCATTATGAGGCAGAGCTCTCGCTTCGCAGCCCGATCCAAAAGTTGGACTAATCACGCAGGATGCATCTGCCAAGATGCATAATAAAATCCTGCTCATATCCTAGAGGACATTTCCAGCACAGATCAACACGCAGCGAGTCCACATGCTTGTCAGCCGTTCCTCAAGCTTTTTCTGACAGGCAAAATAATAGATAACTCATCTTCAGCTGCATTGCCTGAGGAAGTGGATCTCAGAGCTGCAGACACAGAGGAGGCTGGAGGATGGATGCTGGGATAATAATGGACATTTAGTGGCCAAAAGCCCAGCAGGGTATTGCAGGGTCTCTGTCACCGCACAGCTGTCTCTGCCTTTATTGACATTTTGTGCATGCAGCCCGGCTCAGTTTACCAGATGGTTTACGGACTCACCTTGATGTCACTGTTGTTCATGCAGTGTAACTGCTGAATGACGGATGTCAAACTAACCTGCCTCTGTAATAACCACCTCTGCCACCTCACACCAGAGACCCTGATGCAGTTACGGAGGCGGAAAAAACAATATTGGGGAGAATTTCATTCCAGGGCCAGTCGACTGTGAGAGAAAGATGTCGGCGTAACATCAAATCAAATATCAGATACGGAGCAGGCAGTCAGACTGGTACAACCTATGCTTTGTCAACTCGGCTGTGTGACTGACAGCCTGCACCGTGTTATCAGCAGGCCTGAGTGGCCGCGACTTCTTGGCTTCTATTATCTCCCTCTTTGCACATGACGAGCCGTTGGACATCCATCATGAGTGAGGCTGAGAGCTCTCTGTTTGAAGAGAGGGAGAGGGAGGAAAAAAACACACCGGCCAGCCACTTACTCCGCGGTTATCTTCAAATGTCAGATGGTGGAGCACATCACGGTCAGCCTGCAACACGTTGAGCAGAACAGCTTTGGAGGACCTCACTTCCCGATCCCGGCAGCCCTCACAGAGATCCAGCGATGTCGGGAAAAACAACATCGACTTCTAACCTGCCGTCGCTTCGTCAGAACAGCGCAGCCAGCCACTGGCGCCGTGTTTTGTTTTGACAAGCAATCAGCTGAATCTCCTTTTATTTGTGTAATTTCACCCTGAAATAATCGCATCAAGTGCGTGCCTTGTGCGAGAGAGCCAAATTCAATTTGAGAAGCCTTTTTCTGACAATTTTCTAATAAAAGCCATATCTTCAATTTTGCTGCATTTACGTGGTTTGACGGAGCCAGGAGGCACGAGGAGGCAGGAGAAGGAAGTCGCCCTGAGGGGAATGCCAACAAAGTAGCAGCGTTAGAGTAGCACTATCAGGACGGCCATGATAGCGACACATTCACTAATGATCAAGTCTGAGCTGGCGGCGCATGAGATAAGGAGATGTGAGTGATATCAGTGGCAGCGGAGAAACACGCTTCACCTCCCGAGGGCTTGGCTCCACATATAATCACAGTGTAATTACAAATCCTCCATTCTGCTTCACCTTAACAGGTGACACCCTTCTCTTCAGTTGTGTCTGTTAAAAGCCTCCTGGTTTCCTTCCAATTTGCCCATGTAATGGTGCTTATATACAGCCAGTCAGACCATAACACCAGGGTGTGGAGACTGTAATGAGGTCCATGTATTTCATAAAAAAAAATCAATGCTTTGTTCTCGAAGCGCTCAGACGCTGCCAAGAAAAAAAAATAATTTGATCCCATTTTCACTTTTGAATGGATTTAGATTACTTTGTCCGTTGCGATGATTTATTTAAAATGAAAGCCACAACACGAAGCAGACAAATAATGGTGGTCAGATGGCGGTCATTATCTCGGAGCTATACGCTGAAGATTGGTGTTTTCATTACGTCGGTGAGTTTATAAAGCCGGAGAATAACTCATATTTAATCATTTCGATTCATCCACACCATCTCCCGCTAGAGACATCAAGTCGTGAACCAGCTCAAGCAATAGCTTGAATATTTGATTAAAAAGCCCTGGGTTCAGTCACAGTGTGACTCTAAATCACTCCCGGGAAAACTTTCTGTATTATTCTGGCGTAACTGTAACTTCAGCCATGTTGCTGGTGCCATGAAGACCCCGAGCGAGCCCACGGGACAGTAATAACTGGGTGTAGCTGGCTTGTCAGGCCCGAGAGAACAACGTGCGGAGGGGGGCTCAGACTGGTCCGGACCTAGCATTAGTGCGGAGAGCAAAGTCACCCCGCCGGATCAAAGAGTACCTTTGTTCCCATGCTCCCTTTGGGAAGGCGCCGAACTCTCGGCTTTCGCTTTTCATTTCAGTTTTCTGTGACATTTTGTTTCTGTTCAGGAAAAAGAAACCGTGAGTCGAGCGAGAAACGAGCGAAAAGAGAAAAGGGAATATGTGACTAATGATAATAAAGGGCATGAAAGAGGCAGAGGGAGAGGCGGAGCGGCGCAGAGGGCAGATTGTCTTGCTAATGTTCTCTGCTCTCAGAACAGGTGAGGACGGAGATAAGGTATCAGTCTGCTGATATCATTATCCCCTCCTATCACACAGCTATTTGTAAACTGCATCTGACCCAACAGGTCACAGCATGAGCCTCATCTGGACTCCAACAGTTGTCATTTCCAATTTATTTATGATGGCAATTTTCTCTGCGTGGAAATTACAGCTGCACTTTTGTGAAAGATATGGCCAGAATTTGAAGAAGGTAGTATACCAGCAGAGAAACCAACGACTGCTGCTCACCATGCGCTCTGCTGTATCTATCCTCGGCTGCCGTTAGCCAATTAGCTCTGTTAGCCATGGAGCTAGCAGCCTTATTCGCTGACTCCAGTTTGTCTGGACTGCAACCTCAGGTCCCAGGGCGAAAACGGATGACCGCCCTGGATATTTTCACATCTTACTTGGTGACTTGAGGAAACCAGAGGTAGAAAAACAAAGACTGTTTTGGTGAGTTTACTTTTAGACGGCCTGTCTTAGTTCAAAAAAGAGAGGAAACTTAAATTCAGAAGCTGTACGGTTGTCTTTTTCTGCTTAGTAAGGAAAACATTTTTTTAAATATTTCCTTTCTTGACATTTTCTGAGTTAATTGTGTTTACTTATTAGACTCAATGGCAAAATCTGATGGCATATGTGACGTATTGGCCCTTTAATAGAAGTTTCCAAACCTCAGGCAGCTCTTCCACTGAGCGGTTTTTCAAAACAATCCTATATATGGCCATCAGCCCATTCGGATCTTCATAAACAGATACAAATATGGGAAGAGCAGAGAGTCTTCTGTCCTGTTTATAGCCTCCTCAAGCTCTCTCGTAGATGAAGACTACTTTGTGCATTCCTCAGACTTTGTCTCATGCTTTCACGGGGCTGCATTTTGGACAGAGTGGCTCAAAATACACCCAGACACTCGGTCTTATGGTGAGCTGCATGGGCGTCCCATCCCGGGGCCTCTTATTCCAAAAGCACTTTCACAGCTTTTGTCTGCTGGCGATCGTGTAAATGCTCGGCTTCAAAGTTCTTTCTTGCCTGGTTTTGTTTATGTCTTGCTGTTACAGCTGAATTTCTTCCCTTTTGGGTTCATGGGAAGGCCAGACAACAACTGTTGAGGCTCGACTACAATCTGCTCATGGAGGGTAAAAATAGACTTTGGGAGCTGGACTGACTATCGGCAGCCTGGCTGCGTGCTGCCTCTTGAATCTACAGGCAACTTGTAGCTTAACTTTTCTTATCTTGATTAACAAGAACTCAGACTGCTAAATGTCTGCGGGGATTTCTCCAAATGTTGACCCTCCCCAGTCTCTCCCTTTTTCTCCCTCCCGGTCTCTCTCTCCTTTGGGCCTGCACCCCTCTGCTGCTGTAGAAACCAGATCCTATCGTGGGAGAGCCCACCCGACTGCTGCTGACCAGCTGGAATGAGAGTCTGGGAAGCAAAGCAAAACTGGAGTCACACTGCGTCGCCTTCCACACAAACACCAAACCCTCCCCGGTCCCCACAAAGCACCGCCGAGGGCCTCAAAATGGAGCTTGTCTCAGCTGTATAAAAACTGAGGCATGCACTCTTTTCTTCCCGAGACATAATTTCAGGCGTCACAATTACAGGGTTGTCATTTTTATGATAATGACGGGAGTGACATTTTTGCTTATTACTCCGCCAAGGTGCCTTTGATGCCGGCGTTTCTGCAAGGCTTCAAAAAAAGAGTCCACAATGCATCAAACTGAAGTCTTATTTGTATTGATCACTTACACACAAACACACACACTCGTTCTCCCAAGGGTCTTGCCGCCTCCAATTTATATACGCTGAATACATAACGGAGAAATCCTCGACTCTGTTAGTATTCACCATCACAAGCTAAATATAGATTTTAGCCCACTGCTGTAAAGACAAAAGAAGAGCTGTGAAATTTATTCAAATCAAACATTTACTCGTGTGCAACACATGCAAGCGCACTCATTAAAAGCCTCAGATTAAACTTGTAGTGGTGCTAAGGACAGGGAAGTTGGGGATTGGATGTGGGGGGGTAGGGGGAGACAGAATATATTTACCCTGAATTCCCAGCATTACTTAAGGCAGACAGCAAATGCAGGGCCAGGCCTCAGCTCGCAGGACATTAACACACTGGGCCACATGCTGGCTGAGCTAACAGCCACTCTCAGATACCAGTTTTACACCAAAAAGAGTGAATATATGATGCAGAGCAGGTAAACCAGCTAAAAATGGGTGTATGACTCATTTCTCCCTGCTGGGAGACGATTTGCCTGTTTTTTTAATCTCACATCCAATGTCACAAATGCTCAAGAAAGCAGGGAACAGTAGAAGGCAGAAGATCATGAACCTCATCAGACAGTCAGACGTTGTTAAAGATTCAATAACTTTCTTACTTGGATGCATCGTTTTTTTCACCCAGTGTTGATGTTAGAAATAGCCAAGGAGTGAGACATCTCACCAGTTGCAACAATAACATCGAAAGACATTTCATTTTTCAAGAAATAACTTCATCGGTTTCTAGATTTAGCTTCTTAAAGGTCAGGATTTTCTGCTTTTCTTCTCTTAAATAAAGAGCCATTCGGGTTTTGGACTGCTGGTTGGACAAAAGAAGCAATCAGAAGACGTCACTGTGGGCTCTGGAAAAGTGTGATGAATAAATGCATTTTTATTTCACAGACTAAAAGATTGATCGATCAATTGTGAAAAACAAGCGGCAGATTAACTGATAATGAAAACATTCATTAGTTGGTCCAGTAATCATTTTTACTGAACGATGTTTGAGCGCTGTTTGAACGTGACCAACGTCGTTAACTTCTACACTCGTCACAGCATCAAAAAGGGGGCAAAATTCTGTGTTTTCAACTGGGAGTCATGTTTCCATCACTGCTAATCGGAGCTACAGCTGAGATAAACACACCGTTACTACTGCAGAGTCGTTTGACCCCGGAGTAAATGCCGATTGTACCCTCTACAACTGAAGACAAGGGTCAGATGTTAGTGAGTTTGTAAAAGGAGTTAAAGCTTTGAACTTTACAGGCTGCATCTGTCCCTTTTCACGTATGCAAATACTGTCACCAAGTCATTTACAGGCTGCGGGCGGCTCGCGACAGACGGATGCGTGAGCACAGGTGACCCTGTCCTCCTCTGATCTGATCTTCAGCTGCTTTTTACGCCACCTTCACCTGTCCTCACTGTCTAGCAGCATGTTTGAGTGACTCGCTGAGCGACAAAGTTCCTCTCCCAGAGCTGTACACTGACCCTGATCTAATTCTCCCGGGGCACAGAGGCGACTCTTTTCCACACATTACCTACCCTGAGAGCTCCCTTCATGCAGCTCTTAATGCTGTTCCCGGCCTTTCAGGGCGAAGATACAGGAGATTCTCGGACACAGCGAGGCAAATTAAATGAGGCATCCACGAGTCGGAGTGGCAAAAAGGAGAAAAATGACTCTGATTCTTAAGCTTGTATTCGCTTTGCCTCTGTGGGACATTTAAGTTTACAACTGTATAAAGTATCCATGGTTTGAGGGGAAAGAAAACTGAAGACAGGCAATTACTGTGGATTCCTTTTACCTAAAATAGTCTCCTCTCTCGGCTATTCTGCGCTGCCATCTTATTTGCAGATCAGTCTCCATACATCCAGCCCATATTCTATTTCCTTGCTGGCCTGCTACTTGACCTACAGCGAGGCAGCACAAAAGGAGTATTGACCCCACATTCCCTCCTCACTAGGAAGAACAGGGTATAATTATCTGTAGTGTTAAAAGCCCGGTGCCTCGGAGACTGTAAAACAGGGCAGGAATACTGAGCAAACCCCTTCATCCCACGGGGCTCAGACCCAATCCCTCCAATCCATACTTATTCATTTATTCAGCCGACTCATGGCCTCTGACTCCCCCAGACAAGTCTAACAGGTCAAATGCAGGCTTTCCATCTTCTTCATCCCTAATTAGACAAAACATGTGGTGAGGTAAACAGGTATTCTGTTTCTTTCCTTTGTTCTATCCTCGTGTTTTCCGCTCACACAATAGGGCGCATCTGCCACAGAAACAAGGACTAAGACGGCTCAAGCAGCATGAAAGGGGTTCATTGTTGTATCCCTACCTGTGACTAAAGCATTGCTCACTGTAAGTACAGGCGAGGGCAGTGACATCCAACATGCCCTCCGCAGTGACACAGATAAGCGGAGCCCCCACCATCTGTTAAACATCTGTCTGAGCGGTGATTCATCCGCTCACACATAGTCTCAGTTTTACGCGTCAGCGGCAAAGACGTGATATGTGTGAACAATTACTTTTCCTGCCCGCTTTCCCCCCCCCTCTCTGTTGACGCAGACGGGAACACGGGTAATCATCTCAGAAAACAAACTACACAAAGAATTTAATTAGGTTCAGAGTGCTGGGGCTACAGCTAACAATGTCAGTTGCCTTGTTAGCGACGCTAGCGGCGTGGGTTTGAAATTCGATTCAGACCTTCCATCAGGATGAATAACTTCTGATGATCCCCCGTGGTGACTTTTAATCTGTCGGCATCATCGTGTCAGGATTTTTATTGCTACAGTACCTCCAAAACTAATTCCCATCAGCCTCAGTTGTACTTCGTGTTTAGCGCTATTAAGCAAACTTCATAAACGTGGTATTAAAATGCGTGAATGGGCAGATTGGCATCATTTGTCACTATTGTAAACACAATATCTACAGCCGGTCAAGCTGGAAGCGTGTCATTAGTTCATGTTAGCAGACTCCATTTCTGAACTATCGTTAGCGACTGTTAGCTACTGTTCTCTGTTAGCGGAGCGGTGAGAGGCACTGACACTTCATGTGACAATCTGCTCACATATGGCCAATAAAAAAGTGATAAATATGTGTAAATTCCAACAAATTGTTACATAGAGCCCCTTTAAATTATGCATTTTTGTGTTAAATCAACCGCATGGACATATCTCTTGACGATTGGTAGAAAACTCTTCAGTCGTGTCGTAGGATGAGCTGTGTTTAGCAGTGAGCCAGGCTCCGTTTAATTTAACAATATGATAATGAAGGTTTTCCCCCTGACAGTAGGAACTTTCATGACATTGTTTATCGCCACTAAAATAAAAATCTGCACACTTTTTCCCATCTCTTTAGTTTGCACGCAAATGACTGCTGGCCAAAGCACAGGCCCCTGGTGAACAGGGTAAACGCTGGCGTCTTAGCGCTGCAGCTGACGTTAGCATTTGGCTCAAAACCACCACAGTTGCTCACTACAGCCTCACAGAGCTGCTAGCATGGCTGATTCTTGTTAATTAATGGTTTATTCAGTCTATAAAGTGTCAGAAGTGGGTTAAAAAACAAAACACATATCCTAATTTCCCAGAGGCTGCAGTTAAATTGCTTGTTTTATCTAACCAACAGCCCAAGACCGGAATGATAAAACACAACCGAGAATTGTCACATTTGAATAGCTGGAACCAGCAAACGTTTGACATTTTTGCTCGGTAAATTACTTACAAATTAACAATTAGCACTATCGAAATTATATCCCAAATTCATTCATTCATTCCCCACAACTGTCAGGCTCCCTTGCTCTCCGTATTTCCGGCTGCATTAATGCCAGACACGAATCCAGACACACCAGACACATTTTCTGGAACAGTTCTGTTCCGAGTGACAAACCCAGCTCGATATGCAGCACGCCTGCTACTATGGCAGTGAAAACAATGACTTAACAGAGGAACAGACTGAAATAACCCTCCTGTCTGTCCTTTGGTTCCCCAGACTTCCTGTTTGACAAAACTAAATCCCCGTTGATGCCGGGCTTTCCGCCCTGTTTCTCTCCGTTTCTGTCCCTCGGTTTTTTTCATCCGTTCTCTCTTTCTGTCTTTCTAGCTGAGCCCAGGTCCACACTTCGGGTCAGTGGGTACTGGCCCAATCTATTTGTTTTTCTGCTTGCAGACAGAAATGTGCACAGCCACTGCGAGGAGGAGGAGGAGGAGGAGTGAGGGAAGGAGAGAGGAAGGACACAGAGGGGTGGACAGAAAGCAGAATTAGGGGAAAGGTGAAACAAGCTTGAAATAGAGAGTTTAAGACCACGAGCTGGGGAAATAATACTGTAGTAACCAGAAAGGTCAGAAAAAGGGGGGCAGGAAAAGATGTGTGAGAAAGTGAAGGGTGAAGGAGACAGACAGACCAGAGCGATGGAGAATATAGACTCCCTACGCTGCACAGGCCACGTTTTGTTGAATACAAACACCCTTGCGGTGATGTTGGTGGGGGTTTGAGGGAACTGTACGTGGAGCAAAAATAGCTGCCGGCTGAACGTGCGCATTACAGTGTTGCAAGAGTGGTTTGCACTTTAGGTGATCAATCAACCCAGAGGAAGAGACGTCCACTTTATAACCATCAGCGGCCGGAAACGTAAGCAATGAAGAGCGAGGTAAAAACCATTACACCAAGTCTTGTCCGTGGTGAAAAAGACCCGGCTTTCTCCTCCCAAACATATGGGCCAGAGTTAACTCATTAGTTTTATGCAATGCCGACATGGCGGATGAGACAGTGTAGTCCATCATCATCCCATCAAAGTGGCAGGCCTACAAAGAGGAAGGAATACAGATCAGGTTTTAGGAAGGAAAAGGATAACACGGCGTGTCAAGGAGTGTTTACCCATCGCCTCGGAAATGCCTCGTGATCTGACACCATTAAACAATGACTGTCAAGAGACACTGAACTTCCAGACAGCCTACTTCCCCCGGAAAAAAAATGAGCTCTTCATCCCACCGAAGCCTTTCTCGTATGGATGCGATTTCATTTCTGTTGCACCTCTTGAAAATGAGTGCTGGTGCTGAGAGGGGAGTGGAAGCACACATTCTGGGACTGGGCGGGTTCCAGCTGGCGAGAACTCACAAAGCCGACACAAGGACAAAGCTCCTGGCTGTGCTGGTATGGCTCTTGAACAGGACAACACACTCCCGTGCCAAATAGCCCTTGGCAACATTATGGAAGCCACAATGGCGGCCCATCTGTAATTTATTTACATGTCTTTAAATTTATCGCTCGTGCTCATGCCCTTGACCTGAACTTCTGAGCTGCAGAGGTGGTGCAGACAGATGTGGTATATCTCATTTCATCAGCGTGACCGAGATACTTTATTACATGTGGTGTGTTCACCTCCGGGGGGAACAACAGATCTGTTCCAGAAAGTGATACACTCCAAACCGAGGCAAACTTCTCTGAAACAGACCCAGAGTTGTGTGTATCCTCTTTGCAGCTTCATATTGTTCATTTACTGATATTCCACACCAGTGTGGGCAAACGAGATGCTGGCACAGAGGTGCAAACAGAGCCAATCAACCAGAAAACGAAATGGAGAGGCTTTTCCCAGAAGGCAATACAGCCAATTATTTGATAGTTCAGATCAACTGCAGCTTCAGCGGAGGCTGGTGTGGGAAGTATTCAACCGCTGCGGCCAACAAGCCTGTGCACAAAGCGGAGGCTAGACCCAGTGCATCGCATTGTTTCGCCCACAAATAAACCAGCTCAACGCGTTTTCATCTCCTTTTATTAAATTCTGTTTCTACTGTCTTTGAAGTTCGAGCCATTTCTCCAACTCGGCTTTGAAGCGGTAGAAAGAGAAATCCGCACCAAAAGCCTTGCAACGGGTCAAAAGATTCTTGCGTGTCAAATAAATGACAAGTTAGTCATCTCGCTCTGAAACACCTCACATGGGAGCGTCTGAAGGCAGAGTGTGCAGACCCACAATTTCTGATCTCATTCCATCAAAGGATCGTCATAACCCAGGGGTAATATTTAATGTAAAAGACAATTAATTTCTCTAATTCATAATAAATGCTTTTAGCCGCAGCATTGGATGCGAAGAGCTCTGAGTACTTCTCCCAACAATGACAGACACAATTAGACTCAATAGCTTCCCTGCTGACCAACCCTCCCATATGGCAGTGAAATATGCTGCATCGTGTGTTTTTTTCGTCCATCCCTTGGGGATATTACACCTATATACTGTACATCCGCACCTCCTCTGAGGCCGCGGCAGCTCATACGGAGTCCTCTACTTGCAACCTCCGCACAGCTCCAGCAAACTCCCTGAAAAAAGAGGCGAAGCTCAGCCCATCATGGATCATATTGTTTCTCTGGCTATTTCAGTTTCAAGGACGCAGCAGTTCAACACCTTCTCAATAAAATACAGCCTATATCCTCTGGCCTTGAGCGGCTACATCTTCCGACATTTTTATCAAGCGTTAAAATGATTTCATCCCGGCTGACATTCTCCGTCGGTCAGGCCAATATTTCTTGAGAGATTTCCAACATGTTTTGGAGCACTTTATCGCAGCCTCTCCTAATGTGACTGGTGACGTTTCTTGGGCTTCAAACGCTGCAAATCAACCTGTGGGACTTTTGTTTTTTTGGATCACAGCAGCGTTGTTTGATTGATTGAGGTTTAGTTGTCAGTGAAATAAGATGGATCTAATTTGCAATTCATGTTGCTAAATGGATAACACCAAACTTCACAGTTGACAATGAGCTGCAAAGCCAATTAGAGCTGGCAAGAAAATGAAGAAAAATGAAATGCTTTGAAGATGGCAACACAATGAAATCTATACAATAAGAACATCAGACAAGTCTTTTTTTCCCCAGGCTTTTATTATTTACCTCTGGCTCCAGTTCAGACATTTCAACCTGCTTCTCCTTACTGATCTCTTTTCCATTTCGTCCTTATCGTTTCTACTCTAACTGCTGTGTAGTTTTACATTTCTTTCTATAACGGTGCTTAAACACAAAGACTACTACTACTGTCAGTAAGTGCTTATGGACCTAGTTTTTGTGGTGTGTCCTGCACCGTTGGCGCTAGTACGCCATTGTCTGATTGGCTCTTCAGCTAAGCGAATCAGTGCGCAGAATGAACAACTTAACACCGAAGGGAAAAGCCCCTTGAGCTTGTTGCTGTATCCATCCTGCAGCTTTTTATCATGCTCTCCATTAGAAGTGACTAAATTAGCGAGAGTGGTATGAAAATGATTACCAATTCAGATTATTTATCATAACAACTGTTTGTATATCCGCAGTCCTAGGTCTTCCAATTTCCTATTTTGAATGATGTATACAGTGTTATTTCCTCTCATGCAGGCGCAGAACATAAAGGCTTCTTGACCATCGACCAAGTCGTGAGACAAAGCAACAGTCAGCCTTTGCAAGTTCTTTAATGTTGGTTTGGTGTGTCTGGGCCCATTCCCAAACCATCCCACATGCAAATCCACATCCCCCACCAAACTACTGTCCCCAATACCTTTATTGGGGCTTTGAAGCTTGAGTGAGAATCACACACGAATATTTGATCACACATGCTATCGAACTTGCGGCAACTATTGAACTGTATATTCTGCAATTTACTGCAACTGTAAATCAAATGAGAGGCAAGGACAAACGGGGACACGTCAGCCACTGTCCCTGCCTCCAAAGTTTCAAAAGTCAACTTGACAAGCGAGCGAGTGCCGACAAGTTTGACGAGGAGAAATGCTGCCTCGCTGGTTTGTATTTGCACGCGGTTGAGAGCGCTTAAATCCCATGGAGGAGATCAATTTCTCGCTCGTTATCAGATCTTTTTCAGCGCAGCCGATGGAACATCTCCTTCCTTCGAATACTGATTTGGGCAACAATTACCATGGCAACGGTAGAAGCTTCGAAGCGTTCTTATCGGCCCTCCGCCAATCACCAATATCATAAAGTGAAAGCAGTACATCAGTATCAAAAATGGCCGTTGGAAAGTGACTTGGTGATGCCCCAGGCTCCCATCACTATCCCTAATACGTAACTGGTGATAGAGCAGACCAGTCATCCAATCTGCCAAACTGTCAGTCATCTTCGGGCAATCAAACAGCAAGAATGTCAAAAAAAGCTACCTGTCAGGTGCAGAGAGGACAGAAATAAAAAGAGTATACGAAAGCATAAATTGAAGGAGGGGGGTTACTGTGCTGAGGGGAAGCATGTAAAAGCGTACACAGAGGTCTTAAACAGTGCCTATTGAAAACAAACGTTAAATAGCTTTCCTCCCGCTGTGCTCAGCTCTGCTCCGGGCACCCCAAAGACAAGGCGATGCTCTGCAGGGGGGGGGAATCAAAATCCCTAACAACCAAATCCAAGCCAAGTCGAGAATCTTTATTAATGCCTGAACCTCCTGTCTGTGCCTCGGCCGCTCGGAGCCCGCACCGCTGCATAACTAAGAAACTACAGTGAGGGCGGTTGTTTAATGTAAGCAGCAGCACAGAGTTCTCAGGCCTTTGATTTATGAGCCAGAACAGTCTCATAGTCTCATACTCAGACTCCGGCTCTGTGGCCGGTGGAGGAAATCTGGGCCTTTGCCATTACCAATTAACCAGCTCGGAAACAACTTGCCCATAGTGTCCTGTGAGAAAACGGCATTATGAGAGGGGCACAACAACGCTCGCGACAATAATAGTTATTGTCGAAGTTATCCTTTCAGTCGAGGGCTGCAGCTAATGAGATAAAGCGCCGATAAATCCCTTCAGCTCTGATCTGTTTTGTGGGATTGAGATAAATTACAGAGTGATATAAAGTGGATGTTTTACTTGAGGCAGCCCAGAGGCCCTCGCTGGTAAGACACTCTTCATTAGTGGCCAACAATGGGAACAGAGGAAACACAAAAAGACACCGGCGTCAGACGGTGAACCATGAAGCTCCTCTGGATCTGCTGAATCCTCGCGCGTTGCCTCGCCGACTGCCTCGCCTCATTTACTCCCTCTCCCTGTTCCTGCTAATTGCTGAGATTTGATCATATCTCTCGGCGCACACTTCTGTTTTCCCCCTGCAGATCTTTATTTCTCGGCGAGGTTCTTGCTTATTATTAAGTGAATGCTGAACGTTTCAATCATCAGGTATTTTCCCACCCTCTCCGAGCCCGCCTTGACATTTCTACACCCTTTGATAGAGGACAATACACAGCGCAGCCCACTGAGCTTCCCAATTGTGTCACTTCCAATTAGCCCTTCTGAGACATTTCTGCCCTTTGGCTCGCCAGCGTTCAAGTTTAAAAGCACTGAGCAATGGCCCTTGTGTTGCACGCCGCCTCCCCACGCTCTCCCTCCATCCAAATTCATGCGTGTCTGGATTTGTGACTCCACGAAAGAGGGAAATCTCAAGAAAGACAGACAGGGATTTTTTAATCCTATAACCCAAAATAGCAACTTGCTGTAATGCTGCATGTATGGGGCTGCTGTGAGCTTAAAAAGGGAGCTCTCTTTACATAAAAGTGCACATTTTTGAATAAACCGGCCAGCCTTCACCTTAATCATCCTCCATATAATACATCATTAATACTGATGTTCCTAAGTAGCTAAGCCTTTTGGAAGTAGGACATGGCGCGTTGTGGTGGTCCTCTGTAGATTTATCCCTCTGAAAAACCTGGCAGCTCTGTCAGATCTGCCTGCAACCTGCTTTTCTGTCACATCACTTTGCTTAAAGCCAAACTGAAGTGAGGGGGGTGGGATTGTAAATAGCAGAGTGGCGAGCCACAGTATGCGAGCAGGAGTTCTGGAGTTAATGAGAGGGCTGCAGCGCCGCAGCTTCTTAAACTGGGGCAGACAAACTCGCAGCTCCAGTGGAAGCCTTCCCTCAGACCTCACGTCCCGGGAGAGCACATGTGCAAAACCAACAGCGCACATACACAAAAGCCGGTGGCGTGCGGAGCCGTGTCCGCTCGCTCAGAGAAATCAAACAAACAAACAAACAGAAAGACATCTCTATAGGCAGCGCTGCAGCGTGGACAGGGCTCTGTTCCTGCAAAGAGAATGATAAAGGGCGTGGGTTTCTTTTCAACTTTCAGAAGGCGGATTCTGGATCAAACCCAGAGCACAAACGGAGCTCGGTTTCAACAGTCAAACTCAGAACAAAAGCTGCGGATTGATGCTGAAAGTCTGCTGTCAAATTATATGTTCCACCTTATTTACAATATGTGAGCCCGGTCCAAGCTTTCTTAAACAGGACCGGAGCCAAAAGGGACTAAAAGCCATTCACGAAATGTTGGCAAACACATTTGGCACCAACGCCCTCAATATGAAATCAGAACGAGCTGAAAAAAAACAACTCACAAAGTCCAATAAAAGCATTGTGGGAAAACTGGGTGTGCGTGTTGCTTTTAAAACTGCAGTCATGAGTTAAGAAATGAAAACTGACCCAACGTCATTAACTGAGTAACGTGACCAACATCCCACTGGAGCGCTTTGCATTTCTCACTGAGGAAACAACAGCTTCTCTGGGCCGGCGGCAGGTTCGCCGGCCAAGAAAAGTTGGCCAGAGGTAACATTTCTACGGTTATTAAGATTTCTATGCCTCCTTGTTTCCTCACCAATGTGATTCTGTTTCATTACAAAACACTTCTCTCAGAGAGATTAAACCAAATTAGGAGTTAATTACAGCCCTCAAAACCTGCCAATTCTCCACATCCATATCTGAAGTCTTCTTACAGTGCAAAGAAAAACACTCAGACACATGTGACCGGACAGTCACAAACATGACAGCCTCATCGACCACGGCTGAGGGCGGAGTCCGGGTTGATTGCAGGTACAAACACAAACAAAACAGCACAGCAACTCACCTCCAACGAACTGGATGCCGCCGGCCACGCGTCCAATCGTACGCGAGATGAGGTCAGAGATGCAGCAGCCCATGAGCGCTGTGAGCGCCACCAGCAGGAGGAGGCCGCATCCCACGCCCGTCACCACCGTGCAGATCCTCCACTGCAGGCTCGGGATGCCGTGGAAGGAGGCGTAGCGCCCGCACTGCTCCAGCATCACCGTGGCCTGCCTCTCCTCGTCCCTCACCGGGTAGGAGCAGCGGCGGAAGGTGCCGAAGGACACGGGCTTGTCCATCTGCGTCCCCAGCAGCCAGTAGGGCATGAAGAAGCCAACGCAGGAGGCGGCAGCACACAGCAGGGACAGCAGCGCCCAGATAACACCCGCGCACGTCAGACTGGAGCCCATGGTAAACAGCGTGCAGGAGGTTCACAGTCACTCAACTAGAACAGCAGTTTCAGGAGCGGTCGCTGTGTTGAGGGAAGCCTCGCAGTGAGCATTTAACACCAGCAGTCTTCACCTTATCAGTGACTCCGGGTCCCTGTCAGGACGAAGACAGAAATCCAGAGTGAGCACTCACACACACAAAAATCACCTTTTCCCCAAGTTATTACATAGTGATATATGAAGAATCCAAGACAGCATTACTCATTAGATATCCGTGCAGCAAATTACTTTAAAACTTTTAATTAAATGATGAAAGACTAAACAAGAGCTGACATAGTTTGATGAGAGTCACTTTTCACATTGGGTGCACTGGTGTGCCCAACTTTTTCATCGAGGTGCACCAGCACATCATTTAGGTGCAACCAACTGTCCACATTGTTAATAATCGTAGAGAGTAATAAAGGTCCAAATCATGGTTTTCTGCATTTAAATCCCAGCTAGCACATTAAGAAATTGTAATCAACTCAATTGTATAAAAAAAAGCTGTACTCAATGAATAATTAAATTTCCGGTCACATCCTGGAGCCCTGGAGAGGAATGTCCTTCAACACAGATTCCAATAATTAGGAAATTATAGGCCAATGGAAATCATCCGTTTCTCTTCAGAGCAGCAACAATTAATTAGCTGTAAAATATTAAATTAATCCCCAACTACTCTAATTGATTGATTAATTGATTTGAGTATTGTTTTTTAGATCAGATTCCAGCTTATTAAATGTGATTTTAAACATTTATTTAGTCCTCCGTGACAGTAAACTAAACATCTTTGGGTTGTAGACAAAACAAAACGTTTGTGGGCGTCATCTTGGGCTTTGGGAAACACTGATTCACCATTTTATAGACCAAACAACTAATCGATTCATCTAGAAAACAATCGACAGGTCGTTAGCTGCAGCCCTGTTTCCCTTTATTGTCATTTAGGCAATAAATAAAACACTTTAAGAACATGCAAACAGGTCGTCTACGATCAGAACAACTGTGAATATGTCATGAGAGCTGCTGTGGATTTAGTTTCAGAGGCAACAGCGTTCCCGTAAGAAAACTTCAGAGTCCATTCAAAACTACTAGAATATTATATGAAGTGCCACAAAACACACATGTGATCCAGGAGCCGCACCAGGAGCTCCACACCAGGAGCTCCACACCAGGAGCAGGAGCAGCGGTTCTCGTTAGGGGTGACCTCCCGGAGCACGCTGCATTATCGCAGTGCTCACACTGTCGGAATGTGAATAATGAAAACAAGGCGAAGAGAAGCGAGAGAGGGAGAGAAGAAGAGAGGGAGAGCTTACATGTTGGGAGAGCTCCGGAATAAGGTGCGCTCGGTGTCCGCTCAGAGGTTATTTCCATCTGCCGACTCCAGCTGTGCTGCGTCTCCGAGCAAACTTTTCTCCAGTCGAGGGACCGAGAGGAGAAACGCGTTCGACCCGAGAAGGTTAAATCCTCAAAAAAAGAAGAAAAGTGAGAGCGGGATCCGATCACAAATCACTTCCTCTTCATCAATGTGTTCAACCGGGGCTCAGATCAGTAATTCACTCCTGTGCGGTGCAGAAACGTGCGGAGCTGACTGACTGAATGACTGACTGAGTGACTGACTGGACCCGATCCTACATTCCTGCTCTGAGAGAGAGGGGAGGGGAGAGAGAGAGGGAGGGAGAGAGAGAGAGAGAGAGGAGGGGGAGAGGGAGAGAGGAGGGGGTGAGAGAGGGGAGGGGACGAGGAGGAGAGGGGGCGAGTCCATGAAACACTCTCGGGAGGTGACCATCAATCACGCAGATCCCCACCCAGGGGCCGGACTCACCGCTACTATCATTCCCGACATGCTCCTGGTGCATTCACTGACGCCTCGTAAAACTCAACGGTAAAAACTTGGCACTGTAACAGTGCCGAAACTCCTGAACCTCATTTGGGTTTTTGAGGCGATGAAAGTTTTTTATTTGTTTGTCTTTGCTATTCTGTGACTTATTACAAAATCTAGTCAACACTCTACACACATACATGACACCAAGGACAGACAAGCTGAATAAGAAAATGTATAATTAATAGAAACTAAATGAATTCACATATTTTCTATCATGAAAAATAAATAAAAATATTTATACTGTGGAGATATCAAGTTAATTTATATAAATACATCTAAAACATTTATTTACAATTTCATAAAATACTGTTTCTCTGGAAAAGTAGTGTACAGCGTTAAGGAGGCTGCAGGTCATCTGATAAATTGCCTCCAGTGATGTCACTCAGTGACTGAGTTGCATTGTAGGTAATGTAGTCACCAGGTCCTAAGCAATCCACTAGTCTAGCATTATCCTCATAACACCATTGGACTCATTATAGTCAGTTTAAAAACTAGTCAAAATCAATCCAGCTGAACCAAAATATCACCCTTTTATATTCCACACATTCTTCTTCCTTTTTAAAACTTGATGCCTACATTTTCCATAATGCAACATAGCCACTGAGTGTCATCACTGGAGGCAATTCATCAGATTACATTCATAGAACTCCCCAAGACCTGTAAACACACTGAAATGTGTAATATTGGTGGAGTTTTCCTTTAATCACACACGATGGAGAAGATGAATATAAAAGACTTATTGTGAGTCATTAAGTGAAAAGGTTTCTTGGGTCAAGACTTTAATTATTGTAAGGAATGGTGTTAGAAATACGTTTTATCAAAATTTGGAGTGAATGTGGTCCGTACGTAAATAAATAAAACTAAGCAGATATATTTGGAAGAATTAGTTTTATTATTGCAATAATGTCATACTTTCAAGTTGGATCACACGTGAGGGTTGGGTCATAAAATAGAAGAGAAATCTGTCTATTTGTGGAAGTTTAAGTTTCATTCAGTCAGGTCACTGACTGTCAGGGATTTTTAATTTACGCTTCAGGTTACTACGCACAGGTCTGTGCAGAAGAGCTATCACCTCACGAGTCACAATGCCATCCCACCACTATGGCAGAGGATCCCCCACTAACACAATTCTATTAAATGACAGGATGAAATGAAATAATTCATGCTGTTTTGTTCTTCCCATTACACAGGTTAACAAGCAATTTCATCATTTAAAATTTGGATGGTAAAAACAGATGCATTCACAAGCTCTACTGGGGAAAATAGGACTAATAGTAAGTGACCTAGTAAAGTATTGCTTTTCCATTTAGTAGCCTAAGCTTCTTAATAAATTTCCAAGACATTAAATATTTATTGCTGGAAATATTTCCAAGTGGAATATTTCCAAAAGCACTTGAACGCAACATTGATCTCTGCTCTCACTCAGGGTTAAATATTTCCATCTGTGTGTGCGTGTGTGTGTGTTGGCAGAGGAAGGTTACCTCCCCTGGACAAACTTTAATTTGGAGGTCTCTTTAAGTTATGGTCCCGTCTCTCTTATCTTTTATGGTTAACCTGAATCAGAGACCGACCCAATAAACCCGCCACACGAGCCACTTGAGCCCACTGATCTGCCTTGTAAAGCACATGACTGGGAAACTTGTTACACGACGTGTGGTAATATAATAAAAACATTAAGCTTTATGAGCTTAAAGATGAGGAAATAGTTTATTTGTTTGATGTCGTTACCACTGTGATCATCATCAGTCCTCTATCTCCTACACCGATGTATTTTCAACAGAATAGGGCGGAACGTTATGTCGCTCGCCTCCAGAGAGCTACACGCTGACCGGACGTTAATTGCAGACGGACCAAAACATTTTCTGAAAGTTGACGTGGAAGCTGTCTGTGCACAATGGCTGATACTAAAGTAGAAATCTCAAACGATAGCTCCGCTGCGATACAGAATCCAAATGCGTCCTCTCAAACCAATAACCCACTTTCGAGGAAGCTCAACAAAATACTGGAGACGAGGCTCGACAATGACAAGGCGAGTTGGAAGAGTTTAGCTTCTTGCTAGCTAGCTAACATTAGCTACGAGCTAGTCGCGTCAAATCTGGACGTATTTCTGTTCTTTGGCTGTATTGTTTCCCTCCCAAAAGGCAACTGGTTGGGGGAAACGATATCGCCCCATCACCGGTTTTCGTTAGGCATATCAACAACATAAAAATGTGTTTTCTTTTGATAGTCCCGTTAGCTGTCACTCAGTATGTACTGGGTGTCGGGGATAGTGTCCCCATCAAGAACAGGTTCTCATGCCGAGATACAGGCTGTTCAGCCCAAGTTGACGAAGGGAAATTGTTTATTTCATGCCGTTCTGGCTTGTTGACAAGGGGGGCAGATTGTCAGAGATAAAACATTTGTCGCAACACCCCGACTGAACAACATTATAATGCCCTTTCTGTGCTTTCAGGAGATGCTGGAGGCTCTGAAGGCTCTCTCTGTGTTCTTCACTGAGAACAGTTTGCGCACCAGGAGAAATCTTCGTGGTGACATAGAGAGACGGAGCCTGGCGATCAACGAGGAGTTTGCACAAATATTTAAGGAAGTAAAAGAGGTAACAGTTTTGCAAAACAGTTTTATTACTCTCCAACGACACTAAAGTGTAATTCTTAAACCAGTTAAATCATCTGTGCAATGCTTCTTCTTTTTTTAGCTGAGGTGGGTGGAAAAATATTCACATAGGGATGAAGTTTATAGTCTCACCTTTAAAATGTCAAACTATATTTTATAATTACATTATATTCCATTAATACAAATCTGGTGATTTTTCATCGCATCAATGGAAACATACTCAGTTCCCAGAGACACAGCTGTGGCAGTGATGTAGAGCAGCAGATCTGATTTAGTTACTGGATTTTAAAGTTCAGCTAATTAAATGGAGATTTAATTTCAGGATTTTTTTAGCTGCAACATTTACACCCCTAGGTGACAGGATGCTGATTGAGGTTCCAGTCTCAATGATGGCAGCCTGTTTGTGCCCTCTAGTTTTTGAGATTATGTGTATTGATGGGAGTATATCTGCCTCAGCGCTGTTGTAACTCTGACTTCACATTCTCCACAGGAGCTTGAAAGTGTTAACGAGGATGTCCAGGCCATGAGCACATGTTGTGAAGAAATGACCAATAGGTTAAAGGTATGTTAAATTATCTCCTAATTTCCCCTGCATATATAATGATTTACTAAAGCTAAATTATTAGCTGGTATTAGTATGGCGGTGTAGATCCAATTATATTAAACACTTCATATTTCTGATTTATAAAACATTTTTATGTTTCCAAGCTATCGTTTACACACAATACCTTTACTTCCACAGGCTGCGAAGGAGCAAACTCAAGACCTCATCGTGAAAACCAACAAGCTACAAGGAGAAAAGTGAGTTAATTCTAAATGAGTACAAACATGTGTGTGTGTCTGCATGTGTGTTACTGCGCAGTCAAGTGCACAACACTTTTTTAATACTCTTTTATTTATTAACTCATTCCATCCAAGGTATTTTGTTCTCAATGATACAAACTAATTTCATCATGCGATATAAACAAAATTAGCTACTGAAACAACTGAACCTTCATAATAGATTACATGGTTTTGCACTCAGCATTGTTTACTCTCTTACGAGTGTTGATGTGGGAATTAATGGAGTGACTCAGCCTCATTCTATCATTGCAAGCACAAGTTAGTTCTCAATCTGATAGTAACTAAATTGTTAGAGAAATGTAAAATAAGACTATAAAATGAGGCTGTTGCCCTGGAGTTTAAAAGTTTTCAAAGTGTCAGGGAGGTCATGGAAATAAGATGGAAAATTTATTCTAAATTATCTGCAGAAACTTCAAAGAACTCTCACACGGCCCTGTCTCCCCTTATCTTCTCTGAGGCTACAAATCATTTTGGAAACCTATCACATACTGATAAATATCTTCATCAGTCCAAGGCCAGATATCATCGTTTCACTCTCTTTGGAATCTCATTTCCATAGAGGAATTACTCCTTTTTCTTTTTCAGGCAAATATCACTTTAATCAAAGCAGACGGCAGAAACAACATACGTCACTCTGCAAGTGATAAGCTTTTATTGCGCACATGTTGTTTGCATAGTGAGACATTGTTTGATTTGCTAGTGCTTCCTTTGTTTTCTAGGACTTCCTGCTGTTAGTTGTCAAGTAGATTTAAACATCTAATTAGAACCAGTTCCTTACATTAAAAAGTATATTCTGTTAATTTCGAATATTCACACAAATCAAGATCTGGCCAACCAAGTTACAGCACAAATAAGTTGAGGAGAACACTTCTAGTCGGTGAAATGCAACTTCTCTTCAGTGTCAGAAGTTAGAGCGATGTGGTGCAGGGCAGGAAGAGCTGGCAAGCACATCTTTATTTTTGATGAGGAGGGATGAATGATTCATGAGGTGGATGAATATTTCTCCCACAGTTGTCTATTTGCATAAGGAGGGCGGCAGTCATCATTAATGGAGCTTAATTTGTTTTATTCGTCATGTCCTGTGATGTTTGGCCTTGAGATACACATCAAAGTAGCTCCTGTTTACACTGCGTTACTGTCTGATCTCATTGAAGCGAGCCGATTACAACCGGAGCGTTGCTCATCAGCGCATTCTCGCTTTTGAGCGTGTGCATCGAGATCTGCTGACAACACATGTTAAGAGCCATCGGATATGCAGATCTAATATACACAGCTCACCGTGACGTAGAGTCAAGAGTAGAACCAGAGTGTGTATCTTGGGTGCTCACCCAGCCGCAACCCCTGGAATACTGATGGATCTTTTTTGGTTGAACGCCTGCCAATAAAATTAATGGAGGTATCATTAATCTATGAATTTGGCGAGGTGTTGACAGGGATGTGAAAATAAAATACCCGTTCCCTTTCGCTGATGGCTGATGACTGGGGGGCTGGGCTGGGTTTCATTAGCATTTGCGGTGGCTGTGACCTCAGTGCTCAGTGACCTTGTGAGTTGACATAGAGGCAGGGGCACGGCCGGTGATAATGTAGATTTCCGGCAAAAGACACTGCTGCCAGCTGTGATGTACAGCCGCAATTCCATGCTCCGCTGGCACAGATTCAAGACCGCCTTGACGAAAAGGTGACAGATGAGGGGAGCGAGATTGAAGAGGAAGGAGATGAGCTCAGTGTGTGCGAGCGGTGAAATATACCAGTTGGGATAAAGCCACCAGTGAATACGTGCAGACAATGAATTAATACAAGTCATGTCGCTTTGTGCAGGAGGTCTTGTTGAAGGTAAGTGGTCGGAGGTTTTACATGAATGCCCTTCTGAGTGCCCCCCTGCTTCGTGTCTTTCTTTGCATAGTGGTCCCATTGGGACTTGCTGTCCGTCCGCATGACATTTTCATTCGTAGAACCACAATGACCCCACAGCCAGATGGGAAAGTGTCTGCACGCTGGGCTCTGACCTTGTCTTTAGCAATTTTGTCTCAGAAGAGCTGCCAGGGGGAAGTGTGCAGTCAAGCTGTCCTCCTTCAGCCACCCGACAGTCAGCCCTCTGCACCAGACCACTCCGGTTGTCTCGGTCAGATCTATTTCAGGTCACGCAGTCCTCTGCAGTCCCAAGACACTCTTTTTTTTATGATTTCCTTCTGTTGACACTTATAGCGGGGCCACATTTGCAGTATAATCTTGTACTTATAGGGCAGCTCTGCTGAGCCTGGACAGCCGTTTCAGAGCTCTGCGGTTGCTCCTGATGTGTATTTACTGGGCAGAGAAGGCCTCTCCTGAACTGTTTGCTATCTTATCCGCCAGCGGCACTGTGTCATTTGTCAGCTCTAATGTAATAGAAAGGAACTACGGCTTGCTTACGATGTTTAGAAGCAAAGCCAATGAGGGCAGACGACCCGTGTTTGTCTGCCGCCGTTCAGACGTACTGCTCCTTTGTTTTGTGCTGGTCCCGTTCAAAGAGGCTGTCAGCAGGAGCTCTAAATAGGTGTTGTGTGTTGTTCCATAATGAAACCTAATGCTACCCACCTGCCCTGCGCTGTGTGATCTTGGCATTAGCGCGACATGTCATCTGTCGAACAAGTTGAGACGCCTCACTAACGGATGTTTCCGTGCACTGTGTGACCTCGCAGCAGAAGGTGTTGGACTCTTGGTTTACTTCTCCAGCTATTACTGCACCGCTCAGGCAGCTACACGAGGCCTACTTGGCTGTATGCCAAAGAGCAATGTAGACAGATGTAGTAACCACACCTAAGATTTACCTGCATTTGGCTTGTATCAGCGACTTATTTCCCACAGTAATTCTCACAGCATACGATGAATTATTAGACGTGGAGCCCTGCGGCACATTGAGACCATTTTTCCTGTAACAGTAACGGGTGCCAGTGTGACTCCTGTGTAGGTCATTAATAAATCACGAGCTTGGAACCCCTCGAGAGAGCAATCTGGGACATCTGAGTGTAAATGACAACCTGTGTAAAATGACACTTGAGCCTTATTAAGGCTCAGCTGGCTGTTAATGATGGTATGGCTGTGAGCGTGCCTTTGTGTTGTCTGATGTGACTGACTGCGACTGCACCCTGTGATCGTTGGCGCATGGCTAACTTACAGCTAACAGCTTTGTGAATGCCAGATTTCCACGCTAGTCTCTGAAATGGCCCCTAATAGATTTTAATGGATAATCGACCCACATGGTTTACAGCCTCTGAGATGGGTGGACATTCCCCTGCAACGGAGAACACTCGGCCTCCTAATTATTCATCCTGTATGATTATCAGCCAGTTCTCAAAGTAAGAAATTAAAAGTTTCCTGTCTAATAAGCGGTGAACTTGGTGGAAGTTATTCACTGATCAGGCTCTCAGTTTTTATGAGCCGATCAAGCCGTTCATGAGAATGTGCTGTGTTATACTGCTTAAACGATTTCTGTGCTTGAACAGACAAAATCAATTGACCTAGATGGGAAATCTGAGCACATTCGCAAACAGACACAAACAAAGTAGAACTAGATTGGCAGTGATGAGTCGATTAATCAGTAAGTCGATCAGAAGAAAATTACTTGCCACTTATTTTTATAATCCATTAATCGTTTCAGTCATTTTTCAAGCAAAAATGTCACATTTCTTCTTTCTTTGTCGTTTATGGTATGATAAATGAGGAATCTTTGGGTTTTAGGGCCCTGACACTCGAGGCTGATGTCCGCAGTCGTCCGGTGTTGCGGCTGTCAGTGAGCGTCTGTGGCCCTGGATGTTGCGGTGAGCCCCCCATCGCCGGCTTTACTCAGCTCGAGTCAGCGTCTTTTTGGCTGATCGAGCGTGTAGAATCAGCAGAGGAGCCCGTTGGTGAGAGAAATCACTCTGATTGGCCGTTCAGCTAAGTGAATCAGTGCACGAGAAGAGAAGTGGAAAAAGTAAAGAGAAAGCTCCTCGAGCCTGACGCTGAAGCACCCGTGATTTCACCCATTTTCTGTGTGTTATTTTGCACCTTTTTCTCTTCTTTGTCTTTTTATTCTGATATATTCTTGATTAAAAGTGTCCATACAAGCGAGAGTGGTGTGAAAAAGCGCTTGTTGACCGAGACACAGGTGATGTAACAGTCGGTCTTCATCGCCACCAGTTCTTTGATTTTGGTGTTGATGTAGGTGAACTGTTGGTTGAACAAAATAAACAGTTTGGCATTGTCGATTGTGATGAGCATTTTTCTTTTTACATTTTATTGACTAAATGATTATTGGGGAAATAATCGGTTAGTTAATCGATAATGAAAATAAGCGTTAGTTGCAGCTTTAACAGGGACCGACTTTAAAAAGAGACACTTGTTTTTTTGACTTGATTTCAACTCGTCATGTCATATTATGCAACGTGGATGTAACTTAACTTTAACTTGTTGGGAGTTCTTGGAGAAAAGCTGACATCTTTGAGTTCGTGTTCCTTGAAATCACTCACTTAGAGCGTATACATACTTTACAGAGTGACGTCTCGCTCAAGTTTGTTGCCTCTCTCTGGTATTCAGTAATTGCAGTCTGCAGAAGAATGTGTCATGTCCTGACAGCGCTGTAGAAAATGATCCCGCTCCTCCAACATTCCCTTGGCCTCTGCTGCTCTGCTGCTAACGTTCCCACAATCCACCTCTCTTCACCTTGTACAGGCGTGTGCAGCCTGTCTCTGTGTTGTGATTTACATCCTGGCGGAACGGGTCTGTCATTCCTGGCCTGGACGTAAGAAATTGGGGGCATCTGTTATCTTCTAGAGGTGAATCTGTTGCAAAGTGGGACATGTTAGAAACATTTTTCGCTGCTGGTGCTCCCATGATTATGAAGTTCAACATGTCCAAAGACAGAAGGCTTAATATATAAAGGGTTGGGTATAAATGAGGCCATATTTGTGACATAGGAGTTTGAGTACATTATATAATTGCCTGTGTTATTCCATGGGTGAAATGCTTCATGAATGAAATTCCAAACTGTGGCATGTTAAATGTGACGGATAAGGCTTCTAAAGCCTTTATGACCAGTGGGAGCATCGGATGGGCAATTAATTTTATGTCCCAATAAAACTGGCACATAGAACGTTTTTTTCCCCCAAATTCAGTGTAATGTATGTTTGTGTTTATGTCTGTTTTTCACTCTTGTGAAGATAACAATGACTTGGCGATATGGCCTTAAAATAATATAGCAATATGTTTAGGCTATATTGTCATACACAATATATACACTATGTATGTAGATAGATTGAATGCTTAGACTGGAGGACAAGATCAAATATTACAATATTTTTAACCAAATACCTCGAAATTGATTTGGACACAATTTGTAGGAATGACTATTGGTACTTTCACAGAATATTAGAATATCTCGTCAGTAATGTGAATAAATGACTGAGTGGGAAAAGACAAGTATTAGAAAAACAGCTTAGAAAATGACATCACTTTACTGTAATACAGCCTTTAAAACCAGGAAGAAAGACAACGCTTACGACACATCATGTCCAAGAATATATCGCCTCATATCACACTACTGATCTGTTGCCCAGCCCTACTAATAATTCAGCAGCCTTTAATGATAGACATGTTTGCACCGCAGTGTCTCACTGTGAAACAGATGATCCAATTAGATTTTTGTAAAAGCCTCCTGCACACATTTGCATATCAGTGACAACTGTTGCTCCTCGCGCTACAAGAGGTTACAGATTTCATATTAATATTGATCGTGTGTGTGTGACGACAAGCATGTTCATGTGGAAATACTCGGTCTAATTTATGCGCCGCTCAGTTTAATTAATGGCCTCATTAGCATTACTTATTAATTTTTTATGTATCACTGTAATTGTGGTGGGATGTCAGGTAGCTGGAGTGCCTCCTGGTTTAATTTGTTGTGTCTCCGTGGCATCACTTATCTTTTCACTGTGTTTTTGAACACGTGTGCAGCTTTGTGACAGGTTCCTTTTCAATCCCCCAAAACAAACTGTCTTTTATAATAAATGATGTACTGTTATTACAAGTGTTTGTGGCAGACTTAAAGATTGCTTTTGACAGTTTGTCTGACAGTGAAAGCATTCTTAAGCAGAGGCACAGCTGTTCTCCCTATGAAATGAAACATTCATTGTTGTCAGTGCTTTCAATTTTGATGATGTCGCCAGGTTGTTATAATGAAGCAACATTTTTAAATATGCTACTCAAGCCTCTCTGTGCACGGAAATTAAGTCCCCGCCAAGCTGTCGTCTGTCTCTCTTGCGATAAAACCGCGACACATGAAACGCGTAAAGGGCAAAGATTCCTCGCGGTTCCGCATGTGAGGCTCGGCGAGCTGTACAGAGAAACAATAAATCATAGAATCCTGGAACAGATTTACAACCCTTTACTTTCAGCTGGCTGAGCACGGGTAATAGCAGTGCGAGACACAATGGTCAGATAATGTTGGGTTCTTCTCCTCCACCAAAACAAGCCGGTGATTTACTGATCCAGCCTCGTTTTCACAGTCGGGTGGAGAGAATATAGACGAGGTGGATTGGATGGAAAGACGGGCACAGAGGGAGGACTCGCTCTTGTTCTGCTATCCCGTGACAGAGTTCCCTGTTTGACTGGGGCTGTTGCCATGGGTGACTATTGTGTTGAAACGCTTATAGTGACACTGATAGTGATCCCCCTGCTGTTATTGATAGTGACAAAACCTGGCGAGCATCCGGCTCTGTATTCATGTTGTTTCTCTTGTCTCCCTCTGTTATTCACTTTCTCGCTGCTGCACATGATATCCTCACTCTGTGTGCTACCCTGCCTCTCGGTCCCACTCAGCCCGCCGTGTGTGAGGAGCATGACTGCCATCTGCTGTACGATGTCAAACACTACAGCTTGTTGACAACATGCACCATTTTTTTCCTGTTAAGTAAAAGTATACACTCGTAACTGCTTATTCCTCTCTGACAGGGTCTGTTATTTTCACAGACAGAAAAATCATAAATGTGATGGCGACTACACTGATAAAACTCAGAGTGAAGGAAAAGTCTGAATGCCTCTGTGAGATAAAAATCCTCAGGGACCTTGGAAACGAATAAAAGCAATCATAATGACAAGAAAGGGCCCGACTGAGCTGAACATAATCTAGATGCCAAAACACTATAAGGAAAAGAAAAAAATCCTGTAAAGATATTAAAATGCAAAAATGACAAAGGAAGGAAGTCACAACATGCGTCTCTTTCCCCTCAGTCACCGCCTGGAGGTGAGAGCTCAGGTTGCTCAGGCTTTCCTTGACAAGTTCCAGCTGTCTAATGAAGAGATGGCCACTTTGCGAGGGGCTCGGGATGCACCCATTACTGAGGTAATCGCCATTATGATGTATTTTAATGAATTGAATCATCCAAAGAATCCTATCCTCCGCATCCACAGGTAGGATTCAGTATCAGGGCTGCAACTAAGGATCATTTTCATTATTTTTTGATTAATCGTTTAGTCTTTATAATGTCAAAAAATCTGAAAAATACTCATCGCAATTTTTCAAAGCTAGAACAGCAGCTTCCTAAGGGACATTTTTGCTTGAGCAATTGATTGATTATCAAAATAGCTGGCAGTTTTTTTTCGATGGAATTGATTTATAGTCTAATTAACACTCTATTCAGTATTGGAGAAAGAATAGTGTCACAATAGTGGCTCAGTTTCCTGTATTCTCTGATGAAAGTGTGATCGATCTTCTCTCTCTGCCAACATGCTGCCACAATATCTACGATATTTTTAGATGTTGTCAACATATTCCACAGTCCATTAACTGAAATGCTGAGGGGACTTGACTGTCTGATCCAAAAGATGATGAATCAAATTGATCAGTTTTATTTATATATCCCAGAATCACAATCACATAGCCTCAATGGGCTTTACAATCTGTACAGTGAACGACATCCTACGTCATACAGACTTGCCATATTAGAATAAATCCTTTTAACAGGTGAAAAAAAAATGGAATAAACCTCAGGATGAGCCACAGTGGAGGGATCCTTCTCCTGGGTCAGACAGACATGCAAGAGATGTCACATGTTCTGACCAGTGCAATAAAATCAACAAAAATATTTTTTATATGATTATTATATGCACATTTATAATTTAGCATGTGAAATACCACCACACATCTGTTAACTTCCACTCTGTCATTACTGCATGATTAGTTCAAAATGTTGCCCTCGCTCATTATATGTACATTATTACCAACCAACGTTGTAATATTTTAGTGTTTTGACAAGAAATGTTCGTCACTTTCTGCAAATCTGCAACCCATATTGGCCCTTTTACATTCATTAATGTGTTGTTCAATTTCCCAGGACTTCTTCAAAGCTCTCAGCCGAGTGAAGCACATCCACGAGGACGTGAAGATCCTCCTGCGAACCAACCAGCAAACCGCAGGGTGAGGGTGCACGTTTCACTCCGGAGAGTCACTCTTCGCTCTACTTCCTCTGACAGAATAAAACAACAGTGTCTTTTACAGTAATTCTGTTCTTGATGTTAAATTCATGGCATTTATTTTTAACCACAATGGTGGACCAGACAAGCGGAAAAAAAACTTGAAGGTCTTGTATTTATGTCACTGTCAGGGATCTGACACTGACTGGGGTTATGGGTATGTAATGTGTGGTCTTGGTTTGCGTGCTTGTTCCAGGTTAGAGATCATGGAGCAGATGGCCGTGTTACAGGAGACATCGTACGAGCAGCTCTACCGCTGGGCTCAGAGTGAGTGCAGTAACAGAGTTAACACCACAATCACACTATGTACACATTGTACAAGGTCTGCACACTGAACTACACAGAGAGAAACACAAAGCTTTGCTCTTTCAAGTGAGAGTAATGGCGTGTATGGGACACATTTGAGGACACATGTGACTCATAACCTTCTGACTGAGTTTTGCCAAAAGAATGTCTCAAACCCAAATTTCCGTCAGCGCAGCCATGTGCTTTGTCATTGGAATTAAAGTGGAAATAAACCATTCAGATCACAGAAACCTCATTTGTAACAAATAGAAAGCGTTTGCTAAATTACAGTACGAGTCGCTCTGCAGATGCTTATTTTGCTGAGGTTAAGATTTGCTCAAAGACCCAGATCAAGAAATTTGGCAAAATTTTGGTAATGGTCAAATGAAAGAGCAGTAAGTTATTATGTTGGGTTGTATTTTCTCTGCATGTAGAGGGAGTTAGCTTATGTCGTGAAGGGTCTCTTTTTTTATATGCATTTGTCTTTTTTTGTGGACAAACTACATTCTGCACAAGAGGGCATTTACTTGTGTTTCCAGCATTAGGTAAGATCAGACAAGAGTGCAGTGCATTGACCCATTTTCTCCATAGTCTGGAAGACTGGGCACTGCCTGTTCATTGTTTGTATTGTCTGAAGCATAAGTAAACCGACTTGCTGGAAAGAGCTCATGGAAAAATATGATTTGAAAAATGTTCTTTTGGTTCTTTGATTTGCTTCTTGTCAGAAGGGTTGCCATGATCCAAAACATTTAGAAACAACAACAAATTGAGCACAGCACAAGCAAAGTTACTCGAAAGAGAGCCTCAAGTGACACTTATTGCCTTCCTTTCCTCAGATGAATGCAGAGGACTGACCCAAGAGGCCTGTGACATCAGCCCTGTGTTGACTCAAGCCATGGAAGCTTTGCAGGACCGACCCGTCCTTTACAAGTAATATACACACTCTTACATACAGCAACAATTTTAATATATGCTCTGTCCCTTCATTTATCTTCACCTCCTTGCAGATCAGTGTTTATTGTCTTCTTAAAGCACTAACAGTGAGTCGGAGTAGACCTATCAGGGATAGATATTGATTCAATTATAAAAATGTAGCTGTGGATGTCAGGTCCTAAAAATGTTTTCAGAACAATTTTTGTGTACTCCATTTTTGCCAGATGGCTACAGGTTGTGTATTTCACTCTGCCACTACCTTTCTGTGGGCGCTTGCAGGTGAATTGTGGCCGAGGTGATTCTTGGTGAGCAAAACAAAGAATTAGAAAACAACAGAGCAAACAGCCTGAAGCAACAGAAAATGTCGCCACCATCCAGCACAGCAGCAGAAGAAAGTGCCATTGTAAATACTCCATAGGGAGGAGTGCAAGTTTTAAGTGTATGTTTTTCATAAATTAACCCAAATATATTGCCAAGTTTAATAAGACAGTGTTCAAAATAGACTGAAATCATTTAACAATATTATGTGATATACAGTTTTTGAATATCGTAATAGATTTGTTTTAATTGAAAACAATGTTCAAGGACTTTTAAGTCTGTTAAGTAATAAATAAATGGTTAAGTCACAGATGACATACCATAATGATGTAGTATTGGCTTGAAATGCCTAAAGTTAAAGAAAATGAATACAAATGTTTTTAAAAGCATTCAGTGTCGACATCTGTGCATATAGAAACAATTTGTGCTCATAGAGAGCAAATCATTACATGGGATTCACACATTTTCCGATGCTTGCTGAGAGTTTAACTTTGTCTCAAAAGCAAAACAACTCGCAAGAAAGTTTCACACGTTACCCCAAGACAATGTTTTCAAGTCAAACCCTCCTTCTATCTGTCTGCGTTCTCGGAAATGCACCTGTCTCTGGGCCCACGAAGAGTCCAAGGCCATGCGCTGGCTGGGGATGTTGAGGCTGAGAGAAAGGAGACCAGTGTTCCTGGAATCTTAATTCAGCACTATCTTGTGTTTAGTCTGTCACAGAGCACTGCCACCGCCAAGTAATCAAAACAGCCTCAAAATCTTTCCTTTTGGAAAAGCTGCCTGCATTGTTGATGTGTGTCAGTGGCTGACCTCCGGCACACAGTCTGCACAAAAACACATCGTTTTCACATGAGGTTTGGGTGTTGAATGTTTCCCTCTCTCCTCTGTTTGATCAGGTACACTCTGGATGAGTTCGGGACTGCACGCAGGTGTGCGGTGGTGCGAGGCTTCATCGACGCCCTCACCCGTGGCGGGCAGGGAGGAACGCCCCGCCCCATTGAGATGCATTCACATGACCCTATGAGGTACAACTCCAATCCTGTTTATGAGCTGAGCATTTATAGAGTCAATAGTTTCACTTTTAAAGGGGCAGTTCATCCCCAAATAAAAAATACATATTTGTCCTCTTACCGGCAGCGATGTTTATCCATCGAGGTTGTTGAGTTGCAGAGTTTGGAGCCAACCATACTTGTGCTTGTGACAGCTTGGAATTTAAACATTAACGGCATCCTCTTTAGCTGAACTGTGACTTCAGATATCTTATTTAGCTAGCCGCGTGTCTGTGAGTAGATGCACGTATCCGTCTGCGCGGTGATATGGTTGGTACGTGTAATTTGAAGGTAGTTAAACTGCTCACAGCAAGTTCAGTGGATCAGTAACTGGGTCACGACTTCTGGAAAGAGACATCGCTGTTGAGCTCTTCAAATTTATTTTTGGGGATCTTTGAGCACCGCAAGCCACCACAGTGCCACCGAGTTCATTTATAATTCGAGAGAAGGCAGACATCTGTTCAGCAGATATATCTATCACCTGGCAACTCACACCAGAACAATATAGATGAATAAATAGCCCTACAGGTGGGAGGAAAATAAATGATTTTTGATTTTGGGGTGAACTGTCCCTTTAATAAGTGAACTAGATTATATCAAACCTTCAACCTGTGACCACAGCCAGAGGTGAAAATAAAAATATCATATATCATATATTTTGTAAAAAGTAGTGCCAGACTGTTTTTCAATCATTAAATCATTTTGCATGAACTTGAGAAAAAGATCCTCATGATCTTCAACACTGAGAACCCCTCTACATTAAACTCACTATTTAGCAAAATTCCAAACTACATACAGACACATTTAAATGGAACGAGTTTGTCTAATGCTAGAATATAAAAAATATTTAAAAAAGATAAATATAGTTCCTCAAAAACACAATAATACCCTTATTTAATATTTATGTGTCTACTGTATTATTGCAAATGTTGTGATTCTCAAACTATAAATCTCTTAGATTTTGTTCCAAACTCCTGAGGTTCTTCACTTTTAAAGCCTGATTCAGGAGGATATTAAATGTCTGTTTTGTTAAGGAGTGTCTGAGTGTGTCTGTGCTTCACGTTGTAGTACATCCTCTTCCCTCCTCCGTCTCCTCCTTCTCCTCCTTCCTCGTGTGCCCGGGAGCCAAAGGGGAGAATTTCTCAGAACACCAGCCATGTGTTGAACACGAAATCACCTCCACTTTATAGGAAGCATTGGCAGTTCTGAGAACATCAAGTTCTTTCTCACCTCCCTGTCCTCACACTCACTCAGTCACTCACTCACTCACTTACCAACACACACACACACATAGACACGCAGGCTTACACACAATAATTCAAGTTTAACCTTGCTGTTTTTCACTGTTATGTAACACCAAAAGCCAAGTGTGTGTGTGTGTGTGTGTGTGTGTGTGTGTGTGTGTTGTTTTTGTGTGAGGGGAGTGAAACACGATGACCCGTGCCTCGATGGAGCTGTGGTCGCGGCCTGGCAAGATTAGCCCTCGGCTTGGCCCCTCAGTGACGTGCTGTTTAATACGGACTGTTTCGCTGCTCTTTCAGGTATGTCGGGGACATGCTGGCCTGGCTGCACCAAGCCACCGCCTCCGAGAAAGAGCATCTAGAAGCTCTGCTCAAACAAGTCACTCTGCAAGGTATGATGTCTAAATGCGCAGTGGACGCCTCTCTATTGTCTCCATTTTAGATTACAAATGGTGTGATGACATCATCAGCATTTTACCCCATTTTTTTTATCTTACCGTTATCGGACATGTTTTTCTTTGTTGCATTTTTTACACGCAGGCCATCTTCAGGGGTCCTTAAGAACTCTTGACATATCTTTGTTTACATTTTATGATTTATTAGCAGCATTAAACAGTCTTAAATTTGAATTTTGATCTAATTTAATTCATCCATCTTACTTTTTTCAAGCTCTGCTGTGTGAAAGTCCACATTTCTGATGTTATTAATATTTAACACCACTGAACCTAACACTGTCTTTTTACTTTACACTTTTGCGTACCTGTTGGCAAAATGTAGGCAAACATAATTCACCCTAATAACCATATTCCCCACATATATACTACATGACGTGCAATGCCTGAATATGTAAAAAATGATATTCGTCCAATAATCAGTTTTAATTTCAGTAAAGAAAAACAAGTCTTAGAAGCATTAAATTGTCTGATAGACACCCTATAGAAATAAACAGTGGCTTGTAAACAAATATCACACGGACTCACAAGTAGCTTTGGGTAACCAGTCGTTCAATGAGGTTAGAGATGTTGGCAACAGTTGGAGAGTGTGAACAAATCTAATTCCAGTACATTTAGTCCAGCCTGATGGACTAATCCTCTGCTTGTTTCCCTAATTTAACTTCTTCAGTTCTCATTACAGTTAGGAATGAAGGCGGCTCAGTAGGGGGATCAGCTGAGACCGGGGGGGGTTTCCTTTGGTCCATTTTGTGATACTAAGCTGTTACATCCAGGCTATCAAATGGCAGCATTTATCTCCTTTCAGGCTTTTCTGGCAGTGTATACAGGTCATTTTCATGATGATCTCACTGGTAACAAATCTGACTTGGAAAAAGTTTGAACCCTGTGTTCTCAGGCAGGTGTCACTGTGGTTGTATGGTAATGATGTCACTGCTGCCTCTTGCCTAAACAGGGTGAACTCCAAAAATAGATGTTGAATATGTGAACGCATCCTAAGACTATTATAAGAATGAATTAGGAATATTGTGACCCTGTGTTATACTTAGTGTGTTACTGCACATGAATATTCACTTTGGATCTGAAAGAGGGACCATTCCCCACTTTTGTATTTATGAATGCTGTGCTGCTTATATTCATGATATCCTCTGACGTCAGGTGTGGAGGAGAACATGCAGGAGGTGGTCGGACACATCACTGAGGGAGTCTGCAGGCCGTTGAAAGTGAGCAATGGAATTAGTTTCAGAAGCTATTAAAAGAACCGCTGACCAGTTCTGGTTCACGCGTGCGGTGTTCTGGCAAGTTCTGCTCGTGATCCCTTGCTGTGTGTTCTGGATGCGTCCTTCAGGTTCGGATAGAACAGGTCATCGTGGCCGAGCCAGGTGCTGTCCTTCTTTACAAGCTGTCCAACCTGCTGAAGTTCTACCACCACACCATCAGGTACTTAAACCCGCTCAAGATTGCAGCAAAATAACAACTCCACAATGATTGGAGAGCTGAAATGATTAGTTGATTAATGGCTCAACAAAGTTTGAATATTCGATTAATCGTTTAACGTCCCCTCCAGTCATGTTTTACTCTGCTATGATTAATACTAAGTTAGCCTGGGAACTTGCTCATTTGCAGTAGTAGCATTTCAATATTAAACAAAGTTTGTTTTTTTTAATTTGATGTTTGAATGTCAGGTTTTAGGGAAGTGCACAAACCTCTCCGTCCTCAATAAGGTAATGTGAAGGTCAGACTTTTTAGAGGAAGTAAATGTATGAAAAGTACATTTCTGTCAGATAGGATGATTAAGTAAATTGTACAGCAAGTCATACTGTGGTTCTACTTTTTCACTTTGTAAATTTGCTGCTTATCTCTTTTATTTCCTTGCGAGATAAATACATTTTTGTTTGACACTGTTGGTTGGAGAAAAGCAACAGGTTCTTCAAGCTTGTGATGAGCATTTTTACTACATTTTGATATTTTGTAGAAACTAGTCAATGAATTAAAGAATAAAAAAGGCAATAATGTAAACAGTCGCTTCATGCAGGCCAAGTTGACTTCTCCACCTATTTGATTTGTACAGCTCGATCATCGGGACCAGTGTGGCCTCCTTGCTCATCAACATTGAGGAGATGCACATCCTCAGCAAAAAGATGTTCTTCAACAGCTTGAGCCTTCATGCAAGCCGACTCATGGACAAGGTACAGTTTGAGCTGGATGATTTGTATTTGTGTATGCTACAATATTGTTTTTGTTTGTGCAGTTGTGAGAAAGCGTCTGCTCGGAAAACAATGCCATCACCCAAGGAAAGAGAGGGACGAAGAAGAGGAAGCCTTGTTTTTAAAATAGAGACGGTTCGCAATGTTCTTTCATGAAATCGTTTAAATGACAGTGCAGAAGTTCAGCGTTGCACCCTGTGGACACACATTGTGTATTTCAGCTCTGCGTCTAAACCCTCAAAGACAACAAGGCTATTTCTGAAGCGCTTCTGCTTGTAAACAGTTTCGGCCTGTTGGCCACAGCATCGAAAAGGCGCTAACTGCCAAAAACACCACACTTGTTACCATTTAGGTAAATTGGCATCCAAATATACCTCAGCACGGGCAGGAGCTCTTCCACATTATATGCTGGCTGTGCCCTAATCAATAGCAGTTACAAGAATTATCCCTGTAGCTCGGTGTTAATCAAATTGGAGGCCCTCAGGGTTTTGGTGTCAATTCCAGCTAATTCCAGGAACCCGGCCTTCTCATAATTTGCTCTATTAGGTGGACAAAGGTGGCAGGGCTCAGTTCTGTGTTATCCATCCAGAGGCCAATGAAATCAAAACCCTCTTCATTAAAAAGCTGTTCTCGCTCTGAACAAGCCGAGGCTCAGAGTAGCAGCAGGAAGCAGTTGTATATGCGCTCGATCATAATGCTTCGGTAATGTTCTGAGGACTGCTTGTCTTGGTGAAGGCTGCAGCTCACACACAACTAACCTCTGTCATCTCTAATACTCCACTCCTCTGTTTGCCTGAGCAGGTGGAGCTGCCACCCGCAGATCTGGGTCCTACAGCCTCCCTCACCCAGACCCTCTCCCTCCTCAGGGAGGTGCTGGCCTCCCACGACTCATCAGTCGTTCCTCTGGATGCTCGTCAGGCCGACTTCGCTCAGGTAAACGTACATTTATACACAGGGCGGGGGCAGATTACTGAATCCAAATTATAGTATATGGCAATTTTGGAATTAGTAACGTAATCCATTGATAACAAAACTTTTGGAATGTACTTATTTCAGAATAAAACATTGAAATCCTGCAATTTATATTGCAATATAAAAAAAAATTCAGTACATTTTTATCACATAAGTTGAATAACTCAACAGAGGCTGGGCACGTGATGTTGCAGAAGGCGGAAGTCACCATGGTAACCACTGAGAGGCAGAAAAAACTACTGAGTTGCAACACTGTTAATATTTATCGAGCGCTGCGGTCTTAATGTCCAGCTTGAATGCTGCGAGAACACAAAAAACACATCTAAAATGTGAAAGCAAATTAGCCTCCTTGACATTGCTCGTCCTGCGATGTGACCTTTGCGCACATTGCGGTGTCGATCCTGAAACAATATATTTCGTAGCCCTAAATGAAATTACCCTCAACGAAAACAATACCGGCACAAACTACAGATGTACTGTGTGTATTCTACAACACGTGGGACGCCGTCTCTTCTGGGGAAATTTTTGTGCGGCTATTATTTAATCAAAGGCAACATGGACGACTTTCCTCCTTTAACTCAAAGTGCAGCACTTGTCTACAAAATCCTTAATGACAGACGAACTTTGCATGAATTAACAGAGCATTGGTAATCAAGAAAATTGCCATATTTTAAAGAAGTAATCGAAAATATAATTGAGTTATCCTAGACAATGTAGCTTTAATTACAAATGTTTTTCGGGCTGTAATCTGGGCTGATTAGTTACCTAACCTTTTTTACATAATCACATTTCCATAGAATCTGTTATTACCCAACCCTGTTTATTCAATATGATCAAATGGAGTCAAAGTTGTCCCTCTTCAATTGTCATATTTTAAACAGTTGCTGTATCTTTTAAATGAATTGATTATAAGTATCTTGATATTGTTTTTCTTTATTACCGTTTATTAAAGTCAGTGATTTTCACTCCTCTGTCTTACTCTCCCAGGTGCTCTCTTGCATCCTGGATCCCCTCCTACAGCTGTGCACTGTGTCGGCCAGTAACCTCGGCACTGCTGACATGGCGAGCTACATGGTCAACTCGCTGTACGTCATGAAAACCACGCTGGCTGTCTTTGAGTTCACTGACAAGAGGCTGGAGATGCTCGAGTTCCAGGTCTGCCAGAATTATAAACAGTTATTAACCAATTAGTAGTGAATCATACAATTACATCTTCTTAAGTGTCTATTTACGTTCAGTTACGATTAGTCAAGGGCGTGAGTCGAATAATAACACACCTGAGTAAGAAAAGACAAACTGAATCATGAAACAGTCACGCTATCCAACATGAACTGTCTGTGCTTAGGGGTATTGTTCATTTACGCATAATTAATTATTCTTATTCTTGTCATGAAAACCCATAGAGCCCAAATCTTTTATTAAAAACATCTAATTTACTCTCTCATAGAAGAGTGTGTGTCATGTATTGTTGTTCATGTTCAAATGTGCCATCTATCCCTCTATTTTTAGCACATCTTTTGTAATTGAGCACCACAAGCGCTCCTGTGGAAGTTTCATTATCAATAGCACAGTGGATCTCCATTAACCACAAGTACCACTAGTTCACAATGCAGGCTTGAGCTGGATTTTAAGCCGCTCTCTCCCACATTTTCTAGATCGAGGCTCACCTTGACACTCTGATCAACGAGCAGGCGTCCTACGTGCTGACCAGAGCTGGGCTGAGCTACATCTACAGCTGCGTCCAGCAGCACAGTGCCGAACAGGTGGAGCACTTAACTACACATTGACACGCACTCATTCGTGAAGTTATAGAACTGTGGAGTTTTTTTCCTCACGTCTCTCCTGCCGGACTCCCTAATGGCCCTCTTTTATATCATACAGATCCTATTGTTTACAGTATGCTTCCTCTCTGGGCTTTACAATAGCTATCGCTATGGTTACAACATGACCGATGTCTTTATTAGGGCGTAATAGCATTTCTATCAGATTTTCAGATGAGAAAGAGGCGCAGGGAGGCAGATCATATTATGTTCTATTAAAATATATTAGCTTCTCCTGAAGTGTCCTGTGCAGATGAGAGCGCTGATGTCCTGGAGCTTTCCTCCTGCTTTGTAATACACTTTGCTGCTGGGCTGCCTGAGACCCATAGTTGTGGTTTAGCATGCGAGTCTCGAAACCCCAGGTCATGTCAGGACACACCACACCCTTCTGCTGCTGCAGCTCAACGCAAAGCTCAATCAAGAACTGTCATTCTTCTGCAGACTACTTTTCTCCTCGGGTGGCCTGTCTTTAAATAGTCCTCTGTTTGAAAAGATTAAGTCTGGCTGTCTACACTTGACGGTATCCCAGATGTCAGTGACTGAAAAGAATCCCCACATTTACTCTAGACTTTTCCGGTTTACATTTGCGATCTGTTTAACATTTTATCCCTGTAATTTTCTGTGATACGTCAGCTGAACATATCAGAAACAAGAAAACAGTGATTAGAACAACACTTCCCACTGGCTAGAAGCTAGCAGATGAGTTTGAAGGCTCCAGGTGCGTTAATATGCCCATATCTCCATAAAATCACTCTGTCGCTTTGACCCTTGCACTGCTGTCTATTTGCTGCTTTTAATGCTGGCAATTTAGGCATTTAAGCTTGACTTAATGTTGCCATTCTGGATAATCAGTGTCAGCTAATTGCCTGCAAGGTACCTGCTGATGTGTTCACACAGTCAGTCATGTGTTAACCTTGCACAGTTTTTGTCTTGTTAAGATTTAGGGAGGGGATTACTCTCATTTTGTTTCATCAAGGTTAGTTAGGAGTAAGGCAGCAGTACACAATGACAAAGTGTCGGTTAAACTTTTGATAAAACTTCTTAAACCAGAGAGAAAGAAATTATCCTTTATTACACACTTAAGAGGCCGGGGCTAATGCCGTTCATTCAGTTTGTGTCCCGGCCTCCATCCGTCTCCATGGATCCATCTCAAGCAGCGGCTCAGGGCAGCGTAGATAAATGATCAAGGACTTCAGTGCTGTCTGCTGATACAGATGAATGCTTTGTTCAGTTTTGAGATTCATCAGAGTTTTTGGTTAAACTGATAAGCTCCACTTTTCTGTCTCAGGGTCCTCTGTCCCTCCTCCCCAGCATGGACAGCTCTTCTGTGAAAGCGGCAATGGTGAGTTACGCTGAGCGTTTCTATGAAGCTGATTTTCCTGCAGGAATTAAAGTTGCAATATGTAAGAATTTCAGTTTAAAACATTCAAAAATTATCTAAGATGATGTTGTACGTCAGGAACTGATCATCAGAGAGTATAGCTCAGGCCTCGTGACCTTGCAAGCAGCGAGTTCTCTGTTTCACATGCTCTTTTAATTAAACTAAAAAAAAAAATCGTCCTAACTAAATAGAAAAATACACCTTCTGAATTCAAATTTCTCTCTTTTACTGAACCAAGAGGAGCTTAGTTGTCTTGTCAACTCATTTTAAAACACACTTTCTTCAAACCTGACAGAAACAATGCCATTTTTTTTTTTTTTACATATTGCACCTTTTATAAATTCTCACTGTTGTGTAATTCTTTGACTCATCACCTGCTGTCTGACTCTCTCTTACAAACAACAGGTCCAGTTCGATCGATACTTGTCGTCGCCTGACACTCTTGTGATGCCGCAGCTCAACTTCCTGCTCAGTGCGGCCATCAAGTGAGTTCCCTTCCTTATTGCTGGTCGTAGCTGTGTGTCGTCGGGAATAGAGTAGCATACGTGCAATATTCAGGCTTTATTGTTTACAACATGGCGTGGTGTTTCAGCAGGGTTAAGAGTGCATTCATGGAGGTAAAAATAGAACAGGAGCGTCAACCTAATAATGTTCAACATTCATTAGTTTCCCCGATAATACGATCATTACTGCATTCCAAACAAAACACTCGACTAAATGCACTGCGATTTTGGATGCTAAATTGCTAAAGCCACTAACACATTGAGGGAGCGGTCCGCAGGACTGCCTGTATTTGTCTTACTGATCAGAAAATGCACATGCTTTTAGCTCAATACAGCTGCTACATTGGAGCGCTCTTTCTATGAGTCACGTTTACTGGGAAGTGCAGCAGGCTTGAGGAGCACTCTGTACCTCAGGTTAATGTTCTCTATTAATGGACATGGGAGGACTGATGGGCAGGACGCCATTAATTAGCTTCTGGTCCATTTCTCACTCACACTCGTTCCCTGAAATCATTCCTCCTCTTTGTCTTTCTCTCCCTCGCTCTCTCCCCCGCTATCGCTCAAGTCTGCCTCCCTGCTCACCTAAATACACAAAAACACCAGGCAGCACTCTGAAAACACTCCCGCAGTGCACAAATAATGGGAATGTACTTTTAGACTCCGTTCCTTTCGCATTTCGGGTTCGATGCACTTGGTGTGGAGTAAGGTGTTATACACAGCACTGCGGTTCTGTGTTCTCTGTGGGCCAATTAAAAATATGGATCTCAAGAGCCTAAGTGGGATACAATAGAGGCCTGCGCTCCCACTGTGTCCTTGAGTCCTCTCACCGGGCTCTTCAGTCCGACTGTTGAGTCCTCCACTCGTACCCCACTGCAAGAAATAGTCGAATGATCCGAAAACCAAACGATGCTGGACAAGATTCTTCTTCAAGCGACATATATAAATATGATCCTTTCTTGTTTAATCAATTCATAGTTTTGTCTATATGTCACCAAGTTATTGCTTTAATTTTCGTGTTTTTTCTAACCTCAATTCAAAAACTCAATTTAACCCGTAAACGTATAATCAACTATTTGGCGTTATTGCTTCGAAAAATGACTAAAACGATTTCTACTTGTTGTAGCTGTAAAAGAAAACAACAAGAATCTGTAAAACATAACTGATTTTGATTTGTCAGACATTTTCAGAAATCAATGAAATAAAAATTATTCTGTGCGTCACATTTTTTTTATTAAACATGGTTGCAAATGTGATCAGAGGGAATAGAGTCTCTCATTTGAGAACTTGGAACTTGGACTGTTTCGCATTTTTGCTTCAAAAGTGACTAATTTTTTTTTATCAAAGCAGTCATGAGACGCTTTTCTGTTGATCGACCGATTGTTGCAGCTCTAAAAGGAAACAACAGAAATCTGTGTGACATATGTATATCCATAAAATAAAAAAATAATACTGTACTTGATTTTCTTTCTTTTTTTTATCAAAAGATGGTTGCAGATGTGTGTTGTAATCGTTAGGTGAGGAGACTTTTCTAAATCAGTTGCTGCGACTGACACCTGATGCTTGTGCATTAATACTGTAATATGTATCCATAGGTGGCAGTGTGCACCACTTACTGCCACTCATTGTTTTGACACAGTTGGGGCAACACAATGGTCACTGAACAAAAAAAAAAAATGTAATTAGAACAAATTCTTACTCATGGCTGACTTATTTCAGCTCTTTATCACTGACTAATTGCAGCAGAGCTCTGCTTGTCTGATTTCGACCAGAAATGCTGGAATTTAAAAGGCCCTGTCACTGCTGATTCGTGTTCTGTGAGTACAGAAATCTGAAGAGTTTTATCTGTTTGTGCAGGGAGCAGATTTTCCGTCAGTCCACAGAGCTGGTGTGCAGAGCCTACGGGGACGTTTACGCAGCGCTGACCAGCCCAGCTAACGGCTACAAAGACGCAGAGAACCTGTTGCCCAGATCACCTAAGCAGGTTCAGACCTTGCTGTCCTGAGAGACTCCTCTGTCCCCACCTGTTTGATGTCAAAAACACTGGGTGAGCCCCAGCGAAGGACATGCTGCTGGTTATTTAAAGAGCTATGTAATTTGTAGAATGTATATAAAAGTAGTTGTTAAGGTTCTTTGTGGGAAATATGGGATGTGGGTCGCTGACCACAGAGAGAGACACTCCTGTGCACCAGGAGGAAAGAACATTATATGTATATGATCCATTTTCTTTGAGTGCTGCAGGCAGTCGACTTGTTTTTCACATGTCTCTTCTTTCTGTCTGTCTCCACTCTGTTCTCCGTTTGTGGCCATAATTGTACAAAATAATGTGTTTTTATTGAAGATATTTAACACTGTATAAAAACAAAAAGATTCACTAAATTTTAAGAGATTTGTCGTTATTTTTCCACACTTCAAAGTGGTCAGGAAAAATTCAGCCCTAATGCCAAGAGGAACCTCAGAAGCTTCAGCACAAACGTTGTGTTTATTTTAATCTCAACTGTTTTGAGTAGCAGGGATAAAATGGAAAAATCTGTCTGACCATCTCGTTTGGAGTTTCAGCAAGGTCTACCGGCGCTGACTAAGATGTGAAAACAAGACTATAATGATACTGGATTCAGTCATTTACCATAAATTCTACCTTTTAAATGAATGATTCTTTGGCCATTTACATCACATTACGGTAGCCTGGGAACCAGAGCAGTCTGCAAGCTCATGTTTCATTTGCTCTGACTGATGCGTATGCCCCCCTCCCATTCAGATGAATTTATATAATAAGTTATATAATATAAGTTTGATACATTGACGTTATATACAGTCTATAGTTTGATACCACGTCCTGTAAGCCAGTGACTGTTGAGCATGAGTAAGGTTCTGTTGTATGATCGGTTTGAGAAGAAAAATTGAGCAACCCAGCCTACAAGGCCAAATTTGAAAGTTTGTTCCCACTTTTGTAAGGCAGGGGAACTACAGCGCTGTTGGTGTTCTGGTTGAACAAGTGACCATTTTAACTGGTGACTCTCTACACTGTCCTGTCTTGCTAGTAGTTGTAATCTTGAGTTGATGACATAATAACAACGGCAGTACAAACAAAACAGCAGTCCGAGATTCACGCTGCTTTTCGCATTAACATTAAACTACGATTCAGGCAGGGCCGACAAGCTTACACTCCATCTTGCTAACTAGCTCAGCGCTACATCACATGTTTTGTTGTTCTGATTGGTTATAAGATTATAGGTTTTGTCATACTCCTTTTAATTAAAGGCATGCATTAAATACTTATTAAAGCTTAGGATAATCTTCTTTCTCCATAAGTTAAGAAATTTCAAGTGAAACATCAAAAAGAATTGTCCAGGAAGTACATGTCCAAAGGCTGGATCTGCTACATTTCATTAAAAGAAGCCACGATCTGACTTATCTCTAAATCTCTAAAGGCACATGCGGTCGTCGATTGCAGTAGTGTGGTATTTTTCATTTCATTTCTAAAATAAACTCTACAGGATTGGACAGTTGTGACATGATGATATATAATATCATATCAGTGCCGATCTGACACCACCCAGGCCACATAATCCCCAATAAAGCAGCAGTGAAACAGTAAAGATAAGTGAGTATTGATCTGGTCTGTTGTTCTGGTCTCTGGCCTGAGAGGCAGCATTTCATTTCGGCTGTCTGACATCAAGGTTCATGGCAGCAGGCGTGATCTTGGCAGCGCTGCCAACACTGAGTCCCAGGATTTCCTCAACTCACCGGATGTTACTCAGATATCATTGGCCAGGACATTGAGTACTGGGAATAAATGGAATACCACAAAGTTCAACATCTGGACGGTGCTCTTAAGTCCTTTAAATAGGCCGGCTCTCTTCCACTTCTGCTTGGCTCCGGTCGGATACGAGCTGGATTCTTGACTGCTCTTACCCAGCACTCTTTGGCAGAGAGTTAAATGATGTTTGAGAAGCAGGATTTCTGAATAGCAGCGTATTGTTCATGTGAAACAATACACGCGGTGCACGCCCTCACTTACTAGGCTTTACATTGGTTGTCTGTGGACGTACACAGTTCAGCAGACTTAACACGTCAGAGCTTTTTCCTGCCGCTGTCTGTATTAATGAGTTAGCAGATGTGAAAGGTGATGGAGTCGTCACTTAGAGGCAGGTCGTGGTGAGCAGGGTGGCAAACATTCATCCCATCATCCGCTCCATATGACAACCGTCACCAAGCTTTTGCCTGCTGAAGCATGAGACCAGCAGGAATCTGGGTTAAAGGATGAGACCAGTGAGGCAGAGTTCTGTTTTTCGCCCCTCTTGCTCCAGTGACCGGTGATAAATGTCGATCCACAGCTGACAACTCAAGTCCTATCTGTTACCTCAGCAGAAAGGAAAATGACTCAAACGCACAGCCGCTGTTGAAATCGCTCTGCAGTGTCTTACTGCACACTTACTGAACTCGTGCTGCTCTTTCTCCACGTTCATGTGAAAAAAAATGTCATGTTGCTTCCTCACTTTTAAATGAATCATCAGCTCCCCCAAAGTAGCATTTGGAAACTCGTTGAACTAGAGGAATGAGTGTTATGTATCATGTATAATGACAGGATGATGGTGTTATATTGTATTTTTATGTAAGATTTATTTTAGTTCCAATGTGCATCTAAAACACTCTTAAAGCTAGGGTCTACAATGTTGTTCAGAAACACATTTTGTTATACTGGGTGAAATGGTCCTTCTGTCCTGAGAGTAGTCAATACATTATGTATTCAGAAAAAGGAGCGAAAATAATCAGACCTCTGTGGCAGCTGCATGACTGAGAAAAAGCTGACCAATCAGTGCTATCCAGCCCGAATAGCACGGATTGGTCAGCTTTTTCTCAGATGCCTTCATTGGTCAGATGCCTTCATGTCCCGCCCTCCTCCGCGCGTGCGCACGTCCGGTTTCACTGATGCCGGAAATATTCAGCACACTCCTCTGCAGGAATACGGAGTTCATTTGGTTACAATGGCAGAGAAAATGCAGCCACCGTTACTTCTACCAACTCACCCCGCTAAAAAGGCAAGGAAAAGAAAGTCTGAGGCAGAAAAGGGTGCAACGAAAAAGGCTCTGGATAAAGTAAGAAGTCGGACCCGAGTCAACATCGGTGCTGCGTTTGAGCGGTGGAGACAACTGGGGCATGTGAAGGGCCTGAAAAGTGATGCAGAGGTTGCTCTCTTTCTGCTGGACAGGTAATGATTATTTTTTTGTTTCGGGGGGATTTGTTATTTTCATGAAATATGTAAGGTTTGCCAACTTATCGGCTCTCCTTCTGCCGGCTGAGTCCCACTGCCAGATGCGCGTTCAAGTTTGTGGGGGTGTGGCTTTGGACGGAGCACTGACGGGATGGGGGGGGGACTTAGAGGAGATGCCACTTCGAAATCTTGCTAGCTCTCTTGCTAGCTCTCCAGGATTGTAGACCCTAGCTTTAAATACATTTCATCAATAATTGTATGAATTGAATGATATTAGTAATTTTGTTTCCTTAGAATGAGCCTTTTTATCTACAGAGGAAGCAACTCTTCTTTCAAAGAGTCTGCCACATAGCACCCCAATGTTTGTATAATAGCCCAGAGCAGACAAAACACACACCTGCTCCCTTTTTGGCATATTCAGTTGGTTACAATCTGTGACCTCACCACTAGATGCCACCAAATCCACACTGGACCTTTAGCCTTTTATAATACGTTTTTGTGTATTCAGGAATCTAAAATATCTCAAGCACCTACATTTGAAATGTAAACATACATTTTATTTCACAAACTTCTTGCAAGTGAATGATTTTATTCAATTTATAGATTATGAATACAGATGACAGTGAGGAAACACTCAGTCTTTCAGATATAAATTTAACAGTATCGTCTGCATACATCTGGAGCCTGTTTATGGCAAAACAAACGCAGACATCATGTACAACAACGTGGGAAAAGCAAGAGCAGAAGATTTAAAAGAAATTTCACTTTTTTTTCTTTTTTAAATAAAGACCAAACAGGTCAGTAGAAACCTGAGGAATTTGGAACACGCTGAGCTTAGAAAAAAAAACCTTTATCACTGCCGATATGTTTATTTACCAGGTTCACTAAGGTGTAGACAAAATGCCGTCTTCTACTTTCCAGCTCTAATCTTCCCACGCAGATAACGTCCTGTCCGATAGGAAGTCGTTAAGGAATCAGTGACGAAATAATGGACTTTGCGCCACAAAGTAAAAATACTGTAAGGTGCATGGTGTTGATGTGTTATCTGTTTTGATTGGGCTCTTCATTTCACAAACTGTGCTGTACAGGCTGATTATGGACAGTGGCATCTCGCCCTGCCCTCCTGATAAACATTCAACACAAACAACCTGCAAGAGGAGATCCCCGGAAATGTTATTTATCAGTCGTAACGTGTAACACGGTCACAGTTAATCCTTGGAAGGAACACTTTGTTTCTGGATTTCATCACCTCGCCCTAATTCTTGGTTTGACTTGAGCCACTCACCCCCCTCACCCCTATCATACCTTATTATTGAGCCCATTAGAAGAAAGACATTAGTTACGTAATGTGCTCCCCATGCACTGAGCTGCTTCAAGCACACCGTGCGGTCATCCATCTTATTATGAAGTTCAAATTATATCAATAGTCCTCATAATTATTTCTCCACATTGCTTTTATTATTTGCAAAGGTTACCTCCTGTCAAACCTCTCTCTCGCTCTCTCTGTCTCTCTCTCTTTAGAGGCTATTATGTAATTTGTCTATTAGCACAGGAAGGGGGACACTGTGAAGTACTGACCTGAAACATGAGTGCACAGTAATTAATTTTCCTTTTCTGATTCTCTGCTGTTCCCATCACCCCAATCAGCATTTCATTCAGCCCATTCAGCACAACACAGGCCTTCAGAAACTTCAAAAAAACTGCCTCAGAAGTCGCCGTTTGCAGCTCGTGATTTTGACACATAAGACAGTTATTAATGCACGTCCATCTGGCCCTGCTATTGACAGGCATACTCCCTGGCTGACCAGATGCATGTCCAGGTGGCCTGATAAACAAAGCATATCAGAGACGCTAACAGCACAGTGTTTGGTTAGTTGTGGGATGAGAGGAAAGCGCAGAGATGACTGGCTCTCTCCGGCCAAAGATTAGCCAATGATGGAGCTGCCTTGCCCTCGCGCTGTTGGAAAAGGTTGGACCCCCCGATGGTGCCCCAGAATCCTCGTACAGTATTGCGTGTGGCTGTGATACTTCATTGTGTAAGCCTTTTTCCTCCAAGCAGAAACATGTTTGCTTTTGCTGGTACGAACTCTTTGTACAGAGTCCAGAGCCGAGCACAAGCACGTTCAGTGATTTCCCGAATTGTTTCACTAATGACCAGATTTGTCCCGTGTTGTTGTTGGATTTAAGTCACCCGTTAGAAACCTCTGACTGCCTGTTTTTCTGCATGAACGTGATATCTTTCAGAAAGTAGTGTGCAACACAAAAGGCAGATTTTTGAATGTGATTTTTATTGAATATGATCATTTTTTAAGAACCAAGCAGGGCCGTAATTAAAATGTAATATTTGGAGGGGGACACATCCCCACAGTATTCAGATATGCTCAAAATGTCTCCCCCTGTATATTGACATTAAAAATATGAATACAAAAATTGCTGTACTACGGTAAGAAACCATATAACATCTTACAAAATAATCCTTAGCAAATGTAATCATAAGCAAGACTTCACAAACCGTGTTCAATCTGAGCATATCCCACTCTATTCTATCGAGCTATGAATGTTGTTGATGTGACATTTTTGAACCACTGAACCAATAATAAGGCTTACAAACAATGCATAGATTGACTTTGACTCGGCAGCTACAGCCTTGGAGCGCCGTGTCAGTCAGATATGTGTGTTTACTTCACTTGTAGACTGTTTACCATCATAACTGATACACTCTTTAAATGCTTCTCTTTGTCCAACTTTCTAAAGATCACAGATTTTGCCATCAGCACACAATCAAAGCGATGAACCTGAGCGACAGACAGACCTATTCACACCAACAGAATAGAGAACAAGAACATGTAACAAATTCACCGTGACTAATGCCTCTGAGTAATCCGCCATGCTGTCAATCATTACTCACACAGAGAGCACTGTCTCCGCTCTCATTGGTCCAAATGCCGCCGTGCTGCGCGCTTCTTCAAAGCACCCGTGACTCCCATCCTGAGGCGATAGAACAGGACAGAGCTCTGTGTGTGTGTGTGTGTGTGTGTGTGTGTGTGTGTGTGAAGAATGGCGGCAATTATATGGAGAGGGGTTGTTCTCGTCGCCGGGGTCACGGCCATCGACCCGGGCCCCCACTTTCATGTGTGCCTGCTCGGGGACAGAAAACAAACACGGATGTGAGTACAGGCTGAAGCTGCATCACACACGACTGTGTTTTGACGCCAGCGAGCCTTGCAGGTGATGCAACGGCAGGAGGCTGCGATCCAGTCGAAGTTGGCGGCGTCGGCACTGGTTCTTTACTCCATCGCTGTGGCGTTGGTTGAAGTCGAACATCCTCATATCAGCCGCCCGACTTTTATCTTATTGTGGTAAACAGATGAGATCAATGGTGTGTGTGTGTGTGTGTGTGTGTGTGTGTGTAGTATCTATCCAACAGCATCTATTCTTTCTTCTTCTTCTTCATCTTCCTTCAAGTCTTTCTCAGAATTAACCCTTCCAACCAGTTGGATTGTTGCATTCACACGCAGAATAGAGGCATTTCTGAGTAGCATAAACCAAACAAGACCCCCAAAACTGACACAAATTACACCACTGACCCCCATCTGACAGAGGAGAGGAGATCCCCCAGGAAGTGGGAGTGGCCGGTTCTTAAACTCCTGGCTTCAAGGCGGGAACCAATCAGCTCCCTGGACAACCTGCGATCACTCAAACACACCTGCAACCAATCACACGCTCACACTCAGGTAACAGAGGGTTATTCAAGGAGAGACAAGCACATACAGAAATGTTTATAGAATGGAATTATATGTAAATAAACTATAACCTATTTTGGATCCCACTTTGAGAACCACTGACGTATAAACGTTTCTGAAAATAAAAAATATATAGTATTTCTCATTCATTTAGTGATTATATTATAACCCTTCAAATTAAGGTAAAGTAAATGATTTCCTTAGATTCACAGTGTATGTCTTAACAGTCGTTATTCTAAAGAGTTCATTTAGAGCTCATTTATTCGGTAATAACTAATTGGGGCTAAATTATTGGGGGACCATTTTCCTCCAGGTTTTGGATATCTATGGTTTTCCAATGAGTAAACAAGTATGAGAACGAGAGTACTGCTTCATTACATTTTCTAGAAAGAACGTGAGGAAAGAGGAACGAACACATTGATACGGAGAAAGTGTGTTTATGTGTGTGAGAGTGTGTGTGTGTGTGTGTGTGGGTGGTTGCACGGGAACAGCACCAGAGGCCTGAGAGGGGAAGGAGAGAGCCCCAGTTACTGAGTAACCCAGAGCAGCAGTCCCATACTCACCTTTCCCCTAATAGCCCTTCACCTTCCGAACCACGTGAAGTGGGCCTGTATGCTGACTCCCCATAGTGTGTACTCACACACACACACACACACACACACACACACACACACAGACACGCACACATGCACCAAGGAAGCTGAGCCAGTGACAGAGAAACATACACACTCACACAAGAGCATTAAGTGGACGTTTCCCTTGACAGCAGGGCAGCAAAATAAGCTTAAATGTGGACGATGTGTCATTCTCACTGTCCCGCAACACAACGTGCCCAGAACGTGTCTGTTAGGATTGGACTTGGTTGTTGGTCAGCACTTCTGACTCAACGCCGTGGTTTTAGACTCACTTTCACACCCTTTAGGGCCCTGAGACAGCGAAACCATTGGACACCGCTGGGCCGTGTGTGGTCGACTGAAGTGTTTGCTGGTTGATCAGTAAGATTGAGTCAGCGGGCGCTCAGGTGATTTTGAATCCATTAGTTTCTCCATGTTTCCACCTTCACCTTTTACAAGTCTGTGAGCCGACGAGGGCACTGCACAGCGAACTCTGTTGCCAGATGCATCAAAGTGTTTACAGATGGATTCACGATTTGTATTCCGAACACGCTCTAGAATCAAATTCACGGTGATGTAACTGTGGTCTGCTTTGTTTTGTTTATCTCTGCGATGTTTTTTTGGGTGGAAAAACACAGACAAAGTGTAAGACCGCTGTGACGTCAGCCGCTGGTTTGTGGATTACCATTTTGAAGCCTCAAGTTTGGCACGATGGCCGGTCACAATCAAGCCAGCGAGTTCAAGTGAGAAGCAGGGGTCATTTTCTCACTAGAAAGATTACAGGTTGATGCGCTCCTGCGCTGACTTCATTTTCTCAGACCCAGAAGCTTTGTCCACAGTTTTTCTCATTCAGTTCCTATAATGACGGGTCAGAAGGTTCATGCGCGTCAGCTGTACTGTTTTCTGTCGGTGTGTGCATGAGGTGATGCACCTGTCAGTCTTTCACAGCCGTAGTTCTTCCAAGCTACCTCTAGCTCTGAAAAACCCAAGCCAACCTTCAGCTGCGCCCATTTACAGCTTTCAACAGAAGGATTTCAACTGAAATCACTCAACATCACAGCTATGAATGCTATTAAATCTTACAAAACTGCATTTTTACATTGCTTCTTCTGTGCTCTCCAAGGGATTTTTTTTTTTATAACTAGATAGTCTGTATTTCGAGCATGTAACTTCAAAAGTCACTGGTTGGGTTTTCACAAAAGGCTTCTGACCTTTGTGGAGCATAAACCCCAGTTGAATCTGGCTGTATGGAGAAGTGTGTGGGAATGTGTGTAACAGAAAGCCACTCCTTCCCATTGTAGCGGCTGAATGAGTAAGATGTCAATGGAAAGTGTGAGTCACCAGACCTACAACTCACAACAATAATATTTAGCATGAGCAGGGAACTCTGCGCAGTCTGCCGAAGGTAGATTGGTGATTAGTGGCTTTATACGCAGACTGGGAGTGGCTGTGACAAAACTGCTGGCCTGACATCATTAATCCATTCCCAGCCCACACACTCTCCACGCCAGACTGGTAAGGGAGGTACCGGCTGAAAGACGGGCTGCTAATTCAGTCCGGGGTGAGCAGCAGAACCAGAGCGATCCAGATCAGCCGCACTCAAACCTTTGCCCGTTCCCTCATCGCATGGGTGTGACTGGGGAGCTTTTCTGGTAATGCCCCGTCTCAGAGAAAAAAAAAGAAAGGAGTGTGCTTTTCTCACACTGCAGAGCGCATTCCTCCGAGTTATTACGTACATTCTTTGTTGGTATTGAATGAGTAATGACTGAAGGAAACCTGTGTCCCAAATACAGTCGAAATATTTGATCGTGTGCATGTATTAACAGGTTTTCGCAGAAGTCACTGTTGATCACGTATCAGACGAGCACTGCTCTATTTCTATGGAAATTTGGATACAGTTTGAAATGTTGTTTAGCAGTATGAGAAGTCCAGAGGAGGAACTTTATTACATGCTTCTGCTGAAAGCTCTCAAAACCTGTTATTTGTGCTTTAACAATAGTCCCTGCATCAGTGGATGGACTCTGCCAAAAAACCTCTCTGATGCATTCACACAAGTTCTACTGTATGTAACTGGTTTTGAGAAACAGGATAGTGGCTTCAATTATTACCCTGTATACAAGATGTAAGAGTTTTAAACGTATCACAGATATACTTAATTTGTGTTTTTATGTCCTTTAGACATTCAAATGGTAAAAAACAGCTTTACTGCGCGGTATAGTGGCTATAAAATAATGACACAATCAGCATTTAGATTGGTTTCCTATCGACCTTGCTTTCCCTTTGCTATTTTTTTCTGTCACCGGGGACACAATCTCATGGCAAAATCAAGACAAACTGCCAGTCCAATCCGGCTGACAGCTTGGCACCATTTCTTTCTGCCTTGACGTCTCCATTACGGACTAGATTAATAAATGAACTCGTGTTTTGTCCTGTGTCGTCGATGGAAGCTACGCTGAGAAAAACAAACTAGTTGTCTTTGCGATACAACAATAATACGACTTGGAAATGCTTGGTTGTCTGTCTCCACTATAAAGATCCCCTCTACACATGTATTAAGGCATACATAAACTAATCTAACATGGTTTTTGCTGAAAAAAAAGTATAATTTCCACATTAAAATCCTTAAAATAGCACCTTTTCATTTTCCCTCGTTAAGACCCCAGAATACACAAATATGTTTCTTGTCCCACGTTGACTTGCTGGACACGAGCGATGACGTACGTCACTGTGACGTCCGTTCTCAATGTGCGTGCTCTGCAGGTTTCAACTTTCCAACTAGTTGCGTGCTGAATAGGACCAGGATTGGCTTCCAAAGTATTTGGGATGTCATAAATCATGCTCGTCGGCCCGCCTCTTATAATCAGATTTTCATGGGCACAGAGACAGTTCTGAAATGATATCCCATCATGCGCCATTTCACCTTCTGTGAAGTGCTATTTGGGCTGATTTTCACCAGCTTTGCTGTCAGCTTGTAGGCTAAGTCAACAGTGAGAATAAGGTGTTTAGCTTCATTTTTGTTTGACACATTCTATGCATTTTCCCACAGTTAAGTTTCCAGTTGGGCTGAGTATTTGTAGCCCACTTTTAGCCAAAAGTGTCTGAAACACATGCATCATTCTACAGTGAAGTTCAAAACGTTCAACTGTTGGAACAAGAAGAAAAACACAGTTTTGATTAGAGGGCGACTCTAAAGTAAGCAAGACCAAGCAAAGACACAAGTGAGCCAAAGAAGCGAGGCATATCGACGTCCTGACACAGAAAAGTGAGAGAAGCATCTTAACACCGAGCAACAGAAATGATTATTTAAATAAAAAAGAATAATAGCACCACACATCATCTGAATAAATAAAATAGAAACGTTTTCAGTGTTCAAACACGTCACAGCAGCAGCTCTGTTTTCCTCTGACATGTCAGCAGGAATGACACAAATTGCCAGTTTTCTGGGTAATAGAACTCACATGCATAGCTGTCAGCTGCAGCACTGTCACAGCAGTGTCACAGGAGAACAGCCGTAATAATTATTCACCAAACACTGTAGAAAAGTCCTTCTTATCTCAGAATCAATTCTCTCATGATGGAAACTCATGACAGCAGACAAGACGCGAAAATGAGGGAGAAGCTTGTTTTTATTGTGTTTCCAAGCTGTGTAGGATTCTTGATTTGGAAAGACGACGCAACAAAGTATTTATGTACAAATCGAATTGAGCAATCACTCAAATTTACAAATCTTGCCCGTGAATCAGGGACTGCGTTGAAGTTGACGCTGAAGATCGTTGTGTTGACTCAGAAAATGAATCATGGAACCTGCGGAGAGCCCAGATCATCCGAGCAGCTGTCCCAACAAGCCGGGGGCCAGATCAGGCCCTGTTTTCACTGAGGGGGGGAAAGAGACAGAGAGAGAGATCTGAAAACTTTCCACAGAATGCTTTTTAGACGGTCACTTTCAAATCATGGAAGCAAATCAACTCCATGCCGAGAAAACAAGCTTTGTTATTTAACACAGGAGCAGAGAAGGGGTGTTATTATAAAATGACTGGCACAGTGGGTAAACTCTCCAGCCATTTCCTCCCATTCATACGCCGAAAGGTCTTGACTTTCTCTTAAGCGATATCTTGGCTCCGGCATGTGAAATGCTCCGGATTGATCAAGAAGTAGGAAGCTGTGTTTGACCTGAAATAGGAAATCACCGTAGGAAGTAAGATAAAATTCAAGAATGGAGGATCAGTTTCCACAGTTTTCCACTTGTCTTCAGGCTGATTTATGTCATTTGTGCTGTTTTTTTGCTATTGCCTGTGTTGTTTCTCAAAGCTTTTGTCTCACAGCCCTGTATTTTCTTTGGAGTTTACCTGTGATGCAGAGTCTGCTCCTCCCCGACAAAGGAACATGGTCTCGATGGTCGGCTTATTTTTTGCTCAAACTTTGCAAAAAGATGCAATATTTTATGACATTGTGCCTCCAGAAGCTACCTTCTAATTACATTTTTTTGTGTGAGATGAAAGAAAAAGTTGTTTTGAAGGTTTAAATTATGGTTGTCGTGGAAACAGTGTGTGATTTTAGCTTGGCGCTCTCAAACGTGGGTGGTCCAAACATGTGAGTCAGCGAAACAGACCACTCGGATTGCATCTGCTGTCACGATATGAGAGAGATCGTGAACTCTATTTTCTATTCCCTGAAGAGCGGCCATATGGTCGAGCCTCCTTTCTGCTGGTGCAGTCCTCAAACTGGGTTGTCTGGTTTGTTCTTTCTGCAGATTTCTGCTCACAGATGAAGAAACACTGAGTCAAATGAGTCAGGAGCAGGAATATGCTGCGTTACGCAACAAGAATGAACAATAGGTATATAGTGCGGCCATATGAATCAGCAGAAGTGTTTGCATTTGCGGCAGCAGTCGTGTCAAGTGGACGGAGTTAAACGTGAGGAGGTTTTCCTCTCGACTGAGACTCGATTCAGCACAGCAGGGTGCAGCCCAGCAGCAATACTCCTCACACAGTTGAACATTTCATACAGTTTTAATGAAGCTGTCTTCAGCACAGGGATCTGTGCCGCTGCTGTGCACTCTTCATCTTGTATTTGCTGTCATTTTGTTTCGATATGCGAGAAACTAAACTTAACATAATCCAGCTGGCTCCACTTCCTTTTAAAATTAAATGCGGCATATTTCACTGATTGACTCATGGCTCGATGTTGGTGACTCTCTTTTCAGGAAGCTGACATTACACGTGGCAAACTTAGAGGAATAGTTCAGATTTGGGGAAATACACTTGTTTTCTTTGTTGAGATAGGTTGTGGTTATACTTGTTTTTTAGCTACGTGTTAGCGTGCATCTAATGGCAGCATTGGCAAAACCAATAAGGCGTCCGTTAAGGTGTTGGTTTTGAACTACGCAAGATGAAATATGCATGTGAGCGGTGGGTGCAGTATGCGTATGTTAAGTCAGCAGTGACAACAATGGTGGAGAGTTCTGAAGACAAGCTAATAGACCAAGTCTAGATCTGTGGTGGCCATCAGCTACTGCACAGTGACAAATTTACTGGCGAAGGGTTGGTATGAGTCCGAGACCGATCCGTCCGTGCACACCGGAAGATGTTGGAAAAACAAAGTGGGAATGGTGCTGATGGCGTTTTTTGTTCACCAGCCAGACAACTGAGCTCGACAAGCAATCTTATCAATCACCAGCCACTAAATCTCCAGCCTCGGATGAGAGGATTGACAGCGTTGTCATACGTCCAGCAGCCTGTTAGCTTAGCTTAGCATGTAGACCAGAAACAAAGAGCTATGTCAAAAAAAGTCACCACCTCTAAAACACACATGTAATGTCTTGTTTTCTGCGGATGAAAAACTAGAATGGCATCGATCTTTCCATCGAACTTTTCACAAAATATTTCTTCAAGTGAAACGAGATTAACAAAACAACACATAAAGATGCAAACTGAATAGATGTGGAAAAGGATTTAAGGATCAAAACAGATTGCAAACTAGCAATGAAGTATCGGCAATCACTCAGTTTAACAGTTAGAGGGACTTGCTACGTCATCAGAGGGTTTGATTACGACCTTGAAAATCATTGTTTGTTGCTAAGGTGGTTGAGTTTCCTCGTGTTGCAGCTGTTACACTTGTTTTAGTTCACTGTGAACATGTGAGTATAGCAAAACACTGAATCTATATATTTTTTAAATGTATTTATTGCTCAAATTTGAGACTGGAAATCTCAAAAAGAGGTTTTCAAAGTGAGCTCAAAGGTGGCCATTTTTACTGAACCGTTTTTTAAACCATCTTCATTTCCTTCTGTCAGACATAATAAATCATGCGAAGCATCCAAGAAGCCCCCTTGGTTAGAAGAAGGTAAATAAGAATCTTGAAGGCCTACGTTGTAGTTAAGTCACCTTTCCTCTGTTCTCTCGATGGTGAAAAGGCTAGGCCACTGATGAGCTCAGGGAGTCTAACAGGCAGCTGTAGCCTTCCACCTGCTCCCTGGCTCAGGCACCCACTGGGAGCAGGTCTGGATGCAGCGCTCTGGTCCCCGGAGATGCCAGGCTACAGGAGGCTTTGTCCTGACTTGCCAGCTTACAGTCAAACTGACTCCCACCGTACAGGTCAGACCTGTTTTCTTCTGTCTCGCCTGGAGCAGCCGCGTATGGGATAATTAGCGAACTTTGAAGGATGAGTATAACATTAGTTTAACTGTAAAACCCGAGCCACCGAGATGCTGTTTGTGATCTTCTGTGAAAGGTTCTGCGAAAAGTCAAGAGACAGTTTTTTTTTCTACTATGTTCAAGCTCCCTGTTTTATTTTTTTGTTCTACAAATATTGTAATGTTTGTAACTGCATAGTGAAATAACACAGCAAGAAAGTGTGAATGGTGAGAATGTGCGTGTGAATGGTTGTGTATGTCAGCCCTGTGTTACACTGGTGGGTGTATCCTAACCCTACAAAGTGGTTAAAGATGGTGATGATGATGATGATGATGATGAGTAAAGTAAAGCTTTATATCAGATTAGATCATTTGGTCTTCAGATCTTCTGCCTGCCGTTGTAAATGTTATTCCCAGCATTTCAAAAATCCACTTGATGCAGCATAACTGTGCTCCCGCTGGGAGGTTCAGGACCCTCCGGGGACCAGTGATGTCTGTCATGCACGCCGTAGTAGACCCACATATCCAAAGGTGAGAAGCATTAGCCAGCAGTCCTGACAGATCTTCACACAGCTCGTGCAGAGTGTGGCTGCGTTACACCAGCCTGTGGGCATCAGCTGGGAAAACAAGCCGAGACTGATAACAGATCAGGCCCACATTCCATCCCGGGCTGCGCTGAGGGACAAAGCAGACCACCAATTCTCACACACGGCGATAGCAGTTAGCGTGAGAGTAAGGGTGAGGCCTACTGAGGCGCTCGGTTGGCGGCGCTTCACAGAACTCTGCTTTGATACGTATCTCGTGTCACGGCCAGGTTGCGCGCGGCCGTGTGAATGCCTCGGCGAGGGAGGAAAACAAAAACATACATCTCGCCGGCTTTATTCGGTGTCAGTTTTAGGCTAGTCTGTTTTTAATAATGTGAGGAATGGTTTGGCACTGTAAGGCCCAGGTGCTGACAGACCTCCCGACGCGCTGAGCAGGCCCTCTGGGTCCATGCTGTGCAGGCCTGGCTGGGCCCGGCTGGACGGCTGAGTGCAGGTTGCCCAGCAGGCTGTGTTGTCTCAGCCTTCAGCCATGGATGATAGATAGAGCTGGAAATGCTCCCAGAGAGGGGGTGAGCACATGTGTGGCAAGACGTGGCAGGTGGTGAGCGCTGACTTGACAGCAATTAAATGTACAAATCTTTGATTAAGCTCATGGGAAGGCAGTCATTAGCAACAGTGAATCGGCTCTCCCCCAACACACTCACACACACTCTCTGTCTCTCACGAACACACACACACACACAGGTACACATTTGTCATCCTGAGTAACACTAACAGTACTATATGAGCGGGTCTCACAGTGACTAGTACAGTTATACTTTTTAAAGAGGCAGTTTTGGTCGATTCATTTGTCTCACCAGTATCTGATGTGCCTTTGAGCAAAGCACTCCTATTGTCATTTAGAATTTTATATGAATACTTTAATGAATATATTTGTCATTAAGATATCATTTTAAATCAGCTGGATTATGAAAAAACAATCTTCCAGTGGAACAAGGTAAATTGTCTAAAAACCTGTCCCTGTTAATGTTACTCTTGAGGTGAGTGTGTCTTTATTAAGTGTCATGAGATATTTTGATGACACATTAGCTTTCGTGTGTCTTTTTCTTGCTGTGCATTGTTGCATGTCGGCGACAGAGCAAAATATTAAACGGAAAATCCTTTATCGAGCATCCGTGATCTGTAGATCTGGCCATCATCCTTAGAAAATCACACACCACAATTAAATGTTTCCCATTAAAGGATGCGGTGGCATCGCTGATACGGCCTACAGCAGAGTTCACCACAGCAACAGGCGTGTTAAGCTGCAACATCGCCAGAATAAAAGTTGGCATGTATGTTTCTGCAACTTATGGATGTGTTGAAACTTAACATTTCTTTACGTTGCTGCTTGATGTTTCTTTGGGTTTAATTTTCACTCTAATCTTGGAATGACACTGAGGTTAAGTTAAACACAAAAAACACTTGGTTAGGGTTAGAAAATGATCACGTTTTGGCTTAAAACACCTGTTTTGGTCACCACAAACAAGGCTGCAGACGTGCACAACGTGTCTTAATAAATCTTCAGTAGTGTCATGCTTAGAAATGTAGAAGCAGAAGTCTCGAACTACAGTCGCAGGCTTAAAAGCCTCCTCCATTATAAATCCATCACCATCCCCTCTGCCTCTCGATATGATGGTCCGGTCCTAAACATATAACGTGAACGTGATATGACACATGTGTATAAATATCAATATGATAAGCAGCCTATGACACATACAAATGTGAGCGTAACAGTGCTTTGAAGAAACATTAGCTGCCAATATTTATGCTGGCGACTGGGCTGCTGCCAAACACATATAAAGATATCTGTGCCATCTGTTTGATAGTTAAGGAAAAGGTGGACTGTTCATTTATTGCATTGTAAATGATGCACACACAGCTACTATAACTATAGTAGGTCACTTATAATATGTTAAAATAATATCATAACTGATAAGAAAGACGCCCAAGAGTCAAATAAAACCCAGGCTGTGAAAAAGTAAATGGATCCAACAAGTTTGGGCTGAAAATGGATGTATAAAGCAGCACTCAGGCTGGCTGTGTCCCTATCTAGTCCCCATAAAGGGTTAAAATGTACTATTTGTACGTGGCCTGCCACAGGCACGCTATAAATGCTGTGCCACTCAACCTGACTGCACACCATCTCAGCACATCGCGTCTTGGAGTAATGTGTTTTGAAATGTTCCCTTGAAATGTATGCGTGAGGTCAGCTGAGGACTTTGCCACGTGCGTGAGCAGCATCCATAAAACTGCAAGTTTTATAATGTGGCTTCGGTCCAGTTTCGTCATGACATCACCGTCCTCGTCCTACGCTGCTGTTTGACTTAAAGTAAAAGCCCAGATTCTGTAGCCATGATTAATTGGTTTGTGTGTCAGCTGTCTGGAGTCTCGTGTTTTTCCAATCTATATACAGAGTGTTATGCAGTATGGAATCAGTGTTGTTTTTCAGTTCAGCTTGGGCAGAGTTGGTTGGACTGCTACGTATATCTGCTGAAAGACTGTGCGTTCCAAGGCTTGAGTTGAGTTTTCAAACTGCGTATACTAGAAGAAGAATGTTGTTTCTAGCAGGTTATAAGTGAGTCGGACCCCTGTCATGTGTATTCGAAGAATATCAGCTGTTTCCATCAGACAGAGGATTTAGAGCCACAGGCTCAGCTGTACAGACCGCAGAACTAATTTGTTCTCATTCGTTCCAGTGTCTTTTAAACTCTTAGTTTGGGTTTAAGTTTGTCTCAGGTTTCCTGTGTGGACTGAGCAAAGAAGGTTGGAAGTGTAATTTGTATAAAATATGGCCAGAATTCAAAGATAGCTCTTAAAACGTAGGGGGCCGCATACAACCAGAGTTATCGTTGGCATGCTGATCTTTGCTAGCCATCCCTTGGCTGTAGCTAGCTACCTTTAGCTAATTAGCTAGAAGCAGCAGTTAGCAGTGGAGCTATTTTAACTAAATCCAGCAGAGGAGCTGCACAGAGTCAGGCATCAGCAGCAGTCGAAAAACGGCGTGAAGGGTTTGAATATTTTTACATCCATGAAATGAGAATTTCATGACCTCGAGGTGATGCGAAAGACAAAGCAAGATTGTTTTGGTGAGGTTTATTTTGTTCATGTTAAGTTTGAATTAAGTTTGTTTTACAATGAGTTAACGAGGCAGGTCAGCCCGTCTTCGGTTGTATTTTTCTGTTTAGTAAGGAAAATACGATGAGCATATCTCCTTTCTTTACATTTTCTGTGTTTCTTTTTGTATCTTTATCACACTAGATTATAGACATTGGATTATTCACAATATTATCATATGTGTATTATTAACAAGATATCAATATTTCTTTTTTAAATTTCACAGGTTAGCATCAATATCTGTGCATCGCGACGCGCCTGGTAACACATATGAACCTCAGACTTGTTTTTAAACAAATAAATATCATCATTTTTTTTATTGATCTCTTCTGGATGATCTTGTGATCCCTCACACAAATGTCACAGGAAAGACGGTTAATCAATCCTCAAACCAAGAGCTTAAGAAATGTGACAGTCAAGGTCTACAAAATGCTAATCTCCTGAGTTATCTAGCAGTGCTCTTTAGCAGGAAGGAGCCACACAGCCGTCTCTCACATGGGGAAAGGGAGTCACCTTTACGCACAGTGTATCACACACCTAACAAGTCCCTTCAGAGTTGCTACTGTCTTCCTGTGGGACTCCGAGTGGTAATTGCCATCCTCTCCCCACCTCGCTAATGAGAGCCAGGTCGTTCCCTATGCTGAGGTTGCCCCGGGTTTGGACATATCTCACTGTCTGTATCCCATAATCCCATTGTCTAGGAAACAGAGGAATGCTTACAGCCGTACACCTGAGAAGCCTCCACTGAATTCAATCAGCTCTCGATTGCCACACAGGATTACTGAACATAAATCACAGCACAGAGCAAATGAGAGGCTTTCAAACGCCACTTCGCAGCTCAATTTATCTTTAAAACGTTTCAAGGCACATTTTCTCTCGTTTTGGAGGCAAATCTATTATCTGAAGCTTAATAGAAATATATATATATTTTTTTTTGTGAAACAAAATTACCCAATTTGAGCAGGTCATTTTGTAGGCAGAGCAAGGCCTTTCATCTCTTTTAAAACCGTCACGTCTCATTTTAGAATAAAGCTCCTCGTCGTCGGTGGCTGTCGAACGTGCTGCTCTGCTCCTTTCATGGGACTCTGTCACCGTGGAGATGAAGTGAAGGTGCTCCCTCCCTGACGGAGCCGGGAGAGACTACTGCGCATCCCACCGGACCAAATTTATCCTCAGAATCACACCGGTGGACTCTTCGTGATGAGATAATCAGAGACATGATGCTCAGTGTGACACTGTTAAATGACAATTATACTGTACTCGCTTCACTGGTGAGCCAGTAAAGATAAACTTTATATTGGTATTAAACCATAAAAGCACATTTTATGTCCACGACTTGCTCTCCTCTGCTAATTAATAGCCTAATATTCTGTAATAGTGACACTATTCTAAACACTTGTATGGGACCCCTTTGTCCAAGGATAAATGTTTTCCTGCAGGATGCGGAGTGGATTTTATGTTTGCAGAAGCAGCAACACATGGCAGACTGAATACTGCTGCACTGAATATCTTTTTTCCACATGTCTGGTTTCTGGGCCGACGGTACACAGAGAGGAAGGGTGCAAAAGTGTCCCCAGTTTCGGGAAAAAAACAAAATCACAACCCACACAGCCTTTGTTGCTGTTTATGCTACGTCACTGGACATGTGGTTTGGATGCAACTGTGCTGTCATAACAAAATAAGAATTAGTTATCACTTTAGAGCAGCAATCACGAGTTTAACGAGAGCATCATTTGCAGGGTTTACAGCCACAATAACGAGCTGAAAGAGACTTCAGATGGCCGATGCTCTTCCCAGGTTTGTGCTCTTGTAACTTCACACGTCGTAGTTTAATCCATATTAATAGAGACATATTGACAAGTTAGATTTAGCGTTGCCAATCGAATCGTCTCCAGCTGTTGCCTGAATCTTGGACATGAATTTAACTTTTGATGATACATTCCGGATCTGTGATTCTTGTTTTGATAAAGTCGGTGTGCTCCTCACGTCACATCATTATATTAAGACAGTTCATGTGAGGTAATCAATAGCGTTTCCTGGGTCCTTGTTTTATTTCCCCATGTTTTCCTGCTCCTCCCCTCTTCTAAGAATACGCTGGCCGGCCTAATCACAGGAACCGACCCAGGCTGGAGGTGCATGCCTTTGCACATGGCAGCACAAATTAAAATGTCTCCCGCCGCCCGCCTCTCTAATTCCCTGGCACTATGCCCCAGCCTGTCCCACGAATTACAACCAGACCTCTCCATATGGTGCAGCCAGCATGGGGCAGGCCAGTTTATTGACATGAGCTCCTCCCTGAACTCTCTAAGTCAATAACTGAGTCGCTCAGAGAACACACATTTGGCCAGCAGACTGCTAACTCCTTCACATTATTAGGAGCAATAGTAAAGGGACTTTGAGAGTATCAATTGGATTTTTTTTGTCCCTTATCTGTATGAGACTACCAGTCAATACCGCAACAAATAACGTTATACATAGAGGGAATAAAGTCCTCGTCCGATCCTGGGCCATTTAATCCCTCGTGAGCTGCTCTGTGTGATTCTTAGGCAAGGGTCTCTGGGTCACTCCCACGTCTAGACTGAAAACAAAAAGAGACTGAAGCTTTTCCAATGTGGTTCTTTGGGTTTTTTAATCTCAATTTTATTGTCCTGGTCACACTTAATGGTTTCAAAGAGTCGACCTCTGCCAGATTAAGATTTTTCTCTCTCTCTTTTTTCGGCAATAATGTCTGTATTATTATCCCTCAGCCACCCAAAGATGTGTTGTTTTCTAATAGGGATTTTCTTTTGACGCTTTATCACTCAAGACAGAGGAAATGCCCATTTTGATTAAACGCAGTATGTAATTTCTGCTGCTAGGGTCCTTCAATCAAAACAATAACAGACGGTGCTTGATGAAGTAGGCTTGAGAAGCTTGGGATCATGGGAGTTCGATTCATTGTTGAACAGCCACTGTTGCCACTGAAAATGTATCTGACATGACTCTGACATTGTTGGAAACATTTGGGAAAATGTGAGGACACAATTTAACAAAATATTTTATAGGCATATTTTAGGAATTTTAATGTGGACATGTTATATATTATATCTTTAAGTCATAAGTTGATATCTTTTTTGGCCAGGAGAATTTTTTTCTTTTTCATATGTGAAAATGGGTGAAATTATTTTTTCCATTAAATGAAAACAAATCTGAGGTTGGAAAACTTGAAAATTTACTTTTGTGAGAAAAAGATATTTTTCTGAAAAAATTATATTTTTCTGAAAAAATTATATTTTTCTGAAAAAATTATATATTTCTTTAAAAAACATGATATTTTTCTTTAAAAAACATATTTTTCTTCAAAAAACATGATATTTTTCTTTAAAAAACGTGATATTTTTCTTAAAAAAATATGATATTTTTCTTTAAAGAACGTGATATTTTTCTTCAAAAAACATGATATTTTTCTTCAAAAAATATGATATTTTTCTTTTAAAAACGTGAAATTATAACGTGATAGAAAATTTTATTAGTAAACTTTTCCCCAGAAAAAAACAGCATCCCTCCTCGTGAGTGAGAGCCAGACAACGTCCTCTGTTTACTCATGGCGATTATGTAATCATGTAATTTAGAGCAAAAAATTTAACTTTATAACGTCATTTTCCGCAGTAAATGGTGGAACAGGATCTCAATCACAACACATTATAAAAGCATCCATATGATTATAGACAGTTGGCAGCTACATGTTTAGATCACCAATTGGAAACCAGGGCAAACACGTTAAAAAAAACACACTGATGTCAATGTTATGATGTGTACCATCACGTCTCTTTTGATTCTGCAGCGCCAACTTGCTGTATGAAATGACACTCTGGAGTTTCTTTATGTGTGAACAAACAAGCGTCGTAAAAGCGAGCGTTCTTGGCGGCGATAATGCAGAATCTCTGTGTGAAAAGGGCTTGTGTCTCCTGTCTGCTCTGTTGTGTTTTCAGCTTCCAGTCAGCTTCACTTGTACCACGAATATAGGCGTAATTCATGCCAATGTGTGACATGGTGACATAGTGTGATGTCACAAAGTCACTGAATTAAAGGCGGGACTTTTGAGGAGGCATGTAAAGCTACTTCGGGAGCTACGTTGACAAGGACAGACTTTTTTTTACTTTCAAGACCTTTTTCATGAGCAAGAAACAATATAAGACACTGAAGGGTTGAAAAAAAACTCTTTAAAATTGCAGCAGTGCAGAGTTTACAAAGGTCTTTAAAGCATTAAGAAAAGTCCCGATTATGGCAGCATTAGGATCAGACAATAGTATGATGTGTTATGTGAGAAACCAAACAGATCAAATCAAACAAGTCTAATGATTATTTATGACTCTAAAGTACATTTATTTATATATTTGGGAGCTGTAAAAGGGCCGTTTTGTCTTTGAACATTTTTAACTGAGAACATTGTGTTTCAGTGTTTATGTCTGCAGCGAAACATAAACAAATTTTATAGCCTCTTTATACGTATAAAACCTTCAAAAATAAAAGTGTAGACAGTAAATTCCACGATGAAAGAAGTGAGGGGAGGTTACAGACGGAGCGTTTAAGCTTAAATAATTGATAACTTGAAATAAAATACAAGAGTGTTTACACCACAACAAAGCTCAGAAAACACAGAAAATGTTTAATTGGTCGAAAGATTAAAAAAAGAATCTCTGCTATAAATTTGAAAAAAGGGGGTTTTCATCGCCACTTCCTTTGCTTTGTTCTCTGCTGGATCTATCTGGTTGATTCTTTCACTTCTGCTTCTCAGCTTTGTGCAGAAGAAGACATTTGCTGTAAATCTGACAGAATGCTCTGGCTGTGTCCCCTTCTGCTGGCTTGAAACACGGGCCTGTTGAAATATTACTCTAGGCTTGTATTGATGAAACAATAAGATAAATTCCCAATGAGCAGATTCAAACAGACCCCGCAGAGTCAATGGGCTGTAGTGAGGGACATCCTCACCAAGCCAGACAATGATGTTGTTGTTGACTCTGTTATCAGAAGACAAATCTTTGACCGCAACGGAGGTGGGACAAATCCTGCGGTTGGCACACGGAGACAGACCGCCTCCACCTGTAACTCAGCGAGTGCCAGACTTTTTCCCAAAACACACACGCTGCTTTGTTAGGATCAGCGATCGGTGTTTGTCAGCTGCACTGAGTGTTGTTCATGGTGTTGTTTTCAAATGTCCTGCTGATACTTGGTTCTCGCCTACACGTACCCTGGATGCAGATTATTAGGCCGCGGCTCAGGTAACCGATATGTTCCTGGACAGAACGTAAACAAGCGTGAAACAGCTCATGACACGCATGAGTAGAGGGGACAGAGACGCTAATACATTTATGAATAATTTCATCACCGGCTGAATGACCCACTGCTGCCCTGCCATTGATAAGGAACACTTTAAAACTCATGACTTATGGCGAAGTGAAGCCGACCAGCGTGTGTGTCCTTAACATTAAAATGACATTTCGATGATAACAAACACTAAAGAAGCCTATTCAGCAATCATTTGGATGAACAGCTCTCTCAATGCAAAAACCAGAGAACCACAGCTCATGGTTGCCTGTCATGAAACCATCCCGGGGCAGCTCCATCCACGAGAGAGAGCAGACAATCTCTGTGGGCTTACGAGTATTAAGTTGGGACTTCACATGCAAATGGGGCCATTGTTCCCAAACCATAAAATGTACTGTACCACAAGCCACAAAGTACAGTCATAGCATCCCATTGTTTCTAATTTTTAGTCTCTGTTGAAGTACAGCTGCGATCTGTTTGGAGGGATCGTGAACTCACTGCTCGATTGATATAATTGATGAAACATTTGATTTGCAGTGTCTAGTGTGTGCGTTTGACTTGTGCTGTACCATCGGACTACAGAGCAGCTTCTTTCCTCCGGCTGCTAGACTCCTCGATTCCTTCACTGCACTCCGCCGTGACATTTCTTTTGTTTTTCTAATGTTTTTTTAGGACTCATCCGGCCCTGATCATTTGGAATTTGACCCGGTGACGGACATTAAGAATAACTATAATAACATTATAGAAATAGTCAGTCTTCTTGCTGAAGGTCTCGTTCGCTCACGTCGGTCATAAAGAGGCATCAGTACTAAATATGAGACTGTTTCATAACCAGTCAAAAACTCCTCGTGGTACGTTTAATTCAAAGCCATTACCTCTGTGTTTGAAAGGTACTACACAAATAAACCTGCCTCACCTAACTCTCTCTTTCTTCTTTCTGATGATGTTTTACTTTGTCCAGGTCGTTTACTTCTTTCCCTCTTTTCTCTCCTTCTCTCCCTCTTTGTCCTCTTGTATATTTTACCATAGAAACTTCAGTGTTTACATCCTGTGTGCCTTTCAAGAAGACCTTGTTTATTCTTCAGAGTGCTGGTGTGTGACTCTCTTACTATCATTCTGGAGGAAATACCATGACTCGCGTGCCAGGCGCAGCTAACCACAAACCCAAGCTGGGTGGAGAGGGGCATTTTTCATATAAATCATGGAATATGGCTGTGAGCAAGCCATTGGCCAGCCCGGCTGAGTGAGCAGCCATAAATAGACTCCCATTGCATGTAGTAACAGCTTTGAGCAACACAAAGGCAGACTGTAGTAACCATCGCCTGTGGTATAGACGGGGAAAAAGGGCTCTTATTGTTTCGGTGCCGTTGCTGAGTTAGTCATAAGGTATTAGCAGGCTGTCAAGTTCAATCCACGAGGCATCAGAAGTGAACTTTTGAGTCTGTTTTGAATGCCTGAAATGCCCAGAATTTTCACTTTAAGTCGTCTCCTCCCAGCATCAGAGGGCTTAACAGTGTGACAGAAAACTCCCTTTAATGAACCCCACTTGAGTTGTCAGGGACCGGCGGCTCTGACACACTTTGGTCTTCAGCAAAACACTCACAGACTCGGCTCTGTCTAGCTCCATTTCCCAGGATTGCTTACATCACATGACATAAATGGAGCTCTCGGGGATATATATCTAGTGCCGTAATGAAAGATACAAAAATACTGTCAGAGGTGGTTAATGAGGGCTCTTTGAGGAAAAAAAGTGTGACAGTACAAAGGCTGCAAAGGAGCAAAGACTGATGTGGAATGTAACTAACCTGGAAGCTAAAGTCATATGGGGCTAATCGGTTCCAGCAATGCACAAATTACAAAGGGAGGAGCGGTGATGGTCAGCAGCATGGTCATAATCAGTGAAGACAAAAAGAGAGAGGGAGAGAATCAGATCAGTATGTGAGTGTGTGTCATGCCTGTTGGGTGTCTTATCGGTGCTGCTGAAAAGGTCAAGTCAGGACACAAATCTCACCCCCAGACTCGGCTGTCTCCTCTCAACTTACCCAACAGTTGAGCTACATCTGTTTCTCTTTTACTCTGTCTGTTTCTCTGCGTCTTTCTCTCTTTGTCTCTCTTCTCACTCCAGGCCCAGAAGACGAGTTGCATTGGTACAGGATCATGGGATGTCGTGCAAAGGAACACAGCTGATCAGGCCTTGTATGGGACAGTGTTGTGATGCCTCTGTGGTCCACAGGGTTTATGGTTTGCTTGGCCCCATGGTCACATTAGATAGCACTTGAGCCAACCACAGTGGCACTTGGGCTTACCAGAAGGGCATTCATGGCAACCAAAGGGTCACTTGGGTTTACCAGAGGTGGAGTAAGGCCTACCAAAAGAGAATTTTGCCAACCAGAGGGTACTTAAGCTAACAAGAAGGGTACAGGGGCCAACCAGAGAGGAAAGTGGAAAAACTGTGGCCCCTTGGGGCAATTACAAGCAAGTGGTCTTATTAGAGGGGCACTTGGGTCAACCAGAAGTGACAGCCAAAGGGTCAATGAAGCAGCGCTTGTACTAACTAAGAGGCAGTTGAAGCAACCACACTAGCACTTGAGCTGGAAGAGCGCTTGGGTCAACCTGAGGGGCACTTTGGCTGAGCAAATGGAGCATAAGGACAAGCCAGGGGTGCCTGGGCAAACTATAAGTCTACTTGGAACAATCAGAGATGTACTAGGGACAACTGAAGGGGTACATGAACCAACCAGTGGGGAATGTGTGCAACCTATGGGCAAGTGAACTTATCAGTGGGACACTTAGGCCAACCAGAAGGGCACTTTGGCCAACCAGAGGAGTATTTAGGCCAACAAGAAGGCCACATCAGCCAACCAGAGGAGTATTTAGGCCACCCAGAAGGTCATTCGGGCCAACTAAAAAGGCACTTTGGCCAACCAGAGGGGCATTTGAGGCCACCAGAAGAGTACTTGTGCCAACCAAAGAGGCATGTTGGTAAACCATAGGCACTCTGGCCTACAAGGGAGGCACTTTGACCAACAAAAAGGGCCCTAACCAAGAGGGACAGTTTGGTCAACCAGAAAGGCATTTGGTCTTACCAAAGTATCACTTACAACCAGAGGGCATTTGTCATTTTGGGCTCTTGGGGTGTGGATTTGGGCAAAAATGAAGCATGGAACAATATATCCCAATTAAACCCTTTTTATTTTATGAAGACACTGGCACACAGAGCTATGAATATCACTCCGTATGATGTTATGAGACATTGGTCTTATTCCGTCTCATGGATCCAATAAAAATGCTGTTTTGAATGCTGACCCTGTTCTAAGGGCCTTCACGTAAAAAATAAAAGCTTTGCCATTAAACAAGATTAAGAATATAGATATAAGAAGCAGGCACACGGATTAAAAAATGTACCAGATGAACAGAGAATGTTAAATTCTGCTGGGTGAATTAGCAGCAGGCAGGCTCGGCTGATGATGGTGACCACCCATGGGCTCTGCCATCCACGTTGGCACTTCACTAGTTACAGGCCCCATTGCTGTGTGTCTTTTGGGTCCAAAGTCTCTCTGAGACTTATTTGTGTCACCCACAGAGCCCTGGAGACACACCTCAAACACCCACACACACGCACACATAATGGTACATGTTCAGGCTTGCATGATAGCTGGAAAAGATAAGTACAGTAGATACAGTAAGTCACTAAGTGTTATTTTGTGCTTTCCTATTTACATTTTGAATTAGTTCAGCTGAGTCCCTTTTGAAATAGGGATTGTTATGTATTCAAATCCTAAAGAATGTGTAATGTTGTTCTAAGCCCTGTTACAGAGTCCAATCGTATGCAGATTCAAAGATACCTTGTACAATAAAGCTCTGTAGGTCCTATATCTAAACTAATCTGGAGATATTACTGAGCGAGGACATTTTAAGTTTTGGTTAGAATGTGACTGACCTACTGTGCAGTATCTAGAGCCTAACTTTTCACTTTAAATGACCAACGATTTGCCAAAATACAACACTTCTCCCCTCACAGGTACCCCTTGTTTTTGTGATTATTGGTGAATACTTTTGATGTCTTGATGAGCCTGTACCTCACAAGATCGGTCCTGTGTTTTCCTTCAGTTTTTTAAAATCACTTAATAATATTCGATTAATACATTTTCCCATCGAAACACCTCTGCTATAGTTCACTCTAAGACATTGATAAATGCGTTTCTTATTATCAGGAATGTTGCTGGAGTGTAAAGGCCCAAACAAGCACATTTTAAATGGACAAGTGCCGGGAAGTGGATTTGATGACAGATTTGACTATTGGCCACAGTATTCTCGTTTCAAGAGTCTTGTAAATATTGACTCAACTATCCTACTGAGGGAATGACAAGAATTCAGATTTGAGGAGCTCATTTTTTAATCCCGCCCTCATATCCAAACGCTGCCCTTATTATTTTCTTTGACTCATTGTTTTCAATTCAAAAATGTGGGCACAAGGAAATACGTGGAAATGAGCGAGGAATGGGAAAACACAAATGCAGCAGAGAGTTTGAACTCGATGACATATTTCTACGTCCTCACACTGCATCTGTGTCCTGACATGGCCCCAACCGTCTAACCGCATTTGCCTTCTCACACTCAGGGGAACATAAGGATCGCATATGCCTTTGGCAAAGGTCCACACCCACATTCCTCAGTTATGTGCTCACAAGCGTCCTCTCTGCCCCCCTCTCCTGCTCCCTCCCACTTCGCTCTGACACCAAAACCTTGGCCCACATTGCCGTGCACTGTAAAGTAATGCAAACACTAACATGTTTTTCCTGGACACAGTGGGAGGTGAAACACACAGACTGTTTGCCACTCGAAGTTCCAAGCTCTCCCAAACGTGCTAAACCGACTGCTCTGCATGCGGATCGTGTAGGTTTGTCTAGTTTCAGGGATGGGACTCATTTCACTGAAATGTTCTACAGTGTGAAATCCAGCCCTGTAGGAACGAGCAGGAGGAGGAAAAATAAGGTAAACGAGTCTAAACTGCAACTTCTGAGGGACACTCTTTAGCTCAGGCTTTTTTTTTTATGAGAGCAGCCCCCGGTGGCTCGTCTAGTTAAAGGTTATCTTTTACTTACAACTCAAAGTCAAAGACACTGGGGCCAGGGAGGCTGTGCAGCTTTCTGTCTGGGGTGACTGGGTTCAGTGGTAGGGGGTGCATAGTGCGGAATGTGGCTGTAAGGAAAAGCCAGGAAGAATCATTATAGGGAAGAAATGAGACGCCAGAACTGGGAAGGCAGAACACAAGTAGAAAATGTGTTCAGTCTTTTATAAAACAAGCCTCTGCACATGGCTTAAATCTCCCGTTCTGGATCTTTATCCTCCTGTGACAATGTCACGATTTTAAGTGTGAAGTAGAAGACGAACAAGGGGAATATGGTTTTACTATGCATGTACTTTGATTCTCAGAAAATGTAAGAATAGCTGACAATTTATGATGACTAACTAGAACCCATCCAGGTCCTGACACACACAGCCAATGCTTTGTCATGTCAAATCCAACTACACTTTGCTAATAGCTCTCTGCAACTTTACTGGATGTCTTGTCAAGTATTCTAGCTCTTGTGACACTACATGAGTCACTTTGACCTGGAAATGTCAGTCGGCTTATTAGCTGGGATAAAAATGTGACCTCAGGCCAAACAACTGTCTCCTGCAAAAACCGGTTTAGGTATTAGGGTATAAAAGGCAGTGTTAAACTGTAACTTCTGTGTTGCAGTAGAAGCCACTTCTTGGTTTATGTTAGTGGACCCGATTTCTAAGCTAATGTTAGCTAATGTTGCTCTCTGCTAGCGGAGCGGACTGTCGTGGAAAATCTGACCCAAGTCCTTCACAAAGAAAGTCCAGAAGCATTAAACAGCTTGTATACTCATAAATATTTCACGACATGTGAAAGGAGGGGGAATTCATTTCACTTCACCAATGAGAGAAATTGCCATAACAAATGTTATTTCTGGTGAGTTTCATTGGATCTAATTAGGGAAAGGTTCAACCTCCTGGGCGTAGAATTACTGTATCATCTGCATAGCTTATAGCATGCGCACCAGAGACTTCTGCTAACTTACGGTTTAGCCCTCCGCTAACTTGAATGGGATTAAAACAATTTAATGGTGTGGCCCTTCCAAACTTTTTTCAAATGTTAGGCTATTGGACCGATTCACTCAGGTCATTTTCTGGGGTTGTGACAATCAAAAAAAACGTTCCCACTGTTTTACAGATGCCTCTTTCACATTGTAAACTTATGGGAAAAGGTCTTTTTGAACCGATGTGCATCACGTGACATTCTAATTACTATTGCTATGTCGAATTGGCGTTAAAGCTGTTACTTGGCACTTGGTACTTCAGGATGTCCATCATTATTAAAACTTCCTGTCCTGTAGTTGTCACACTGCCCCCCATGGTTTCCAGTGGTACTGCTCTGCTTTAGGGCTCAGTCTGCATCTGTATACTTATTTAACATTGAGCATATATGTGGCTTTAACTGATTTTCTAAATTCAAATTAGTCTAATAAGCATATTATCCCTCTGGTTCCTTTATTGTCATGATTATAAATACATGTGTTGGACAGAGTGATCATCATATCGATGTAGGTGTCAGTCAGTTGTTTCCCATCTTCCAAGTTTCCCATCTAGTCTACTTTCAGTCTGAGAACCAGCCAACTAGATTACTTATTAATAACACAAGCTCAATGATCCACTCACTAGTTCCCTGAGCTTTCAACCTAATCGCTCACTCCTCTTCAGCAAATGGTGACAGATTATGTCGGCCTCGTACTGTAGATTCAGACAAAGCTCCACGCTGCTGATATGAGCTTCTGCAGGCAATATAATTCTTATTGTTGAATGACAAATCTGACACATCTTTAACACAGAAGTACATTTATTCAGGTCTTAATACATTAATATTAAACAAGTTACATATTCTTATTGATTGCAAATCACAAAGCACAAGTCCAATTTATTCCTGTATATAAGTTAAATGTAACAGATTTTTTTTATTTTAAAATATGTAATGGGAACTCTTCCTCTTGTTACGAGGAGCACTTTGTTATAAAATGTAAGTAAAAGTGCAATTTCTTTACACTCATAAAATTACAAAAAAATTGGTCCAGAATCTGCATTCAGAGCAGGACTAAATATTGTGTTTTCCATTTTAAAAATGCAATATGTCTTTACTTTTTGTCAGTAATTTGCTTTTTGATGCTATTTTCTAAAAACTGTAGCTAAATACAAGAAATACAACATTGTCAGTTTACAAAAGCTTAGCATATTAATCACTGCATCATCTATTTTCTAAATAAACTTCATTTTTTTCCCATATAACTATCTGGAACATAGAGTTTAGACACGAACGACACCATAATATCTCACAGCGCTATGTTACAATAAAATATCTCTGTCATAAGTTCAAAGAAAAGGAAAATATAACAATAGCAACATAAAATTAAGGAATACAATGCATAGATTCAATCATTTAAAAATGTAGAGATATAATTTACTTAGTACAGCTCTTTTACTTTTTAGAGTGAACCCTGTGACACTGACTACATGGATTCATTACAGTTTATCCTGACTTGAGTGACCGGCACGAATATATATATAATTCTGAACATATCACATGATAAAAATGCTAAATATATCACTTTAACTTCCAAGGCAAATTTGGCTATAGTACACTATGGCATGTGTGGGTAAGAAAAGGCAACACCTGGCACCAAAGCCAAACAGCAGCTTCTTTAACGGCTTCTCTGCACGGCCTTTTGAAACGTTAAGAATGTCATTTTTTTCTCTTTAGAAAGGAAAGGTTCACCCAAAATTAACGATTCAGTCGTGATCTACTCACCCAAACATTTGTGGAGCTTCTCAGCAGCATAGTGTTGCCGAGTCTCCCAAACAACTGAAGTAGATGGGGACTTTATTTAAAAAAACATCTAAAAAAAACAAACAAAAAAAAATCTTAGAATGGCTCCATACAGCTCGTCCAGCATAATCCAAGTCTCCGGATCTGGAAAAACATTATTTACACTCTCAAAGATGGAATCTTCACTGTAGCGGCTAAGCTAAAAGAGTTAGCACGGCCCTTCTGAGGTGGGTGCAAGAGATTCGACCGTGCGTTGAGGGTGTAAATAATGTCTTCTTAAATCAATCCAGTGACTCGAAATATGCCAAACGAACAGTACAGAACCATTTTATGCTTTATCTTTTGTTGTTTCTTTTACATTTTAAAACGAGTCCCCATCTACTTCAGTTGATCAGACGAATGCTGCAACGCTGTTTTGCTACTTCAGTCGATCAGAAGAGTGCTACGACGCTGTTTTGCTGTGAACCGCCGGCATGAAAGGGGTGAGCACACCATGACTGAACTTTCCTTTTTATGTGAACTTTTCCTCGGATGTCAAATAGGCAGTTTTCAGTTTTAGTTTGTTATCTCTGACCCAGCGAACCAGCTGACTTCATGTTTAAGGACACCATCTTCGCAAAAGGGAGCGACAACCTTGTACAGAATGTACACCGTTTGTGAGTCTGCACAATAAGTCACTGAGAGGCTGACAAAGCTCGTTTGTTAGTACAGCAATAAGTGAGAAAAAACAAGTCGGAAAATGCAAATATACAAGCTAAAAGATAAGATAGTTAACACTTAGTGGCGCTTTTCAGGGGCGACTTTAAAAAAAAAAAAACAATTAAAACAGACTTGTTGTTTAAAAGATGATTGGAGTTATCAAGTCACCGTTATATCAAACTGTTACAAAGACACAGAGATAGGTAGAGGTAGGAGGGGCAGAGTGGAGTCTCATAAAAGCAGTGAAGCTGATCCTATTGACAGCATCGAAGGGCTCTGTTGAATCATACTGTACTGATTTCAATCAGTCATACTAACCTTTTGAGACAAAGATAGTAAAAAAAAAATATGTGAGATTGAACGGGGGACAGGCTGGTTACTCACAGTGTCTTTAATGACAATCTCTGACAGGTCTTGGGTTCGGCCGTGTTGTGAAAACAACAGGAGCACACTGAGAATATCTTTTCTCCACCAACCTGCCTCGACCTTGTAACATTCACAGCTCTGCGATGGGTTAACGTCAACTCGTCTCTCCTCGACTCGTAAAAGAAGTAAAAAGCAGGAAACTGAAAATAAAGAATTTCTTCAAGACCGCGAGATTTGAGCATCTTCTGGACCGTAGACATTTACAATATAAAACCCTTCAAGCCTGCAGTCGATATCTACTATGTTAGGCACAATAAATAGGCCCCTGTGGTATTAAGGTTCAGAGTGACGAATGACTCAGAACAAACTGATGTCTGAGTGCAGGTTATGCACCAGCATAAATCTATATTAACCACAAATAATTTAGGTCTCAAATATATACTACATCTAGTAAACATCTACGTTAATATACATTCTTAACGTATGTACAAGAAAATCACAACGTGTGTTACCACTTTACAGGCTGACTGAAAAGAATCCTCCACTCAACACGTGTTTAAAAGAATTGGATCCAGTTTTTTCTCTGTGAGCTCATTTCTGCTGCCTTGATTTTTGCTTCCGCTCTGTAAACACTATTTACAGTCTTAGAAAATACACTACGAGACCTGATTTTACAAACTGTATGGTGACACTATGTACATTCAGGCGATAACAGAGTGAGTTATTATGTAACATCATCCGAGGATCCCTTGAGAAGTCTCTCACTCAACGTCATGTCAGTTCACAAACCCACGAGAGCCAGATTACCTTCGTGCTGTCAGACGTAGTGGTGATCGATTATCACTACGCCGCGCATACAAAAAAAAGTTTGATTGTGGAGACACAGTAAACAGCTTGAGTGTGAGCACTTTGAGCACAGATTGTGCTGCTGCTATCTGTAACCTTGATGAGTAAACCAGAGAGGTGTGTTTCAGTTTGGCTCTTACGTTAAGGCAAAATGTTTGGCACTTAGTTTGTACAGAATATTTGATATTTCAAAAATAACTCTGATTTCATCTTCACCAGTTCAGAGAAACTAATGGAGATGCTTTTCTCAGCAGATCGTGACCAGTTTCAGTCTCCTGAAGTGGCCAGAAAAGTATTTTTGAAACAGAAATGTTGACGGTATAGAAACTGTAGGTGAAGTTGAGGTTTAAACATCCTCAGATGCACTTTGTCTCAGATGAGTTCCGATTGTGTCTCTGACCAAACAGCAACAAGTCAGTCGAGCAGCCTGTTTCTACCCAGACACCCAGCTGTGTGTGGTGGTCTTCACTCCGTGGGGGAAACCCTGCTGGGTCACCATTGGCTCAAAGTTGAAGTCCAGGGAGTCCCCGTCCATCAGAGTGTCATGGAGGACCGTCTCCATGTCAAACTCGAACTTCTCGATGGACATGTCGTCCAGGTCGCTGGGCAGCTTCTCCTGATGCGAGGGCTGTGGCAGGCCCGGTCGGCCGTATCCGTTGGTGTTGATAGGGCAGAAGACACCAGGCATGCCTCCGCCGCTGAGGTGGCCGGAGAGGCCATAAGGCATCTGCATGGGGCTTTTGGCTGTAGGCAAACGTGCGGCAGCCCCGCTGTGGCTCAGGGGCATAAGCAAGCGGCCGTTCATCGCCGGTGACGTGGCCGGAGCTTGGCTGTGCACATTGTGGGAGTGAGTGTGAGCGAGAGCGTGTGGGTGACCGTTCCCTCCACCCATTAGCTTGGCTGCATGCTGGGTGCTGCTGTACGGGGGCAGCATGCAGCTTCCGCTGGACTGAGACACCACAGTGTCCACTGACGGCATCAGCTCTCCGTGCTGGTCTGTATCTGTCGTCAGCAGCTCTTTCAGGAGCCCCGCCGGGCAGCTGTACTGGCCCATCGTGGGACCGAAGCTGGGCTTGCTCTCTGGCAGACTCTGCAGCGGCATGGACGACAGCGAGTTCAGCCCCGCTTGGCCGTACACGCACTTGCGGTACTCCTGCTGAGGCTGTGAGACCATGCTGGGGGAGCTGTAGGCCGGGTAGCCAGGGCTCGGCTGCATCATGGGAGAGGGGGAGGACTGGGAGGAGCCAGGGGTCGTGGCCCCTCCTCCGACCTGAGAGTTGTTGGGCGAGAGCAAGTTCAGGTTGTCCAGAAGGTTCTCCATGACGTTTTCAGAACTGTGTCCCAGAGAGCCCGTCATCTCCGTTAGACTGGGCAGCGTGGCTGTCATCTTGGCCCCGGGGGCTCCTGGGTAGCCCATATGCACGTCGGCCTCGCCGAGGTCGTCCTCGGGCATGAAGGGGGAGAGGCGGCCGCTCAGAGTGCTGGCGTTGGAGCTGGTCCGAGGCCTGAAGCTGTTCCACGCATCAAAGTCGTCGTTGCTGTGGGAGTTTGGGCTGCCAGGCCACTTGGAGTAGGAGCCCGGGCTGTCTGCACCTCCGTCAGGGCCGCCCTGCAGGGACAGCTGTGGGGAGACAAGGAGACTCTCAGTGTACCAACAGACTGTATGTGCCAGAGACAGTCAGCGTAACACATGGTTTGGGCAGAAACCATTGGCAATAAATCACATGGTTGGATGGTACAAAAAAAATCTGATTTATTATGATTTTTCGTTCTTTATTTATCACCCTTTTCCTCTACTTTTGACTCTTGAGCTGCTGTAGCAAGAGAACGTTTTCCCCATGTAACAAAATGATTCTTGCTAGATACTAAATCAATAATGTGAGAATATCTTGAGAAAAGGCTATTCAATGGATGTTTACAGACATGGCGACTTAAGAAACAATACGAGAATCTTACTTAATTTCCTTCACCTCTAAGAAGGATTTTAAGACCAGAGAATTGTGTTTGCTGATAATGTAGCTATTGATAAAAACAAGTTTAGGCTCAGAATATTTCCAAAATCCCATTAATGTCTTCATGATGAAACACTATGTTGATATCTCAACCAGCTTTTTTTAAACAACATTTTTTTGATAATTTGTATGAAACATTTATCTGATCAGAAACATATATTTCTTTAAAAAAAAAAAAAAAACAAACATCTGGCCACTTATTAACCTTATTGTAAATTTTTATTTAATAGAAAATAGTGTAGACAGTCAAGATAAAAGAAATGTTTCAAAATTGTAAAATCTGTGAGCACAAAGAATTCAGTGTACTGTGTTTACCTTTTTCTTAGCCGCTCTTCCTCTGCTCTTGGTGAACTTGCTGTTGTTGTCCATGGAGGCTGCCCTGCGGCGCGGGGACTTGCCGCTTTTCCCGCCCTCCGGGTTTAGCATCCACCACGAGCTCTTTCCCGTCCCCTCATTCTGGACACGAACAAAGCGGCTGTGCAGCGACAGGTTGTGTCTAATGGAGTTCTGGAGGAGAGGGAGAAAGAGAGTAAAGCCCGGTGAGGAGCAGACAAACAGAGAGATTTGTGCTTGCCCTTTTCCCAAAACATTACAGATCTGCTTTAGCATACAAGTGCAAATCCATCCGTACAGGTGGCTCTCTTTTATCAACATGCTCGGCTTGACAGCCGACTTACGGAGGAGAAAGGGGGAGACGTTAAGGTCAATCAACAGTCGAATGCCATTTGCAATTCAAAGAAACACATGTGTGCAAACACACACACACAATAGGTGTCAGTAAGTTAACTCCATGAGCAATACATCCTGAGCAGAGCGGGGATTAGACTGCAGGCCCTCCTTATCTCCAAACATACTGTACATGTGGGCCTTTATTTCCTTCACAAAAACACAGGGGCCCTTTGTAGAACAGCTTTATACCAACACTCACATTCCACCTGACTACGTGTCTAGTCTAAACCAGCACAGAATCAAAGGGAGGAAACGGACTAATCTTTCCTCCTTACAGACACATTAATAGTGTGCTCTAACGTTGCTTAGTGACACCCCCGGTGGAAAAACTCATTTTTGAGCAGGAAGCTAGTGAAGCATTGTTAAAACACTGCAAACAAGAGCGAGAATATTGAGCAAACGTCTACTTAGCAAACCACAGAGAGGGAGATTTCTGTCCTACTCCTAACTGTAGGACGACTGAACTACTGTACAAAGTCTAAATATGCCCAAAGTGTTTTAAAAAAGCTTTAGTGACCCTCAGAGAAGAACTTCAGACTCTGGCGCTGTGTCGTTTTGTGCCCGGGCCATAACATGAAGTAATGAGCCTTGGCCAGACATTACTGTGCATGCGTAAAGCTTGTTGTTTTGGAAGAAAAGACTGGAACTCCCGGGCGCACACACACACGCATGCAGAGCTTAGCGTGCATAGCGGCTAACGTCATCAGGCCTGTTCCTGCTGTGAGTCATTGCCTCACATCTGGTTCGCAGTCTGCCCTCTGCTCTGCCTTCACCTCTGCTTCTCCTCATCGCAGCCATCTCTTCTCACTCTCGACTCTCAAATGTCATCCCACTCTAACCGGCACCGCAATTATTACCGTTCTCATTGATTTATTTCTCGACCGAGTGTAACGGTGAATTATTGAGTCTGCAAAATGTCAGAAGAGAGTGAACAGTGCTCATCAAACTGCTCCGAACCCCGACGACATTTAGCTTAAAATGATGTGAAACTGAGACAACGAGGCCAGTTGTTGCACTTTAAAATCAGAAACAGCAAACTTCTGACATTTGTACTTAATAAATGAAAGACATTTACAGCTATGGCCTTAAATATGTATTGAAATATGTTTAGGCCATATGAAATATATCTCACTATTTTGAATTCTCCTCACAAGCACTTCATAAATGCATTTTATTTCAGTAGGACACCTGATTTTGAGTCCCCGGTCAATATCTTAAAACACTGGATTCCACATTTCCCACAATGCAACTTCATAGCATCTTAGCCACTAGTGTGTAGGGGAGCCTACTGTGGCTGCTAAAAAGGCAAACTAAAAGCAAAAGGTCCTCTCTAGAGCCAGTGTGTTGCTTTTGTCCGTTCTGGGCTACTGTAGAAACACGGAGCTGCTGAGTGGATTCAGAGGTCCCCTCCCTCTGTAGATGCAGACTCATTCTAATGTAAAGAAAACACATTTTTGTGATCGCACACCAATGAAAATACTGAAAAACTGACACATAATTGAATGTAATATTCCATTTCTGCCAATTCATCCCTGTGATTCCAACACACTGGGCCTTACAGTCTCGTGCTCGACCTCATGACATCACTATGACATTCTCTGACTTTGGAAATCTTCCTCATGAACCACAGACATTATACTGAACTGTGACTGTTTTCACGCGCTGACTCATGATCGATGGACTGACCTCAGCGTGGCGGAGATCCCCTTTAATCAATTACCAGATCAATTCATTAACTCATCTGCTCCCTAAAACACCAAACGTCCTCTTTCATCGTCCTCCTCTTCCTTCTTTTCTGTTAATACTTTTTCATCTCACCACCCAGAAGCACCTCAGGCTCTCGGGCACGTTGGGCCCTCATGAACGCCGGCCCTTAGAAATGAATGAAATTCCGAATCAAATGACCCGACAGGCCCCGGCCAATAGTCTCGGGCTAGTTTGCATGATCTGAGGGACGTGACAGCCCTTCCCTGATTAGCCTAGCAAATGCTCCCCCTCCACCTCCTCCTCCTCCTCCTCCTGCACATCGGTAGCTACGACAAAAGGCGAGGAGTAAAGTCTGGTCATGAGCCTCTCTTTCCCATGACCGCTGAGAGTGCTGGTAATTTCAGCTGTGCTGCAACGAGGAATGACTGCAATGCGAGCGCAGACGCCGGGATGTCCTGTTGCAGCCCTATATCATCCTGATGACAGGAAGGAGAAACTCTCCGCTAAAAGTCTCTCACTTCTGACACGCTACTTTCTGCCTGTGTCGCAGTCAGAACGTTGTGTGTTGTGATGATGGAGAGCATTAAAAAAAAAAAAAAAAAAAAGTAAAGTCGATGCAAGTGAAGGGTCATAAAATCTGCTCTGCTGGGAAATACCAGAACTCGGAGTGCCGTGTGGGGAGTGTGGCCGAGGGTGTCTGCCGGGGCCAATGGAAAAGCCTCGTCTCCCGCTGTTTGTGTGTGTGTGTGTGTGTGTGTGTGTGTGTCTGTTTTTGTGTGTGTGTGCCAGCTCGTGTTTTTAGTGGAATGGCAGCCCAACAAACAGCAGCGCGGTATGGTTTTGATTTTGTTGCTCGGTCCACTGCAGTCGGTGATACTGAGGTTTGAAAACACACGCGAATGGGGATGAACACACGCACAGGAAAGCAAAATCATACACTGAAAGACACAACCACACACACACACGAACGAAAAACCATGAGACATCGCTCGCTGCGTTTGCTCACATCCTTTTTTTTTCTTCAATAACATATTCGATATTGTTGTATTCTTTCTGGATCCCGCGACTGAATGTGACACTAATTTATCTCTGGCCGCAGTACACAGGAATCTGAACATTCCAGCTAATCACTGTGTGCAAAGTTCAATCGTAATCACAGCCAACGTGTTAGTATCTCTTAGGAAACAGTAAAGGCAGGATTCCCAGCCAGGCAGCCGTCACAATCAACATTCCTCAGCAAGGTTACAAAACCCACAAATTAAAGGAACTGAACTCAGAATCACTGCCGCTGCTTGAGGACGCTCGTATCTTTTGTTGCAAAAAAACGTGATAATGCCGTCTCATCTCAGGAGCAAAATGTTTGGAAAGGAAACAAAAGATTGTGCAGTTAAAATAAAATGCTGCTCGCATTAATACAAAGTTCATGTGTGTTTTTGCCCAGAGGAATGTTATCACACTAACTGTTGTGAAAACAGGCAGCGAGCTAATGTTACTGTATCTCTGACGGCTCGTCCGTCCAGCCTGAGATAATAAAAAAGACTCCTCTCCGCTCTGCCTGAGCCCACCGCGAGGAGCACCACCTCCGTCCTCTGAGTCAACAGAACAGAGCGGCGCTGGCAAAACACGAGGAAGTGACCACATGAAAGAGGACTGTGACAGGAAACAGAGCTGACTTCCTGCGAAGCAGGAAACACCACAGTCGTGAGGCAGAGAAAAAGGCATGGAATGCGAAGCCGCAGCGCCGCGAGCCAAGTGGACACCGCAAATTTAGCTTTCACCCCCTCCTGGAACACCCCACCCACCCACCCACCCACCCGCTGCCAGAGAGTTTATGTTTAGCAACAAGCGCTTATCCCTGATGTCACACTGCATTTATTAAACGACAGCAATGTTCACTTCGTCGTGTGACAGTCGAAACTGGACAAGTGGAGACGTCATGACTCAACAAGTGGCTGCAGTATGGGAGTCTGGGTGGTGGTGTGTGTGTGTGTGTGTGTGTGTGTGTGTGTGTCAGAGAGAGGGAGAATGTGTTTTGAGTGTAGGCTATTTAAGAAATAGAAAAAGAGGGGTTGTGTGTGACAGAGTGGGCACGGATCAGTAAGGAACACACTGTGCTGGTTTGAACTCCCTCACTGGCAGCACGACTGAAAGGCCACAGTGTTCTGTACGACTCTCCTCCTCTCCTCTTTCCTCCTCTCCTCTTTCCTTCTCTCCTACACTTTATTTCACCTCCCTCTCCTGCTCTTCTTGTCTCGTCTTCTCTCACCTCTTCCCTTTCCCTCCCATCTCCTCCCTTCTATTCTATTCTCATCCCTTCTCATTTAATTTCCTTCTGTCTCAACTTCTGTCACCTCCTTCCCACTCCTACATCTTCGCTCTTCTCCTCTCCTCATCCCTCACTGTGTTTCCTTGCCTATCCTCTTCTTCCTTCTCATTTCCTCTCCTCTGTTTTCCTTCCCTCTCCTCATCTTGTTTCCTTCCTTCTCTGCATGTCTTCTGTCACTTCCTTCCTTCTCCTACAGCTCTGCTCTCCTCCCCTCATGTTGTTTCCTTTCCTTATCACCTCATTTCTTCTCCTCTTTATTCCATGATTCCCCTCTCCTTCCCTTCCTCCTCCCCTCATCTTCTCTGTTTCCTTCCCCCACCTATCCTCATCTTGTTTCCTTTCCTCTCCTCTCATCTCCTCACCTTGTTTCCTTTTCTATTCTATTCTATTCTCACCTCTCCCCTCCCTGCAGACAAATGTACACGGTGTGCCAGACATATGCTGGCACACTGACCTGGGTGCTGACGCTCTCAAGAGCTGCTCAAATGTCAACCCGTCTAATGAAAAATCCCCAGAAGAGTGCAACACCACCTACTTGCAGGGCGGCTTTGAATCAAGTGAAGCCACAAGTGAAACCTCAGCTGCAAAGCTACAGCTAAAGATGTACAGTGCAGAAACACTCCCCCCCTCACTGACTGAAAGCGTGCAGCAGGTTCAAACTAACACGCCAGCAGTTCTCTGAACAGTTTCACATGCATTTACCAGAGGTATGGAACCCATGAAAGTGAAAAAATGTGGTTTCCCTGCACAGTTTCCACTGAGCTCATTAGAAAACGGTGCAGTCCTGAACAGGCTCTGTCACCTTTCGCTACCCATGTTTCAGCCCTAACAGTAGGTGTGCTCCTGCAGTCTAACTAGCTATTTTCTGTGTCATGTCTGCGGCTGCTGGAAAGGACAATCTATAGAGCATTTAGCTCACTGTTTCTCACCGCCACAGTAAGTCGCCCTTAAGCTGCAGCCCGGTCATGTCTGGAGCTTTGTGCTGAGTCTGGCTGAGTTACAGCCGTGTGGTGGAGACCGAAATCTCGTATACCTGTTATTAGCCTAACACCAGCTCAGCAGGTCTGCCCGCTTAACAACAGCACGCAGCTCCAGGTGAGATGGCGCGGCGACAAGTGACGGGGAACTACCACTCGGCTGTTACACACAGTCATCAAAAGATACGCTCACGGCGGGTTTTTCCCCTTCGTGTCAGAGGCGATCTAGTGACCGATTGCAATTGATTACATGAGGTTATGAAAGCTGGTTCACTGAAGGTGGCACGCTGCGGAAAAATGGCAGCGGGGGCTGATCAATGTGAAAGGTGAGCAGCCCAGACATGTGCAAGAGAGGACAGTTACTTTTATAGGGTCTGTCCTTCTTGGCCAAAGGTACTATGAAATGAAACTCTTACTTGCTTGTTCCTGATTGATAGTTTTTGATTTAAATTGTAATTTGGCAAGTTTAAGAATCCAATTTTTCTTGGACGGATGTTTGTTGAGACGACATTTAAGAAAGGTCCAGTGTGTAGGATTAAGGGGAAATGGAACGTAATATTCATAATTATATTTTTATACTTATCGATGTCATATATGTCTTCCACAAAGTCCACCATGTTGCATCACCATGTTGCTACAGTAGCCCAGAATGGACAAACCAAACACTGGCTCTAGAGAGGGCCTTCCACATACCCGCCAACACCCTCGCCAATTTCTCCCGTTGATATCCGGATTTCATACAAATCAGATGGGTGTGTCTCACTTCCTATGTGGGATATCTATCGTCTGCCTGGAAACCCAGCCGATCACGAACAAACGCCCAGAAAACCTCCCTGTTTTACGCACCCTAATGTTGGCAGGTACGCTTTCATGTTTCTCTTGTTTTTGGCAGCCACCACAGGTGAGGGTGAGACGAGGGGTGTTCAGTTGGTTGCACTCTGCAACCTCACTGCTAGATGCTACTAAATCCTACACACTGGACCTTTAACATTTAAGAAGTTTGGGATTCTTTTATTAAATAAGAAATAATTGTGTTTTTTTGTGTTTCGCAGGGAGTCTCTCAGATGTTGGAACTATTTTCATAGAATTTCAGAGGCTCTGAATATCTTGAAACCAAATTATATCAAACAGGCGATAAATCCAACTAAATTAGATTTTTGGGGGTATTTTTGTCTGGTCGGTTGGGATTTGGATGATAAAACAAGGTCAAATGACTCGAGCATCTGCACTTTAATGCGTTTGGAGTGATGTTTGGTCATTTTTGTGATACTTTACCGTAGTTTTCTCGGGTTTACCTACAGTTTGATTGCTTACGTGTTGTGTTTCATTGGAAACTGAAGGAAACTGTGAAAGTCATTTTGATCTTTACACGTGCTCGGCGACACACAAGGACTCCTTTTCTTACTCTATCTCAGCACACGCACGTAAAAAAAAAATAAAGCAATACACCTTCACATTACCACATTCACAAAGCAATCTGAATAGACTGATGACTTCATGTGTTTGCACTTTGATAGGTTATCATCAGCACCAATATTGAACTGACCGGTGATAATCACTGACCTATTTACCAAAGTCAATACAGCAATGATCATAAAAGGCAGTGGATATAAAAAGCAGAGCCCAGGAAATGTAAAGCCTCGGGCCTTTCTTTTTATTATTTATACCCTCGGGTTCATTCATATTGTCCGGAGAAAAGGAAATTGATTGTTGTCATTAACGTTGCGCAGCAGCGAGCAACACAGCGCAGCGCCCCAGGTCTGTCTGGTCATGAGTGCCTAAACGTGTCACTGTTAGCCGCGGTAAAAAAAGAAATCTCTTTTCGCCACAGTTTCTGTTTAAAAGAAACCTCAGATTACAAATGGAAAGTGACCCTAGGACATGGTTCGATCCAGAAATAGGTCATCTCTGCCCTCCATCCCGCCCCCTTCCTCGACTTCTATTCCTCCCTTGTCCTTTTCACTCGCTCCGCTGGGACACCAGTGCATCATGGGCACTACAGGCCACAGCTGATTGCATACTCGTGTTGCAGCAAAAAGGGTCCCTTTCTCACCCCCTGACGTCAACCTCCAATAATTCAATTTGGCAAAAAGAGGGGAGAGAGGAGGCCTGGACACAGAGCGCTCAGTGTGGAGCTCTTTAAATTCACTTTAGAGTTCTATGCATGCGCCCCAGCAAGCAGTCTATGACTTCCAGGAAAGTACCTCTTCAAAATGGTCATTGTCAGATGCTGAGTTATATGACCACCGTAAAGCCCAGATGGAAAGGCAGAAAACACAAGTCATGCAGAAGCAAATCTGTCTGCAAATGTATTTACTGACGGCCGCTTGGCAGGATCTGCTTTTCACAATCCTCTGCAAGGAATCTGAGTGCAACCAACCTCCCTCCCCCCGAACACACACACACACACACACACAACACACAAACACACTCAGCTGAACTTGGAAGCCTGAGCGGATGGTGATTGGTTAAGCTTAAGATTGATCTGTCTCACAGACGCTGCAGACAAATGATAAATATTCCGCGAGTGGTTCGGTGCGCCCGGTGAGAAGCAGCGAAGCCGCTGACACTCCAGGATCTTTCGTCGCCGTGTGATAGTGTGAGACGAGTGGCGGACTGGAGAGGGGCTATTAGTGAACTTCCTGCTGCATTGTATCCACACAGGAAGTGCTGGCCAGTCCTGATACTGATCCCACTGATGCCTCTGGTTTCTATGCAAAACACCGTAGAACGAAGCCCTTGGTAGGTGCAGCGCGAGCGACCGTAGCGTAAGAAAACAGTGGGTTCAAGAGCCGGCACTTCCTAATCAAAACTCTGAAGTCTGACGGGGCAAAACAAGAGGAAAAAGGAAAGAGGGGGCCCTCGGACAGGTAGGCTGACAGCAGGATTACAATGGCAGATAAAGCTCTTACTGTGCATCTTAGAAACAGCTCCCCACTTATGATCTGCCTCGTTATGGATCCGAACAAAAAGAAGCTAATGCGAGGATAATAAATCATCTGCTATTTCCTCTGGTTGAGCCAGGTCTGACAAATGGCTCCAAGAGAAAACTTGGCCGCAAGAGCGAGCGAGCGGCCGCACATTTTAAACTTTAAACTACGCATCATCGACACGGCCAAAAAAAAAAGAAAGGTTGGTGATTGAGAAAAGCAAGCTGAAAATCCGTCTGCTCTCCCTTGTTCTCTTTTCACCAGGCTAATGAGAAAAGGGTAAGAAGTCAAGAGGCCAAAACTGTGACAGCTGAAAGAATGATGCAGGAGAATTGTTGGCATCACCGTCAGGTAATGAAGTGATTTCAAAGAAATTCTACCTGATTCATGCTCGCTGATTGCTCCTCTTTTCAAACGGTTCCTGACTGTTCCAGCTTAGTGACGCTTAAAAAACACATTAATCAAATAGATTTGTACTGAATATAAACGGTCAACTCAATATTATCTTTTCATGACTTTCAGTGTTACTGCACTATAATGATATGATTTTATCAAGCTTTTGTTAAATAAAAAAAAAAAAAAATTGTTAAAAAGCTAACTGAAATTAAAAACGAATACAGTAAGTTACTGACAAGTTTTAACCCTCGACAGGCACATCAGCGGCTGTCGTCACTGACATTTCAAGTGACGCTTCGATTCCTTTTAACATTTACACTTCAGAGTGACACTTCACTGCTTCAACTTCGATTGTGACTCACAGGATAAACTGTCGCAAACACACTATTTATGTCCCACAGCATTTAAACCTATTTATAAAGTTTCAGGTCTTTATAAACCCCAGATCCCCTGACCCATAAATGTTGCTGAGAGAGTAACCGACTGAATGATTCACATGACATTTCTGTCTGTTCATACGTGTCATTTTGAAATAAAGTTCCGGCAGCCTGTTTCGGAGCAATCAGAGTTCGGTGTTTACATGCTGAGCTCTGTCTTGTGCTCGCCGATTTCCTGACTCAGACTTAAGCGGCACGCAGCTCATGTGTGCAGACAGGGACCGGGTTGTGCTGGCTAAGCCTACCATGCTAAAATATGTGCATGTGTTGCTACGTGCAACACAATGCGAGTCTGTAAATGCACAGAGCTGTGTCTGTGGAGCGGGGATATTTTTTGCCTCTGATCAGCAGAGTGGCTGGGCTGGGCCGCTGCCTGCTCGGCCCGGATAAAGATGCAGTGTGTGGACCACTGCTGGGTGCCTGTGTGGCGGCCTGCGTCCATAGGCCTGACCCACCACGGGGAGGGAGGGAGGGGAGGTGGGGGGAGTGTTTGGGGGGGTTATATTCATACGCTCGTTACCCCAGTTCAACCTGGTAAACACAGGGATATCCCCGAGCTGTTTTCATGGCTGGGTGTAGATTCCATAATAAATCTCCGTTTGGCTGAGAGGATTTCTCATTGGTGCACTTCTTTCCTGTGTTGTTTTATTAGACTGTACAGCCCCGACATGAATATATGGACTTCTAAAGTGTTTCCATGAAAAAAGGCTGCTTACCAACAGTGTTTGTAATGAGTTGAAACAGCAGAACGGAGAAAAACGACCACCCACAGGGTTTGAAAACTGACTACGAAGTGCACCTCTTGATTGCTGCTGTGGAAAATGTCACTAAAATGATTCAAGGACATCACTAGCAGGTAAGATACTAACATCAGGGAGGAAGAGAAAAAGACAAATATTTCCTTTTCTTTGTGGAGGTTGTTTGCTTCCATTGTAGGAGACCGACAGCTAACTGGCCATGAGTGCTGTTTGTTAAAGGACTGCTGTTTGATTCTGAAATAAAATGATTTAACATTGTATTTGTGCTCCACTTCATGGTATTTTGAACTCTATTTTAGATTTGTACGACATCCATGGAGCTGTCTGTCTGTAATCTTGGGCTGTAATATACTGACCTGTCTGCCTGTTCTGATGATGAGCGTCTCATGTTCTGCCACAGAAAAGCTGCTCTCAGACAAAAAAAAACACAAAAACCTTTTGAGGCGTAGTGGAGCTATTGTAGTGCATTTATCACAAGTTCTTTTTTATCTTTTTCCATTAGTTCATCATGAAAGGAAAATAACATTGACACATAATAAATTAATTGTGTTGACATCGGAATCTTTTTGCTCCCTAAAATCTGCATCGGCCCCAAAAATCAAATCAGTCGAGCCCTAAAAAATCTGAAATGCGAGACACAATTTGTTTAACATAAAAATATGAATGTTTACATTTGTGTGCAGTTGTTTTTCCTTGTTACAGCATGTGGCCTTGTTGCTCCAGCGCCATTTGCCAATCGCAGTGTGCTGCCATGTGTCATCTTGCCGGTTTTGATAAAGTCCTGCAATCACAGTGTGGATGGAAAAATGCCGGCCAACATTCAAAATCTCCTCCAATCAATGTTTTTAAAACCTTATTAGTGGTCTTGAGGGCTCACTCTTTATGTGGGGCAGTAGACAACATGTGTCATTAAAACAGGGCACCAAGACCTGGGCTCGGCATCCCAGTTAGTAACCATTATCAAGCTGGCACCAGTACAGGACAGGAGTCTCATAAGACTAAACCAAAGCCTCACTCCAGAGTTTACTTTGGCTCTATTTAACTGAAGCCAGTCTGGTGTCTGTCTGTGTGAACCACAACATCCTGATCTGAAAACTTTGAGTCCAGAGGACAGTGAACAACACTGACACCGCTCACAGCTCTGAGCCGAGTTAAGAGGAAGAACGAATAAAATGAAGGAAACACTGGAAGAGGAAGAAGCCACAGAATCTGGCGTCACGTTCAGCGTTGCTTCCTCTCCTGATGACATCACTGCCCCGATGATGCATACCTTGTACTGCTTTCAAAGCACCCACTTCCTGTCTGCCACGGGCTGAAATGTGCATCGCGTAAAAGAGAGAGGGGCCGGTGGAGGAAGAGACAGGTAGTCGATTAGAGACGAGAGAGAAGTCATGGAATCACTTCAGACAAACACATGGTGAAAAAGGAAATATCAGAACTTATATCAAACAGATAAACAGTAATGGCGAAGGACTCACTATCAAAAATCATTATCAAAATGAGTTACATCTACCATAAACAACAATATTTTATGTCAGTCAGAGAATATAGTGTTTGATTTCGTTTGATTTCTTCGTTATAATAATTTAGTAGTATTTAATCTCTTTCATAAACGCTCTACATGCCCCCTAGAGTCAGTTTTGCATGTGAAGGGTTGAATCATGGGAATGATTATGTACAACGTTCGGTTGGACTTTCAAAATAAAGCTTGCTGACAGTTCACACAGTGAGACATATTGTGACTTTTGGAATGTTATTAATGTTGCCAAACGTTCACGGTTTGGTTAGGTTTAGTCCCCAAAACTACTTGGGGACTAACTTACTTACGCTGCATAAATGAAAAACAAATCACTCTTGACTCTTGGGTCACCGATGGGACACAAACCCTGTTATCTGGAGGGAAAGTCCACTGTATGATCAACCAACCAAGCCCAACCCAACCACACCAATCAACTTGGACTGTTCTCGCTCTTTATACTACTGCGCTTCAAGAAGTGGCATGATGGTACCGACAGTACAGCGTCAAAATTAGAAGCGTAAGCCCACCGACCAGGCTGTTGTATTAGATGTTTTTGGAGTGGGAGCAGGTTGGTCTCTTTGTCGTTATTGTGTAGTATTGACTGAAAAAAAAGAAGAAAAACAAACAAAAATCCTCCCAATATAAGTGCAGAATAGAAGATGTAGGATAATATGAAGATGCCGAGAAATAATAACCATAAACTGTTCTGCCCTTCACGTGTCAAGATTAATCTGAATAAATTCCAGCGTAGCGTCGTTGGACAATGAAAATAATGAGCGATGATTCTTCGCGTGACGTCACAGAAGCCAATGTCGTCAACGGATCAAGATTCCTTTTGTCTTTGGTATCTCTGTTGTCAATTACTCCAAGCGGGGCATGAATGATTCATTGAGAGAAAAATGAGTCCACATGTGGTTACACGTCTAATCTGCCTGACTGGCACTGCTGCATTTCTTTGAAGCCAACGCAGGCCACCCTCGAAAACATTACATCAGGCCGTACATCCAGTAATACCGCAGATAAATCTTTAAACGGAAAACTACATTTTTGTCCGTCTCGGTAATAAAAATAATACCAACCCACTCCTGCTTCAGAGATCGCTCACAGAAACCTCTCTGGGAGTTTGAGTCGGTGCAGTTTGTGCTCACGTCGAGTGAAACCCGACTGCAGGTAACCTCCCCTCTCTCTCCCCGAGAGGTGTTTCCTTTACAAACACCGCACACAGCCCAGAGCCTCGCTATACAACGCTGACAATAGCGCCGCATTGTTGAAACACCAATGCAAACCTAAACTGAACACACCTGAGGGCGGTTTGGTTACACTGTTACACACTCTGACCTCCAAACAAACTCCCGCGGTGACGCACTGCACAGTCACGGCGGCCCTCTCGCATTAAAGTGCACATTTAAATTTCCACCCATCTCCAGCGAGCGGTCATGTATGTGGACACAATCGCACATGCCCGAGTGCGTGTGTTGATTGTGTGATAATGCCGGGCCAGCCTGACAGGCACCGCGCATAATCGCTTTAGGGCGGGAATTGCACAACAATGTGGGTCTGGGTAATGCCTGTGGTTTGGGGCTCTCGGCGGCGAGCGGTCCCGTAAATGTTGCTCTCCTCGCTCACACACACACACACACACACATCGACACACACATACGCTGTGAGAAATCGATGGGACACCACAGTTTTCATGTGTGAAGAAGCGCTGCGGGCTTTCACTTCTCGTTTGAACGGTGAAATTGTTCAAAATCCATACGGCGGGTTCCTCTTCTCACACCGTAAAACAACGCTGCGGTCTTTCTGTGAAGCCCCACCGGAGATTTTCCCAATTTTTTTTTTTTTTGGGACTGATGAGAAGTTGCGATGGCCGACAGAGCAACAGCATATTCTGTGAGAGAAACTGCCGTGCCCGGGCAAACCCGCTGCCAAAACAGACGATCACGTGCTCTCGGCCTGCTACTACTAAACCCCGCGCCGAGGAAAACAAAACAATCTGACTCATCCTAAATGACTGTTTACCTGACCACGGCGCTGGATGTCAACTTTCGACTCCAGAGTAAAGCAGCCTGCGTGGGCACCCGTGGGCTCTGGCCTGCTGAATGAGACTCTACTCTCTCTGCTTTTTACCTTTTCATAGATCACTTAAACTCTTCCACTCTTCTGTGTCCGCTGGTCTGAAGCCAAAAAAAGAAACTGACAAAACAAAACTCTGGCAGGAGCGCTGCAGGGCTGTGTGATGCCAGTGTCTGAGGTGGGTGGAGACGCCCGTGTACACATTCGACCTGATTTGTTTGAATTCGCTAAATGAAAGGGGCACTTTACAGGGATTTTCCTGGGTCCTTTCCAGGGAGATAAATGCTCTGTAGCTGGAGCACCAGCTGTGAACATCACCTGTGATATAGTTACAGTAAGTCATTATTCCTAAACTCAGTAAACATACAGTTTTAACAGAACGTGCTACAATTAAGTCTGATTGGCTTATTTTATATCTGTGGGTCATGTCTAAACCCACTATGATGTCACCCACTGATTTGTGGTGTAGTTCATCGACCTCTTGTTTTTTTGGCGCCAGAAGTGGCCATATTTGGACGAGGGAGGAGCTGGGAGGATATTGATTGGATCTGACTGATAAACTGAGGACATGACGTGACTTTCATCTGTTTTACTCTCAAAGCATCCTCCTCCCTGTGCCGACTTTGTCACACTTTACACTCTGTCACCTGACTTCCTTCTTTGCTGCTGTAATAATCACTACAGCCACTAGAGGCTGTCGCTGAACACGAGACATAAATGTGGGTCATAATAAGCAATAGGGAATTTTCTAAAAGGATTAAAACTGAACGCCTGAATAATAAAGCCAAATTTAATTTGCTTTCAAAGGCACTAAAACTCACTGCATAACATTTTTAACAATCACAAAAATGCAGAAAGTTTTTCTAGCTGCCTAACATTTCTCCTCAGTGCGGGGCAAACCTTGACCGAGCAACGCTGGGCAGAAATTTTTGTTATTGCCCCTTTAAACTGAAACTTATTTACATGTTACATCAGCTCTGTAAGTTCTTGGCACATTTGAGTGAAGAAAGCGATTGCATCTGCAGCGCTGTCTGGCAATCAGAACTATGAGCCGACAGAACAGAACGTTCTGGAGACGCAGCTTCACACTGTAAGAGCCTCCTCAGGTCAGACGGACAGACAGACGGACGGACGGACGGACACGGGCCTCTGTGTTCTGTGTCTCACAGCTCCTGTCGCTGCCCGTTGGCTTCCTCCCATGGCATTCTGGACACGCTGTTAAAGGTTTACTCCCGAACAATGACCCAGACAGCACCGGCACATGGAATCAATTGTCAATAGTGGTTTGAGGTTGTAGTGATGTGACTTCATAGCTACAGAGCGGCTGGACCCATAAATAAACACACATGTCCCACACACAGACATAAACACCATTTGATATGCCTGCCGAGCCACGCTGACCTGCTTTACTCCCTTTTTTTATTTCAGTCAGTGATTAATATCCTAAAATGTTTCTCGGACGGGGGAATAACAGACAGACAACAACAGAGAGTACTAATGACGGGGCCGAGAGGTAAACAAACGTGGGGCAGGACAGAAGGAAAACATGAGGTTGTGAAATCATCTGTGGGGCTCCTCGCTTCGCACTGTTGCTCAATCAAACCAGTGTGGATGGCACAGTTACATCACACGCAGCGTGACAATATTTTCCCCTCATACATCACATTTTTATATCCTGCCGAGCCAAAAAACAGGCTGTTCGTCTTGGAAACAGAACGTTTTGATACTTTAAGTCATTCACTGCCTCTTGCTTTTGTTTCATTGGAAATTAAAGATACAGTATGTCTGATGTGTTTTGTTGGGCTGTGTGCTTATATTATCCCAAACATTTCCAACAGCGTTCGAACCCAAAGGAATCCATCATTTGAGTCAAGGTGTGTTTAATTTGGTCGCCTGTCTCTACAACTTCTGGCAGAGAGTCAGATAGCGAGGAAGGAAGTAATGCGAATAAAACTTTATTGGCAATTCTGGTTGTTTAGCAGATGAAGACAACAACTCCCACGATTCCACGATGCTGACGTCGTTTGTTTTGCTTCGATTCAGAGATGTGCGTTTGAATGGCCTTCGGGTGCTGTACTCAACAATTTGACAATTAACGCAAATACACAATCATTTCATTAAGTGATAATGAAAAGACTCATTAGTATCTACCAGGACATCTCACACAGAGCGGATCAAAGGCTAACAGGTAGCCGATCGTCAATACACACAGCTGCTTTTTAACACCCGCGGTGTGCCAGCTCCAGTGATTCAGCACATCAAAGCCGCGTAAGTGGTATGAAGAGCGAAGGGGAGGGATAAAAACGGCGGTGGGAAGGAGATACTGGATTAAAATCAGCTGGGGAGAAAAGGAAAGTCAGAATATCACACCACAATATAAAAGATATAAAAGCCTGCGCTGGAATGTTCCCTGTGTCGACCCGTCTGTCTGTCTGCCATCGCGTCTGTGCATCTGCCAGGAGCAGGGCTTTAATTATGAGGCCCAGGTTATGTGCACACACACACACACACACACACACACACACACACAGGAGACTAGCGTCCCACATATCTCTAACACAGTGCCTCACAGTTCCGCTGACTAACCAGTGGCACCAGACTTTGGCCTGCGGCTCCCTGATTCCAGTAAATGTCTTGTTATGCAACTCCTAACAAGTGTCACCCAGTCTGAACTTAAAGCATTCTGGGGCTCTGCCTCTCTCTCTCTCTCTCTCTCTCTCTTTCTCTTCATCCCTTAATTTTTCTCTGAAGACAGTAAGTGGTTAGCTCCATCGAGTTTGACTGAGGGGGGTCCAGTAACCCTTCAAAGCACTAAGTGTGCCCTGCTTTGTGCAGAGGCAGAAAACCAGGAATGGAGAGGCGGGCGGCGCAGGCAGGAAATGGGGAGGAGGGCGCGGAGAGCTCCTCCAGCCCTTTGCCTGAGAAACACAGCTGCCCCTCATGTCTTGGGGCAATGCCAAGGTTGGACTCCTCGACTGCCTCAGGGGGGTGAGAGGTGTGTGTCTGTGTGTGTGTGTGTGCTGAACCAGTAGAAACAGGAGGACTGCTGTTCTATCCAACTCCCTGTCCTACTAATACACATTCAGACCCAGAGAGACAAGCAGTTTGATATGAAGTGCGAGCAGCTTTGTGCTCACTCAGGATCTGAAGTCTTGGCGTCTGCATTTCTTTAAGCCATGTTCCTCGGGTCCATGGGAAAAAAATATATCTTAAATAAGAACCTTAAGAACAATGAGGAAAGTTAATACATCTAAAATTAAAGTTAATAAAACAAAGCCAGGTTTGAGGGTATGTGACTCAAAGACACAATTATCAATCAGTGTTGTGATGTTTGAATGGGAAACGTACTGCAAGACAATGGAAATCCGTCAACCGGTGGGGAAAGCGAGACCTTCTGGTGGGATAAACACACAGGATTCTGCTCTGACACAACCGTTCACTAACGGGAGGAGAGCTCAGAGATTACTTTGAAACTTCTGGGATCAGAAAGTGGATTTATCCTCACTCCTGTTTATCAACCTGACTGCAGCAGCGATCCACAGAGGCGACCTCCATCGTCAGGTGTTGTGCAATGTTGACCGCCTGCTGGAGCTGCGGGGGAAACAGACTTCACCTCGTGAACGTATCGTTGCGGAGAGGGGAGGGGGTCTCTGGTGAGTCCTGAGTTCATTAAGTGGTTGACCTGAGTTTAACCACACACCCGTTGGTCCGTGCTCTTGCTCGCTATCTCATTACTAATGTACAGTAAGTGGGCTGGTGATGGGGCTGGAATCGGTCCATTGAATAACATGCCCTTGGAAAAAAAACGTATCCTAGCAGCCACGGCAAATATGAGATGCTTCACAGATTCAGATGGACTCTTTATATCAGCAGTGTAACTTAATCAGGACAACTTGCGTTCTTAATATCAATCAGTAGCGTGGGCCTATGACCCATGGCACGGTCATCCAATCACGTCAGCAGATGCAGAGATTCCACTTGTATCCCGACCTGCTACACCTCCTCTCCTCTCCTCTCCTCTCCTCCTCCTCAACACCTACAGTGTTTACTGTAAGACCGAGAGCGATTGGAGTCAATGAGTACATTTACATGGTAATGACCCCGGTGTCACTTGCTGCACAATCTGCTCTGACCTGCGTGTTTGTCTGCTCCGGCGCAGTTTGTTTTGAGATCCGTGGGAGTGTTTACCAGCGTAGGCTGAGGAATTTCAGGTCAAGAGAGCGCCGTGTACAGAGAAAACCTGCGACTGAATTGATCTCGATACTGACATCAAAGAGCACCTGAGCCATCCAGCTCCGCCGGCCGAAACCAAATATTTATCTTGCGGTGACGTACGTATAGTAGAGAAATACAAGAAAGAACAGAATTTTGGCAGGCGCGCGGGGATGTGTGTGTGTACTGTATATATTGTGTCACACTTGAAATACATACGATGATAACATTTGGAGGGAGATAGAGAAAGAAATGTGAACAAGGACGTATCAGGAATAAATAAGCAGCTCTGCAGAGAGGGTTGGTGATACATAATTTGTGCCATCTGTTCTTCTTCCTGTGCGATGGCGCCCTGTGCCAGGGCCAGTGTCCAGTCCACTCGGAGAGCTTCTCCAAGCTGGTCCCACCTGGCACAACTGTCCTCGAGCTCACACTGTCGCAGACGGCCCGAGAAGTGTGGGGGCCGTCGTGACTCAGTTTAGACACGACCGACTGTGGAGGATCGGCAGCGCCGAGAAGCGAGCTCGGCCTCGAACAATTACAGAGCAGACAGCCCTAATCACAGATTAATGAAAACTTCACGTGCTTCGGCCCGTTCGCTTCAGGTGAGCCTCGTCTGCTCCGAGAGACAGAAATGATCCCTCGGTTGACGAAGGCGAATCACAACCGACGTCTTCGGGGCTGAGCAGTCGACGGTGCCAAGAATCGAAGCATCTGTGTTGCGACTCCTGTCATCGTGAACACTCTGACACCGCAAACTCAAGCTTGTACACACGCTAATTATCTATGGGCAGAAAAATGTGTCATTACCGACTCTGAAGAGGAATCTATTTGCTCTGAATCTGTGTTTGATCATCACTGAAAAGTAAATGTAAAAACTTGTTTATGGAGCTTTTTTTTTTAAAAAATGTCTAGACATTTTGCAAAGCTGGCGTTTTTGACAGGAGGTCTGCCACACGATTAACATATATTCATGTTTTCAATCAGCCATGTTGCCTCAGTCCAGACAGACTACAACAAGACAGTCGAGGATCAGAAAGCTCACCTCGCAAAACAACAACCCTCATCCTCGCTGAAAAATGGAAAAGGAGAGAATCACTGATTAAATGAATTCAAACTGTTTGGAAGTTATTTTTTAAATCCAAGCGAAGAACACAACAGAACCCATATGGCTGCGCGCAGAATAACCGCTCCGCATTGTCATGTTCCCTCAGTTCCTCTCTGGCTCTCGCCCCGGCTCATAAGTAAGCTCGCTCTGAAGAGAGACAATGTGTGATAGCCCCCCTGTGTGGAGCCGAGGGGAGCGCTATGAATAACTCCCCTCGCAGCAGTGAATGGCACTTTGCTTTCCCACAGTATTACTCAGTCTACACCCCCAACATGGCAGGATAAGCAGCAGGCCCGGGCGGTGCCGGAGCGCCCCTCTCCACGCCGCCAATCACACAATAACTGTTGCACTGACGGAGCAACGCGGAGAAACTTCATGCTGGACATGTCCAACGTCTCTGTCACTGTGTTGCATGTTTGACACATATGTAAATGATCTACTATTGCAGAGGGAATGATGCTGGAGATAGTTAACTCTAATAGTTAACCGAGTCCCCTGTCTGAACTGCCCTCCTCTTTATGATAACTTCCTAATTACACTGTAACCAGACGGTATCACCAGGAAACTGCTGACCGCAGCTGTGTGTTCTGGTAAGTGAGACGATGGTACCGCTGCTGACGGCCCTGCGGTGAGCGACAAGCTGATTTCTTAACAAAAATGCTTACTACAACGTTTTACAGAAAAAAAACTATTCAGTGTGAAACATGGCAGTTTCAACACCAGCCCTGATCCTTTTCTCTGCTCAGACTTCAGACATACATCAGACTCTGCATGACCAACGCTCTCCTCAGTTTGTGTTCTGAGGTGCCACCTTGGTTCTCATCAAGGGTCTCACAATTTAAAAAATTAATCGATACGAGCCATCAGCTTTGATTATCAAAATCAAAACCAGGATTGCTCATTCTGCCTGTATATTTTTCACTCCACCCCCGCCTACTCGCGCACAAACATTCGAAGACGACACAGCTAGCTCACCGTCAGCCTGCAGCTGCACTTCCAGACACTCATCCTGCGAAGCACCAAGACGATCAGCTCGTAACTCTGACAGCGTCAGACATGTTGGCTCTGTTTCCTTTTTCAGAGATCCTTTATTGACTTGTTTGGGAAGAGGGTTCACTCTGGACACATTGAAGGAGCTGAGTTTCTGAATTTCTATCTTTTGTTGTATATATTGTTGAATTGTGTTATTTGAACACAACCTGTTGTTGTGAAATACTTTTCTTTTTTAAAAAAAACTGTTTGAAAACATAAATGACAGTCGTCCTCACAGATTTAGCTGCAATTTCCAAACAATCTGTTTTGTGTGCCACTCAGTTAACGGACTGATCAGACAAGAACAGTTTACACAGAAATCACAGAAGCAACAGAACAGAATAGATGCTAAGATGCACGGGGATGAACACAATGTTGCTTTTCCTCGAGGAACCAAACAAACATCAGCACCACCCTCGCAACACGCTGCCCGGCGCCCGCTCTGTTTACAGTGTGTGTTTCACCACGCTGAGGGGGTTTTTCCACTCATACGGCCTGACTGACGGGACCGTGTTTGACAGCTCGACATTTGTGTTGTCATTTTTGTAAACACTGAGGTCAAACGGACGAATGCGAACGCTGAAAACTCCACTTGTCCTCGTTGAACTCGAGAGAAATGGTTAAAGGGCAGGAGCGGGATGAGTTATGACTGATTTTTTTTATTCATCTGCCTGTATGATTCACAACTAGAGAAGAAGAAATACTTGATGGCATTTGTCAGCGACATGAGTGTGTCATCTCTCGGCACATGACTCAAACATAGGAGCTTCCTCTGACAGGGGAAGAAACAAAAAACCCTCGACGACTGCTTTAAACTTCACCGAGAGCCCAGGCAGCCTATAACAGAGGGAAGCCGTCATAAATCTTTCACTGTGTGACTGCAGGCTCAATATGATTTCCCCGCTGGGAGAGTAGACTGTCATCAATTTATTGTCAGACACCACTGAAACTATGTGTCTCCAAAGTGAGGTTTACGCCCTTCAATAGCGTTCAGTGGGAGGGCCTGTCACACCACATCTGAAATTTTAAGTCCCCTCTTGTGTAATGTGTTGGACGGCCTCCAGGACACATGAATGCTTCTGGTATCTCCTTACGACACGGACCCATCCCGGCTCCATTCAGAGCACACAGACTCCGATATGGAAAGAAAACTGATTCAGCCTTAAAATCTATCATTAATGTTTTACAATAACAGCCGAGGGAGGAAAGTGCCTCAAACATACCAGAGCCTGAACTCGCAGCGTTTTTTTTTAAAAAGCACACTGAGGGAACTGGCAAAGAGAGAGAGAGAGAGAGAAGAAGAAGAAAAAAACCCTGTTGAGTCAGCAGACTCGTATAAATCACATACTGCAGGGAGAAGTCAGATGACTGTCTAAGGTCATGGTAGCAATTGGTCAGTTTGCTGAAGGGCCAGAACTGGATGGAGGACAATGAAGGGAGCAGATGATAAACAACTTCACGGCAAATTAACTCTTCGGGCGTCCTCCATCATCTAAACACCGCGGCGGGGGGAAGAAAACACACAAGGGTCGGATGCAAATATCTGCAGGAGTGATAACCATAGATGATGCAGAGGAAACATCAGCAACCCTGACCGAGATGAGTGATACAATCGCAACAAACTGACAGTCAGACAAGTCAGAAAAAGGCCAGAAGTCCCTGCAGGGATCTGACAGAGATACCACAGGAGATTAAAAAACGTAGCAGAAAGCACAATAAAGTCCCTGTGGAGCACCACAGACAGAAAACTGTGCAGAGCTGCTGCCTGGGACAGACAACTGCTTTATCAGACATGAGCAACACACACACACACACACACACACACACACACACACACACACACTGCATCTCCTGGATTAAAGTAGCAAAAAAAAACAACACCAGACGTACCTTCCAGCCTGCAGAGCTGTTGCTGTCCCCCTTGTCCTTGAAATAAGGCACACTCTTCACCATCCAGTCGTAAATCTGAGACAGAGTGAGTCGGCTCTCGGGAGAACTTTCGATCGCTTTGGTTATGAGGTCTGCATAAGACATATTCCCCCACGCGTTCCGCCGGGAGGAGCTGCTCTTCCTCTGGGCAGCGGCGGCAGCTGCGGCCGCCGAGGACGTGGAGCCCACCGGGGAGGAGAGCAGAGGCACCTGCTGCTGCTGCTGCTGCTGCTGCTGCTGCGGCTGCTGCTGCTGATGGTGGTGATGCGGGAGTTGCGGGTTCGGGTGCTGCTGCTGCTGATGTTGCTGCTGATGTTGCTGCTGCTGTGGAGGTTGCTGGTGGACGCAGTTCTCCTGACACTGGAAATCAGTGCACAGGATGACGGGCTTCTGCTCCGCGAAGTCCTCGGTCTCCTCCAGCAGGCTGAGGTTGTTGATGAAGTCGCTGTTGCCGGCGGGCTCCTGCTTCACGGACGGCACCGGCGAGGACGTGTTGGAGTCGCCCGGGTTGATGAACTCCGGCCGCGGCAGGGGCCAAGTGCACGACCGCGGCCGCGACAGGGGCTCGAAGTCCGGGTCGATCTCCACCAGGTGTGGCTGCTGCTGGGCCGCTTCCGCCATGGTCGGAGAGGTGACGGGAGCCGAAGTGTTACAATGTCACGCGAATGTGACGAGCCTGTCGCCCCTCTGAAGCGGCAAGTTCGCCTCTCAAATGTGCGCGCGCACGAGATAAAAGTGTCCGGGGGAAGAAAAAAACACAGAGCTCCGCCTGGGCGCTAAAGTCTGCACTGACAGTCACATCCCAAGCCGGTAAAAATCTGTGTTAACAACAATAAAAAGTGTGTTGGTAAAACGGCATCTCACGAGCGGGAGAAGTTGTGTGAGTGTCCGCGGTGTGTCGAGCCGCGCGTCGGTTTGTTGTTGTTATCCAGCCGTAGTGATGTTCCGTCTGCGCCCCGGACAGCCTGTTGACTCTCTGAGCTGTTCAGCATGTGAGGACTTACTGGAACTATCATTTGTCGGGTGACGCCGCCCACATTTTGACTGACAGCGCGAGGGAGCCAATGAAAAGCGTCGAAAGAGTTAGGTGAAAGGAAAAAATAAAAAAAGTCCTTGTTTTCATTCTTTCGTCTAGTAAACATCGTATCTGAGCACCGAAATGAACTTTTTTTTTTTTTTTTCGGTCAGCCGTGTTTCTCTCTGAGGATCAGCTCACCAGGGTCTGAACTGAAATTAAACTGTGGACATTATTTCACACATAACCTCCACACTGTCCCCTGAATCTCTTAAAGTCGGGATTAAATGGATGTGTATACATTCTGATAAAATAGATTTTCTTTTAGCCGCTTAAACCATCAATTATACATGATTCAGTATATGTCTTGGATAAATCATCTGTCATCTGATATATATGACGGATGGAAACAAGTCAAATTACATCATCATGTGCAATTTACATTGAGTGCAGCCAATAATCGTGGATGATTTAAAGTTTACAAAACCTAAAAACAATGTCAAAACTAATACAACCTCTCAAACAAACAGCTACATCTTTAAAACACTGATACTTATTGGACAAATATGTGTATAGTAACAGAGCTGCAACAGTTAATCGATTTGTTGTCAACTCTTACATTAACCGCCAAAAACGTTTTGAGTTTTTTTTTTTTTTTTTTTCCCAAATGAATTCGATTCCAGCTCCTTGAATGTGACTATTTTCCGGTTCCTTCACTCCTCCGTGAGCGTAAACTGAATATTTGTGGGTTGTGGACAAAACAAGATATTTGAGGACGTCATCTTGTGCTTTTAGAGACAGTGATCGACTATTTTCACCTTTTTACAACACAAGTAATCGATTAATCGAGACAATAATCGACAGCTTTATCGACAATGAATGTAATCATCAGTTGCAGCTTTTTTAAAAATTATATATATAATATTTTTTTTATAAGAAGGCACAATGAAAGGAAGTAAACCAGTCGGTGTCCTCAGCTGCAGGTCTACTGCGCCTGTCGGACCTGGAGCTGTTCGCTCTTGACATGGAGCGACATCTTGTGGCCATCGGCGGGTATTACAGCCAGACACTCGTCTCTTCCGTGTTGAGCTCCCTCTTCATTCAGCGTGACAAAAAAAAAAAACTGAAGTTTCATTTCAACTTCATTGAAGTTTCCTTCCACGCCTTCTCATCTACTCAGCTCCAGCTATCAGATGACATGTTGAGGTAGGAAGAGGCCGCACAACACTGTCGAGCCGATATGACTATTTTTTTAAAATTCAAAATAAAATAAACGTCCAACTTTTATTGATTAATACTTAAAATCAATACAAGCAAAGTTAAACACAGAGCGAAGAGAAAATAAGGTAATTTCCTCAGCAGTACCATCACCAGAGGATATTTAGAAGTCATATTTATGAGAGGCAGAGAGTCCTCAGTGTAAAGATGTAACAGTCCAACTATACCCCTGATTATCACGCTTGGATTTTGGGTATAAAATAATCAGCTTCCTGCATTGTTGCGGCTTCCTCTTGATAACTTATCCAGCCTGTTGCGTCTGCGCTTGGTGTGCGTAAAGCGCGCACCTTGACTGACGCATGGGAAGGCACAACTTGATGCAATCCGCCAAAAGATTACTTCAGACGCCAAGAAAACGAAAGCACATGACGATGGCAAACTCATTAAAACCCCACGGCTAAACCGGGCTGAATGCGCAGGACATCCGCACCATGACCTCTGTTCCTTATATGCCACTGTCACCATGTGAGTGGAGATGCTCATACTGAAACTTAGAGGACGTGATCTGGTGTAGGCGACACAAACTCATCTTGTGCTCACTTGGAGCAACGTGCTGACAGCCTGAAGTACATGTTGGTGCTGTGTGTGAGCGACACAAGCAAAGGTGAAGATCAACCAGCTGCAGCAGGCTGAGGAGAGCACAGGTGGGATCAGATATATTCTGACTTTATTGTCCTTTATTGTTCGTCTGTTTATTGTTCATTATTATTAATTTTCCCTAATTCTGCTTTCAGTTTAAAGTTTCAGGTTCACAGCATCTTTTGAATCATCATGGCTCCACATCCCACGATACAGGCGATCATCGACACCTCAGCTGGATCAATAGGTGGGTAATCTATCTATCTATCTATCTATCTATCTATCTATCTATCTATCTATCTATCTATCTGTCTGTCTGTCTGTCTGTCTGTCTGTCTGTCTGTCTGATATCTTTGGAGTTGGTCACCTTTTATTCTGACAAAACAGGTCCAGGCGACTGCAGAAACAGGCAAACCTTTTAATAATGATAGTAACTCTATTTGTGTAGAACCTTAAAAAGATTTACAAAGTGCTTTAAACACAGTATTTGTGGTTGTAATCACAAACCTAAATCTGAACAGCAGACAGTGTAACACAGGGAAATGAAAACAGTAAAAAATCTGGATAATAAAACAAAGATACTACAATAACGTGTTGTCTTTGGTCATGATGTGGTGAGATCAGCAGCATTAGTCTGTCATTAGTATCTATAAGCTCATATTCAACAACTAAAGTCTCTTCTGGCTGCATTTCTGAAGGAAAAACACAACCCACTGTGAGTCAGTGTACCAAAGTGTCTTTAAACCATTGTGACATCCATTTTAACTGAATCTCAGTCAGACCTCTGCTGAAATCCTCCCTCAGGTGGCACGGCTTGTGTGCTGAGCGGTCAGCCGTTCGACACCACGAAGGTGAAGATGCAGACGTTCCCCAAACTGTACCGCGGCTTCTTCCACTGCTTCACGTCCACCTACAGGGAGGGGGGTCTGCGTGCGTTCTACAAGGGCACGACCCCGGCCATCGTGGCCAACGTCAGCGAGAACGCCGTGCTCTTCTTGAGCTATGGTCTCTGTCAGGATGTGGTCCGCTACGTGTCCAAGACGGATAAAGGGGCCAAACTCAGGTTGGACACCAACGTTTCTGTGCATGTATTTGTGTGTCCGTGATAAGTTTACAGTGTTGCTTCATGTAAGTGTCGGTCATGAGTCGCTGCTTCCTCTATCCACACCCTGTAGAGGAAAGTCTGTCACGACTGGCTCCGGCCACACAGTTCTACATCACTGTAAAGTGAATATGTGTGGGTCCTTCGGGGACACGCTACAGAATGTGAACAAGTTTCTCCTCAAGCTGAACAGCAGGGACAGACTGCAGCCATCACGTTGTTCGGAGAGAAATTACTGCAGAGACGGTGAATCATTCAATTATTTCTGAGACGTTATTACAGCCAAGGGCTGAGCTTTGTATCCTATTTACATCCCTCTCCAACATCCTGCCTCAGAGAACAGATTACCATGTTGAGCAGCTCGCAGTTTTCCCGTCTGGATTCTAGCAGCTGGACAGTACGAGTTGACTTTTTACAGACGTTCTAGAGATTTCTTCTCTCTGGAAGAAACAGATGTTTGGCTTTGTTCCTGATTTTACTGTTTTTCCCGGACCATAACACTCATTAATCAGGAAAAACTATAAAATGTGATGAAGAACAGCAAGTTTCTTTTAATTGGATGTAAAGATATAAGATGGGAATGACTCTCAATCTTACAAACACTTAATTCTGAGAAGTTCCTGGTTCGCTACGTGTCATAGTAGTGTAGCAGTTCCTTACTGACACAAAAATACGACCGTGCACTGTCTGAATTCAAGTTACTCTCTTTTACCAAACAACTCATTGTAAAACACACTTCATTCCAAATTGACACACACAAAATAAAACCAAAGAGTTGGTCGTTCGCTGCTGGTGCCCGAATCTCTCTCGCTCCTTCTCCTGAACTCCGGTCAGCGAATAGGGAAACTGGCTCCACAGCTAACTGAGTTTATTAGCTAACGGCAGCGAGCTACAGCCTCTCATAGCTAGCAAAGGGCAGCAGTTGTCAGTCACACTCGAGCGATATGCTGCCCCCTGTAGTTTTGGTGCTACCTTTGAATTCTGGCCGTATTTAGGGCCCGAGCACCTTTAATGAGAAGCTGACTTTGTGTACTCGGGGCTTTTTGTTTGAGTTCTTTGAGATAGAAACGGTTCTATCAGACAATGGCCTCTTATTATAGGAAGGAACATTTGTTTTTGTCTTCCTGTATGCACACTAAAAGTCCTTTGTGTCTTTCTGCTATTGAATCCTCTCCATTGCTCATCAGTGATATTCAGAAGGCGTCCGCAGGGTCTTTAGCCTCCATCTTCTCCGCCATGGTGACGTGCCCCACCGAGCTGGTGAAATGTCAGCTACAGGCCATGCACGAGATGGAAGCAAGTGGCAAGATAGCGACCGGACAGAGAAGGTTGGTGTGACCGAACCGAGACACGGGAACAAGCGGAACATGTTTAGTTTCACACGTCTGACTGTGTTTTGTGCCGTGACTCCAGCACGCCGTGGACGGTCGCGAAGACAGTGTTGAAGACAAGCGGTCCCCTGGGTTTCTACCAAGGACTGACTTCCACCATCGTGAGGGAGATGCCGGGTTACTTCTGCTTTTTTGGGGCCTATGAACTGTGTCGCTCTAAGTTTGCACAGTACATGGGAACGGACAAGGACAGCATAGGTCTGGTTACTATTTCCAATTAAACTTTAATCAGCCATTTTTATTTGCAGTTTGCACTTGTTTTTGTGTTTTCTGCTCCCATAAAATAATCCTGGTCTTTGTAGGTGTCCTTCCACTCATGTTCAGTGGTGGATTTGGAGGAGCTTGTCTGTGGCTGGTGGTCTATCCCATAGACTGTACCAAGTCCAGGATCCAGGTGCACGCTTTAACTGGGAGGCAAGCAGGCTTCATCAAGACCTTCACGGGCATCATACGCACCGAGGGTAAGATATCAGTTACAATTCAACTAGATGGGTTCTTAACAGGGGAGCACAGGTGAGTGGACCAGACAGCTTTTGTGAATGAACGGCTGTCCTGTTCTGTTCACAACGAGTTCAGACATTCAAAAATCAGAAGGAATCTCTGCAGAGACAAACGTTTGACCTTAAAGGGTAACTCCAACAATTTTACCCGTTACCCACAATGCAGCATCCTCTGGTCATACTCCCCAAGGCCTGCAAACACACTTTATTGTGTAAAGTTGGTGGAATGACCCTTTAGTAGGAGTTATTTCAAAAGAGAATAACACAGAAATGAACAATGATTGTTTTGTTGTGTTTTCTGATTTTCTCTTGAATATCTGAAAAAAGATGTACAGTGAGAATAAAACTAGTCAAGTGTGCACGGTATAAAGAGTATCCAACACAACAGCAACACAGCAGGATAAGATAAGAATGTGCTAACAACACAAAACAAGACGGCACAATCTCTCAAAGAAATGTCTGCGTACCCACAGCTGTGAAGCACTTGAGATAATTGAAGTACCTAAAGAGGTTAAAATGAGAAAGGGATGTCCTCGAAGAAGCTGGAGATTCAGGTCAAGCATGAGCTCTGAATAAAGTGTTTTACGTGTTTCAGATCAGAGCGGCCTCTGAAGGGTATTTTTATTCCACTGTTCTCTGTAAACCAGACGCTGCAGTGTGTGAAAGACCACAGTCTGACCTGATTTGCACATTTAGTCGAATATAACCGTACATCTCATCTCCGTCTGAATGCTTAATGCACTGAGTCACGGCCACATGCCACACCATCCGCACCATCTGGTGGCACCGAGGGCCTCAGAGTTCACAGAGCAGGTCAGATACTTGTAGAATTTCTTCACAAGAACAGTAATTGATAAATTAAAGGAGTTTTTTTTTCAACGACATTTGAAAGCCAAAGCTTGAGACTGTAAATGTTTGTTGACGTGACACATATAAAGCTCCACCTACAGTCACACTGGTTGAGCACAGTATATTAGACTGGCAGAATTTGAATGTTAACTTGTGTAATGTAAACTAGAAGTAAGTAGTAAGTAGACTTATGTACAAAAAACCTGAGCTAAAACTACAAAACCAGCCCTGAGTTACAGAAGGCATGAAAGTAGAAATAATTATGGTGATCCATTTTTAATATTTTAATGATTTTTTTAAAAAACAGGTGAAAAAAATCTTTCTGGTTTCTTTATTCTTTTTCTTTGTTTGATCTTTTTTCCAGGTGAAAATGTTTATTTCAAACTTTTTTCAACTTTTTTTCTTTTAAAAAAAAATGAGAGACAAAAATTGAAAATGGATCACCAGATTTCTTCTCGGGGCCTCTGCTCTGAGTTCAAGCTGACGTTTTTAGACTTTGAAAGCTGTAATTGCACCACCGCCCGTCTGACTCGGACGCAGCGTGTGAAGCATTTTGTTAGGAATCTGCCCAAGCTGTGTGTCTGACTCATCCGAGGGGAATGGCCTGTGTAGCTGTTTGACGCTGTCTCGTCCCACAGGGTTCACCGCTCTGTACTCTGGCCTCACTCCTACCATGATACGCACCTTCCCTGCCAACGGAGCCCTCTTCCTGGCTTATGAGCTCAGTCGCAAGTTTATGATGGAGGCAGCTGGTGCCTGATGTGGAGGGTCGTTAAGTATTCTGCTGAAGCCCTGCCATGTCTTCTTGTATTTTTAAAATGAAATGACTAAAAGTTTTATTGTTTCTTTCTGTAAAATATACAAATAGTGAGGTTTTATGGCTGTATATTTGAATATATTGTGAACAAACTTTAAGAAATAAAGTCTTAATCCGCACATCCGTAAGTCTTACTGTCATACTTAACCTTTTTTTTTTTTTTTTTTACTGTTTTGTCTTGTTTTATTTTATTTCTATTAGCTGAAGGATGTTCTGCCAGCTGTTCACATTAAACCACAGTTTCCTCTCGCAGCAGTAAAGTTGTTCTGCTTCTGGATGCGTTGGAGTAAAGATTGTTTGGAAACTGTTCTCTTTTTTTTTTATAATACTAATAAAAGTTGTCGTTTGAAGAAACACTTCACCCAAAAATGCAAATTCAGCCATTATCTACTCGCCCTCATGCTGATGGGAAGGTGGGGGAAGTGTCGTAGTCCACAAAACATTTCTGGAGCTTCACAGCAAACAGTGTTGCAGCAGAAGTAAACCGAAGAAGTAAAACATGTTTTAAAATGTAAAAAAAAGAATAACAAAAAGACTACCATAAACTCCGGAAGCTCCTAGATTCCAAACTGATTTAAAAAAGAAGTCGTTTACAACCTCGGTGCACGGTCAAACTCATGCACTAGCTTCAGACGGATGTATGCTAACACTTTTAGCTTCGTAGCTGCAGTGAAGATTTAACTTAAAAAAGGGTGTAAATAACTTATTTTACAAATACATTTGGGATCTCAGGGCTTATTTAAAGTTGGATTACACCAGACCAGCTGTACGGAGCCATTATAGGTTGTTTTTTGTTTTTTTACATTTTAAGTCCCCAGCTGCGTCATTTGCGTAGGACGGTGTTCTGCTGTGAAGGTCTAGACGTGTTTTGTGGACGACCAAACTTTTAAATTTTTGGGTGAAGGGTTGGATTTAAGAAAAACATCGTCTTGAGGGAGGGTGCAGTCCGTAATACGCTTTCTGTTTCCAACATGCTGATTGTCAAAACAAAACCTAAGATACAAGAGGAAGTTGGAAACAATTTGGTAATAAAAAAAAACAAAAAACGCTGCCAGTAATTGTGAGTAATCCAGCTGGACTGACTGTACAACAGATTTGACCTTCTGAACGAACAAAAGCCTGAAGAACACACACCCTGGTGCTTCCTTCCATTACAATAAACTACCAGACCATCCAACCACGCCACCATGTTGCTTGGATTTTAAGCTACGTGTTGTAGCGTTGTTAACAAATCAGCCAGGCACTCATCATGTACTGTAGTGAGCCATGTGACCACGTATCATGTGACAGTTGATTGAACCTCACTGGAAAATGTTGGCAACAAGCAGCTCACATGTGCACACACTGTGTACTTCACTGCCTCAGATGAGAGAACTGACATGGTTTTTACAGTGTAGTCGAGCTGTTTTACATGCTGCGATCATGCATCTACATTACCAGTCAAATTTTCAATCAATATAAAGTCTACGAAGTTAATTTCTGGTGTCTCCTCCTCTCCGCCTCACACCAATCTGTCTATGTATTTAACGCTCTCCTGAAATCTCCTCGCACATTTTAAATCCTGGTAAAACTTCCATTCTAATGGAGGAGAGACGTGATCACACCGTCTTGTGCCTGCACCCGCTCTCATGTTTCACGACTTGGATGCCGCCTATTGTTTATTCATAACCTGCACCCGGCAGGTGTCAGACTACTGGATGTGAATGTATAATGGGGGAAAAGCACAAGAGCTCAACTCATGGCTCTCCATCACAGGAGCAGCATAGAAACTGCTTCTGCTGTAAATGGTTCATGTTACCTGCTGACACTCGTCAACCAGGCGAGGTGGGAGTTTATGTGTGTGTGTGTGTCAGGCTCATGAGATGCAGCAGGTGATGGGGGACGTGAACAGGCCACACCCCGCAGGGAGAGCAGGCAGGTAAACAAGTCGCTCCGTCGCAGCGACAACACTCTCACTAATGATCTCAACAACGTCCAGCACGGCCGAGATGGTGACACAAGGCAAGTTTCAGGTCAACGCTGTGGACACTGTCGAAGGTAAGGACTTGTTATGATCTTTAAAAAGTGCGTGTTTCACTTTTACTGTCATTAAATGTGTTATTTCTTAATGTTGAATGAGTGGGAAAGTCTGTAAGCATGCCAAGGATAATCAATATAGTCGAAGGGCCCCAGGGTGCTGTTTTTAAGGGACCCAGGAACTCCATAATCTTGAGTTAATTTAATTTAAAGCTTTATTTTTACTTACAATGTTCATTATTATTGTGATTCAAAAGGCATTTTTTATTTCACAATAATAGTACAAAGTTTGCTGCACTACAACACATTCTCAACAAGAAAAACTTAATCAAACAAAATAATCCAACAATATTTACATCTATCTATAATGTAATGATTGAATATGTGTTGAAGCAAATTGATCAAAAATGGTCTGGTTCCACTTGATGAAGTCAGTTCCCAGAACTCCCACCTCTCCTGAGACAGAGCGTTAGTCATGATCCATCCATTACACTGACTGGCTGCTGGTCTCGCTCATCGGCCCACTCACTTCACAAAAAAACCTGATTCACAACTGGAAGTTTTCTTTTTTTGAAAGTTTTTTTTTTTATATATATATGTGTGTGTGTGTGTGTGTGTGTGTGTGATTGACACTTAAAGATACAATATGTAACATTTCAGCATTAAAATGTATTAAAACAACCAAATATAAATATTTTGTTGAGTTATGTTCTTAGGTAATCCAGAATGTTTCCAACAATGTTCAAACCCAGAATATCCTGTTATTTTTCATTTGGTCACCCATCTCTGTAAATTGATGGTGCAGAGTAACAGATTAAGGAAGGAAGTTGGCAAATATGACTAAACCAAAGTCCAAGTCTTGACCCTCATCAGCCATCTTGGCAGTTATTTCAGGCGAACAACACCGGGCCCTTATCTAGATGAATGAGGAGAGAGCCAGAACTTCAGTTTTAATGGTCACCGTGACGTGAAAACTGCATGTATAGACCATTTAAATATTACCATTATATTACCATTTAAATATGTTTTTTTTAATATGTAAAAAGTTTTAAAACATGTTTCTTTAACAGATTATACTTCTGTTACACATGTCTGTGGTTTCACCAACGTCTTTTAACATGTTTAATGTGATTGTGATGTGATTGTGATGTATAACAGTCTATTAAGTCTATTGTTTCTATTAGTGTTTCTATACTTTGTCTTTTTTGAGAGAACTGTGATCATGAATATGGTTGTTTCTTGTCCACTAAAAGCTCTCTAAGGACAAATGTTCCAGCATCGTCCTTCAGCAGCACTTAAAAATGTCAACCATTCGCTGCCTCCAGCCTCTCAGATCCGAGCCTGATACGTCTGCTTTATCATTGCAGATCTAATATATTTAAGTTTTAGAACCGAGGGGACATCTTCAAACGCAGTCGCTTCATTTGTCCTTACAGCAGTCCAAAATCCAAAGATTCTCAATATTACAATGAAAAACCAATAAAAAAAATCAGACATGAGATGCTGGAAGCATTGAATGTTGTTCTCTTGTTAGATGAGAAAATGAACCAAAATAGATAAACAGACCTACTTCATCTGAAGAGGTCACATCGGGCTCTCAGACATTGTGTTCTGCATCCCCCCCCCACCATTTTTATAGACTACTCTATTGATCAGCTAATCAACAGAGCAATTAACACAATGAAGATAGCTGATATATTAGTCTGCTGCAGCCCTATTAACTGGGAAATGTACGAGACGAGACATTTTTTCTTTCTAATACTCCCTCTGTAGCTCCATCACAATGAAAACATCTTAGGAATGACCAGTGTTGGGAGTAATGTGTTACAAAAGTAATGTAATTACTGTAATGTATTGCTTTTTGCTGTAACGCGGTAATGTAAGGCATTACAAAAAAAAACTGGGTAATATTTTACTCGGTACAAAGGTCAGTAACGTGCATTACATTGGATTATAACCCGAAATTAAATTGTGTTTTGTTTTCATACTATGCCACCGCGAGATCAGCAGAAAATAAAAAATCCGCGCCAATAGCAGCCTAGAAATTTTTTTCCTTTCTGGTTGAAGATGGCTGAAGCAGAAGCAGGCACTACGTCCACTATGTCGGACAATAGTACTTTTTCAAGATGGGCATACTCCCATTATTTTGAGTTTGTTGGAGACAAAGATATGCGGAACATAACAGTTAAGTGCACTTTATGTGCGAAACCAAAAGCTCTATCAACCTCACGAAATAGCACAAGCAATTTGACCAAACATTTAGAGCGGTGCCATAGCAACATTAAATTACTAAAAAGAAAGCAGGTTGAGGACGCAAAAGGAGACCAAACAAAGCAGCAAAAGCTATCATTCTCCCGTTCCGTTATGGCATATGAACCACAAGAAGTACGGAGACTTGTGGCAGAGTATGTGGTTGAAGACATGCAGCCGCTGTCAACAGTGGAGTCTTTGACCTTTTGTCGGTGTCAACAAAATTCTGGCTATGATTGTTCCTTGTATTATGTTATGAGCAGTGTTGGGCAAGTTACTTCAAAAACGTAATACATTATGTATTACTTGTTACTGTCATTTCAAAGTAATGTGTTACACTACAATATTACTGTCTCTGAATTGTAAAGCATTACACTACTACTGCATTACTTTTAAGTTACTTTCACCAAATATATACATAGTAAATGTAGCTTATTATGCTCCATGCAGCTTGTTACACATGCAGTGCAGGGCTGAGCTAGGCTTAAGGCTAACAACAGTAGAATGTAATAGGCACAGTGATGGCTCATAACATAATACAAGGAACAATCATAGCCAGAATTTTGTTGACACCGACAAAAGGTCAAAGACTCCACTGTTGACAGCGGCTGCATGTCTTCAACCACATACTCTGCCACAAGTCTCCGTACTTCTTGTGGTTCATATGCCATAACGGAACGGGAGAATGATAGCTTTTGCTGCTTTGTTTTGTCTCCTTTTGCGTCCTCAACCTGCTTTCTTTTTAGTAATTTAATGTTGCCATGGCACCGCTCTAAATGTTTGGTCAAATTGCTTGTGCTATTTCGTGAGGTTGATAGAGCTTTTGGTTTCGCACATAAAGTGCACTTAACTGTTATGTTCCGCATATCTTTGTCTCCAACAAACTCAAAATAATGGGAGTATGCCCATCTTGAAAAAGTACTATTGTCCAACGTAGTGGACGTAGTGCCTGCTTCTGCTTCAGCCATCTTCAACCAGAAAGGAAAAAAATTTCTAGGCTGCTATTGGCGCGGATTTTTTATTTTCTGCTGATCTCGCGGTGGCATAGTATGAAAACAAAACACAATTTAATTTCGGGTTATAATCCAATGTAATGCACGTTACTGACCTTTGTACCGAGTAAAATATTACCCAGTTTTTTTTTGTAATGCCTTACATTACCGCGTTACAGCAAAAAGCAATACATTACAGTAATTACATTACTTTTGTAACACATTACTCCCAACACTGGTTATGAGCCATCACTGTGCCTATTACATTCTACTGTTGTTAGCCTTAAGCCTAGCTCAGCCCTGCACTGCATGTGTAACAAGGTGCATGGAGCATAATAAGCTACATTTACTATGTATATATTTGGTGAAAGTAACTTAAAAGTAATGCAGTAGTAGTGTAATGCTTTACAATTCAGAGACAGTAATATTGTAGTGTAACACATTACTTTGAAATGACAGTAACAAGTAATACATAATGTATTACGTTTTTGAAGTAACTTGCCCAACACTGGGAATGACACACAAATAGTTCAGCAGCTTTACACAACACGCTGTGACTCAGGTGGATTTGAAGTTACGTGACCTCCCTCAGAGATTAATTACCTCGTTAGTGACAAATGAGGCGTCTCGCTGCCTGGTTGCATCAATGTTTTGTGCCACCTTTGATAAAAGGTGCCGTCCCACTGGGTCGTATTGTGTTTAAACTGTTTAACCGTGTCACAAAATGACTACAAACAGTGTTGTGTCTGGATTCAAGCGCTCACAGAGGTGGAAGAAAGGCGCCCTGTAAAATATGCATTAACTAGTATTTTCCATACATACGTATACGGTAACATACATCCCTCTGTGTGCTCCAGGAGAAGCTTGTGAAGTGTTTTTTTACTCTCTCTGCAGATAAAAGCTCAGGCAGACTGGGATGTTTCGGGTGGATACTCGTCCTCATATCCCTCCTCTTCATAGCAGTAACCTTCCCGCTCACATTGTTTATGTGTGTTAAGGTGGAGTATATTCTCATTGTGCTACACTATTGATTAGGACTGAAACAAAAACCAGTAGTACTGGACGTGCTGGGGCAATATTTTTATGTCAGTATGAAGAAAACTTTGGAAGGCGTGTTTTTTTGAATGCCCTGTTTCCCACAAATTTTGGTGAGACTTAAAAAAAATTGGTCATCACTAAAGGTTAACGACCTTTGACATCTCTCATATTCTCTTTTGTATGAACAATCTGAACTCATCTGCCTCTGACAAGGTTAATATATTCACTGAAGCAGATGGAGAAATTGTAAGCCCTCCCTTGACTGGTTCGTAAATGATTTTAAACTGTTTTTCTCATCAAAAAATTAACTCTAGCAGGACTGCAAGAAAGACAAGTGTGGGCTGCATATAAGAAGTGGATGCCAACTATGCCAACGTTGTCAGGGCTAATATGAGTCTAACCATTACAGTGGTGATGCATTTGCATTTAGTTCACTGACGTGACAACATGTCAGAGGTAACTTTTACCTTTTGCAGTAATTGTTTTCCCTGTCTTTCTAATGTATCTATGGCTGGCCACGTTTCTACCATCCAGATAGTGAAGGAGTACGAGCGAGCTGTCATCTTTAGACTGGGCCGGATCACAGACAGGAAACCCAAAGGACCAGGTTCATCATTTAATCTGTTGCATTACTATTCACTAATACTTTTACATGTGCAAGATCTGTGTACTCCTTCCTCCCCCTCTCCTATAGTGATCTGAATAGATTGCCAAAGTACTTGACTGATGGAAACTTCAAAATAAAAGCGGGCTCTTTCTTCCAGGACTTTTCTTTGTTCTGCCCTGCACTGATAACTTTGTGAAAGTCGACCTGAGAACTGTGTCCTTTGACATCCCTCCACAAGAGGTACGTTTTTTTTATTTTTTTTTTTTTTTTACATTTGTTTGATTGACATCAAAAGTGTGAATCTCATTTGTGTCTCTCCTGTATCCCAGCTTGTCCCTGTCATTAATAAAAACTGTTGGTCACCTTCATGGGTGATCAAAATCATAATTGGAGTTTTCTGTCCTTGTTGCAGATTCTAACCAAAGACTCAGTGACGGTGTCTGTGGATGGCGTGGTGTACTTCCGCATACAGTGCCCCATCTCATCCGTGGCCAATGTGTCCAACGCTCACTCATCTACACGACTGCTGGCTCAGACCACTCTGAGGAATGTTCTCGGTACTAAAAACCTGTCAGAGCTGCTGTCAGACAGAGAGGGAATATCTCTCAGTATGCAGGTGAGTCAACTGTGTGTTCATAAAGACCTGGAGGGCAGAAGAGAGGGATGGGAATGTTGCATTTAAAAACTACGAGGAGAGGAGTAAATAAAACTAATTTATGTTCTGGTGACCTCTACATTAGTTAAATGTAGGCAACAGAACAGCTCATTTTTAGGCCAGATTCCATTTTAGCCTTCATTCAAACACTGATAACATGTGTAGACCATCAATGATCACCAGACAGCCTGCTGTGTAGCTGTACAGGTGGACTGTGTATGTTTAAAAGTCCAATATCTACTTCATTACCCTCCATATTTTTTGTTATAATGATTTTTTTGTGTTTTGACCAGGTGCAGGATTTTACTGAAGCCTTGAGAGGCAAATTAAAAAAAAAAGTATCCTGGGAAAAACAAAAATCGTCACTTTCTTCAAAACAACATTTCAGAAAACTTGAAATATTATCCAGCTGAAGTTTTTTGGACCTGTTCTTAAGTCATGAACACAGGAGAGAAAACAAATAAGTTCAGACTTGAATCACCAGAATTATTTTTTCTTGCTCTCCTCTCCAGGCTCCCGTACAGTTTGTACATTTGAGATGAAATCTACAAATTGTTAATATTTGCCTGTTTGTTTATTTGTACACATCCAGCAGACATGGGAAAACTTTATCACCATGTTTCTAACCAACTGATAAAGTTGAAAATTCATTCTGTTTATAGCTATATTTTGGTCTAAACCAGCAGAAAAGATCTGAATCTTTAATTGGACCTTTTCAACCCGCTGTGGTTATAATTTGTGCGTCTGCTGTTTGGCGCTGTGGGTTCATCAGAGCCTGTTTGCATAAAACCGCTTTCCCTTCTGCTAAAACAGCAATGCTGAGACCAATGAGGCTGAACCAGAGAACAAATGTGCAAAACCCAAATAATGAGTCTATAAAGGCTAAAAGAAGATGTTGCATGAGACGTTTGATAGTCATTAGATTGCTTGCTTGATAAAACACAACTGGAGCGAAGACTGGTTTTATGTGATGGAGCATTTGTTGTTGAATTATCCTCTTCAGGAATCCCTGGATGAAGCCACTGATCCGTGGGGTATTAAGGTGGAGCGAGTGGAGATCAAGGACGTGAAGCTGCCTCAGCAGCTGCAGAGAGCCATGGCAGCAGAGGCAGAAGCCAGTCGGGAGGCCAGAGCAAAGGTGAAGAGGGAAGATGATGGAGGATTTCATTGGATTTCCTCTTGATACACTCCAACCATTAAAAAAGAAGGGGAGGAGGGAATGATGATTGTGTGTGTCTGTGTTTCAGATCATCGCTGCAGAGGGAGAGATGAAGGCCTCCAGGGCTCTGAAAGAAGCCTCTCTGGTGATCGCTGAGTCGCCGTCTGCTCTCCAGCTGCGTTACCTGCAGAGCCTCAACTCCATCGCAGCCGAGAAGAACTCCACCATCATCTTCCCTCTGCCCATAGACTTGTTGCAGGGATTTATGCAGAGGAAGTGACGAATCTCATACTCACTACAGCAAAAACTTGGTTAAAGTTGACCCAGTGTGGGGTCAAGATAGCACCGACACATTACTAAACGCAGTATCAATGGGTAGAAAACCACCTGACAGAAGGTTTCATTTGAATCCAGTAACCCAGCAGTAATATAACCAACACTAGGTCAAATTGTGCTATATGATCCCACACTGGCTCAGTTTTCAAGCCAGCGTTATTTAATGTGTAGCCAGCAATCAATCAGATTCACGCGGCAGCCATTTTCCTCTGACATCATGCTCATGGTGGGAAGCTCAAGTGTGTTAAAGGTTTCTGATTGATCAGCAACTGAAAAGACGACCGATAGTGAAAATGTGGAGGGTCATCGGGGCATTTTTCAAAGTTATATGAGATATTTGATACCACGTTAGCTTCTGGAACACAACAGCTAACTTAAGCATTCATCCGCTTCCTAGCTGACATCACAGCTAACCAACTCTGCTGTGTTGATACACATAATACACAATACACATGTATTCTCAAATATAAATGCAGATCTTGGAAACATAATTTAAGCCTGGAAGTGAAACCCACTAATAGATGTTTCTGAATGCTAACGTTAGCTAACAGGTTATCAAATATGTTTTTTTTTACCTTGAAATATGGCCTAATGTACCTCAGGATTTTAACTATCCAACATCTTTTCCGTCGCTGATCAATGGGGAAGCGGTGAATTGGAAACGATTTGTCACGTTCATGTGACTTGCAGCCTGGAACCCAGCAGTTTCTCAGAGGAAAATGGCCGCTGTATGAATACTGCAATTAAAACAGATTTGCACTTCTGTTATTGTTACTGCTCTAAGCTTCAGTGGCAGCTCTTTAGACAAAGCCTTGTGGTTTTACTGCTGAACTGCACTCTCATAACTTACTATAGAAAGTTTTCTATTTTTACTAAAACAAAAGAAGAGTTTCGTGTCATTTTCCTACGTAAGAATGGAAACTACAGAACAGAATAATGAGGTATTTAAAGATATAAATCCACACCAAACCTCACATTTGGACTCTTATTTTGTTATTGTGATTTAATACTTAAATACAAAGTGCAACATATACAGAATAGACATTAGTGTCTGATCACTGACCACAATAATTTAACCAGTTAAGCTACAGATGCAGTTCTGGAGGAGGACAAATAAATAAATAAATAAATAAATACATGAAATGCACAAGAAATGTCAAACAAAAATAATGCACATTATTAAGACATGCTTTCATATAACTTACCCAGAGCATGAATTTCTGAAATACTGAGTCTTTACAAGAGAAGTCCTGTAAACAATCAACCGAAGTACCAGCATCCACCCGATACGCCGACCTCCTCCACCCGACACTGGATGTAAACTGTAAACAAAACTTCTTATTCTAGCGTCGAACAGACATTCAGTAAATGAGCACAAGGTCATGTCCACAGGACACAGAGGCAATCAGAGTACCTGATGGAGGGAAATATTGAATTACACATCATCGACTAATGCAACTCACCTACAACCAAATCCCTGTTTGAGCTAATTGTATGTGTCTGGGGGTGCTGATTATTATTTCACAGCATTATTATAATAAAGCAATATTTCTTCAATCTACTTTCATATATGTGTTGACTTCACTATGCTCTTTAAAATAGTTCAACATATTCTGTACATCCAACTCATTTTTATAGAAAAGGCTATCTTGCAGGATAGACAGTTGAGCTGAGTGGTGATGTAAACATGAGCAAAGTATATTTAAAAAAAAAAAAGTATAATTCATTGAGAAAAGGAAAGTTATGGCAGTTGCTTCCCTTCTATTACTCATAATCCTCCTCAAGACCTGAGATTATTCTCTACACTGAGAAATGAGGTAACAGCTTGCAGGTTTTTTATGATTCTCTTTTTCTTTCGAATTCAAAACAAAGGTTTTTTGCCGAGAGTCAATCGGAGGTACAAACTGAAGTTGAATGTCCAGAAGCCATATCGTTTTTTTTGTTCATGAAGGTTTCTGTGGTTAAATTTCAGAAAAACAATCAGAACGTTTGAGTCAGCTGCAAGAGTGATGATAAGGTTCACTTAAAGAAAGTAAAAGTCTGCAACAAAATGAACAGAAACTGGATTTTAAATGCATTCAGGTCAAAACACGTTGACGAGAACGGCGACGTCTGCACCATTTATGTCAGATTCTGCAGCACTGAACTCCAGACATGTGACCGCTACAGTACATGATGAACTGCTGTGTTGAAAGATTTACTCTTTGGTGGTTTCTACAGAGCCTGCACTTTCGTTTTGTGGGAAACTCTTTTGTTTTCTTGTTCCGACTGAAGGTAAGGGGCAACATCTCGCATGGAAAATGCGAGATTAGTCTGAAACGTATAATACAGTGATTTATTTCTTGGTTTCATTTGACTTAATCCGGCTCTGTTTTTTAAAAAAGAGAGGCGACGTGTGTTTCCCCTTCCAGACCGTCCTCATCAGAAATAACACCATACAGTTTGACTGTGAAAGCAGCTTCTTACCACCCATGGTTACATGTTTTTGATAGGCAGCGACCTCTGGTGGCCATAGTAAATATTACAGCAGCAACGGAGGACGTCAGGTCAAGTAATATGTAGAGAATTGTCCACAAAGGGAGGAGGACTGGATGGAGGGTTGGGGTAAAGTTTTGCAGGACTTTCTACCGTACTTATTTTAACCCAAACCATAACTGCTTTCCTAAACCTAACTAAGTAGTTTTCCAAACTGCGAGCACACAACAGACGTCCGGTGCGCCTCTTGCTGGTACGCTGTAACGGTCCTGTTGTCTAACGGTGATATTTGTCGTTTTGGGAGTCACTGGCAGTCGACATGTTCAGTTGTTTCGGTATGAGGACGTGTTGCCCCTTCACCCCCTCTGCTCCACATCGTCACGCTGTAATCCTAAAACTAAAATGCATTATAACTGGAAGACAGAACATGCTTTAAAGAGAGCAATACATGTACAGTTTTGTTTTTTTTTTACAAATTCTAATCAGTATCATAGTTACACTGTGTTGGCAGTTTGATGGACGTATGAGTTATGTTGTTGTAATCTTACATTTCAGGTCAAGGCTGATATCTAAAGACGGATGGGTCGGTTGAGGTTGGATGGCTAAGTGGTCATTCACACACTCCTGATGTATGAGATCTTTCAGCATGAGAAGGTAAACATGCCCCGGAGGAGAAGCCACACTTTGAGAGTAGCTGACTGTAGGTAGGTTTGTGACTGTACTCAAAGTATCGCCTGTGCCTTGATCAACGTTGCTGGTGGGAGAATAATGGACAGCAAAGGCGCTTCTTGTGTTCGTTTTCGTTGCACTTGATGTTTGCTATGTCTTGTACGTCCATCATCCTGAGCGCTGGATGAGAAGGTGGTGATGGAGGCAAAAACTTGGGAATGAGGCACCGTGACTCTGATCCTGCTCTCTGGAGTCTACAACGCCCACGTCTTTAATCTGCAGCACGTCTTTCAGGTGGAATAGAAAAAGAGGAGGGCAGAGAATTCCCTTTTGAACGATCCGGGGCCTCGTCATTAATACAATTCTTTAGGTCAGAGATGAAAATTCCTGGGGTTGGACTTTGGAAATGCGTCACATCTCCTAAGAAACAAACGTATCTGTGTCTCTGCATGGAGTAAAATCCTACCCCTTTTCACTGAGAGGAACATTCAACCAAGAGTCTGAAAAAAAAAAATCAGGGCTTCCGATGCCGAATGAAAGAAAGATACAAGAGCTTCCGTTGACAGTGTCATTGGTGGTACGAGTGTGGGCGGGCGGGGGAGCCCGGTCCAGAGGCGGGTCGATGGATGGGTGAGGAGGTGGGAGTCATACGAGGGCTCAGCTCGCCTGTCTGAAGACGCCACAGCAGCTCCTCATTAGTGCGACTCAGCCGCTTCTTCTCGTTGCTCTCCTTCTCCACGTTCACTTGCAGGTTGGCGTTCTCCGCCGAGAGTTGTCTGAGACAGAAAAACATGATTAACATAAAAAGTCTAGGTTCTACCCTCTGTCAGTTAGAGTTTAGCTTGCCTACTGCTGTATATATTTGCCTATAATTGTTAATTATTAATAATCAGCTTCTCTGACCTGGACACAGCCACGTTCTTGTCTATTCTTTCCTTCAGGTCCTCGTTCTGCTGCTGTAACACCTGCACTCTCTCCTCCAGGTACACATTCTTTTCAGCCTGCTCAAAAACACAGGAGAGACAGTGCACAACATTAAATTCTCCAAATGGTGTACGACAACACAATACAGGTAAAAACAGGCAATATGTGAAGTGATATAAGTGTACAAAGGAGACCTTCCTCTGACATACTGAACAGATCCCTCTTAGCTTATCCATCGTTAGCACACCTTCTATGTTTGAGTTTAATATCTTTAACACAACTTCACAACAGCTTGAATCAAGCACCAGTTTTCCTAAACTGCTGAACTAAAGCAGAAATTTGAAGCCTACTATTTTCTCCAGTTCTGAGATCTTCAGGTCCTGTTGATGAATCTGTTGATTCTTCATCTCCAGAACTTCTTTCAGACTCTTCAAGTCCTCCTCAATGTGTTTATATGGTGCCAAAGCATCCTGGTGACAGCAGACAACAACATCAACAAGGTTTTTTTAGGTTGTATCCAGCGACCGTCACCAAAGCAGTCAGCTGTGTCCTGTACTGTATCATGCAGCAGTTACCACTATCTGCTCGTCCGTGCTCCTGCGCAGAGCTTCTTCGAAGCGCTTGGCTCGGTCTCTGAGGCTGCGGTTCTGAAACGTCAGCGTGTCTACCTGATCCTGGTGACCACACACATAAGAAGCTGTTAATCACTGTCACTAAATATATCATACAATTTATGTGTTAAAGAAAAAGAGAAGTGTTTACCTGCAGTGACAGTCTGATCTTTTCAAACTCTTCTTCCAGAGACTTAGTCTGCTGCTCATGGGCCATCTTCAGATCTGACACAAGAAATAACGTGTTATTATTCCTCCTGACCTGCAGCAGAGTGCGTCAGTCAAACAGAGCGATGTGGTCAGTATGCTTACTCTTCACAGTCCTGGCATGCTCCTCCTGCAGAGTAGCCAGCGTGTCATTGTGAGCCATCTCCATCTCCATCAAGGAAGTCTCATGTTCGTCACGTATCTCCTCGATCTGGGGCCAAGATTGAAACAAGTCATGATCACAGAAATAACTCGACACCACCTGTCCACTGTTACACATACACCAGCATGGGCAGTGTAGCATACTTTTAACATTTTTCATGGATGATGATCAAGGCACGATGTTACGACGAAGACGTGGACACACACACCTGCTCCTGCTGTTCTACTCGCAGCTCCTCCAGCTCGCCTCTGTGCTGGGCCTGCAGGCTCTTGGCCTCGGCCCGGTGCTGCGCCTTCAGCCGCTCCTCCAGCGCTCCCAGCTCCCTCTGCTGCTGAGCCCGCAAACCCTGCAGCTCAGCCTCGAAACGCCGCTCCAGTTCCTGCTTCTCCTTCTGCAGTTGCTCCCAGTGTGCGACACTGAAAGCTGGAACACAAACGAAACCAAAATGCTTCGGTTTGCTTCTCAAGGTCATGTGCTAACTACCAGAGAAGCTACTTATTATTGTAATGTGAAGTCTGGATGTTAATTTGTTTTGTTACAGCAGCTACAGGAACGAGAGCAGTATGAGCACCGTCACCTCCTGTAATTAAGAACTTACACTGGCCAGCTGACCTATTTCCAGGATGCATGATGATGAGGTAATGCATCTATTTGTGGCTATGAGATTAATAACTATTTGTCTAATTTATTTGAAAAATCTCGAGGCTTGTGGCGTTCGATCTTTGACCAGACTGTCCTCGGCAGAGCGGGTTCACTCTGTCCTCTGGTCCCCTGTGGTTTTGTACTGTATAATACATGATGTGCAGTAAGCGGTGCGTGACTCACTGCCTGCTCTCCTCCCTGTGGTTCCATATCTGTCACACTGGATCCCACTTACCCACTTCATCCCTGATTCTGGCGAGCTCCAGGGACAGTTCCCTCTCCTTCACAATGGCACTCTCACTCTGAAACGCAAACACAGGCAGCGGTGAACACCTCAGGGCTGTACCGATGGATTTGAAACACCTGCGGTAGAGTAACGCTGTGGTACAACGGAGACACACATACAGGACTGGGTGTTTGTAATAGTTTGTCCACCCAGTCTACGAGGGAAGCACTTTGCTGGCTTCAAACCCAGCAGGACCTGTTTGGTGACACTGAGCCACTGGGCTTCACTCCAGAGAAACCAGAGAGACACGAGGTGGAGAGAGAGATTTTTTAAACCGAAAAGTTGGCAGGTACATGAGCATCAGAGGATTGCTCACAAAGAGGATGCCCTCCAGGATGTTTGTCTCAAGTGCAGCATCTTTTACCAAAAAAATGTAGCATCCCCACACCTGGTCTGACAATTATCTTTGATTATGGGTGTGTTTATACCTCGTACGCCTCATACCAGCTCTGTTAGGACATGTTGTAACCAGTCAGACACTGTAATCAGCAGTAACCTTCTTCAAAATCAAATCAAAGCTGTTTTATTTATACTAGCCCAAATCACAATGACACTGTCTCAGTGGGCTTTACCATCTGTACAGTGAATGACATCCTCTGTCCTTAGAAAAGGAAAAAAAGATGGAAGAAACCTCAGGAAGAGCCACAGAGGAGGGATCCCTCTCCAAGGACGGGACAGACTATACAGAATATATGTAATGTAGAGTATTTGGATCCAGGAGGACGACTGAGCCGGCCGCTGTTTGTCCTCCAGAATGCACTGACATGAGATTGACTGAGGCCGTGATTCAATTAAAACTCTATGAAATAACTTGACATAAAATACTGGGCTAAAGGTAAAAAGTCAAAGCTCCAGTCTTGTGCCTTTGATAATATTAGATGATTAGAGGTCACATGTTGTGCAAAATCCCCCAAAAGACCCAACAACATTTCAGAAAACACCCTCCTTTCTGCTTATTTTCTTGCTCCATCTACCAGGAAATGATTTTCCAAAAAGCCATCCCCACCCGCAGACTCAAGTAAGATGTCAAGGCCCAGAGGATTAAATACATTTTTTGGCCGAATTGTGTTGCCACACAACTAAAAACCTCCTTCCCAACAGGGGGCAGTGCAAAGCAGGACTGGATCTGTACCAACTGTCTGAGACACAAGTTCAAACTTGAAAGCTGGATGCCATTTTTTAGGTTGTTTTGCTGTTTATTTTGCAGGTCAGCATGTTAAACTTACACCCACCCATTAGAGCAATGTCAGAGAATTTAATATTGAATATTTGTAACGTTTCTGTTCATTATTAGCTCCTCTGCAGCACCACGGTTCAACATCAGCGTGTCCTCTAGTTCACAATGGATCATAGCGGATAAAGTTCTTACATTAAGCTACAATCGATGCCTCGTGGTAAGAGTCACCTACAGCATTTCTGAGAAACTACAACTGCAGCTACTGGGGACTCCTCATGATGTGACACCCCTCAGATCGGATTTTACTCACAAAGGAATGAACACCAGACAGTTAAATGACTGTCGATCTCGACTCTGAACGCGCGGTAAGACAGCGACACACTCTGTTCCTGCGGATAAATCAGAGATCACAGCAGTGCTCGCGAGAAACAAAGAGAGAGGGAGAGACAGACAGAGAGCAGCGGGTGAAATATGTATGAGGTGGTATACAGTGATGATGTCAGCCTCTGAGAGGTGGAACACACAGTCATCAGGGACGGAGAGAGGCTGCTGTGACCTCATGACGGATGAGGGATGCTCAGAGGCTGTTTTTTTTTTTTTATATCTTACTCCTCAGCTCCACCTCTGCTCCGGCTCATCATCTCCCCCTGTCCGGCCCAGACGCCCCCCGGAGTCGGACCTCCAGGGAGTTATGTGACATGCATTCTAATTCTCCCATCGGATATCACCACGGCAACGTCCTCACAGCTGCAACTGATTGTTTCCCTTATTGATTATGCTGCTGATTATCTTTTAGCGATTCTTTGGTCTCAGTTTTCAGTTCTGTAATAAAACAGTAAGAGCACGCTCTTCACTATAAACTGTCCAGGGTTTGATTGCATCAAACAGTCCACAACCCACTGATCTTCTGCTTACAATGATATAAAACAGAGAAAAGACACAAATCCTATAAAATTCTCCTTGATGCATCACAGACGAATGAGGACGCTCATTCTCGAGAAGAGACTACGAGTTAATTAACCTCTCCAAACTCTGCATCTGTGTAATCAGCCCAGTTTCAGAGGGACCATAAAACCCTTCCACTGAGCAGCTGCGCCTCTTTGTTTGGACTTTTTTAGGTCCTGAAGCGATCCAGACGCCAATAAACACACAGGCTGCGACTACAACGTGATTTCTACAAGAGAAACCGAACGTGCGACGTCTTGTAGATGAGAAATTCAGCAGCATCCAGAGAATAAACATCCTGTGTTAAACTTCTCCTTGCACGTCATCACCGAGAACTACACATGCAGACACACTGTAATTACAGAAAGGTGTGTAAGCATACAGCACAGCAGCTTTAGCATGTTATGTAATGTCCCTGCGAACTCTTAGAGGAAAGAAAGAGGGACAGTGCGACAGATAAACCTGCTTTGACTCAGCACAATCATGCACAGCTTTAGACTCTCTCCACCGGCTCCGTCTCTAGGAAACAAGTGAATATAACGCTCGTATAGACACCCTCACTCCCCCCCACCTCACCAGACACACACATGCGCACAACCACACAGATATAAAGGAATCCTCGGTGCTGAAACAAGGCTGCCGCCTGCAGAAGATGCTGCCTTTACCGTTCGGTCCAGACAGCGCAGAGGGAGGAAATGGAGCCTACAGCAGCAGTGGCCCATACCAGGCTCGCAGCCGGCAGCATCTCTGAGCCGAGCGGGGAGGCAAGCAGTGACAGATGCGAGCGCGAGAAGGATACAGAGCGAGAGGCAGAGGGGGGAGGGAAGCAGGCGAAGGGAGGAGAGGGGAGGAGAGACGGGGATGGGAAAAACCGAAGCCTCACCTCGTTTCCTGGTTTTGCGACCGGCGTTTATCCCTGCTGGAACAAAAGACTGCCTGCCCAGCTCTGTGACTGCCCTCCCCTTAAACCCCCAGCAACACGCCCTGTATCACATTCACACGCATGGCAGGGAGCGATTCACACACACACACACACACACCATACAGATACACACACACACACACGCGCGTCTGTCTTTTGCATCTTTGAGAAAAAAAATAAAAGATTGGAGCAGGAGAGGACGGGGGAGGGAGATGATCAATAAGTGGCCAATTATCTGCTCTGTTACTCAGCTCAGGAAAAATAGCTGCATGCAGGAATTTCACTACCAGATCAAACACATTAATGGAAAATAACTTCCTCTGTATAATATAGTTCTGACTGAAGCAGTGACCTCCAAATCACAGCTCTGGATGTAAAATCTCCATCTCTATGACTCTCCTTTATACAATAAACCTTCAAAAAACTCATCAGCTATCCAGAATTATATCTTGGCCAATATCAGGTAAGACTGAATGCTCTATTCCCCTAAAAACTGACTTACAAGTGATCGAGCGCACCTGTAGTTTACATCAGGACATCAATCACACTGCCAGTTTGTCATGATCAAATTCAAAAAAATAAATAACATATCCCCTCCAAAGTTTGCAGATTCATCTCAGATGCAAGTATTTCCAAAAACCTTGGCGGGTACCCTGCCAGTGTCTGACAATCACTCTCACTAAAAGCACAGCGAGGACCAGGCAGGCAGCTCTAATCTCGTTAATCATCTCCCAGTGTAGAGCAGAACCCGTGGGTGGGGCCGGGAAATGGATGAAACGCAAGCAGAGGAGCAGGGCAGGGGCGAGAGACGAATGCTTAATCCAGGTTTGAGAAGCAGAACACACTCAGTCACAGTGTGCAGACGCTCGGCACCACCAGGAGCTGCACGATGCCGATCCTGAAACCATTTCAGCGGTTATCTCACACAACGGGAGGATACTCACGAGACACCTCAAACCAGAGATTTGAAATACATTTCAAAACATGTTCATCCAGCGGGGGGAACCAACATGAAACGCCACACATCTCTGTGCTAATGCTAATAAAAGCCGCAGCGGAAAAACCCTTTGAGAATCCCCACCAACAGATTCACTGACAGATCAGCAGCCACAACAGAGGAGACTTTTTTCTGCTTTGTGAACAAAGTAATGCCGACAACAAAAGCCAGGTGCCGCAGGTGTCATCTGAGCTATTGGACTCGTCACACTTTGTAGTCGCGTTCTGAAGTCTGCAACAGCTCCTCCTTTGTATTTGCAGGCAGCAGGTTTGTGTTTATCAGCGTGGAAGGTGGCTGCAAAATGTATCATAGGAAGACTAACCATAATGAAGCAGATCCAGCTTCCATGAAAGGAATCCACTTTGTAAATCTATGTAAATGTTTTCACATGTACGTCCCAAAGGAAGTGAACAGCTCTTTCTGTTCATTTCAGCGTGGCATGAAAAACAACTGGCAGAGATTTGAAACATCCATCATGATAAAGATTACATTTACTTCATTAAGTTACGGTACCGTTATACAATAATGCAGCTGCAAGCAAACTCTGTTTTGAAAATCCATCCCTGCTGAACATCAAACTTAATAATGCAAGAAAAAGCTCCAATTCATGACATCTGTAAGATAACTTATCTGATTATTTCACAATTGCAGCCGAGGGCTAGTTTGGGATTCTTTTCTGAGAAGTGACCCTCTGAATGCAAAGATCCCAAATCTCTGACGTCAGAGCTGAACCTTCAGGTTGGCTCTGGGAAACACTGATTTGAATGTGAATTTTCACTGTGTTCCTTTTTTGTGGAGCTCAAAGTGAAAGAAAGACCAGGTTTGTCTCACTTTGTCAACTCCTCTGCGGTCCCAGGTCTCTGCTGCAGCCTACCTTTTGACAGAAGTGCTGGGTGGTGATGCTGAAGACGTCCAGGCACAGCGAGGCCTTCTTTAACTGGGCCTGAAGGCTCTCCAGCTGCAGGGCCTGCTGCTCACAGCGTTCCCTCAGCTGCTGGATCAGAGCCCGGTCCAGCTCCTGGGCCCTGTCAGTCCGAACCGCTCCAGGACCTGCTGCTGCTGCGGTCCGCCCACGGACTATAGAAACAGACAAAATGTGCTGAATTATTTTTCACTCAGTGGTTACAATGTGCATGTAAGTAAAGAATCAGAGTAGCAAACACACAACAGGAAGACTAATGTGACAACAACACTGATTATCAGCCAACAGAGAATTAATTAAGAATAATTCTGATCATGAATAAGTGATTTATCAGGGAAGATGCAAATTATTAGTTGGTTCAAGCTTCTTATAATAAGGAGTTCCTGCTTTTTTGTGTTTAATATCCCTTTAAATTGACTATTTTTGTGTCTCTGGATTAGAATTGTACTCGGTGTTCTTCTGGGAATGAAAAAACAACAACATGGTCGTTAGCTGGTCTAAAATAGCAACACCAAAAAGCAGATTTATGCTGCAGATAATATTAGCAGTCAGTTTTTCTTTATTAGTTTACACACGCACACACACACACACACACACACACACACACACACACACACACACAAATTAACTGTGGACTGGTTGAAACCTCAGTGGTTTGTATCCTGCCACAGGGACAAATAATCCTTCCCACTTACTGTATCCAAGTCTCCTCACTGCTTCAGACAATTTCTTCTCTCACCTTGAAACACTCACACTAAGAAGATACGAGTGTACCGTGTGTGTGTGTGTGTGTGTGTGTGGTAAACTCTTATCACATGTCCTGTGACTCTGTTTGTCTGTCTGCTTTCTGAGAAATGGACAAAACGCTGACTTGCTGCGGTAATCTGACCCAGCAGGACTGTTACCAAAGGAGGCATCCCAGCATTACAGCCACTGTGGCTTGTTGCTATGACAACAGCAGCCAATGAGGAGAGTGAGCGAGAAAGTGAGAGAGAGAGAGTGACTGTAAATTTTAAAGAGACAGTCGAGGCTGAAGGACGGGAGTGCTGCTTTCTCTGTGTGCATCTCTTTGGAACAAGCCTAGCACACACACAGTGCATATGTACACACTTGTACTGCACATGCTTACACACATGTGCATACACACACACACACACACACACACACACACACACAGAGGCTGTGATGTGATATGCAGGACTCACCAGGGGACTGTGGTTTGGGTGAAACCACTGCGAATCTTTTAGGAGACGACTTTGGTGGCAACACAGCTTCTACGTCTTTCTGCATCTCCCTCCTCGAGGCTGCAGGGAAAGAAAACCAACTTAATATGTTTTATAAGGTACCAATTCACTTTACAGACTAAAACTTTACACACAAAATATAGAGTTTATAAATGGCTACCTATTTCTACAGATTAAAGTATAATTAATCAATAATAAACTATGGTTGATTTATGCAAAGCACACAACAATGCACCAGCGACAATAATCCAGTTATACGTAAAAGATCACTCAAGATTTTTACGTATAATGTGTATGATTATTTCTGAGAATTTGGGTTTATTTTGCTGACTATACATCATTTTAAATGAAGAACATTTACTTGTAATGGGGTAATTTTTAGCGTTAGGGGCAGAAGGAGCTCAGTCAGTGGGGGACGAGGAAACATTGAGCAAAGCAACAAACCCCTAACTGTCCTGTGAGAGAGGTTGTACCTATGTGTGTGAGGAGAACAGTGTAAAAAAAACTAAATGTCCCCAAAAGGTATTAAAAATGACTGTTTGTAAAGTTTTTTTTGTTATTTCTGGAGAAAATCGACAGTGTGGTACAGTGGCCACCAGCTGGAGCTGCTGCCTCATTTGCTCACACAGGTTGTGTTGCAGGGAGCTGAGTCGGCTCTTAAGAAATACACTCAGTGACCACTGGATGGTGTCGATACTCCACAGTCACTGCAAAGATGCCAACACAGGCCACAAAGGGCGCCGACTACCAACAAAGACGCCTCCATCAGCAGAGAGGGAGGAGAGGACGGGACTGTATCAGCGCTGTGATGCAATGCTGAGCAACAGTTCAGCTTCACTGCAGCAGGAGTTTTCTAGGCTTATTATTTTTCATTCTGTTTTCCTCTTTCTTTAGATGTTTTATTAGATCCCCCACAGGGAGTCCGAGATGAACAGTGGACGCTTGTTGTCTGTCAGCGGGGATATCATCAGTCAAACTGCTGCAGAATCACTGCTGACATAGACCTTTTGTCACATCGATAAAAAAGAAAAACTAATTTGGCAAATCATTCCTGTTTTTTGTAATGAGTTATTTCACTTATAGATAAATACCTGCAGAGAAAGGACACATGTGCTGCTCATGTGGAAACTATATGTGAGTTATGGTTATAAAAATGTATTTTCCTCAAGAGGAGTTTATAAAGTACTATGATTTTACAAAAGTGAAACAAAGCAGCAACAAATTGTACATTCAAATGAAAGTACATACAGATGACCTTTAAAGGGGCTACTGTAGGTTTTTCCCTGTTGTTTGAACACAATTAACATTGAACACCCTGGTGAGAAAGGTGAGCTGTCAGCTGAGCCATTCAAACACACAGTAGATTCCCACAAACCTGAGATGTGTATATATGTGAGATATGTAAATGAATTGCCTGAAGCGGGTTAGGGAACTAACATCCATAAACTCTTTCATTCCTGCCTGGTTAGCAGTGTTATCGTACTGTCTAATTTTGGAAAATGTAGAAAAATGAAATTTGCCTCAAACTGAATACAGATTGATTCACACTGCAGCAAACCAGCATCTATAAACACCCTGTCATCATGCTCCATGATGAGAACTTCACTAACCGTAACAGAGAAAAAATAACACTAAAAACAGCAATCTTTCTGACAGTCGCTAAAGAATGAATACTAATGTGTGAATGAGTCGTCGTGAGCTGTTTGAGTGCTGACAGCGATTTCACCCCCACATCCCTCCTCCGTCTAACAGCCCTGCCAGCACACGCTCACACATCCAATCTCAAGGGTCACGGGATCACCAGAGTGACCTTGAATCTGCTACATCACCACACAGACATGTGCAGAAAAACTGAGCCTGTTTCCACCGGACGTACCGAGCGGCGAGCTGCGCTGCGGCGGCAGGCTGCGGCGCTGCAGGCTGGGGGCGTTGGGAGGCTGAGTCCGGCTCTGAGGATGGGAGGCGTCGGTGGGGGGCGGCGTCGCTCTGTGGAGAGGCGTGTCATCGCTGCCACTGCTGGGATCTGCAGAGCAGGAAGGATGTCAGAGAACAGACCAGTGTTGAAATGACCAGACTGAATGAGGCTGACAGGTTTGTTTTGTTTTGATGGGGCGGGATTAGATAAATTCACACTTCTTCCCTCCTTTTCATGGATTAATACTGCTTGTTATCTTATGCACTATTTTTGTTGTTGGTTTGTTTGGAAATAAAGATTTGAATCAATCAACATACTTTCACAATTAAACTAGAGTACCTTAAAATGCCCCACATCAATGCTTCATGCTTTATATTCCTTACATAAGCAGTTCAGTGGTTAGTACAGCTGTGTCACAACAACAGAGTCCTGGGTTTGAACCTATAACTGCTGCTGGACAGTGTGCAGTAGAGATGCACCCATCCACTTTCTTTCAGTTCCGATCCGATTCCAATACCTAAATTTGGATATCTGCCGACACCCATACTCGTACCTTTTTTGCCTAATGCATGCTGGCAGACGCTCCAGGCCCCTGTGAGTCTGAACAGGAATGTGTGAGTGGGTACAACATTTTAATCACTCCATGTTTTTACATTGTTGTCTGTTAGTTGAGTGGCCGCAAAGAACTCCAAAGACATTTAATCCTTCGAATCTAAACAGCATTCACTAGAGAAATAAATATGCAATTTTGCATAATATGCTCTTGATATTGCATTTTTCATAGTGGGTCTTGCTTGTAATGATCAAAGCCGTGTGGGGAAATTATAGCTGTAATTAGTCAATGTTTTACCCTTTTCATAATTCATAGGCTACAGTTATAGGCCCCGCAGTGCTTAAATACATCACTGTAAGTGTGGTTAGATCTGAAATTACCTGACTGACTTTTAGTTAGAAAACAGTAAAAGGATCATGGGATTCCTCATTAGTCGGTGTTGTATTTCCTTTGTATTTTTAGGATCCAGTGGCAGCAGATCACCGTCTTTCCTTGGAGAGCATCTTTTCCTCTGAACTGAAGAAATTTACCGAGAGAAGCAGAATCCTGCAAACACCTTAATTATTCATAACAGCTGTTGTTGTGCCTCTAGCTTTCCGTGGATATGAAAGGCTTTGATTCATAGACAAACTCCGGCTGCAGCGTCGAGTAGCCCACCAGAAAAACATCGCCAGGAACAAACGGAAGGAGGATCCTCGCGGTTGTTGTACATCGTCATTGATGTTTTGTTTTATATAAATCTGTATAAACTGTGAAACGTCTCTGGATTCCTGCACTATGTACAGAACTTTGTCAGGGCAAGTGAAGCTCCAATTACTACCATGAAATATTCAGCTCCTCAATCAATAACCGTGCTGACACATGCTGCACCTTCAGGTAACTCGGTACCCTCAAAGAGGCAGGAAGGACAGCTCTGTGGCCTTGAATTAATTATTCTGAATAAGTCAGCCGATCGCTCACGAGCCTGAAATGAAAGCGGAAACGACAAGCTGTTGTTGTGGAATACACAAAAAGAGTGTCGATATCATAACAAATTCAGATTACAAAGTCGTCGAACGTGCCCGGGACCTGAGTGAAACCTCCGGCGGGATCACAGTAACTCTCCTCACCTGGGAGAGTCAGCAGATGCTAATTTTCCCAAAGGCATCTTGCTGAAATAGAGGCCGCTGAGCCAGGAAGCAGATTGTCTGAAGGAGACAGCTGGAGGCTGACTCACACTGGATGTACAGTAAGAATCCATCGCCTGCTGTAAGCATCCTCTGATCAGTGTGAGGCCAGAAGGACTTTACTCCGCTGGTGACTGATTCACAAGCAGTGAGAACACACTGAATACAAGATCATATCTGCTACTCCTCAATAATTCCTCTTTATCGAAAGTTGGCTTTGCTCATTAAGCTGTCTGACCTGTGTGATGCAAATATCAGAGCTACACACATCCAGACAGATAAGATATCACCTGAATAACATGACTTATTGTCATTTCTTTGACAGAAATACACAGGTGATACAAGATAAAAGTGCAGTCGGACACCACATTTTGGGGGTGGGATTCACAGAGTAACTGGGTATCTTCACTGATTTCTTGTATCGCTGATATTTCAATTCACAAGGTTTCAATTTGATTTGATTGCATGATTCGACTCAATTCAACATCAATTCTCTTCAGGATGATTCAGCTACAAAACCTGTTTCTTGGCTATGAAATAGATTAAGAACTAATACGTGAATTATAGGCCTACAAGGAATCCTTGAACCTTAACGTGCATTATTAAAAAATATAAATATTTACATTAAGAAATGAGAAATGAATTGAATATTATGATTTTAGCATCCCATTATTAAACATGCTCACGTCAAAGAACAGAAGAGGAATGACAGATCAAAGTATGTGTATTTCAACAAAGTAAAATCATTTTTAAATAGCAACATTTCTGTTTTAAACAACTTTTGTGAAAAAGGAAAAATAGACAAAAAGCATAAAGTATGTATCTTATCATTGCATTGTGCTTCCAGTTTCACAAAATTTGACAACTGAGATGAAAAAATTTACAAAAAAGTGCAAAGAGTCTCAGTTTGGCTCCATGTGCCATAATTTCAATGTAAAATTACCATAAACTGGCAGAAGGCCTAGTTTTGTCTAGTTTTTTCGAGTTCTGGAGTTAAAATCTTTAATAGGATACAACTATGGCTCACTAAAAATGTTCAATCTGTGATCCACACTGTCTGTAACTTAATCTGTTCAGAGCGCCTGCATGGTTTAATAAAAACCAAATATTGGTATTTGGTGTATTCTTAAGAGGAAGCGATACTTTATATTCTGAAATCCCTCCAGATACATTCTAGGCAACAAATAAGTGTTTAACTTGACTGAGACGAAATTTATGAAGCCATTTGTTTAAGCTCTTTGTCTACAGACAGACTGCTACACAGCAATGTTTCTATTTGATCTGCACTGTCTCATCTCACAGGGTTTTATCAGATCTTCTCTCGAGAAGACAGAATGGCCCCACGGTCACCAGAGGGTCGGAGAGACTCTCCTGTCAAAAACTGCGCTGGTGATGTTTCTTCCTGCGAGACGCGTCAGGGCGGCGACTGATCCACAGGAACGGAGGGCTTAATATTCATAACATGCCACAGAGATTTGTGCCGCTTCAGCTGCTGTGAAGGCTCACTCGGAGCTGGTGCCCAAAGCACAAAGTTGGATTATGAAGTATATAGTAACTAGCAGATCCGCCGTGTCTACAGGGTGTCAGGAAACAGCAGCATTTACACAGCTTGTTTTGTCTGAACATCAACAGACAGAATTACAGATACACTGAGGATCTGGAAACAATGAATGTTTGGCATTTCTGCTGGATAATCAACTTAAGAGTTTAATTTACTGTACATTAACTACTCCGTTAAAAGTCTTTCAACAAAAGTAAAACTAAAATACGCTCCAAACACACCGAACACAACTCCCGTATCTTCCCGTCCAAGTACAACACCACGAGCTCAGAACAGGCTCTGATGAGCCAACTGGACAGACGAATCCGATATGTCACCAGCGTTCATTATTGAATCCTCCACTCTGAGAGCATGTCCTCACTCCCAGCCACAGCGTTTTGCTGGAGTGAGTCCCCGCTGAACGCTGCTGCGTCCGAGGCATACGGAGGCATACTAATAGAGCGGCGCTGTCTGAGCCAACCGCCTGGAGGGAAGCGCTGATATGCAAGCTGCCAGTTCTGTACATGCTGCCTGAGCTACTCCCAAGTGCTTTACTATCCGGTACGACACCCATCTATTCTCTTCAGCACAAACAGAGTTACATTTACTTTCATGTTGCAGAAAGGACTTGGAACAGCAACAAAGACCACAACAGAAGACAGATGAGACCACACTTACATGACGGCAGGTCACCATCTTGACCTGTGGTTGTTTTCTGAAGAAGCACTGTTAAAAAAGGCACAAAATAACCCAGCAATCTGTACATTGGAGCCTTTTAGGAGGAAGGAGAGGAAGACCATTATCTGGCTTGACTGTGGTGAAAGTCTGAGGAGATCCACAGAGGCTGGTCAGAGGCGTCGGGGTAAAAACAGCTTCACAGATTATCCTGTCTCACTGCGCCCCGACTCTCTCTTTTTTCGTCACATGCTGCAGCCACAGGCACCACTTCTTCATTTCAGAGATTATAAATGGGGAAGACGAGACTGCTGCTGACATATGAAGCAGTGACTGCGGTTGGTGCACAGCCTGCCTGAGACAACTGCTGTTTCCTTTTTTTCCTCCAGTCTGAGCAGCCTGTCTGCAGCAGCAGCTTAAGGAAGCGTCTGAATCCAGCAGGTCAGATTAACAGGGTAAAAGTGGAGAGCAGGGTAAAGGCAGGAGTCAGCCGTCTGAGGCTGGAGCAAACGTGTGACGGCGTTAACTCACATCCAGAACAGACACACAGGGAGACTCTGCCTGAGCTTATAGACCGAATCTTAAAGAAATGGTAACGTGTTCACCATAGAGCTGTAACGATGAGCTGAATAGTAAAATTAATTGCCATCTATTTTGATAACAGATTAATACTTTCAATAATTTCTCACATTTCATAGACCCCCTATGGGAATTCAATAGGGGTTCTGTGGTGCCCCAGAGATATTAACGAGAGTTTAAATGTGTCTGAAAATTCACATGGACATTAATTCAACATATCATTCGCAAAAATTAATTCAAAAAAGAAAACATTACATTTTTAGACAACATTGATGATAGTCTACCCATGATTCCTCATGCCATCACGTGAGCAAGCTAACCTTTATGCTAAATCACCGAACATGTCTATGATGGTGAACTAGTCAGCTAACCAGGTATTAGTCAGTTATCAGTATTTTTATCCTCAGTGTACCGACAGTATTAGGAGCCACACTGAATTATCGAGAAAGAAAAACTGACACACCCCCCAGAAGGGGAGGCTGATGTGGCCAACTTGTTTATACATGGCATTAAAGGCCACCCTGCATGTTATTGTAGCTCCAGTTTAATATGCAAAACTGGTCCGTTAAAGGCTCCGGTCTAAGTTATAGACTAAACGATTAATCGGTTAATCCTGTAATGATTGGCAGATTAAACAATGATGGCAATAACTGCTAGTTGCAGCCCTACATTACATAATTAGATTTTGGCAAACAGCTTATTTAAACATCCAAACGTCTTTGAGGTTTGAGATTATTTCATTTGATCAGTCTACATTTATGGAAAAACTAGCTAAGAGGTAAACACTGACTCAGTACATCCTTGAGAATCATGGGCCAAACAGGAAGGAAAGATCACTTTACAGCTTTACAGTACGCCTAAGCATTTTTCAGACAATAGCTGGTTTGCGTCAGCAGTATGAGTCGATAAACATGCAGTGGCTCCATTCAGAAGCAGAACACATACTGTACAGTATATATACACTGCTTAGATTCATGCTTCCTCTGTAATAAATAATGAAGTCTCTACTGACAACTTCTTCTTCCTTCTGACACATTTCTTATATCTCTCCTCCACACACAGATAATCAGCTTGAATTCTACCAGCACCGATTCCTCTGACGGAAGGCTTCAGGAAGTTTATGAGAGGCTGGGTACCACGATCTGATCTAGATAAAATGCTGCAGTACGCAGGCTGAGGGGAGGCAGCAGAGGGAGGAGAGGGACTTGAAGATTTCTTCATCAAAGCCCTTGTGCTGCAGCAGCTTTCAGCGCCTACTTGTGAAAAATGAACGAAAATTGAAAGGAAGCGAGTGGCTGTTACTATAGTAACTGAGGAGAGCAGGGGCAGCCGAGACTACCGGTGAACAATAAGGAGATGCAGATACAATAAAACATGACGGTGGAACATCATTTTTAATCAGACAGCGCTGTCTGATGTCTGAAATATCTTTGTCTGGAACTCTTCTAGGCTTGAGGAGTGTAACTCACGCTGAGAGGGTCGGCAGGGATCACTGTGACTGCTCTCGTTCGACTGGTTGCTGGACACAGACGAGACGCTGGAGCTCCGGACGAAGCCGAAGGTGGCCAGACGGGCAGCCGGCAGGGCGGAGAAGCCCGGAGGACGGAGACCGGACTGGCCTGGTTTGAGCAGGAGGCTCTTGGGGGTGGTCTCCGGACCTCTGTCTCCTGACCTCTTCTGCTCTCCTGGAGATGGATTGGAAAACATGCAATATTATTGTAGCAGTGGGCGAATCTCAAAAAGCAATTCTTACTGGGAGGGAACATGACAACAGGAAATGTGCTACTAATCACGACTAAAATCCTTCTGGGATCTGCAGGAAAAACAGACTCACATGTCTGAAGCAGCTGTAAGGCGACACACGTCGATGTAAACACACAACAACCTCCATTCAGTGAGGGAATTGCACATAAATAAGTCATCCCCATTTGTGGAAGCCGACTATATTATAACTTATAATGCGAGCAAGTAGAAATATGCAGTGCGAGTTGGTAGGATGTGAGAGTTACATTGCTATGAAATGTTTTGCACTTCAAAGCGTTGAGGTGCCAAAAGCCAAGCCTCATCCATAAGCATGACGGGAGAGAGAAAAACGCGGCAAATCATTCCGCGAGGAGAAGATAAGTTCTCTGCAGCTCGACAACAAGCGGATGGGATGTGCACGGAATAGCAAAGTCTGCAGAGAAGTGAGAAAACTCTCAGAACGTTATTTTCCCACAGCGGTCTAAATGTTTACAACATGAGCACGTTAGATTATTTTCTTCTTCTTATGAACAAATCATACAAAACATATGAACATGAACTTCACTTTGGACTGACTATGCAGATCACCGTCTCACCTGCAGAGTCCTGGTAGCCTTGTGTGGACGCTCCGGCTGCCTGAGCGGGATGGCTCGGGGCCGCGGCCGACCTTTGACCTGTCTGCTGAGCTCTTGTCCTGGCTGCAGGCTGCCTGGTGACCGCCCCTAACCCCAGCTGAGGCCTCAGAGCTCTGGGCGAGCGGTACACACCGGCTCCTTCTTGGGAAACATGCTGCTGAGGGACATTACAACACAGTCAGTCACTGTCGTCACAGTAAAGACTTCAACTGACGGGCAATAAGGTGGGCAATGATCTTAAGCTTCATATACGCTGATGACATGCAGTTGTGTCGTGTGAGTTTATCAGATCAGTCCATTCCTCACCTCTTGCAGATATTTCTCGGGCACATCCTCGTGAAAACTGTCCGACTTCCCGCTCAGCCTCTGGAGGACGGAGCTGCTCGGGGGTTTCACCCCGGGCACAGCCATGCCTGGAGAATAGTACCCCGTCTTCTGCATCTCCTGCCGATACTTGTCAAACAGCAGGTTGGAGGAACATAGCACCGGTGTGGATTTAGGCTGAGGACCAACCTTTTGGTCTTTCTGAGCTTGCGGGCTGGAGTAAGAGGACAGTCTTTGTGGGATTGTAGATGCCTCGTGTGGGGCGTCTGCCGATTGTGGTTTTGCTTGAGGATTCTTTCGGACATAGGTGATGATTTTTGGTCGGACGTTTTTAGGCTTCTGCGGAGGGGAAGACCTCCTGGGTTCAGGCTCTTTCTGCTGAGACATGACAGGTTTGGGGATGCCGCTGCTCAAACTGGTCTTACCCGGAGGTTTGACTGTTTGACTCAGACCTCTCTGAGAGGAGTCGCTGCGCTCCAGGCTCAGTGCCCTCATGCCCTGGACCTTGGCTGGAGAGCCAGGCGGACGTCTCTTGGGGGAAGAGGAGGTAGTTTTAGGGGAAGAAGGTCGGCTCGGGCTCCCCCATGGCTTCCTTCTCTCCAGACTCGAGGAGCTGGTGGTGACGGTGTTCTCAAAGGAGCCCTGCTTTTTTAAGCTGTTATCAAAGGAGAGCTGCTTCTTGAAGGAATTCTCAAACGACGGCTGCTTCTTGAAACTCCTGTCGAAGGAATTTTGTTTTTTCAACGAGTTATCAAATGATCCTTGTTTCTTTATGGCTTTGGATTCAATCGATGACTGAGCGCCCTTTATACCTGTTTTGTGTGGGCTGTAGTTCACATCAGGAGCCTCATCAGCTTGTGTGCTTTTATCCATTTTAGTGTTGCTTTCTTCGTGTGCTTTGTTCGCAGACTGTGAACCCTTGTGCTCGGTGCTTCTCCCTCGATCACAGCCGCCCTCTGAAACGGTATTCCCCGCTTTATTTCTCTGGTTATTGTTCTTCCTGCACTCATCAATGACAACTCCACCGCTCACTTCTGAGTGAACTGTTGAATTCAAATTCATGTCCACGTCTCTCTGGGGTTTTGTGCTTTTGGAGGGGTGGTCATCTCTTCTGGAGGCCACGGTTATCTCAGTGGCGGTCTGTGAAATGAGTGTCAGGTCTTCCGAGATGGTTGAGGCGATGTGCCAGGAGTCTGTCGTCTGGGTCCGGCCAGCAGTGTCCATAGTCGTGTCCATGCTTGAAATGGTGGACAGACAGGTCACAAAGACATCGGCTTCAGAGCTTAACTCCGTCCTGGAGGCCTCTCTGCTCTCAGAGACATGAGAGGCACTGGATTCCTGCTCACTGGCACAATGCAGAACAGACCTTCTTTCTTCTCTGCTCTTATTATCTGTGTCCCGTTCTACTGTGGCTTTGCTGCCCGATGAAGGCTGCTCGTGAACGCCCTTCCGGTCTGCAAGCCCGACAAAGTCCTCTCCGTCGTCCACCAGGTAGGCCTCCAGCTCCTGACACTCCAGCATCTCAAACTCAGCCAGCTCGGGGTCGTCACACTGGGAGTCTGTACCCCAGATGATGACTTTGTCCTGCTCCGTCTGCTCAGTGGTCACCGCCGACAGGGTGCCAGTATCACCCGTCCTCCCACCATCCTCCGGCCGGATCTCGTTGGCGTTGGCATCCCCGTCAGCCAGCACTCCGGCCTGCTGGTTGTTATTCCTCCGCTCCCCTTCACTGAAGGGCTCGCCTCGATCACACATTTTGGAAACGGCTCTGAGTTGACAGCGCCCTGAAGAGCACTTTAAGAATCACTCATCCATGGCATCAATCGGGAAAAAGTCAGTCCACCCATCAAAGAGTCTTAATGGCGCAGCGGGGGCCGAGCATTGGTTTTCACATTTTCATTCCGGTATGGCAACAATCAGAGTGTCGGATATCATGTCTAATTTGGTCTTCGTGACATCTGGTGTCCTTATCTGCATAGAAACAAAACATAATGAATAAAAAGATCGACAAAATCACAAATCAAACATTTTCCTTTTTAATATACATTATATACATGGATGTCTATTTTCTGCATGATGTGTGCATGCACGTTTGTATGTCTCATCTCATGTTACTTCATTGTTTCATATTTTCTACTATGACACCTGTGATTTTATAATCTGGGTCATGTGATAGCCTCTCAAAATGATTTAGCCGCTATAATAAAGACTTTTAATAAAGACTTTGAATCCCTTCCATTTCCTTCATCTTTTGACACACACTTACACCTTAAGTACTTGGATTGCCTTCAGGTTTTTGAAGTGTCACTTTGAATTGAAAAGACATTTTTTTCTGGCATGAAACGTGCAGTGATGCAGTTTCTGAACCCAAAATGAACCGTTCAAGTGGCAGAATTGTTAGCAGCGCCCCATCACCCGACCATTATCTTCTCTGTCGTGCCTTACTCACTCAAAAGACAAGCTTCTGAAGCCGATTGAAAAAAGGAAATTCCAGTTTTACTAGTCTGAAGTGTTTTTTAAACAATGTAACTGAATTCAATACTCAACTAGTACAATAATATACACTATGGAGTATATCAACGGTGGGAACAACACAACACATGCTCCCAGAATGTGTCTCCGTCTGATCTATTTTCAGAAGCCATCCAGGAACGTATGATTACAAACAAACCCCAAAACTAGGACAAGCCTGAGCCTGCTAATGGTTAGAGATCTGCCAAAACTGTATTCCTGGCTGACTGAAAGCTGACCAGGCGAGTACAACAAAGGCAGGCTATTATGGACATCACTTATCAGAGAGGGAAAAAAAGTCTGCAAACAACAGGCTGTTAACCTCTGAGGTAAAAAAAAAAAGACAGAAAAAAAAGAAAGAAATTCCACTTATTCTCATTAAAACTACTGCACCAAGGAAGGCCTTATTATACTGCAGCAACACTGAACTAGCATCTTCAGGGAAATGGATGAGCATGACCGTTTGAATTAAGTGTCCTAGAAAAGTCTTCTCTGAGCTGAGAGGAGCTTCTTCTAGCTCTTACTAGGCAAAACATATGTGGGTGATACTGTCATTTGTTCAGTATGTGGACACTACTGTCTCTACCTGTGTCTGTGACGAGCACAGACAGAACCAATGTGACAGAATCAGAATCAGATTTATCGGCCGGGTATGTGTACATACACTGAGAATTTGACTTCCAGTGCTCTCAGTGTATTTACCAAAGAAACAGATGGACAGCTGGGAACAAGGACATCAACAGATAAAGAATAAACAGTGGTACGGGACTGTACAGCAGTGCTGTCTCTACCTGTGTCTGTGACTGGCAGAGATGTAACCAATGTGACATTGAAGATGTTACGTTCCACCTCGAGGGACGGCCTGCTTTGTGAATGTTTTACACTGAGAATACTGACATTCTCTCCCTGACACAATGAACAGTCTCTCAGGACCTTCACAATAACAAGATGATTGTTATCTCGCGGCAACTGTAATTTTCTGCATGGCCTTACATTTTCATTTGCAATGACCGACTGTTCAGTTCACTGCTGGTATTATATATACATGAAACGTCACCGATCCCTGGACGATAACAGGAATGTAACAGCACGTCACTGGTTGTGGCATAATGACGGCACGCTGTGCAAACAGGTGGCGGTTAGGTCAGTTTGCTCCTGCATTAGCTATGAATGGGTTCACATTTAGAGTGGTCACGTGTAAAAACTGCCTCTTATATAGTAATCTTCTGACGTGTCAGAACCTCGACAAACAGAATTCACTGTCAGCCCCAAATCAAGTGATCTCTGCTCATCGGAGGTCATGGGGAACAAAACTCGACCGACTCCAATAGCGGAGCGAATGTGTCAGGAGCATGTGGGGCTGACTCGCCCTGCTGAGATCATTATAGGGGAACTTATCAAGCTTCAGACTGTCAAACTGAAAGCGAGGTTTTTGTGCACATACCTGCTCGTTACTGATTAAAAGACCTGTATTAAATAATTCTAATATAAACCCAGCGATTATTAGCAGTCAGCAGATGTGTTCACTTGTTCTGATATTCAGGCTTTCTGATGAGGCCGATACTGCGAATGGGAAGAAGAAGCCAGTGCTCCTGCTTCCCTTCATGTCCTCCTGTCTGTAATTGACCTATTTCCTGAGTGGACTCTTGTTCAGCACAGAGAGCTTTAACAGAGCCTCAGATCCGAGGCAGATGTTCCTGCACACAAAAGCACCTGCACATTAAGTTCCCATCTCTCTGCAGGTTTGCTATTATTCAGCCCTGGTTGTCCAATTAATCTGGTCTCATAAATTCACCTCCATGTGGAAAAAATAATAAAACTACACTGGATTTATTTGTTGTTTTCCCCCAAAAAGGGCGTTGATTTTCTTCCTTCCTACTCATTTCAAGTCACCAAACAGGGAAATAAAATAAATTTCACTCCTGGTATGCAGTGCTATCTTTCGAAAACAAATAATAAAAACAGTTTAAAAGAACTTGAGGGAACAGAACAGCTAATCCTCTGTTTGTCCTTGTTAGACTCATCAGCCAATTAGTGTAAAACCTGACTGACTACTGCTCCACCTCGTCTCCGAGCTTCCCATTTAGGCTCTAAATTCACTTACACAGCAGGAAACAGCATCTCATTTCCCTTCTTATGAAAATCAAACTGTGCTGTTGTGTGATAATACATTTTGATGCTGCGTTTTTACAAGAACGATGAGAAACACTACTGGCTGCAAAACATATGAACTACTGAATGTTTTCCTCCTTCTATAATCCTAGAAGTAGACTTAAAAACACAAAGAGGGTCCGAAGGCAGGAGAGTTTGTTTGAGGTTCGGGCTCACACACACTCCACTAAATGCTGCCTCAGCACCTGCACTGCAGAGCAGAAACCAATGAATCAGATTCCCTCACACCTGCCTCTCCCCTGCCTCCCTGTCAGGACTCTCCTGGCGCTGTATGGTTACTGTTCGGCCACATAAACTCCCTCTGGGCGACCAAACAACCGATGAAGCTCTGATTAGAAATTCTGACGTGTAGCATGTTACCTGAAGAGTAAAACCAGATGACAGAGTGGATAAATTAAGTCTCAGAAACTGCAATCTGGTAACAGGATTGTTGCTGCCGCAGCCATGATTGCTTCTCCGTCCCTTAAATTGATTTGTAACTACAAATCAATGCGGTGCAGCCCAGCGTACAGTCACAACAGCACTGTGCAATATATGAAAGTCATCGGAAAAAGGGGTCACATGATGGATACGGCTCACTGGGTTTCCAGACTGCACCTTTAACGAATCCCAGAGCCCCCAGAAAAACCTTCCTTTCTCGCTTTGAGAAGCCTAAAAATAATGACCCCTTCATCTTTTTCACCCCACCTGTCCTACTTTGACGAGTTAAACTCGCAGTGTTCTTTCCGCGGATGTGATAATTTTCTGCATCACAGTCTCCCCCGGCTGGATGCAATAAAAGCATTACGGAGATAATTAAACATTTTAATTTATTTCAACCTCTCTGGGGAGCCGAGCGTCACGGTGCAGGCGAGGAACAGCTCGACGCCGCTCGTCTTACTGACTGAGAAAGTGCAGTGTGGGTGCCCCGAGGTGATGTTCTTCACTTCCTTTAGCTTCACCACCTCGTTCACCGTTTCCACCCACACTGCACATACTGATTTACCGTATACGCAAGCCGTCGGCGTGCGAGGCTCGTTCCTGCACTCGACCCTTCACTTCTATCCCTTTGTTCAATTTATGCTTGTTTTCCTCTCGTGCTTCTCCTGCTGCTGCAACAGCTGATAATGTTCCTGTGGCGACACCATCATGGCAACAGGGAGATTGAGGGAATCATTCCGAGCGCTCGCCCCGACAACACGCTTCCCCGAGCATGTTCCCCCATCCCCCCATTTGTTCAGCGTCTCACCCCGCCACCTGCCTCCTGATATGCAGCACGATGGCGAGACCTTCATCGGGGGCCTCACATGAAATATGTGCATCCTTGCACGAGTGCTTGAGTGTGTGTGTGTGTGTTCAAACAATTAATTTCTCTCAGTGGAACAGGAGCTCCTTCAGGTCACACATCTGAAGCAGAGCACAGATTCAGGCCTCTACTCGCACACCGAGCTTCACTTGATGCTTAAACTGGAATCCTCATGAAATATTGAGGAAGAATGAAAATGGAGGCATCGGTCTCACTCCGTTTTTAACGCTTCAGTGGCCCTGGCTTCTTTGTGTAACCGGCCGAAGCTCACAGCAGATCTTTGTTGTGGTAACTTAAGCAAAGAGGAGCAGTAGTAAAGGTGTGTGCCTCTATAGGTGAAGGCACACCAGGTGAAGAAGCAACATATGTGCTGGAAAAACGTTAATGTGACATGGAAATATAGACATTTCCCACACAGGTGCACAAATATTAAATAACACCACCTTTCACGTTAAATTAGTATAATCTGTCAGCCTTCACAGATAGATAATAAAGGCCTCAATGGCCTTCCATACATCTCTGTCACATACTGGAACCAAATCAGGCCTTTTTTTGGACAACTGTGGACACCCTGATGGCAGAAACCTGTCACTCCACTATTACTGATGTTCATGCATTCAGGTCATGTTCCTCATTCTTGGCCTATGGTGTCTAAAAATGAAGTGGAACTACACACATGTTCCACAAAGAGGATGGAAAGAGGAAGCTCTGCTGCTTTTAGAAAACACAGCGAGAAACAAATATCACATAAAGGTGAAAGAAGACAAAATCCAGGGTCTGATCCCCCCTCACACACACACACACACACACACACACACACACTGAGGTGAGTCCACCTACAGTCAGGTTACCTTTTATAAACCCACAATGCAACAGCTATATTAGGATTTGCACCGCAGGACGTAACGAGCCACTGGCCTGAGAACAGCGTCGCTACCAGAAACCCCTCCAGCAGCAGCAGCTCCTCCGCAGTCCCTCCAGCAGATGCAGCACTGTCAATAAATCCGATCACCACCGCCGCTGATCGGAGACTGAGATTGAGAGGGACAGAAAACAGTCCCCGTCCCCGTCAGTCCCCAGCTGAGAGACAGCGCTCCTTACCGTGCAGTCTCAGGTGCGATCCGCCGGAGAGGAGCTCCACGGTGAGGAGGAGAAGAAGAGGAGGCAGGAGGCAGGAGGAGGTGAAGCATCCAGGCTGAGCCGTGATGAAGAGGATCCACTCTGCAGCATCGCTGGAAAACAGGGAGGAGGAGAGGAGAGGAGAGGAGGAGAGGAGAGAGGAGAGGAGACTGACGCCCCTGTCCACACGGGCTCAGGTCGCCCCCTGCAGGTCACATCATGCATTTATTCTCCCTCCATCAATTATTGAGAGCTACATACAGTCACAACCAGTGGCAGCAGACCGTGAACACAACACAGTGACGACACAAACAGCACACACGTCATGTGCATGAATATATTATTAATATTATTATTAGGAGTAGCAGTAGTAATAGTATCAGTATGTAGTAGTAGTAGTAGTGGTAGTAACTAGGGTTAAATTACTTCAAAGTAACATTGAAAATTGAAAAAAAAACAATATTTTTTCTCTTCAAACATTTTACATTTTAAAACAAATTTGAAATATTTCCATTTACAGATGAACAAATCAAGTTACCTCAACAGCATCAGCACTGGAACAAAGGACAGATGTACAGGACTTCTTCTTCTTTGTTGCAGTGCAAGAGCAGCATTTCCTCAAAATGTTCATTTTCTATTTTCAGTGTAAATAAAAATAAAATCTTCCGTTATCCATAAATCATTAAGAGGGCACCTTCTGTACGTCTGACTGTCTTTTCCTAATTTTAAAATTTCAGTATTTAAATATGTAATCAAAAGTGTCATCAGGTAGCCCCTGAAGCTAAACTGGTCTGATTTTATATATAAAGAAAGATATTTTGATGATTTATAAATAAAACTGAATCCAGAGCACATTCTAAAATACACAAATATATAAAACATAAAAAGCAGCTCAAACCACTCGTCTCTGGTGGGATGTGCCGACCTCAGTTCTCCAAAAATCAGAGACAAACTCTGTCTTCAACTTTCAGCATCATTTATTTACAGCAGAAAAATATACAAACCACAACCAACATCCAGACGACACGCGCTGAACAGCTGACCCTCACCCCTCTGATACACTGTGAAACTGTGTAGACCTCAGCAGGACTACACAGTCTAAATCTTTTTCTTTTCAAGCTTAATAAAGTTTTAAAGTAATAAAACTTTTAAAAAATAGTGCAGCATGCAAATGTTACCATGAAACAAACAGTGTCTGGGACAAATATTCAAACTGTTTGTGGTTTCATTAGTGTGGATGAAGCTGTTTAACTGTAACTACAGCGTCAGTAACGAAAGGCTGAAGCGCTGTCGGCTCCATGAAACCTGCTGACGACCTGAAATATATTACATCTATTGACTGTCACAACACGACTTGGTACAGTTTGGATTTGTTTTACAAAAGGTTTTACAGATTAAAGCTGGCGGGTGGTGGGGTTACAGACAAGTTGTAACAAAAGGCAGCAACTTTAGAAAAATCACAACTATTTACACAAAAAAAAGGACATAAAATGCTTGAAACTTGTTTTGAAAACAAAGTCTGTGATAGAGAACAAAAGTCATGATGTCCCGCTGATTCAAACATCAAACACCAGTTGCTTTAATGCATCGTATGGAAAACAGTAACTTTCTGCAGCACAGTCGCGTCTGACAGTGTTGCCTCGATAGCTTAAAAGGAACAGTTCACCCAAAAATTAGAGCGTGAGAATGTAGTGACTGAATTTGTATTTTTGGGTGAACTGCTCCTTTAAAATGCAACACTTTTACACCCGAACGCATCTTTAATGCTACTTCGACAGCGGCTCCGGCAGTAAAGCGTCATCTCCTGACACACAATTCAATTAAAATTGTACAGAATTTGGCTTCAGGCTGCGTCGACAGATCCTCTCAGCGGGACATAAATAACAAAACATTTCATCATAGTGTTCGTTTAAAAAAGGGACCTCGTGGCATTTTCCCTCCTTAGCGAACACACACACCTCGATGAGTTGCACTCAGATTTTAGCTGCCCTGGGAATCTGCACACACACTCACCATCAGTGTTAGTTTACATGATCATTTAATAAAGTCTGACTGGCTGAGACGCTGACGTATAAACTGCTTGAAGAGGTTTCGCAGCGACTGTTTGTGTTCAGCATCGCTGGTCGACTTCATCTCATCCAGGTGTGTGTGAACTAAAAAGTGAAAATGGTCCACACAGGTAGAATTTCTTTTACAGATTATACATAGATCCTTTTTTTCGAAAAATCCAAAATGTGCATTTATATACAGACAATATATATATTTCACAAATCTCGCTGGCGATAAAGCAACATCATACCGTCGAGGTGTAACATTCATTTGGGACACAGGCACTTTAAACACGTCCTCTGACGCGGTTAGCAGCTTTTCTCTTTGGCTTGCCGTTCTCTGACGGAGACAACGCCGGTCTCTTTTGATCGCAAACAAATCTGCGCAGCATCACACCTGTCTTCTACACAATGTCACGTTCCAGGTTAATCAGAGCACTGTGTCGCATGTCTCTGAGTCGTACTGTCCACGTAAAAACAGACGACAGAATTGTGCTTTCGATACGGTACAACTTCTCAGGAGCTGAACACCTACCGACAAAGTTGTACCTTTGAGGTTAACTCGCAACACAAAAGGAGCACCGAGTGATACAGTGACATTCTCAGCTGGTCTTAGAGGTATTATTTGCAGATTATCAATGAATGCAATTAATTAAAAAGGTGTGAAATAAAGAGACCCGGATTTAAAAATAATCTCCCGTCGGATTTTGGACACAGCAGCCGGCGCTGTGTCTTCTAAGGCAGCGAGACGAGTGAGTGGCGTTTACCAGGACGTCTGCCAAACACATGCCAACATAAAAAAGAAAAGACGATCCTCGTGTATTTATTAAAACGATTTTTTTTTTGTGATTCTAATATTTTCTGTAAACAGCCAACATATAAAAGTGGGTAGAAATGACCCTGCTGTAACAAACGCTGAAAAAGTTCAATGAAGTTACTCCAGAACAAACTGAACGGGGCTCCTCAGTCTGATACTGAATACTGTGGATTTATAGAATTCAAATACGTTTTAAAAATTGCTTGTTTATGTCTCGATAAAACGTTGTTCAAACAACTTGTGCTTTGCTTTGGCTGCTGTCCACAGAGTTCGTTGTGTTTCGTGAAAGTGATTATATCAAAAAAACAATACTTTAGATAAAAAACAGGCAAATTATCTTGCATTTTTGTCCAGATTTAAGAAACTGCTCATCACTCTGGTTGGAGGAGAGCATTAATGTCTCCGTATGATTTTAACACGTGTCAATACGCAGAAAAAGATTCGTTAACCTCCTGCTTCATGAATCTTCGTCGTCGTCGTCATCATCGTCGTCGTCTCCGGCGGCGCGTTGTTGGTTGTGTAAGAAGGCCTTCTTCTCCGCCGTGGGCTCGCCCTTCATTTCGCAGGCTGGCGTGTAGCTGCCAGACAAGCCCTCTGTGCTGTTGCGAATGCCGTAGCTGAAGTAGATAATGAAACCTGCAGGTGGCGCAGACACATTGTGGCAAAAGAGATTAATTCCTTTATAAAAACACGAGTGCAGAAGAGATGATGTTTAATGTCGAGGGCCAAAGGTACCTATAACCATCCAGATGCAGAAGCGCAGCCATGTTCCTCTGTCGAGCTGCATCATCAGGTAGACGTTGATGAACAAACTGGTGACTGGGAGAAAGGGCAGCAGGGGAACCTGCGAGGGGAGAATATGTGGATATGACATCAAAAAACCTATTTACTGTAGTCGTTTAGCAGGTTAGGTCTGGAAAAAATCCCCTTTCCTCTGTTTGCTCGCTGATGTTTGCTCTGTTAACTGTATTTTACTGCGCTCATATTACATCAGTTGCTCCACAATAAAACTGGGCTCATTATTAAACCTTCGAGTGCACAGACGAGACGTGGAGAGTGATTTACACCACACGCTTATCACGTCCTGATGTCATGTCGTACGTGAGACTGAAACAGTGTGTGAGAACCCTGCGGTGAAAGAACACGCTCTACCTTGAAGGCGAGCTTGGCCCTGCTCTGCGGCTGCCTCCACACGATGAAGGTGAGAATCAGACAAGCCACCAAGATAACGGCGAGGACGGACAGCGACCACGGCGCCCATCCTCCCTGAACAGCAACGATACAGAAGACGCACACCAAAACACCTGCGGGGAAGGAATGAAGAGCGTGAAGAGAGAGGTCATCGGAGGATGTTATTCAGTTTCGTCTGGGCGGTGTGTGTGTGTGTGTGTGTGTGTGTGTGGGACTCACCAAGTACGCTGGTGCAGATGTTGACGGCGAACCCAGACAGAGGGGACGGCTCTGTGTTGGAGGGTTTCAGCAGGTTCCTGATGGTGAAGCGATCCTCTGGCTGCGGCAGCATGTCGATGTTCCCCTCGTTGTAAGATTCGCCCATTTCAGTTTCCTCCTGAGTGTTGGCCATCTCGTAGGCCACGCTGGGGACTTCAGGCTGGTACCTTCAGAGCAACAAACACACACCAGACTCAGAAAACTGCTATTCACTGCTTTTACTTACACTATGAAGGCTTTAACAGATGTTCAATTAAAATACTACAAATGATTAGGATGATTCATCACTGTAATCTAATGTGCATTAAATGGACAGTAATTGCCACGAGGAGTCTCCTCATCATAATAATGAAAACAGAAGACCTAGTGTGATGAGGTCGTGAAGCAGCGTGGCGTCACAGTGAGGTAATGTATTACATTTTATCCACGTTACATCTAGTGACGTCTGTCGACTTCCTTCCTCACATACTGTCGTACCATCTGATGTTTTCCAGAAGTTACAGAGACGGGAGACCAGATGAAACTCACCCCTACCTTCAATAAAATGACAGATTTTGGGCTGACATCATTTAGAGAGGCTGGAGGTCAGTGGGTTTAGTATGGTAGGAGCTTTATTATCTCTAAACTCTCTCATCCTCGAAGACTCCACTCCTTTGTGTTTGAACACTACATGTTTGATATCATCCAGGCAGATCGGATCATGACTGAGCATGAAATGGAAAGTGAAAGTGTGGGTGTCTGAAATAGTTGCTCAAAAATCAGGACTGACTGGTCTGACTAGCATGTGACTCAGGGATTGTAATCCCAGTGAGAGGTGTCCCTCAGTCTGGGGATCCCCTTCCTGTCCTGTCAGCCTCAGACTGGACGTATAAAAAGATGAGGACTACCTGAGCACCAACACACAGGCAGCCACCAGGGTGTAGGCCAGCAGCGTGCCGATGGACATGAGGTCAACCAGGTCCTTCAAGTCAAACAGGAAAGCCATCACAGCTGCAGGACACACAGGAGAGGGACACAGAGTTAGCAAGACGGCAGACTTCTTCAAACTGATCCAAAAGGTTAAAAATGCACAAAGCACATTCACCACAGTATTGTACTATAAGATAATCATACTTTTAAAATCATTTTTCAAACTATTACAGTACAGCTCCAATTATTTACAGCTTCAGGTCATTTTGCCACCGTCCTCCTTCCACCACTGTTGCTTTGGGCTTCAGCTCAGCTACCTACCAGACAAAAGCCCCGCCACAAAGGTGGCGACGGTGGGCGTCTTCCTCTCGCTGACACGCGCCAGAAACGAGAAGAGCAGACCGTCGCGAGCCATAGCAAAGATAATGCGTGGAAGTGGAAACATGGAGCCGAGGAGACTAAGCCGAGGATGGAGGAAGAAGGAGGAGGAGGAGGAGGAGGAGGAGGAGGAGGAGGAGGAGGAGGAGGAGGCAGAGATTTTAAACTTGAAGAGAAGTTTGAGAGTCCGGTTTCACACAAGGCCTCAACTGCAGCCATTCTCAGCCCGACATCCTGATGAACAACTCAAGATGCTCTGCTCAGGATGTGTCAGCTTTGTGCTCGTCATTAAAACGTAAAAATACCATTTTCAGGACCGTCTTCACACTGTGTGTCTGGTCTGGAGTCTGGCTGATGGCTCGTGTTGAGGCCCTGTGCACCAGGAGCATCTTGTAGGGTTCTGACGGGAACCCCGACCCGTTAGTAGGTTTAGACCGGGAGCTCACCTGCCACAACACCCGATGTTACTGTAGCTATTAGGGGGGTTTTGGTTCGCGGGCTGATTTTAGCCAAACATTTGAAGAGCAGGCCATCTTCTGCCATGGCCCAGATCACTCTGGGCATTGGGAACATGGAGCCTAGCAAACTAGTATGGGAGAGAGAAAACACAGCATGCCGTGCACGGGAATGCACTCAGTTAGAAAATGTAATTAAAGGACTGTTGCCACAAAGTTGAAAGCACAGAACTATCTCAAATACTGCTGTCTGTAGCATTAAGATTTTTAAGGGGCCCAAACTATTAAAAAAGCCCAAAAGGAAGAGATGGTGAAGTTCATCCATCCTATCTCACATTTATATACCAGATTAAGAGGGCCTATGCATTAGATACGTCTTGTTGAATATTTGAAGTCCTGATTTTATAAAACTGGAGCAAATTGAGAATTTGGAACTGGGTTTTTATTTTATTTTTTGCTGTTCAGTTTTTTAGAAAGCAGCAGATTTTTATAACCTAAGAATCATGATATCCTCAAATTTAAACTGTCGTAAAAGAAATCCTTTATGACAGGTTTATGTCCACGAGAGAGTGTCTTTGCTGAAGAATTTCTGAGAAGATTATTTGACATTTTGTTCAGATTAGATGACAGAAACGAGGTAAGATGAGGAACTGTACCACTCCTAACACAACAGGCTGCTGAGGTGAGCTAATGAAGAGCATCAGCACCTCTCAAATGTAATATTTAAAGAGTACTGCCACTTTTTGCAGTTCAATGACTGCAAATCAGCGTAGACTATAAAAAGTTGTGTAAATCACAATATAACTATAAAAGCAAATTAACTTTTTAATCTGCTATAAAACGATATATACAGACCATATATCTTAACCACTTGTCATTGCATGTATGTGACATGATTTGTATCCTGGTTCGGTTTGAAGGAAATTAATGAATTCAACACTCACAACACACACAAAGTGTTTCAGTGGGTCTACTCCATTGTAGGGCACCGGTGCACCGCCCTAACACGAGCAGCGAGGGCCGGGTAAAGTGTTCAGATGTACGCTGTCTGCCGGCCAGCAGCAACACCCATTTAACTGTCAGCTGACAAAACAAACAATGTTGGCCTACAAGGTAAAAGCCACGGCGTCTTTCTTAGCTGACACATAATTGTCAGCATGGTGGTTAATGTTCAGCCTCAATAACATTAATCAGTCCACTGTCTTATCAGTTTGCTCGACTTGTTGCGTTTGTTTGGACAACGTGGGCGAGTTCAGCTGAGTACAGTGGATTCAGCGTGGCATGAGCATATGAGACTCCACCTACATCGGTGTGGAGATGGTGTAAACCCACTGAGCAACACTGGATGGAAACACTTCACTGGGCACCTTTAAGTACGTTAAGTAACATCAGTATTACACAAGTGAGTGGAGTATTTTTAATACCATCATAAATACTGAAGGAAACAGGAGAGAATGTGATAAAACGTCCTCTGCGACTCCTCTTGCTGAGAGGCAGCAGGAGAGCCTCTTACCTGGTCGACAGGGCACATAAAGAGCCAATGGCCACTGCGTAAGTGGCTCCATCCCAGCCCACGTATGTGAAGGCCACCGGCAGGGGGCTGTTCTTGTCCAGCAGGTAGTAGGGCATCATAACGGTGAGAGCGGCGGACACGCCGAAGTACGCCACGAAGCAGATGAGGAGCGAGGCCACGATCCCGACGGGAATGGCCCTCTGAGGGTTCTTCACTTCTTCTCCTGGGGAGGAAACGTAAGAGTTGAGGTCAGAGAGCGGGTGGGGGGTCAGGTGTGATGATCATCAGCTGAATGTGTTCCCTCTCACCTGTAGTGGCAATGCAGTCAAACCCGACAAAGGCATAAAAGCAGGTGGCGGCACCAGACAGGACTCCAGTCCAGCCAAAAGGCATGAAGCCGCCCTTACCCAGACTTTCTTCTGATGGCAACGGTTCAGACACACTGGGAGTAAAAGGAAGAGAAACCTGTGCTCATCTGAAACACAACTAGGCAGATTATGTATTTTTGAGGAACAAGCTCTTCATTTCACCCACTTCAGGCTCGAGTTGCCGGTGGCGTTGAGGATCTCGTCAGGGTTCAAGCTCCAGTTTTTCCGGTCTCCTTTGACCAAGCCAGAGATGATCACAAACAGCAGCACCAGCACGTTGATGCAGGTGAATACTTTATTTACCAAGGCGGACTCCTTCACTCCGAACGCGAGCAGCCCTGCAAGCAGTTACAAAGATGAAAAAAAGAAAATGAGTTAAAAAAAAAAAGGAGGGAAATGAGATAAAACAGGAGGGAGATGCGTCTGAGCTGCTCCTCACCCGTCAGAATGAGAATGATGAAGACGGCAAAGATGTCTGGATACTCGGCCAGGACACCCGGAGCGTTCATGGTCATGTATCGCCTGCAGAAATCCTCAATGTGCCGTCCGATCAGCTCGTCGAAGGTTGCGCTCCACGCTCGGGCCACACTTGAAGTTCCTGTGTGGAGGAAAGCATTATTGTAAACTGAACGAGATGCGGCGCAGAATTCATTTCCTTCCTTATTCAGAGCGTCTCACCAATGACATAAGCGAGGATGAGGTTCCAGCCGGTGACGAAGGCCCAGAGTTCTCCGACCGTTACGTAGCTGTAGAGGTAAGCTGAGCCCGTTTTGGGCACGCGGGCTCCGAACTCGGCGTAGCAGAGACCGGCCAGGACCGAGGCGATGGCGGCGATGAGGAAGGAGAGGACGATGGCGGGTCCGGAGCTCTCCCGGGCAACGGCGCCGGCCAGCACGTACACTCCGGCGCCCAGCGTGCTGCCGACGCCCAGCGCCACCAGGTCGAACGTGTTGAGGCATCGGGAGAAGTGCGAGTCCTCCGCGTTACAGTTCACGACCTTCACCCGCAGGAGCTGCTTCCCGATGCCTTTCAGTGTCGCCAGAATCATCCTGCCTGGCACCAAATGCTCTGCTGAGGATAATTTACCTGTTGGCAAAACAAGACAGGGCAGAGCACTGAGATGACTGTGCATTTGTGAAAAAGACAAAGAAGAAGAACAAAAAAGTATGGTGTCATTGAAGTCTTCAGACACTATAAGGTATGATAATATCAGTAGTAATAGACTGTTCATTATGAAATGACAAAACAGGAAACAGGTAAGCAAAAACCACAAAGCTGCCTGTCATTACATAACAGCCGCACAGTTCAAATTTCCGGCAGGGTATCAATTTCTAACAATCCCAGATCCAATTTCAAAGCTTCTTCCTAAAACAGCACGGACTGGACTGATATAGATCGGCCCAACAGAGCGGACAGGTACTCACTTTCACAACACAACCACAAACAGGATCTTCTGTCTTCACCGATACTGACGGCTGATAAATCCGCTCGACTACTTCCTCCAGCCTGCAGCCGAACACTAATTTCCACTCAGCCTCGGATGAACAGAGCCGAGAGAGACGTTTACAAGCGCTGCTTCGACACGTGACGCCGACGCCTCTTAGCGTACAAACCATTCAGGTGTCAGGCTCACAAATAGAACGGTGACACATGACATGGGCTCCGGGCTCGAGACACTCGGAGCAGCTGTGACGACAGCCATGATCCCCGTGGCAGGCGCGAATCATTATAGTCAAGTGATTAATACAAGACGGCTAGAACGCTTACAAAAATAATCTCTCATCATCATTTATGACCCACTGGAGGAGTGTGACGGTGTCTGTCAGATTTCTGGGTGTCAGCTATTGGCCAGTGGGTGTGAAGGCCGCAGCCAATAACAGTGTGCACATTCAGATCGCTAGATCATAAACAGGCATCCGAGAGATGGCAGGTGCTCCTCTGGTCACTTTGAGCCGGGGGGGCAGGGTGCCAACCTTGAATGTTGTGTTTACAAACCGCAACTGACAAATCCTAATACTCTATTATGGCCCCTTTGAGTCCTTTCAAGAATCTTATTAAGACTTGTATGAGTTAATACGACAGAATCTTATGTTAACAATGAAATAATAGGTAAGCTATTTAAACTCAATAACTGTATTTGTGCTGCTTTTACAAACAATTACAGAAGAGACTCTTTTATTAATGTTCTTTGTAAGTGCTTATAAATGTCTTACAGTCTTATAATGTTAAAAAGCATCTTATAAAGGATTTATTACCCTGCCATGAGGACCTTCATATGAAACATTACCAAGAAGACAAGATTCAAGGACAACAAGAGCCAGACGTTCGAGCTGACTGGTTTTATCTCGTCTGTCTAGGTCATGACGTTTCGCTGGGCCAACAGTTTGATTAGACGTTCAGAAGCCAAAACAAACCTGGTGAATGTACAAACAGCTGAGAGGGAAAAGAAGGGAAAGCTGCATCTGGAAACCACCGCGCACGTCTCACTATGTTCAAAACTGTGAACGGAGCTGAAGCGTAAGAACAATATGACTTTGTGTGTTGCACAACCTGGAACATTTGTGGCATCGCAGGCCGGGCAACACGGGCGACAGCGGCCAGCAATCCTGAACTCACCGCAGGGGTTTACTGCCGCACGCACGAGATGTGACGTGCAGCCGCCGCCGAGCTAAAAACAGAGGGTGGGCAGGGCAGGACCCTGCCCTCTTCTCAGCCAATCACCAGACTCAACACCTGCTGGTGACACACTGGGGACACGTGGGTGAATTTGGAATAGCAGTCAGTCACATGCTGCTCAGTGTTTGGCCTCGGGGAAAATACTTCTTCTCCTTCAAACGCCTTTTGTGTTGTGAAACTGTGACATTGTTTATACTCATGGAGAAGCACATGGAAACTTCAATGAAGTATTAATGAAAAATGTATTCATAACCTCCAGCAGGAGATACTGGGGCTGGTACAGAGCTGCTAGTTTCCATGTAAATTAATGTTAAAGACAAACATTTCACCCTTAAAATATAGTTGATCAAAACCAAGTCAGGCTTTAACACTGGACCTGCATGTCGCTGCAGGCTGAATATAAAAGATGCTGCACATGTGAGATCTGTTACCTGCAGCTGACGGACACCTGCAGACCCACCTGTGTGTGGGAAAAACACATTATCCGAGGATTGGAGTGCGCAATTTGACATTCCTCTGACACGGCTTTGAGAGAAAGCTTCAAACTGCCTTTAATTACAATTTACCCTGCATGAATTTAAAAGAAGACGACAGCAGAGAGCCAATTCAGGCACCACTCAGCTCCCACTCGCCGCGTGTGAAGGGTATTTAGCAGCACTACAAAAAGCCCACCTGCCCTTGTGGTGCAACACGGGACGGAGTAAACACGGCGCCATGTGAGGGCGATCGCACCGCAGGCAGCTCACACAAGCAAAACTAACGATCCTTTCCAGGGATTTAGGCCTTAGTGACACCTCGAGGGCCGCACTGACCTTGTAGCACAAAAGCTACGAAGGACAGACCCGAACAACAACAATTTCACAGGCAATCACAGCTTTCACCGTTTTCTGAGCGTTGCTTTTACGGACGGCAGCCTCAAAGTGGGTCGCTAACAAACACAGAATGGTTCCTGCCCTTGTGAAAGAAAACAGGAAGACTAGATTGGCACTCAGTCGAGCACATACCTGCACCCAGACCCGTTTAATTCAATCAAGCCCAAGTCAACATGAAATAAAACACAATAATACAACACAAGTTGATGGGGTCTGTTCTGACACTTGGACGGTAGTTTTCACGTAATCCTGCCGACAAACCAACCAACAAACTGACGGGTTAAAACATTATTACCTCCTAATAATTTTTGTAGTTTTACAAAAAAAGTCACATACAGTCTTAAAAAAGAAGAATGAGAGGGTAAAGACTTCAAGTCAGCCTCTTCATCCACTGCAGACGTCTACTGCTCTCTGTAACTGCAAGACTCTTGTGTAGTTGTTGAAATGTCCCAAACTATCTTCTAAATAAAGAATTGAAAAAAGAAAAAAAGTCAAAATACATTTTGGACAAAATCAACCACAGTCCAGAATCATCAGATCGCCCACCTCGACTCTGCAAGGACACACTTCAGCTTCTGTACAATGACGTGATGAAGAGTGTACGGCGAACACATTACATGTGCGTTGCATCTTTGAGTCTCCTTGAGTCTTTGCACCTTCTGCGACTGTTTATCATTATATTCATAATCATTGACAGATGAACTACCTATCAATGCTGTAGTGGCCGACTGGATGAATTCAATCCCGTCCTTTGGTCGGATAAAGATCGGCACAAAGAATCTATTTCAGTCCTTACAATAACTCTCACGTTCAAGTTGTTACTCAGCATGTGCATGCGTGTCTACAGGGCTACACCCAGCACCAGCCAATAATAGTATCATCCATGACCTGAATTGTGAGATGTTGACACGTTTAAAGCCAGGTGCAGAGTCAAAAACAGTCCTCCGGTGTTGTCAGAGCTCAGCTGACGTGACCTTGCCAGCCAGCTCCTCCCTGAGTCATTGTTTACTTTCCGTTCCTTCCTCATAGTTTGTAATCTGCGGCTTGATGCAGATTCACAAATGTCACGGTCACACTCTCAACACGGCATCCACACTGTGACGATCGTCCCTGAGAAACATCTTACATTATCTCCAAACACCTGTGTGTGAGCGCGCTAACAGTTATCTGTCTGAGATAAGTGTCGCTGGCCGGCACAGCGTCTGTAATACTGCTCCAGAATATTATTTATAAAAACGTAGAAATTCACATTTATTTGGCAGGTGATCACACTGTGTGTTTAAAAATGTGTCAATGCTTGTTTGAATTCATTTGCATATTTTTGAAGCGATTTTGAAGCTGGAGCAGCAGATAAACAGCGACCGTTACCGATTTCTAATACATCAACACACTAACAGTGTTTGCCCCACAGGTGACACTCTGGACGCTTAACAACCCCATACAAACTATTTTTAAATGTTTAACAGCTATTTAAAAAAAATTCCCCCTCTTTTTTCGCAGCCCTTCCCCAGTGTCAGTGTTTCTGGGTTAAAAGAGTCAAACCAAAGTGTTTGATGCAACTCTGTGACAGATTTCAAATCTGAAAAATAGATACAGTTCAGTTCTGCATGTGTGATAAACCCATGACAGGATGGCTGCTCCCTGGGCTTTATTGACATACATGAAAGTTTTGACATACCTAGCCAGTATCGGCCCGGTGTGCTTCATTCAGCCCACTTCAAACCATTGTGTTAATCTTAAGAAGTTCGATGAGGAAGTTATTTAAGTGCAGCGGAGATAAAATAACAGAGAACACTGTGCGTCATTCTCAGACTGAGGATGACTGAGAAGAGGTGTGACATTTTTCATCAGACTTGAATATCAGCTGTTGGGGTCGCACAGGATGTGTTATAGTGCATGTTTGAGTCCGGTCAGCTTTTCATTGTGGCACTAGTTTCTTAGATTAAACAGTGTTTCTTAGTCTGTTTCTGGAGATTCTGTGTATTTAGGGAATTGTCTTTTTATTTCTTTCTGAGATACATGAACAGTAACCGTTAGAAGGGATAAAGTACCTCTTTTTTAGCTTTGGATAAATTTTGCAATGTTGTGCATAGCAAGGACCGTAAAGTTTGCTCCGTGCATTATTCCACGAGAAATGAATGAAAGTGTCCAAAAATGGACATCTGATGAGCGTTTCCTCTATCTGCACCAAAAGTTCATGTGCGCTATTCTGGGCCGAGAACCATCCTCCATCCAAGTTTTGTGGAAATCTGTTCAGTAGTTTTTGTGCAATCCTGCTGACAAACGAACAAACCAACCCGATGGAGGTAACAAAGTGGGTCTCTTCAGTCTGAAATGATCTGCATGTCAACTTTGCTCCTTTAATTGAGTTGCTTTATTTAAACTCTCCCTGATGCTAAACTCATCATTTCACAGATTGTTGGCAGATGTACAAAAACACACTGAAGTGCATTCACATCACATGAAAAAAATAATTATAAAGATATTTTGAGTAGGGATGCAAATTTTAAGTAATTTCTTTAATTGACAGTCAGCTGCCTTAATAATCGATTATCGATTAATCATCGATGACATATGAAATATGCTGAACATTTCTCCAAAACCTCTGACATGATCCAAGTTTGATGTAAAATCAGAGTCGGCTACATTAGGAGCTAAAAGAACAGATACAGTAAACATAAAGTTACTTTAATGTTAAATGAAATAACATAAAATAATATCTTCATTTTAATCGCAGAGCTCCCGTCTGTCACTTTCCAACAACTGGCAACAAAATCCAGCCGATACTGAGACAACTGAACGTCTAAAATGTGATATCATCTTCTGTAAAATGTCTTTTGGTATTTTTTAAATGACAAATTACTTGTATTTTAATCAAATACATTTTCTCCTACCAGTATTTTGTGTTTTATTTGGATGTATGTGAAAACAAGCATCTGTAATCTGTTATTGTAAAATACTTTTTGATGTATCTGTGCCTTCTCCGATTGTCGATTAAGACATTTTAATCGGTCAACGGCGATTAATCGATTACATCCTTAATGTTGAGCAATTCGATAACAAATGTAAGTAACACTAACAGCTTCACATAGAAGCCTATCAAGGAAGTAAAACATGTTTTATATTAACATTCTTCACAATCTAAAGCGCCAGAAAACTGAATAATATTGATGAAAAACGTGCAAGAATTGATGCGTTACGTTTCTTTACGGTGTGGGTTCATATAAGTTCACACATACACACACACGCGCACACAACCACACACGCCCACACACAACATCCCCCCCCCCCCCCATCCCACACACACACACACACACACACACACACAGTGACGCGCCTTAATTCATTCGGCGCTATAAAAGGGAATGTCTCTCCTCGTGCTCACAGCTGGAGCTTTCTTTTTCAAACTGTTACAAATCCACACAAACTTCTTCACATTCACTTTTAAATGATGCATCGAGACTCAGTGGAGACTTCTGCGCCGCTCACAGCTGCTCTGAAGTCCTCCATGTGTGGTGGAGGGGAGGCGGACGGCACGCAGCCCTCCCTCAGGTTACATTGCATCAGCCGGATGGCTGCTTCCTCCTCTAAACTCTCCGACCATGTGCACTGCGCCTCCTCCCCACAGAGCCACGGCAGCCACGCTGCTCCTCCACCTCCCCCTCCTTTAACACAACTCCACAGTCTTGGAAGACGCGACATTTGCGTGGAAACAACTTCATTTGACGGGGAAAGTCAAACTATGAAACTTTCTTACCTTCTTTAAGAAGACGCCACACAAAAGAAGCTGCTGCCTCTCTTCAGTAGTGGGACTCAGCTCCTGACTGTAGTGGCATGGATCGCTTTCATCAGCAGGGAAGTCCTGACATATGGTTTGTTGAGAAAGGACACACACTCCCAAACGGACAGATAGAGTGAAGCCCGCCCAGCTGTCTGTTGCTCCACCCGAGTATTGAGGAAACGACCGAGCCTTTCTGCAGAGATCACCCTCAACCACTGGATGGTGCTCTTTACAAGCAAAAGCCCCTCGAGGAGATCTGAGCCGTCCTGGATGGTGATGAGAAACACACACATACAGTACCCTGTAGTCCTTTGTTAAAGACGTATGTAGGAATCCTGCATTAAAATATATAAAACCGACCAGACCTTTGTCGGTGAAGGAGGCTAAAAATAACATGTGTTTAACTTAAAACATCACCACGTCTGAGAACATGTGAGCCTCAGTCACGTCTCGTAGATATTCATCAACAATGGTGTGTTCCCCAGTTTGACCAGTGATCAACGGTAGGCTACATACCAAGTGTGTTTAAATTCAGGTCAACCTTGAGTGACTTCAGCACTCACCAGGGACTCTGGTTGTCTCTCCTCTCTCCTCTCTCTGTCAGGTTCACAGATTTGAATAAAACCTAGATAGGACAGCACAGCCTTGCTCCTGTTCTGGCCCAGTGGCCACTCGCGTGATTGCAGGGGGGAAAAAAAATCCTCTTTGTCCCAAAAAAGCATTTTCCCCAAAGACCGCCATTATAAAAGACAGCTCAAACTGCAAACAAGGTTGATTATGACTCTTTCTATGATGAATTTTCTTGATCCATGGAGGTTTTATATCACATTCCTCCTCTGCTGCGCATAATCAACGGGCAGAAAACTGTTTTGGCCTCTGCGCAGAGCCGAGCTGTTCCCATTGGGTGTCACCCAGCTAATAACCCGCTGATGGAGGTCACCTTCACGGATCACGGCTGCAGTTGGGTTGATAAACAGGAGTGAAGATAAATCCAAAAGTGAGCTTTCCTCCCATCTGTAAACTGGATCAGAGCAGGGTGTTTATTCCTCCAGCAGGTCTGGCTCTACAGCGACTCTCTAGCAGGCTCAGCTGATCAGCAGCTGCTCAGCCGACCTTCCAGAGACAACACTCGGCATGTCTCGTGTTTTGTTTTGATAGACAGCCCTCCAGCAGCAGACGTTCCACACTGTACATTCAATATGAAATTTGGCACAATATCACAATGCTTATGTTGGCATCTCACCCCTGCTGGTCTTCCTTCCTTTCATTGTTACGGTACAAACAATCTGTCACATCTTGCTTGTGAAGTCGCAAAAGTCTCAGGAGGGAAACAAAGCCGCCACGCTCCATTCTCCGGGTTTCCCGCTGTGGCTGTGGAGCGGTACCATGTCGTGATCCTCTTATTGCTGCTTGAGTCTCGACATATAGGCCCCAAATCTACACCATGGATTTGGGATTACCAATGCACGGGGATCCTTACAGACTGCTCAGCATACAAAAAGGAAGTCACTCCAGTCATGACTAAGCTCCATCCAGCCTGGGATGGAAAGATTCCTCCCAACCAGATCAGTCATTTTTAGGCCCTGCTGGGACGAGCTGCAGAGGTTGATGAGATCAGTCGGATATTCGGGCTGCTTCATGATTCTCTTCTTTGCTTTGACTGTAACTAGTACATGTATCAAAGCTTACGAAGACATAATTGGTAAGAGAAGTGCTGTATATGCTGCCTTATCTGACATTTCTAGATTTATGGTTGACTGCCGCTCACCCTGTGGGCCAATTGTGGATCGCCTTGATAAATGGGAGTCAGCACTCTAAGGTGATTTTGAAAGTAATGCAGTTCCTGTGGGAAGTACTTCATAAGAAATATTAGCACTCTTCCCTTCACCACCTATCGCTGCATTTTGCTCCTTTTAGATGCGGTATCTGTACACTTGGCGGATAATTTCCCACTCCATGAACTTATCTCAACCGCCGTCATGAATGAGAACAGCTGAATTTTGTATTAATACACTTTCAACTAGTGTTTCCCAGCTCTGGTTCTCGGGGGCTCGAGGACTGATGGTTTTCATTCAAGCTGTTTAATGAGGACTGAATAGACACAAGATACCAGGAGAATGCATTTAATTACCTTGTACAATAGAAAACAAGTGGCTCTTTGGGTCCCAACGATCTGCACTGGAACCAGTCGTCGCAAGTGTTCTGCATAAAGATGAAAAACTGCCTCGACAAAGGGAATATCAACACACTCTGCTCTGTGCTGGGCCTAACAATAGTCCCGCCACACACACTGATCTTCCCGTCTTTCTTGCTGATGCCCAGTTGGCGATTTGAGGGAGAATGAAGGAGGGATGCCTTCCCCCTCGTTATCCAAATGACCAAAATGCATCCCCCTTGTTAACCTGCCATCCCTCTCCTCTATCAGAGAGTGTGTAGAGACGGAGGCTGTTTAGTTGAATATCATGTTCATCTAGTCCGCCTGCCTTAACCCACAAACTGGAACTACTTGGTGTGTGGATCTAGGTTTTTTAAAACTTTTTATCAAGCACCCAACCTATTGTGGCTCGTGTCTTTTTGTCATTTCTTATCAGTCCAGTTTGCCTGAATCATTGACCCTTTATCCGACTGAGGTTTGTGCACATTAGAATCCATGGCCCCCCGACCACGGCTCTGAATTATCAGTACCGTGACTGTGCCGTGTATCGACAAATCCATGGCGCTGAAGTAGCAGACGGATTTGTAAATTGCACGTTTTTCTCTCTCTGTCCTGCCCTTTTGTCTCGGATCTATAATATTCTCTGAACTACGTGTGATAAATATTCAGTTCACATGAAAACCAAAACGAGGTCTTGTTTTCGTGGTTCGGGTTTTTTGGCTTAGTTATCATTTACCGTTTTATTTTGTCAGTTCTCACCTCATGAATCATATTTTGCTCCTCACTTCCTCTCTTTGTCCTTTTTTTCACCCGCGTGTCACTTATTAATTAGTCCCTGTGTATTTAAGCCGTGTTTTTCCCTCAGTCTTTGTGAGTCGGTGTCATTCGTCATTTCCCCACGTCAGTCCTGCATCTCCTGCCTTCTTTGTTCTCCAGTCCTGTTTTGCTCCTCGTGTTCCCTCTGTGTTCCCAGTGCTTCATTGGTTTGTACTTTATTTAGTTTTTATATGTTTTATACTTCTTTAATTCTTGTTTTCGCCCCCGGCCAGCGTCTTCTGTTTCTTGCCTTTTTGTTGCCAGCTTCCTTGTCGACAGCCTCTCCTAACTTTCTGGCTTGTGTATTTAGATATCCGCCATGTTATTAAAGCTGGCCTTTTGTTCTTTCACCTGCCTGCCTCTGAGCGTCTTGCGTTTTCGATGAACTTTAACACTTATGCCTTGTGTTTTGATATGCTCTTTAAATTGAATTATAACCATGAACCGCATTCAGATGCGCACTCTTCTATGACATGTAGATCATTTACAAGCATCTCACTGAATAGAAATTCAATAAAATTACGACCCTCTGCATGCACAGTGCATTCTTCTGTCACATGTTCAGCCCACTCTACTGCCTCATCTGAGCCAAAGGGTAAGTTTTGATTATATTACTGGAATAATAGTTTTCATGACTTTTCAGCAAACAGTCGCCTAAAGCGAAGCACAGTTTGTAACTTGTTAACACCTTCTGCTAGCTTTTTGTGCGTCATCCCACTGTTACCATGTGGGATGTAGATTGTGATTAAGAATGCTAATTAAGTAGTTTTAATTAATCTACTTCCATTCATTCTTGTTATGATGTGGTAGAATGTTTGTTTCTATCTACATATGACCTGGTGCATCTATCCAAGGAAGTTATTTCACATACATTTCGTAATATCCCGTCAGAATGTTTCCATAAAGACAATTTCTGAAAAATGAAACACAATTTTTAAACGTTTCTTATATCTTACACATTTAGAGGACTTTATTACAGATTTCCAAACACTTTCTATACTACTTGGGGTGGAATTCTGATCTAGTTCCAATGCAAGATGTGTGGGTTAGTATGCATGAGGTGCTGCATAGGGTAGCCATTTATACATACTGGTCAGATGACCTTGGAAGATGCTTGCCTTTATAAGGCCATTTAATTTGCATATGAAAGGAGTGTCTGACAGATCACATCATCAAAAGTGTGAGGACTGAACTCCACTTGATCCTACAGCCAGATATCCAACCAAAAGAATCCACTGTATGTAATTCATCTTTGTTCATCGAGGTAAGATCAAGGTTTAGAGTTCCTCTATACTTGCTGTATTGTCAGTAGTATACAGTTTTGAATAAACTTCTCTGAAATTTCTATTGGCTGCATCACACCAGTGTGACCCATTCTCACCCTGAACTGCTTGGATACACTGTCTGTTCTCAGCCTGCTTTATCCTGCGTGCCAACATCTTGCCTGCCTGATCGCCCGTTTTAAAACGTTGTCCTCTGAGTCAGAAAGGAAGCGGTTCCCTCATACACAAGCTTCTGAAGATCTGAGCAGAGAATTATTTCAGGCAGTATTGGAGGCAGCCTCCCGCACTCTCAGAAATGAAGACGTTCACCATAGAGGGCTGAAGTTATGGAGGACAGCATCAAACCATCCTAGGAAAATACAACTCGCTGGTCTGAGAAGTATCAGGCTCCGTACTGAGTGCTCCAGGCTTTCAAACCTGCAGGACTTGACTGAAAAACCACAGGCTACTTCAGAAATAATGACGAGTACACATACTGTTGTTTTGAGTTTGCAGAACAATGACTCAGCAAGGGGTTCAAGAAACTGTATACATTCATACCAAAACTGCATAATCGCTGGTTCTGCTCAGTATACAATTTGCTGTGGCAACCAGCTGCTGTCAAGTAGTTAGCCAAGGAGCTAAGTGGCCCTATAAATTAAAGGGAATCTGCCCATATTGCAGTCTGGGAGGATGGGGGGAGTCACCGCGTCAACAGGACTCAAATGCCAGTTTGAAGACAAGGGGTATGGAGGGGATTTACAGCAGCTCTGACCAGGACTATGACTCCGGGGACAAGAAGGCACGGCAGGTGAAGACGGATAGAGTCGGACATCAGTGGCGGGCGAGAAATGCGTGTGGAAACAGAATATTTTCACATCTTACTCAGAGAATAGAGGATTTATTTAAACCAAACAGAGGTAATTGTGGAAAAAACAAACCAAGACTGTTTTGGTGAGTTTTATTGTGTTCATGTTGTGTTTGAATAAAGGGTATTTCACGCTGAGTTAATGAGACAATTAAGCTCATCTTAGCTTGGTAAAAGAGAGGAACTTGGATTCAGATTCAGTGTATTTTTGTTCATTAAGGAAAATAGGTGTAAGAATATTTCCTTTCCTGACATTTTGTGAGTTTATTCTGTTTACTTAATGGACTAATTAGTTATCAGCTCTTGCGGTACGAAGTGGTATTATGGGACAGGGCTGGCTGGGCTAGCTGGTTAGCACGCTAACTTCAGTAGACATCTCTACAACAGAGTACGTAGATATCTTTGACACAACATCAACTCTGGCCAACAAAATTTTGGGCCATATCTTACATATTGACCCTTTAATCAAACGTGACAGATCTGAGTTACCAAACATTTTCTGTTTACTTTCAGATACCAGATTTCTCTGCTGTTTGTCTAATATCACACTGGAGGAAAGGCAAGTCATCTGATGCTATTCAGTTTCGACATTCAAATGCTATTGCTCCACAGTGGACTCTGTGTTCGTCTAGACGGCCCTTCGAGTTTATCCTTGAAATTAATCATTGGTTGTTTTCCTAACGTGCCAGCAGACAAAATCACTAATGAATATCATTAACTTTACATTTCTAATTCCTTAAGTGCTCGTCCCAGCCTAAGCGGGCGTTTATCCGGAGAGCTCGAGTTACAGAATAGAATGTCATCGCAGGCGGTTTGTATTAGAGCTGCAGCAGCGTGAATGGTGAAATCCCTTCCCGCCTTGCGCAGTCTCATGGGTCACACTCTGCAAACATGCTCTTTGTGCATGTCATAGCCCCAATTCTGACTCTGACAATATTGCATTCTCTGGGATCTTCCCTCCAGGCGTTTCTATCCTTGTGAGCCCATAAGAAATACAAAAAGACAAACTGCTACAACACGGAATACACTCTGCGCTTTCAGGGCTACTAATGAAATCTTCTGATGCACAGCACAACATATACCGTGTCCTGCATATTTCATGGCTATCACATCCGCAGGGGTTGCGCTCAACAACATAAACACCTCTAAAATTCAGTACAACAACACGAAATAGCCGTTCACTAACAGCTATTGTGGAGCTCGCAGTTCGGTTTTTGGTGCGGCTGTTTGAGGAAGGTGTTGATATAACTCGGGTCAGCTCTGAGGCCATAGTTTGCCGCGGTGTTGCTGCAAAGTGTTCTCTGCTGTTTTGTCCACTGTGTCGACTGTGTGGATTGGACTGCAGCCATCTCCTGTGGCAGCACATGAATATTACAAAGTGACTGAGGGCCACTTTCGGAAAAAGGCCGGAGGGTTTTTAGGGAGGTGAGGAAATTGTTTATTTTTGGCATTTGCCTTTATTAGCTACTTGAGACACTGTGGAACCACCTCGTCAAAAGCTGAACTTCCCAAACTGATTTTCACGGTGCGGCTGCTATTGAGAAGGCACTCGCATCAATGCCGGCGCACAGACACATAATCTGGTGTAAGTAAGTAGCACAAAGTGCGGATGCTGAGGAAATGTAAAAGTATTGTGGTCTGATGAGTTGTCTTTCATCCCCCTTACATCATGTTGTGGGAATCACTGAGGCGGTTGCTCTGTGTAGTCCTCTAACAACATTTCACAGCTTCCCCTGGAAGCCAAATGGAAACTTTATGTTTCAGTGCGGAGAGCAAAGAGGATTCCTTCTTTTGTCATCCCAAAGATTTCTGGCTTTTCTTATTGAAGTCTGGCCCAGTGTTCTGCTACACACATTCCACTGGACCTGTATCTAACGGCATTTCAAGGAGCTTTAAAGCCACTTTTGAAGGAACGAGTAGTAAAGAAGTTCATTTTTGGACACATTGTACTTTTTACCTTCGACCACTGACAGTATACACACACGTGTTGTGTGTGTATACTGTCAGCACTGTGTTATTCATGTGTCCTGGCTAAAACCAAAAGTAAAGTATCAAAGCTTAATTTTGCAGATTCAGAGGGTAAAAATTTAAATATATCCTCATTGATGCACAGATAACTAACAAGAATTCCCTAAAAATGTTCTACACCTCGTGAAAAGAAAGACGTTACACAATCAAACCAGCCTTAGTATCTGAAAAGTGAGGAACTGACTTACAAAACGGCATCTTAGAGGAACCGTTTAGCCCAAAATGAAAATTCAGTCATCATCTACTCACCCCTCATGCCGAAATTGGGTGGAGTTTCAAAATCTACGAAACATTTCTTGACCTTCACAGCAAAACACTGTGGCGGCATTGTTCTTAACAACTGATGTAGCTAGGAACAAAAACAACCCCCCAGAACAAAACACATCAAAACACCAGTACATCTCACCAGGCACAATCCAAGTGTCTGGAAGCCCCAAGATCCCAAATTGATGGGAAAAAGTGGTCATTTAAACCCTTTTTAAGCTGAAATCTTCCTTTTAACTGCTGAGCTAAAAGCGCACAACCCCGTCTGCTGTTTTTCTAACACAAGACTTCATTTGCTCCAGTTGTTTAGGAGAACGCTGCAAATCTGTTTTGCTGTGGCGCTCCAGAAATGTTTTGTGGACTATGAAACTTTTTATGTGCATTGGGCTGAGTAGATAATTGTATATTCTATTATTTGTAATTCCTCATCCGAACCGCTGAGTCTTTATGAATTTTTGAATATATATAATATAAAACCCTGCAGCATCTCTCATGACACTTAGAAAACAGATGAACCCGAGGCTACAACGTTAATGTAATATTTAAAGTAACAGAGACATTTTTTTCTTGTCGGCTATAAGCAGCCTCGTAATGTGCGGGAATAATACCGATGGATGAGATTGACGGACAGGCGAGATCTGAATACAACATCCAAAATTACAATGAACCCTCCAACTAACAAGGCCGGAAAGAATAGTTTTTGCATCAAGTACTTGATGACAGAGTATCATCACAATGTACTCTACAGGATGCTGAAGGCTCTACATTTCCATAAGTGTGCGATGGGCCAGAATCAGTAGTCAGACTGCGCATCCAGTTCATCCACATTTTTCTTGTGGCTCGACAGCCACTGATTTACTATCATTGGGAATAATGAAAGAAATATGCTGCAATAGTTACTGTGCATCACACATCAATTTTACTTTTGAGAACAAATGCAGACAATTCATTTTGGCAGTGGTAAAATGACAATGACATTGGGTCAGATGAGGGATGATTAAACACTCCACTTCACAACCTTGTGGCTTGAAATGTATGCAGAGTGATCCTCTCCGCGCCTTTCAGAGAGGTGGAGGAAGGCATTTTTGAGTGCTTTGGTGTTACACAAAAAGAAATGACATGTTCCTGACAGTTTTGGCTAAACAAAGGAAGATGGTCGTGAATTTAAATTTGTTTTTCTTCAGCTGCAGGGAAAGGCAGATCAAAACCTGCCATATGCTATAATACGCTGCTTAAATGGCTGAGGATCTGTCCTAATGCAGTAGGTGTGGATCACAGAATTACAGTATCCGTGGCAGTAAATCAAGGCATTAGCTTTTATCTGGGATGCCCGAAATCAGCTCTTGTTTCACTTACAACAGTGTTGCTTTGATAAACCGTGCAGAGAATTCTGAAAACGATCCAAAAGACATCCATTCACGTTGCAACGAGGGACTTTTAAAAGGATGATGGAAACCAAGAGAACATAAAGGCTGGAAACACATCAATTATCACAGTCATTTGCAAAATATATTCTCAAAAGAGGAAACCTTTTTTTGTGTGAAATACCATTTTAATGACACGTTGCCTGAGTGAGCGAGTTCAGCAGCCACAAAAACAGTCACCTATCATCAGTGATGTTCATCGGTTCGTACACATTTCAGTTCATCAATAATACTCTCACACAACAGCTACTGCGTGGCGAAGACAGGATGAGCGCTGCTGCAGCTGCTCTTTGAGATGTTCAATCATCAAGTGCGTTGAGACAATAGTCACAAGAGTCGGAGCTAATTGGACGAGGCACATGTCGTTCTGTGTGTGAATTGAGGTTGCTTCAGTGTTTTTTCTGGAACATCCGCAATGATCCCAGAGGAATGCTACAGAACCCAATGAACACGGTGCACATAAAACACTTAAAGTAGTCGGGTGTGTGAGTCACACTGTACCTTGAAAAAATCTACTGTTCCCACGCGTGACGATGTGTGGAGCATCGGTGTCAACTTCTCTGATAAAATTTAGTTTAGTTTAGTGAATTCACAACACAAACCCCGTTAATGTGATCTACTGTAGGACAAGTGGAATAATTACAGTGTAATTCAGCAATAAATGTTACTGTGCATTATGCAACACACTGTGAAACACCCAAATTAGGTGATTTTATCACTTTACTTTAGCTGCAAATTACTGGCTTAATAACGGGGCCATAAATAACCACCTAAATGCTCCCAGTTGCTGCATAAATTCAAACATTACAACAAAACTGCTTTAGATACCCATTAAAAGTATAATAATTCAAAGCAGCTTATTACTTTGTGCAAATTACAATATTTTTTAGACGAACCATGTCTCACATTGACGATTAACAAAGATGAATCACCAGTGAGTGAATACCTGGACGGGTTGATGAACAAGTAATACTGTAAGTCTCTTTGTGTCTTTGACATCGTAACATTATTTGTATTTAAATACAAAATAATTAAACCAAGTGAAATGTATTTCAATGTACATGAAACTCAAACAAATATTCTTATTTTCTCTGAGCTTTGATCATGTTTGAATGCTTTCAGTATTGCTTCGCTCTGCCACAGTCGCTGGTCATGTGTTTCAGATGACACGCCAAATTCAACAGAGCCTATAAATGGCTGCTGGCTACTGGTGGATGGACTCGGCAGGGTTTTAAGTTTTAGCGTCTAGCTGCTGGTTAGGTTGGACGCTTCCCAAATGGAGCAATCTGTAGTAAATTGGGTTACACAGCATCTAAGGTTGCAGATGGTGCTTGAAAGCACACAAGCTCACAATGCCTTTTTTTTTTTTGTTTTTCTTTTACCCCAATTTAGAAAAAGACTCAGACACAAAAAGTGGGTTTGGGTGGTGTGCAAGGTTGACACTTTAAGATGAAGGTGATTGTTAACACTCAGTTTGAGGTTGGAAGCCATTCTCGATCCTGGTCTCTGTGGAGACAATCATCCTCTAATAACAGTAATCTATCTCCTCGTTGGCCAGGACAATAGCTGTTCTGCAGGGGATGTAAACCTGAGAGAGAGAGAGAGAAAGAGAGACAAAGGGAGGGAAGAAAGCAGGGAGAAAAGTGAGATGACAATTGAAGATTAATGATGTTAACAAGATCACTGATTTGGGAGATTACTGAATCTGCAGGCTTCTTGGAAGTCAGACATGGAGGTGTCCTGATGTGATCGTTTCTCACAATCAAGGTCGACATGATGGGTAAATGAAGAGGAGGAGATAGAAGAGGATGGGGGGGGGTGTACTCGGAGGGATATTCAGATCTGAGCAGAAAAGTAACTCTTCAGAAGGGACAGTACACAAACACCTGACGACAGCCTTGAGCGAAGGGGGCCGTCAAGGTTAGAGAGGTATAATCAAAGTGTGACAGTTGCAGCAGCATTGAGACCTCTGGGTGGCAGTGGAGTCAGCAGATCAGCGTGAGCAGAGGAGTCACACCTGCTTAAAGTTGTGCCGGTGAGCCGGTGCTGTGGCATCTCATTTCAGACTTTGAGCTGTGGAGGATATGCATCCTGGCGTAGCTGGCGCTGCAAAATGTCTTTATCAGTGACTTTATCCATCTCATTAGATCGCATTCAAAGCTTGTGAATTCAAGTGAAAGATCCCCAAATGAGCAATATATTTAAAAAAATGAGGGCAATAAAAAGAATCTTAATTTTCAATTCTGAACTCTCCAATTAATGCAATAACTGTGTGTTTCATCAGCTTTATATATCGGCGGTGCGTCAGCTGTAAATTTGGGATTCTGTAGAGATGCAATCTGCATGTGGGTTTAAACTGAGCTGAAAGAATCTCCCGAGTTTTGGTGGACTAAAGAAAAAAAAAATATGTCAGCAAAAATAAGCCCACCATGAGAAAAAAAAAGCCTGGAAATGTCAGATTCCTTATATATACGCTACAAAGGAATCTTAGTGAGGGTGTTAGTTCGGAAGCTAATAAAGTCTTTGATCAATCCTTTTGATATTCACACTGTCATTTGGAGGCAAGAAGCCACCGTGTACCATTAGTCATTTCAGATTTATGCCAAAGGAAACGCCAAGCAGACATAAATGATGCTATATTTCCCAACAGAAAACTGAAAAAGAGAGCAGAGCTGTAAACAATTCAATCACCCCCTGAACTCTTCAAACCGCCCCTCGGCATCAGTGGATCTCAGCTCGCTGTGGATGTGTTTCTTTGGCAACAGTTTGTCACCAAGGGAGTCAAGCAGCCCGGCGCTGAAACACTGACACAGACATTGGTGACTAATTAAACAGTCACAGTGGGAGAGTCTCCATGCAGAAGCACCGCCGAGAGAAGGGAAGACAGAATGAATCACTGCACCTGTTTAGACAAAAGCTACCACTGTGCCTAACCTGGAATATGTCAACAGCTTTTATTTCCAGCAAATAGATAGCAATGGTGACAAATTCTAAATTAATCTGTGAACAAAGTGCAGCATAAAGTCCCTCGTGTTGGCACAGCAATTACTGGGAGACATCCTAATTAGCATATTACTCCTTAAAAAGGTAAAGGTGTTATGAATAAGATATCCTAGATTCCCCATTGACGCTTATAACTCAGACTAGACATTTTTTATCAAAAATGGGATAAAATATTTCACATTACAATTTGTTTCCACTCAGTGTTGAACTGACAAAACTGATAAAATTTTAATGTTCAGTGTGAGGGATTACACAACTCGAGCAGGTCTCAAGAGTCCTCTAGTAGATTTGAATCATGCAATGTCATGGTAGTATATGGAGGTCAATGGCTCCTCCAGTGAAAAGAACTAAACATGTCATTTGAAGTGCACGAGGAGCTAATGCTGCAAACACACTTGTGTGTTCCTAAATCCATTATTCAGCTTAAATCTAAACACACACGTTCAGCCTGGGCTTGGAGGTGCCGTGTTTTATTTATGTCGATGTACAGTACAGAGCCGGTTTATGTAAATTTGACTTTACTATTGGGAAGATCATCCCTGTTCACCCTGCAGATCTCCAAGCCAGGGGTAGGGCCGGAGGGTGATGTTGACCCCCGACCAGAAGGTACAGTAGTTGGCTTCTAATTGTCATAGATGGATTACTGAATGGGCATAGCGGGTTTGGGCTAAGTGCCTTCTTTGAACCTCTGGTAACTGTTAACATCTATTTTCTTAAAAGTCAAACATCCAAAAGACCAAATAGACGTAGAATGACCACAAAGAGGCGCAAAACAACAACAAAGAGGCACAAAACAACAAAAAAGAGAAGCAAAATAACAACAAAGAGAAGCAATAAACAAGAAAGAGAAGCAATATTACAACAAAGAGAAGCAAAGTAACAACAAAGAGAAGCAATATAACAACAAAGAAAAGCAAAACAACTACAAAGAGAAGCAAAGTAACAACAAAGAGTTGCAGAACAACCACAGATCACATTAAACAACAACAAAAAGATGTAAAATTAACATCAAGAGACACAAAACAACTACAAAACATCATGTCAAAGAGACAGAGAATGACCACGAAGTGTGTTAACGCTCCTGGTAAACCTATGTTACGATCTAATACAGATCACATTATCCGATCACCCAATATCATTCTGCATTTGTTAGGCATAATGTCAGAAACAACGCTGCCACTGTTTTGTGAACGCAGTGTTTGACAGGCCGCCCAGGTCTTCGAGCATTTGACTGGATTTGTCTGTATACGTCTATAAAGCCTCTGCTGTTTTCTGGTGAGTCATTTGGAGTAGGTGAGTCACTTTTCAGGTCCAAGCAACAGTATTTACAACCAGCACCAGCAGTTCCTGTACTGCGCATTTGCATTTGTGTTAATGTCAGAACCACAAAAGCAAACTGAGATGAAGAGGAATCAATTTGTTTTTGCAGTACAAGTGCTGCATTGGAAGAAAAGTTAGCCATTTGTCCTTTTTTAAACTTCTTTTGTCTCTGGGATGTTTTTGTATCGCCTCCGATCACCCTCTCATGTGAGGATTTAGATTTTTTTTTTCCTGACTCAAGTCCAGCCTTCAGGCTAATACTCAATCTGATCAATGTTCAAACGCGCTGATGAAGGATTCATGAGGTGCTTCACAGGAATATATCATCCACTCAGTTTCTGTCTCCTGACCCGGACTACTGGCGGGAGCACAGCCTGACTATCTGTGCACTTAAAGTCTCCAGACATGTCTCTGCTTGGCTCCATTACTCACTTAACAAGGATCAACTCCCTTTAAGCACTTCTGCACATGTAGGTTGTACTTGAAGCAAACCAAGGATGACTGGCTAATAAAACCCAACTGAGATGGTTAACTGAGTCAAGAAGACTCAATTAGACGATAATGTCTGTTTCTCTACACAACCTGTGTCTTATTGGTTATATTAACTTTTTGTAAAACTTTACAATGTTGCCCACAATTTAAAGTGTAATTTCCTGACATTTACTTTGTAATTCCTCTGAACCTAATTCCATATACATATAAAAATAAGTGAAATATTTACCTGTTGCTATGGGTTCTTAAATGTAGGTAAAGGGAAAAAGGGAGTAACAATTGGGAAAGAAGAAATAAATTATACTGTTTATATATATTTTGTACTGGATACCAGCGTTTATACAGATCAAGCTGTTGCATTCAAAGAGCGAAGGAGAGGTGGACTCTGTGTTTACATCACTGATGCTCAAACACAGTTTAAGTTGATGGACGGTTTCCAGATATTGAACTTTTAATGTGAAGATGCCGGTCGTATTACCATCAACATCTTGTTGCTGCTATTTACATTCACCCCAAAGGACATTAAAGAAATGCACTACATGTTTATGTTAACAGGTCTATAAATAACTGTATATATGTTCTATGTTTGTGTAGCACGGAGGAACTCATACACCTTCATTTAGTTATGCAACACTTTGTTGTATAATGACAATGAGAATGTATTACCTTAAACCCTGAAATGATACATATTACATTTTTTACTCAGCTTACAAGACTGTTACCAATATAAAAAAAACCCTTGTAACACATTTGACTCCTGTAAAATGGAGTTTTAACTGTTTAAAGACAGAGCTTTATAATTGTGTTTTTATTTTATGTAATATATTTGATGAATGATTTGCATAATGCAGATGTATACTGTGCATGTTTTCTACAGTATACGCAGGATTTAGTAGCATGTGCTATATTTGTATGTGTATCTAAGGCATGAAGTAGGTCCTCAACGTCCTGTCACAGCTTTGCTCTGTTAACTCAGACTTCAACACCAGGCCTCAGATGTTTCTGATGGAAATGTACGTTGTTTGATCATTTCCCACACTTCTATTTCTTCCTCACTTCAGCTTAATTTCTTTTTGTGAGACTGTCAAAGGAGACAACCTCTTTGATGCATGCAAAGTTTAGCTATCAAACGGTTTTGAAGCGGCTAATTATTCATCAGTGTTTCTCAGCGTTATGTCTCTGACATTATAAGGCTCAAACAAAACTGTAAATGTGACGAATTCCAGAAGAAGTTTAACTAAAATACATTATTTTTCCCTTTGGAAACTGAGGTCCCGGACTATTTAAGATTTTTGTCTTGCTAAATGAATAAATTGTAATCGTTAAATTGCAGTAGTCCTCGTTCTTGATGTGGAATATTCTCATGAATTGCTCAGCTGAGCATATCAAGTTGTCAGTTCTTTCAGATGAAGGCTTGACTGCAGCAGTTTTTATTTGCATAAAAAGAAGAGTGCATTTTTCATCTGTTTTTCAGCTTAATGGCTTCTAAGCTGATGAAACATTCATTTTCTTCGTATTACCAGGGGAAAATAGATAAAAGCGTGAGTGCTGTCTCTTTTGTTATTGATAACATACCCTACATTTATTGTGTATAATGTAATATATTAAGGATATTGTAATTGGGGCAAATTGTGCTGCGTATTACGTATCTTTTCAGAATTGTCTATTACTTTTGCTGATGTTTTTGTCCTTAAACCTCAATATATGCACGTGTTTAGACTGTAAGACATCTTATTTTGGATTTAATGATGTAACATTACATGAAATTACATTAGTCTACATTCTATTAATTTAACATTAATACCAACTGATTTCTTGGCCACTCTGGGCTGAGGAAACAAGTTGTGAAACCCGGCCTTGGCATGTCATCACCTTTTTAAGTCGATATTGCGAACTGGGTTATTTACACTTCCAGCAGTTTGGAAGCCACATCAGCTTTCATTTGGAGTCATGTTTTAATGTGCCTGATGAATGTAAGCGAACTGTTTTTCAGCATCTTTGGTCTCTACTGTGGTCGAGCTCTATAGCAGCTAAATGCTTCACTATGTTAATTAACTGGTCGCTAAATGTGTCTGTCTGTTCGGGGCTGGCAAGAAGTGTATGGCGCTTTTTTTTTTTTTTAGAGCTTTTTCACTGAGAAAACAGCTGCCTTGTGCAGCTGAAAATTATGACAGTGGTGAGAATGAATCAAAACAGTAAATCTACCGACCAGACAGCTGAACAATGAGCTAAAACTCACTATAAAGCCCTGGAAAGCCAAGGAGAGCTCCAGATTTGGGTGATAATTCTTTGGAGGTTTATGACTTGAAGCGTCTCCTTTCACATTGATTTCACATTGTCTTTTGATATACTGTTATTGCAAAAAATCAGTTCTAACCATGTGAGTTAAATAACACAGGCCCTTCCTCAATCACTCAGAATAAAAAGCGAACGGGCGTTCTGCAGCTATAGAATAATATTTAACGTAAAATAAACTAAGAATACAGTGAAATACACTGATATGAGCTTATATTTGAAGTGTACCAGGACGTGGGACATGTGAGCCGGCTGCTGATGCTGGTGAGACTCCACCGACAGGCAGCTTCTTGTTTTCATGTGAACCAGGTCGGACAAAGCGACATCAAACATCCAGAATATGATGTATAGGGCTCACAGATGTATCAGCGTTTCTTTGAGCTCTGTTGACCGCGTCAAACCTTTCAAACCTTTCTTTGCCTGCTCTGACAGGCACTATTTTTGTGACTACTGAGCTTCTGAAAAAACTCCTGAGCAAGAAAATGTGTTGTGTTGCTATGACAACAGGCACGCCGTTTTAATTTGTGCGAGAACATGACATAGAAACATTGTTAATGTTAAAGTTGCCGATTTGTTAAAAACACGGAATAAATTAAACAACGATATGATAAATCTTGCGGCATCCTTCGCCTGACCTCAAGACACCCCGGGGTGCTGTCACACCCACTTTGGGAATCACTGGTCTCTTTAATAGTTATCGTTAAAACTAAATATCCTTTCACAGTGTGCTTCGTCACAACCCAAAACGGTTATTTGCATTTAAATTAGAATTAGTCACTGACATGGATTTGAACAATTAGTAAGACAGAACAAATGCAGCTTGTTTTATTTCAGGCACAGATACTTTAATCTTAAATCACCTACTTAGCAGATCAACAATTACAAGTTGTAAAATGTGAATAACTTGGAACATGATCTTTTGGTAACATCTCTTAATAAGCTTTTATAAAAAAGGTTTAAATAAATGGTAAATAAATTATTTAAAGCAGCTATATGGAACTTTTTTTTGTCGATAATGGCGCCCCCTGTGGACAAAAGCGGTATGAGCACCAGCACCTCGCGTCATAATGATCTTGAACTGTTAGAACTGCATTTGTTTTAATACTACTTCTCTTTTTTTTTAAACACAGCTCTTTGCAGGATGCATAGCGATGAGGTAATTTATGTAAGAATAATAACTGTAATATGATGATTGTGAAACAAAACTTTGTTTGACTGCTGTACTGTAGCACCAGACTACAGAGCAGCGGCTGTCCTCAGACTGTGACGCCTTCATTTAGTCGGTAGCTTTTTAAGTCAGCAGAGAGACGCCACGTGACCACCTGACCTTCTGCAAAAGAGCAGCAGAGCGTCTGGACTGGAAATAATGAAACATTTACAACTGCAGACCTGTTGGCTTAGTAGAAAACCTTTGCTAATAACTCTGTGAACATTTGTACCGACATTACTGATGACTCATTACAATGTTGGTCCAATTAATTTTTTATTAACGAGGATGAAAGATAAACATCAGCAAAATATATTTTTTTCACAACCTGGCAACCCAAAAGTTATTCTTGTAACTGATGCATTTCTTACTACTAATCACTAATAAAGCAAATTATGAACCTTCAAACTTATAAACCCTTTTAAAGGGAGGCTTATTAGCTTAAATAGCTCATTAGCTCTTGACTTTCGATTGCTGGCGTCACCCAGTTCTATTCTCAGTCCGTGTTATGCATTCACGGAGGACACGAGAGTTTATCATCGACCCGTAACGAGGAAGCTGGAGTCCCATTAAAAAGACAGGAGGGAAGAAGTTTGCGCGGACTTTGAAAGCAACAGTTGTTAAATAAAACATGGATGGTGTGGGCACCTTTTTTTGCAGCCCCCGCAGAGGCTCTTGTCTGATTATTCTTGTCAAAACCAGGTAGGTGTGAGGAGGAGGAGGAGAAGGAGGAGGAGGAGAAGCAGCATCTCTATGCAAGACTACAGTCTCACTGTGCAATCTCTTCGCCTATAAGGGGGATACAGTATGTGCAGAAGGGTCCACCACACCCTGCCTCCTCCTCCACCCCTGTCAGCTATATTTCCCTTCACTCCCTTTCATTCCCCATTAACCCACGCCGGTGCCAACATTAGCAGATGACTTGTTAACTAAACTTCGCATTTTGGCCAAGAGGGACATGGGTGAAGCGGCGGTGTTTGAATTAATAAGAGTGAGAAAAGATTTAAGAGAATGTGGAATTTGAGTCCTGAACTGATGAAACCTAAGCTAATACGACGGAGGATGAGTGCGCGCGAGGAAGAGACTCTTTAACCGGGGTTAAATAATGCCCGATTGATGCCCTAAGTTGCAGCTTGAGCTTTGCCAAACACATTTTTTGGATAAATAAAAGTGCTCCATCCAACTCTTAATATAGAGTAATACCCCCCATCCATTAGTCGCAACACTTTCAGTATTGATCTGAGGTGGTTCAAGATGAGTTCAGATAAACAAACGCCTCATCAGGTGCTGTGTCAACGCTGGCACTCACTAAAAACAGCTTAAATGTGCCGCCTGGAGATATTTATCATTTTACTAAACAAACCGGAAAGGAAGCACAGGAGGAGATGAAGGATGACTGTGCAGACCACTCAGCAGACATCACTGTCCTCGCGCATTAATTGGGTTCATTAACATAAGATCTAACACACGCAATCAGCTGAGTTACAGTTGGAGTGCTTGGGTATCGGTGCTGATCCTCACTAATTCATCCCTGACCTTATTCATAAACATCTTATTGCCTTTCAGCATTTTAATCAAGAAAAAATTATATCAGGGGGAAAAAAAAAAAAGGAGACAAACATGAGGAAGATCCTCGAGCACGCTGCTTAAAATGCACGTCGGCGTTTCTTTCTATATTTCAAGGACCGACCCAGTTCATTCTATTAGCCTAAAGCAGTCTCCGCGATGGAAGCCCACTGGTTCACTCTTCCAGATATTTTTCTCCCCTTACGTGACGCTGTGCGGGGTTTAAGAGGCATTCACATGAAAAGGTAAGTTCTAACACCATGAATAATGCACATTGTTTGCCAGAGAATCTGAAAGCTCTGTAGGTTTTTCAGATTCGCATAACGCTCGATGACTCCAGGATAACTGCCAGCATGAGCGGAATGAGACGCATAGAAGCCAAATACGATATCCACAAACAAAGACTAATGTTGTGGAGGAACTACAAACAGCGAAAACCGTCCCCTGATAGACGGATCCAGCCTCTTTTTTATTTTGTTGAGTGCAGTCATATTTGATCATTTTCTGGACTCGGCATTAAAAGCTAATCATATTAATGAGGAAGATAATGAATTATAGAGCAGTGGTTAAGCTAAGAGGCCTAGACCAGGGAGATGATGGCTTTGTGCCAGAACAGGCAACCCTTTCTCAAGACTACACACTTAAAGCTCATTAAAAAGGCTCTAAAGGATCCTCTCACTAAAAACTTCATTTCAGGCTGAGTAAATTGATTTGAATGAAACATTAAAGGACAAAACAATCACACACTGACGGCTATTTCATCATACCAGCCGGAGTGCATGCAAATCTCTTTTTCTGCATAAAGGATGAGACTAAACTGCTGTAAAACCATCAGGATCCGCACGATGAATGCACAGAAACTGGTAAATATGCAAACATCACGCAGTGCAGCAAAGCAAATACAAGAATGTGTATCAATTAGACATTTCTTTATTCACTGGGAGGAGAAAGTCCTGCCAGCGGACTAAGAACTCATCAGAAATCATAAAAAAACACAGATGTAACAAAGTATTAATGATATACTTCAGCAGGTATTCAGGTTTTCTTTGTAAATCTGAGCCTTATGTTTATATAATTGGCAGGTAAATGACTACCAGGTACATAAAGTTTTGGAATCGGTCCATAGATGGCCTCAGCTGGCTGCTTCTCTGATGTCTGACCTCCCTCTCGCTCCTCTACACATAATTCATTTTAATACCAGCAAACCAGATTTGGTGCTTGTTGGAACATTGCAAAGATTTTTAATTAGTTTCCTTTGAGTTTGAGTGAACGCTGTTTTTACAACGCTAAAATGACTGTTTTCGTAAATGGAGTCTGGCGGATTTGGCGAGAGCCATGCAGGGCCTATTTCTCGTTAAACAAACGAGATTTTGTTCTTAAACTATCTCTGTTGGAATCCATAATGTGGGCAGACACTTGGAAAACGAGCCTCAGCCTGTCACTGGCAAAAAAAAAAGCACTTTCAGTGGATTTACTTTGACGGTCGAAGTTACCCTCAAAGATTATGTGTCAGCCATTGCAACATGTGCCGCGGCTGTCGGCTGGGGCAATCTGCTGGACCAGCTCCAAAACTCATCTACGCACCAAAATATATAAACATAAGGCGCGGGTTTGGAATTCCAATGAACCTTAGGTGTGCAGCTAAAAACAGTAATCATGGCTGCATTTTGTTTTGGTGTGCCAGAGTCTGGATCCAGGTACTGGGTTCGGGTTAGAGAGGTCCCAGAGTTTAACTGGGACATTTAATGAAACGGAGATCTTTGCTTTTCCTGCTATGACAAGTCCAAATTCTGTCAAGTCTTCTTTCTGAAAGGTCTACATCTGGATCATGACACCAGCAAACCTAAAAAGGTTTGTAAGCACATCTGCACATATAAAGGTATTACGGTCATTAGTATACAAGAAATCAATGTCACTTTCGCATAATAAAAGTTGTAATAATGGGAGACTATGCGAGTCATAAGTTTGTAACGCTACTGGCGAAAGAAATCAGTCACACAACAATGAGAGAGAGAAAGTGTTTGTCCAAACTTTTAATCCTTCATTTTTTCAGGGGATATTTCTGGAGCTGTCTCATCACCGCCCACAAGTGCTTTTGATGTTTTGCAGCCGTGAGCGTCTCCTCCATTACATATGTGCACTGCACTGCGGGACAATGGTGTCCATCAACAGCACACTCAAAAATCATTTAGTATGCATGCTGACATTTTTGAGCATACTTAATTTTGTCACTTTGGCTGTGTGAACGTACAGCACCCTCCAACCGAGTTAGAATTAGTATGCAGAGTGGGATGGTGATACAGCATAGGCTATTGGAAAAGTGAGGCAGAGACTGGACTTGACTACAATGGCCCTGGACTTATAATTGGAGTGCACTTCATATTTAGGACTTGATGACGTTCAACAAAAGTTCAACAACAGTGACCTTTGATGAGTCAAAAGAAATATTTACCTGCATGGAGTTGGGGCGTCCGTTGAAAGGCTGGGCCTCTGTGAAGAACTCTGTGCCGTGGTCCAGCCGTCCGTGACCGCCATACTGAACCATATCTGAATCCAGCTTGATTTTGTATCTGACGAAGATTGAGGTTAAGGCGCAATAGCAGTGGGAAACTAGATTATAAGATCTAAGACATAAGAAGCACGAGAGAAGGTTTTATCACCAGTGCTTTCGGTGGGCAGACTCGGTTTAGCAGTGCTCAGCTGGTTTATATTCATTGAAATCCTCACATCCATCAGCATTCATCTCCCCTCCGCAGCACTACAAAGTGACAGTGCGGAGCCCTAACAGACAAAGAGAAACGCTGCCTGAAATGAACATAAATACAAAAGTGATTCAGCCGAGGCTGCGCCATCCATCCAGCCCGCCTGTCTAATTCATCTAATTCACTGCATAAATAATGAATCAGACCAAAAAGTGATCCAAATGACTGACAACAAACACGCAGAAATAGTGTCTTTAAAAAAAGTACCCACTCATCTGGGACTTTTTCATGTTTTGTGGTTTTACAACATTGAATCACAGCAGAATAATTAAACTATTTTTGACAAAGATCAGAGAGAGGGACCTTTTTGATGTCAAAGGTAGAGTAAATCACTTTAAATGGACCTAAATTACGCAGAAGATTACACATAAATTACAAATGCCACAGTGTTCATCCCATTCAGGTTAATATTTAGTAGAGGAACCAGAGGGTTTGTCTGCATTTAGGTCTGATATTGACCTAACACTGAACCCAGCCCTGCACGTCTGGAAATACTGAATACTCTGCATCGAAAACAGGGTTGTAAAAAGTATCCAGAAGACGTACTGGAGTAAAAATCTTATACCAAAATAAGATATTACTCAGGTAAAAGAGAAAGTCATCCATATTATTGATTAGTACTTGAGCAAAAAGACTTTAAGTATCTGATATGAAGTTTACTTAAACGGGCACTATACAACATTCTTTTTTTATATCTACTGTATCTGCTTATTTATTGATTCCCTTATTGATTCCTGATCAACTTTAGTTGAGCTGGCTGTAACCTGGAACCTGCTGGCTGTACCTGCAGCCACAGTCTGAAATATATTTCGACAGTATTTGTTTTCGTTTAAGTTTTTTTTTGCATCAATCAAAGAGAAACTCTGCAAAGCCTGCCCACGTGACACCTCTGTTATTTGTACAGAAGAAGTCATCCTTCGTAATAAACATGCCACTTGATTGGAAAGCAGTGGCAAATGTGCCTTAAGTGTCAATTTAAGCCCATGTTGTGTTGTAATGTTGTGTTGAAAATGTTTCAATATATTGCTGATGTTTCCATTTTCATTTTACAGACGTTACAATGAGCACTGGTGTCATTTTTCATTGGAAAATGACGCCATGCTTTAAGACCGTTTCATCCTCTCTGCCTCGACTCCCTCTAGGTAAAAGGTTCCAGCAGGGTAGATACAGTACGTGAGTTTGATGTAAATTGTTTTGCAATGCGAAACTCAAAGAAAAATGCCGACATGTATAGGGGGAAATGATAAGTTTAAAGGCATGCGTTTTTTAATGAATCCGACAATTTGCGACCGGCTCTTAATGGTTCCCGTTCTGCAATCCCATCCCTACATGAATAGATAGTTGAAGAGCCTTTATCAGGTGCTCATTGTCAAAAAAAGGTTAAAAAAAAAAAATCTGAGTTGTAAAACAATATATCACGGAGAAAGATGGTGTGGTGGTGGCTCTTTTGCTGCACTGAGACAGTTAAACAGTCAAAAAAAAACTTTGATCATGTAGTCGAGGTGTCTGAAGTGTGTGTGTGTGTGTGTGTGTGTGTGTGTGTGTCATGCGTTTTCACAACCTCTCTGCTGTGCTTCTGAACAAGAGGAATGCTCAGACACCGAAAAAGCTGAAGGATGGCAGCAGCTTCCATATTAATGCTACCACAGTTTCATGAAATATGTGTGTTCTTCAAGAGGAACCGGGACCGAGAGACACCGCATGAGACAGAATATGTAGATGACACCATATGCTCCAGCGAGGGCTTCAGCATATATTCACCTTTTTAACGAAAGTGCGGGATCAAATCGATTACGTGCTGAATAATGCCCTTCAGCCGGGGGAAAATGGAGAATAATGACGAGCGTGATATCTAAATTGTTCGGATGGAGCTTCAGAACCGCGCAGAGAAACTATGCAGGGAGATTTTTCAGAAAAGTCCTCCTCTCGTTGACATTAGCGCGGTCCCCATCTTGTTGCTTGACAAAAAAAAGAACAAGAAAAAAAAACGGATGGATGTCGGAATCAGTTACAAGGCCGCTATTAATGTCAGAGGAAATACTTAAGACGTTTTAAAAGCCGGATTCAAAATGCGAGAAAGTGCACTTTGACAAGTATGTACATAAATATACACCTTCGTTCTGCAGCCTCCCTCGTGCCTTTCAGAGATGCCTGGTAGCCTACACGTGTACCTGATGTCCATGCATAGTGTAAAAACCTATAAACATCTGCGCGGTGCATTATTCCCTCCCGTCTCTCAGGGACAGGAGCTGTGAGGAGCAGCGCTACAACAAACACCAGGAGAGAGGCGCCGACATGCAAACGGGCCCCTAATTGGCTGGCTGAATAATCACCTTATCTACCCATAGGCGATATTCTGGAGTTTGGAGTGTGATCCTTAAACACTGCCTCATTCTGCCCCGCAGCCGGGAAAATTCCGCTTTTGCCGCTTGCTTGTCTGCTTTGATAGCGATGATTAAAAGGAAGCGCTGCTCTGTGCATTGTTTCTGCTGGGGAGGAAGACCCCCCTCCTCCTCCTCCTCCTCCACACCTCCTCTGCTCTATCAAGTCTCTCTGGTGTTTTATTGACAGAGCAAACTCGTTCTGCTGTGACGGTTTCCAGAGAATATGGAAATACTCTTATAATGCTTCGGGGGAAACTGAGGAGATGCAGTATGTGATTTCAAAGGTTAATCCTCCTTATACAAACAATAAAAAAACCTCAACATTAAGTGACTCCAACGGTGCATTGACTGTGTTTGCGCGCCGTATTTGGAGTGTTAGTGTTACGACAGTGCTTCTCCACGCCGCTTGTTGTGCGTCTCCAGTCTTGTGGATTGCATGTGTTGCGCGTCTGCGACACAGCTAGAAATGAGACGTAGTTACAGTAATTCAGAGTTCCCTGGCAAACTTCTCTGCAAGGAAGCGAGCACCAGCGCAAATTGGTAGTTGGAAGGTTTGAGCGATTACGTCTTTGTTAGTGGCTACAGACGGCCGTAACAACCGCTTGCAGTTCAGCTGTAAAGTATTGTAATCAATACAGCCTCTGCGAATGAAGGGGAAGATTTAAGAACACAATCAATTTTGCCCAATGAAGTGAGAGAAAAGAAGGCAGTCCGAAGCTCGGTGATTAGAGCCATTGATGACCTGAAAACAATCTGGCCATGACCATGATTGCAGACCAAGCCACCACTTAGTTGCTCCATCAGCTTGTCGTTTTTTTTTCTGCCTTTATGAAAGTAATAGCACCCTGGCGTGGGTGAACAAGAGCTGAGCGAGATGTGTGTGCACATCTGAAGAATGTGGCTCGGCCTCGTAAGCTTTCTAAACACCGTATCTTGCCTTTTCAGAGGAGACTGTTCCCTGCCTTCTGCTCAGCTGGTGCGAGTTACATCAGAGTGGAAGAAATGGTAGAAACAGTTTCTGTCACAGAGGAATAAAAAGACCAGTCTAGCCAAGCAGCGGCTAAATCTAAAAAAAAATGATGTACAGTGAGACCCATGAAGACGATTAATACCAAAATAAATGGATGTCTATCGTTTTGTATGAAGAACATGACACCTTAAAGCGCAGTTTAAACAACTGCTGTTTCATTCTTAGAAGTTTGAAGACATCTAGATCGTCCTTTGTCATTTTTATACAGAAAAAGAGCATGCTTTTATTTTGAAATTACGATTCCATATGACTGTTACATACATTTATACAGAGGGCTCGACTGATATGTACTGCTGAACTCGATGTCAGGTGTGAAACTGTAAAAATGAAATTAATAATTTATAGCAATAATTAATTCAATATTTTATCGCAATTATTAATTACAGAGGGACTTCCTGGATCATCTTTCACCTATCACACTCGCCGTAAATTTGTGCAAACAGTCCCCGTCTTGCTTTTCTAGTGATTAGCTTTGTGAGAGGGGTTTTATTGATGCGAGGCGGGGTGCCAGTGGATTTTGGGTGACTAATTGAGGACGTAGGTTTGACTGTGTGAACCAGGCTGTTAGATGCTGCGAGAACACTTTCAATTATTGCAGTTTAGAAACAGTCCATGATGAAACAAGTCCGTGTCATAACCATATTCATTTGAATCTTAACACTTCCTGAATTCCGATCAGAATGTATCATGTTTTGTTTTGACGGCGCCCTGGTGGAGAAAATAACATACTGTACATTTAATGTGTCTGAGTGAGAAAAAGCCTTAAACTAATGTTACAGAATGTTTCAATCTGTAATTTGTTTGACCTATTTACTTGCCCCATACTGACGCAAACATGTGTTAGCTGCAAATCACTCCAGAGCATGATTTGTTGTCTTACTCTGAATTTATTGAGCTGTTGGAGAAAGACGAGACTCGGCTGAGCTTTTTTGACAGTGTGTTTATGTTTTGATGTTCCATCTGAGGCGGTCAGAGACGTACGGGCCAACAGCTGTGTGTGAGCCAGAGATTGATATGATATTACTGTTGATAGATACGGGGTTTTGTGTTGCGATTTATGGCCTAAAGTCAATAATTAGTTTAGAAGTTTGAGTTGTGATGACCTGCAGATTATAGTCTATGTATCGTATAACGTGTCCTTTATCATCCATCAGAATGTGGCTTTGTGCCTTTAGATGAACCATCAGGACTTCCCTAAGGTGGTGCCTGCTCAGGCCTGTGAGAGCCGACCAATCAGAGCAGACCGTGCTTTTTCGGGGGGGAGGCCTTAAAGAGACAGGCACAACAACAGAGCGTTCAGACTCAGGGTGAATAGAGCTGCTGCAGCAAGGGACAGTATGAGAACATTAAAGCGTGATACCATTTTCTAATAAAAGTATGAACCTGAAAACGAGAGAACTCAACTTCTACAAACTACAGAAATAAGACTCAAGTTACAATAAACTGGATTGCTCCCTGAATCTCTGAAATAAAAGCAGCTCCTCTATTTGTCACAGCAACATGTCTAATCAAAGATTAAGCCTCTGGATTGATGAGGATGCTTGTGGATGATATCTGGTAGAGTTACAACTCACAGAGAAACGTAATGCACCTTTGTTTATGTAATCCATCCTGATGTATCTTACAGCCCACTGTGGTAAAATAAGAAAAAAATGTAGAATATTTTGCCTTTTTTCCAGAAACCTCATGAGGTAGATTTGAGATAATATCAGGGTAAATTGCTGCTAGATATGCACGACTGTGTGTATTTTACTCTAAATTGTGGTTAGTTAGTGTCACGGCACCTGCAGTTGAATTATTCCAAACGGCACTCAAGGAACGGCTCAGACAGAAAAGGAGAATGATGACCTGACACAATCTCCGCTAAATATTGGCACAGTGTAAATCAAAGACCAATCTGCTCCGACAGGTACAGCTTTCATGACAGGATCCAACTGGGATTTCAAATACTCTAACCAACCAGATAAAGCCCCGAGCCTGAAGAATGTGTCCACCCCGAGTCGGAGGAAAATAATAAAAAAAATAAAAAAAACACTGATGGTTTGAGTGCATGTCGAAAAGCTGACGCTGACTGCATTTTAATGGCTAACATTTTGGGAGAGGTGCTTCGCTTCACTTTCTCTCCTGTTCCTCGTGGAGAGGAAAGAAAAAAACGCATTCAAAAGAGGACAAAGAGGGGCAAAAGAAAAGCTTGTCTAAAAAAGAGGCCAAACAGTCAATGTGCAGCCAACTAAGGACTAGTATTGAAAGATGATGGCTACATCGAGTTGAGTTGTTATTTATTCTTTGTGAAGACAGCAGACTTTTACATTCTACTCCAGATACTAAAAACCACAGCGGAGATTCAGCTGTAACATATCTGAACAGCATCGACTGAAAAAGTTTAAATTTAATAATGTTTGTATAAATAATGACACACACTGAAACGTCATGCAGAACTCTAAGCATTTTCACAAAGTGCTGCTGCTGGTCAACATCCTGCTTATGTTTTCAGTTTCGAAGGAATAGGCTTTTAGTAATACTTCCCAAAAAGCCACATCTGTAGTGATTTATGAGGGCATTCATAATAAAATATAATACAAAGAGAACGTGCCTTTATTCAGTCAGCGGTGGAATACACTTCGCATTAGATGACTAAACATTTAGTAACCAATTAAAACAATGGCTGATTAATACATTGACACATACTCCATAACAGTCAGCACTGCACTTGCTTGCTATGTGATCATTCTGCTTGTTTGCAGTGTCATATTGTATGTAGGCCCTGGTACTGGTTTGACTGTTCTCAACAACTGCCTGTCATTTACCAATCTTTAAACTGCCTGCACGCTGTTATTCTGTATTGTGTGCCGTTTGGTTTTGTGCCCAGTGTTGTCATGAGCCCTTTTTTCCCTGCTTGTTTTTTTCTTTTTTTCTTTCGCTGTGTCGTATTTCAGGAAGCTTCTTGGCCAACACGTTGGCCGGGAAACAGCCTTTTGGCTGATTCTGGTATCATCCCTCATGTATAACCATGTGTTTTATTAATTTGCACCGTCCCTTCTTAAAGAAACGAACACGATGCTTTCTGATGCGGCGTATCATCAGTCAGAAACCATTACAGACGTGACTCATGGATGCCCCTTGACTATTTATAAGACAGAGGTTGACTTGTGCGGCTAATAATACTTTATGACTACCTGTTCTCTTCTTTACTGTACACAGACAAAACTCAACAACCAACTGTATTCAGGACTCTTAGTTTGCTATAATAGTACGATTCATGGGTGATGACAGCATACTATGAGTCCTAAATACAGTTGATATTCAAGTTGTGTATAGGTCGTCATAATGTCTTATCAGACTAATCATTCAACCTCTAACAAGGGCATTTAAGATACTTGCATGTAAAAAATTCAAGTCCCATCTATTGTATATCATGATTGTTGATACAGTGCATCAGAAAGCATTATGTCTCGTTTATGCGTGTCGTCAAAAAGAATTATAAATGCATCATTACGATACATAACGAATGTCCTTACTCTGCACTGTAGATGTGGCCTTCACAGAAAGTGCTACCAGTTTTATTTTAACAAGCGAACCAAGAATCCACCTGAAGAGCCATCGAGACCAACGCGCACCCATCCAGCATGTGACAGAGGGCAGCAAGAGGCAGCTCCATGGTTGTTTCGTTAGAGAGGGACACCCTTTTGATATAATACGGCGCAATAACAGCCTGTGTTGGATCCATTTTCTGCGGTGAGCTGTATGGCCGGCTATTATTTCCAGATACGGCGGCGGTGGTGTGGGGCTCCGCCGTGACATGGCTGACCCTCGCACAGGTGGAAGAAAGTTTAAGTATATGACAGCTGAGTGTAATGAAAAAGCACTTTTGGACTCTTTGAGCTTGTCTTGTTTACCTCCTCTGCCTCTGAGTGGCACTTTCATCTGTCTTCTCCCCTAATTGGATCCTCTGCACACATTCCCATCGGAGGATCTGCATCTCCTCGTACACACGACGCATTTACCTTCCTCACACACACACACACACACACACACACACACACACAGCACATTTGCCTTTATGTGTTTACTGCTTCTCTGTATAATGACAGCCAGAGCTTTGCCCTCACATTTATTTGCATTTTCTCTCAACCCACCCGGTATCTGAGGCCTCTCCTTAAACATCAAAAGAAGCACCAGGAGGAAGAGATGTGGTTCCATCTAAATGAAAATAAACCCTCAAAAACGGTGTTACAGACACTGCGGCAAGGCTATTAGTGGTGCGCCCAGGATTCACCCCATCAAGGCAGAGCCGAAAAACACGAGGCAGAGCGTACAATTACCGCACATCAAACGAGCTTACAATTAACGCATGATATTAGGAGATTAGGGGTTACTGGTGGGGTTTTTTAAAATCATCAAATGAACTTGATTATCGTTTTGTCTCACTGTTCGCATACTGTTTAATGACATGTTCTGTTTTCTTTTTAAGACGATGATTAACATTTGCAATAGAGATGAGAAATGTTGTTATTGTATTCTTTTATATCCAATGTCATAAGTTATACTGTGACCTCAACATTTACATAACAACATACACCGATCAGTGAGAACATTATGACCGCCTGCCTGATATTGTGAAGGTTCCTCTTGTGCAGCCAAAACAGCTCTGACCTGTCGAGACATGGACCTCAGACCTCTGAGGGTGTCCTGTGGTGTCTGGCACCAGGGCATTTTATAATCTGGGTCCTGTATGTTGGGGGGTGGGGCCTCCATGGATCAGACCTGCTCAGCACGTCTTACAGATGCTCCATCAGATTGAGATCTGGGAAATTTGGAGGCCCGGTCAACACCTTGGGCCCTTTACTGTGTTCCTCAAGCTGTTCCTGAGCAGTGTTTGCAGTGTCTCAGGGCACATTGTCCTGCTGGGGGGCCACTGCCATCGGGGAGTGTTGTTGTGATGATGGGGGTGTACTTGGTGCACAACAGCGTTTGGATGGGTGGTGGTTCACATGAATGCCAGCACCCAAGGTTTCCCAGCAGAACATCGCATTGTGATGAGATGATCAATGTTATTCACGTCACCTGTCAGTGGTTTTAATGTTGTGGCTGATCGGTGTACAATATAATAATTGTCTTTAATAATATTAACAGGGAAAAAGCAGTAAAACATACTGCTTGTTAACATAATGGCATTATAATATGATGCTGTATTAAAAACTTTGTTGTACTGTACCATTTTAATTCAAAGGGAGCATGAGCACATCCATCTAAATGAGACAAAAGAAATAACGTCGAAATCAAAGCAACAACTGCTGTTTCACAGCCTCATTGTCAGCCAATCCAATCATCATAATTTAAGACAGAGCTGCTCATGGATAGTGATCTGAACCGCTGCCGTCCAGACAAACCTAACAAACTCTGTCTGCGTCTCGACTCACCATCAAATTATTTGAGTCATAGCTGAAAAGGCAACATAGCCTCGTATCCATCCGGGAAGATGCTGGCATGAGCTTCACTGGGCTCCAGAAGAGAGTGATGTCCATTATAATAAATACAAATCTGTCAGCTTTCTGTCCCCCTTCACATCCCTGATCATTAAGCCTGCTGTAATCACAACTGTGGGACTCATTAAATTCCTCTGCGCTGCTTGCTGGGAAGACAGACAGCCAATGCCGCTAAAGAGAGAGCTTTCTGAATCACTGGGCTCTGCTATTATTTCTCTCTAATAGCATAACAACACCACTATAAACAACTGACTCATATTCCTCTCAGCAGTGACTGCCGAAGTTACATCACAAAAGTCTTCGGCGAGAACACTGCCAATAAAACCGGGGGTTTGACAAATCAAATTTACTTTAAAACAAGTCTGACACAATGTTTAGATCCCTGATCCACCGCTCAGACCAGAGGAATGGATCCTCTCAGTTGTGTATTAGTAGTTCGGATGACGGGTGAAGTTGCTCGATTGTATTAAATCTTCACACAATTAATTCAGGACTCCGATTGAAGGAACTCTTTGACGGACTATCAGGATATGCAGCCTATTGAATCATTGTACATAAATAGAACTTACTGTCTGATGTTACATTTCAGATAAAAGCATATTATGCATTCAGCACTCATTACTGAGTGGTATACAATGCAGATGCAACTTACTGGGGGTGGAGGGGGCCCTCGTGAAGGGGGCGGGACAGTATCGGGGGGGACATGCCAACACTGATCAAAAGATTGGATGCTGAACTAGACAGACTGAGCTGCGAACAAGATGTAGGTTCATGCAAGTCATCAGTCGAGTCTTGTGATTGGTGCGCCCGCTGCGCCTCAAAGCGCCTTTAGTCTGATGGAGGTAACCTTTTACATGCTTGCAAAGTTGCTGCTTTCATTCGCAACATAGCCATGCTGGCATTTCCCCTGAAATGTTACTAGGTCTTGAAATGGGAAATTGGCTGTATGGATTTCCCTGAATATCAGTCCCTGCTCTCATTCACTCAGACGCCCGGTGTAGGAAAATGTTCCTGAACATTTCGGGGATAGACTGCACGTGTGCGAGGGGCTGAGGATGCAGCTGATCTGACGGGAATGTGGTCATTCATTCTAGAGAATCCTGTAATGAAGTGTTGGATAAGTGGAAATTTGGACTTGTTGGCGGTGCGAGATGGAAAGTTACAGAAGCAGAGATGATAAGATTTATCCACTGGGGACCATTAATGTCTGTACTAAAATGTTGTTCACATACTTGATCTCAATCTGGCCCAAAGTGTTCCCAAAACGGTTCATATTCTCTCTGACTGTTAATGTTCACGTAGGTCGTGCGATTCCAATTTTTACATTTCTGTCTCCCGTCTTCTGTGGCTTTGTTTGAATATCATAATTTAGTAATTTTGTCAGGCTCAAAAATTGAGTCGTGTTGTTGCATAAAAGAAGTAACTAACAAAGACATCTTTACTCTGAGAGACACTGTTGGTGCCCACTGTGGCGTGACAGAAGAAAGCCCACGTCTGAAGACTTACCGGAATCGAGCGGTGACACGACAGATGAGAGCAAAAAGGATACTTTCCTGGAACTTCTACAGCCACCCTGTAGCCCTGGTAGCTCTTAGTTGGGTGGAAGTTGAAGATAAAGAGCACATTTGCCCTGTCAAACACAATGACCTTGTCCCCTTCATGCTTGGCACTGACAAAGGCCTGGAGGGGAAGAAGAGGGAGAGGGAAAAAAAAAGAGCTAATAAAATATATCTTCATGAATAGTCATTACCTTTCTCATCTTGGATTTAGAGACTTATAATGAGGCACATTATATCAGTGGACTCCACATTTCCAAATAGGCTGAGAAACATTCCCACACCAAATTTCAGGTAGCACTCATCAGCAGAAAGCAGCGGCCCAGGGTAGTGCGATGCACACACTGTCAGCTTTAGACAGCTGCACATGATAAAGCCGCCACTCTCCTGTGGAGCGAGCTACTGTTAACGTGTCATTAGCAGAGATTATCAATGTCACCCAACCCCCTATTTTTAGTGCCTTGTTCCCCAAGCCAATTTCAGGGCAGCATATTCACGGCTGAATGAGAAGATAAGCACCCCTGCAACTGGACCGGCAGAGAGGATGGAGGTTAAGGAATGAGCTGACAGTCTGGAGTCTTTTAACAAGTCCATTTCTACATGAGAAGTCCACAAAGTTGGAGTAATGGAAAGCCCCTCTGGCTGCCTGTAACTGCTTCAGCATCGGAAAACAAATATATCCTGCAGCTGTGACCCCGACGAGCATATATATATATACCAAATGTATTCTTACTTATAAATAAATTAATGTAAATGCGGCCATTAGACTTGGTGATTATCGCGAAATTATTGTGATTATATTCAGAGTGTGTTGGAGAAAATAAATCATCATCTAACTATGATTTTTAAATTGTAAACTGTAAAATGCAAACATCTGATCGCCTGACATAAAAGCAGCTTCTTCTCGTTGGACATTAGGTCTAAGAGCTTGTTAAGTTTCTGTTTCTGTCACAGCCTGCGGCATCATTCTGACCTGAAACAACAGTTTTGTGGGTGAAACTTAGCCTTGAGAGCATGAGTAAATCTCTACAGTAGCTCCATTCCTGACCTCAGCGCTCTGAATGAAAATATTTTTGTCAAACCGCTGCTCAAATCCAATATTTCCACAAACTGCGACCCTCCTCTCCGCTCCTTCTCTGCACTGGAAGGTAAGTTATGTCGGCTGCCGTGCAGCCTGCACGGTTTGTGGAAAAATTGGATTTAAACGTTAGCTTTGCCCCCTGAGCAAACATTTTATGTTTCCGGGGAAGACAGAAGACATCGAAAATACATTTGATGATGTAACCCACGGCTGGGTACCAGGTCAAAAATAAAATGTTGACTTTTCCCCTAAGGTTTGATGAGGGAATGTTATTGTATGAGAGCAAACTGTTAATTTAAATCCAATGACTGCTATAGTAGAAAGTTCATCTTCAAGTTCATCATAACTCTAACAAAAATCGAAACATTGAGATTCACACACAGCTTTTACATCACAAAGAAACCTCGTCCACTCAAAAATATGTTTTGTCTTCTTGTTCCTCCGGCTGAATGTTGTAGAATGATGTATGTGCAGAGTCTGACACCATTTTCACATTCACTGGAAAAGTGGAAACTCTCTGTGCTCATTGAAAATAATATTCAATTTACACAAGTGTGATGTGGAAACGTGAAGCCTCCTCTAAACAAACTCTGGACTTCACAGTGAGGTAAGAGACAGGCAGCTGAATGTTTTACCTGACATATATCTGCATCATCATAGATTTAATCTGAAAGCTTTTAACAAGATATTAGAACTTCTTTTGTTGTAAAACCATATCAGAAACACATTCTTAATCAAACTTGAGTGATTTATATCCATCTTAAAACACGTCTGGAGGAGTTAAATTTCCAGCTTGTAAAAGTATCCTACTGGTAGGGATGGGAAAAGGAAGATTTTACGGTGGACTGCGATTACGACACTCAGGACAAGTTCATCATGGTGAAATTCCATGATGGGGGTAATCTTGAATGTTCTCACATGAGTGACTTCAATAATGTACAGTCCTATATAGATTTACTGATTTATTTTGAACTGCCACAAGGTGAAGCCCACATCTTTCCAGTCGATCCAGAATCCCAAGCCTGTCATCATGGCATCAAGGCTCGACTTACCCTTCATCCCCCACAAGAATAGTTATATCGGATGTGTGGAAATACTACGGATACAAAACTAAAAAACCACTGGGAGATGAGGTTACCACCATTTATTCATCCTTTATTTTTCAGGGGGATCGAATGATTTAAGATTGTTTATAACTGTATCACTGATTCCTATCTGTAATGCAATAAACATATTTCTTTCTGAACAAAGTGTTAGCTAAAGTGATTGTACGTTCAGAACTGTTTTAAGCATATTTAAAGACTTTTGGCCAGGACAACTGTGACATGAGATGTTCATAGTGTCCCGTGCCTCCTTATGTGTAACTGTAATCACCCCGGTAAAGTAATGCTGGTGTAAGTAGAACTCAGAGTACTCTGGATGCCGCAGCGTGTTTTCCAGTGTCTCCTGGTTTATTTACATTTCATCACAGAGGGGGCGTGCGAGTGATGCTATCTCTGCACTAACACGAGCTTCAGTTCAGGTCCACAGTTTGGTCTTTTGAAGCTCACAGCTGCACATCTTCAAAGAGGCGGGCACAAACCACACTTTCAAGCAACGTCCCCGCGTGTTTCCATTTCCGCTTAGTTCACTTACACCTGGGACAACAGGGAGCGCCGCCGACAGATCCTCTGCTGCCTCTCATTTTAACTACAAAACGCGCTTGGATCCTCCCACCGCACTGAAATATTGAACCAAGCCATAGAATATTCCCACTAAGCAAGATTACCTTGGCGATGTCATTGATAAGCTGCCCAGAGGATTCAGACTCATCTGGCTTTTACAGCAGAATCTGGGCGCAGTTATTGGCATTATCTGTGAGCGATGTTCTACAAAGTCTTCTTGTCAAATCGTATCAAGCCCTGAAAAAGACATTTTTGTCCCAGCGGCTTCCGAGGACGCTGTCTGAGACCTGAGAGCGACAGAGACACCTGGGACGGATCTATCATCTATGACTTCACTCTGGTCTTCAGACCACATTTGGACAGTGGTCACCAGGAAGCTGTGTGTCTGTGGTATGTAGGGTTGAAAATCTATCCAAATATTATCAAAATTGCACTATGGCCAATGCACTGCCCAAATCGAAGCTGTTCCAGTTCCTGCAGTGAGGAATTTTTGTACCATCGGAGCATTTCAAGCCTGAAATGAGACCTGAACGCAAAGCACTTAGCAGAAAGCCCTGAGATCAGCCCTAACACAGCCCCCGATGCTACCGTGAGCAACGAGTCTCGACGACCCGCCCTCCAAACAGGCGTTCAAATGCACACTAACCGTGACGGATCGTAAACGCAAATTAATTTAGACTACTTAATCACAGAGCATGTAATTAATTAGATAATTTTTTTTTAATCGCGTAACAGCCCTGGTTTTTACATCATTAAAAAAAAAAGCACCCGCCATGGATACAGATGCTCTGCACTGGGTTTTGATATGTGATTCCTCTTGATAGTGAACGCAGCTCCGCCTCCAGACGCCCCTCAGCGCCATGTGTGGAAAACAGTTGTGAAGTGTGCATGCACAGTAACGCGTATGTGTCTATGTGTACTCACAACGTCGGCAATAGTGACAGACTGATTATCTGCCTGGCCAGTTCACTTATATGTTACCACAGGTGCTGTCGATCGAACCCGAGTTGGCAGAACATTTAGTGTCACATTCTGGTTGGTCTGTTTGTAGACGTACAGCGCAGCAGCAGCAGTGACATTGGGAGAGTTTGGACCTGTCAGAATTTTAAAGCTGAATGTCTTTGGTCATGAAATCTACAGTCAGATGTTTTCGATTCACCTCGTTTCTCAGAACACCTGCACAGTGTCCACGTGCCTTCATAACACCTGTTAAGTTTTGTTTCCTTGTGATAATAGCATCTTTTATTTTTTATTTCAAGGCAACAACTTTGTTGCAAGGAGAAAAAAATATTATTTGTCTGTCCCATGATTATTAACCAAATAAATATGTTCCCTTGAAATTCTGACAACACTCTGTCAAAACCTTTCTATTATCACAGAGCTGTTCTAGAAGAAAACAGTCTGGTATTTCAACATTACACACAAAAAACGACACACATGCACATCCTGTCTGTCCTTCCCTACTGTCATGATTCCTTTTAATGGATAAGAACACTTGAGCAAACTAAACTCTTGCTATCAGAAGTAAAAAGGCCCAATACTCAGAAATCATTCTCGTGGTGGGTTGTCTTACGATTCCCTACACATGCAAGCTGCCTTGAGCTTTATATATAACAGTGATTTCAAGGAAACGACAAATACCAAACTGCCACTGTGTAATCTAACAGAATCCTTTTAAACATGATTTGAAGTAACAAATCAAAGAAACAACACAATCGTGATGTCTTGAGTACACAATGTAGAGCTGTCATCCACCAGAGAAACAGCACCCAGCGTGTAGCGGGTCAGCGCTGGTGCCAAATGTATGCGCCTTCCCTGCCAGTAGCATCCTCTGGGATCAGCGTTTCCTCCCGTTCCCCCAAAAGGGAGCTCAGAAACCAGCCGGGCTCCGCTTTCCCTTTGCAATACCTCCCAAAGCTCTGTTTCATCCAGTCGTCAAGGGTGTAAGAGGTTCCAGTAAGTCAGAATATGCTTTTGATTGAAAGACCAATATACAGAAGTGATCCTTTGCGAAACCAGACGTGTCACTAATTACACTCTCTGGTACAGGACATTTCCCTCAGATCAGAGTGTCAGAGTGTAACGCAGCAAGGTGAAGTAGCTGTAATCTGACGACTGATTCCAGAGGATGTGAGGGAGGGTATTCTTTTCAATCAATTACAGGGACTCACTTCTAATCCCTGTCAATTTAGCCACACTCTCCATTTGCATTATCCCATTCCTTTGCAACCGGCCCCTCCGGAGAAAAAAATGATTTTTCATCTCCACCTGCCTGAGAACTACAGGACTTCCACAGCCCCGTCACCGGAATTAAATCTGAGCATTTTACCTCGTTATGTTCAAATTTGCACGTGTCATACGTAGTTTATTAATAACTCAACAATACAGACCATATTACATCCAACCTTCAGCTGGGCGAGACAGCTGCCAAGACATGTTTGAACATCTGAAGAATGAAAACCCCGGGAGATTTTTTACGGACATCTAGAGACACTTGTCAGCCATTTTAGTGGCAACAACACCCACTGCATTTATTTGACGGGACATCAAGTTCCAGCTGTGTTCCTGGTGACTTAATGGTATATTTTTAACGAGGCATCGGGACAATTTCTTGCCATTTAAGCTGAAACAAGATGTTTTCTATCCTTAACCAAGTCGTTTGGTGCCTAAACTTGACCATTGTCACAAAATAAAATTGAAAACTGAACCTTCAGAAAAGTAAAGTTGTTGCATTAAAGAAATAGTGTCAACATATCCTTGGTATATCGCCAACATTAATCTGCCGACGGGGCTGCTCCCTGATGTTCAAACAGTTTAAACTCTAAAGGTGAGTAAAGACGGTGGCTTGAGAAAACATTGACTCTTAATATGAGCTAAACTAAATGTACAAACACTTACCTGGGAAAGTGATAAAATGTTCTGCGTGCGACTGAAACACGGTGCAGCGACATTGTGTTTTCATGTGACTTTGTCATTGAGAGTGTGTCTGCACAGAGCTGCTGTACAGTGAGTGTGTGGTGTCCTTACAGGTGGGGCAGCCAGCCAGCCGTACTTGTCTTCGGTGCGGTTCATGTCCCGGTCAAAGGCGTAGAGCTGACAGTAGCGGAGGTGATCCATATCCAGTAGGTTAAACTGCCGCCGGGCATAGTGGTAACTCTGATTGTTCCCCTCTCTGGGGAAATCCAGCCACTCAGGATGGCCAAACTCATTCCCTGCAACACACAGAGTGTTATTAAAGAATGTACATAATGAAGGGGAAGGCACACGGTATCTGCGAATTAGCATACTCTCTCGTGCAGCGCTATACGGGCTTCTTCTTGGGGTTTGTGCAATTTTAACAAGACAGAAAACGACGGAGATCAAAGGGACGAGAGCCCGAGACCGTCTGCGGCCTCCTCGTGACCCCGGCAGCCGAGGATAGCGCTTTTCAAATTAAAACAGACACTCAGCGCTTATTTTCCACAAACATTTCACCAACTACGCTGTGCCAGCCTTCCCGTCACCCAGGAACCTCCAACCTTGAAAAAAAGCCAACACAAGTCAAAACAGTGTGCAAATTTAAAAAAAACTAATTCACCAGGATGTATTCATATACGATTCCTACGTAACAGAGAGAAAACTGCACGTGAATGATGGAAAAAAAAGATTCATGCTGTTGATTATTTTATGTTTATTAAAACATTATCTACATTTCTGAAATATTCTACCATTTCACAGCCACGTCCGATGATGTTACAAATTCTGGAATCTGTAAAAACACCTGGAACTGTAATAAAATGTACCCTTGACCTGATTGAAAATGTAATAAAACCTAATAATGTAATAAAATCTCATGACCTTTGCCTGCATTTGAGAGAAAAAAAATGTGTTCTTATCTTGAGGGTAACATTTGCCAATAATAATTGAAAAAGAAAGACTGATAATGTAACACTACAACCTGATGTAATGATACAGTTCGCTCTCAAAGATTTTTCATTTTCGTTGACATCTTTTAATTGAGAGGGAAGTCCAGACGAGGGCTGGTGTGAAACCTCCAGACTGGCCTCACACTGATCAGAGAGAGGGGATTACACAGTCCAGATGTAAAGCTGGATGCATATGCACGCGTGCAGGAAACAGCAGTCCTGCTGCTCCGATGCTGTCGGGCCACGAGATGAGATAATGAATCCGTCATCGGATGTCACGACAACATCATAAAACAACAGCCACGATAATTGAATTCCCGGCAGAGGAAGGAACCCGCAGACAAGAGACAGAGGAAGATGCATGACAACAGAATACAGGCTAGTTGTTTATTTGGTGTTTAGAGGCCCCCCCCCCATACTCCTTAAAAAAAAAAGGAACCACGGAGTGATTGGATGAAGTGGAACGGACAGGGACTGACAGCAGATTCTAATGAAATACATTATGTAGGTGTTAAAGAAGTAGCAGACAATAAGGCGCGGACTGCCAACAGAACGAGCCCACTGCAGCACTTGCCTCCGAATTAGGGCAGCAAAGACACGCAGAGAGAGAGAGAGAGAGAGAGGAAGAGAGAGGTAAAGAGGGAGGAGGAGAGAGAGAGAGAGAGCCTTTTCTTGTGACATCTGCATGAATAACAAGCCTCCCACACAGCTGAACTTGAAATGTAAAGGAGAAAATTACACCTCAGACTCGCAACACTGGCAGTCAAAGGCAGACTTTTCCCCCCTGCACTCCACCGAGAGGAATGTGTACACCACACGTTCATTGTGCATCTGAAGCTCCCGTATTAATATTTCACATGCAAATAGTCTCAGCGAGACCGTGTTGAGTTAGGGATTTGGGGAAAAAAAAGTCAGACATGGTACACGGCGTGAGTGTGTCTGCAATTATTAAGTCAGTGAGTCAAAGTTCAACATACAACACTCGATTTTAATCAGTATTCTTAAATATGAATTCTTAATAAAGTGTATTGTATGTATTTTTTTTTTAAAACACTGCATGTGCCCAAAAATGTTTAAAGGGCAACTCCACACGTTACCCACAATGCAACTTAGCCACTGAGGCACTGGAGGCAATTTAATCTACAACACGCAGCTTCGACTGGAGTTTCAAATCGCTTTATACCACTTTTTCCCCACATATGCAGCAGAGCTCTGGTGTTACCCTTTAAGTTAGGAAATTGCATTTTTTGCAATTAAAAAAAGTAAAGGATCCCTTACTGCTAAATCTTTTTTTTTTTTAAAAGGCAGTGCAGCATTTATAGAGCTGATCACAGAGGCCACACATCAGCACGTTGCCCTCTCACAAACTCTCAGCCTCTCCTGATAAATTAATGATGTCGTATCTGAGTTTATCAAAATATGAGGTTGCGATTTGGTTGTTCAACCGAAGTCTAGGGAGAATTAATCATTGAGAGGTTTTTTTTTTTTAAACAATTTTTGCGACTGTGTTAGTAACAGGCCATGAGATGCGCTCATTTAAAATTAGGTCAGCAACATAAATTCTTCCGCGTTAAATTAGATTAGATTCACATTGACAATTAAAAGTTTGGCCTTAATGTGCCGGAGGGAAGGTCAGAGGATCACCCAAATCATTAGGGTTTCATCTCTGTTGGAATGTGAAACGACACATTCGATTTTATGCTAATGTGGCATTTCATTTTTAAGAATAACTGATCACAAATCACAATGAAAGGAAGATATACGTACATTCTTTGAGGCAGAAGTACCACATTGCTGAAACAGAAGATTTTCTGGTAAATACAGTAAAGTCTGCTTTGTATACAAATGAATTGAAAGACCGTGGATCCATTTGGTGCGATCATCCTGATCACTTTTAATCAAATATGATCAGCCGTAGTTCTGCTTCATTCTGGGAAATAACCACTCTGCGTTTTGACTGACGTAAATTGGCTGCTCAGCCAATCAGAATCAGTCTATCCAACCTGAGTGGAGCTTGTGTAAGGGCAGCAGTGATGCTGTTCCTCAACTTCTTGTCTTCACTCCTGTCCAGGTTTGCTTGTCAGCGTCACCTGAGTGCTGAGACTGCTGTCACTGACTCGGCTCAACAACCAGCCAGAATGTATGGACCACATGGCTTTCTCATCAGATGACAAGAAGACAGCAGCGCTATAATTGCTTCTCACATTCACTATGGATGATACTCCAGTGTAATCACAGCGAGGCCGGCTGTGCTGTAGTGTGGCAGCAGTTATGCAAGGCCGCCCTCTGTGCCTTCCCAGATCCTCGCTGCCGCGCTCTCCCAAAGCAGATGAAGACAACTCGCCTTGGCAGGACTGAAGACGATGCCGGCTCGTCCTTCCCATCCTGGGATACTGGCTCGTCAGATGAGTAGGTTGGTGAGACTTCCCGAGTGCGTTTGAGTCCATGTCTAAGATCAGCAGCGGAAAGCTTCACCCTTGTGGCCCCGCTCACTTTTTCTGGAGGGCACCCCCAAGTCAGTTTCCATCAGCCCGGTGCTTAAAGAAATCTAGGAGTGTGTGAAGACTTCATAGCAGGAATCTCTTTCAGGTTAGGGCTCCCATGAGTTGTTTTTTGTCCACCTTAGCGAGGCAAATGAGCAATCTCACCATGGTTGTTACAGCAGCTGTGGGCTGTGTCACGGCCGTGGCCACAAGGCCGGCGGATGATGTGTCTGGTAGGCGTGATTGCCCTCAAGCAGAGAGATGATGAAGTTCTTGTGAGTGCTCTGCTGCCACTAGAGGAACTGTCTAATGTGTAAATCTCCTCAACTACGTGGTGACTTCAGAACGACAAGGAAGAAATAGTCAATTTCCTCCACTGTACAAATCACACACTGCACCGTTCGACATATTTTGAAGAAAACACACAGTGAAATGTTTGGTCACTTATGTTGACTGACCTGAAAGTCTTGTATTGAGTCAACACAATGTAATGTTACACATTAGCTCCTGCTCGACAATGAACCTTTTGAGACAATACCGGGGTGAGTGGAAATGACTCAGGTGCAGGCAGCACCGTGACGACAACCCGAGGAGCTGGGGAATACTGTGGCAGGCCAGCGGTGCCTGGGCTTGCCTCTCAAAGGTTGGATCCTGGCACGGACAAACGGGTGTGTAAAAAACTGATAACAGCTATTGTGCAGAGCCAACATGTTCTCGAGCTGCAACATGTTCTCACCCCCTATGATGTCGACATACCCTTCTAGTGTCAGGTTTGCACATGCAGGCCTCTGTGGTCAAATAAGCAATACGAAATATGCCCTCAAAATAAAGCTGACTGACAAATATTTCACATATTAGAAGTTTTGGACTGACAATGTTGTGCAGCAGCTGCAGTTTGTTTGTGTTTAGGCATGGATATGTAACTTATATAACTTACGTGACATAAGTTAAAAACAAGTCACACTAAATCTAAACCCCTGTCTCTGGGTGATAGTCGTGTGTTCGACTGATCCAACCACCTCAGGCTCCTCTCGACACAGACTTTTATACAACTACCCAAGAGGGACACCTCCAGGGGTACATACATAGGCATAGGGCCGCTGACCAAGCTGCTGCAGATGCACAGTCCACCACTTCCACTATGTACGGGCATGTTATGTAACGCTTTTGCATTGAAAGGTCTAAAAATTAGACTTTTGTTGAGATGTGTATTTGAATTATCCCAAATTTTTCCTACAATGTTTAAATCCAGAGAAATCTGTAATATTACAGAGCATTTCATTTGGTGGCCGGTCACTTTAACTTCTGGAAGAGAGTCAGAGAGCAAGAGGGGAAGTTGGTAAAGGAATGTAAACATAATGTGAATAATACTTATTTCTGACTGATTCTTAGATTTTAATCAGCAGTGGTGGTTGTTTACCAAGTAACATTCCTCAGATGTGTATCATGTCTGTGAGTGCAGTTAAAGGGCGATGCTTGCTGAAATATAAAAAAAAGACATTGTAAGTAGTTGTTAGAAGGAGTCAAGTTGGTCTCCATCAACATGTATGCGTTGAATGAGCTCATTGTGATTAGCTTAGCACAAAAATGCACATTTCATTGCAAAGAACGCTGGGATTTCCTGATGCAGAAGCTCTTCTGAGGGCTCCACTCTGAAACTACAAAGAAAACGGTACAGTACACCGTCTATTCTCAACCCACTTGAAAACGCAAGTATGACACATAGGATTGCGCTGAATGAAAGATGTCAAGGACATGCTACAATCTGACAACCTTTCTTCAATAAAAGAAACACGGTGTCTTTTTTCTCCCCCAGCTTTACAAAGGCAGTCACAGCCGGCATAACAATCTCTGGATTCAGGTAGAATTCAGGAGATATCAAGACATGTCAAGAGGGAGCAATGGCATCAAAGAATGCTCTCAAACACTGTGCTAGAGGCTCCTCCCTTTAAGTAGCACCTCAGGAATAAGCCCCATGATTACCTCAGGGAGCTCATTCTCTAGGAGAAAAAAAAAAAAATCCACATTCAGATACTCACTTTCACTGTCAGACATCAATATGTGATGTTCAATGAATAATTTACTATTTTGGTGTATCCACCCTCCGTCTGGCTCCAACAACTACTTTTGAGTTCCTACATTTCCCAGAATGACTTTAGACACGCCCTGGGGATATGGGTTCTCGGTGTTGCACTGTGTTGCGTGGAGTACGTGTAGGTGGTTGGAGTAAGAGCAACCACAGCAGCGCGATACATTTTTTCTGCTGAGGAAAAAGTGAGAAATGGATCACTGCAGCGGTGTGTCACGCACAGTCGAGACCGCAAAAAAAAGGGCTTCAAAGTGGTTGTTGTACTTTACATGCCACCGACAACAGATCCATGACGGTGCCATCTACAAATGCATTACACAGGTATTCAAACTATGTGTGATGAGTCCTTCCAGAGCCGCGGCCCAATTCCAGGCTGCAGTCTAAATAAAAGCAGGTTTAGAGGACGCAGTGTATTGGTATTGGCATACTAAATCTGGCGATTTGTGAGCATGCTGTTCATGGACTCCGTTGCGATGCACAGAAGGGCTGGTGGAGCGACTCACAGCTGCAAAAAAAAACAAAAAAAAAAATCAACAAATTGTGGATAGTGATTAAAATACTCTCTCTGTGAAAATCTCTTAAAACAAACTGGAAAATCTGTTTGCGTCCTCTTGAAGTTTAATTAGCAGCAGTTCTCCAAAGCTGAAGTTTGATTGACATCTGTCAGCCCGCATCTTGGATTACGTTTTAGTACATCGAGTACTTTGATTTCTCCTTGACTGAACAGAACATGTAACATTTGGATAAAGTCCAGGCTGCATGCTATTAGCATGTAAATCGTTTTTTTTTGGCTTCTGGGAGCTCCATTCTTCCATCCAAGGAGTGCAGCAGGTGATTTCCCTGATTAGTTTCTACTCCCTGTTTGAAGATGTGCTCGTCAGATAAAATGTGTCACTGGGTTCAAAACCCTCTGACACTTGATGCCCCTGCAGGCCGGCGTGGGGACGTCCGTGTCCCCGCACTACAGCGGACCGTTGTGCTGTGCTTTGAACGAACTCTGGTGCCTCAGAACGCTGATCAAACCATCGCCATGAGACCAGCTGAAAAAGTACGTTTCAACTGCTCTGTGTCTGTAGCCTCAGTGATCGTGGATACATGACAGTTGCATGAATTCAAATTCTAAACGAAACAGTTTCGCATAAATTTGTCTGCCGATTACGGAGAACAATTTCCCCCAATCACGCTGCAACACACGGCGGCTCGTTTCTGTGGGCCGTCTCCAGCCCTGCGTTATTATCTGTGACACATGAAGTCATGTTACAATCTGAACTGCTGCTCATGGCCTGCTATTTTCTCTCCGTGTGAGCGCTTTGTGACCACCGGGGAAAATCTGTACAGACTTCAAGCGTGGGTAAGCACAGCCTCACTTGCTGTTGGTCACCGAAATAAATTTGGTTCTGATTTTCCCTGCGGGCCTGTGCGGCGCTGACGATGTAGAATAGGTCACCCAAACTAAAACTTAAAAATGAGCTACCTGTAAATCCGTGTGACTTTCTGTTTACAACTCTTGGTGTATTTGTAATAAGTCAGCGTGACCTCTATATAGACTAGAACCAAAAGGAAACGGCACATCGTGTTTTCTCTTTGGTTTAGCCTGCAGGAACTGAACTACAAGCGTGAACACAGCGAGGGCGAAATAATGAGCTGCACTCCAAATATTTCACCGCCATGCGACTTCATCTGTTGGCCCTCACTTGAACCGAACAAACAAGAGCCCCGCCACACAACAAAATGTACCCAGAAAAATGCAAAAGTATTACGGCTACTTAACAGTGTGAAAATGTTAAAGTGTGGATTTTTCCCCATTAATGAGCAGGCGGCATCAAGATATTCCTTAACATCTACTTGAGGGTGTGTGTGTGTGTGTGTGGCATGTGGAGGCATGTGCATACGCCAACACACACACACACACACAAACAGAAACACAGAGGGGCTCACCCGGCCTGTATCTGGTGGAGCCCAGATACAGGCTGGCGCTTTGATAAAAGTTTTTAGAAGAGCTACACTTCATTAACAGTGAAGTGCACCTGCCTTCTCCTGCCTCTATTTACTCTCAGTTTTCTAATGTTATTATTTTATAAAGTGTAGTGGAGATGATTGATTTCCGGTGCAGGTTGATTTAGTGGCCCGTGGAAGCCTTTGACTCTCCTCTTCATTCCAGCTTTAAAGAAACACATTGGACACACCTCCATTAGGTAATCATCCCCCTCTCCTCGGCGATAACACAGCAGTGCGCCTCCCATATGCCTGCATTAATCACCATGTTAATAACCTTCCTCTGCCTCTCCGCAGCTGAAGTAAACCAGATAGCTCTTTGAGTACAGGGATAAAATATGATGCATTCTCACCACAATGCAAATATACATAAAAACAGAATTTGTGTCTCATAATATATCTGGGGCGCCGTTATCTGAGAGGATTTTAGCTTAATATATGCAAGATAGTTTTTTAAACAACCATTATTACAGTTTGTTTTTTACAAGGTCCGACTTCAATGAAGGACTGAAATTGATTAAAACCTGTGTGACCTGACAGCTCATGTTTCTTGAGCCGCTTGAGTTCTTAACATGTCGACTGCAATGTTAATATTACTGATGGGGCTGTTGGCCGAAACTAGAACAGTGAAAACCCCAAATTGCAAGGTTCATATCGTGGCTCTAACGTTTTGGTGAATTGCAAGACATTTTGTCAAGACATTAGTGGTCCCAAAAGGATGAATTTGTGATTTTTCTCTATTGACATTTATAGTTTATGAAGTCCTGAGAACTATCAGATGATAGATAGACACATTCTTGCCTCCTTTAAGATGAATTTAACCCAGCACCCTCACCTGTCAAAACTCTAACATGTCCAATACTTTTGTGTATTACCAAAAATATCTGTAAAACACATGACATTGCCAACATCCTCAAATCAACTTTGTGTTTAGTGCTAACTCAAGCAAATGTTAGCTTTCTAACATGCATTACACCTGCTTAAAAATGTCATATTATGCAAATTTTCAGGTTAATATCAAAAATCAATTCGGAATCAGAATCAGCCCCAAAAATTGCTTGTCTCTCTTAAAAGGTCGCACTAAGACTTCGCAGCAATGCAAAAAAAATAACTAAGTTTGTTGGGTAATGTCGATACCTAGTTATGGTTACGTTGGTTCTAATAACGATATGATTAATGGGGGGCAACCGTGTTTACACAAGGTTGTGTCAGACAGCTTTTCAGCTGGCACGTCCCATTACTCCTCTACACAACCCTGCATCAGATAAGGGCCTGACAGTGACACAGTCCCCTCAGTAATTAGCAGCACAAGAAGGAGCCAAGGATCAATGTGTTTTCCATTGGAGGGATTCTGGCAAAGGGAGATCAATGAGGGAATCAGAGGGGATGGGAAGGCGAGAGTCACAGAAGGTTTCAGATACAGTGCAAAAAAAAAAAAAACCCAACAACTTCAGACGGGATGCAATGATTATTTGCACTTGCTAGATTGATTTCTTGTTACTGTGTTAATGTACACTCCTGCTCCCAGTTTGCACATTAAATAAGCATCACTGGTTCAACAGCAGTGCCGGGATTGCCTCGTTCATCCAAGAAAAACCACGAGCCTGAAAGCACAGCTAGCTCTCAGCGAGATTATCTATTTGAAATGTATGAGGAGGAAGCGCTGGTTTTCAATTCATCGTCCAAGGCCGCAGTATAATGGTTGCCTGTTGCGCTGGAGCACTCTGTGAATACGTAGTGCTGGGAGAAGTTTTTACCTCAATAATTTAGACTGTAAATCTGCAAGGTTATCTTAAGTCTCTGTGAGCCCTGAAAGTCAGGAAGTGCGAGCGCTTCCATTCTGTCCCCGCTGATATAATGATAAAACCACTGAGGCGTTTCATTACTGCCACGCCACTTGGTGCTTTAATGTCATTGACACTCCAACATCCTTTACTGTATCCATCTCTCAGCATCTCAAATACGGATGTTCCCTCTGTCCTCTCGCTGTGTGGTGTTTGCTATTGGTCACGAGTAAATAAATGGGTTTTTCTAGGCTAGGCACTTCAAATTGATTTGCTTGCTCAAACAATTTGCTCTTGCTCGGCGCTGACTAAATGACTCTCCCTTCATTGATCCATTGACACGGCATGTCATCTTAGATCTACTTGATTTTCTTTTTTTCATTTTCTTCAGCATTTCCCTGACGCTCGACTGATTGCCTGAACTTTGGAAAGTTCTCAGTAATGAACTTAAGTGTGGTCCGTCTTTGTAGACTTTGAAACTTCTTTTCTCAATCTTGTCTACATGAAACACTTTGAACTTTCATTCATTATTACTGTTATAAAGAGATGATGCCACTATTCTTTTAGTCAGCCAGACAGCAGCTCTCAAAAGAGAACAATATTCCTTCCCCTGCCTGCTTAATACCGCTCTGCTTTCCATATCTCTGCTCTTCAAACCACTGATCCTTACTTACCAGAGAGGGATAAACAAAAGTTTGCATTGGGAGTTTGCCTCATTTGTTCTGCAGACCACAATTGGTGGTAATTGTCAAGTAATCATTTTAATCAGGGAGATTTTATTTACTTTGAGTAGTTTTTTAGAACAGCTCTGGCTAAAACTTCAGAGGACTTTGTCCTTTCTCCAAAACACAACTCTGGGACACAAAACCCAAGTTAACTGATGCATAAAAGGTTTATAGTGAGGGAGTAGAGGACAGTCACATACGTGATAAAGTATCCAGAAGCTCCGGCAGTAAAACTGGTAATAAAAGGCTTCCAGTCCAGGCTGGGGCAGACTGCATCAGCAAGAGGAGTTATCTTTGATCCGGAGGTTAAAAACTGCTCACAGCCAGCAGGACGAGAAGCAGGATCAACATTAGGGGCAGGTTTTACAAGGTGATGAGAGACATTTTTCCACTTAGACTGTATCAAGAAAGGATGGAAGGGAGTTACAGTCAAACTCTCTGGTTGAAATGTGAAGTGAATATATAAAAGGTTAAATACCCGAATCTATAGTTGAAAGACGAATCTCAATAAATCTGTCTAATACTTCAGAATCTCTCATTTTGAATTACTCTACTGGATAATACACAGTAAAAAAACTGATGCAAGGATTCACAATGTACAGTACAGGTGATGGCAGTGACCCAAACACCTCTCAATGTAATGTGGTCCAGTACAACACCGCCTTTAGCCATGACCTCAACATTAAACATATCATTGAACGTTAGATAGATAAGATATAGCAGAGCTGTTTAAATTTCATCAGATTGTACACTTCAGCTGGCAAAACGTTTTTAAACCCTAACTGATGCAGTGAGTAGCTTCTCATTTCTTAGACAACCATGTCGGAAGACATTTCCTGTGGTCGTGGAAAAGATGGTACTCTGTTTCAGAAGGGTCGAATTACTGGCCTGCATCAAGCAAACAAACCACTACGGAGATTGCTCGAACTACTTAAATTGGGTCAAGACCTGTCCAATGCATGAACCATGAACCATGAGTGAACCGTCGTCTTTGAGGAAGAAATGTGGTCGGAAAAAAATCTCGAATGGTCATGATTTAAAAAAAAGTTTTTCCAGGCGCATAATGCGAAGAGAACTCAAGGGGATTGAAACTAAACAGCTGTGTAGCCTTAAGAAAAACATTTGTCATTGAGGCTAATCGGGGAAAAAAAGGCTTCAATTTGCCAGAGTGCATAAAGATTGGACTCTTTGAAAAAGGTCATGTGGTCTGATGAGTCCAGATTTACCCTGTTCCACAGTGATGGGCGCATCATAAGAAGAGAGGCGGATGAAGTGATGCACCCATCATGCCTGCTGCCAACCGTATGGGGCAGTGTTATGATCTGGGGTTGCTTCAGTTGGTCAGGTCTTGGTTCGGCTCAAATTGTGAGAGAGTGGTTCAGGGAGCATGGGACATCATTTTCACACATTGATTGGCCACCACAGAGTCCAGACATTAACCCCACTGAGAATCTCTGGGATTAATGCAACTGTGGACTGAAATTAATGTTGTGACATTGCGTAAGTTTATAAAAACGATGCTCCATCGAATGTGTGCCGTAATCAAGGCTTAAGGCGGAAGGCCAGGCAGTGTAGCTAATAAAGTGGCCACTTAATAACATTAATTAGAAGAATACAAGCCCTCCGCTTTGATTCTGCTCTTTCTATGTTTGCTGTAGAACAGCTACTTCTCAACATGAGGTGACTGAAGTGGGACTTTATTGCCCTATTTAGTCAGAAAGAGGCACTATTTTTTAATATTATTTAATACTACTGCTATTTTTATGCAAGAAAGCAGTGCTAGTTCAAGGCCCCTAATTAATGTTTAAAAGAATTTAAAAAAGAACATGTATGAGTTAAGGCTACAGGGGGGCAAATGAGCATCTTCCTTTCACAAAAGATAACTGACTGACTTAATGAAATCACTGGCATATTAACATTGCAAATATAGTTTCTCACTCATGTGAACTCATCATGATTCTGACGCTGCACTGATTGGTTGAGAGTAAAGGTGGCACCAGACATCCACGAGAGACAAAGCACCCAGAGAACAGCAGAGTGAGCCTTTTAGCTGTAGTCCAGCCAGAGAATCAGATATAATTACTATCAACCATCCTTCAACTGCCCACATTGGGTCAGTTCTCTGACATCCTGTTCATTATGAGCTGCCCTGTTATGATTGTCCGTCGAGAACAGCTGCTTTGATTGTGCTTCTTTTCCCTCCGCACATCAATCCACTTAGCAGAAATTCACAGGGTGTTTCGCTCTTTTTCCTCGAGGAGGGATGAATAACGTCTTGAATACTGAGTTACAGTGAATCTGAAGAGGCAGCAGAGGCATTGTAGACACACTTCGTCTGGACTCAGAGCTTGACCGGATCACCTAGTCACCAGGTGGAGCTAAAATGCTGTGGAATCACAAGGGTAGGCTGTCTCCACATTGAGCCAGGAGAGCCGCACATGCAAGGAAATACATTCCCCTCAGCCAAGGTCAACCTCCAACATCATCAATTATCACTTTATTATCTTTACCAGCAGGCCTCGATAAAACCACGTCATAGCCAAGATGATGTGTTGAAAATGAGGAGCATCTCAACAGCGACTGAGAATTAGATCTGTTTGAGAAAAAAAGGAACCTATCTGATCTTAGACAGCTTTTGTCCTGCATTTCACCATCAGCTCTGGAAAGTGAGTATTAATGTCAACCCCACTTGAAAAGGTTCCTTTGATGCTTATCATCGTCCTCGATTCGTTGATGGCGAGCTACTCCAGGGATAAATCCATGAAAGAAATGTAACAAATCCAATAACTGAGCACTTTACCCCAAATGGAAAATAAGTAACATAAGGAACACTGCGGGCCATTTCACACCTTTATGAATCATCTTTACCTAAAATCTGTTTGTGAGACCCCGAAGCTGAAACACACACAATGATAAATGATATGCAGAAAAATAAATGACACCACGGCGGAGAATACCCTTAACACATGAACACAGTCGAGTTAGCTCATCAATTAAACATTTATAGTAAAGGCTGTTTCTGCTTTCTGCCCGCGGAGGACTTGGGTGGACAGGAGAATGTGTATTTTATCTGTTTGTTGAACACTTCGGGATTGTTGCGTCAGCCTGAGGGGAGGGGTTCGAATTCGGGACAAATACAGCACATGAAACTGATCTGGACCGACTCGCCTCCCCTGGTCACATGACAAGGAATGTGATGCAGTACGAGCCAGAATAAAATGCTGGCATTTTACGATTCTGGCTTTCATGTCGGGAAGTGGAGATGGTGGTGACAGCACCAAACCACTGGATATCTTTATGGAGACGTTGGGACTTTTTCCAGCCATGTCTGTCGTGAAAGAACCAGGAAAGCCAAAACATGATCACTCTAACTAAGTGGACCGTAAGCACAGTGTTGTGACAACATAACATTGAAGACTGAACATAAAGACATGATTAAAGCGCACATGTTTAGAAAACCACCTCTGTGGTCGTATCACTACATATTTCTGGTTTGCAAAAACTTGCCAACATTTATTCTGGCACTGGGTTGTTAATGATGTGAGAGCTGATGTGAGGCAAGATTAGACTGTATGTACATGGTGTACATGGAAATGCAATTAATCCTTTAGTTCTTTAAGCCACAAAATGTCAGAATTTCTTGGAGCCAAAGGCAATGTCAAATTGCTTGTTTTGTCCGACCAGCGGTTTAGAAAACATATATTTAGCCTAATTTAGAGCCATATCAAAACAGAGAGAAGTAGGAAATCCTCACACTCAAGGAAAAAAAAGAGTTTTTTGCCTGCTAGGTGATTTTAATTAGTAACAAATTATCATAACTGTTGCAGACTCATTTTCAGTCAATAGATTCATTGTTCCAGCACCCAAATATACAATGTGACTCGTTGAACTGCACATAACAAGGGTAATACAATACTTCTTAACGACCGCTCAATATCATTTATTCTAGTGTACAATATACAGCTCAACAGTGAGGTTTTGGAAATGAAAATCCAATTTATATTCTGAATCGAGGACGCTGATTGTTAACCGTAATGTTGAAACCATCCACGACAGACTTGCCATGAGCAATGAGTGGCCCTTTACTCCTTAAATAATGATATACATAGTCTTGTAGCCTTTTTTCCCTGTTCTTTTTTTTTTTTTCGGTTCCAAATCAAATTTTTTATGGTCATGATGACTCATCTCATAGTCGGTCGGATTGGTTCCAGCATAAAAACTCTTTATATGAGGATTTTATCCAACGTCAATGGATGAATGGGAAATTCACTGCCAACAGAGCAATTCAAAAAGGCAGTGTTCACCGCCGAGCGCTATCATTTCTATATGGCTAGATGCTCGTTTCCTTGTGACGATGACTCACCGATGAAGTTGAGGTAGCCTTCTCCACCCATGCAGTGAGTGAGGAGGCGGATCATCTTATGCAGCTGCAAGCCACGGTCGATGATTGGTGTCATGGGGATCATGGAGCTCATGTTGGTGTACATCTCCTTGTCCATCAACCAGAAGGCCAGGCTTTTATCTCCCACCAGAGCCTGGAAGGATGGGTTAAGTTTTATCACCAACACAGAGATAATGGAGACTCTGCTGACACGATGAAGTAGGACCTTGTAGAAAATAGCCCACCTGATCGTGACTTTCTGCATAAGCTATGCACTTCTCGCCGTAGCGCCTGTTGGTCAGCGTGTGGACGATATTGCCCATGTCCCACTCCTCATCCTTTAACTCCTTCAGGATCTACAAAGTGACAGAGAGGGGTTATTGAAAAAGGGCATGATAGATGTGTAACTGAGAGATCCATCCAGCCTCTGACTGATGTCTAAAGCCCAGTATTTCAGCTCTGGCAGTCTTTCTACCTTTCTTAAGTTTTCTCTGGGTTACACTTCCTTCTCAGATCAATCTCTGTTTTGACATCTCTATATCCGCACTGTGAGTTATGTCTGCCTTTGAATGGCGGTAATGGAGTTTTTAATAACTTCACTACAGCCCATGGGTAGTAAGGCATCAGCTCTCCCCACCTGAGATGGGCAAGGTCAGAGCCTCTCATCCAAACGGTGGGATTCAACAATAAATCCAACCCTGGAATCAATGCCCTGCCACTGGCCTGCCTACATGCACACTTTCTGCCAAAGGAGTCATTTTCCGAGGTCAGAAGGAAACGGGGGGTCACCGACACATGCATCTCGAGCACATCTTCCCACACAGCGCTTCTATACGCTCATCAGAACTGGCTGTAATCAGTCAAAGTTATACAAGCGAACGAGAGCAAAAGGGCAGAGTAAAGATAACCATGGCGGTGTTTGTGGGCACGGAGATGATTTAATAAACACGAGAGATGCTAGAAAGCCACGGTATCAATATCAGTCGTAAGTGGGAAAAAAAGAGAGTTTATGCCCTCCACAAACCCTTGGTGATGGACATGCAGTCTGTCTGATTGCAGGGGGGAGTTGGCGAGCCCATCTCAGTGACAGGCTGCAGCCTGCTCGCTGGAATTGGCTGTGACAGCTGATTGACATGTCAGGAAACCTTTATATTACTCTACAGAGCCATAATCCTCTGAGTAAAGAGAGTAAATTGTGCCGATCAATACGTCTGAGATGAACTGGCTGGTCCACCTAAATAGAGGCTATCCTGCTCTATATATCACCATGTGTTCACATTCGCTCCGTCTCACCTTAGCCTTGTGTGGCCATATTAGTCACTGATGCCAGCTCCGCCAGAAAACCTCAGCGAGGGACTTATCATCATCTACATGTACGACAAATTCTCGGACCTTTTAACTTCCTCTGAGCTCAGTGTGACGCCTCAGATCCTGAGGACCATGCTGGCTTACTCTTTGGTTTTAACTCAACATCAACAACACTGATTAACATTAGTATCATTTCTTAAAATCACATTTTTTAATCACTAGTCAACAAGAAAGCTTTGACATGGATTATTTTCTACCACCCCCAGCTGGCAGGTTTAATCTCCCGTCCACCTGTTTTTGTTCCATGTAAATGGATTTTAACGGTCTTAACATAATTGTGTTTTTGTAAGCACCATGTCACACTGTTTGAAAGAAAACACTGATAATATTTAGTTTGTTTGCTTGTGTTTTTTGGAGTTGTGTTTCCTCTTTCCCTTTAGACAACCTCCTATCTCATATTGTGTTTAGACATTCTGGTATAATGTATAAGGAAGTATGATAAAAAGGATATGTCAAGAATTTCGGGAGCAAAGGAGCCTTACATAAGGTCCTCCCTAATATATCAACATATAATAATGCATTATAAGTTTATAAGTTGTATGTACGAAGGAAAAAATCAAACCTTGAAGACATATATATTTGTTGTATATTTAATGGGAGTGTACACTGGTAATGAGAAGTACGACAGCAAAAAGGCGTTTGAAGAGCTGCCGGAACACACGGAGTCAAGGTTGGAAAAATCGATTGAACAGAACTGATCGAAAATTCAAAAAACATCAGGGAGATACACAAACACACAAAGTCCGGAGTGTGAAAAATATTGACACTACAACTAGTTAATAATTTAAATTTCCTTATAATCAAGGCAGATGGGTCATAGTTACCAGGCTACTATTTCAAACGACCTTCTCCTGGATGAAAAGTATCTTGTTGATGTAGGAAAACTGTTTACACCAACACAACATTTAGAAAATGAATTTCAGTCCTGCAGCTAAAGTTAGACCAGCTGAAAATAAATAAATCCTCCAAATGCTGCCTTCTGTCATTTCCCACCAGCGCCGATGCAAAAGCCAAACAAGCGAATCTGCAGGATATACCCCGGAGATCATCCCTTCCGCCTCCACATCCACGTACAATCAGACACTTTACACTTCCTTATGAATCATTACAATTCAATTCAACCGCAAAAGTGGTCTGGGAGCAATTAATCCGGGAGTGGGACTGTCGGAGCGCAGACAGGAGTGACTGGGTTGACGACTTCTCCACCACCAGCTCACCCACATCAGCCCCGACCAGCCGAGCTTCCTGGCACCACTGACACTCCACTTCATCAATGATAATGAGCAGTGCACAAATCTTACTTTACAAGCCTGCTGTCAGGAGCCAACCAGAGTGCCCAGATTAATTAGGCAGAGCCAGAAATAAAATTAAAAAAAAAAAAAAAAAAAAACCTCTTGCAGTGCTGGATGAGGTCATCTCGCTGTCACTGACATGCTGTGACTGATTCAAGAGCCTCTCACATGGTGCCGGGAAGGACTCGGAGGCAGAGCTATGTTCAGTGTAAAGCTCGTGTTTTACATTTCGCTGGCTGGCCCGAGCATCCTGCTTCTACTGTCTTTGCAAACACAACTACCGGAACTGTGTTTGAGTTTGCGTTGCTATGGGGACATCCTCTCCTCCTCACACATACAGTGCCGCCCCCGGAGATGAGCAGAGAAAACGAAGGTGTGCAACACTCAATCCCGCGGATCAAGCTAATGCCTATACGTTCACAGTTTTGGGAAATTAATGAATTTCTTTTGCCCACGCAGATGTCTGTCTCTGCCAGAGGCTCCGCTCGGCGGGAAGACGCTCCCCACCTCGCTTCACAGTTTTCATGTAAAGACGCCTTTATGAAGAAACCTGCAGCGTCTCGGTCAGCTAACGCCATACGAGGGAGGCCTTTGAGTGCAATTAGCAGACAAAATAAAGCAGGGTGAGGCGGACACGCCGCAGTTAAAAAAAGGCAGGAACTAGTGACACCGGCGAGGGAGGTCAAACAGAGTGGGCGGCCTTTAAATGCTGGCGAAGGAGTCGCTGACATGTTTACATAAACAAGCTGCAGTGCATTACTGCTGGCCGGCAGCCTAAGTCGTATTAAGTCATGTTAATTGAAAGTGTTTCCAGTTATGATGGACGGAGCAAAGTATGAGGACCAGAAATTGATTTTTCCCCCCCTGAAATTAATGAGGAGAGAGCTGCGCGGACTGATATTTTCATTCAATTAAAATAAATGGAGGAACGGAAACAAAAAAAAAATCGGCACAATTGACTCGGAGGTCATTCACGTTGAAGAGCCGAGCGGAGCGGGGGGGATGCCGGAGAATTCTCCGCGTCGCCTTCTCTTATCCTAGCCTCGACCAGCGAGCCCTCTACCTCCTCCGCCTCTAATTGTTTCAATTACATCTCAGTCTATTGTAGCTGGAGGGAAGGGTGCTTGTTAAATTAGAGGGCTTTTGTAACATTATCCATTAGGAGTGACAGCATTTTATGGTTATAATCGGATCGAATCATCCAAACTTGTGCTTCGCGCCTTATCTGGTCCTCTCATTAGGATATCTTAATTTTTCACAGCCTGTTGGTCCTAACAGCCTTCTGCAGCCAGTAAATGAGTCATATCAATCAGTCATGCTGAGGACGAAACACAGTGTGAGTCCCCGCTGGAGGAACTGAGAGAGACTCATCGGTGCACACATGTGAATCTATAAATAAGCTCAGAGCCCCGTTGTTCCGTCTCTTTGTCTATCCTTCCGTCTGTTTCTTCCTGTCTGTCTGTCTGTGTGTCTGTCTGTCTGCCTGCCCTCCCCACTCCATGTCTCCTTCTCTGCAACACACACCTCACTGGAGGCTCCACTTCAGTCCATTCAAATCCCTCCCTAATTGACACTCTGTGAGAAGAGGCAAGGCTAGCCCTGAGTGCACTTCACTGACTATACCAAGGCATGTTCATACGAATGCTGCCCTGCACGGAAATACATGAAATTCACTGCTCAACTTGCTCTCCTCCGGCTTTTACGATTCACATGCCGTCGCTCCTCCGCGGGAAAGCAACAATACCTAAACGAATATTGCATCGCAAGCGATATTGTTTGAAAAGTAAAAAGGCGGCGACAACCTCTCCAGAGGCGTCCCGAGGATAATCCTGTGAAACCTCTGGTTGCCGCGGAGCAGGCTGCGTCTCAGCGGCGCAGCGCTGCCTGTCGCACAGCTATTGCAAGCATCGACGAGGAAGGTCAAGTCTGGGACTCTCTCTCTCCCCCTCCTCTCCTCGCTCTGCTCCTTGCCTCTCCTCCCTCCATCCTCGCTGCTGAGTAAAACCCACCGCTGTGAGAGACAGACTTGATTAACGATGCATAGACTTCCCCCATCGAGAAACACAAGAAACCGTAGCGCGGGAGGACGCATGCGGCGCCGAGGTCACACACTCTGCTTCGCTTTTTCCGCCAAAATATGAGTAAATATACAGTAAGTTTGGGTGTGGGCTCGTGGATAAAAAGGCACAGCGTTTCATGAATCTTACAACAGATAACCTCCTTAGGCATTCCACAAACAGCATTTTCCCTCAAATATCAAACAAGAAAAGGCCTCTACTTGCTCTAAACATGCACAAACACGCAGAGACACACACACACACACACACACACACACACACACACACACACACACAGAGGACAGCAAACAATCCGCATTCATCCACCAGCCAACCCAAACAGACTGACACATCCCCTGAGATAACCTGCTGCCTGTCTGCTTCCCTACAAATGTACTTTCTGAAGTAATATTTGCTAGCTTCTGTCGCATACTGACAATGAATGGTGGCATTTTTATTAATGTGGGTTTTGAGGAAACACCACAGACACTGAGACAATAAATTATGATTCAAGCACGTTATGTCTACTCTCATGAAGAGGCAAACTTTGCTCCAAAACAAGGCTGAAAACAGCTTCCTGAGAGACGTCGATGCCATCAGAGCAGACAGACAGACAGAAAAACACATTCCAGATAAAGAAATATATAATAACCTTTATTTATCTTTGGATGGATGGCTCGGCATGCATGCACTTTCCCTGTGCGGCTCCGCTTCAACATCACACACTTGTGGACTTTGAAACCTGATGGCTGCACAGTTATAAACAATGTTTTCCCATTGTGAGCCATTAAGTACTCTGTCAGTGGCAGTTTGGGCTGAAGTGGCGAGCTAAAGGGTGCTTCAGCAGTTGTTGTGGAAGGACGGAGAATATTTGGCACCCAGAATTTCCCATCCAGTCTGAAGCAGCACTGGGTGGTAACACAGCACAGAGTGATGGTGTTATTCTGTTTGCCAGCAATGATTAGTGATGGGAAGAACTCAGTCACTTTCAGTGGAAACATTAAAGGTGCACCGCGTAGTTTTGGGGAAGAAATTCTAATCAGAAGAGAATTTAATGTTTGTTTTTTACGCCTAAACAAACTGAATAAACAAACTGACCATAAAGGACGACACAATTTCATACAGTTTTACCTTGTTTATATGTGGCGGACCCCGTCACCTTTCTAGCTTCAAACACTGTTCTTGGGACCTTATTGTCCTCTGAGAACAGCTTGTTTATTAGTTAAGGAATAAATACATATTTCTGAGTTTGTATTAGGACCTCATTGATATTGTAAATCTTAAAATTCTGAGTTTTCCAAAACTACATGGTGTCCCTTTAAATAGTTTTTGTAAAGTTACCCTTCTAAAAAGTTACTGTTTCTGTTCTCACCTGTGTCAGACTGAGGTCTACCATCACTGTCGTCATCTTCATTTTCTCACAATTTTGCCCAGGTAATGACATATTTCATATGCTTATTTTATATATACTGAAGATAGATAAGATATGTTTTGGGCTCTTTTGCTCCCATAACATGTCCTCTTTCAGACTAGTGCGATGAACATGTCCAAAATAGACATTCAGGTTATTATTTATGCAAATGTGTACGTATTTAACCAGTCTTAATGTGAGTCATCAATGAGGGAAGTTTCATGGTGATATCTATTAGTTCATTTTTGTCTCTATTTACCTGCAGTGTCTCGCACAATGTTTACCCAAATAAAGTGTTTGTTTCAATTATGTAAGAGATTTAAGAATGACATTCAAAGAGCACTCGAGTAGGTTTGCCACTAAATGTCTTTAACTAAAGCCTCATTAAAATAGCTTCTGGTCTATTTGTTGACCCTTCTGTGTGATATTTAGGTTCTTATGCAACTAAAAGGTCTCGCCAAAGCCCTAATACCCAAAGTCTTCTACTTTAGCGGGAGTCTTGTATGTGTACATGTTAGAGTTTGCATACATCAGGTATATTTTGTCTGGAAGATAAAAGCAGTACGGCACAACTGACGGTAACCTTCAGGAAACATTGAACAAACTCAAAAACTAGTAGTCAGGACACTTACCCACAAAACTTCACTCTTACAAAGCAGGTGTTCCTCAGTGTAACCAAAAGTGAAGTGAACATGTTAACCAATTCTTACTTTTCATTGTTACTCATTGAATATTAGTGAAATCAAAAATAACTGTGTTGAGATGGTGGCAGGGCAATTTAAATTCAAAATAAAGAATGAAATTCAACCCTAGAGTGGAAACGTTTAAAGTCATAATTTGCAGTTGGTTGACAGCAACCTCTCAGCCCTGTTTAAATTTTTATTTTCATCTTCAAAGTCACATTTCATCTTAACCATCCAGTAGAGCGATGATGTCGTTTTGAAGGACGAGAGGACAAAACTCCATCCGGCATCTTAACCAATATCAACAGAACTTTGTATAAATTCACACACTGAACAAAGACTATTAGCACACACACACTTTCTTTAGTTTGTTTCGTATGATAATCTCCACAACTGAACACATCTTTACCACATTAAACCTCACACAGAAATTACAATGTAAAGTTCATCGAGGCTTAAAGACACATCAGAGATCTGGTGAAGGGACTCATGATTGTCTGAAGTTTAGGACTATAAACGGTCACGCTCTGTCGACGTTTCCTGAAATTTATTCATGGGAATTCCATCGTTTCAATTGAAAAAAATGATATTTTCTATTTCTCCACAGCTTACGGTCCCTAGTGTTGGGAGGGAAAATAATTGACCTGTTTTCTTCTTGTAATTCATTATGGGTGAAATTAACCTCTGCACTTGTGAACGAGTGCGGGGCGATAACCCTGCCGGGGAGAGAATTTGTGTTCGTGTTTCAGATCTTCAGCTGTTCAGATTGTCTGACTGGTTAAGAAAAATTCAGCAGAGCATTGAGCAGAAAAAAAATAACCTTTGCTTTGATATCATAAAAAGCTACCCCAAGGACAGACATTTCCCAGTGAATAATGAATCAGAGTGAAATGTAAAGGTGACTGTTGGCCTATTCAAACGCTCCACTTAAGAAAAAAAAGAAAAAAAAACACCACAAAAGAAATTTCTGCTTGGATTAGTGACTGGATGACCTTCACGTTAGAATTATTAAAGCCGGTCTTTCTTTTGCTTTTATTGCTTTTATTTTCAAAAACAATTATGTCTCTTCCATCATTTATTCATAACTGTGTTTGAAGGGATAAATAATGACCTTCCCATTCGCGCAGCAGGTAGGATTAGGGAGGAAAAAAAAAAAGAAAAATAAATTAGCGCTGCTTTAGAAAGAGCACAAAGAACTTCTAGAGTTTGATAAAAAAAAAAAAAAAACCTGCTCGCAGCTCCGGGTGAAAAAAAACCTGACTCAAGTGCAGACTCTCTTTAGACTTTAGACCGCATTCATGAGAGCAAATAGAAACGTATGTGACCTTTTGTGTCTCACTGTGAATGTGACTTTATGAGAGCAGGAACATGTTCACGGTTACACGCTTCATGGGAGGAGAATACTGTTAATTTGGCGAAACATTTTATCAACACTTTAATCCTTCTATCCTTTCGGTGTATTTGTTATTTGTCTCAATAAAAAGTTTGATATAATTCCGCTCTGTTTTATCGGATTTTAAATTGTTTGTGTATAATTTTGTGTAAAACACCACCGACAGCAGACTGTGGAAAAACTCTCTTTTGGTATTACGGACACATTAAGCTCATCTTATTTAGTGTTGTGGTAATAATAAAAGGACAAAAACAAAACCACAGATCAGCCAGTAATCAATGTGGACGACTTTAAATGTGTAAATGAATCCGTGTCTCGATTCAGTTTTTTACCTTTTCAGTAAGTGACCAGAAAAGTATATAATATAATGCAATCTAATACAAAACACTACTAAGAGTTAGTCAGAGACGGGCAGTATGTGCATTTAATGTTTGTTTTTTGACTCTGGCTTAGTTTTCTCAGTGTTTCTTGATGTTGTGCCAAAATCTCTGGTGATTCAGTTTAATGTATTAAATGTGAATTTCGCCTGGAAGAAAAAAATAAGATGTATCTTGTCGCTCAATACTTTAAGAGCCTGTATTTGCTTATTTGAAATACTTACAATTCATTATTCAACATGTCATTTTATATCCCCAGGTTTAAACTAGACAAACAACTTAACAACAATTGGGTTAATCACAATCGTCAGCTGAAAGAACCGCGTCACTGTGGCTTCAGATTGGCTGTTACACACCAAGATAAATCCTGATTGGCCGCTTCGAATCTACGATGTGGGAAATTAGCAGAGCCAATCTTCTCAATGTAGAGGGGTCAGGTCAGACCCATATTAGTATCAGTCTGTTTGGAATCTACGTTTGTATTTTGAATTATCAAATTATTTGTATTTTAATGAAATACATTTCCTCTACCAGCAATTTGTATTTTACTTTTTTATAAATTTGGTGAGCAAATGGAATTTGTAATAAGATACTTTGTGATGTATTTGTGCTGAACTCTAGATTCTTTAAGCTTCACAAAGATAAGCTTTACCCAGGACTATTCTAATGAATGGCAATAAAGTACATTGTGCAGGCCACTGCAGATTATCTTGTCACTGAGTGTATTGTACAAGTGTAAAAAGAACTCCTCTAATGATACAAACACAACATCCAAATTAAAGAAGCTGCAGTTTTTTAGTCGAGGTAAAATACTGTAGCGTTAAAGTAAAGGTACAGAGACGCTGCGATTGTAATATCTGTCAAAATAACTGCAATATGACTTTCTCTGCATATCATGCAGTCCTATTCCAATTCCCTGTTATAGCAAAATACACCAGTGTGCAGGTTCCTCTAGGAAAACACAGGGCATGATCCTTGTGCCACTATGTAGCTGCACAAGTTTTACACTTGAAAGCCTCTTAAAAGGCTCAACGGCTTAGCAACAGGCTCAGCTGTAATATAGCACAAGAGTGTTTAATGCCTCCTAACATGCCCTGTCACTGCCTTTGTCTTTCATCCTTGTTTTGAAAGCAAACGCTTTCGGTTTTCTCGTGCGGCTCGTGCAGAAGTTTCCGTGTGAGTGTCGGGCCCACAGTGCGAGTGTAAAAGTTTCCGGGGAAAAGAAGGGCACAATAAAAAAAGAAGAGGTAGATTTAAAAAGAACTTAATCGTCTTACCTGAATCCACTTGTCGGGAATGGCCATAGCCAGACGGTAATCAAAACCAAGTCCTCCCTCCTGCACTCACTCTGCAGAGAGCAGGCATCCCTGACACATCCTGCAGAGAAGCCACATTGTTTCATATCATGTGTGCGCAGCTTTATTTCCCAGAACTCCGCTAAGATCACATCAATACCACCCCACAACTCCCATATCACGGCCTGAAAATCCTATACCACGGGCCAAAAAAGACTGACATCCCATTTCCTTTTGCATTACTTCTTAATTACACCAATGAATACCTAAGTAAGCTATGCCTAACGAATAAGTGCTTTTAATTAATAATAGCTGTGGGCAGTGTCATTGCAAAGGAAGTGGATGCCGAAGGTATGAGTGTGTGTGTGTGTGTGTGTGTGCGCGCGTAGAGTGTGTTTTTACCTCTGCAACAGTGATGCAGTTGGGATAAAGGGTATGAAGAATGTGATTGGCAAGCATCAGGTAAACCAAAGAGTCCTCGTCCACCTGTAGGCCAAAGTACTCGCTGTAGTCCCCTGAGAAGCCGGTGCCTGAGGAGTAAACACCCACACAGTCAACACTCATCCTGTTTTCCACCCAAACGTCTAAAATCCTTCATTTCTCGCTTTTTTTTTTTTTTCAAGCGAGTCCTGCAAATGTTTTACTTTATTTCTTTGACATATCTCTCAACAGTCCTGGAGCCGTTTTGTAGCTCATGTTTCAGGTGAGACACTAATGCCAAAAACACATCGTTGACTCATTATCAACTTGTAATGTCACTCCATAGACTGTAAAGCAGAACTTTAAAGATTCTTAGGAGAGATTTATAAAACCTTAAAACATATCCTACAGACTGGTAGTGGCTACTGCAAATCCTTTCCTGTACTTCGTTGTCAGGAAACACAGTTTGTTTGCATTTTATTTTTGCTTGACACAGCATCCCGACTTTTTCTGGAACCAGGGTCAGATGGCCGCCGTCCACCTCGACTACCTCCCTGCAGCTCTACCACAGCACATACAGCAGCTCAAGTATTTCATTCACTCAAAGATGTGTTGTCTCTGAACAAAATCAAGGTACGATTACTTTTTTACTACAATGTAATTCTGAAATCAAATCAGTAGCAGCCTAAACAAACTTTCTTTCGAGGACACAGGGTTGCTTTTTCATAAACGTTCTGTGATCTCGTTCTTTCATGTGCAGCGTTTTAAAATTGTATTTTGTTTTTGTAATTAGATTTGAAGTATTTTACAGAGACGCCCTCTAAAATGCATCGTGTGTATCCAGCTGTGTGCATTTCCTTGCAAAGTCACATTTTTAATATGTTTTCGATGTAAACATATTAAAAATGTGGTTTCGCTGATGTGTTATGAGCAAAGAGATGCACTCAGCTCAGCTCAGGCCTCCTGGATACACACAGAGGATTTTAGTGAGAATTTTTTATTTTTCTTACTTCCATGTTCACATCGACTATCCCACCGTTTACTGGTGCATTATTGTGTCTTTTAAACAACTTTTGATCCACTGAAAATCATGAAATCGTTGCTTGATTTAATTGGCTCTCCTTACTGAATAATACCAGGTTTTGTCAGCCAATCGGGCTCAAGTATAGTGACGTAGTGAGTACGTCATTTTTAATTCAAGAAAAAGCATGGATTTTTCATTCATCTTCATCTTTTCATAAAACATCATCAGGAAAATGTGAGACCTTTAAAAACATCCAAGTTACAATAGTGTGGCCTTATGTTTTTTATTTCTAATTCTATTAAATCATGTGTAATCATGTGGTTGAATTTCTCATCTACAGACCTCTAAACAAAACTCCTATTGGCTGTATTCTCTATGCTTCCAGAGTCTTGGTGTCAAAGAAGAGGAGGATGACATGCTTCACACACACTACCCAGTCTTTAAATATGAGATGCGCTGAAGGCAGCCTTACCGACACCATGGTGATGGTACAGCATGGAGGTAACACCATCAAATCTGAAGCCGTCAAAGCGGTACTCCTCCATCCACCAGCGCAGGTTCGACAGTAGGAACCGCAACACTTCCCAGCTAGCAAAACGCAGAAACAGGCACACACACACAGAGAGAGAGAGAGAGAGCACACACACACACACACACACACACACACACACTCAAGGTCAGATAAACAAGAAGCTGTGAATTATTCACACATCTCATCATGCACTTTAGGCACCAGAGATTAATTTTCACCGCTACAGGACATTCACATATTGATAACCAAAGCTCCATTATGCTGGAGATGGAGTGTCAGTGACAGGAGATGGTGTTTTCATTAACTACACCGTGGAGGGGATGCTGCCTTTCATGTATCCAGTTGTCAGGATGAGAAATCAGTGGCTCACGGTGCACGGGGAAGTTTTCCGATTTCCATCGAACCACTTGCATGACCACTGGGCAAGCGTTTAGTATAGCCAGGCCCATGCCTGCATATTTGAACTGATAGGATTTCATGCTACACTTGGGTAAACAAACACCATGCAGGGGAATTGAATTCCCCTCTCTTCGGCGTGGGATAAACCGTACGCTTCTACTCGCTCTGGCTTCCATCTTCGACATATGACCAGTTCTTCTTTCTCACAACACGAGCAGGAACAAAAAAAAAACAGGTGAAATGTACAAACTACCTGAATATGGAGGCTATAACTTATGTCTGTGTTTTGTTGGTGTCCTACAAAGCGCACAAATGCTCCGTGGGGCTGTTGGCTGGACTGTGTTGGTGGAGGCTGGAAGAGGCAGACTCCATAAATGGCCCCCAGTCCCCGTTCCTGACTGAGCAACGGGAGAGTCATCTGGATCTGAACAGCCACTCAAGGCAAAGTACACTACGCACCTCACCTCTTCTCATTCAGCGGCGTGTTGCCATGGAAACGTCAGTTAAAAACTCAAGATTTGGTTGTCCTTATGCGGTGTGCGTAATGAGCACCAAATAGAACACTGTACACACGGATGCCATGTTGGAAAGCGGCAGCAAAGCACCGCTGACGTGCGGCGATTGACGTGTTCGTGACAGAGATGAGATGTGAACCGCTGCCTCTGCCGAGGCTGAATCCACAACTCAGACGCTCTGCACTCAGCTCCAACAATGGTTCTAGTCATATGTGTCTAGTGTATCTGTAGAAAACTGTATAATACCCGTTAATGTAATTTATTTTCTATTTTTGTTGCAGTGTGGTATCTATGGTGCACCAAGGGCTTCACGAAATATAATTTGACCTCCAGAGTTTCACACCAACCTCTACTGAAATAGGCCGTTTGAGGCTTATTAACATTTTAATTATTAAAAACCGTTAGATGTGAAATTGAATGAGGTTTTCTTCCTCCTGGAACACAACTGGGAAGTTATGCTTTCCTTCAGTTCTCATCGTCCACGGCAGCAGTTTACAAACCTGATCCGGACGCTGAATTAGAAAAGTTGGATTCTGAATTTCCATTTGTTTTTCGCTTGCAACACAACACCGAGGGGCAGTTCAACAGTTTGGTCTTGAATGATGCAATTTCATCTTGTCAAAAAGCTGGTGAAGCAGTGAGGAGGCTCAGATTCATGCTTCAACAACACTTCAATACCATCTCAAAGTTCAAAAATCCATCCAAACACCAAACGAGCCTCGTTCTCAATCGTATCATTGATTATCCCCCAGGGAGCTCCGGCAGGATTACATCCTCCGAGGCAAAAAAACAAAATCCCAGATTTCGGGGGAGCCGAGTAAGCTATGACACAAAATGCATTTAAATGCGTTGCCTTCTGTGCTCCATTCCTCGGGGATGACCAACCTCAGCACTGTTTGACAGGTGTGAAGCTGCATGTTACATCGGCGCTTCCTCGTTCCCTTGAGGAGGAGCACAAGGGAGCCTGGTATGATCCGATATAGCAGCCTGGCTGGGTGGTCACGCAGACCCTGTGATAAATAGATTAGGTCCTCCACTCCACCGCGCAGAGCCAACAAAGGCTCAGACACAATGTATCCTCACGGGATGGAGATAATAGCCAGCGAGAGCCAGAGGCCCAAGATGAAACCATACTGCCACATTAGGACCCACAATGCCATTCATCATCAAGTCCAATTACAGTGGGGAAGCAGATCTCTATACCCGATGCAATACGCCGCTTATCTATGCAGTTCAATGAAGTTATCACTCGGCCTGTGGTGCTAATACAAAAGCAAATTGCATATCACACTGTCCTCATGCTAAAGCTCAGCAATGACAGTGAAACCTGGTTAGAGAGCACTAATAGAGTAACGCTCTAATACTGCGGCGTGTAGAGTCAGATAAAGGTAATCTATCATATGTTGTTGTTCTACCTCCGAGCACACACGCCGCAACAAAAAGTCACGACAAGTCAATTCAAGTAACAGAGTTTCCCCACACCGGCTTCATGCTTAGCGGCTCCTTATCAGAGCTTATTTACTCCTCCAGCTGACTGTGACCCACATTATGGTCTTTGTGCTGCGTTGCAGGGCGGAGCAGATATTCAAACGTGCCGTGTTTCTCCGAGTCAATTTTGCATAGGGGGTCAAGGCAACTTGTCATGACGGCAGAGAGAAAGATTTAAGTCCCTGTTTTCACGACATCACAGGTAAGCCGCAGATAAGACCAAATAAATTTAAGGAGCTGACAGGTCATTCCGCCAGAAGTGTGATGCTCAAACAACGACGCTCGACAGCCTGATGGATGGCGCGCGTTTGTTGGACCAAAAAGGACAAATAAGGTGGCTCATTTAACGCATTTCAAACTTTTCTCCAATCCCCGCCGCCGTTAATGCGTCGAGGACACAGACGCTGACGGGAGTGACACTCGCAATAAATTCACAGCTTCGTGGTTGAATCCATTTCATTCATTCAGCGATGGAATTATTCATTTAGCTTGTGGATGCTTTAAATACACAGCTGCACCAGAGGTTCTTGAAGGATATGACTCGCTGACGTCGTACAATTTTAAACTCTAAATTCATTTTTAATTATTTGTGACTGACGATGGACATAATAATAATATAATCATGTTCAGTTGTTGTTACTCCTTCCATCAGATCAGCCTCAGTCCGGTCAGAGACAACAGATGTGGACGAAATACATGTTTATACTTCACACCACACTGTTAAGCAGCCCTCCAGGCAGTCTGGCGACGCCGGCTGCCACGCAGGGTAAACTCTCATCTCGCTGTCTGACAGACTGTCCCTGCGTCGCTGTGCTTTGTGTCAGATATCTGCCATTTGTCTGGCATTCTTTAGGCCGCCTGGCACCTAGCTGCGTTCGCTTGTCATCCTGGGAGGGATATTCCGCTCCCTTTGAGACTGTTTGGTATGTTTAGCAACCTGTAATTAGCATCACCTTGTACTTGCTGCCTTTCAGGATTCAATAGTTTGTCTGGCAGTCCAATTCTGATCCATCTGAGTTGTCTCCAGTTTTAGCAGGGGCAGGATATCTCTGAAGGTGTCTCTTCTAATGAATGATCACTGATATTATTTGGTGGATTTTCTGGGGTTTATGCTTTCACCATTCTGACAAAATCATGTCAAATATAGGAATGTCGACTAGCTGTCTGGCTAACATCAGCATCATGTTGCAATGTGCTGACCGCTAAGGATTAACTAATTACAAAGAACGGGTGGGCCAAAACTTGGCAGCCAGTCTTGAGGGAGGGTGCAGCCTTACAAGCTTTACTGAGGGGATAACAATCCCCCGGGTTCGGAGAGTAGATGAGCGGGGACGAGCCACAGCAGGCGCCGTTTTATTAGAACTGGTTTGGACGCGTGCTCGTATTCCAGGCCAGCTCTAAAACTGTTAGCTCAGTGTGGTCGTAAATGAAACACTGACTGGCAAAATACTGCAAAGCTTAGCAATCTTGTAATACCGAGGAAGGAATTATGAATCAGTATCACGAGGAAGAGCAACACTGACTCTGAGTAAGTACATAAAATCTGCTGATTATTGACTTATAATTCAATTTACTGTCGCTGTCACAAGCCCACGCCGCTCGTCTGCACGTGACTCGGTGCGGTTGGGTGGAAAGAAAATAGTTCCTACATGAGACTGCTCACAACAAGGTCTGTGGATTATCTTGAGTGTTCGGGTCTTGATTTCTGGAAAGAGACGTTGCTGTTGAGTTTTTCTTGTATTCTTTGGCGCTGCGAACACCAGAAGCTCAGTGCCATCGAGTGCAATTATAATCGTGAGAAGGCAGACGTCTCTCCAGCCGATATCTCCGAACATATCTACATCTCTGCAACTCACACCAAAGCAATGTAGATGGATAAACAGCACTACAGAAAGAGAAAAAGGACTGAGATGTATTTTCTCTGCGAGCTATTTTCTATTAAATGGCTTTTCAAGAAGCATATTATTCGTTTGCATCACATGAAAACAACAGAGAGCTCTTTGCACATACGTATTCCTGCCATGGCACTTTTTTTTTTTTGCTATTAGCCAGATAGTTTTAAGGGGCTGAGGGGCATGAAGGTGCAGAGCTGCTGCGTTCCTTCCCACTGGCTCCATCCAGCACCTACTGCAAGCTCTACAGGCAGCTCCAACCAGCCGCCATGCACACCTACAGCTAAGTTGAACTCATTAGCTGAAGCTCACCAGAGGGGAAAAACAGCTTTTCCCCTCGCTGTGTGCCTTGATGGGACAGTGGAAAATAACTCATGGGTACTAAATACTGAAATGGCTGAATTTGGGCCGAGTTGCCATTTCAAGCGTGAGTTTATTGACTGGTCAGACAGTAGCCAGGCCCCAGCGATGGTCCGGAGTCGGTCCAAGAAGTATGTAAAAACATAAACGCTCAGAAGGGGGGATAGAGATTTTTCCTTTGTGATGGTTTCTGCTCTGTTTCTTTAAAATAAAAACCTGTCATTGATCAGCGGGAAGATTCTTTGCTTCCCTACATGGCATCCCTCGTGTTCAGCTCTGTTGTTTGAGAATCTCACAACAAAGGACGCACACTGTAGACACAACAGCTGGAAACCCAAAGTGATGCAAACAGATCTCACGTTATAAAAAGTCATACTTTTCATATCCGTGGCATGACTTTCTTCACGGCGTGTGTAATATTACTGTAACGCAAACACTAAAACATTATACATGGCAGGAGCTTGTAGTGATGAAACCTACGTGTAATAAGCTGATTTGTGTGGGAGTGACAGCAGGTTTGCATGGATTCAAAAACATACCTTGATCAGTAGTTTCAGCACCATATGTCAGCGATCTTAAATCATTTGATTCTGCCTTATTTGAGCCTTCATACTGTGAGACAGACATACACTCCAAGCAGTGCTAATCTCATTTACTGAATGCCTATAAGCTATTTTTTGTCCTCAGTGGCAGGCCACAGGGAAAGAAACGTGCACGGTTTATATTGGCCCATACACACATCATTAATAAATATTTGACCATAATAAAAAATCACATGCACAGAATAATCTTGTCAAAGAGAGAAGGATTGCTCCTTGGTCCTCAAACATGGGGGCCGATCTCTCAGCATGAGAACACGCAGAAGAGTTAAAGAGACTGTTCAAAAGACTGGCCCTGGGCCTATTTTTTCATATCTTAAGAATTCACACAAAGATTGATGAAAAGTGGATGCAAATGATCCTGAGAGAGGTGGGGGGATTACAGAACAAGCCCACATCAAGCTTCTCAGAGCTCTCACATCTGAAGGCCCTGATCTGCAAAAAAAAAGGCCTGGCTTCTCCGGCTGCCAGCCCTCCACACACTGAACCGTGAGCTCCATTCACTCGGTCACCGTCTCAAGGTGACCTTGGAGTCTTTGAAAAGGTTTGTGAAGGAAACGGCGGCGGACGAATAATGCAGTTATTTCCATAGTTAGCTACTGCCCATCACATCAAAAGCAGCGGGTGCATCACCTTGTACATTCACATCAAATGCACATCCTGATTAGTGTTGAAAAAGTCTGATATTCCGACAAAACACGCTTTGATTTTTCAAGGCATCTGAAACATTTCAGCTCAAAAGCAAAAAAATGTATTATCCTTACATAACAACTGTTCAGTGAGCATATCAAATATAAGTTCCCACCACAGTGTCAGCTTTTACAAGCATTTGTGGTTTGTGTCCTCAAATGCACGCACTCTGACTCAAAGGGCACTCAGGTTTAGAGCCGGATAGCAGACACCCATCTAAACAACATTTTTCTCCAGAGTGAGTTGAATGTTTCATGAGGAAAAACTGAGGAGAAACACAGGCGCACACACACAAAAAAAAGGTGCTCTTTGATAAAGATGCACAAGTGGAAGCGGAGCAGAAGAGGCAGCAACAAGGAAAATATATCTCCGCTCTGATAGCCAGTATCAGTCAGCCTCTGTCAACCTAATAAGAACATCATGGTCAGACTGTGATGGCTGATAGCAGGGCTGCTTGATTAAAAACAGGCTGTGTTTCACACTAGCATCGCGGCTAGCCTCTGAGGTTCATTTCCTTCCGTGGGGAGCGGCAGAAAAGCTTGACACGAACGACACGTCCAAACAACCTGTGAGAGGCAGAGAAGACAAATGAACTGGCGGTGACATTGCAGAGCTCCTTTGGGCTTTTACAAATGACTCCTCATATGCCTCCCAGTCGTGGCATATGTCTGCACCGTGTTTAATGAGTGCTTCGGATATGAGCAGAGTTCAATAACTAATGAAAGAAGAACCTTGTTCTCTTATTATAGCCCCCATGCCTGACACTAAACATTGTATAATGCATTGGAAACGGCTGCACACTGACACACACGCACACAAAAACGAGTTCAAAAAATTCATCTGAGCGACCCAACAGTGCCTATTCCTCTTTAATGTGCGCTGGGATCATTTTATGGGTACAGAGGCAAGAGGAGACACTTAATTAACACAGCCTACAACAACACCAATCAATAGTTTGGGTGTGCGCTGAGCACCAGCAGAGTCAGGAAGCTGCCTGCCGACTGAAGGCCTTTTATGTTTTCCCTCACACATTTGTAATTAGCTTAAAATATGAACATGAGCAAAGCCTGCCAACGCCGCCACATCAAATCATTACTCACAATGCATTAAAATTCAACACCTGTCTGCCAAATGTGTGAAAGGTAAAATCAAGAGCGTTTGAGGAAACTTAAATTCACCATTCACAGCCCATTTTTACGCTTTGGGAATATCAGATTAACGGCGAGCCCGACTGAATGGCCATTTTGGGTGAGAGATGTAATCTGTCACTTTGAGATCATGTCTTGCTTTTGACCTTCAGCACATCATGCCGCATCATATAGTCTGGGGAAATAGAAAGAGTGGTACGTCAGCTCCCATTGGGACTCATTTATCAACCTGCTCATATGTTGCTCATCGTTTTGTGTTTTAAATTCAGACTCATTTATTAACCTTGTTTTTCCAAAGGTAAACGTTCATACATCCCATGCAGCCATGGCCGGATGTAAATCAGCTCGGTGTCATATGTAACATTCAAAAGCATCTTTGAATATCCAGAGCACAATGTGGAGCGCTGTTGAAATCTACAGACTTACTGCTAATAACACAATCTGTAGAGCCTTCTCACCACTACTGCGCATCAGTAAGAAATAACATTATGATTTAATTACATTGCACAGCTCTTTGTATAAAATATGCTCTTTACAGCTCTCACAACTTCCAGTTGTTGGTGTTCCCGACAGTAAGAGTCTTATTTTCCACCTTGTTAAAACCGAAAATGTAAATTGCAGTTTGCAATACTAATGCATCAGACCGACTTTAAAATCCTGCTTCACCACATACTCAACCGGCGCACATCTAAAAATATGTCGTTGCACAACATATTTTGATGCCAATAAACTTAATGCATGAATATGCGGAAAAAAAACGAAACAGCTTGTGTTGCTTGTGTCTGGATGTGAGGAAGTGTAGGTGGGATGATTCAATCTCGATAAACATACAGTTTATCAAATACAAAGGAGATCGTTGACATATCTTTCTTTAAGAAATACATCCTTAATGGTTTTTCAATGGAGCTAAAGATGTCTGCACCCTCTGTCCATGCGAGGCAGGGTGCAGTAGTTAACAGGGGTGTCAGACGAGAGTACCTGGAGTAGTTGAAGAGTCGGCTGTCCCACTGGTTGTGATCCCCTCTGGGTGGAGAGTGGAAGAAACACGAGTCGGAGCCGTCGAACTTGTTCAGGCCGTCCTCGACGTTCTTGGAGGCGTGGCTGTGAACGACGTCCAGCAGCACCATGATGCCCATCGAGTGAGCCGTGTCGATCAGCAGCTTCAGCTCGTCTGGGGTCCCGTACCGACTACAGACACACACACACACACGTACAGATTAATGTCAGTTCACCACAACCTGACCCCGCCCTACACTAACTTCAAAATGTGGTGCATGTAGGTGTAATGAAGTGGATACTTCTGGCTCAGAGTATCAGAAAAAGTCATTTTTGAGAAAACGCCTTAAAATATGTACTGTGAAATACCATGCGAACAAAAAAATGGTTGAAAACAAACCAACCTAATAGGTATGTATCCCCATGAAACGCTCAAAGTTGATTACTTACAATTAGTTTTCGCATGACAAGTTTTTTTCACATTTCATGTTAAATGTGCAAATAAGAGTATGTAATTACATTTGCACCAATTTGCATAAATATCCAGAACAGAAATCTCAATTAAAAGAAACACAGGAAGGGAACATTTTCTCTCCACTAGTCTGAAAGACGACCTGTAGTGTCTCCCATTAAGAAAAATGTGTAAGGGCGCACGCTGAATTTATATTTTCTAATTAGAGTGTGTGATTCAAATAACCACAAGAATATTGAGCAGCGTACGATTTCATTCTCTCATAATCTTCATCTTGGATCATTCGTCTGAAGATCGTCCAGTTCAACCACGCTGTCAAGAAGACTTCCTCTGATATTTCTTTATTTGATATATTTTATATGACACCGTAACTCTTCAACAGTCCTTTAACGCCACTTAAAAGGGTCGTAAAGAAGACACTGTGGGACTCTCGGGGCACTCCACACAGTGACTATATGTATGCATACAAACACACACTCCTCATATTGTCCAATAACATCCCTTCTGTCCTTCCAGCTATCATTAGATCAACTCTCCTTGCAGAACAGGACACAAAGTGACAGTCCTACCCCGCTTCCCGCTGCTCAATCGCTCGGGTTTTAAATGACACTGAGAGATCAATCATGGGTGAAATTACACTGTATACATTACACTTTGGATTTATACTCTACTCTAAGCAAAGAACGAAGGACTCTGAAAGAAGATAAACACTGAGACTAGTCCACCTTTATCTACGACTCCCCTCCACTCTCTGGATTAACAGCAAATGTATTTACAGAGAGATTACTGCTGGTGTCGGACTTCCTAACCTTTGATTGGAGGCGACGATTTCCAAAAAACTGTGAAGTTGCTCACTGAGTTTCATCTTCCTGATCAACCCTCCCAGTAAACACCAGTTCTCCAAGACTATTTACAGTTGTATTAAAGGCGAGATATTGCAAGTGAAAGGTAAAGTCATGTGAAAGACAAAGAATAAAGTTTATCTGGTTAAAAGGAAAAACACCAAGAGACTGCAGCTCAGCTATTAACCAGGACCAAGAGGAGAGAGCACGCTGGACCAGCTGGAGCTGGCCTGCGCTGCCTTCTTATAACATTTAGAATTGATTTCTTATATAAAAAGCCTTTAATGTGCTCGAAGCTCGAGCCACATTGCCAACTCCCTCGTATACTACTTGTCTTCGCGAGCACTGTGATCATCGGCTGCCGGTTTATTGGAGGCTCCCAGCAGCAGCTAAAAGAAAACGAGGACGCAGCCCTTGTCAGTTATGCCCCAAAGCTAAAGTACAGAACACGACGTACAGTATATATATGTCAGGATGGACAGCCCACTAAATATTTCATCCCTATCTATATCTTAGACATCTTTAACATTTCAAGACGTTATTTACACCCTTGACACAAGGTTGAGCCTGAGCACCGAGATGGGATGAAGGCTAACGCTTTTAGCTCAGCGGCTACAGTGAAGATTTCAACTTCAACAAAGGGTTTAAATGACACGTTTTCAAATCAATTCAGGATCTCAGGGCTTCTGGAGGCTTTGATGACGTCAGACGAGCCGTATGGAGCCACATCGTGTTTGCTTTGTTCGGTCGTCCCCGGCTACTTCACTTCTTCAGGAGAATGCCGCAGTGCAGTTTCGCCGTGAAGCTCCAGAAATGTTCTGCGGACCACCACACTTCACATGACTGCTACCGTCGGCGTGAGGGCGGGTAAATAATGGATTTTTATGTTTGGGGTGGACTTATTCGTGAAAAATACAGGTCGAGGAGTTCAATTAGAAATGTCATGTGTATTGACCGCTGGGAGCAGCGAGCGTGGGCCGAGAGCATCCACCGCACCACTTTGTTGAAATAGGGACAACTAAAATAGGCAGTCGGCAGAGTCTTCCAGCGCGGTAATACGGAAGTCATGATGATTGAATATTGCCTCCCACATTATGCGACATGCACACCGGCTCGTTTTAATCAAGCGTCTTCTTGAATCGCTTGATTAACGCGGAGGAGTCGCAGACACCGCCACCAACAATGAAAACTACAACGCAGGCAGGTAATTATTGTATGCAAATAGACTGAATAGCTAATGCGAACGCTTTTTGGGGGGATTATAAATAATATACTGAATGTATGAAATTCTTCACACACGTTATTTTCTTAATTTTCTTTAACACAACAAGAGCAAGTAAGTTACAAGTTAGCTCGTACAAAACATGTTCATCTCTCACTGAAATTAACAAACACTTACCTGGAAGCAGCAAAGAAACTTGTGACCTGATATCCAAAGCTTGCATAGTAGGCATGCTCCATGATCGCCATCAGCTGAATACAATTGTAACCTGAATACAGAGGGCAGAGAGAGGAGAGAGGAGACGTTATTCTATTTCAAAAAAAGCTTCTTCTCAGTTTCATGTGTTCAGAGATCCGATATCTGAACCAACTTTATGCAACTGATGTAAGTATTTCAGGGGGATTATTCTCACCAGCTTCGCATTTTCTTATGATTTTTTCTCAAAACAACACCAGCTCGCGAAGATGATTTCCCAAGCAACTAAAAAAAAAAAAAGCTAATAATAATTCCTATGACGTTGTCCACACGGGAAGTGCAAGTCGTTTCTGAATTCTTACAAACACTGGCAGCATTGTCTCTGCCGTTCCGATGTGTTTGGCCGGATTCATCCGGAAACGTTACGTCTGAATAGTATCTGACCCGTGTCGGTCGCGCTGCATACACGAGCTCCAGGCGTTTCCTTTCTGACACAAGCCCGGGTATCGTAAAGACAACTCGTGGCTACAGGGAAACACCAGCTATCAGAGTCAGGAGGTCATGTACAACATTTCAAAACGACCTACGGAAACTGCTTCTATGAATAAGAGAACAACAGGCTTTTAAACTGCCACTGAGCACTCCAGAGGGAGGCCCTGCGGTTTTTCACTGTTGTGTGGAGCGGAGTTATTTATTTATATCGCAGCTTCTTTTCAGGCTGGAGAGAGAGAGAAAAAAATGTTGGCTTCTGAAGGATTGTGACAAAGCACTGGGGTGAGAGGAAGTCTCTCTTTTTTTTATTTTTATATATATACTCTCTCCACAGTCAAGAAAATGAAATGGCAGGCAAAGGCAGCCGTCACTAGAGACGGTGGAGTTTAGCCTCCCGGAGAATCCTATTGTGCAGATTCCCTCAGCTGCTGCAGGTAGATTCTTTGACAGCATTTACTCTGGCAGTTTCCTTTCCCACTAAGCAGGATGACACAACCAAGGAAACAGCATTTATCAGATTGCTCCTGGTTTGCTGTGCCAATCATATCTGTGGCTTTTTCATAATGTCAGTGCAGCAGAATGTATTTGAATGCAAAATAACGCCACGTCTCACATGAGCAGATTTACAAACCAACACGGGGATCTGTTCCGCGAGGTTTCGAGTCGTAACTTGAAGCTAGCTCTTTATCATAAGGTATAATGAAAATTAACCAATCATCGAAGCTAATGAGTCTGGTGTGCAATCAGAAGATGTAAGAAGCTGTTCACAGGTGAAGGCATAGTGATAATTCTTTGAGTATAACTAATCATAATTATGGCTTCAATCAAGCAGCAACATGGACGCCATCCAGCAGCGCCGAAATGAAGTAATGATGGGAAAAAAGGGGGATTATCTTTTCGATTTTGTCTTCAAAATGAAGTTTTTTACAAAAACAAAAATGTGATCAATAGCGAGTTAAGAGCACAAAAACATCTGAGAACAACATCGCCATCTGGAAAAGAGTTCTTACGATTCAGGCTGTGTTGTTTTGGATGGAAATGGGCCTTTATGCTATGTTTGATCATTTTCCATCATGGCAACAGACCATTTATAAATATGAAATAATGATAATCTAAGGCAAATAAAAAAATACAGATTGTGGTTTACCGATCAATAAAGTTGTGCTGCTAGTATAGCTAAAAAATACACTTCCACTGTTCTCCACAACTTTTCCTTTTATATAATAATTAATTCATGTTATAAATTGTTTTTTCTTTTCTGTGCAAACCATTTCTAAAAGAAGATTAATTTACTGCTTTTTTATAAAATAGGGAAAACGTTGCCATCATTATCATATGTCATCCGGCTGCTATACTAATTCCACAAAGATTAGATAAATATTAGATATATAGATAAGATATGAAGGAAAATGTTTACCGTGGAGTTGATAGCCAAAGTTGCCCGATGAAGTTTGTTTTCAGTTCAGAGGTCAAAGATAGAAAAATCACAGCTCTGTTCATAAATATTCAAATACAACCGAGGCCGTGCAGTAAGAATAACTTATCGCCTTACAGATATCATAAATCTTTCACCAAAACAAGTTGACACCTGTCACGATGTTAAATAAATAAATTGCCTGAATCCTCTGTAATTAAACTGAGAATCGCTGCAAGAGCCAGTGACATCTAACCAGAGGTTCAACCAATCAATCAGCCCGCAGTCAAGTCAAGACGCCCAAAGTCTCTAAGGGTTAGACTGAATTAATCAGAACAAACAAGTCAGAGGTGAGTCAGGATGGCAAATCAAATGCAATGCTGTATAAAAATACTCACTGTTAAATGTATTTTTACCGCACTGTTATTTGTGCAGGAGGACTTGCTCATGATTGGCTGCCTGAGTCGAGATCACGGAAATGGAAACAAGTTGTCAGTTTTAGAGCCACAACTGCTGTGTGGTGTGTGACCTGTGCTGCGGAGCCGGCTCTCCACAACACTGCCCGACGCTCAGTGATCCCTTCAGGTCACGCCAGTAAACAGGATGTTGACTTGCTGATGTGGTTTTGTGCGGAGGGAGTGTGACGGGGTCCGTAACTGAAAACGCAGCGTTGCACGTCTGCCGGGTCACAGACCGGTGTAGACAGAGATGGCACACGACATTGGCAGGTATCAAAAGATGGCTGACGAACCCCTTAATTATTGTTTTTCCATCCCACTTTGCTGGCTCTGCTCCGGTGTGTAGAGGGGCATGTACAAACATCAACTTAATGCTTCATTTCCTCCCTGTTCTTGGCTGGAGAAGATACAAAATGTTCTCAAGTCGAGTCAACAAAAAGCCCTGACTGACACTTGGATGAAGAGGATCACAGGCGGATGATTGCCGCGCACCACTTACAGACCCGAGGAGCTGACAAAATAAGATCGAGGCCAGAAGGGAAGAGAATAATCTGATGGAGATAATGCGGTCTCATGCCTTACCCAGGTCTTTGATGCGAGGCAGCACATTGGTTGTGAAGTTGGTGTACGAGGCGATGGTGCTCTCAGGTGAAGCGATGCCCACGTGGGCCTCGTATATTCTCAGACTCGTGGGCTTATTTGGCCGAGGATGGATTTGCTGGAGAGGAGACCAGAATTGGACAGAAAAATCATCATCTTCTCCTCAAAAACTGCTAAAAATACAGGAGGTGAGTAATTATGAGGACACAGTGTGGGTTTTCTGGGTCTCTGCGCACCGATATCTTACCACAGAGGCTGATAATGGTTCTGCACATGTTAAATATTAAACGATCTATGATTCACAGCGTCTGTGTTACACAACCGGAGAGAGGGATTTGCTTCATACATAGAACCAATTTCCTGACGGCTGCCCACCAGGCCTTGTGAACCCACTATTTGAAGTACATGATTGAGCCACTTGTAAATAAAGCGAATATACTGCCAGTAAAGAGGGCTCCGCTAATTAAAATGGTGCCAAATAACAAGCGATAAAGAAAAGCAAGGTGGTCTTTAATAGCCTCTTATTGTTTTGCTTGTGCACACTCGTGCCAAGGACGTCAAGTGGCATTGAGACACATTCAGACCCTCTCAAATCAGCAGCGCCGAGCACCCGCATTAAGAGGGGCCGTAAACACCTGTGGATGTGAGATTTCAGGCCGGATTTAAATGGATGTGCTGCGTTTCTCACCGCAAGAATATATAAATATACAATGTTTTTTATACAATGTTTTTTTTTATACATACGGATGGTTTTGTTTTGTTTTCTTAAATGCGTCACATCTGCTCAAACTGTTTTTCACTTCAAATTACGCCTTCCCAGGCATCCTGCTGCAAAAAGACACAGATCATCTCCGTTTGCAGTAAATAAGTTCATATGGCAGCACTGAAAGCTCAGAATAGGACGAAAATTTTGAAAAATAAACTGTCTCTGAATGCCTGCGCTGCTCTGATGTTTTTCAAATCCAGTTTTCACACAGGTTTTAGCATACAGAGTCCCACCTGTTGTTCAACGCACAGTATGTCGTTTCTGGAACATGTTGAGTTACGTTTAGTCCTGTTTGCCAAATTCTTTCCTGACTCTCTGACTCTCTCCCAGAAGTTATAGCGACCAAACGAAGCGCACCGTTACCTTGAACAAAATTTAAATTTCTGTTTGAACATTGTTGGGAAGTTTCATGGTTTCTGTAAGTACTCAACTCAACAAAATATACAACACATGTCCAGTCGTTTTTAGACATTCTAATTAAATATAACTCAAATAAAAACCCATTAAAATAATAACTCACAATGTACGGCAGAGGGGGATCCCAGTGAACCCAGTCGTAGATGACAGATTTCTCCTCCCTGGTCACATATTTGGCCCAGGGCGAGATCCGGTACAGCCGCCCACCCTCTTTGGTGTGAACGACCACCTGGGAAAATGAGACAAATGAGTGTTACGTTATAGCAAGGGCAGTTAAACAATGACATACAGAGGGGACGTTCGAAAGACACGAGAGGCATTTTACATAAGCGGAGAGGACGTGTGCCCCCCGCCTCTAACAAAGGGACAAAGGATACGGACCACATGATTCACACTGTAGCAATGAAAATATTGATTCAAAAGGAACGTGTGATGAAGGAGAGAAGTAAATGAATAAAGTAAAAATGGAAAAGTGCTACAAAAGTGAAAATATAATTGCAAAATAGGAGAAAAAAATCAGCCAGAAATAACAATCCTGGCCACAAATCATCAGCTTCCCGGCCCGCTGTGACTCCTGCAGGCTTCTGTCCGTGGATGTGTGCCGCTTTAAAGTCAGCATTTATTTACATCTTCCAGCCATGAAATGCTAACATCATAAAACTGTGCCGTTACTCCTCGTCCATTACACAGAAAAGATGGTGCAGATTGTCCGACCAATAAACCAAACATTTTTCAATGTGTCAACATGAAAGCCGCCCGTCTCACAGAGGCAGCTCCCCGCGCTGCGATGTAAATCTCTCAGCTTTGAGACGATAATAGCGGGCCCCCGGACGCACTAAAGACGTAATATGGCGCGGAGGACAAAAAAGCTCCAGTATTGACCAGAATATGTGTTGTGGTGAATCTGGATTCAATGGTAATTATCCCGTGTTTTATTTCTGCGAGCGACTCCTCTGTTGGTTTTAACACAGCCGCTCGCTGGCCCGTCTTGAGAGGAGAGCAATTTAGAAAAATAGGAAATCTAAATCATTATCCTTGGCCTCTCATCTATTATGTCTGCAAATGGGGACTGGAAGGGGGTCAAATAAGTATAGTTTGGAAATCTAACTAACAAGTTACTTTGCCTCCATCAGTCAAATAAGAAAGGAGAAAGCCAGCGTGAGAGTTGGACGAACCCACTAAGAAATCGATCCTGTAGTGTTACCCGCAGTATGTGTTCACCCTGTTTTGCTCCCTGCAGAAACAGGCATTAGAACCCAACTAATTCTGGCTACTGTTGTGAAGTAATGACTGTTCCAATGCCACCTGCCTGCAAGCCGTTGGCCAGACCCCCCTCTGGGGTTTTTTCATTATGGCCAGGCCACCTGGGGGTTAGCTGCCTGGCTCCCCTTATGACATGCTTCACAGTTTATAGGATTAGGAAAAAGATAGTTGGATAAATGGACTGGCATAAAGCCTGACAGAGCGGTGGTCCTTCAGACAAATTGGCCAGCATTAGGCACATTAAAGAAAAATCAGACTGCTGGGCAGGCTCAGGGGGTGCATGGACGGGAAAAACAACTAAGAGCCGAGCAATATGCGAGAAGTTAGGTGCGGATGAAAAAGTGGGCGTTTGATCGCGTAGATAACACTTTGGTTCGCTTCTTTAAAGTCTTGCATATTCTCCACACTAAAAGCATACACTGTAGCCACAAAAGGACACTGCTTGTTTAGCGGAGACAAATTGGGCCTCGAACAAAGGGGATGGAAGGGCAAGCTGCTCTACACGAGAGTGATTGGAGCTAGGCTTGAGCTTCCACGAGGGAGTGCTGTGGAACTAATTCTAAAGTGGAGCTCACAGCAAGACAGCCATTCTCAGGCAGCGGGGGTGCACAAGGAAAGGCCAGGTGCCAGCGTTTCCATCTGCTTCTTATCGTCCTTAGACTGACCTCCGCTGACAATGGGAGCTGGGCAGCCTGTCCAGGGCGCGGGAGTGTGCCAGCGATGACCCGGTCCCAAGGAGAGTGGCGCCACGATGCCATCCATTCCACGTCTGGCATCTCATTTCAGGATTATTTCTCATCCGCGCCGTTTGCTTGGGAGACAATGCATAATGGCGGGTACGTCTTTTGCATTTAACCCTGATGAATTATTTACTAGAGCTAAAAACCAATCATCTACACCCACCGCGAGCTGTGTTGTGCACAGACAAACGCGGCACATGTCCTGAGGGATGCCTACCTGCAGACGGGGAGCCCGAGTAAAAGCCATCAGCCGGGCTCTTCAGGTGTATCTACGCTCCACTGTGCAGATTGTGTACATACAGTAATCTCCCGTCTGCGCGCTGCGAGCGTGGCATGTTGTTGACGGCAGCACGCCAGCTTTCTCACTTGGTTCATAAGACACCACACATGACAGGGGATCTCCCCGGTACATTACAGTGACAAGTCCTCGCACCGCCGTGGCAAGACGACACCTACTGAGGGCGTGAAAATAGGTATGAAGATGTTTTGTTGTCTACCTTGAGTTTGGTGTTGTGATCCACAGCAGGAGACTTGTCATGCCTGGGCGGGATAATCAGTTCCCACTTGCCAAATTCTTTCTTGGTGTAGGGGTGGGAGAATTTGTCCCAGTTATCTATAGGGGAAGCAAACACATCGAATGAATTGGTTTACAACACAAAGCCAAACATCAATTCTGATTAGCTGTATCCTACGTCAGTACCTCCCAAGGGTGGTTTGTTTTTCTGTCTTTTTTGGGATGGTTGGGCTTAAGCCTTGATGTTTAAATACAATTTAAGTGGAACACATCAGTGTATGAATGTGTGTGTGAATGGGGTTCAGTCGACTGGAAAAACGCTATAAAAATGCAAGAATATTTACCATAACACAAGAGCTGCTGTTCAGTTTGGCAGCTGATGGCGACCAACCTTTTGTTTTTTTATAAGCCATACATAAAAATATGACCTCTGCAAGAGTGCACTCCGTTTACTGCTTAATGCACTACAGGAGGCTGGACTGTACCAACTACCTCAGGGGGGAACTGAATGCTGCTGGGTGGAACAAACTGTAACTGCTGTCTGTTCAAAATGAATAAAAAGAAACCTAGCATTTGGGATTTGTTGCTTTTTTCCCGTTGTACCGAACTCATATCGAACCAAGACCCCAAAACCGGGGTACGTACTAAACTGTGACCCCAGGTATGTCCTAATGAGTTGTGTTTGTAGTTAGCACCTACATTACTGTACACCTGACAAACTGTTACAGACATGGGATTTGTATTTATGACAATGGTGTTGCTCTAAGTAGTATTTTGATCTCAGGTCACTCCAAACATCTCATAGGCATTTATGAAATTAACTAACTAATAGCTTTAGTAACTAGTTACTTTACAAATGAAGATTTGCTGCTTTTCCTTGAAGTTATTTTCATAATTTTGAATTCATTTTGTAATAGACTTTAGAGGTTTGGACTATGGCTCAGACAAAATGAATGACTGTGTCACTCTGACTCTGGGAAATCTGTGATGTCATTTCTCACATATTCAGCAGGTTAACGCGGAATAAAAATCAGCATTAGTTGCAGTTCTGTTTAAGATTGTTCACAATGAGCTCCCACTCAACTAAAACAGTACAATCCTGCTTTTAAAAGACTAAAAGTCAAAGCTGGTATTTGACAACCTGCGAATGAGACTCAACAATCAGCTATCTTTCTCCAGAATTGAAATGTGATAATAGCTTCTTATAAATCATTCTGCAGCCCTTATTTGTTTTTTTTAGTGTCTTTTTTAGTGCGAGTTGCCAAAGTCAGAAATGTTTAACTCGGACCACAGGGGCCTTAATTAGTTTGGATTGCATATCAAACACTCACCAGTCTCATTCCTCCTTGTTACAGCAGTGTGTTGCCACTTTGCTCTGCACTAACAGCAGTCTGAGCTGATTTTCACCACTGTGGCTTTATCTCAATATCCTCCCGTGGTCACAGGGCCTCTTTATTTGTCTAATTTCTGCTCCCCATCTTCACACAATTTGTCTCCCTTTCTTTCTCATCTGAAACCTCTTACGTAATTGTTTCTTGTTGTTTTTGGAGTCTGCCCTGATCCATTCTGTGACTTTCACAACAGTGAGTGAAGCAGCAGGCACAGTCATCTAACAGAAAAACTGATAAAATACCACTTCAGTGCTCATTGAATTATATCTGTGAGGGAGCACCAGAGAGACATTACATTCATAACCTGCTGATACCACATTACCCGTTGTCATTGAGTGACAGGAATATATTAGGACACAAAACATTTATTACAAAGCAGCCACCTTGGCATGTCAATTTAGGATGTTGTTTTTATTCAGTAATCCATATCTGCTTGCTATTCATGAGCAAAAACAACGGCAGGATAGAAAATGAATCACAGGAGATGCTCCAGAAGTGACCGGGCACAACACCAGCACTTTTCACAGGCAGGCCAAGTCCATTTTTTTTCACAATTTATTTATCTCCCTTTGCTTAAACTCCTTGGAAAAAAATAAATAAATAAATAACAGTGCATTATGCATCCAACCTGCACCATATTCATGACTAGGGCTGCTGGGCTGTTTCCACATTTACTATGAAATTGAAATCAAATAATATGACTGAGCCGTGTCAAAATGTAATCTCTCACGGAATTGAATGTTGGAATTGAGCTGCTGCCCAAGGTCCTGGGAAGATAATTAAAAAAGGAAGAGGAACAGGGGGAATATGGAAAGAGGGGACGGCAGCGACAGAACTAACGAGCACAAAAAAATGTGTAGGGACAATAAACAAATTGACAAATCTCCGGTTTGGCACACAGTATCAATCTGAGGGTATTACTATTAGCATTTGCTTTTCTTTATCAACACCTGCAGGGCGTCGCTTCAGAATGGCTGTGGCACCGAGGCAAGTGTTTGTGCTTTAGTGTGGCTTGGCAAATGCTATTTGAATTATGTGCACAGATCTGAATTCTTTCACCATCCCTCTTGTTAGTCTTGTTTTTTCTTTTTCCGATTATTAAATATTTTGTTTGTCCACGGAGAGAAATAGATCACTAGCGGCGTGCGTATTAGAGCTCAGTGCATTAATATAGTTGATAAAGGGAAGAAAAAAGATAGTAAAAAAAGACAGAAAATGACACTGAGCGCTGGTATTACCTTGCGTATCTGTTTGACAGATGAAAGCAAGTCTCATTTAATCTTGTTAATGATGACAAAAATAAATAATTTTGCTGCACTTTCACGGCCCACGTTGGCGGAGAATAACGCTCAAAAGACTATTAACCTGAAATTACTCTCAAAGTTGGGTCCGCGGGGAACAGAGGATTTCAGTGCAAACACAGAGGTTGCACTCACTCAACAACTTTGCAGGCGATGATGAAATAACCAGCTACTAAAATATTAACAAACACTCCCACATTCAAAAGAAGCCCCCTCAGTATGCAAGTTTATCCTGTGTAATCAATATTTTCCACATTTCCTACTCCCAGGTCGGTTGATCAAAAGGGCTCCTGCCCTTGTACCGCAGTTCACCCGGCTTTTTCTTAATCTTTGCCCCTTTTGTGTTCACGGGTGCAGAAATGTCATATTTCTTATTAAATGCACCGTGAAGATATGCAACCTTTCTGTTTGCACTGAAATCTCTTCTCCCTTTTTGGTTCCACGATGTATGTAATTTCATATTAAAGCAGCATTTTCCTTTTTAGTAATCTGATTCGTTATTGCAAATTGATTGTTATTACAATACAACAAGTATGAAGCACTCTTTGATCGGTCTGCTTACTGCAGGGGCGCCTGCTGCTCTAAAACAAAGCGGGGTTTCTAATCACAAAGGCTCTCTATTTTGTAGTAATTCATTCATGGCAAAAAACTGACTGACGATGAGGTCAGAGCGCTGCCAACGGACAAACTTTCAGCTTTAATTTCAAGGTGTTCGCATCCCCACTGGTTTCATGCATGTGGGGATAATAACTGAGCTGCGAAAAAAACCGAGTGGAAGCTTTGTTGAAACGACCTGGACTGCTGACATGTTGTTCAGGAGCTGACACTTCTCCTCCTCCGGCTACTTACTGAAGTCGCCGGTCAGGAAGAGGGCCTCTGCAGCCGGAGCCCACTCCTTAAAAAACATGCTGTTGTCAGGCAGTCGCTGCACGCCGAAGGTCCTGTAGCTGCGTGTGAACTGGTCAAAGCCTCCCTCCGCCTCCTCCAGCTGGAAAAGCTTCTTCTGCAGCAGCTCATACCTTCAATACACAGGGAACACACAGAGCCGTATGAATGCAATGGAAAAACACCTGGATACACATAATTCAGATACATTCAATGTATTTATAAGCGACTGTTTTTTGTTTGCATCAATCTGTTTCTCTGCTTCGACTTCAGTGGCCATGCTCCTTCATTTCCCAGAATGCTTTCTGACAATCCCCCTGAGAGCATCAACTGCAGGACTGTTAGCACGGACAGCGGAACAAAAATAGAAACCGAGACAACTGTGGCAAGGCTTCTCCAGCTTTCCGTCCGCATGACTGCTGAATGTCAGTGTAAATATAGAGTCTATATATAGAGTCCAGGATCTGATTAAGACTTATTGACACGGCACCTGATGTCAACTGTAGTTTCTTCCAAGGATTAATTGTTAATGTGAAATATTCATGTACAGAAATAGATCACGTATAAAAACATGGTACACCACGGCTTCACTTCCTACTACCCTCCACAGAAAAGACAATACAGTGGAAATAATAATCATATTCTTGTTTGCTGCGTTGGTAAGTGCTTACAATCTCAACACAAGATGCACACACATGTCCGAAACAAATTACAATGACTGGGGAGGAAGATATAAATCAGTAATTACAACTAATGCTACCATTAGCGGAAAAAGCAGCCGCTCTATTGTATCCTGTCAGCGTTATTACTTATTATTATAGTATAGTTTCGAAAAAGCAATTTTCCAGATAATTGGTCTCAGTGTGATGTCACTGCAACACAACAACAAAACTATTTTTAAGTAACTAAGTATATTTATTCATTTCTGTGTAATTGACAGACTTAAATTTAATGGTCAATGGTGCCCAGCTTGTTGAATAATTTGGAAACTTAACGTGGAGTCCTTTTAGACAGACATTATGAATTATGATGAATGGAGACAGGTATTCAGGTAATGAACTGAGCTCTAATACAAACATAAAAAGCACTTTCAAAGTGCCCTGTGGAGTCTCCGGTAAACAAACGCTGCAGTGGGTTGCAGCTTCTCACCAAAATAAATTGAGTGTCATCCTCGAGGTTTAACAAACATTCCTCATACGATATTTGCAAACCCTTTCCGTTTTAAGAATTTAAATTGTGCATTGTTTACTAGCTTGCAGTGTGCAACACATATGCTGCGTCACACGGGTCTCACGCGAGGCTGCAGCGGTGCGTCATTCTAGAGATTCAGAGTCTTGCCTATGTTTTTCTGTGTGTTTTTGTCTGTGTGCGATTCTCGGTGAACACTCGTATCGACATCATAGCAGCATTTGGCGACAGCTTCAAAATCCGGGTCTGTAGAATATGTCGCAGACATGAAAAGAAAATATACGACAGGTGAAGAGCAGCATTTTTTAGTTCGGTATCTTTTTCTTTCTCTCCCTCTCTCGCTCGCTCTCTCTTTTAATAAAAGGAAAAGAAAAATCATGTCATCATCTTTATTAATAATTATCAAAGGTGTAGAAACGTTGGGCTGGCAGTAGCAGCGCTGAAGCAGCAAAGCTGTCCGTGTGGACAAACACACACAGGTGATCCGCAGCAGTTCAGCAACACAGCCTTCACACACTGCACACACAGGATATGTGTACCTGCCTTTACAAACTGTCACACTGCCTATCAGCAGAATAGCTCCAATCTGGTGGCAGGCATGTGTGGGTCCTCGTGCACATCATGCACATTACAGACAAAACAGCAACCCACCCACAAAAACACTGTTTTGAAGCACTTTCAGTGGTGAAAACAAACTCCACAGGGTATCGTTAATGACGATGTTTAATACGCTTCCAAGAAATTATTTTAACTGTTGTTCTAAAGAAGAATCTGTTAAATCACAGTTAATGTCTCAGATTCAATAGGTGAACCAGGATTTGACACAAATTTAACTGTTTTAAAATGTGTGAATGTGTGAAAACGTTCCTTTGTTTGCACCTATCGTGAGCTCTTCGAAAATACCGCAGCACATGCGGTGTCGCGCTGCACGGTGCCACATCTTAATGTTTCCATGCTAACGTTATCTTTGAGGTCCCACCTCGGGATGCAAACCTGCCTCGTCCCCTCAGGAATGTGTGACTAAAGGCATATCCTGAGAGATAAACCTCTGTCTGTTACCTTCAACTGGGAAGGATAGACTAACTACTTTGCAATTTATCTCACTTAAGTTCCTGCAGCCAGCTGGTGTCCATATCAGATTCCCCCCGGTACAGGAAGCCTCTTTCAGCCAGCTGAGTTAAGTGCACTCTCCCCTATAGCCCTGAAGCCAAGCTCAGACTGGCCTGTGAATGCCCTGGGGCTAGTCATGATGGGCTGAAGTAACAGCGCGATTTCTCAGCAGCTGCTCCCTGTGTTGAGCAGAGTGGATACAGGCAGTGCTTGCCAAATGTAAACCTTTAAAGTCCGACCAATGCTGCCACATGCCTCCTTTGCCACTTTGTCACCATTTCAAGAATATGCTGAAAGGAAGGACAAAGGGAGGATTCGCATAAGGGCAAAGCTCCACTGCCACAGCATTAATAGGCATGAAAGTCATGCCTATGATTATAACAAATGAGTTCCAGAAGGTTGGACCTGTGGGAAAAGGGAGCCAAAATCCTGTATTGATGCAGTATTCACTGCACATCCCTCGTGTCTGTTTCCACTTGAGATTGCAGCAAGGAGGCGAGATCAGACCACACATCACAAATGAATTGTGCCACAATTCATTCCAGGGAGTCATTAAGAGGGTTGAAGCTATAGGCAAAATCAAAACTCTGATTTATTTTCCTATTATTAATAATCAGACTGAAGCTGTCTGCGAGCACCCTCGCCGTCCTCTCTGCCCTTATCAACACATTTTAGTTTGATGAAGTTGTCAGTCTCCCTCTCCTTCATCCTGGCGCCGTCGCCACATCTCTACACCTCACCCTCCGTTTTTCTAAGTTACATTCCCGCAGTTTACTACAGCATCTAGCACGACACCGCACGTGGTATCCATAGGCAACAGGCAGTAACACGCTCTCCCATCAAGCTGCAAAGAGCAGAGCCTCAGAGTGTGACCATTCCATCACATATGGCACGTCTTTTTTTCTCCAACACTGGCCCTGAATTCCTAATAAAGCCGAGTCAATGATAGAATAGATAGAACTGGAGCTCAATGCCTCACTGTTGTCTTCCTCGCTTTAGTTAAAGCCGTCACATCTCTTATGGAAGCTACGACTGCTATTTTGCCAACTCATGTACTTGATCTAGTAACTGTCGAGTAAAGACCAAATTACAACTGATGTATATGATAACATGAGGTAAACAGATTAAACAGGAACAAGAAAGACTGAAAAATGTGTTAGTAGCTTACGTTGAACAGCATCTATAATGTTACATACAATCATACTCAGCACAATGTAGTGAAACTCATCCCTGAGGAGCAGTAGGCAGCCATCATAAAACACCTGGGGACCAACTGCAGCCCTAGACCTCAGGTTAATCCTGCTGCCAGTGCCCTTGACTACTATATATGAATTTGACAAACACAGGGGAACATATGAACTCCACACAGAAGTCTGTCAGTATAATATGAAAGTGTTATATATTAATGTGAAAATCAGTCCTTCTGACACCATAGTTTTTTCCTCATGGTTGATAGTTAACCACGTGAAAGACTCACGTACGTATTACACGATGACTCTGCTATGACATAAAGCGGTGCAGTATGGAGGGTGCATGTTATATGTGACAATAATCAATGTTAAAACTTATGTTTTATAATTCATTAGTTGGCAATCTCCATTAATAATACATATTTGAACCTGCATTCATATGTTTTGGCCACTTGGGGGCAGCAGAAACAACTTGTAAACAAACGATCATTATCAATGCCGATAATTTTTTCTCAATGAACTGAGTAGTCGTTTGGCAATCAAAGATTTCCAATCATCATTGTGTTACCTCCTTTAGTGATAGATAGTAATACTTATTTACATGAAAATCTTCGAGATTATTACTTTATACTTACTAACATTTCCAGCGGACACGGTGCTCCATTATCATTCATTTTGAGTCATAGTTCTCTCCACCTGACTAATATAAATCCAATATCCATTTCTATTTTAGCTCTCTTTTACTTTCTACCAACTCCTGACGGGAACATCCGGCCCTTTAGCCGTATCGCATTGGGCAAGAAGCCGACAGGGGGTTAATCAGAGTTTTTGACTGAAAATAGCTGCCTGCTGTGGCTATAATAGACACTGATGAGAGCAGAGAGACTAAACCAAAAATACAAAGGCTGAGCACCGTGAAGCCAAAATAATAAGCTATGACACACTGAAAACGCTGCATGGATCAGAGGGAAATGTACAATTGGACAAAAAAATTAGCCCTGGCTTCGTCACTACGAGCTACTCCTATTAAATCTGGTCATGTGATCTATTGTTAAATTAAAAATGTTGATTATGAAATAAAAAACATTACAAGATCAGCCTAATACACGCCTGAATTTTGTGAAAGAAGAGACTGATTACCACTTCTGAATAGAACAAAGCATTATTACAGTTCCTCTAAGAAACACTGCTGCTCATTGTCAGGTAGTGCCCGGCGAGAGACACGACTAATCCCTGTAGCCAGAAATTACAAAAGAGTTTTGTCCTGTCGCCTATTTGGTGGTAATGGAGCAGCAGGAGATTATAGATGTGAGTCACAGATTACAGTCCTGGCTCTCTTATCTCGTGGTTTGCGGAACTGTTCTTTATCTACAAAGATGCTGGAGAAAATATCATATGCTACAACGGAGAGATTGCTCTTCGGAGATATTATTACTAACAGCAACATTGTAAGTGACAGACATCAACCATCTGTCCAATCACTGAATTAGTTCAATGTCGGACACAATCCTCTCGAACTATCAAGTCAAACCAACAATTCTCAGAACTCATCAGGTGTTGAAGTTTAGTAAGACTAAAAATAAGAAGACAGCAAACGTGGGAAATGAGTAGAGAGCTCTCCTACAACAGAAGACCAAGGCTCAGAAGGCACAAGAGAAAGCTAATCAGTTGGCAAATGCTCTCCTGGAAATCAAAGCTAGAGTTCAGGAGGTGCTGGAGAAGGTGTGCCAGCAAAGATCTCATTGATGAGACAGCTGAGGCTCAAAGGGTGCTCGAGATAGCAGAGCAGCTGGGGGTCACTCTCTTGAAGAAGAGAAATGAGGCTCACAAACAGCTGGAGGAACTTGACTTCAGAACTGAAGCACTGTGAGGAGCAGCAGAAGAACGATCATCTGCAGATACAAGAGGAGACGAACTTCCTCCTCAGGGGCCAAAGGAGAGGTCAAACAAACCCAGCAGGACGCAGAACTGCGGTGGACAAAGAAGCAGCACAGGATGATGTCCAGTGCGGATGACCCGAGGTCCAAGAAGGAAAGTGGGATAGCCAAGCTCTTTCGATGAAGTGGCTCCAACAAAGGAATACCAATAGCACCATTTGACCCACAACAGTCTGTGGCCGGAGGATCCCTATTTGTATTGTCTTCAGAGGGTTTGTCTTATTTACTAAATGTGTTCAGGGTTGTTGGTGGGACCTATCAGAAAACTTGGGCTGGCCATCACAATACTTCACTCTGGACATGGTCATATGCCAATGTGGTATACAGAACAGGGCCCTAGCTGTATTTGAAACTCGCAAAAATAAAAAATACTGACTTCATTTGACATTCCACAAACCTTCTCTGGCTTATCATAAAGTTCAATACTTTAAAACAAATCTAAGAATACCCGCAGTGTTTCTCTGCAGTTAACGTAATGAGTCTAAAAGTAACTGGCTTTAAGGAGACAATGATGGAGAGAAACTATAAAAACTTGTTCAGACATTAAAAACAAACAAACTTTATGTATCAACAAACCTTTCCTGAATATAGTCTGGTTAGTTTCAGCCAATTAATTTGGCTGTCAATCTAACTTTAGCCAAAAATACATTTTTCACTTCCTTCTTATACAAAGTTGATCAAATCTTTATCAAATGTGAAAAGAATCTTTGGGCTGGCATATTTCTAAACTCTTAACTGACGTTTTGGATATAATTGTTTGGATTCTCCGAACCATTTCATTGTGATGTGCAAATGACTTAGTGGCTAAGAAACAGACAAAGAAAGTGAGTCCTACAAATACTTTCAAGGACACGTTTAATATTCCAAAGTAGATCAATAATATCTGGATGCTTCTCAATGGGCCAAAGCTAAATCCGTTTTTGAAAATGTTGTTGTAGTTTTAGACTGACTCAATCAATCAAATGGAAGGATTTGAACAACAGACGAATTAATCAGAGAAATCAAGTCGGTTAAAAGATTTGTTCTGACCCCTCAAAACACAGCTAGTTGTTCTGCATTCGACAGAACGGATGGGAGGAGGAGAAATACCTGATTATCTATTTTGGTTGGGGACTCAGAGTTTGGAACTTGTTGTTATACAGTCAGGGTCGGACAAAAGTTCACACTCACACTTTTAAACACAGGTATTAGATATGGTAATGCCATGTAAAGTGTTTGAATGACGCACCATAGAACATTCGGATCAACTTCACCTACCTGTGATGTGTATTTCTTATTTTGATGTCATATCTCAACTAAATCACAGTCACAGTTGAGTCATGATAATCCATTTTTTTAAATTCTCCCCACGGAGCAGCCGAACTCTGTAACCTGTTCGTACACTCACTGTTAGACAATCGGGCATCTAAATTTAGAGTGAGTGTTCAGGTCTGTTGCTTTGTGTATGACTGATGGTGACAGCTGAAGCACAGAGGTGTCAGGACAGTGTACAACGGCCCGGAGAAACACGAGTAGGGAAGGCTTTTTTCTCGATCTGATCTCAGCTCACCTAAAGAGCTTCCATACTGCCCGGCGGCAAGGTGACTTTCAAATAATGTCATTAAAAGTACGCATTTGACTAAGTGCATTAATGAGGCTAAAGAGGCGCCCGAACATTTGGAGAGGTTGATTGATGAAAGCTAGAATTCGCTGCTAACCTCGTACCTTTGTTGACACGCACGCAAGGTGACAGGAAAACGAATGCTGCCCAGGCAACTTTTAAAGAAGGCAGATAAGACGTTCACTCATTATAATACAACAGGAAGGCCTAGTTTCAGCCATTCTAATGAATCATATTAAAATCACAGTTCACCCGAATATCAAAACTACATATTTTTCATCATCGATCCGCCTACATTGGATTCACATCGAAACGAGGCCTGTGAATAGCCAGGTCATGATTTCTGGAAAGAGACATTACTGTCGATTTCATCAAATGTCATTTTTAGCGCCATCTAGTTCCATTATATTTCAAGAGAAGGCCGACATCTCTGGAAGGAACTGTAAGTGGTCTTTTTCCCCACTTGTCTTAAATTCTGTATTTCAGCTCATTACTTGTCAGTCAGGGCACAAGCATCGGTAGTCATCACTTCAAAGTCAATAATCACTTTTGCCTTAAATATATTGCATCACCATCAGAAGCTTGAGACTCATTGCTGTATTTTCACTTTGAAATGAGTTGTGATGACACACTCGAATCTTTGCAAAAACTCTTTGCCGTAATAAGCAGCAGTCCCAATGCTCCCCACTTTCATTTGGTCCAATTTAGGAGATTCATGGTGCCACGAGCGGCAAAATCCTAGCAGCACTTCCTGCAGATTTGCGCAACAGGAAGGGTAAATAATGAAGCATGTCAACAGAGCAGTGCTCACTGGGGCTGTAACCTGCGTGCAGCTTCAACGGTTGTTTTCACAATCCATCTGAAACTCGCATCCTGATAAAATAAAATGAGAACTGCCTGCAACCACAGAATAACTAATTAGAATGGGGGCTTGAAAATCTGCTGGAGTCATTTCAACTGTCTGTGCATACAGCGGCTGTATCTGGTGTGAACCAAAGTTCAACAAAGCTGAGATGTGGGCAGCCTTGAGCCATGACGTGGTGCTGAAATCCAAAGAATCAGTCAGTGTGGTCATAGGTCTCTTTCTGATAAGCCATCTGAATTCTTAGCATCGTGCGGCTCTGCGAGCCCTCAGTGGACTCCGCGTGACACCGCAGCCTGAGAAAGCTCTTGATTTCTGTGCCTGTGTTCACGATGCAGTGTTTGGACTCTCGGCCTCGAGCACCGGGGGGTTTATCAAAAATTAACCGTCACACAGCAGCGATTCTATATGTAAAATAATTTATGTGAAACTTTCATCAGCGAGACAGGTGTTTGAGACTGGTGCAGGGCTTGGTGAAGCCTAACAATCCCAAGCTGTGTCTGAGATTGCACTGACACGCTCATCTCTCTGCGAGGCTCCAGCACTGCTCGCATGCCTCAAATACAAAGCAGGGGGTCCTTTACCTGCCACATTAGAGACAAGATCTGACACGGTAATGAAAATGGATTAAACTATATGGCCCCTAAGCAGAGTTTTAAGACCTAGTTTCGGGGACGACTCAACGGTGAGCAGATACTGCAGCAATGTGAGCTGTAGATCATTATCACTTTCTGCTTGTAAGTAAAAAACATCACAGTAATTTATTTCAAAAAGAAATCCAGCAGGTAAAGCTAATTAGACATGAGGCGGAGAATTGAGCTGAAGAATGACGCTGCCATTTTGGGAGCCAGATGCTCTTCCATCCAGAAATGAGCCTGCAGGATCTGTAAACTATTTTTAAGAAATCAGAATTACATTTTCATTATCAACGTGAACATTTTGTTGCGACTCATAATTCTGCAAAAGTGCACCCCTTAATTTAGGTCCAGTCTGTTTATCAGGTTAAAACCAGAACGCACAGCAATTAAAAAGACACAAGAACCACACAAATGAATATAAAGCGCCGTCTAATAAAAACAAAAACCCTGAGATTGCACAGTCTATTGACACACAGAGAGCGTCTATTTACTTTAGGAGATTAGGGTGGGCGCAAGGTCAACACATTCACCACTGAAGGACAGGTTCATCTCTGGTCTCTGTTCGGGCGCTGCACTCGTTTGAGGACATTTGTTTCTTAAACACAGTTTCGTTTCAGTGCTCACAATAAGCAGATACTTCTAATTTCCTGGAAATAGTCAACGTATGATTTTTGCATCCTCTGGGTGATAAAAGTGACAGAATAAACAGGTCGGGATGGACTAATTAACAAAACCGAGCTTCATGTAAACCTAATCCTGGCATGTGAATATATCCGTCCTTATAAAACTCTCATAATCATGTTATAAGGAACTAGGACAACTTCTCAAAGACATTTAAGGACTCATCCCTATATGAAGCGTTCAAATATGCACGGTTCTTTAAGACCCAGCGTGGCTCTCGCTGACAATAAAAACTCTCAAAGATAGCATCTCCTGGTGAGAACAGCTGTTGTATATTATTTATCAGAACTTTCCACTTGGTTTTTTTTTGGCACAAACTGCATGACTCAATTAAGAAGGAGCATCAGGCAAACATACTCTAATCTGGCCAGAACATTTTTTGGAAACTACTCCTATGTGTGTTTTGATACCATCAACCTTCATACTTTGGCACAGAAAACCCTGATCGGAAAGTGTGGTGGACATAATCCCAGATTAATAAATAAACTACAGCCCGCCCCACACACACAAACACACACACTATACACAAAGTCAGCTACTTAAGACTTCCGCCCCAATAATTAATTTGTGCCGAGGCCAATTCGAGGCTGAAGGGGAAACGCATGCAGCATGTGAGTACAGCAGCATAAAGTCAATTAATGTCTGAGAGGTTATTTTGGATTGCAGAGCCTTTCACACTGCAAGAACCGAACCAATCAGCCGGAGGAGACTCTGCTCCCAGTTGGATTTTAATCCAATTTTAAAACACATTTTAGTCCAAACTGATGCCTCGATAACCACGAGACAATTGAAAGGAAAAGCCATTACAAAAAAAGCAGCTCATACTGAGCACCAGGGCCAGCAGAGAGCAGGGAGCAGGGTGGTGGGGGGGCTGCTGTGATGCTCCTCCAGCAGCTGGTCTACAGCCTGAAGCACCACCTCACCACGCAACGTGGTGGACGTCAGCTGACGGAGGCGCGCGTGCCTGCTCCCCCAACTGTCACACATCGGAAGAGGAGACGTGAGAGACGGCTTTGCTTTTTCTCCTGCAACTTATCACACAACATGAGAAAAGGCTTCCTGGTGGCGCTTCATTCATTTTGCATTAGCTTGTTATTATTCTCATTCAGCCGGCTGGTTAGCAGAGGGAGCAGTGCGCAGCAGAGGAGCGCAGCTCTGCGCGACCTCTCCTCATTCAAAATGTCAAACCTGAGCACAGAGTCTGTGATGAGCTTCTAAAATCTCCTTTTATCTGCTAGTTTTGTATTTTTGTTTTAAGACACACCCGCCGCCGCGGAGCTAGCTTGTGCTCGCTTCACCGGGGGCTGTTTTGGGCGACATGCTGAGCACAAAACCGCAGTTTAGTTCGTGTTTTACCTCCGCTGGAAGTCCTTCTCGTACGTTTTGAGTAGGGGATCCATTTGGAGAAGGTTGTTGAACTCAGGAATTGTAACATTATCCTCTGGCTCTGCCATGGTTCGCTCAGACGAAACCAATCGAGCACCGACCGGATGCGCTGTCAGTGTAGTAGAACAGAGGAAAGGCATGCAGTGTGTGCGGGCTTTTACAGTCCGGAGACAACAAGCAGCCAGGCTGCTCTGCCAAGTCCGTCCCCTTTGAATATGCTGCGTTTCCAGCAGGTCAGAGATAAACAGAGCCGAGCCGTGCGGTGCCGGGATACCGTGCAGCTTTAAGATGACAGCGGAGGAGTCACCCGGCGCGTCAGAGGAAGATGACTCGGATCTGTATGCAGCTGCTCGGCTCTCTGTAGGCTGGAGGTGTGCCTCACACCTGTGGCTGCACGCAGATCCCACCCGCTAGAAAATCACAGTGTACACATGTTGATATGTCTGAAGTCAGCAGCGGTCAAGAACGATTTGTCCCTCACTTTCACTGACATATCTCCACAAATACTGACTTCATTGATGGACTATAACTAATATAAGTGCATTTACTTAAATACAATTTTTGTATTTTACCTTATACTTCCACTCCACTACAGCTTAGAGACAAATATGTTTACTTTTCACTCCACTTATTTGTTTGATCATTGTAATTCAAATGTAGTTGGACTTTTGCAGCTAGGTACAAATGAGCACATTTTAATAATTAAGTTAATTTATTATCAGCAAATTGCTTTTAATCCAGTAGACACTATATTACAATGATGAGGAAGATCCTAATCATTGTACTTTTACAATTGACCAATAACTGATTCATAATTGTAATTTAAATGTAATTACGCTTTTATCATACACAATTTATCTTTATTTTTTCATGAGACTTTTGGGTACTTTTTACAACAATGCCAACCATCCTGGCATTTTGTCTGAATAATCACTGTAATAATGATGATAGAATAATAATGATTTTGGAGGTCCAATAACTCTGTCAGGTCAAACTAACTAACATGATTTATCAGCAGCTAATGGCCACTTATGATCTTGTAGCTGGTGGAGTCCAATGTCAGGACACAAGTGGCCTTGGCCTATGACACCTAGGCTACTATGACACTATATGTTGAGAGTTTTAGTTAAAAAAATTCTGTGATATTTGGTATAATAAGGTAAGAAAAAGGACGTATGAAGTAACAGACACCACTTTACATTTTTCTTTATGTCACTTATATTCTTGGAAGCTGCCTACAAATACATCCTACCCCCCTACACACAGATCCTTCCATTGTTGTGTGACGTCAGACAGACTTTTTCATGAAGTCAGGGTACAGTATGTGGATGTGCCCTGCGTTTATGAGTATGAACTCTGACTCTAGTTGGCATTCCATTGTACTTTTTTCAGTCAGAGGCCGAGCATTTTTGAGATCAGAGTTGTCTGGAACGCAGCATAAGAACTGTCATGTTTTCAAGCTTTATATCTACAGAGGGAGCAGATCCTCTTCCACGAAGTTCGCTATGTTGTTCGTTCTACAGTAAAAACAGACAAACCAAATACTTTTTAGACACCAGACTGTAAATAGACTTTAAATAACTATATTAAAGTGATTTATTTTATATTAAACCAGCTGACCACATTCATTCTCCACAGTTTGGACATACTCTTAAGTATTCCACCCTCCAGCCAAAATCAGCCTCACATGCAACCCTGCTCACAATCTATTGGGCAGGTTGCAACTAAATTGACCGCAACATCCTACTCTATAAGGCAATGAACCCTTTTGACTTGAATGACCCTGCGGCTGTTCATCTCGCGCTTCCCTCAGGACATTTTAAGCCCATCCACTGCTGAGACTCTAAAAACAACAGATTCTCAGTTTATTGTTTGCTCTGTCCTGCGTGTTCATAATGTGAGGCGTAATGAACGGCGCAGCCTCTCGGGGCCACTGATGGGGCTTTAGACCTTTTTAGTCTTATTGTGTTCGGCTACTATAACGAGTCGCTGCCATTATGTTTGTGAAAGTCATTTATCAGTGACATTTTATTCAGTGCCAGTTGAGAATTAAATGTTGCTTTGTGCGAAATAAAAAAAAATAACCGTAAAATTTAACAGCTCTTATTGGACACCTGAACATAAACTGATGCATACGCTGTACGCAAATATCTTTTTGCAATGGTTCAAGCATAATTGTGAAACAAACTACACTGATTTAAGTAGCGTGCTAATCAGTATAACCTACTTTCACAAACAGACTTCATGAAGCAATATCTGTTGATCGGGGCAAAGTTAAATTGGGACAAAGTTTATTTAATGTCAAGGCCTGCCGTCATTTAACTGGATAGAGCTGCCTCTGGCACTGAAACAAACCTGAGGCCCAGTGTGTGTGTGTGTGTGTGTGTGTGTGTGTGTGTGGTGGGTGAGGGGGCTTGTCTGTAAAGACAGTAAATTCATCTGCTAATCCACTGTAATGCTGCAAATGTGTGTTTTTCTCTACAAATTCAGGCTCCACTTCACCTGAACTGCCTTCTTTCCTCCTAATCTGCATGTCTGTCTTAAATTCAACGCTCACACTGTTTTGATCTCATTGTCTGCAGCCCCAGTAAGTTTTACCAAACCCTACTTCACAGAAGTGGCAGAACTAATGGACTCGGGAAGGATAACCTTGCTATAATTCAGATTAACTCCCTCTCAGAAAAGGCTTGTAAATATGCATGCCGACTGAAGAAATAGTGCGGCTCTTGAAAGTGTTGTCCTTGTCACAAAATAAAACTGTCCCAGCGAAAGGTCACAGAGGGAGTGTCAGTCTAAAGAGCCATCTGTTGGTAATAGATGAAACAAGTGTGTTACTGTCCACCCCAGAAGGTTATGCCAATAAATGTTGTCTCCGTGATTCACAGCTAAATAACAAATATTTACAGGGGTTTGTGCAAAGACACAGCACCCAATCACAACAACAGACAAAAAATATTAGATTTTATCTGAGGGATGTTAACTTGATGAGCGGAAGCAAGACGCTGATTGATTTTATCTGTGAACAATATGCCAAAATGAGCAGAAACTACAATCTGTATTACCTGCGCAATCTGTTTGATTCAGTTAAACGATTTTCCCAGCTGTAACGGATGATATAGACGTTCGACATGTATAATCGCAATAGAAAAAGAGATATTTGTTTTCCCACCAGAGGTCACAGACAAAACCATTATTTCTGACGGCCTGTCTTTGCTCACAGAAGCACACATAAGTCACCTGCTTGGTAGATCATCCGTCTGTCCCTAAAAGTTCAACTCACCATGAAGAGACTCTTGGCGAGGTAGTTGAATCAGACACCACAATTGAACTTTTCATTTAATGAAATAGACTGTAATGTGCAAAGATCCTTATACACTAAGTGGCAGCCCAGCGGAATCCACTATATGACAGCAACTTCAGTAAAGTATCATCCCATCAAACTTTACAAGTAGAACTGCGATGGGTTTTATAAGGCTGCGACATTCGTCAGCTATAAAAGAGGTCAGACAGTCTGATCTTTATGTTTTGAAACACAAGTTGGCTAACAGAGCTCCAACGGGAAAAACACTGCAAAATGATTTAACATGTCAACAGGAACTGTCTCAAAGACAGAGACACAGAAGACAGCAGGGATATACAAGACTGCGTCACATTAGGAAATAATGCTTCTTTTCATGTGGACTGATATACTGTGAGCCCACTGGTGGGAGAATCTGTTGTGGTGCTGCTGTTGGTCTGCTTCACCTGTGTGGTTGTAGACTTTACTGACATTTGATCTGATAGAGCTGCGCTGGTGTTGTTCTTACAAAATCTTAACTGATGTTGCTCCAGTACAATCATTGAAACTGACAATTATATTTTTGTATTTTCATAGCTTGAAATACACACATGGGAGAAGTTACTTTTCTACGGCCTGAGATATACCGGCTTTTGAACCACATGTTCACGTAGACAGCCAGCTGTATCGTCAACGTATTGTTCACATATATACTATGGGTGTTACCGGAGGATACCGCTAACTGACGCACCTTAGTTTGAACTTTCAGTCATTTACCCTGTCACATCCCCATACTGGTCCTACACTGTCCCTACCATTCATCTGCGTCTTGCACCTTGCAGACATGCACCGCTGGGGGACATGCGTAGCTGACGATCCCAATGGACACATGCTAGCAATTATGCATACGTGAACGCATCGTTAAAAACGCCCTAACACAAGGTTAACATTGTAAAAAGGGTCTATTTTACCCCAAACCATGATGTTTTCCGTAATCTAACCAAGCAATTCTGTTGCCTGAAACCAAATCTGCAACAGAAAAGTGAAAATATAAAAACCCTGAAAATAATCAGTCAGCAGTACGGCAGTATGTTCTAAGTAGGACACTAGCTCCAGTCTCCTGGGGGAAAGTCTTGTGTTTTACGCATTCAACCACCACAGCCTGTTCCCTACGTTGACTTTGTTGCTTTACGCTCAGATTCATTGATAGTTCTGGTGTAACAGTCATCTTGATATTGTAGGAACAACAAGACAGAGTTGTTATGTCATTTCATCTACCACCTGAGGATGAACTTTGGCTTGTAGGCTGGTAAACTCTTTATCCCCTCAAACAATCAAATCAAAAAAATGGTCGATTTAGACTTTTTTTCTCATTATGCAAATGTGATACAATAGCAACATGTGATAGCGTTACAGATTTCTGAACAAAACGTGCGTCATTCCTTCCATTCACCTGAATTTCACCCCATCGCAATCTTCACTTCTTTTCCCAAGACGCCATGGTTACAGCCCTGTGTGACTGTAATTTATTCATTCAGAAGAATTCAGATCATGTTGATGATGAAGTTTTGAGCGCTCCCTCCCCGTGGTTCTGAACTGTGTGTCCCACCGCCGAGTCATATCTTAGCCGGAGAGACTGTGATAGAGGCGAAACACAATTGAAACGCCAGTTTTGACTGCGAGCGTGATTTTAATGGAAGCTGACACAAACAAGCTTCTCATTCAACTAAATTGATGTGAGTATACAAGCATGCCACACTGATACCACGCGTAATGAAAAAATACAATTAGTCTTTCAATACCTGTAATTATTCATCAAAGCATTATAATGCATCCAAGCTGAGAGAATTACTTCCCAGAGAGCTCAACCTCCATGAGACACCTCGGAGGCAAAAGATTATAGCTGCTGGAAGCTCAAAGATTGAGCAGGGACGACGGAGAATATTAAAACCGTAACTCTGAATGTTTTCATAGGAAGCATCAGTATAGAGGCTGCAGCCATTATCAAACAATTAGAAATATGAGAACGAAAGTGGTGCACATATCATAGTAGCACGAGTTAGATCACCTTGTCCTTACAGTGTTTGTTCCAACATCTGACTGACGGGGGGGGATTTAATCTTTTACAGTATTACGAACATCATTTTACACATTTCTGAGGTGGAACAATAGAGGTTTGAGAAAATGTTGAACTTGTGGCATCAAAAAGTTGCTGCGCCCCTTTGTTCCATATTTTTGTTTCGAAAAAGTCAGCCGGAGAAACGTTTGATTCATTTTGAGAAAAAAAAAAGAAGAAAAAAGCCATTCATGTATCGTTCAAAACAACGGCACTATTTACATATAAGTAAAAGCGAAACTGCTTCTCCAAATATCACGGCAAACGAGGAGCTGACAGTTTGATGTGGAAATGAAATGCTAAAATCATGTGCAGTGTTTCTGAGGGCGACGTGAGGAAAGTACAATGAGCAAACAAATGAGCGTAGAAAATTAAAAAGGAGACAGTTAAGTAGACTGTAACACCCTGATATTTGTCAAGATAAAAAGTGAGAAATATAACAGAGCCCCATCAATTGCTGTAGCAAAAACACATACCAATTTGATTCCCTTACACAAGAACCGTTCAGTCTGTGTGTACAGTCCTTGATTTAGATTAAGAAAATCTATTTTTGTTTTGGGAACAACCGCTTTTATGCAACCGACTGTGTGTGTGTGGACACTGTGTCACAGCTGTCTACAGAGGAGAGATATTTTCAGAGGAGCAGGTTTTCAAAAACAACAGACATCCCTCAACTCCAGCTGTCAGGCAGGACCAGAGTCAGCGTCTCCGTTTGTGGATTGAAAAAAGAAAAAGAAGGCTAATTTATTTGCATCAATGCAAAATAAATCAATCAAACTAAACAAAGGCGTACGGCGATGGTTTCTGGAACTGCAGCCATCCAACAATATAATTAGTATACATTTTCTCTGTCTCAAATTGCCCCTTTCAGTGTCTGCGGAACCGAATATTACCTAATTCCTCATCAGACAATTAAGTTCAGACAGTTTTGTGGTTTACAGACCACAAGTGCCTAAAAATATGCACTTCACAATGCATTTACTTTGGTACCAATCCCTCTAAAATGGAGCCACATGAATGAAACTGCCCTTATGTCACCCATACACACTAACAGGTTACAGTAGCATAAAATATAAATGTAGTGTAATTAAAATAAATGAATTGGATTTATCAATTAATTAATTGTTATTAAAAGATCCCCCCTTCTGCAGGAGATCAAACGTCAGGGATCAGTCCGCTGAAATATGCAGCTCATACAGTGCACTTCCTCTGACAGAAGGACACCACTCCTCCATGAATGCTACCAAGTGAGAAGGTTAACACTGGGCAATAAAGGGAGCAAGAGAGAATGGGAACGGAGCTAATGAGAGGCGATAAGATTCACTCCAGCCTTCAATTTCAAGGATGGAGGAGCTGGGATCTCAGGAAGGACCATGAGACCGACACAGGGAGAGAGATCTTTAATGAGAGACATTAGAGAAGGAGGAAGCAGCGATATCACAGCGTGTACGTGTGAGGCCGAACACAAAAGCGCGCGCTGGCTGTTCCCACCAGGTACATGGGTGTATTAAAGGAGTAATTCACAGGAGTACTGTGGGCGCTGGCAGTGAATGCACAGCCCGGGCGCCAGAAAAAAAGAGTTGGCATTTTTACATTTCTGCAAACCACGGATGTGTTCAAATTTGTACTTTTCCTATCTATCGCCATCTACGCTAACATCTTGAGGAGCAGCCAGTGTTGTTTTTAAACAAAGCGCTGTGTGTTTGGCCACGAGTGTGTTGCTTTAAGCCTCAAAAAAATGGTCATTGTGATCACGTTATCTCTCAAATCCAACTGGCATGCAAGGTAACGCCAAAACATTATCTTTTTATTTAGCAGACGCTTTTGTCCAAAGCGACTTACAGTAATTCATACAAACGTTCGTACACTGATGGCGGTGGCTGCCATGCAAGGTGCCGACCAGCACGTCGGGAGCAGTTTGGGGCTCAGTATCTTGCCCAAGGACCAGAGGAGTCGAACCAGCGACCTTCTGATAACAAGACGCTGGCTCTACCCCTGAGCCACAGCCACCCCAAGTGGTGCATAAAACTGAACCTAAAGAAATGTAAAGTTGCAACGTAAAGAAACGTTAAGCTTCAACATATAACCATGGTTTGCAGAAACATACATTGGCCACACTTATTCTGGTGGCCAGGTTGTGAACGCAACGTATACAATTCAGAGCGGTTTTCTGTGGTGGATGTCGTGTAGGTTGAGGACACGCGGAGGTAGGCAGAGCCCGTATTGCCACACTCAGGGTTTTCCAGCAAAACTAATTTATGAATTTCAGACCAGTCAGCCCCTTCAGAAGAAGTGCATTGTTAACACCTGACCTCACAATATAACAGGCCAAATGGTTTAAATCAAGCAGCCAGGGCTCAGGGGACGGCGACGAAGAGAGCGGGTGAAGAGGCCAAATTTCAGCTGGGCCTCAGCGAGGGAGAGTCAAGTCTTCTTTCACAGAAACAAGGAGACGATTGTCAAATAAGGTTAGAGGGAAATAATTACACCGGCCCCTCAATATATATATATATAAAAATGTATATCCTGATGACTAATTCAGTGCAGGCTGTGGTCATTATTGGCTTGCATGGCACACAATGAGAAGACTATTTCCCTCTTGGCTCCAGTCAATCGCAATCCTACCGTGTCTAAAGCTTGCAGAGTGAAACGCTGTCTGATTATGTTGCAAATCAAAAAGGCTTTGGGTTTAGATGATCAGTCCGTATCCTGAAACAATAAAAGGGACAATGGAATATTTTGCTGTTAATGTACTGGTTGAGATTAAGCTAAAAATATCAACATAACCCATATTTTTACTGAACACTCTGAACTTTAACCATGACACAGTACAATAGGGTCATACATGTTTCAGATTTGTTGCACAGATGTAAAAGGCTTTAAAACAATTAATAATTGTGCTGTATTTACATTTTTCACATTCACATTTCACACGCTTTCAAGATCAAGACATGAAACACATGAAAACAAATAGAAAAATCATTTTTTATGGGTCAAGGACAAGAAACACAAGTGTTATATCCACACCTGACCCGGGCAGACATAACAGACCGTTTATATGTGAGTAAGATGCGAAAAGACAAAGAGCGAACCGAAATATTCAAAAACCTTCATGAAAAACAAAATATCCAAAGTAAAAGAGCTTCATATTTATGTTTTGTTACAAGAAGACATGAGCTACAGAAACCTTGGTGCAGGGTACATGAGAATTTGCAGCCCTGTGATCGTCTTATTTGAATATTGTCTGGAAATGTTGGTGTTTTAACTGAAATGTGATAATTAAGTGAAATTTTCACATGAAGCTGTTCTCCCTTTAACTCCCTTTTTTACAAGTCTTTAAGCCCGAAACAGTGATCAATTTACACCAGTGAACATTTGCATTAGAATAATTTACTTTAGAAGCACACAATGTTCTCCATTAGCCTCAACAGATGCATGAATGCCTTGAAGATCTGAATTCAATTGAGTTCAGCACAGCGCCCATAATTTCACCGAACATGTCCATTAATATACGAGGTACATTATAACCTGTTCAGTCGGGGCCAACTGTTCCCAACTCAGGAAATATGACTTCCATTAAAAAGCTACCTTAACATTTTCATATTTTATTTCGCCTGACGCCTGTCACAGAGGGAGAAAATGTTGGTATTAGCATGACTCTGATGTATCATTAAAGGCAATTACTGAAAGGAAAAGCTGTCCGGATAATTTTTTTATTTGTAGAATTATCCATCAGTTATAATGAAGTAAGCTGAAAATGAGCCTAATTTTTATGCACATTATAAATTAAATTCAAATCTGTGCTGAATCTTTTCACAGTAGCATAATATTTTTTCCCAGTTACTGATATATTTACATATAACAAGGGGGAACTCATTTGTGCTTTTCTAAATTGATTTTACACCAGAAACTGAAAACTATTTCCAACAATAATCCAAAGAGACCCAGATAAAGCCTTCTACTGCATGGTTTGAACTCATCTAACATTACTGACGCATTCCATTTAGGTAAGCAGGTTGCAGGGCTCTGGTATTGTGCGTGCTCGCTCACTGACATGGCTCTCTGGACATTTAACAGAGTGGAGCCATCATCAGCGTCATTGGTCACACCTGTGCTTTTCAAAATGTCTGCTGTGAAAAGGGGCTATTGACGGGCTTAAAAAAGAGAACTAAACTAGAACTTCAGCTTTCTTTCTTTTTTTAAAAAAGCTACTCAAAATTACCCCGCCATCGTTTTTGTAATGCTTCAAACACCTGCTGCTGCTCTTGTTCTGGAAGCTAAAGTTAGCTTGACCCTTTTTGCTTCAGGACTTTATGGAAGAATTACCTCCATTTAAGTGGTTTTGGACATTTATCAGCACCAAAGAAGAACTTCAGAACTTCGTGAGTTTTCTGTCCTGCTTCACTTCACTTCAAAAAAGTAGGTGCTGCTTTTGCTAACATGCTAACACGTGTTATTGTGTTGAAACATGAGGAAGCTATGAGGCTAACAACACTGCAGGTCGTTTAATGGGGCTTGTTGTTGGCTGCTAATTTCTGACATTTGCTGCTGCTAAATGTAGGCATTTTGTTGTTGTAAGGCACTTACGTATTATAATCATGCTAGCGCTGGATTATCCCCCACATGGTACTTGTTTTGGGGTCTGTTTACTTGCTGCCACTATTCTCAGTTTTACTTTTTGCCGATGTTGAGACTAAAGCCATGCAGATGGTCGTCTGCTGCTTGTCAAAATGACGCAGGCTGTGAGACTGTGCAGTTTTCTGATTTTAGTCATTTTTTTCAAATACATTTTCTGCTGCTTCAGATAGGTTGACAGGTTTAAGTCTATACATCTTAATTTCCTACATAATGTACCCCCCCAAATGATTGTAGAGTCTTAAAGGTATTGTTCACATGTTGGCCCACACATGGTCGATTCCTTATAGTCTCTACTGTGATGAGCTCAGCGTACGGGTGTGGGGAGCAGCGAGGTCAGAGCCAAGATATTGGCAGAATTTTTAAGACTTTAGTACATAAGTTTAAGAATAAAATAAGAGTACATAGGAATACTAAAATAAAAGAAATTCACTCAAACATCACGTAACACCAGAAAATGTTCTGAACAGCAAGTTAAAAGAGATAATGATGAGTCATTTCTAGCCCTTGGCCTTCTCAGGTTTCTTGAGGAGCCAAGGAGTGTGATAGTAAGAATCAAACCACTTTTCATTCGGGTCTATACAGAAGAATAATACACAGAACCACAGAGAGGACTGTAGTTCATCTTCAGCGGTTTTGAAAGACGCTCTTTATAACTAACTAATAACTGCTTGAAAAGTAATCAGTCAAATCTTGGTTGGGTTTGTAGGTGATGAAAAGATGCTCTAATGATTTGTAATTTTTGAACATCACATTCAAATCCCAAAAGGAAAGGTTGGATAAAAAATACGGTATTACACTAAACCTTGCGGTTCAATAGCCGCCAGCTGGCTGTGTCACTGCCACGATTTGTCTCGTCTACCCGTGCCACACTTGGTTACACTTTAAAAATGAAGGCACCAAAAGTACTTGGTTACGTTACGAAAAATATCATGATTTGGGTTAAAATAAGTCATCCCTTAAAAAAATGGTCATTGACAACTTCACATGGGATTCAAATCCTGGTCTCCTGGTTGAATGTCCTGTGACCATGACTGAGCTGTCCAGCCAACACAAACACTTCCCTTCGTGGACTTCTTTCATGACTTTACTACTTTACGTTTGTCCCGAGCAAACCGTGGCACTGATGTGCTATCATCTCGTAGATTGGCCTGTCTTTTACGTGCTTTGGCGTGGGACTGTGCTGGTTGCAAAGGTTAACAGCATCTTATTTTGGCAAAAAAAGGACAAAGCATGACTGTGCCCTTTCTCTAAATGTAGGTTTTTTGTCGGACATCATTCCTCAATAGCTGTTTTTTTTTTCAAATCAAACTTCCTAATACATTGTAATTGAGTTTTGAGGATATTAGTGTGCCAATCAGATTAGCTTTGTCAATTGTTTAAAAATCGCGCAGCTAAAAGTTAGCCTAAGATGCTTTCATTAATGATTCATCTGTTAAGCTATTTGAAGAACAACAGAAGGGAGACAAAGAGCTCTAAAGCAGGAAATACAATTAAGAAACCTTCAGACAGAGTGATCAGACTCAAGTGTGTGCATTATCAGGATTGCTTGCTCACATCCGATTCTGATTTTAAGACCCTGTCTGCGTGCACTCAAATGTTGACTTGCACACTGAGTAGCGCTCAGAATATGGTTTTTATTCCCTCAAATGTTTTGTTGGCAATAGAGTTTATAGTTTAAGGAGTTACAGCCAAGTGGAAAAATACAAGAAAAAGAAGACAGGACCTAAAATTGAACCCTGCAGCACCCCACAAGTTATGTCTGGTGAGGAGTTTGATAAATTGCCTTCAGTGAAATAAAAGGTTCTCTGGGAAATGTAGTAGCTGAGCCAGCACAGTGCTGTATCTCCGATAGCAACCCAGTGCTTAAGGCAGTCAATTAAAATTGTATGATCTAGCCTATACAGTATCAAGGCTTAAGGCTTAAGATCGAACATTCCCCAGCATGCACTATTAAAAGAAGGTCATTTTTACCTGAAGAATACAGCAAGCGAAAAAAGTAAGCAATGTTTAGAGTTTAAAACTGGACAATAAAGCGCTCTACAGAAAGAAAAAAAAAATCAATGATAGATAGAAGAAATAAATGCAATAAAATAGGATACAAGTCCAAGTCAACCATATATTCTAAACTGTATCTGCACACTAGTTTAAAAGCTACTTTGAGATTCAACCAAACTCCCCCCAAAAAACAACTAAAAATAGAAAATACTCTGGTGAGGACTCAGAATCTCATGTGTTTGACATCCGATTGAAAACACAGTGAGCCCTCTGTGCATTAACGGGCACAGTGGTTAACTATGAGGTCTATTTCTCTCCAAAGGACTTGTGAGAGAATTGTGACAAGTCTTTCGTTATGCAATAAAAGGCGGCTTAATAACCGTCCATTTAAGTTCAGCTTTTGCACTCAAACTTTAAAGACCTCCCTCTGTGGCCTCATTCAACCATTCAAATTTACTCGGCTGCTTTGAAAGAGGTACATTACAAAGAGTGATATATGATTATCTCCACAAGTGTCAAGTTCAGGTTTGCAGAAGGTGAATTAGTTGTCATTCTCTCTTTTGCCCTCTGAACCAATGATTTGCTTGCTAGGCCTCTTTGAAAATGTTCAAATGGTTGATAAGGTCACGGGAAGGGGAATTCAATGCCCAAGTGCCTTCAAACTGCAGTGAAAAGAGAAGCAAGGTTGCACATGGCAGAATATAAACTGGACACCAATATGCAGGTGCTCATTTTGGTTTCCATTTTCCCTCAATAGTGATAGCATTGAGAAATGACAAAGACTTCTGAGAGTTTCGGTACAGCTAAAAAGAACAAATATATGACTGAGAGCTGGTGCATAATTTCAGGGGTGACGTAAAGAAGTTACATGTTTGCACTAGATTCACAAATATGTCTAAACTTGCTTGGACTTGGAAATGACGCAAGTGCTTTTAAAAAAACACTGTTGAAAAACACTGACGTGAGGATATAAATCAAGTATAGTATGGTTGCAATCAAATCAAACTTACTCCTTGCATGTCTTTGAACTGTGAAAGAAAACTGCAGCTGAAATCCACAAAGAAAAGCCCTAGATGTCTTAAGTGATGTCCAATTAACCAGCCCTCAGGTTTAATATTAGCTCATGTCTTAGAACATGTCCCTGTCATTGCCTCTATCTTGATAAAAGATCAGGAGTCTAATTTGCTTCTGTCTTCCTCTACCTTTTTTTCAGTTAAGGTTTCACTGTTGTATGCAGATACTTCACCTAGACACTGTTTGTTGGTGTAGTCGGTGCATTTAGCTTTAGGTGACAGCTCATTTGGAAAGGGAACCTATATTCTGATCATCCACCTTTAGTTTTTGACAATAATACTAACTCAGATTGCCATGGATACATGTTGATGTTGTCATTTACTTTTATGTGTTAGAGATGATGCTCAAGATGTATCTGCCAGTAGCAGCATAATGTATCTCTGTACTGTTTAGTCAAGAGGACACGCCTGGTGAACAGTTACATACCGCTGACAGATTCATTAACAAACTCAGACCTTTACGAAACTAGAATGCAAATAAAGTTAAAATCTGTATGTGTATCTTGAAGGATACTAGAAACGAAGTGAAGATTTAAAATCTTTGTTTGTTATTGAGTTTATAGAGTGCTACTGGTGGTTAAATGTGGTAAGTATTGTTAGAATAAGCAGAAAACTGTTATCTAATTTTTTGTGAGAATACATATGAGACAATCAATTATTCATATGGAGAGAATTACGCTCTGCAGAAATATTAAAATATGTGTTCAGTGTGTATCTATGAATGTAAAAAGAAAATAATAAGAAAATAATTTTTGTAGCTGCTTTGCTGACAAAGACAAGACATTAACTGAGCTACTTTTATGGTGAGACTGGCCAATATTCTGTTTAGAAAGAGGTTCTTGCTGCATGCAGTGTGTAAGTTGAGGATCAGAAGAATATCAATAGTGCTTTTAATGGTGCATTTGCATCACATTAATATGCAGGTTGTATACAAATGCATGCATACATACACACATCTGTGAGCCAGTTTATGCGTGCCTAAAATTAAGCCAGAGTTGATTTCGATACCCTGATTGTTAAGTTTTATACCTGAGTTTGACACCGTTGTTGCAAAATGTTCTATTATTGTCAGTGTCTTTAATATGTCACCAGAATCGTCACTGTCATTTGCGTTGTCAGTGGTTGTCAATCAACAGGAGTCTGATTTGTTACAGCTGTCAATCAAAAGTCAATCAAGTTATTTTGTAAACTTCAGAAAGCATCTCTTACAAGTCACTACAAGGTGATCTCCACCTGATAAGAAGCATTTTAATGCAGGAAGTGTCCTGGAGTTTTGTTGTTGTGCGTTGTTTTTTGCCTTGTGAAGTTGCTGCGGGTCACAGTTGTTCCAACAGAACAATTGGTTTTGATAAAGTAGAAAACACGGTTTTGAAACATTTACATTGTTTTCTTCTCCCTGCTAACAATAGAACGTCTCAGTGCACAAGAATAAAACAAGTTACTCCTTTTAAAGGAAAATAATCTGAATAGAACAGAATGCAATCAGCCTTTCTCAATATTGTTTCACTGCTAAAAGTATTACATGTAATGGGTGCTGGGGAATTAGCTAGCTATCGTACATTCACAGATTGATAGTGTAACTGGCTATTGACAAGGCTACATCACTCTAGCAGGTTATATCAGCATTTTAATTCAACATAATTCTCAATCTCATTTCAGTGTTTGCTCGTAAACTTGATTTTCTTTGTCAGCATAGTGTTTACAAAGTCGCCACACCTCACAGTTTGGATTTCTTTGCCTGCAATTTAGTTTTCTCAGCAGCAGGTGAGCTGTGTGTGGAAGAGGCTCGTTGTTGATGACGCAGCCTCTCAAATGATCCAAACCAACGTGGTATTGAAACAGGTGCATTTAAAAGCCTTTCCAAAACAATGGCATAAGGTGGCCAACATTAAACGGGAGAGTGTGTACATTTACCTGAGGGGCGTCATACCAGGGCTGTGACTGGAGAACGTCTCTCTGTTTCACCGGTACAGTTATGGGGGAGTGGAGAGTGAGTGCAGACTGTCCACGAAGTTAAAATAAAAATAAGAAATTCTTAAAAAGGCTCACCTAATACAGTTTAGCTGCCTTCATATACCTGGCTGAGCATGTTTGCTCCCCAATGTTGACTCCATGGCTACAGCCTTGGTTAACTCTTTGAAAAACAGCAGTTTAGTTTTTTCTAAATAATGTAAGCTATTCATAGACATATATAGGGAGCGTGTGTGTGTGTGTGTGTTTGTGCGCGAGTCTCTGCTAACAGCCCAATTAATGGCGATGGCATTGTGCTGCAGATGAGGTGAAAGCAGCCCATTATATGTCAGTCTGACTTTGCCTCCTCCTCTCGGTGCCCCGATAGGGCCCTTCTCTGTGCAGACCTGTTTTGGAGTAATGCCACAGATGGTGATGAGCCTGTGTAATCCCTGTAGATTTCCACGGTTTATAAACAGCAAGACAAGCAGCAGGTCCCTCCGATCTGAACAAACACTTCTAAATCAGGGGGTGTTTATCATGCCTGTTTGAGGTGGAGGTTGTAATTATTGCAAACAAGAGCAAACATGCAAAGAGAAATGGATTTCACAGATCTAATTGATTGGGGGAAGAGAAGCAGATTTAGCTGCTGTAACCAGCTCCCCCTCCCCGCCACAGTGCTGCATGAGACTATTAGATTTATTATAGTTTATAGCACCTGAAGTATTCATCATTTCAAATGAGGTGAGAGGCGATATGGGGTGCATTTCATTTCCTATGGCTGAGTCTGAAAAACTTAAGCACAGTTGGAAATGGCTCATTGCTATGTACCTCACAGAAATCAACAGATTTCTGGCTCATAATAGTCGATACTGTGAATCTAACCCTGCATGCACAGACAGAGAGAGTGAATCGAGATAATTGACAAATTCCTTGGCGAAATGAAATGCTGCGCACGCGGGAAAGTAACATCAGTGTTTGCTTTCTGTCTGGCAAAGAATCACAGCATTTTGATGTATTGCCTCACCCCTGCACGCAGATACATTCTTTTTTGTCAGGTGAATTCCTTCCCAATTTTCCAGGCAACAATAGTAACATCGGGAAATGGGTTTGATCCATGACATGTTGACATTTCATTTGGAGAAATCAATCAAAATCTACCAGCAAAAAGGGCGCATGAAATGTGTCAAATGAAACTGCTGAAATCAAAAGTTTTATGGGGAATGGTTTTGGTATATTTATCACGTAAATGAGATAGATCAGAGCGCCACACAAATCACAGGAGAAATAATCAAGATTTTTTTTTCTTGCACTGTTAGTGAGAGGTAATACCCAGGGGAAATCATTATTATCTGCAAGGCTAGTTTTGTTTTCTGATGCTTTAACGTGAATAAAAATTTAACTGTACAAAAATGACAAATTGGAAAATCAGTTTTGATCAGCAGTATGTGGCGTTAAGAAATCTGCACGCTGTGTGTTTTGCAGCGCTGAAACACAGACCTCATGTTAAGTACGCTTTCTGTTTTTGTAGTTCACCTTGTTTTACATGTACAGCGACTGGAGAGTCATCTAAAATTAGCAGCACAGTTTGAGAAACAGCAGGTAGTGCACCCTACTAATAGACTCTAGAGGTGAATTAGCCATTAGCTGAAAAGGCTAATTCACCTCCAAACCAGATGTCTTTGTGAAAGTGAAAAAAGTGAAATTGTAAATGGAACACCGAGGGAAGTGCTGAGAGAAAATGTGTTTTGGACCAAAGTAAATGTACAGCCGTGGAGAACAGCCTTCTGTAAAACACTCCACTTCTGAGTCGATGTTCTACATCTGGTACTAAAATATGATAAAGGTTAAATCTTTACAGGTGACATAAAAACCAGGAGATGATGTTAAAGTGTATTATTTGAAAGCCAGGCCCTTTCTCTCACTTGATATTTCCCAGTAAGGTTTTTGCCTGCATGGCAGAGCGCCACCTCGTCCTCTGGGGTCTGGCATTGCCACCCTGGCAGATTTGTTTTGACCAAAGAGGACATGTCGAAATACTCTCTTTAGGGGAGAGGTGCAAATGCCTCCTAATGGATCTGGCATTGCACCTGTCAGGCCTGCACACAGGGCCATGGTTAGCACACAGCACAGCAACACACTCTAATCACCCGGCTGGGGTCTGACAAGCTGTTTGAGAGACACCTCAAAGTTTGAACCGGCTCAAAGATGGATGCACTTTCAGATTCTGGCTAAGTGTAAAAATTCCAACATCAGCAGGCTGGTCTGTGCTGTATTAATTTGTCAGAGGGGGAGTTCGCTTGACCAAAAACATCATTATACAACTTAGCCTGAATGCATGTTTCCTTACGTACCATCACTTATTTATATCAGTTTATTTTACTTTGATGTGAGCAAAGCTTGTAATTGCGTGTACCTCAGTCATCATGTTTCCTTGATGAAATTTTTATCTACGTATGAATTATGTATTAGTTATGCATAATACACTGATGGAATTCTGCTTTTTCTCCAAAACAAAACTTATGAAAGTATTTTTTAATTCCACTTGGTGATAACTTCCACATATCTGATGCTTGTATTTATTAGGAAACTCGAAGAAAACCTTTTTTTTCCTAACACCATAATGATATCTGCAAACACTCACTGATGAGAATGCTGGAGAATAAGCAGACCTCTCTGTGAAATGCGTTGACCGCAGTGTATTACTGCACCCACATGCATCATTCTGTTTAGGTAGAGATGTTTTACAGCAGTCTTTCAGTGGTTTGCAAAGAGTGTATTAGTCATTCCTTTAAAAGCCTGAGGCAAGCAGTAGAGTTCTTAATACACTGGAGTGGACGCCAAAAGAAGTGGTGAGTGTAGAGGCCTGTCAAGGAACAGGTACAGTAATGTGCTGTGGGAGAAAATAAGATTGCGTTTTATATTAGACAACATACAATCTTCTTTGACACGCACACAAATATCTCGCTGAAGATATATTTATTATTTTTGCTACCTGCAGAGAGAGATATCTGTTCTTTAGGTCTCTATGGAAGAACTTGGTTATGGTTAGTAGTGTAAATGGGAAACCTGATTAAGGTTTCGCTTCTCCCTGAATTTGACTGCTCAGTAGTACAGTAATGTAGTCATTAAAAGACTGTAAGCTGAACAGTTAATCAAAATGTTATCGTAATCCGATATGGTGAGGTGCAATATCCAAAAGGTGTTTCCTGATAACAGTAAAATGTGTCACCTCATGCCATTATAAATGTGTTGTAGCCGAGATGCCCCCAAATCACATTCTACAGACATAAGGGAACACGCATGTTTGGTAATGTATCGACCCCAGAAACAAATCACATCATCATTTTTACATGTATTTTTCTCAGTGAAAGTTAAATGCAAAAAATACCAATACCCCTAAAACTGAGATGCATATCGCTATCGGAGTATCTGTCAAAGTAATCAACGGACATGCTCACTTAAAGGGTATCACAATTCATGGCAAACGAACGTGCGCTCATATTGTTTATCTACTCTTCAGTGGAATCGTATAATGAGAATGTAATATCATGTTTAACATAATTCCATAATCTCTATAATTATAATACTTCAGGCTAATTGTAATTAAAAAAACTTCCGGAATGCACGAAGAGTACGGTTTGCAGTGGAACACAGATTATTACATTTGAGCATAAATTAAATTATTTTGAATGTGTGTATTTTTATTGCACATTTAGCTGACGTAGTGTTCTGGTCATTGTTTTACCATATTTATTTTGTTTACCCATTCGACACAACAAAAACAAAAGCGGTAAAACTGTGATCACATATTAAATCACAACCAAAACTAAATATTATGACAACTCGCTCATTAAGCAATATAGCAATAAGAATTTGGTGTTATTGCTATGCAAATAAATTATGGTTTTATAGTTCGAATTATCATCCGTATTACATTTTTACAGTATATAGCCACAATGCTAGTTTACAAAAAGTTCAAGATGTGTGACACAAAAACATAAATACAAATCTGTGATACTACATAATACTGTCATACTTACCACGACTTCTGTTTTACAGCTCTATTACACTGAGTATGTGTGTGTGTTTGTGTGTGTGTGTGTGTGTGTGTGTGTGTGTGTGTGTGTGTGTTGTGTACAAAAGAGAGAAGGATGACAGAAACAGGGAGAGAAAGGGAGAGGGGGAGAATATGATATCAATACTAAGATTGACTCGGTGGGGGGAGGATGTAGAGGCAGAAGCTGGCACGCTCAGAAGATTGGCAGCAGGGAACAGATGGTCAGGAGGAGAAAGGAAACATGACCAGGATGTGTAGTTATGCAAAGATAAGCAAAGGAGGTGCCGGGAGTGCTGATGAGCTATGAGACGCTGGCATCATAATTCCGTATATAACACAGCTATCCGAGTATCAAAAGTTTTGCCGTGTCAGACCGCTGAAGAAGTCGTGCAAAGCTCCTAAAACTTGTTGCTTATTGTTTCTCATTTAGCGTATAATGAATAAACGCTGATAGACACCAGATGTGGTGCTTTTTTTCCTTCTCGCTTTGATAGATGTTGTTTAGTTTTCATAAATTTGGATGTGATATATCATTAGATACATCAATTAAAGTATCAGTATCATTTAGGTTTATGCTATAGCTGCTAATTGTTGTCTTATTTAAGCTAAGGAACGCAAAGCAATGACCTTGATGTTTGATGCGACATTTTACTTCCTTCCAGACGTCATAACTACCATAACATTGCGGTCTGAATCTTCAGTTCAGATGCAAATATGTCATACCAGCATGCTAATGAGGCAGCTTTACTTCATAGCGGTATAATGACACTAAACAGCAGCAACACTGACCAGCACATAACAAAACTGAGACCGGGGACTCAAAATCTTGCCCAAGTCCATATCAAAGTGATTCTGGCCCCAGTAAGCACCGAGTGAGAAACCCACCACGGGCAGCTAAATCCTGAAATCAGCCCATTTTCCATGCAGTGGTCTGTGAGAACACCAGCTGCTGTGGGCTATCGTGGACGTGAGCCCTAACACAAAGCACTTCGCTCTGCATAACCGGGGCACGAGGTTTTGTTTGTATCGCTAAGGATGTCGAGGTGGAGAGAGAGAGAGGTGCGTCTGCTGGAAAATGCCTGTGCGCTGGTCCCTCGGGGGCGGCTTGTGCCCTTGAAAAGATGCTTGGGTTTGTAAAGTTAAGACAAAAGAGCAGTATTGATTGAATTATTACAGCTCCACGCTCCTGGCGCCGCGCAGTAAGGATACAGTAATTACCATGCACCTCTCCTGGCCCAGGGATGACTCATCTTTCAATAGTAGTTTCAGTAGAAATAAGGTGGGGGGGTCTGCGGTGTCACCGTGTTTATTTAACATTTCATTTGCAATTAATGAGGCATACCTACAGTTCAGCCCAGTAATTCTGTGATGTGAGTAATACAACAGTGCACTGTGGTACTGCGCTGGGTATCCTTGTAAGCACTTCTACATTAAATGGTGCTGAAATATTTTACTCAAGCGCAAACACTCTCGCAGCCAGAGCTGTGATATATGTTATGTTCCTTGAAAACTGAGGGCAATGTTGGATAATAGGGCTTTCAGGGAATATTGTGCAAATGTTTATACTCCAGTGTGTTCCGAGAAAAATCCCAACTCTCATTATATATTAAAACGCTGTTTGAGGTTTTAGTCTTGTATTTTGTTGAGTTATATTTTCAATAATCTTGAGCGGCAGAGTGGACTGGAGGTTAATTGTTTGAGTGGCGAACATGTTGTCCTTGGGTGAGCAGCACAGTAAAAACCCAGAACAGGTGCGTTTTAGATTCGAAAGAGTTAACTCGGCAAAATTATTTGTTTTGGCCTTAGGTCAAGTTTTGACCACATGTGGCTGAATTGGCTATGACTCAGCTGACTCGGGCCTCCTTCAAATTCTAACTGGAAGTGTATTAGACTGGTCAATAATATTGAGCTCAGCTACATACAAGGCTAACCATGTCCCGTCAGGGGGCAACCATGAGAAAACAGAACACCTCCAGGAGTAACTGGAGTTGTATGGAGGCTCATCTTCTTGAATAGTAATCATCTCAATAAGTTGGGCTGCAAAAAATTACTTTGTCAGTTATTGTCTCGATAAATCGATTTCAGAAAAATGGTGAAAAATAGCGATCAGTGTTTCCCAAAGCCCAAGATAATGTCCTTCAGTGTCTTGTTCTGTGGCGATCACAAAGACATTTAGTTTACTGTAATAATAACCAGAAAATATTCACATTTCAGAAGCTGAAATCAGATAATTACCAAAAAAAATGTAATAGCTTGCAGGTTATGGAGCTAATAGAGCTAACAGCTAAATGCACAGCAGGACTGAGAGTTTGAGTTCAGGTGAACATGAAGTAGTAAACTGTGAACTGCAGCTGTTCAAGTTAAGAGTAAAAACTTTGACCCAAAGATTTTGGGACAGTATATCTTCATTTTGGGGCGATTTAAATAGTTTTCTGTGATGGTTCTGGGACAGTAGTTAAAAAGTTAGTCTGGCGTCCTGCTTTTGACTTTTCCCCTAAGGCGGATGTAGAGGATGCAATTTTGACTGAATCACAGAGCAGCGTACAGAGCGAAGTCACAAATAGAGCTTTATAAAATCAAACCTTTGTAAAGTGGAAGTCGTTATATGTTTACTGATAGTGACAGATGTTAATTCAGATCTGTTGTGACATGGGATGTTTTGTAAATTGCAAAATGTACATGATCATTTGTCACACTTTAGCTGCTTTAGGTTCACCTGCACACGTTTAGTACTAGAGATTTTAATGATGACCAATACATAAACTCGTATAACTTTTCAAAATCTTAACTCACTTGAGGGGATCTATATCATTATCATAGAAAAATGTGCCAATGCTTTTCTGATGAAGCCAATCTGAAGCCTCTTTGTGTGATGAGGCTTTGCTTTCCCTTCATCTCTGTCTGTGACATTGCCACACAAAGCTGAATCACTTTTGATTTGATTGTCACTCGTCCAGCTGACTGATGCCTCGGCTTGTTGGCAGCATATGGCTGATATAAAGGAGGCATTTTTTAGGTTAGACAGCTGAGTAGATTAAACAAACATATGGCTGCACTTTGAATTGAATCACAGTAATCAGAACCTGCATGTACAACAATCAGGACATGGCACGGTGTGCGTATTAGTCTATATTTGTTGCTAAAATTGCACGAGGTGCATTCATCTCCAGACAATATATTTCAGTGATTACTTCTAATTCTGCCGCATAAAATGACATCCAGAGAATGCTGACTTGCGTCATCTTGGCTACAGAAAACCTATGATCAAATGTAGCCGTTCCCAGTGTCTCATCAATAAGGCAATAAACAGATGGAATTGTTTTCCCACCAGCCATCAATAGCAAATATTTTTACAGGGATAAGGAAAGGCACGAGAACACAAAGCTCACATCATAATGCCTTAAAGTTCAAGCTGCACAAAGCCCAAGTGAGCAGATATTATTTCCCAGTGGAGCACTGACAGGAAAAGAACATGTGTGTGTCAGATGCACTTGATTATAACAGGCTCGTATGGAGAGTAGTATACAAAGTCTTGTGCTACTGTTGTTGTCTGCCCTCAGTTCAGTGGTGGAAAGAAAGCGGAATTACCCTTTCTACAACCTTTAGTTGAACAAATACAGCTTTTGCAGAAGGTGCAACTAACAACTCTGCTTTATTTTGACACAATATTGGCAGTAAAGTATGGATTTCATAATAATTGGCAGCGATATAGGAAAGCTCTAATACATATACTCATCATTCAGAGAAACGGCATTAACTCTAAATGCTTCTATTCATCTCGGTCCGCCAGTGTCTTCAATAGCGCATTGCAACACATCATTACACAGAAGCATGATGCAGGATAATGACAATGATTTAAGTGTGGACAGATATATTAGTGCTTATCTCATTGTGATAAAGTAGCTTACTGCTAATTAAAATATTCTATCTTTCTTAAGCACGCTGCTATTTTTCTCGCAAGATCAAGAACGGCAAATTAAAGGGATATGATCCACAAATGGCATGCTAACATCACTGTATGTTCCCAGCTAGGATTTCATGCATATGTTTGTTCCAGTTTTCTGAAATGTTGCAATAAAATGACTCATTTTCATCATCATTAAAAATAAAATACCCCGCAACTGAAATACATCCCAAACCAGTCAAATATGCGAGAAAGAATTTAAAAATAAAATATCTTACAACTGTCAACAGAGGGAGACAGAAGTGCTTCAGAATACGTCTGATGAAAACTGGGATTAAAGGGTGTAATCTGATTGATAACATTTGCATTATGCATTTAGTAGGTTGTTACAAAGGGCTGGGAGGTTGGCTGGGCTTCGGTGATGGTCTTTGTATTCCTAATAAACTGTGGGACTCCCTCAAGGTAAGAACCAAACTGCAATGCTTTTGTGAGTGATACTTTTAATTGAATCCTATGAATTAATTAATTAAGGGTGTTTTGGGAGCTCATTAGTATGAAAACGGAACATTTTAATCTCCGCGCTTTTTCATGATATTTATGAGTCATTACCAGACATCGCTTGATACACCGCGCACGACCGCGATTACTTAATGTGTGGTGTTGTGCATCTTGTTCAAAGCAGGTGGATTCCAAGTGACCTTTGTCGGGTTTAACTCCTCCAGCGCTGAGCTCGGTAAACCTGAACTTCATAGGAACTTTCCATGTATAATTGGTTCACCTCTTTTGTTTTTCTGCTCTCTGATTAAAGCCCCATTTCCAAAGGGAATCTGTAACAGCACGGCCTGACTGAGGTTCTTTGCTCGTCCAGGGCTTCAGATGATGAGGAAATTATAGTGAATAGTAGATTTTAGAGCTCAACTGATACTGAAGGCTAATAACAATCCGAATATTTTAGAGTTTTAATGTGTAATATCAGTCAGTGTGTCGCACTTAAACATAAACAAACAAGACAAATATGCAGTTTTGAACTGACTGAGCAAAATATCTCACAGTTTCTTGTAAATTCTCTCTGATGGTCAAACCTCATTATGACAACACTGTTAATATTACCTTAAACCCAGACATCTGCGCTGTAATTTCTTGCTACTCACTGGCCAAAATATATGCTGCTACCAATATATCGCCTTTATATACTTGACTGATTTATCTGTTAGGTGGTAGTTCATTTCACAATCCATGCCAGTCTGGTCTCTCTAAATGATGTATGTCTTAAATAATTTCACATCATCACAACACATTTTTTGCTTTTTTTGTCAGTTAATGCCTTCTGCACTAAGCATTTTGGGCTCAAATGTCATTAAGAAAAACATGTCAGAGGACATAAAGAGTGAGAAAGTTTGCACATGGAGGAGACTGCGGAGGACGGGTGGGTCTGACAAACCTGACTTTGATGATGAACAACGAAGGTCAGCTGGCTTTGTCCTCTCCCGCACGTACAAAGGTCATAAAATATGGACGGCGTTAAGCGACACATGAAAAGCTTAAAGGCATGACATGACAAGAAGTGTTTATATAAGTATCTTAGTATGCTATTTATACACCAACTTATGAGATTAGAAGATCAGTTAGAAAACAGTGTGGTGGACCAGCCCTGTCTCGTTTGTAACATACCAGATTTTGCAGTGCCTGATCTCTACATTAGTGAATGTGGATTCAGTTTTTATGGAGGTTTCATGGGATGTACGGAACAAAAAAAACAGCCTCCAGTATACCAAACACAGACCAAGGACATACTGTACATCGCAGCTGTTATGAAACTCTTCGCTTCGGTGTTGAAAGATTAAACATTAACTCAATCAGACTGAGGAAAAATGTTATCCAAAATTTAAAATCTTGTATCTGGATCCTGTAGTGTGCAGAACAGTATTTACTGCCTAAGTGACAAAAAGATTGACACAGCCCACATCCTGATCCTGTGTGCAGCACTTCATCACCTGGAGTGGTCCATTTACATAAAGCATTCAGCCTTCACGACTGCTGTCATTCAGGCCCATCCTGAAATGGATTGTGCACCGAGTGTGTCTGGGTGAGTTGTTTTTCAATCAGTGAGGAGGATTAAACACTATCAGTGACAGGTTAATGCATATTAATGTAATTCAAGCTTAGCCTAATTTTGTGTGTTTTGCCTTTTGTTTTGATTCTCCCTTATAGAATGTGCAGAAGTAAAGCATCTCATGTTCAACAGTCTGACATAAAAAGCCGTATTATATTGTACTGTAGCCCAACAGGCAGGTCCTCAAGTGTGTCTGCTGACCTTGTTAAATCTGCCAAATGCACCTGGGCTTTTTAAACGACACAAAGCACGGTGTATATGCAGTACAATGTCCCAGAGATAAATGCTCCTCTGCATTACAGATCTGTGTCAGCACCCTGTGCTTTTCCGCTGAACCCACATGGTCAATAAATTCTCACTGTTTAAAGGGGCATGAGTAGAATCCTACTCTCAAAGATCTAATGAAATGACGAGGAACTGACCTTCAGGACACATGGGATTGATTCTTTACCACCATCCTCATGGTAATTGGCTTTGTATAGTTCTGCTCTGAATTATAAGCGAGTTGTGTCGAGAATGTGTGTCACACAAGAGCGCTCAGTCCTTCAAGGTTTACAGTTCAGGAAGGCAACAATGGTTCCGCGGGGATTTGAGATGTGCATGGATCCGAGTTAAAAGGCTAAAGCGCAGCATCAGCATGGAGAAATGAAATGAGTGCATGTCTTAGTAAGAGGTCCCCGTCCGACCCCGTCTGATTAAAAGCTGTAATGGATTTGAACATGCTGAAAAATGCTGCATTAATTTCTTGTTTGGCGATGAAAATTAGTGATCCAGCTGATTGCTTGTTTAGATAATGAATGGCGGAGCTTCACATGTCATTTACATTTATCCCTGCTGAGAGAAAAGCCAGTTATTTCAAAAGCCTGGAATACATTTTAGTTTAGCACCGCAGCTTTTTTCTCAGGTGGTATGGCCAGGTCAGCAGTTTGATTTGAAGTGGGAGTGGCGTGGAAGGCCACTGTGCAAAATTGAACCAAATTCGACCGGCAGCATGTTAAACCATGTGTAAAATCCTCGCGATGGGCTTAGAAAACGATCCCCGGCTGGAGCTGCCGCTTTCCCCCCCACCTCTGTCTTTAGGGATGGTCACACTCATTTCTGTGCACCACTCATAGGAGCCTTTGAAGGAAGAGGGATGTCCAGGAGCCCATTAACCTACCCTTCTCCTGTGCACTGATTCCTGACACACACCCAGACTCTCGGGTCACAACCTCCGAGAATGCAGCCGCCTTTTTCCGCACGCAGCCCTCTCTCTGGTTCCTGCATGCTGTCCTCATCCCCGCTGCATTTCCAAGAAAGATACTCAGCTTGCATTGTAAAAATTTTCCAAGAGATAATAAGTGTCAATTTTGGCAGTGACACTTATTTTGAGTTGTCTAGTGTTGACTGCAGGCTTGTTTGTCTGCTCATAAAGCTGTTATGACTCTGGGGCGGCTGTTCAAAACTGTCTAAAAGTGTTAAATTAACTCTGCTAGCTGTGGGCATATTTTAATACATTAAATCACTGGCATGGTGATATTTTTTTATTTTTTTGCACTAGACTCGCACTGACAAAAACATGGAGCAGAGAGGATCATCATTACTTCCATTTAGAGCCTTAGAGAGCGTCTGTGGTGGTGCACATTGGCCCCTTATGACCTTATTATATTTTATTATTATTTTTTATGATGGGCATAGACTGTCGCCATAACCCTGCAGAGGCTGTTTCTCTGCTCTGACATTTGCTAAATCATCCCTCCATAACTGATCACTAATGTCCAGCCCGGAATGGGCGCACGACAGCAGCCGTGGTGTCACGCAGTGTAATTGTTGTGACAGTTGACCAGACATCAGAACTATTTCTAGGTGTTCTCCATTGGTGAGGCGTCTTCATTAGTCAAAAAGCGTGGGCGGGACTCTTGCTCTCTGCAGCGAGTCAAAGAGAAAGGCAATAAAGGGAGACAGGAGCTGCACTTTGCCGACGAGCATCTCTGCCGTCCTGCTACACCACAGTATTCACTGCCCCCGGATCTGCGAGAGAAAAAAAAAGAAAAAGAGAAACACATACACAGGGACTTCTCTGGAAAAAGGCAGAGTTCATCAATGTAACTCCGGTCCGTCCGAAGCTGCGCCGTTTACCTGGATAAGTCCTCCCCGACGAGAAGAGACGAGAAAGAGAGGGAAGAGAGACAGGAGACAGGCGCGAGTGGAGTGTCGACGTTGAATTGTGAAGGAAAAGAGAAGAATATGATCGTCAAGCAGCACTTGATCTTCATCCTCTACAGCCTCTGCGCACACGTCTTTAAAGGTGAGCGCTGGATGCTGCTGCTGTATAGAACAGACGGGCGTGGTGTGCGGGGAGGTGGGTGGCTGCGTGAAGTGTAAAGATCATATGTGCTCATGTCGCACGTGAGTTCAAGTGCTCGGTACAAAGAGAGTTGCCTTCTCCTTTCAGCCGGTGTGTGTTTGCGCAGCAGTTTCGGCCGGAGGACGGCTGTCGTCTGCTGTCAGAGCCGACTGTGCTGGAATGCCTGGAAGTTGAATTTGTGCGGCGCAATGAAAAGCAGAATGCGGCTGCACAAGTTTCTTTTTTTTGCGTCGGGCACAACTTGGATGTTGTCCTTCCTGTGATACTAAGTGACAGATGAAAAAAAAAACCACGGGGCTGCAGATGAGTCGCCTGCAGCCGCCTCCTGTTTGTCTGAGCATCCAGTCATGTCCCCTGGAGCTGACACAGGGATGCACGAAAGGTTACAGCAGCTGGTGGCGTGCGTCTTGTTTGTAGTGAGACCGGTGTGTCATTGAGTGGATCATTTTTTATTTATTTATCTATTTTACTCATGTCTCTTCTGGCCTTTTAACTCATCTCACTCTCTAAATCAGTGCATTTTTGCATTTGTGACAAGAAGTCCTCGATGTGCCAGCGGCCGCATGTGAGTTGAGCTTTTGTCTCCAGCGCGGCCAGTTTGCGCACCGTGCAGGCAAGTGTGTGGCTGCGCGTGCATCCTCCAGGAGTGTCGGTATGCATTACTGACCGCGCGAGCCATGTAGTCGCTCATTCAAAGTTGGGCTGTTGGGATGAGACGCGGGGACGGTTGCGTGTGTGATGCCTCCCCCCTCAGCCAGGCATCAGTGTCTCCTCATGACAACTCCCTCAACTCCCCACAGACCGTCCCGCTCTTGGACATGCTTGCGCAGCCACCGCCCTGTAGGCGACCAGTGCGCAGATACATAACGCCTACAGCAGGAGAAGGAGGAGGAGGAGGAGGAGGAGGAGGGGGGCTGTCAAAGGGTTTCATGTCAGGGACTCCCAAATCAAAGAGAGAAAAATCCCCACAGACCCCAATTAAACAAAGATTTTGTCCCACATGATCATCAGGGGGAATAATTTTTATTTTTAATTTTTTTTAATTTCATGATTTAGTGAGGAGATGAGAGTAGAGAGATCTGTTTATTTCTATAAAGCTGACAATTCTAATAATTTAGAGTTGATTTAAACCAGTGGCTCTTCAAACTTTTTACCGTCAAGGACCTAGACTGACAGAAATTAGAGTCCATACCCCTGCTGTGTCCCAGGGTCTCTGCTATGTCTAAACCTGTGAACAATATAGTCATACAGTCTGTCATAGTGTTACTTATCAATGGAATCTTATAAAATCATAAAAAATAAATGTCTCCCCTTTTTGCCGGGGACCCGCTGGAACCCCCTTAAGGAGCCCCAGGGGTCCTGGGACCCCACTTTGAGAACCACTGATCAGATCTATTTACGTTCATGTTTCCCTCAGGGAATGAACACCAACCATCAAACGAGTGAGAAACTTATATTATGACACTCTGTAAGCAGCTGATGTAATTTCCACATTGCATCATCGCATCAAAAATCAACTCTGAAATTAGCCCCATCTCACTGTCAGATTTGTCTCGGCATGTGTCAGATATTTTTAGTCCAAATGTCAGACGATTACTGTTCAAGAAAATGCACAGCTGGGACTCAGATGTTGGGCAGCTTAATGGCGTTAAAACTTCTGAGTCTGACTTCTAAATTTCTCCTTAAATTTACATTAATTACATTCATTTTTTAATTTATTTTTTTGCCTTGATGTACATTGCTTATGGCAGTCTTGCAGTCTTTCCCTTCGGCAAAGTTTCCACCCCACGCATTCGTTTCATCTCGATGCGCCGTCCAACTTGAGATGCCATGAAGTGGTGTATATCATAATGTGACCTGATGACGCATCAGCTGCCTCCACCTTGCACCATGCCCCCTCAGGAAGTGCTCCCTGCAGAGTGGATCATCGTTAGGGGTAAATGACCATGCATGACTTTGCATGTTTAATAGTCCTTCCAATTACAAATCATGTGGAGGTTACATATCTTAACATTGATTGGAAAGCACATCATAGGTTTTTAGACGATTTTATACCATCATTACTTTTAGTTCATGCATGTCAGTATTGTTTAAAAATAAACTTGCAGATACATGGAGCTTAATTTGAAAATATTTGTATTGGTGCATTCAAGGATACACTGTTATCTGGGACATGTGAATGGTCCTCAAGTAGGAACTGCACTCATGAGCTCTGTTGTACGATCATGTAAGTCGTACACAACACAAAATAAAAATCAATGATGTTAAAAGGATGGACCAAATTTTGTAGCATGTTGTATTAAAGGAACCTTGAGCACTCCCATTAGTCAGAGCTTTCCAAACAGTCCTCGCTGGCAGAGCATTATAACACAGAGAACAAGTATGTGGACTTGATCAGTCAGTATCCCAGATTACCTTTCTGAAGCACAGTTAAATCCCCTGCAGGATGATTGTAAAGCCTTGCAGAAGTGAATTGAAACAGCTGAAACTGATGGTATGCTTTTGGAAATGGTTGGAAGTAATGTACTGCATGTGAGTTATAGTTAATGGGCTGTATGGGAAGCCATTGTTATGCACTTTGATGTGGGTGTGGGCCTGCCTGGAAGCCCCACCTCAGTTATATCTGGACTGAATAAATCCAGAACAATGAATAAAATATTAAAACATTTATGTCTAAATGTCAGATGCAAATCTTTGACTTTGAAATTAGAGGAGAAATACCAAAAGTCCAACTCGGAGTTTCCCCTTATTGCAGGCTTTGCTCTTACAGTTGACAGCATGCGGCTGTGTTCAACTAATCAAGTCACTCTCTTAATTTCTTTCAGTGTGGGTTATAATTGTTCCGTTCTATTGTGTTCTATATTCTAATTGGCTGTATCAGATGGATATGATCAGAAATGAAGCTTTTCCACTTTAGAGTTTGTTTATAAGCACTGTGACATGGACAGTAAGACTACCATATGATTTTGTTGCTATAAACCTATTAACATCATTAGCTAACAAAACAGCGATAACACAAAGCCAGTCAATTCTGCAGCAGATTTGGGCTCATGATATCCTGCCAGAGAAAAGAAGGCACGGAGAGTTTTATCATCTCGTCCAAGGGCTCTGCTAAGATAGTGCCCACTTCAAGGGTTATTTTAAATATTGATGCTGCGTGCCTTTAGTTTAGACACATGAACTGGGAGTGCCCAGGGCAGTGCCCCCAAAGTCTGTGTGGGAAGCACACACCTCAAACAAGACTGCACAGTCCTCCAAATTTGTTATTAAAATGCTCAGATATTTCTGATCTGAACTGGGATCAGGCAGGATCTGCAAAGTGCACAGAGGTGGGCAATTATTGGACTCATATGCCAGCTGTTTGCATCCAAGTAAGAGCAGTAGTTTGTGAGCAGAACTAGTGGCAGATAGTAAAAGAAGAAGTCCCCGCCTTGCAGCGTTAACAAGTCCTTTTAATAAACTGCTGATGTGCACCTCGATGTGGTTCTGCGCCAGGCCCTAATCTTTCACCAAAATTTCATTCAAATGTGTAAACAGATTTTGAGATATTGCACTCGCTAACAGACAAACAAACCAACAAATGGGAGCGAAAGCATAACCTCCTCTGCGAAGGTAATAAGGTGCATGCATCTCCTGTGCGATCACAGCTTAATCGACAGTTAAATTGCAGCGCGCCGCATCACACACTGCAGTGATACTGTAGACAAGGCTCCAGCCTCAGCAGCTCGGCTCATGCTCCATAATGCCGAGAGTCATTTTAATGCAGGCTCATCCTTCTTAGAACAACTACACTATTAGTATTTTGCTTAAATGCATTGCTGGACTCTTATCTAGAGCTGCAGCCTATGGAGTGCTACACTGCCTAAATGTTCAGTATGCTGTAGTGACAGAATGGATTTATTCTTATGTTCGGTTACTGAATATCTGTTCTCTCCTCTCTATTGTGAGTCCTGCCTGGTGCTTCTGCTCTGAGTAGGAGGTCGCGTTGTGGCCGTATGTGCACCAGTGGAAACTTGTGTGACTCTGTGAGGTGCTGGTGATCACTGCACCAGAGTAATCACAACGTATTTCACCAAAGGCAGCTAATGTAGATGCCTGACAGACTTGTCAGAGTTAGTTAACAGGTTAGGAGGCAGGCAGGCTCGTAATGCTAATTAGCCATGTGGCGCAGCTATACTTTCTCCTCGCAGACCTGCGGGCTGGTTGTGTCAGAGATGTGAGTTTTATGATCTGCGCGTTTCTTTGTTGGCCACAGCTTCCCTGGTTTGGTCTGACATTCCTTCTACTCAAGTGTTTCATCACTTTCCTTCTCACAGAGTCCAAAAAGCTCCCATTCCGCCAAGGGAACTTTCTTTTGTTTGAGTACGGAGCCTTTCATCATTTCTTATCTCGTCAGACATTTTGGCAAGTACAACCTGCAGGTGACATTTGAGCGCTGGTGTGTGTTTGACCATAACGTGTGGGGGCAGTAATGAGGAGGGCAAAGTGGAGGATAAATGAAAGTGGCTCTCTTTCTTTTTTTTACAGCATTTAATCTGGTATCAAACCCATAGACATCAAAACTACAGACAAAAAGAGACAAGGAGGCTGAGGATGAATAATTCCCTTATAATGTAAATGAAAAAGTCCCTCCCTGATTAGGGAGGGAACTGAGGCAAGTCATTAAAAATGCAAAAGTCTTGCAAAACGTTTGATATATCCTTTAAATATTGGCCATAGAAAAGACCAGTCTATTTTTGAGGGTTAAGGCCCCTCTGATTAATACAGTGAATTTGTGAACATGTTGTAAACAGGAGAGGAGGTTGTCATGCTGTTCATCCTAACTGATGTGAGGTAAATCGTCACACAAAGGTTTGGAGATTCAGGCTGGAAGTAACGATTATTTTCATTAACGATTAATCTGCTGATTATTGTCTCAATTCATCATTTAGTCTACAAAATGTAAAAAACAAATGTAAAAAAGAAATCCTTATCAAAATAGATCAACTGAACAATTAATCAATTAATAACATCTAAATCATCAAAACCTTATTAGAAAATGTCAAACCATGAAACACCACATTTGCCAGAACCCCGATGATCCTCTGGACTTTATAGAACTCCCAAAATAACATGAATATGCCTGAGAGAGCATTTTGGTGATTTTCAGTCGTTTATGATTCAGTAATGACCTTCATACAACATCACAGTGTTTCTATCTGCTTCTATTCTGCAGGAAGGAGGTATTTGAAACACAGATGCACTGGAGTTCTGATCAAACACAAGAATCTTTTTTATGCCCAACACATGCATTTATGCATGTTATAAAATTAACTTCTTAAATGTTTTCATTTGCATTCATCAGGATGGAAACGCTCAGCAGATAAGCAAAATAAACTGAATATATATGAATTTAAACAACTGGTCTGTGTGCATATGGTTAGGATTCTGCGTGTTATGTCACGAAATCCAATCATCTTTCGCCCGCCTAACAATAGTGTAAAATATTCATTATGTATAAAAACAAAATTAAACCCCAGCAGAGTTCGGGGGGTCAGGATTAAAATCAAGAGAATCAAAGTGTCTCATTTTAGCTCTCTGACAGGATCCACATGGCTTAATGTAAAATGCAGTGAGAAGCAGCCGTCCAGCAGCAGCTTTCAGGCGGACAGCAGACACACTGTAGATGTGAATAACTCACCGACCCACAGAGTCGACTTTGAGTGTACTATAGGATGGCAGTTGGTGCATCACTTCTCTGGTCTTTCATGTGAAAGTGGAGTTCTGTTTCAGCTTCAGATCGAGGTGTATTGAAAACCTCTTGAAAATGAATACACATTGCACCCAGGCGAAGGTGAACCCCCTAAATGTCACACATTGTGAGACATAGGGCGCCTGTGAGATGTATGCACGGGCTCATCTCCTGTGGGTTGGAGTAATCAGACAGCAGGAATAAGCTGGCAGAGCTGGGGGAAGGCGAGGTACGGCAGAGGAAGGTGGTTTACATTCAAGGATACCCGTTCCTCACTGCCGAGGGTTAGCTTATCCCCGCACAGCGTCTCCCAGCTGCCAAGTGCTGGCTCTGGTGCCGTGCCGTATACCACTGCAAATGAATAATCCAGTAAAAAGGACAAATGTGCTCCAAAAAGAGCCACTGCTGCCCTGCCTGCTTTCTGTTGACAGATATACATCTGTAAGGATAAGCCTCAAGCCAGAGGCAAATGTGCTCAGACAAGTGGGGAGCGGGCTTACAGATTAGCCGCTCGCTGCCCCAACTACGCCGTGTGCTGTCAGTCTCCCTTCGCCATGCTCTTTGTCATAGCACTTTTACACGCCGTGCCCCCTCCGAGGGTATAGGCTTAGCAATGAAGATGATAGACTGTAAGGGCAATTACACTATTAAAGATTATTCTGACCCGTATTTGAGCGAAAGAGGTTAAGAGATTTTTCTGCTTGCCAAGAAGCCTGTCTCAAGATACTCGTGATAAGTTGAATGCCACGATTGGTCACGCTGAAAAGTGGTTAAAGCAGTGCTTACATCAATCTCGGGCTCCTGAAGAGGCACCTGTGTTCACACATCTTAAAGGGGAAATCCGCCATAACACAGAATTTACATGTATTCCTGTGATCTCGGACATCTGAGTCAATATTTTTGAACATGAGCAGCTCGCTGACGCCCAGAGAGCCAAGTATTTAATATGTCATGTCGTCCAGAAGCAGCAGATACTCAACAGCAACACGAGGAGAGCTGCTGTGTGTTTCAAGCTGTATATCTGTGTGAGACTGCAGAGTCAAGGTGGATTTCATGTTATCATTCCCGACCGCTTCGATCCAAACCCCTGTGAATGAACACTGATTATTGTCGGGAAGTATAGTTGGAAATTTGTTATGCAGCTAATTGTGATTCCTTTAACGATGTGTACATGCGCGTGTATTTCATAACACTGCACTGTCACTGCTTGTGTTGCATCTTTAATAAACTCAAAGACAGAAAAAACTCAAAAGAAAAAGCAAACACATAATTAAAGTGAAACATAATCAGGACTCTGCAGTTTGTTTTCTAAATGTAAAATAAATTATTATTTCATTATAATAACATTTGAAAAAAATAAAATAATAATTCTGTTAACCTGACAAATATATTCTGAGTTATTACAGCCGTAATTGTGTTGACAACACACTGTAGTTGTCAAACCAATAATAGAAGTAGAAAACGTATAAATCCTTTTTCCAGATAGCAGTGAAAGGTGGAGTGAGTCAAAGCTTGATAATGTCATTGTTTTTTTAGTATTTAATTTAAAGATATGATATGTATCATTTCTGCATTAAAGGAGCAGTGCACCCAAAAATGGGAGTTTGTTCATTATCTCTCAGCCCAAGGATGAAGGAAAGTCGGGTGGAGTTTTGTAGCCCACAAAACATTTCTGGAGCTCAACAGCAAAACAGCTTTGCAGCGTTCGCCAAAGCAGCTGGTGAAATGTATTAATACTGCAGCATTTTTCACTATTTCAATGATGCAGATATTTAGTCCACCACTAAAGGCTAAAGGTCTTGGACTCAAAACAATAACCTATAAAGAAGAAAGTAGACTTGACCCTGCCGGGGTTATGTAATGTAACAGACCTAGAAAATAAATCATCAATAATACAAAATCATAAATAAAAATGGACTCAAACCTTATTTGAATAGAATCTGCAGAGAATGGAATAAAAAAAGAACATTTATCATTGAAGTTCTGATGAATGAGATTGGGCAGTGCTGTTGGAAAGGCGGTAGGCGTCTGTTCTGTGAGAGGCTTATGCATTCCCTACATTTTAGTATTGTGCCCAAAATGAAGCCTATACTTCATTTTATGCCCGTTTGCAGTGTTGACCTTTACCAATCTCTCTTGGCCCTCATCTCTGCTGAAGTGGGCTTTGTGCCCGACTATGGATGAGCCTCTGAATCTCATTTAGCCCGTGTGATGATCTCCCTTTTCTCCTCTTGCTGCAGTCTTTATGAACAAAGTTAATGTTTTTGTCCAGAAAAGACACCCATACACCATTCCATGACCCGGCGGGCACGTAATCTGTTTTAGTCATTTTTTCCAATTATGACACCCTTGTTATGTCACCTTCTGTTTTCTGCCGCGCGCTCAGCTTTTCTGATTGTTATCGCGGAAGTGGAAGACGTCTTCACAAAGGTAGCCCTCGTTCTGCTGAGAAAAATACAAAGTATGTGGATGCAATTGACGAAGGTGCAGAGTGCAGAATGTTAACCATGAAATATGGGGAGCATCATTATGTGGCTGCCATAACAGACGTCCTTGTCTGCTGCTGCTGTGCGTGTTTGGGAGGCTTCCAAAAAGAGTGATTGACCACCAGAGGTATCACACTGCAACCAAACACCTGGCAGCCTGACCAGAAGTGACTGTGCTTGTTCTGAGTTATGACCGGGTCTTTTGCCAGTGCACAAACAAAACCGGGGGAGCCTTTGTGTAGTATGTAAACACTTTATTCTGATATGGCCATCGATATTGCATTCGGTCCACACAGCATTTCCTCTCTGTGGTTCTGTGTGTTTAAAGCTTCGATCTGAGGGGCTCACGGCCGACTGTCGGCCAGTGCTGGGCATATCACTGAGCCTCTGTGGCCCAAGGTTCTGCTATGTGTTCCGTACCATTGGCGCTAGTCAGCCTTTGTCAGCAGCCTTTCACTCCCATTGGCCGTCCAGCTAAGTGAATCAGTGCATAAAAAGAGAAACAGAAAAAGAAAGGGGACTTTTTATCAGACATATTCTCGATTAGAAGAAGTATATTAGTGAGAGTGGTGTGAAAATGGAAGGCGAACGCTGCTTTATTGTACCAACAGTTTGTATATCCGCGGCCCCGAGTCTTCCAGTTTCCCTTTCTGAGGATGAATATAGAGACTCCTGCCTCCTGTTGGTAAGGAGAGTAATAACCTCTCGAGCATGTGGCAGGTATCAGCTCGCTGGTCGTCGGCTAGTCTTTGTGGTGTGTTGAAGTGCAGCCTTTTTACCTGAGGCAGTGAAACAGTCAGTCTTTGTGTCTGTTAGTTGTTTGGTGTCAGTGTGGAGACCTTTAGGAACAATATACTCATTAAGTAGGATTTTGATGAGCTAGATGTTTGTTGCGATGATATCCGTCCATTTGTCATAATGTGTTTATACATTCACCGGCCACTGGCTTTAAACGTCTCTTTTTGCGTGTTAACTCAGAATTTCCATCAGTCTCACGCAGTCAATAGGATTTTGCATCACTGGGTTGCTGTGCTCATAAAGCCCCTTCAGTCGAGCAGTCAGGCTGGACGTCTGAGCTCCAGATAAAGGAGGCTCTGTTGCACTATCTTTGGAAATTTGATAGCTTGCTGGAATAAGTCATGCATTTTCATAGACTTGTAAGCAGCAAATCAAGGCAAATGTAGTGATTTATTCCAGGGTAATGTTTTACATTTTTATGGCTATATGATTGGATGTGCTTTGTGTACAAAACAAATTTAAAGACCCTGAAAATAAATAAAAACTGTGGAGAGGAAAACCTGCCGAGGACAGATTGTTGACTCGTAAGAAAGGCTTGTAACCATTTGTTGGAACAAAAATGAAAACATTTATATTCTCAGCCCGCTGAATCCCTCTCGTGGCTGTGAGGAGCTGTAGACCATCCCGGCATATATTTTTCAGGATGCAGGCAGGTGCACAGAGGCCGCTGACAGACACCAACAGTGTCTCAAGTCCACTTCAGACAGTAACATCTTTAAATTTGTGCGGAAACCAGCAGGAACTTTGGGAGAAACATGCCAACTTAAAGAGCACACGCTGTAAAACTTAACAAAGAAGGGGCTAATTAAAAGTGTCTTCAAGTCTGGCAGTATTTCAGAGTATTTCATGACATTTTCCCATGTGCTTTCGTTTTTTTTTTTCTCTCCTCCTCGGTGTTGCTATCACTGAAAAATAAAGTACAGCGACTGTTTATGTGCCTGAGAGGATCCCGAAAAGAATTGAGCCGGTCCAACCTGTTTATTTCCTTGCAGCAATTAAATTTGACAGTTTTATTGAGCAAACCTACTTGTAGTTATCAGCAGACTAATTCCCACTGCATATGCTGTCTGAAGGCAGCAGAACATGCAACTCAGTCTCTGCATCTTCACTTCGCATTATAGAGCCAGTCCCAGACGGTTTTTAAGGGAAAAAAAAAATCACTGCTGCATCCGTGAGTAATGTTTTGCTTGGAGTTCCTGTTGGCCACAGAGAAGCATCCTACACATGAAGCCACTCACCAGGTTGTGCCAGCGATAGTTCTCTACTATTCTTGGTAGCCATATGTGTCATACTACTGTATGTGGACAGACTAAAGCCTGTGTTTCATCCGCACAACCATATAATGCTGTGTAGCCTTTATATAATTTATATGATGATGTATTAAAATGCACTGCTTCAGAGAGCGAAGGTTGCAGATGAGTCTGTATAATGTACAATATAATCATACACACTCTGCAGATCAGTTTTTCAATTAATTGCATATTCCCACCGATGGTGTGCTATTAACCAGACCTGCTAATGCTTATACAAATGTTAAACTTACATTTTCATCACAAGGGCAATGTGCTGAATTGATTTAAACAGCCATCTAATATCACTGCTCTGAAGGTCCTTCATTGAGAAATGAAAAGCAGTTTTATTGGGAAAACATTTTCTCTGTTTCTCTTCATAGATGCAATGCAAAAACAGAAATCTGCCTCTGCTTCAGTGTAACAAGTGGAAAATTATTTAGTTCTCCATCTCCATCCCAAAAAATCTAACTTTGGAATAAAGACACAAAAAGCACAAACTTAAGCTCATGCATGTTTATACCCTTTTATTGACTTCCTCTTTAAAGGCTTCCCACGGGTCTCTAAAGCTGGAGTGTAGATACTGAATGCAGGCATATTTGCAAGTGAAGGTGGGGGATAAAAGCATTGAAACTCATGTCCTCATAAAGAGGGATCAGCAGTCTGAACGGGAGCTGCATACCGATGCAAGAGATGCCAGTGCTCAGAGCCAGAGAGCATGCTTTGCTGGAAAAAAAAAAAAAAAAAAAAGCCTTAAAGCCGCTAAGCTGAGAGCAAGAAGGGGAAAGGAAGAGAAGGTGTGAAGAAGGAAGGCACACAAACTGCAAAAAGCAGAGAGAAGTGTCACGGTGTAATGTTGTATACATCTGCCATGTCCTACATCTGCTTTGACCGGACTGTGTTAAGGGAATTAATGCCGCTCTAAAATGAAAGTTAAAACATTATATGTGAGATAACATAGTACACAATTTCTTCATATATATATATATATATATATATATATATATATATATATATATATATATATATATATATATATATATATATATATATATATATATATATATATATATATATATATATATATATATATATATTAGTTGAAGAGGAAATATCTTCTTCTTTTTTTTTTTTACAGATTTAAAAAAAAATGTAAAACAAATGTAAGAATGTAAACTGTGATGTAAGAAAGATTAAGATTTGTAATTAAACATAATGTTAGTGAGACCCTGTGCTCAGACGAGCATCACAGTTGTTAAACAGATAGATGACCTCCCCTTCAAAGAGCCTGCATCACATTGGGACTTGTCTTTTATGGAAAGTGTTTCACCACCTGCTGACTGAGCGTGACATTCTGAGGGTGTGTTCACACCGAGCATGTTTGGAGCCATTTATTCTAACCCTGAAGCATTATTATTTCAGTTTGGTTTATTTTGGCAGGCATGAACTGTGCCTCCACTCTGCAAGTCAAGTAACTGCTCTCAGAAGGAAGGTGCACTCATCATGCAGCATGAAATCTTGCAAAAAAAAAAAAAAAATGTTTTTTCATATATGTGAAACTGGAGCAAACAGAGCTTTTTAAAATTACTTTTCATTATGTGCACGGACTAACTTTTGGCACAGTCTGTGTCTTCAGTAGTGTCAAAGAGGCTGAGTATGAATCAATAAGCTTCATTTGATTGGTTCTAGAAGGGGTCGGGGAACCAATTGTGTTAAGCCAAATGGAAAATTCATAGCTTCTCTTCTCCATGACTTGGGTTCTGGGAGGAGGGAAGGAACTTTTCTTGAGCAGTGCAATGACAATGTTAACAATGCAAATTTACAGTTAATACTATGACAGAGGCAGTGGCATTAAAAACATGTGAGGAGGTAACAGAAGTAAGCCTGGGAGACGGACGAATCTGTGAGGCCGTGTTTCATCTGCTGTGGCAGATGCATCTGATCCACCTCCCAGTCAGACAGATTTCCATCTACAACTGCTGATCTGATATGTGGCAAGTTTGATACGCTGACCGACAGAGGCGCAAATCATCACCAATTTGTCAGTCACATGTCACATGTTTTGTAGGTCTATCTGATTATGTTCAGTCTGCATATCCCTCACCAGACACAGAGCAGACTGTCAGAACAGGCAGTGCTGATCAAATATACATTAAGATTCTGTTAATACATAGTTTTTTTCCCACCTAAACTGTTTTCAGAAGCACATTTTTTGTGTACTTTTGTGACCAGGTCATTATTTTTTATGCTTTAAAACAGACTAAGCCAACCTGAAGGTGTCGCTCACTGCCACATCACACATTTTTAATTGCTCTGATTGGTTGCTACGTCTTGGCTACATCTGTGCGATGACACCCCTTCAACATCGAAAATGAACTAAGAGGTGCAACAATTCAGTGGATTGAAAGATAATGAATTGCCAACTATTTTGACATTTCCTGCTTCCAGGATCTGGTTCTTTTATTTGCCATACATGATGGTAAATGAAGACTGGTGGTTGGACAAAAAGAACAATTTGAAGTAGTCGCTTTAGGATGTGGGAAATTGTGATGAGCATTACAATTTTACAAAAAATGTTTTAAAATAAATCCTGAGGATAATCAGCAGATGAATCAATAATGAAAACAGTCTTCAGTTGCAGCCCTACAGTAGTCTGCCATGCCAGGCTCAGGAAAATAAGTAAAACTAGATATGTTGCAGCTCCACATCGAGTCTAAAAGCCTCAACAGAGCTCAAGCTGGGAATTCAGTCTGTTTACAATATCAGCATCTAGAGGAGGAGGGTGGTTTTTTTTTTAATCTTATGAAATTCACTGCAGCAGAACTTTGATTTGCCTGTCTGTACTTGTGTCTGCAGTGGTGTTGTGAATTGGAACCCTCATGTTCAACAGTCTTGATCTTCAGGGAACATGTGGTCTGACTAACACAAATTAAATAAATCACGAGTCTTTAAAATGTATTAAAGTGAACGTGAATGGTTTTAATTTGTGAGTGATTCATTGTTTTTGCCTGGGTGTGAATGGAAAAATGCCAAAACGAAGCACCGTTTGGTGTTCCCGGTGTCCAAACAGCAAGCACAACATCCATTTTTGTACAGTGTAAAAATAACCTGAAGGAGGATCGGGCACGCAGGGAGGTTTAGGAAACGTTTAGTTTTTATTGATCGAGATTTCTTAAAAGAGAGAGGAGGGGGTAGACTTACTCATGTATTTAGGGATATGACAGACATGACCGCACTTGAAATGGCAGAAAACTGTGTAGCAGACCGTACATAATGATACTTATTTTACTCTATGGACTGAAATGAAGAATAAAACATGCAGATGAGTTTAATTGCTGATGGCCATTGTAGTTGAAGTATATTTGCTGTACAGTTAATTGAATTAATTGCATATTCTGTTGACGTTTCAACAAATGGTAGGCTTTAAGTACATGCATTAATTAAATTGTATCATTAGGGGGTTTTGCTGTAATTGTTTTTAACAGGTAATAATAGTCCTAATGTCATAAGGTCTGTCATTTAAAATAGGGTCACTAACCTCGTAGTCACAATATCTAAATCAAACAATGGGTGCACCCACTTTTAGAAGGGTCATTATCTCTCTAAAACATGGCAAATTACTGTTTCTGCAATTATTCTATCAAAGTGATTGGGAGCCGGGTGATGCTAGATGCTCGTTCCAACACAGACAGTGCAGAACTAGAAAAGCTGACTTGGTTCAGGACTTTCTTTCTATCGTTTTTTCCTCCACATAATGTTGCATATGGCTCTAATTCAAAAGTGTGTCAGCCGATCATGTTCTGCCATTATGTTTGCACTTTGTTTACACCACTTTAACTCATCCTATCCCCCCTGAATTTAAGCAGCATGCAAACAAAGGGCTCTGTCTTGTGTTCGCCAATGACAGAAAAAACCCTAATTGTATGACATAATTGTTTGTATTTTATTTTGCCAGTGACAGTCACCAACCCCCTTTTATTATATTTGTATTATAGTATATAAAACACTTTTATTAAGGACTTTGTGTTGCAGAGAGTTGTAATTTTGTAAACTCTGGCTGCAATTAACAGTTATTATTCTGCAGATTAGGTCTGGGTGATACGACCTTCCAATTACGTTTTCAAAAGTATTTTTTAGGCTATATGGACACGCATGATATTTATATCTTGATAATTTCAAATCTCCTTAGAAGCCCTTAATAAATGATAGGACTGGGCAACAAAATCAAATATCACAATGTTTTTGTCTGCAAACAGAATATGAACTCATCGAGATTTTTGATAAATAATCATGAGTAATGTGGCTTTAATGACTAAGTGTTAGAATACATAGAAGCGATAACAACAATAATAGAACGCAGCGGCGCAGCAAATCTTTACAAGCTAAAACAAGCTCAACTAATGCTTGAAAAATGACTGATGATTGCAACCAACTATTGGTTGCTTTCACTTAATGGCACTGATAATAGAGATATTGGGAAATTTACAATCTTGGCTATTTGTCGGTATCTGCTGAATTCTAGCTGACAGATGGAGCTGATGAAATGAATCCAGAAGCAGGTTATCGTATCGGTATTGGCTGAAAAAAATACATCTCTGCATTTCTAATCAGCATCCTTTTTAACATTTATTTTCTTTATTTGATCTGTAAAATAAGATAAACTGCTTAGAAAAGTATTTGTTTCTTTGGAACCAGTGGGAACAATGACCAGAGCAGACGCTTGTTTTGATCTCAGCATGAACTTTAAGCCCAATAAGAGTCACCACAGTCAGCTATATCTGCTATCTGTTCTAAAGCCACAGGAAAGATATATACTATTTTGGATTGTGCTGCTGAAATAGCAGGATATAAAGCCAGGATGGACCCTACAATAAGCTCTTATAATGGCCGGTGCGGATAGACCTTACCTTTTGTGGGCTCAGAGATGATTACACATTTAGTATCCTCCCGTACTGGTGGAGTGTGTGGACATCCGGTGTGTACCAGGTGACCTTAACTACCGGAGCTGTAGCATCCCCCAGATAATGACCACTCTGAACCCCAGGAGCAGGCCTCATCACCCCATAAATACAGGGACCATATGGACTCGCGGTGGAAAGCTGCAGACAGTCACTTTTCAAATGGACGTATACTTGTAGGAGGCTTTTGTGCTGTGAAAAAAGACTCGGTTGGCATTTTCTCAGGTCCGTGAAGACTGTGTTTTGTGGAGGCTGTAGTTCAGTTAGACTGGCCAAATGGCAGATGTCTCTAATAGTGTAATGCAATCTTTCAGTCATGTCAACCTGAAGGAACCGATATGGCCAGATATACTGTCTAAATCTGTAGTGGTGGAAAAATTGCTCGTCAGAGTGTTAAACTGCCTCGTTCGGGCCAAATCCAGTGTCACTGTGTAAAAGGCAATGTTAAAATTTCTATTTTACAAGCAGGTAAGCCCAGCAAAACGGTAACTAATTGGAGTTTTCAACACATTAGCTGCAAAAAAAGAGGTGTTCTGAAGCCGAAGAAGTGGCAACGGACGACCTGTTAGGAGCTCACACAAACCCGGCACACTGATGTTTGTAGACAACAGCACGATACCACATGGCCAACAGGTCGCTGAGCCTCGGACACGATACGTTTGCTTTGAAATAACAAATTGATCACTGTAAAACCGCTCAGGATTTTTCAGAGCTCGGAGACCATTAGAATTCAGATCGTCTTCCTTCTGAAGGGCAACACAGTGTAAGCATTTTTCTGTATGTACAGTTTCAGCGCTGATTGAACAGTCACTGTGGGAGGTTGCTTGGTGTTGAAGGAGGCTCTCTGGACACAATTGCTTTTTGTGGTATACACCGACCAATTCTGTGATGCTGGTCTTGACTCAGACAGGGATTGCCGATCTACCATCTGAAGGTCTTGAAGGTGCAGAGAGTGTTGTTTTTTACCAATGTCAAGACTAACATTTTTGGACATGGTTTTCAAGGAGGATAAAAGTCATGATAACAATTAAATAACAGTATCACGCCGCAACAGAGACTGAGCGCTATGCATCATACTCACCACGTGCAGCTGTGGGGAAAACAGTCGATGCCGCAATATGCAACAGAGTAAAATGCTGACAGAGTGCCTGTCAAAATGTAGCCTACAAAATGCATTGTAGCTGTTGAATCCTCTCTTGCATTGTGTGATGAATTAGTCACAACCGTCACTTTTTCGGCCGTTTATTCTGACAGCATTCTGATTCATATTAGATCTCTCGCAGCCAGCTTCATGGTATCAAGCACAGGGACTCGATACAACAGACTGGTAACAGTATGTTACATAAAAACACAACAAAAATAACAGTATATGGACCTGAACACATTCATATTCGATCTCTCAAAGTCAATTTGTGGTGTTAAGCTCTAGAAATTGCTAAACCGCATAAAGAAATAAATCAGCTAACTGTTGGTTAGAAAGTGAAAACTGATAAAGTAAAACACTCTTATGAAACTAGCCTGCAGTCAAGTTAGCGAGGTCCCCATTAGCATGCTGAGTTCATCAATTAGCCTACAACAAGGCAAAAACCAAATACCAAACCATTATCACAAAAACATTAGAATTTGAAAGCCCTCTTGAACACACCACCTACAGAAAGAACTGATTTGGTTCTTACTTAGCATTTTAGTGGAGCATATCAAAATGCTTAGCATACTGAGTGAGTCAGGATCCCAAAGTCCTCCCATTCTTTTGCAGTTTATCAGCAGTTCTGAACATCTCACCATACAACAGGTTTTCGGCATTTTTCTGTTGTTTGCTAGCAGACAGAGATGTCAAGGAGACACTTAGACACAATCCAAAGTCAGTGGAGAACAATGAATTGTTTTCCCCTCCAGGGTGGGAAGGACTTAATGCAAGCCGTCTCTGTAAGAAATAACATTTTAATGGGTTAATACTTGAAATTGTTGTACTTTTAGCACCATAGCATTATCAAACAAAAATCAAAATGACATTACGTGAGACTGACAGAGAAGTGAGACGTTTCATCCTGTGTTTCCATGTGTGAGCGTCCTCATAGCGCTTACCTTTGTCTGTTTACGTTGGGGTTGTGTTTGTCGGTGCATGCGTGAGCAACCTGAATAACATCACAGCGACTGTAGTCGAGCTTCCATTATTGATGCAAACTTGTGATCAACTGAGCATAATGCAAACTGGATGTAACAGTGCCACGACTGAACTCTCTCTGCACTCGTTTACACCTGCTACTAACGCCTGCGTCTGGATACGTTGTGTGGATAATGACTTGCCATCGCAGGTCTTTGCATTTCACCCCTTGGTTAGTGTTTTGCTGATCTTGATTGTGATCGGTTCTCAGTGTGCAAATAAGGTATGTATTGCTACAAAGTGATGTTACTATACTTGTCTCCTTTGCTGAGGAAGCAGTATGTGGTTAGCGGTGTTTTCCCACCGCTGCCGTCACTGCAGATCCACGTCCTTGTTCACATTCAACAAAAAAAATCCATCCCAGAATCCACAGTATTCCCAGAACACTGAGTGAACTTTTTCTGAGGATGGATGAGTCTCTTTCTCACAGAAATAATGCCTTTTTCTTTTTTTGCCAAAGAGTCAGTCAGGTTGTTGGAAACTTGACGATGTCCTGTTTCCTGCTCAGGGTGTGTGTGTGTGTGTGTGTGTGTGTGTGTGTGTGTGTGTGTGTGTGTGCGGTGCGAACAGGAAAACTATTATATCTGGGTAAAACAATTTGGGCATTAATGCAGTCAGGTGAGTTTTCAGTCCAAACTGGATAAAACGGTCACCATTCATGTTTTCATTATATTACTGCAAGAAAATGTCACAGTATTGCTGGTTAGTCTTTTTAAATATCACGACAATTATGAAAACCTTGTGAGTCATAACGCTCATTATTAATATATTAACAAAAGACCACAAGACAGACAGAACTGTAGCACACACTGAGAGGTGCTCAAAGAGCAACACCAAAATGGAAAGCTATATATTTCATCACTGGGATTTATCACGTGAAAAAAAGTAATAATGTGCAGAGTGCACGTATAACTGATGATACTTGTAATTGTGTCTGACTTGAAACCGTTCTCGGTGCTCCACTTTTCTCAGTTTCAAAACACAATCAGTGAAACACAATCAGGATATTTTAAGATATTCTCCTCCAACACTGGGCTGATCCTGAATTACTTACACTTTTGCCCAATGGCAACACAGGAGCACTAATAGGAAATGTGGGTTTTCAAGATATTCTTAGCTCCACAAAGGCTTTGTCGAATTTATCCCAGATTGACAGACTCCAGTGGGATTTTCACATTGAGTGAAAGTATAACCTGAAACTATAACCCACTGTCATTTCTCCGCTATGAGACCAGAGTTAACACAGAAAATGGTGTGAAGTTGGTCCATATTGGATCAGCCGCCTACGCCTTGAGAAATGGAAGTTTAACATTCAAACTCCTCGACACACTCTAATAATAATAGAGAGTCTTGTGTCTAATTACAAACTTTTCGCTATTCTAATCATATAATTTGTAAAGCCAAAAACAGGCCAATAAATAACTTTTGGCAATGTGATGCATTTTTTTCTTATGATGTAGAGTTGTTGGTCATCATTGCTAAGACTGCGCTGCAAAGCTCAAACAATACATGGCATTGATAGCCCAGTTTCCAGGATAAAATGTTGGTACTGAACATTTTTACACACCACTGATTGTCGTATCCGGAAGTAGAGGGTGGTGGAGTCACAGGCGAGAAGGACGGTGTCTTTCAACATTTGTAGGCATGACACAACTGGATATTTTCAAGGAGACCCTCAGAACAGCTATGTCTGTAGTGACAATAACCAGATATACTTGATGAGAAGTCGAGACATCCCCAACTGTGTTTGGAGTGACAGATTTTGAGCCTAAACATGATCTTTTTTAAACCCTAACCAAGTGGTTGTGGTACCTGAACAGAACCAGATCATAAGCACAGCATTGTCAGAGCATATTATAGAAAAGTTTGCTAAAGAAATGAAAAGTTGCAACATAAAGAAATGTGGTTTGCAGAAACGTACATTGCCAACATTTACTCTGTAGAGTGTGTTGGGCTTTTGCAACCCAGCATTTACCCAACACAGATTAAGCCTTTTATATAAAAATGATATTTCTTGTGAATTCATTGGAATTTATGAACAATAACAAACAAACAAAAATATATTTTTGCCTTTAATGAAAGCTTTAGTCATCCTAATAAATCCTCGATTCACTGCTTAAATGTGAAAATATCCAGAAGAAAGGAGAGGGAGTGCGGACATCAGAGAAGCAGCAGAAGAAAACATTTTGTAGAGCCAGAATATTTTCACATCTATCTAACAATTAAGCGGTTTATTTCAACAAACCCAGACTCAGTGAATTTTGGAATAGTGGAAAGTGAGTTTTATTTTGTTTTTTGTCAAGTTTGAAGGAAGTATGTGATTTGTGTGATGATCAAATTTCTGCTTCTGTAACCTGGTTGGTTTTAGCAAGAACAACAGCTGGTTTAACAAAAAGGATTTTACTCTTTAACAAGAAGGGTCTATCGCATTAGGGAACCTTTCCGTAATGTTGTCAGCCACTTTTAGTGGATGTGCTTGGATGGTCCAAGTTGCCCCAAAGGATTACATTACAGTTATTGCAGCCTGTGTTATGGCTGCCAGCTGATGTAATCCCCTGGACCAATTCCAATTTTATTTTTATTTTTTTTAAGATAAAGTCATCTTTATTGCAGGGATGTAATCTCTAATCTCTCTAATAAGAAATGCTTCTGAGATCAGTGTCTTTCACAACATCATGGTATTAACATCATCCCGCAGTCCACCCGAAAGCACCCCGCTGTTTCATATACCCGGCGACGCTGTGACATTTAGTGAGGCAACATGAGTAGCCGTATAGCCATCCAACTCTTTGCTTTAAGAGGGAAATAAATTGATGCATTATTGCAATAAATCAACGGAAACCATGGAAACAGCAATATGAAGCGCAGCTCGTACAATCGTTTCCAATAATTGGCTTGATACTAACAGACCTCTCCAAAGAGCAGAGATCGGCCACAAGCACAGTTCTGCTTGAACCAACATACTGTACTTTGGTTTAATTATTCACAGTAGCATTTATTTGACTTAATGATTTTCTTACCTTCATGTTACACTGACCCAATTATTGGTACGCGGAGCTCTGAGTATTTCGGTAATTGAAGACGTATAGCTGTAAGGACCGGTTAGACTGCTAATTTGCATTGAAATGAACCGTACTTTAAAGTGAAGCTTTAATGGTTGAAAGGTTTGACTATATAGAAAAAAGTATGCACATAGCTGATTATATCAAAAAGCAAACAGCTGCAGCAAATCCTTAAAGGTCATTTAAAACAGGGAGGATGAGAAAATATAACTGTGCTTTTTTATTTACCGCACATGTGTAGCGTTAATAAAAGTGATGGGTGCTGGGAACTATCAAAGCAGAAGTAGTTAAGTTGATAGATTGTTTAATCATTGCTAACATTCAGTGTACCTTACAGCTTGAAAAGCAGCAGCTTGGGGCTGTCTGAAAGTGCCGGAGATGACATGAAACCACAAACGTAGAGACACTTGATGATTTCCTTTTTGTCTTTCTTTCTTTCTCCACTTCAGTTTGACAGAACTTGTATCTAATATCGGTGTAATTCATGCAAATTAATGTCTTGTAAGTACAGTATGATCGCTAAATTTATACACCACCTCCAGTTAAGTGTAGCAGCAGTTGGTCTGCTGGGCGCTGGGTTGTACATAATGATGGCGCACTACATTAATCACAACATGTCTCTCTAAATTTAGAGGCGAGCGGTCAACTATCACAACAATTCATTCTATACTTTTGTATATATTAATCAGTGCTTTTCTAAGGTGCTGTCTTATAAAATGTCGTGGTCTTATATGTTCAACATGGTGTATAAATGTAGTGCATTTCCTGCCCAGAGACGACGAAGTATGCATTTTTATTTTTAATTTTATTTTTGTGTGATGTAGCATTCCTTGCTGTTTGCTATAAATGCATGTGCTCATCACTTTTGAACGAGCTAATGGAGAGTCACTAATGAATTAGGGACTTTACATGCATTAACAGATGCCTCGTGGGTGTGTCTTTTCCTGATTTAGTTTTTTTTTTTAATGTTTAAAGAAAGACTTTGAGCTCAAAAACAATCCCTGCAGTGCTTAGTCAGGAGCAGACCATCCATGATGCGCTTCTTCATGTTTTTGATTACACTTTGAAGAAAAATGCGGCATTTTAATCTTCTTAAAAAAAAAAAAGTGAATACAAGTCTCCTCTCTTTTCAGATGAAGTACTCTAACTTTGGGAGTCTAAGCAGCATTTTTGAACTGCTAATGAATCATTTTCTGACATTGCATTCATTTTCCTAAGCAAATCTTTTATGACTTGTTATTTCTCTTTGTTATATTATCCTTTAATTTACACTTATTTCCCCTGCCTGTACCAAATAACACCCCCGTAAGAGCTGCAGACTCTGCTGCTTTCATCTCCTCTGATTATCTGTGCTTACTCTAGCACCATATAGAAGCTTCCAGCAATCTTTTGTCCTCCATTATCACGAAATTGGTTGTGTTCTTTTTTTGTATACATTCATAACTACTTATAAAACCATAAGAAAAGAACAATGGCATTTAATTACATTGAAACGTAACCCCAAAAAAGTTTAAAGTTGTTACAGTAAAGCTGTTTTTCCCCCTTGTACCAGAAGAGTACCGACACTGTAAGGAGAGTGGATTTCTTTATTGTAGGGTGCTCAAATTCTTCTTCATGTTACATTCTAATCAAATTAAGGATGTATTTCCTTTTCTGTATCCTTAAGTATAGTGCCAGGAAGGATTTATTTTCATATTCTCTTGGCAAGTGATCACATTACACCTTTCCCTCCATCTTCCCTCCATCAGAAACTTTACAGCTAAACTGATTTAACTGGAAGCAACCCCACATTTTTTTAAATAAATGTACAGTAATGCACTCTACAGTGACTGTTGTTTCATTTATCTGTCACTGTGAAGGGGATTTTGACGCTTGAGTAAAAACAGAAATACTAGCTTGCGAAATGCTTCTCAAATGAGAGTCGAGACATTTGCAGAACTGTAAATGAACTTTGAGGACAGCTGGTCTTATATCTGCATACAGAGGATGTTTGACTCTGAAAAGAAAAAGAAACTTTTGGAGGAGTTTTCAATAACTTCCTGATCCTGACTCTTTTCTTACCTTTACACTGGCCACCCACATGATGCTGCAGGGAAATTTAGTTTCTTATTGGTTTGTTTGGGGAACTATCTTGCAGTTTAGTGAGAACGCCTGAACACGCAGCAGTGAATACGCGCTTTGTTATATATGGTGGCAAACAGATCCCAGAAACTGTGATACAGAGGGTCACGAAAGCTGAACTTTCAACAATTGTTACATTATTTCTAAAACCAGGCTGCTTAAGTGCTCTCTGCTCTGACTCGCTCCGTCTGAAAGGCTGCACACTAGCAGCCTTATAGGCCTGTTTGTGTTCATCAGTTACGTAATTGGCCTGCATTCACAAGAGATTACAGTGGGGTGCCTGTTGCTTGAGGTTTTCACTCGAGCTCTATCAAAAATGTATGTTAGGCCTACATGTGGGGATTTTAAGGTGAAATACTCAAACGCATCACTTCTTTCCACACAAAGGAGTACAGTATGTTTATCCTTTTAAGACAGCCGAAATCAAGTTACATGCTTTCTTTATTTTTTTTCCTAGACTGACGAAAAGTGTATACAATCTGAACATTAGTACTTATGACCTCACAACCGCTGTATTTGGTATGTACCAAAATAATCAGAGCTGTGGAGCACATCCATTCTAAGCCCATATTCTTCATACCTGAGTTTTATTTTAAAAATGATTTTTGCATGAGATCAATCTGAAAACACCGGCAAAGGCAAATTGCGTATGAATTCATGCAGTTGACATGTGACATGTGTAACGAATTTATTTTGTGGAAAGATCACTTGTGAGTTCACGTGTGACATTATTTTACTTTCACACGTTAAATTATTAGTTGCATGTGAACATATCCTGTCCCTTTCACATGTGAAAAGGCAAATTTCACATGACATCTTCGTCGGAGGTACCAGCTTTCTGTCTCGTCTGATCCACTCTGTGATCACTTCTGTCAGCGCCAAACCCATCGCAAGACAGGAATTGTCATTAAGCTGCGTTTTGTGTCTTTTGTCAGAGGACTCGCTGATCAGAAAATAGTGATTTGAATGACATCTTAATGCAGCAACTCAAGGAACACTGTTTACCCGGGTTCCGTTCCACAAAAGAGAGCGCTGCTCACACACAGATTGCAAACAGTCTTCTCCAATAATTGTCTCTTGCAAATTCAGGATAAACTGGTGCGTCCCGCAGGGATCTTGTATGATCATGCAAGAGTCGCAGGTATTGTTTGTTTTGATTAGAGAAATGTGTCAAAATGATGCAAAATGAAATTAGCTCATGTTGCAAATCGCAGCTTGCATGTGGAAGATTTGGTGAAACAGGCACCTGATTAGCATCTGAACAGTAATTGCAACAGAAAATATACTAATGAGAATAACTAACTCCAGTAAAACACAGTGAAGGTGATGCTGGAGGCCACAGGATGGAGATTTAACCAGCTTTGACCCAGCAGAGCCTGTATAATCAGCCCATACAAGCTTATCACATACATACTGGTATCAGCACATATTTTTACGTGCCTAAGTTAAAAAAAACAATATTACATTTTACTAAACTCAGTATCTGTTTCTGCTTTAAAAGCCCAGTAGCTTTTTGCTTTCCGCAGTTAGGGCTGCAACAACTAACGACTAAAATGATTTAAAATGGATTGTAAAAAATAGTCTTGGGATATCAAGAATACATTTGGCCGGTCATGCATGTTGGCCTGTAGGTTGCATACACACACACACACACTGTCCACTAACAACTGTGCAGCCTGAGGTAAAATGAAGCTCGACGCAGGAACATCTCCTCCGTGATCATTGATCCATCACAAAAAGGGAGAGAAAATAGACGGAAGGGATTTCTGTCTCTTACTTATGTAAATGAAGCCGTAATTGTGCGTTTGTGTGTATAAAGGGACACAAACCTGCCAGAGACTGCAGATACAGCTAACTCTGAAATAACTCAAATTGGGTCGAGGAGACACTGGAGTGTAATGTGACGTTATGGATTTTCTGAAATATTTCATGCTGTTAGTGAGAGACAGTCTAAAGTGAATGCTTTATTTCTTTTAAACAAACTTGAGTACTATCCGATCAAATACATTATACATTTCAGTCTTATTCTCAGTGCCTGGCTGCATCCCTGAATTTCCGTCTATTTATTTGTATCATTTGTGCCGTAGTGGCCTTGTCTGTTCTTGCCCTGCCAAGTTATTTGAACGAGTATTATACAAAAGATACATTTTGATTTTTAAATGAAGTACTGGAGTAAAAAAAATACTGATTCATAATGGCTTAATCAAAGTAATAATCAACAAATGATTCGATTATCAAAATAGTTGTTAGTTGCGGCCCTCTTTGGTGTTTTAAGGTGGATAATTTATTTTGTATAGCAATCTGAAAGCCTGTGAACACCGATTGTTTTCACACATAAGCTGCGTTTTCAAATCCAGCCACACATGAGAGACTCCTCTGGTTGTTTTCAGATGTACTCTGTGTGTACTCTGTAGCAAAGTCAATAACCAGACTTAGACGGTCTAAGATCTAAAGCGGCACATATTCAACGCTGTATTGAGGGTCGTAGAAAAGCTCCAAGCAATATCCATGTTCCTATGCTCATTATTGCCACTGCTCTGAGTTTCAAGAGGGTGCTTATGCTTATCAAAGAGTGAATTATCAAGCATGACATAAACAGGCATAATTAGACCATCAATCAAGTAAATTAGTTATGGATTATCTCTCTGTAATTGACCCTTTTGTATTATGGGTTCAAAGTGAAACTTAGCTGAAGGTTTTAAAAGTGGGCTGGGCTGTTGTGATTTATGTTTTCCTTCCTGCCTCTTATTAATATAGTGGAGAGGGTATCCTTTTGTATATGCTCATCAGATTCCAGCAATTACAATCTCTCCGGGCCACGCAGCTGCTGTTATTTTGTCCCCGCTGTATTGGTGATGACTTATCCCCTTGAAATGTGTTGAAGGCTTGCAAAATTGCACAGGAAAGAGAATGGATGTACACTGGCTTTTTAGAAATGCGTTATTTGATCATGAAATGGGGCAACAGTCGGATTTAAGTGATGAATCATAGGCTAATACTCAAAGGCAATGGCTTGGCTGCGAGCAGTCCATGCCAATATGGCACTCTCAGGATCCTGGAATGTTTTCTGGCCGGGCTTCTCTGAGATCTCTAAATGAACTTGACGTACTGTATCAGAGGAGATAACAACAAAAGGGCTGCCAATGTGTGGAGGTGATTTGCATTGAGGCACTGCTGGGCCTTCGGCTATACCTGAGTGAGCTCTCAGACAGGTTTCCAGACACTCTTTGGTAAAGCAAGCAGCAAGCCGGTGATTGTGACGTCTCGAGATGTTTACCGCAGAGCCGAGCAAGAGGAGGTGGGGCGGCCGCTGCGCGTCTCATCCCCCGTACAGCCCCGCGAGTCTGTGACTGTTGCTCGAAAAATCACTTGACCAGAAAGCTGAATGAGAGGAGAGTTGAGTGAGCACTTTGAGATCTGGGCGCCATCTATTCAAATTACACCGTGATTTTTCCAGGCGTAGTGGTTGTTGGGCTTGCTGTAAACATGTATGTATGTTTGATTCATGATGATCAAGATGCATAGAAGCACAGCAGTAGGAGAAAAAATACATGCAGCATGTGTGTCACGATCCATAGACTTCTGTAGGGATATTTTAAAGCATCAAATGTATTTTCTTTATTCTTTATCTTTTCTTTAGTTTCAGCTTTTCAAATATAAGGATATTCAGCTTTTTTTTATTATTATACATTGAATATCGAGTTTTAAACTGCTTTTCTGATGTTAACTTGCGTTCGGGTTTGGCAAAACACATTAATTAATCAGTTGATGAGAAAAAGAATTAAGATTTCTGTATGTTTTGAAACCTCAAACTAGATTCTCCTACACAGTAGCTTAATTTTATCAGGGAGAAAAAGAAATCAAGAGTTGTACAACGGAGGTCAGAGGAACTGAGTTGGGCCAGCAGCCATCACAGCTGAGCTTAATAGCATGAGACGCCCGTCAGTCAAGCAAACACCACCACAAACATACCACTCTTTATACATTAATATCCTCTGAACAGAAAAGGAGACGCATTAGAAGAAGTGGCATTAGCTATTCAGAGCCTCGCTTCTGCAAAGAAAAAAAAAAAAAAGAACAGTTGACTTTGTATTTCTAGAGAGAAGCTGGAAGTTTTCCCATTCACTTCAAAACAGTTTTATTCAGAGCCAGCATCTAGCAGCCATCAGGGAGCTGCATCTTAAGGCACTTCCACATTAATTTCAACACTCAGCCGCGGTTGTTGGCGCTCTAGGCCCAGTATGGCATCTGTGGACCTTGGCATTTCTTCTTGTCCTTTCACGATTACTGAAAGCTTCGGAAGTTTTGAGTTTAAAAGTGCAGCTTGTGTAAGACTTTTGACTAAATTTAGTCATTTTTTTCTTTTTAATTTCTGAATATTAGTTGCATTCGTATCATTGTTGCCAAACACACTAAGCCATCTTTGTTTCTGCATCAACCCTGATTTAGACTTTTTGATGCTGCGTCGCAGGAGCCCACAGTAACACAGTTAAAATACACATTCTTATGGTTGTTGTAAATATTGCACTGGAAGGTTTTCTTTCTGTATTAGTATTTGACCCCTTGCTGTTAATTGTGTAACCAAAAAAAATCCTCAAATCATATCTAAGCAGAACAGCAGACGATAGCAGCAGGGACCAAATAAGAAGTAGTGCAAAGCTGCTCTGACAATGGCTTCTGTTGTTTTATACACAATAGGCTTCTCAGTGGTTGAAAATGTTAGTGTCTTAATTAGTTTAATTTATTCTGCTTGTCATCTTTTTATTAACGCACCCAGAAAGTGAACTCTTTTCTTCTTCTTTCAAATCAGAACTTCTCAGCTCTATTAGATCCAACAGTCGCGATCGAACACTTTTATATATCTGAGACACTCTGACATTCAGAAGTAAACGGCATAAAGATAAAACTCGATATTTGTTTGTCTGTCAGGATGCATCTGTTGTCAGAAAAGGGATCCCACGCATAGACCAGAACTTAAAACCCACATCGAACGCATTCCCCATCTGTTAAGTCTGATTGATGATAATATTCCCTTTAGATAAAAACCAGATTATGACGAGAAAGTGCGGTGACACATCAGGAACCAGAACACAAAACCCATTATTTTTGTACTTTCTTGTTTTAAAAGCGTTAATTTCATGGTGTGACCTATTTTCCATTTTTACCATTGCATTCTCTGTAGCATGAGGTAATTGAGGAGCACCAGTTTCTTCAGTATTGGATAACTGCTGTCCTATGTTCCAGTTGTCAGAGTGGTGATGGTGTGTGTGTGTGTGTGTGTGTGTGTGTGTGTGGGAGCCTGCAGGGAAGGCCCATGCTGCGGATATCTGTCACTCACATTTTCCAAAGAGCTTATCACAGAGGGAACATTTTCTGCTTCACCAGTTATTTGAATTGAGATTTTTTTTCTGTGTGTCTGCGTAATACAGATTCTTACAGAATGAAATTGGCAGTGTTAATATGCAACTTTATACTGTAGAGATATTAAATACCAGACGTGCCATCGTTTGATATAAGAATACCAGACTGTTTTAAATTCATCTCACGCCGGTTTAAAGCGTGAATGAATGGATGATGTCAGCTGACCTGCGCAGAGCAGAACGCTTTCTCATTTAATACCATTATGAATGTGGCACTTCTCAAAGGTTACAACATTCACTTACATTTTTACCTTCAGTGTTTTCATGCCATATCTACGGGTGAAGCGCTGTCGATGTGGCGGTTCAGCGTTCTCGCAGCAGGCATTAATGTCAAAGCCATGATGGAGCAGATGGCAAGGAGACGCCTCAAGTGAAAGTCCCTTAAAGGCATCTGTTAATTGTTTTTGAAGAGGAACATGAGTTGCCGCTGTATGCAGGAGCGGTTTCTGAGCGTGACATCTTTCCGAGCTTGATTTCATTATCATATCAGATGACCAGCCGTACCTTCTGATCAACATCAAGCGTATGTGTTTGCCATAATCCTGTGTATCTAATACGGCTCTGGACTGTCGTTTTAAGGTCAAACCTCATTAAAGTTGTAGAATCGTTTTTGGTGCTTCTCCCAGGGGCCCTGACTGAATGTGTAGCAACAGCATCATGATCATGATATAATACACAGTTGACATGTTGTGAATGGTTGAGAGAGTCTGTTAATTATCTGTCGTACAGAACAGTAACACAGCGTGATTAAGGTTCAGATGGTAACTTCAGTTAAATGTACCTTACCACAGCACTAATTTTATCTGTAACATCATACTTATGTTATAATCACTGATTTTCCATCTGTTGTTTTTTCTTTTAATCGCAAAGATGTCAATGAAACTTCAAACTTCCTGTGAATATTTCACTTTAAAGTTCCTGTGAAATAAAAAATGAGTGCTTTTATCGTATATATCTTGTTCAATACTTTACTTTTTGCCTGTTGCTGAAGAAACTGGTAACTACTGCTGATCCACAGCCTCCCAGTGAACACCTCCGGCCCGGGGCTGTATGCAGCCTCAGAGAATGACGGAGGCCAGTTACAATACCGAGTTGATTTATGGAGTTTCCCAAAAGACAGATACTGGTAGCTTTGAAGCTAAAGTAAGGGCTGACTGCTGCTAAGTGTAGCTGCCGTGGGTAGCTGTGAAGCTAGGTAAGTGCTCCTATTTGCTGACTCAGCCCCGGGGTTCCAGGAGCCAAGCCTGCTGAGAAAACCACCTCAGTTCTGGATCCCCTGTCGTCAAACCGGCCTCTGTCTTCTTGGAGGCTGTGTTTTGTTCCGCAAACATGCTGAAGCAAATAGCGCTCTCACAACTATCATGTTGTACTTACGGACTTAGTGCTGTGGAAATGCAGATTACTCTGAATTTATAGAGAAAACAACCAGACAGAACAAGTGTGATTATTTACTCTGATACACAGTTTGCAGATACATTTCAGTTGTACCATGTCTCTGAGCTCACACTGTATGACTTTGTACAACTGCTTTCTCGGTTTAGTTGGTCTTCTTTCAACTTTAAACACACTCAAAACGATCTTAAATCTTCAACATTTATGAGAATGCATCTCAGCATTGTTGAAATCAAGTGGGTGGAAGAGGTTAAACAGTGCCAGCGTGCAAAGAGCACAGGTTCTGGACTTTTGAAGAAATGTCAGAGTTAATGTATGCCAATGCAGAGGCAGCCGTTACTTATTATAAGTGAAATGCCAAATAACATAAAAGATCTATAAAATGATATCCTCACATACATAATATTTGTATTTTATGTCTCACTTGTCCTTAAATGTATCGCCTGCCACACATCGATTTGGCCTCTGTATGCGCCGGCAAGCCCCGTACTAATTCCTTGAGTAAGATATTCAGCCATTGCCCTTTTTAACAGCCCAAAGTTTCCTGACCAACTTCACGTTAATAACCAATCAGCCCCAGAGTCCGGCGTTGTGTTGTTGCCTGGAATTTATTTGTCCTCCCATAAATTATTCAGTATTTTTGCATCGACTAACTGCCATACCTTTAAGGTTGTGCATCCAAGACCTTGGCACACCTTGCATGTTAATATGGCCCGACTCACAAGGTGAAAGACACTCCCCAAATGACCATGGTTTTAGTAGAGTTATCCTCAGAGGCAGAAGTTTTGTCACGCTGCCTCATGGTTTGTCCAAGAGATCTGTACATTAATTTCTCACTCCTGTATGTCACACTCTGAGCCTGTTGCTGTCCGTGCAGCTAAGTAACAGCTTGTTGGGCGGAACGTCAGATTATTGCACTGTGGAATGCCCCTTTGTTGTCAGGCCAGCATAGTGTGAGGTATCATGGCCCGTCACCACCAGGATGTCAATGCAGATCCTCAGTCCATCTGTCTCCACACATCCACTGTGACGCCACATCCCATCCCCTCTGACACTTGATGCAATTACAAGCGCCTGGCAGAGGCCCGGCAGCCCGCGGCCGAGATAAAAACAAGCTCACAGTGAGCCGACATTGCTTACGTTCGATCTCGCCGCTCGTCAGGAAATGAAGTTGAACCCGTGCACGGCGGTTATGTCATGTTGTTGTGGAGCAACTCAGAAAACCATCCTCTAAACTTACAAATCCGCTAGAGTTTGTCAAGAGACCCGAGAGAGGTTGTGTCACGCTAGGAGAGGAAGTAGACTTGAAATAATTTAGTTGAATTATAGATTGATGCGATTCTCATGTGTAGTGTGACTTTTACGGTTGAAGGCGTACTATGCAGGACTTGTAGGTTGCTGTCTGTAAGCACACCAGGTGCAGTAAGCGATTCTAGACAAAGGTAGTTGATAAGTCTCATTCTCAGGTTATCAAAGACAGACACTTTGGGTTGGTGGGCCACCTGTGTCGACTGATGAATGGGATTTTCATTGTCAATGCAATATGAGAGCAATAAACCACCTGAAACAAGATGAATGATACATCACTCGAAGCCCGAACTAGCCGTCGGCTACCCTCTGTTTATTTGGTGTCAATTTGGTGGTGACTCTGAGGTTAGCTGCACGATGGCTGAGAAAGGTCTGGGACTGGTAAAAAGATTAGTGGTATTACCTGACTTTGTGGAAACATACTTTCGACACAGCTTGCAGTGCATGCTACTCTGTTTCTCTTTGAATAGAAAGAATATCTCCACACTATTTCTCGGAAAAATCTTTTCAACAATGCCCTTGTATTTTGAGCCCTGGGCTATTGTCCATTGGGTCATCTTCTTTGGTAACGCTGTCGCTCGAGTTAACATTTTCTGTCGTCTTCTTCTCTTTTATCTCGCTCCCTCTCCTGACGCACTGATGTGCACGACTGCAGTAGCCCAAACATTAACACGTGTGAGGCTGCCGGCTGTTTCTCCTACGCTCTGTGCTGTGTGTGTCTTGTATCTAAGCTGACGTGGCTGTAACTCTATTTCAACATGGGTGGATTGAGACCATGTCCTATATTTCTACTGAGCAAAAGTTATGTCGCGATAATCATCTGTATTGTTTTATCACCCAGCTTTATGTGCATGTGAAAACTCGTCCCAATGGCCGCCATTACAAATTGGAGCTGAAAGACTGAATGATCATCCTGGACCTCGATCCTCGACTTGAGCTCAAACAAAAAAAAAAAAAATCGAATTGAAATGTTGGAGCAAGTTTTACTTCAAACAGCACTTGTCAGCATCCTTTTGAAAGAAAGCTGGACACTACAGCTCGAATATTCATCTTTCACCATCTCTACTCCCACCTGCCACTAAGAGAAATATTCTAGGTCAAATGTAATATGCAGTCTACTGAGGTCATGTTAGATAACAGGTAATGAAGACCTTCAAACTTTAAAAAATTGAAATGGCTATCTCCTGCTGCCACCTGGGGCTACCAGTGTGAGTATGAAGATTCCTACTGCAGGTCTTAAGTGATGTAAAGACCTACTGATCAGCAGGTAAGAAGTGCTTTGGGGGAGGTTTTGCACCTAAGCCTCAGCCGTGAATGTATGGTGCTGATTGGATAATTGTCCTCATGTGTGAGTGCCGTGGTTACGGATGTGCTGTGCGAAGGTGAGGTGCTAAGACATCTGCAGTAAAAAGGAAACGATGCCCACTCTATGTGCGACTGCAGTTATACAAACTGCTCAGAATAGAAACCATCCAGCATGCCAGGAAAACGGATGATAACCGAAGATGTTGAGGCTTCGCTTTGATCATCATTGGTCATAAACAATATTGGTGTTGTCAGTGAACATTGTATATATTTTCCTACATTTTTCTAAAAATGATGTGTATCTGTGGGAACAATACTATGTTGGATGACTGTGTCTGAAGAAGATGTTCATCTTTCTAAACCTGCCGTTGCACGAACAAGAATGCACGACATTTTTGCAAAGCAGTCCAGTCCAGTCTTAAACACTATGTATTAAAATATGAGCCTTCTTATTATGGTAGAACCATTGCATTAGTCTCTTTAAAACTCTTGATTAAAACCCTTCATTAAAAAATCAGTTGCAGCAGATTGAAACTTTCATCATAAACTCAACCGAGGAGAATCTCACACACACAGCAGAACTCTAGTTAACTTTTTTATTCTGGTTTTCATCAAGTTTGGGCCTGTTGTGCTCAGAAAATCTAGACTATTTTCATATTTCTCTTAAAGGTGCAATGTGTAAGATATAATGCCATCCAGCCGTGTAGCTGCAGAATGTGCCTTGTCTCACCCTCCCCTCCGTTGGCCGCTAAAAACATGAACTCAAAAGGCCCTCTCCGGTGTTTTGCTTGTCTGTTCCGGGCTACTGTAGCAACACGGTGGTACAACATTGCGATGTAGCTGCTCCTGCTCCCTCTGCAGATGTAAAAGGCTCGTTCTTTGTTTCTTTGTTTCGGATGATTATGCACTAATCAAAAAGATAATTATGAATATTATATTCCATTTGTGCCCCTAAAGCTGACACACCGGAGGTTTAATATTGAGGCAGTATTTACCTAGTTTATGTGGAAGTAAGTTGGCAGACAGAGGGCATGTTGTAATTGTAGCAAAAATATTTTTTAACAATAAAACATTTCAGAGGCAAATCTCCGATGCAAATGGCGTGATGAATGACAAAATTTGAGCAGTTACCTTAATTTCCCTCCCATTTATAAAAATGCTCCAAATGTTCCGGTCCAGACTCAAAATGATGCAGGATGAATTATGAGAACAATTTTCCTGTTGGTGGCTCTAACAGCCACTGATTTTTAAAAAACATTGGTAGCAAATGTTCAGACTTTTAAATCAGTGTTTTTTTCCCTTAATGATTAATGAAGACGGGTTGCAGTGTTGCTGCTTGCAGCTGTACGTTTTTTAATTTTCTCTCTCTGTTAAGTTTCTGTCAGCTCATCCCAGGAAAGTCACCGTGTCTACATCTAGAATGTAAAATGTATCACGTCTTGTAAAATCTACCCGAGCACAGTGTTCAGAACCATAAATGTGAGAAGAGTTGATCTGTGCAGGACTCACTGTAGCTTTGAATCTTTAAGCTCGGATAGTGGACAAACAGAGATGAATTCCTGTGTGAATGTCATTGATTATCACTGTAGACTATTAAAGTCCCTCATTGAATGTGAAAACAAGTGAATCTTTGTCTAAAACACACAAACACTTAACACAGATTCCATCAGTCTTGAGAATAATGAAAGCATCTGGCGCTGCAGGAAGCTGTGTGAACATACTGGTGGAAAAGGAATCTGCTAACTTTGAGAGCCTTTATTGAACTAGCGAGAGTCTCCGTCTGACCACTTGCAGTCTCGGTGTGCTGACATCAGCCATCTCGCTTCTCTTAACTGCCATTTAGCTCAGGCACAGTAGTGCTGATGTGGTGGCTTCGAGCAGACCAGTTTTTACTCATCTAAATTTATTCAGGCAAGGCTCACTTGCTCACCTCTGGTCGCCCCACACCTCCGATTCAAAACACAACCACACCTGGGAGCTGCCCAGGACAACTACAGTCTTATACTACTCATCACTGAGCCGCTTCTCTGGAGCAGCTGAAGGTTACGTGCCTTGCTTAAGGGCAGTTTTAAAGTAATCATTAAGCAGATTTTCCCAAATGATACATGGATTTGAACCAATGACCCTCTGCTCAGAAGTCTGCCTTAGTTAACTACTGCCTCAGTAGTTTAAGCCTAAAGCTTAAGCTTTAAGCTTTTATTTTTCATTTTTTATTAACACTGTATTATAACTTATTTTTACTCATCGTGATGAATGATAAAGTACATGCAGCTCAGTGAATCTGAAAATTTAAAGGTGTATTTGAGCTTTTTTTATGTACTTTTTCGTCTTGGGCCGTGATCAGGTCAATATTTTGGGGGATAACTGATGTAATGGTGAATATCTGTATGCCATTTTTATAAAGCAATACAAACCAGTGACCTGGGTGGCATTCCACTAAAATATCAATCTTACCAAAATAGATAGGATTCATCCTCTTGGGACTTTGTTTATCTGACTAAATTTCATGACAATACATCCAACAGCTACTGAGAAATTACACACAAAACCATAAAGGGGAAACCAATCTGATCGTTCTGCCATTGTTTATTGTCTCGTGTACTTAAAAACACAACTGAACGCAAATCTGAGCCTCTTTCCAGGGTGTCAGGTCAATGCAAAGAGCTTTAAAACGGTCAGTTCACCAAAATTATATAGCGAAAGACATAGTTTTGCATCTTTTACATTCCTGTTGCCGGCCCACCCACACACCTTGCCTAGTTTCTTTATAGTCTAACGCAGGTAGTCCTAATGAAAACTGTTGATCGTGAGGTCTTTAAATTATTCAGCGTATCCAGGACATTGTTTTTGGAAAGGAACTTTATTTTTGAGGAGCAGAAAATTACTTTCACCTCTCCTGTTCTGGGGTGGCAGCCAAAGTTTCACAGACGGGTGGTAAAACCTTTTACAAATAATGTAGAAGCAATCTGCATGGCTGGGTATTGTTAGCAATATGAGAGGTAGTGTTTTTTCTTTTGTTAATATGAGTAGGTAGACCTTTGAAGATGTTTACTTTACGGATTCTTAAATCACTTCACATCACATCTCTGTTTGCTGACCTCTGCGTGCCCTGGCAGCTTGTTAAGTGTACTAAAGAAGTTAACCAGCAAAATTTGCAAATAATCCCCAAGTGGCATAAGAACTCGGCAAAGAAGCGCACTTACTCAGATAAAAGGAAGTGTCAGAGGAGGCAAGAGGAGGGATTATCAGTTCAATCCGATCTCCCACGCTCAGTCATTACAGCAATATGTTGTGTGTGCATCCTCCTGCACAGCGCTTTGTAAATATCACTTAAATTCAGGAAGATAATCATTCGTTGCCAGTTTGGGCGTAGAGGCTCTTGCTATAAAGGATGATTATCCAGTAAAATGTGACATTTCCAGCAATTAGGAGCATTGCAGCTGCTGTAGGGAACCTGGGATCTGCAGGTCTGACACAGCAGGCCTGACAGCCGATTGTGGCATTTATACATTGAGATTTAAGAACAATTCAATACAATTACGTTATCGCCATGTCAACACTGTTGATTCGAGTTTGACTCCGTGCAGACAAAACACACACACGCACACACAAGTAGGTAAATTAAATGAAAAAAGAAAAGCAAAAACAGTTATCATATTTATACATTCAGACATATGTAAGGAATGAGACCATTATCAGGAATTAATGGATGATGGGGAGGCCAGCCCATTAATTCTTGATTATGGACAGCTCAAAGGCCATTATCCCGCTTATACCATGATCACTTGCCAAAGGAAAAAAAAGAAGATCATATATATATATATATATATATATATATATATATATATATATATATATATATATATATATATATATATATATATATATATATATATATATATATATATATATATTTTTTTTTTTTTTTTCTATGTGATCAAAAGCTGAAGTTTTTCCACCAGCCATAATTCTGTTTCCCTGGCAACACCTGGAGGTTTATAGCAGGAACAATCATCATCATCGTCATCACATTTGATTCTTATGCATAGAACTGTTGTTTGACTTGGCCAGTCCGCTCAGCTCATGGATGCCTTTGGTCCAGCTATGAGACAGAACGCTAAAGTTATGCTGCAATCAAAGTTATATCTTTAAAGTCACCGGCCCCAAATCTTTTCCCTTTGTGCTGCTACCTACCCATGTTAAAAGTGCTTGTTTGTCAATGCTTGCTCTACTACTGCATGTAATTGTGCATTCAAGTATTGGGCAGTCTCAGGATGTGTGCTATTCCTGGGGTGAAATTTCCTAGTATCGGCTTTTGTCTGCTTCGAAGTATCGGTATTAAATCGGCTTTTAAATATCCACTTCTAGTTCCGTAATGTGCCTGCCACTGTTGTGTATTCAAATAACTTGGAGAACTTGAGAAACTAACCACTCTTTGCAAGTCTTCAACAAGTTTGGCACTCATCTAAACATACTTATCCTCGCAAGGTTAAAAGCTTGATGGATTCAAACTCAGACAAATCGCTGCTTTTATTTTGCTCAGCTATGAGTTTGTCTCCATTATGCAGCGTCGGCTGTGAGCTGGAGTTTGTGCAGACAAGTGCTGAAGGTTGCTTGAGCAGAGTCCCTTCTATATTCAGCCGAAGGACAGTTTTTGATTAAACCAGACAGGTAATTATGTATTATTCCCATCAACAATCATGTGTCTTTATGTCAAATTGATTTTTAGACTTCCAATGACTGACTTGGCTCTTAAGTGTTGATTAGGCTTCACAGTATCTGGATACTGTGAAGCCCTAATGGATCTCACTTAGCAGAGAGAACACGCATAATCTCTCTCTTTATGCTGCTGTACTGCAGGCTTTTGTGATTAAAGATAGTTAAAGTTCTTGAAATTTAAATCCATTTTATCAGACTTGAATATTTCTTAAATATTGGAAATCATCCAGGGTGAAATTGTTTGTCGTTTCATGAAAGAGACGGTGATACTCAGAGCACACATTTGACCCGCCAGTTTCAGACAGTGCACAAGGACAAAGCACAAAGCGGTGGTGTCGTGATCCTTTTAAACATTTCCTGCCATAGATTTTTTCACTCAAATAGATAGGATTGGAGAGTCAACGTGTTGGAATTTACAGATGCGCAAAATTGAAATGTGTAGCATTCTACTTTAACCTCAAATTATGGCTGCAGAAATTTTAATGTAAAGTTCAATTTTAGTTGAAACTTGGTTGCATAATCAGGCGGAAAATCAATGTAGTGAGCAGCACTCACGCAGCTGCCGAAGACAGCGCGGCCTGCTCGGTGCAATGATGAACTTATTTGAATCAAAGAGAATTATTTTTTGTTTGTTTGTTTTACATAGTCAAAAATGATATTGTGATGAACTGTATCATGGAATTATCCCTTCAAATGTAGGTAGTGACAGTCAACCTATACAACGATCAGCCACAACACTGAAAACACAACAAGTGAAGTAAATAACATTGATCATCTCATTACAATGCTATGTTTGAGTACCATTATACACTCCAACCACCAAACATTGTCGCACACCAATGACCCCATTGCAACGGTACTGCCCGATTGTAGTGCCCTCCCGGAGTAGGACAGTGCGCCCCTCTACACCACAAAAACTGCTCAGGAATGCCCAGAAAAACACAAAGAGTACATGGCACTAATCTGGGAAAAGGGCACAAGGTGGACCTACACAATATTTGGCAGGTGGCGTTAATGTTTTGGCTGGTCGGTGTAGATGAAGCTGCACTGAAAATAGATAGCATTTCATTTGCGCTACACAATAAATCACATTATGTTATTATCAAATATTTAAAGGGAGTGTTCAATGAGTGTAATTCCACCAGCAAACCCTGGTACAGGCTCAAAACTGTTGGCGACATCAGGTCAGCTCACATTCTGTGAAGTCATACTGTAGTCAATGTAAGACAGTTTGTAAAGGCCCTGTTCAGATGTCTGGTCTGCTGACACACTGTATGTGATATTCTAATATTTCTTTTTAATGTTAAAATCAGTGTCTGGCATTTAAATCTAGTTTTTCAGATGAAAAGTTTTTAATTTAAATTCCAAAGTAAAGAATAGTTTGTACAAAGTGCTGTTTGTCTGCGCTTGAAACTCAGGTGAGCTTTTGACATATTTATGCTTAAAATAACACTGCTGTGCAATTACCGCTCATTAGCATTTTGATTTGATGTAAATTGTATTATTCCTACAGCTTTCTATGCATTAAACATATGATAATGAAATCAAAATAAATATTACTTCAGTGGTGATGATGACTGGCAGCACTGATTCAAAGAGAAAGTGTTTCTAAAGACACCAGCACGGCAGTGCAATAAGCATTCAATCAGTCTTGAGTTGTTCCTTTATTTAAAATGTCAACGATGTTAAACACAAAAGTGGCCAAGGTTGTAGTTTATGGTTGACTTTGAACTGAGTGTATAGAAATCATCTTGATTAAAATGCATAATTGAAGGAAAAGCATCTCAATACACTCTCTTCAGATGAGTTGAAAGTGTTCACAGAGGCACTTTCTCACTTCACTTTATATAAACCACCACAACAAATCCATCTTATGTGCTCGCTCTGGATATACAGTGTACAAAAGTAAAGATATACAGGCGGAGCTAGATGCATATCAAGCAGTAATATAGTAGAGGAGGCAGTGGCTGCCTTTGCAATAGAAAATAAGATTTTTCTGAATTCACATCACACGTCCTGCCTCGTGGATCCGGGAGAACTTTGTGTTGTGTGCCACAGAGTAAAAAAGGTGTACCGGTGTGTTTGTGATTATACAAATTTTTTGGAGAGCCGCTCTCTTGGCTGCAAAGTTTCAGCTTGTGTGGAAATTTTTAGCAAACTTTCCACGTTGCTCTTTAATATTAAACAGTGGAGTGTATTGGGAGTTTCAGCAGTTTCAAATGAAACAGTCGCGCGGCAGCAGGGGGTCGCAAAATAAGCACAAAGTTGTTTGAATATTTCACGGTAAGAAAATACAGCCCCGTCAGTAATAATCGGGACCATGCATCAGTGGTTACATAGGCGTAGAAAAGTAATGTTAAAGCAGCTCCTGATGATCAATCTTTAATGCATGTGACTGTAAACAGCAGCGGGAGAGAAGAAAAGCTGTTGTTATTCTGGACGCACAAGTGTCGAAGATTTCACATTGAAGCCTCGTCTCTCGACTTATAATTCCTGTTCAGCTATCAGATAATTGGTTAGTAAACTAGACGCTAATAAACAAGATATTTTTTTTCTCCAATTTGTCATGCTTCCTTCTGGTCAAAGTCAACTGAACTGTCAGGAACCTATGAGCTCATTTCCATATTGTTTGCAGTTGTATAATGACTCAAAATTAGCTTCTAATTAAATCTGAGGAATTCACACTTGAGTGCAGACGGTGTGTGTGTGTGTGTCTGTGTGCGCACGCGTCTGTGTGTGTGTATGTGAGTGTTTGGCGTCCAATGAAAATCATTTAGAAGTTCTTCACAGAGGAGGCAGAAAATAATGGGTGACACACTTGAGTGAGAACACATTATCAGGGATCAAGTTTACTTTGAGTGAAGGTAAATGTTGTTTATGTCAGATGCAGATTGAAGCTGCAACAGTGATATTATTTTGTTCAGCACCGGCGTCTGATTTTAATGTGATTACCATAAATTTAGGGGCACTGCAGTCAAACTTCTGTAAGTTTTCCTTCGGCGGCCTGTGTACTACAGTGGAATATGTCTTCTACATATTTGACAGGTCCGTGCTCAAAAACCCTTTAACAAGTTTGACACAAAGAAATTGTGTAGCCTGGTTTTAGTTGTATCGATTCTGTTCGCCCCCGGCATTTCAAATGTGGTTTTCCTCCACTTTGTCTTATGCTGCCAGCTCTTGCGTGGTGCCTGGCCTGAAAAATCACTTATCAATAAATGCTATGTGCTGGCGCATGCTATCAATCAACAAGCATGTAGGATACAGCGAAATAAGTACAGCGATAGTTTGTGTTCTCCTCTCCTCGCAGGCTGCTTTTTCGCAAACTCTAAATTGCATTTATCACTATTCAACTGGCTTTTTTTTTCTCTTTTAAATGAGTATCCCTCCTCGTTGTTTGGTAATTGCACTGTAAGCCCATCTAGGCAATTTGCTAATTTACTGCACAATGTAAGTGCATTCCTGTAAACTATTCAGCGACTTCGCCTATACGCAGGCAGATGGTTTCATTTGTATGTGGTCGTTAAACCACATGTCCTCGGCGCTGATCGGTTATTTGAATTTGCATTTAAATGTGTTTGACCTTGAGACTTTGCGCACGCTGCCTCCTCTTTGTTGCTTCACACCTTTAATTGGCTAATTATTTTGGGTTTTGTGCTCAGCCTGCTTCATTATACTTTGTGTTTGTTTTTGCTTCCTCGTGTGTTGCTGGCGAGAGGTGATTAGGCAGGAGATTTGTAAGTGTCGTTTTTTCCTCAGTAATTTTGTTTTTTAAGGAATTAGCGTTTGATCCTGAAATTTGGGGTGTAAAAAGTTTTGACAAAAGGCCTTGGGTCCAGTCTGCTCTGTCCTGCTGTATAAAGATAGTGAGGTGAGGAGATCGGTATCACCTAAATTGACCAACCGACTGTGAGAGCTGTAGTTTGGTCTGTCGGAATAATACAAATGTGATAAACAGTCTCTGAGAAAGTCTGCTCTCACAGAAAGGGCCCACGCTGGAGGAGTTTGTGCAGCAGACCCAGTGATCTCAGCACAAACACGGCACAGGTGGCAGGTAACAATGTGAGCCAAGACTGAAAATGCTGTGTGAAATTAAACAAATACCGGAGTGTTGTCGTCTCTGTTAACATAGGCTTCTGAAGCTTTGGAGGCTTTCGAGGCTCTGAGGCAGAGGTGCTCCGCTCGCTCATCAACAACACAATAATTTTAAGATTCTCAAACCTGTCAGGGGTTAGTCATCGTAATTGACAGCCACTGACACGCACGCTATTTGTTTTGCGGTATAGCTCACCTGTGGCTGACGGATGATGGCATTTGTCTTCCGCATTAGATAGAATTGCATCTGACAAATCCTGCACGAGGAGCCTGCGATGAGAGAACGCTTTCCAAGTCTGGCAAACACAGGAGGAGAAAAAAAAAAAAAAAGCCTCCTAACCTTAAAGCTCAGCATTCTAGCATATCTTTCAGAGTAACAAAGATGAAGCCATTTTGAGGGAGAACAAAGGTAGAGCTGGTGCTTTTTTTAATCTGAGGCACAAGAACGCTGCACTGAATATCTAAGATTTTGTTTGATAAAACCTGCAATTCCATTTTCCTGGCTTATATTATCTGTTGTTAGACTGCATGAGTTACATAAAGGCACTTACTGATAAACTGCACCAGGGAATGAATGAATGTTAATTCAGTTGCAAAACATTCCGGCCTGCCCATCAGTACCCCAGCAGAGGAAAAAAAAAAAAAAAAAAGCATGTAAATGATTAGCTTGTTGATGCATCTCTGTTTTCTGCAACAAATTACATTTTAATTTGACATCACACAAGGCTTTTCAGTCACCTTGGCCGTCCCCATCAGGTACATTAGCATGCGGTGATGATCCCTGCAGCCTTATACGCTTAATGCCAAAGAGCTGTCGCATCACAATAACAGATTGTCATTTTGCTCAGCCATCCACCTGGGCACAATCCATGGCCACAGTGAGGAGTGTTTACATCCCAGTAAGCCGATGACACTGATAAGCAAAAGCTCATTTGATGAGGAGCCGCGTAAACAATCGGGTTCGTTTTAGGTAACATAAATATTCGACGCAGATGGAAATCGGCCTCTTGAGGATCAGTGATGAAAGCCGCTGCAACGCCTAAGTGCAGTTCATGAGGAACTGGTCTCCGTCAGATACAGACACGCGTCTCTTTTCATGCCCTTCATATCTGTCTCTCTCTGTAGATAAGATCTGAACACAGATTGCAGGTTTGAGCAGCTTTTCAAGCTTCCTGCTCGCTTTTATTGGAGCTAATTGCTACTCGATGGGAGGAAAAACAAACCGGGTCGTGTTTACATGCATTCGGTATTCTGAATATGAGCTCATACAACTGTTTCATATTCAAGTTCAGGGGTTAGTCTGGAAAAAGACAACGCAGATAAGGTGCTTACATGCCGCTGTTTTACGTATTGCCGAGAGCTTTTGTGCTCAGGGTTTACAATAAGATGGAAGGAGGCTTATCCCCGCCGCTGTAAACTGGATGTGGTGCTTGGAGGCAGCCCCAAACTTTTTTCCATGTAGTACACATGGGTCAGACATGACTATCAAGCTAGATATCATCATTAAATATGCATTTAAATACAGTCATTTCCAAATGAGAGCGCTAATACACAGTCTTTATGGTGGCTGAGGATAAATGCTAAAACCTTTCCCCATTATGTGATGCAAGCCTGGTGAAGAATAACTAAAATTTAAAATGTCAGGGCACCTCTTCATCTTATTTCAGCTTTTATTAGACTTTTATTAGAAATCCATCTCCTGCAGGATGGCAATTTCAGGCTGCATGAAAAGTGCTCTTGATGTTCTCTTTTAGTTTTCTGAGCTTTGGGTTTATTATTCTGATTATAAAGCATATTGTTGCTTTACCTTTTTAAGGTTTTATGCGATGGAGACAGTATTTCATAATCGAGCGTAAGGATCCCTTTGATAGATCGGTAGATGCGTTGAGACCGAGCCTCTTCATCTTGTTTACTCTCGGTGCTTCTCAGTATTGCGATTGCGAGCAGGACCATCTGCTTGTGTGGAAACACTAACGCGCTTACTCTTTCAGCACTACGGAAAGATTCGAGGAGAGAATAATTACAGCTTTCTGAAATTAGTTTTCACAGACAGCTGACTATTTTCAAAAGTCTCCGTTTTGTTCCTAATTACACCGACGTAATTTATGTTTTTACATCCTGAAATCCAATATTTGAGGTGCGTGACCGTACAAACTTATAATAACTTCAAAGTTTAGGAGCGAGCAGTTAAAGTAGCACGGTGGAGGATGGCATTTAGTGGCTTTAAAAGTGAGCGCCTCAGATGAGTAGCGGTGTGATCACACAAAGTTTAATAGAAGAGGTGGGATATCAGATATAATTAGATTCATTGTCTGACTTAAAAAGGTGTCTGAATTGTGTTTTTTTTTTTTTTCCCCAGCAATCATGATTGTTTTGTTTTTTTTTAATACTTTTTCAGTGATATTAATCATTACAGCTAGTGGGCCCTGGTGCTGTCATGTTTAATAATATCACAAGTGGTGCATTTCTCTCAAAACAGACACCGGATCACCAAATGCTCCACACTTAGAACAAGCTACTGTACAGACATGCAATAACAAATGAATGATAGATGTGGGAGACAAAGACGACAGATAATTTTGTCACATTTCCATATTTTCCTGGAGAAAATGCTCTGTTCCTCCTCCTTAAAGTCATAAGAGGGAATCACGTTTTTTGTTGTTACACTACAATACTGTCAGTAGAAAGATGGCATTATCCTTCCATTAGGGGTGGGCCGTCTGACAATTTTAGATTGTTATTGATCTTGAAGGTGTCCACAATCTACTTTTCAGGTGAATCAGATTGCGGTATTGCCTCTTACGTCTGTTTTAAATAACCTCATTGATGAGGGGAGTGATACCACATCAGTAAACCAAATGAGTGATGGAGGCAGCTAGACAGCTACGCTGATTGGACAAATTACCCAACGTGGCTCTTCTTTGGGTGTCATATTGTAAACAATGCAGAGTGAATCAAAGCCAGCGACTTTGTGGTAGAGCAGCTTGTGCCCGAAAGAACAGCTATTTTTAATGCAATGTCACGTCTGGCTGAAGTCTACAGGACATTTAAAAAAACGAGGAAAAAAAGATCACAGTGGATGATCGTATTATTTTCTGGTCAGATCGCCCACCCCTTCCCTCCGTCTCGCTAATCTTTGCACCACCTAATTTTGGTTTTGTGTTGTACTGTTGCAACAATGGAAGGTGCGGGCTGTTTAACAGAACTAATGGAGAGGAGCATGACCCTATTCTCAGGGGGCTGTAAAGTCCCAAGATCAACAACATGAAAAAATAATGAGTTCAGCCTCTAAAAAGGCAACCGCAGCAGAGTAACATAATGATACAGGAAGCGGTGTGCATTCTGGCTGCTCTTTATGGCCAGCGACACTCCCCTGCTTCTGCTTCAGCTCTCTGTTCAAACGACCGTGAATGATTAGCAGATGCACAGAGTAATATGATAATGTACTTCATATACACATGGAGGCTGGTTTACGTGATCAGCTGGTCGGATGTACAACTACAAATCTTGTAATCATGTGATCATTTTGCAGCTGACACATCGGATTGATTTTTGTATTTGACGTGTAATGACTGGTTGGCTGATAATACTGTCAAGTTAGGATGCCAGCCCCGCTCTCATGGTTGCAATTTCCTCCGGGGACGGAGGGGTTATGTTTTATATGTTTTCCCAAATCAAGTTTTTACTCTGAACTTTAGATACGATAGAAAACACAAACACTCTGATCTCAGGTTTGCCCTTTTCAACAGTTCAACATGTTCTTACATTTAAACCTTCACGAGCTGTGACAGAACATTTTAATGCACACAGTGGCACCTGAAACGCCGAGTCTTTGGCTGGAATGGGGCGGCAGAAACTGAATTGTGCTAATCCAAACCTAAACCAAAAGATTTGGCAGTGAGTGTGTTTGAGCAGGTTTTATGAGCTCAAAATGAAAGTACAACATTAAAACTGCGTCTTTTCAACACCAGTATCAGTGTGACCCCCCTCAGTAAGCCTCCATAAACGTTACACAAACAAGAAATCAATCAATCTGCAGTGTATTACAATTGTGCTGTGTTCTACAAAAATATTGTTCTGACAGTCAGCTCTTAAACAGGGCACCTCCTGCTGTCGAGTGAGTGTGCTGGGACCGTCTTCAAACTGAAACACAAAAGCAGTAACTTAATTCCTGTGTAGTTTCACCAGATTCACTCCACACATGGAAAATTCAACAAGGCTCTAATTCAAGTTCTGTAGTAAAGACCAGAGGAACAGAGGATGTGTGAGGTGTTTTTGGTGAAAGTTAAAGAACACTGTCATTTTTTGGTGTTAAGCCAGTGTGCAGTGACTGTCTGACAACCAATCTGATTTCTTACGGCTCATTTGAATGAAATTAGGTTGTAGCACGTCATCTTTTTGAGTAAATGAGGCAATGTTTGTGGTTTGACAAGGTTTTCTTATGATCAGTTGATCCTGGAGGTTCAAATCTGTGAATGTCATTCCAACTGTACCAAAGCTGACAACACATCCAGGCGATAATATCAGTAAACACAAGCAAAATACAGACTTCGCTTATCCCGTGCGAATGCATCACGCGAAACACAGACGTGAGGCGGTCATTTCTAAATCACATGAAGTACCCTGGTAATACCACACCTCTAATACAAAGCATGATGACCAGATGAAGACCAATCGCAAATTGAGTTCATCATGAATAGAAGTGCATGAAGTCACATTCCTAAAATGTTGTTTTTGGGTTCTGTCTGGCGTTGGACACTTTGGCCTTAATGGGTTTTCCACTCTTGAAAACAAATTGTGCACGTTTGACTCTCTTCTTAATGCATCAGAATTGGTGTAGCACCACTACAGTAGCTAACAAATATGTTATGAGTACCCAAATGCAATTAATTGAAGTCAATTCAGTAGGTTTTGATGGGATTTGAGAAGGTCAAGGGCTCAGAGGATTTTACTGGCCCAAATTAAACAGTTTAAAACATGAAAATTACCCCAAATTTTAATATGAGATATCACTTATCAACAGTGTGAAATCTAAATCGATTCCTACATTTTTTCTGTTGGCACCCATTTTTACAGCCAGTCAGTTCTCCATTGGACTTTCATGAGATGATTGATGATAAACTCAGAGATTAGTAAGGCCACAGCTAACATGAATGACAATTGCAGAGCCATCGAGCACCACTTTTAGTCATTTGGAAGGATTGTATTAGTCTTGATCTTCAAGTTCTCAATTTCTTATGTCAGCACCTTCAACTTAACATAGCAGAAAACCAAGAACCAATGTAACTTTTAGTTTTTTCTATTTATTGCGTTTAGTTTTTCTCATGCAGGTGAATACATTTATTTCTGTTAGTAGTGTCTGAGGTTGATGGCTAGCCGAGTCAGACCAGGTACAAAAGTGTGCAGAAAAATAAATCTGTTGTAGCAAAGTGAAATACTGCTTTAACAAAAGGCGGGTAAATTGTTCTCCTCTGCCATTTTTCTTCGAAAATGTACCAAAGTGACTTTTTTGTCAAATGCTTCAAAGCAAGAAATGCCCACCTCCATCCTCCTTTGAATTATTCCCTCTTACAGTGGATATTTTTACACAACGCATGCACGTAATTGTATCCTTACAGCTTTGATGGATGAGCCTCAAGAGTTAAAGTCTTATAGATTTTGTAGGTTTGTGCAGTGTTATTTTAGCAGTCTCTTCCGGCTTTCCCTGTTCTTTTGAGTAGACGGATGAAGGTAGGCATGGGCACAGTGAGGGCAATGGAGTGTGGCTTGCCTCAACCCTGTCACTTTGATAGAGTGAATACATTGTGAGAGATAATGGAAACTTTCTATTCAGCGAGGGCTGGAATAAAGAGAGCCTTCCTACTCATTCATCAACATTGATTACTGTACAGCTCATGGCCTGGAAAGAGCATGGGAGCACTACTTCTCACAAAGACTCTGCTGAATTGCAGGTAGAGGAATCAGAAAACAACAAAAGTGCAATACTGGCCTTTTAAGAAACATCACCCCAATTTGTTTTAAGGTGAACGTGTACAAGATCTGAAACACCGAGCTTTGGGGTTGTAAGGAAGGTTATACTGTATATACGGCTTTGCAGAACCAGACTTGCAATAATTTTGCGGCTGTAGTCTGCAGCAGCTTATATTTTATTTAATGTGCCTATGCAGAGCAAGACGCCAGAATTCAGAGCGTTTAGTGAATTTTCACATGCAACAGGTGCTTTCCCTGTGTCATGTCAAATTTCACTTGATCCTTATTAACTCCACTTATGCCTTTAGCGACGCTGAACACTGCTGCTGTATGTATGTTACGTTAATAAAGTCACACTGAAGACGTTTCATGATATTAGCACTTTACCCCAGAGTGATAGTCTGATGGCTGCTCTGCTTCCTCTCACTTTGGGATCTTGATAGTAATATTCACATTAAGTTGTTAAGACAGCTCGCCACAGAGGACGTTTTACCAAGTCACCAACACGCAAATGTGACTGATCAAGGTCAGTGCTTAATATTATCATTTGGCAATCTTTTAAAGTAGAAAAAAACACCTTTTTATATTTATTTTGTAATATATATTTTTTAATCATATCCTTTTAGTCTAATCCATTCATTTTAGTTTTTCTTTTACCAAGCTGGATTCATTCTTTGTTGACTGGCTTTTTCAGAGTTTACCTCTTTTTCTGTTTGCAGGATTCACCAACATATATAATTAACAGTGTTTTCATTGTCAGTTCATTTTTGATGAATCCTTTAGCAACTATTAAATTTACAACAACAGAAAACAGAGAAAAGCAAAACCTCCCCTTTGAGGGTCCTGAACCAACCATAGCTTATTTGATATTTGTGTGTGATAAATGATCAGAGCTTGTTGAGCTGTTGATTTGTTTTCTGGCGATCTGGTTAGAAGGCAGTACAGCGCATTTTTTTTAAACGCACAGTATGCAATTTCTGCAGGTAGGGCTCTCTCAATCCAAACAAAAGACATTAATAGCTTGAGATCATGGGAGTTGCTGTCATTTACTGTTAAACAACTACTATTGCCAATGAAAATCTGCCTGTTGTGTTTCAGGCAGAAATGTATTATTCACGTTGCGGTGGGTCACGTTCATAGACTTCCTTCCTTGTTCTCTGGCGTATCATCTGATGTTTCCCCAGGGATTATAGCAATATGTGACTAAATGCAGGTATCTCAGTAAACTTAGGGATTTCTTTGGATTTTCTGGGGTTTGGGATAATGTCAGTAAACAACTAAACACAATATATTAACAGGTCTAGTCATTTTTAGACATTTTAATGCAGAAATGTTGCAGATTATATCTTTAATGTAGCTCCTATGTTGGTGGCCCTTCTGTAAATGCACTCCACAGTTGCTGCAACCCCCATGTTTTCACTTGAGTTGGACTCCTTTCAAGCAAGTCGGATAAGACGGGGGGTATTCCACATCCGCAGTCGTGTGTGTGTGTGTGTGTGTGTGTGTGTGTGTGTGTGTGTGTGTGTGTGTGTGTGTGTGTGTGTGTGTGTGTGTGTGGAGGGTTTGCATTCTGAGCTGCTGAATGTGAAGTACTTCATGTCTCAAGTGATAATCAGAAACAATCCTAAAACATTTTTTTTTTCCTCCGCTGCTTGATGAAGCCAAGGCAGCGGCGATAATTGTTATTATCATTATTATTATGAGCTGTTCCGTTTGCTTCGACACACTCCAGCGGTGCTTGCTTGTCAATATTTTCCCTCCTCCACCTCCCTGGAGCAGGTACTGTATATCGCTCAGCTTATGGTTGAGCACCTTGTGTTCTGCACCTCATTTAGAATCTCTGCCGTCAGCATTACTTGGGTGTCATGTCATATCGCACTGCGAGTCGGCTATCAACTTAAAGCTGTTTAAGCTAAACAGACCTCGTTTCCTTATTCATTTGTCCAGGACCCGAGAGTGAGAGGAGCTGACTGCTGGCAGAGCCTGCATCAGTGAACTGCCGTCTTAGCTGCCCCTGGGTGATGCTTTTCAGTCCACATCCTGTAATAAACACTGAATGTGAAAACTGTAGCGTGATTTAAGTTGGAAAACATGAAAAAGAAAAGACGATAATAGCATGTAGATTCACACATTTACACCACTTCACCCCTCAGCACACAAGGACTCTAGATTAAAGCAGTGCGTAGCGGACTACAGTCTTAGGAATAGCTATTTTCTATCAAGTGGCAGTTAGTTTGATAACAAGCCTGGCTTGTTAGCTTAATATCATTTCACTACAGTTGTCTGGAGCATAGTAAAGGCTCTGCTCTGCCACGGCTGTGTGGCCAGAGGCCTGTGGTGCATACTGAACAATTTAGAGAGCACCGCTATGAAAATATAAACAGAAATTCTGGCAGTGCTGTGAATTAAAACAAAAGACAGAATCACTTCTGACTTTTCAGTGTTCTGTGATAAAGGATGGTCATAAAAACAGACAACAGACACAAGAACTGTCATATGTCTCGTGCACACGGTCCGGTTTGATAAACCAAATGAACATGTCATTATTTCATCTCCAGGCTTCGTTTGTGCTGACATTGTGTTTTGTCTCTCTCTTGTTCTTGGACAAATTGAGGTACAGTACTTGTGTTATCAGTGTGTAAAGGCCTGTTTACTCTGCATTTACTGTCCAACGCTCTTCTGGACAGATTTAATTACACACAGCAGACGTGGACAAGTTAGCAAAATACATTTCTCCCCTCATGATTCACTGCATGCAGCAAAATTTCAAGTGTTCAGACTCTCCAAGGGGAAAGCTTTCCTGGTGACACGTCTTGGCAGTAATGCCGCTGCAGTAGCTTATAGTCAGAACAATAACAAATCTTGCTGAATAAGCTGTCGCGTGTTCATGTGAGAGCAAGACCCCGTCTGCTCTCCCTGTTCAGCTGGAGTCTTAGCATGAAGCCGGCCCATTGAAAAGCTTTTCAGTTCAATCCAAGCAAATCTTTTTCTGAGGTGCTTTTGTTGCTTACTCAATTGATACGTATGGCAATCTCACAGCAGCCAAGTTATAAATAACAAAGGCAGCGACATGGAGCTGAATTATTTTTTGGCGCATCAATGAATAGGACACAACTATCGCACAGATTCTTTAATTCAAGAAGTCCTTGATTGATACTTTAGTAAAATGTACTGAATGCAAGCTTGGCACCAGTGCAAGCCAGCAGCCAGGGCCCTCAGCAGGTAAACAAAGATATGAATATAGAAATGAAGAGCGATCTCTGTTACAACAGCTGGTACTTGCATACAGTACATGCATCGGCCTGATTGGTTCGACTGTTTAGCATAATGCAAGAATTGCAAGGTGGCAATTCCCTGGGGTGAAATTGTTTTAGAGGAGATGGTGTCCAGATGTGTCTCACGGAGGACTGTAAATATGCAAAGATTCAAATGTGCTTTCTGCAAAGTGGGTGTCAACTCACTGGTGTGAGCACTTCCAAGCAAACACAAAAATGAGAACAGAAAAGTCCCAACAAATCAAGCACTCTGGCACAAAACGTACTTTTTTGCAAAAAGTTTTTTAATCTCTGCATACCTTTAGTGAGAACACCAGAAGCACTCTCAGCAGTTAAGCTAGATCATCCTAAATTTCCCTTCAGCGCCAGAATACTGGAGAGCTGGAGCTTTTCCTGCCATCCGTGTGATGATGCCGTGATATCGAAACACAGGACCAGAGTGAGATATCTCGCTTCCTCCTCATCTATACGGCTCACGCTATGATGAACTTATGAAGTCTTATCTGGCTCGCCAGGATATAGAGATCGACTTGCAGACTCTGGCACTGTGACATGAGGAATTGTATTTGACCTTGAAGGTAGAGGAATGTGGCTCAATACAACATAGAGTCAAATCCAGTTTAGATCAGTCTTTAGGGTTAATACTGCAAAAAAAAATCTAACTTTTGAGCCCCTTTATATGTTTATATTTGCTTTGTCATTCTGGCACAAATGTATACATTAATCCTCTTACTGTATAATTATCTCTAATATATAATTTGTTTAAATGGCAACAAAAATACTCCTATGTTTTCTGTAGCCTGTAAAATGGCTGTGCTGCAGTCAAATTTCAGCAGGCTACTGTGGGTTTATTAAACATGTTGGATACTGGGTGGGAAGACAAATATGTCCTTCACACAGAGGATTAGATATTATCAGCTTGTGTTTCCCACAGCGAGCCCAGCCCACTCAGTGTACACCTCAGTACTGCATAGTTAAGCAAACAGAGAAGCCTGGAGTCAGGCGTGGTCGCTGGCAGCGTGATGAGGATGAGCAACGAGGACTGGAGTAGGTAGAGAGGGCAGGAACATACCTGTTTATGTCGCCTGTGTTTATTAAGTCTACGTTTTGCGAAGGTGTGTTCGTTTGTGTGTGTAAAAAGAGAAAACACTCAGATAGTAGCTGTTTTATTGATTAACTTTTACTTTTCAGTGGATCACTGCTTAATTATTCAGTCAGACAGCCACCCTCATTTTTGTCAATATCATTATGCACATGCTGGGTCATGGATTTCCACTTTAATGCCGGTTTTCTCACTCGTGCAGGATGCTTGAAAGATAAAAAAAGACCACCATCACTAACATTACTAACTGGTAGTTAGGCGTAATGTTGATTTCCGTATGAAGCAGCACTTTGCGCAATTACATCCAAATTAAACAGATCATAGAATGTGTCACTGCAGAAGACAAAGACACCATCTTGCCTTTATGATCTCTTCACATTCATTTCAAGCTAATCCCGAACAGTTGTCAACAAAGCCGCACCAAAGCCGACCTCACAGTAGATTTCCTGGTACTTGGTTGGCTGGGAAACAAGGAGCTATAATTGATGGTGTAGGTCAGCCTATCCTGGTCGCAAGCTGGGCTGGTATCCATAGATAGCAGCATACGTCAAGTGCTCTGCTGAGTTGCTAATGGCATTTATTATGAGTAAAAGAGGTTCGCTGGGCCTGGTTGAGTAGTGTTTCTGTCATTATCTCGGGGTTCACAGAATATCCTGCCTATATTTCTGGAAATGATTTCCAGTAGTGATTGAATGAATGATTGTGTGTGTGTGTGTGTGTGTGTGTTTGTGCGTGTGTGTGTATGTGTGTAAGAGGGAAAGGAGGAGGAAAAAAAGCCAAGAATTGGGATTACCAAACCTGGAACTGAAAGAATTCACACATTGGTTCCACCTCTTCAGCCAGCCACTTGATATAATAACAGAAATAATAAGACTGACAATGAAATAATAACCATCCAATATTTAAAAATGCTCTTAAGAGAGCAATTTACAAGAGAATGGGAATGATTAGTCCTTCTGGACCTTTTTCAATGATTTAAAAACTGCTCACCAGCTTCACCAAATTTCGTTGTTTTTTTGGGTTGGCTGTAGCTTAGGAGTTAGAGCAGGTCGTCTAGTAATCAGAAGGTCGCTGGTTCAAATCCCCAGCTGCATGTCAAAGTATCCTTGAGCAAGATACTGAGCCCCAAATTCTTCCTGATGAGCAGTCATCTCACATGGCAGCCTCTGCCAGCAGTGTGTGAATGTGACAAGTGTTGCGTAAGTGCACTATAGAAATGCAAGTCCATCCATTGTTGTTTCGTAATTCTGGTGATGATCGTTCACCTTTTGTGGATCAAGTAGATAAGACTGACAGTAAAATAATTGTGTACTTCAAGTAGATCAAGTTTCTAATAAAGATTTGTTTCTGCAGGCATTACAGACGGCACGCCGCAGCGCTTTCTTCCTTTCTAATTAAGTTTTGTTTGTTGCACTGGGATCTAGGGCTTGCTTGTCATGACCACCCACTGGAAATGAAACTTGTCATACTTTCTTCAATGCCACATTCACTTGATGAGATAGAAAATAGAGTGCACGTAGGTGCAAAGACTTACTAAAATAAATCTGTCTGAACTCTCCCATTATGTGCCAAGTGGGACGGAGAGATTAAATCTGCTGTTGACTCGTGGGTTTATCAGCAGTCACACTGCCCTTGGCGAGGCCTCCTGTTGCTTGACTTAAGCACCGCTTGTGGCCATGTTTGTCTTTCTTGAAAAGATATTAGCCTTTATAATTGAGATGGGCGAGTCGGCATCCAGGCCTTGATGTCCTATTTCAAGGCTATTTCTTAGCTCTCCGCCGAGCAAATTAAGTTAATTTTCTGAATGTAAGATTGCAGTGATGAGCATTATGAGCACTCAGCTCTCAGTCTTTGTGTAAATACATAATCAAGTTGTCATACATATGAAAAGCTTGCAGAAAAATGTATTTCATTTCGTACTAATTTATTACAGAATGACAATTGTCCCATAATTTAAAAGGCTATGAGTTTGTCAGTTGCTTCACTTTCTCACAGTTTGTCTTCTATTAAATTTAGATAACCTCATTCAGTTTGCTATTAGTTTGTGTCATCAGTCATTAGATACATAAAGACACTGACAGATCTATTTCATCTCACAAAGACTATCTTGAACAGTTTTCATATTATCAAGTTTCTCATATCCTGTTTTGACCCGCTATGGCCATTTAATCGCAAAAAATGATTGTCGTTGATTAGAGTATAACAGTGATATTATTCAGTGGTGGCAGACAACAGATGATCTCTGTCTTACCTGATTGTGGGAGGCTTATATAAACGACCCCATTATAATCAGGGAGATTGAGCAAACTTTAGATTTGTGTTGAAGTTGGGAGCTCTGTCTCAATTAAGTGTGCATTTTGACCTGAAAATCACCAAAAATCATGCTTAGAGGGCTCTCGGGAAACACTGGATAACATCTTGTGCAATTTAAGCAAGGTAGCTCCTCTACGACTCAGGTGGAGTCAGAACTGAAAGCGGTGCGACTGTAATCAGACTGTGTTCTTATTTTCATCAAACTTAACTTAACACACATGTAACCCTGATGGGCACTGCAGCCGACTAAACACTGCTACGTGACTTTTACCTGAACCAGAAATATTTTAACAAATGATTTTTAGGCTGAATTGTTTATGTAGTCACTGAAATCAGATTGTAGTGGTTACACGGTGATTTGAGACACACGGTGACGGTGACACAAATTTCCATGTGTGCAGAGACGATGTTCAAACAGCCCTGTTAGAGCCCACTGTACTCCATTTTATACAGCCCACTTGTGGTGCAGTTGTAATAAAGCAAACATGAAAAGGCTTCAGGTGGCATTTAACGATGCACCGTGACGCTCGCACAAGCTCCCAAGATGGACAAGTGTAAGTCATATTCGTGACTAATAACGTTAGCACCTTTCGTGCCGGGTTTGGGAATTTTACAGTGTACAAATATATGTCTCGATAAATTGGTTTAATAACTCGAATCATTATTTCCTTGGCTGAGCGTCCACAAAGTGACACTCCTCTTGTTTTTGGAACAGATGTCTGCACTTGTTTTAATCACTGTAGACTTATTAAATATATTATCATATCTCTGTATTGTCGTCCTCACACAGCATATTTTACATTATTACATTTAAGTGATCGTGACTTCATGTTGTAAGACTGCTGGTAATCAAAGGTGTTTCTCTTGTTTACTTTTTAGATATTCTTTGTTCACAGCATCCCCTCACTTATTAAATTAACTGGAATAACTTGCTCAGTGCTACTGCTAAACAAGTTAATCAAGTGTGAAAACAAAAAGGTGAGAAAGGAAAAAGGGAGCTTGTTCGTCTAATTTGAGTCAGTTGTTTTTTTTAGGTGTAATAATTAGCATTTTCCAGGAGGTTATGTGAAGAAAAGTAATATTCTGTATTTAAATGCCCTGTACTGAATTTAAATGTACAGGGGCAGTTATAATAATATATGATAAACTGTGTTTATATAGCACTTTTTTAAGATTTCAAAGTGCTTTACAGAAATAAACAGCAAATATAAACAAAACAAATTAAAACAACACAGTGATCATAAAATATAAGATTGAAAAGACGCTAATGATGCAGCCTGTCGCATCTCAATCGGCAGCAGTCGGCCTGCAGTCGCCTTCGGTCACAAGCTGGGATCTAATGTGTTACATTCTTATTTATTATAGTGTCATATCTTCTTCATGTTGGATTAATGATGCATTGTTTTCTGAGTTTTTGTCGTGTAGCTGAGGTGTAATTATAATGATCTTGTGATGCCCTTACCATATGTCTCTCAGTCTGTAATTAAAGCACAGTGTTGTTGAGAACAGCGTTATTTCAGGTGTTTTTAGTAGTCATTACTGCAGAAGTTCTCAAACTTTTCATGTCAGGGACTCCCACACTGTCACAAATTAGACAACAGTTTGATAAGATTTTGTCCCAGGGTGCCCTGTCTGATAATAATTTTGCTTTTGCATGTTTTATCACAGAAAGTGCAGTAATTAATTCCATCCATGTAAGTATGTAGTGACTGGATTCAAGTGAAAATGAATGATTGTCCCCTGGAACCTCTTAAAGGAAACATGAGGTTTCCCACACTGCACTTTGAGAACCACTGCATTACTGGATGCTGAACGATGACCACACAATTCAAACGCGAGACAAATAGACAGCTTATTTGTTGCAGTCTGAGGTCATTAATGGAAATCTGTATACACCACAAATTGTGGAACTGCATGACTCTCCTATTAATCCTGTTAAGACTTCAAGGACGAGCCTCTTCTTCTTGCATTAGTTCGGTTTCTTAATTTTATTTGCTGGACATTTTACGGGCAGCCCAGTGAAAAATCAGACAGCTGTAAGATTAAATCGCAGCGCAAACATCACTTTATATTTTGAATTTATCAAAATATCCGAGTCATCCACTTTGGCAACGTGACATTATCAAGGCAGTGAGCTCAGACTGCAAGGCTCTGCTTTTTTAAGTGTCTTACTATCTGTTTTTATCTTCATATTGCCAGCGTCTAAAGCACGAGCCAGAGACAGCATCTGCCTGTGCTGTTTTAGATTTGGTGCCAGTGGCTGGCAGTTTAGGGCACTAGAGCTGGCCAGAGTACCACTGCAGTCCTTTTTAGACTAGACAGATGGAGTCATAAGCCGAAGATTACGCCAACCAGTGGTCGATGAAATGGCAGATGGGTGGGAACTTGTGAAGCATCTCATTAGCTATGTGGTATAACTGTTATCTTCCTAATTACTTTTTCACTCTGGGATCGTTAGGACTGGATGACTTTTAGCCGTGAAAAATGATTTTCTGTAATGCAACTCTATTCACTTACATTCCATTTGAAAAATATCCATCATGGTCATAGTAAGTTACTTTATGGGCTGATGTACATTACATTTTTCTGAAAATGAGACTATTCCAATAAATGGATGGAATTACACAGCTCAAATGCTCAGATTATCAGCATTTAACTGATGTATGTTTTTAAAAAGCCTTTTTGGATTCAATTATGGCTGAATTGTCAGGGGTATGTGGAAATGATAGTCCACTGATGTTTAATAATTAGATTAGGACAATAATAGGATTCAATATATTTCTTTGTCCTCTGTGGCAGATATTTTAATAGGAGTTGAGACCCTACCAGGCCATTAGCCAGATGGGTCAGAGCAACTTAATCTCCAAACAATGTCTTCAATGGAGCAAATGACCTAATTAGCTTCATAATACAGGACATACCACACAGTGAGTCGCAAATGAAGAAATGGAAGTGTTTCTATTAAGTGCAATTATGCATGTTTTAAGTGACAGCAGTTGAGCAGACAAGTCGTGAGAGGCACACAGGCTGTCAAACCCGATACTCTAAAATATAATGAAATTTCTCTTAGTTTGGAGGAATATTCTGATTGATAATTATTTCTTTTTACAACTCTTGACCTTTTTGAAAAACCCGGAGACAGAAGAGGATAAAAGCCTCCAAAATAAACCTCTCCCATCAAATCGTCTCATAGATTTGAATAGAGACAGGCTGATTAAGAGGTGGTAACCTGCTCAGTTTAACCTCTCTTCTCGCTGTTAAGTGATTTCGAAAAGGAGCCTTCTCCATAAAGCATCTCAAACCCCCGTGGGCGCCACTGTGGAGTTCTGCTCATCTGGCAACGTAATACGGATCGTTTGTTTTGAGATACAACTGATTAGCTTTTATTTACTGGAATTCAGTCTGCTTTGACAAGCTGCTCCGCTGATAGGGGAAGTACAGTGTAATAGGCTCGACACATGGTGGGCGACCGAAGACAAAGCCCGATGAAATATGCCGCCCCGTGTGATGAATCAGCTGGTGATGAACGCAGGTCCAGAGTTGATTGTGGTTTGGTTGTGCTCGACGAAAGGTTGTGTTAGAAAACAAATTAAACTTTATTGCCTTGTATTTGTGAAGAGTCTTTTTTCGGTCTCATTCTAACTGTATCAGGCGCTGCTGTGATAAGCACTTGGTTGTTTGGCAGTGGGGGAGGACACAACTGGGAGAGTGTCATCATTTGGTACGTGAAGTCCACCTGGATAGTGTCCAATTTCCGGCTCCCAGCTTGGGAGTAACAACTTCCAGAGAGGCTTATTGCATCCGCGGCAAGTTTGCAAGTATTCCTCATGCCCTGCTGGTGCGGTCTCCTGGCAGCACGATGTTGTTTAGACCAATTTGGCAGACCTCTGAATGCTCCTGTGTCTTTTTGGGGGTCTGTATGACAGTATCTGTTTCACCCTGAAACTGAATGTGTCAAGTTAACCAGCGCTTCGATCATAAGTATTAAATATAAAAGGCTGTGTTTCTCCAAAAGTTTATACTGTTCTGACTTTTCACCGCAGGGCCAATACACTTTTTTGGGGGGGGAACCCTGAGGTCCACACTGCCAAAGCCTAAACACACTGCCCACTCTCAAAACTAATGTTATGATTGGTTTTCATCAAAATGCCTGAGTTGGTCTAAAAGAGGCATTGCTCAGAATTTTGATTAGTAAGTCAATATGACCACCGCTGATCTTTATCAGGTGGAAATGATCAAAAGTTAAGAAGAGTTTTCTGCTTTGATAGACTGCATGTAAACCTGCATTTAATGGATTCCAGAGCATGACAATTCATGGACAAATGACTTAAGAATAATACCTTTGTCCTTTTGGGGACATTACTGACTTTATTTTATAGTATAATGTGGAAGCGGACTGGAAATATGGTGAGAGACAATGTGCACAGGTCCCTGACTGGATGCAAACTGAGGAAGCTGAAATGATCTGGTTTATTAACCCTTGTTTTATTGAAATGAATACAGCCTGTGTCTCAATGCCCCCTTGCGTTACGTTTGTAGCAGACGTTGAGCTGAAACAGCTATCTGAAGGAAACATCTTCAAACAATAAATATTTCAGTACAAAAATAGACGAAGGAGTGAACTTTTTTCCGGATTGGAGTAGAAGTGATTTACCATCAGCTGTCGACCAAATGAGGTCAGCTGTAATTCAACTGCAGTTATCCAATTATAACACTGGAGGTGCTGCAGCATGCACCTGCTCCGTAAATCTTCAGAATGCACATAACCATAAAAAAATAAGCAGTGAGGAAGAGAAAGTGCGTGTGTGTGTCCACGACTGAGTGTGTGTGTTTGCAGCTAATAATCCCACAGCACACAATGGCTGCGATGCTGACTGACACTGGCTATCTGTCCCATTTATGAGCACGGGGGATTGTGGGAATTACACATCTTTGCACTCACCTAACAACCACCCACAGCCTTGTTTGACATCACCTCACGCGGCCTGCTGTTCGTTATGAATGAATTGTGTTTAACTGGGGAAATGGCGGCTACAATTGTGGAACATTTGTTAAGAGACATTACCGGGCCTTGCAGGCAACCTGGATGTTCACAGAGTAGGTGTCATTTCCAGTTGAAGTGGCCATTGTGCGATGGTTTTATTGTGTCCCTGACTGAGGCTGCTTTTGTGGTTTGCTTATCTGTTTCCGTGCAATACCCGGACAGCAGCCAAAAATTATGCGAAAAATTGAGCGATGCTTTAGGTGCTAAAGAAGAGAAGAAATGGACAGTAAAAGGTGAAATTATCGAAACACCAGTCGGGTTTTAGGTTCACAGATTCAGTAAACAAGGCTTCAGTCTGGGTTAAATATTTAAGTCAGGTTGTTTTTATCAGGTATTCTTTTTTTTAAGGTTTTGTAGTGATTGTGGTAAAGAGCGTGCGAGGTCTGAGCGCACTCAGCGAAGGCATTCCAGCTATAAATGCTGCATGTGTACCGGTGCAGTCTGTAAATCAAATAAATGTGTGTTTTTTTTCATAGTGTTTTTTTCTTTCTCATGAATAACTTGCTGGTTAAGGACAAAGTGACATCATGTCATGGTATTTCCCTCCTATATTGAAAGCACATGCAAGTCACATCCATTGTCTTTAGGCGTAAATGTAAGTGTGAATGATTGTCTGTTGAAGCCGTATGATTAACTGTTGAGCCGTCCGTTGTGTTTCCCCGCCTTTTGCTCGGTGTGTGCTGGGATTGTCTCTGTGACCCTGAATAACAATAAGGGGGTGGATGAATTATTTATTATATATTGTTCATTTTCCCATCTGATTGAAGCAGCTATGTATAGACTGGAGCATATTTTGGGTGTGACGTGCCGTCTTCACCGTGAGTGATGGGACTTCCCATTAGCCGAAGTCCACGTCAGTTGCGTCCTCGCTTGGCAAGGAAAAACTTCTGGGATTTTTGTCTATCCTTTGCCATATGTCAGCTGTTGGATCGTCTGCCAAATTGGTTCAGAATGAAATGAAACATCTCAATTGTGTGCCAAAAAACAAGCTGTATAGGTGTGACCTCAGGGCTGATCTTTCACACCAAGCAGAGCAGAGTTTCAGCCCTGACATTGATCAGGGTCATTTCTAGGGTCCATTTAATTTGGTATTTTCCTTTTACCAGTGTGGAAGAACACACACACAAAATCAAGCTGTTAATACAGAATATTTGTTTGTAATTATGTATTACATTATGACTTTATAGGAGGTTATTTTAGCTGCTTTAGTTGCAGGAACGTCAGCATCCTTAAAGGTTGTTTTCTACATAATGTAATCTTGCAGTTTGGGATAATGCCATCATTCCCTCTGCCAAAAGACATTGATGTTTTTTCCTCCTTTTGCCCCAAAAAGTAACATTTCTATGATTGTCACGCTCACGTCTGTTGAGATTCCACAGCTCTTTGTCAATGTTCCTTTTTTCGTTTCATCCATGGATCATACGTTTTTTTATTCATTATATATTTTGAGAACAAGATCCATTTGTTTTGACAGATGCTTGTTCTGGGGCAGCGGCCAAGGCTCAGCTTGATTTTCTGGATTGTCACGCAAGACTTGTGGTTTATACTTTGTTGTCAGACAAACAAAATTGTTCATTTGGCACATTGGTGGATAATTATCTCTCCTCAAAGAGATGTAATTGTTGAACTTGTTTTGGTTGAGGGGGGAATGCAGGACATTGATTTTTGCCTGGAAAAGCCAAACTAACAAGTAGGCCAAAGTCACATAAAGCCCAAAATGCAGTAGCAGTGCTGCTTTAAAACACTGCAGAAAGATGAATTGAGGTTGGAATCCAGGGATGTTTGGATGGCGCAATCACAAGAATAATAGCAGACATATTTTGAGAGATGGAGGAAGTTTTCATTTGCTTCAGGCACACTGCTTTAGTTTATGTGTCTGAGCTGATGTTGTGTTTCGAGCGGAAGAATTACGTGTGGGAGGTTTAAAGCCGGCCGATCAGGAACCCCTTGAGATTTGACAAGTCGTGCCCTTCATGCAGTAGCTGTTAATTATGTGTTTAATCATTTAGGATGTCTTTACTTTCAATCTTAATAACTCACCCTTTCCCCTCAAGCACTTAGCAAACGCAGTAGATTAGCAGTCATGTTTGAAGGTATATCTCCAAAGGTGACGGCAATGTCATTTTTCACGGGGCATAAAAACTGGCGCCAGACAGAGATTTTATGTGGGCTTATAATGGAATCAAAATGCATGTGATTTACAAAGTGGAAAAAAGAAGGTATAAAAAGATCTATTTACTGTTGCTGTGACAGCCTCGAGTGATCAGATTTAATCCTCGCAGGTAGCTAATAAGCCTTTATCACGGAGGAGGTTTGTTCCATTCTTAGTGTGGGGATGGAGCAGTTAACGAACACGCTGCTCTCCGTGCTGACGGGGGGTCTGTTTACTTAACTGTTTAACACCAATTCAAAGGTCCTGCCTGCTCTGAAAACGCCTTCACAGAGCAACAATGACGCTGAGTTTGATTGAGCTTTGAAATTAGTCTACCAATTCTCATTAATGAATTGTTTTTCTCCATTTCTCTGCGATGAATAATACTGCTTTACTCAGTCGGGGGGTTTATCTCCTCCACAGTTTACAGTCGTGACAACAATTCGACGTTACCTCAGAGAACATCCAGAAAAAGCGTTGCGGTCCCCTTTTTCTTTTCCCCACGTCTGGATCGAACGCCGCTTCGTCGCTTGAGCTTTATTTTCTTAGCTTTGATAACGCGGAATTGTAGCAAATCTTTTTTATCCACACAGATGTTTGCGGCAGCACTCAGTAGTTAACAGTTCACACAGGCCTGCTCCGGCAGCTGGCGCTACCTCTGAGGACCGGTTCAATCACAGGAGGCTTTCATGTGTCAAAGAATTTGAATAGTGACCTCTGTGACTCAGTGGCACGCTGGAGATGTGTTCTGCAGGTTGCAACGCTAATCTTGGCTGAAGTCTAAACAGGGAATTTATTAGCACTGCTGCGTACATGCATAACAAATTCCCATCTCAGCCACATTTTAAAAGCTTTTGAGTATTCTGGAGGTGTCGGCAAGGATATTTGGAGGTGAGTTTAATTAGAGCACAACTCCCCTCTGCAGCGCTGGCAAAAGAATGCATAATAGCTTGAAGACACAAGAAAGCCGCTTTATAAGCTTGTCATGGTTTTGATTTCTTTACTCTTTACTTTATTTCTTTACTGTCCTAGAGCGTGGGTGTGGAAACTAAATAACTTTCTGTTGAGGGCGAGACATGTATTATGGGAGACATTAAATAATCTTTTTCACTTGAGATTCTGATGCAGTGTAAGTTAACCTCAGGCACTCACAGTATTTCTTAGAAGAAAAAACACGTGGCGTCTCTGTGTGTGGCTTGTATGTAAATTCAGTGTTCAAATATGAGCAAAAGCAATTGATTCTTCTTCTCCTCTGGGAACGAGCCAGGAACAGTCTGCGGCATGACAACACAAAGGAAGGGTAATTGTTGGTCACGTATATCTTGGCTCCTTAAACATCGCACTAAGTAATGGCAGCGGGCCAAAGAATAATTCATTATCATGCAGCTGCCAAAGCCATCACAGCTATGCCCTTATAAAAACATAGGAACACACACATCATATTTAATATTATAGTTCAAATAACAGAGAGTAAACTGATGAAACTGTTAACTATCTAAACAATTTACCTGCCAGATTAAAGAATTATTTATGTCTTGTGTTAGTGTGTAGGTCAGTCCACAAATGGTCCTATTTTCACCTCTTTTTAGTTGCAGTCATTTCCCCAGATCTAACAGTTGACACTGAACTCACTGAAGGCTGATAACTGGGTTAAAGACTTTGCGTTGATACCTGTCAGAGACAGTTTTCAGTGTGAATGACAATATTATTCACAGATTAGTCAGGATGGATTAGGAGCAATGAGCTCTCAGCTCATATACGGAGATGTGTAGTGAGAACAGCCTGTTTCAGAACATCTTTTAACGAGATTCAGGGCAGCATGTATAAGCCCTCTGACACCGCCCTGATGTTATTCACCTTCTGAGGTGCTGTTTATAAGGAGAAAAAGGAAAACGTCTCCGTGTGATTTACATGATTTAGGAGTGTGAAAATAAAGCTAATTTTTGGCATATTGATAAGATAAAATAGTCAAGGATGTCAGTTTTGTTCTGCATCCATCCTTATCTTAGAATATTAAAAGTGAAATAAGCACTATTTTTACTGTCCCATGGCACAAAAAATGGCCTTAATACTATATGTCTTCTGGGTGGTTAGCCAAGTCTTAACAATGACTTCTGTTACAGCCCAGGAATCCTCACTTTCTAAACTCACTTTTAGCCCACACTCTCTGAAGCCAAGAACGCAACTGCACAGCAGCATTATTACGGCAGTATTTGCATAAGATATGTGTATACCCTCTCACAAGTGATACACAGTAGACAAACCGTACCTCAGCTGCAAACCATTTCCAGCTGATGTTGGTTTTAACTCTGTATACCTTCTCAAAGTTTGTACATAAATGTTGTCATGTTAAAGGGTCACTTCAGCAAATGAGAACAAACAAACCCTTCCCGATGGACGGTTTAGTCTTTATCTGAGATTTTGAATTATTTGTGTCCGTCATTTCTGTTGCTTCTCCAGCACAATAAATTTAGCTTGTGGTGAAAACTGTCATTTTATTTTATTTTTAGACACATTCAAAGATAGTCAAAGGGAGTGCAAGTGAAACCATAGAGTACAGTACGACCATAGAAAATTTGAACTCCATTGTATTTGGTTGGCATGGGAACCTTTATTTTTACATATCTTGAAACCTTGGTACTGGAAACCTGTGTGTGACTTGATTTTAAGGTATGTACATAATTACATAAAAAACGTGCCATGAAACCTAACCAAACTGCGACTGTTTCATAACATTAACAGTCTAAAACTCATAATACATCAAATGTTTCTCAGCAACCTTTATTTTGAAAGTCTAAAGCTGGCGGGGTAAGCACAGTGTTGAAGTTTAACCTTATTCAGCCACTGACCAAGCTGCAGTTTTTGACAAGTCGGTGGTGAGAACACGTTAAAAATCGGAAATGAAATGGCCAGGACTTGACACACCTTGTTTTTTTCAAAATCGTTCGGTTGCTAACCTGGAAATTAAAACGAAAGAGAAATGAAATGGTGACCAGCAGTCCGTCGCAGAAATGACTTAACCACATTGTCAGGTGAATATAGAACTAGAGGTCCCATTATTCTCTTGTGTTTGTTCCAAGTCTTTGCCTCGCTCCACAGGTTTCCTATTTCTTTATTTAATTTGTAACTCCTGGTGTTAGGAAGGATTTTGAAGGGGGATTGAGAGCGCCCGTTTCTTTCTTTAGCGAACGCTCAACATGGAAGCAGAGCAGAAGGGTGACCTCTCTCTCTGTCTCTCTCTTGATGTGGCATTCAGGTATGAATCAGACAGCCAGCTGTGACGGCTGATCATGGAAGCTGTCAGCCAGAGAACTTTTCAAGGCAGTCCAGGTTCATCGGCAACTGCTTCCAAGCAAGATTGATGCCAGGGCTGAGTTGAAGGATTGCTCTCTGGTGCAGTCATTGGGCACGGAGATTGAGGCTCACCCATGGTAGAGCAATGGTGACATGACTCATCACCGGAGAATTATATGGAGAGAAGGGAGATGGAAAACACAAGGCCCCTGTTCAATCAATCCTGTTTACTGGAAATTCAAAATGAGCACCAAACTGGGGGATCAGAGTACAGTAAACAGGAAGCGTAGATCTGCTTTGCTTTTTATTCAGTGTTTGTTCGACAGTAGATTTTGTTTTATTACTGACTGTTGCTTGATGTGCTGAATAGCACCGCATCCCAGTGGCTCGCAAACAAACCAGCAAAAATAATGACTTAAACAAACAGCAGCAAAGCCCAAATTCCCCATGCATTTCCCTATTTTGTCCGACGATGGACCATAGAAAACCCTAGTTATAGTCTCTACATGGAGGGAAAACAAGCAACAGGGGCTTAAAAAGATGCATTTCAGCAGAAAGTTTGCAGTTGAGCTGAAACAGGATTCTGAGTACACAGTTGCTGTCCACAACAGGCTTGTTTAACGACGCATTGTATGGGGTGGAGTGCTGCAATGTCATGGGTGCCACGCGGAAATGTCAAATGCTGTGTTAATATTTGGTTCTGGTGCATCCATAATGTGGCTGTTGATAAGGAAGGCATTTGTATTCTCGGACGGATACAGAGTTTGTTGTGCCACTTCTATTCAATAACAGTTTTTCATGAAAGATAAAAGCATTGTCATTCTGTACTGACAAAGTTTAAAAAATGGCATACACCCATATTTCCGGCTTCATTTATTTTTTGTATGGTCAATCATTCATTACTTTCATCGCCTCATTGTTTTATTTGACTTCACAGAAGTGACCCGATGATTTTTTTTGAAGTATAGATGGGCTTTCCAGACAATTATTTCACTGGAGTGAGCGATTAGCTCTCTAAACAAATTCATCTACCTATTCCCACCAAGGAGGACTGAAGGTCATCCATCTGTCTGGCTCTATTTTTCCTGTGCTTTGTTGTTGAGTTGCTTTTCCAATATGTGAGGAGAGTCATTCCGTTCAATACACCGCCTGCCCCGGCACTACTGCTCGGCACAGTGATAAATCACAACACAGAGAAACAGAACTTTATTTGCATTCAGCTTCCATCCACTTTTGAAGCCGCAGATTTGGAATTGAATTTTTTCCCCTCCCAGCTCTCTCTTTCGCCTCAGTAAGAGGCTATGATCTCAGAGCTCTGAGCTATCTACCTTGTTTTTCAGGGGAAACCTGATTCGGCTTGAATCTGTTAAAGCACGGCAAACATTTGCATACCCACATAAATGCCGCTTGCGTATTACGTGTTCTCGGCTCAATGGCAGGAAATCCATATGGGAAAAATCAGTTGTCGTGCGGTAGTCTTTCAATCCAGAGAAACATTTAGAAAGCGCCTGGTCATTTATGTCACCATAAGTTATGGTGATTACGGTGAGAGGGGAGTGCGGCTGGGGCAGGCCCAGAGGATGCAACCCGCCACCAGATTTTGGAAGATAAACAGCGGGGCATGTGGCAGGATGTTGACTGGCTCCCTCCTGGCTTTGCAGGCTGCAAAGGGAATCTATCACGTCAAAGAGGCCATAGCCTCCAGCACACTCCAGATTGCTCCCTCTGCATACATACGCACACACACATACACACTCGCACAAGCATGCCTGCTCAAGGGCTGGCCCCTTCCACTTGACCGCTCTCGGTGGCAGAGAGGGTATATACTCCCCGTGACAGTGGCACTCTGTTGTCCTCCTGGAGATGGAGCTCAGCCCCTCCAACCTGCCTCACTGCCGTGAGCTGGCCCACGCCGAGCCTCATGTGCTGTGACCTTCATGTCCTACAAGCCGAGGTGAAAACCTGAGCGATCCTGGAATGACTTCTTGCATCCAGCAACACGCCGGACGACGTTTCCTCTATTTACTCGTTCTGAACGAATTAGAGATCATTTTGTATTCATCTGTGAGTCAAGTGAGTCAACAGTGTCGCCGGTGTAGAGTCAGGCTTATCTGCTTTGCTTGATCCTGTTTAAAAATGACAGACAGAGTGCTGTTAAAACTCAAACAAATTCAAACTCCGGCCACTGGTTCATGTAAAGATGCCAACCATTTGTTCCCTTTGGACTAAATTTCAGTGTGTGCCATCCTTTGGAAACACACTGTGAACTCCCAATATTATTTCAACCTCATTCATCTTGTTTCATTTATTCAAACTGTACCAGGGATTCATCCTAATACTTATACGCTGTGTATTTCTAGAATGTCATATTCACCTCATGTTATGTAAAATCTAAATTATTAATGATTAACAAATTAGCACAATTAAGGCACTCAACAGAAAAGATCGTAAAACTAAGCTAAGCTAAACTCATGCAGAGACAGAACAGAATTCCAGTTTTCACCATACATTTTGCCATTTGTAAGCTGCATAAAAAGGGATTTCCCAAATTCTCAAGAGACATCAAGCTTCTAAAACGACACACTTCTGCGGCAGGACTGCACTGTTGCTGCTGCTGCTGCTGCATGGATTTACATTACATCACCATAATCAAGATCAAGGAGGGAAAGTTTGACTGGAACAATGTTTTCCCTTCTCAAAAGTTTTCCATAAAACACGGAGAGTGAAAGTGTAGAGCAAATATCGAACTTCAGTGCACCTGAATGCTTGTATATCCGTTCCAGTGTGGGTTTTTCTATTCAAACGTTGAATTGATTTTCCCACATTTATGAAAGTTCTCGTCAACAAATACTGTAGCGTGATGTTTTATGAATAGCAGTGGCACTACAGTTGAACAGTGTGCAGTCCCCTGTGAGGCACTGTATTACCAATAGTTTCTGAATAAACTGACAAGTTCTGGTGTTTTTTTTTAATGTTGGATTTACAGCCAATAGGACTTTACTAGTACACATACAGCAACTTTCCCTGAGACCCACTTTATTCACATGCACCTTCCTTAATGCAAATATGAGAATTTTAGTTAAGATATGGGTCACAGAAAAGTGATATTTATTGATCTCAGGTATTGCTGTGGATCAAATAATGTTAATGCTGTTCATTCCCAGCAAGTCAGCCTGAATTCCACTTTGTTTGAACCGTTCCAACAGCATCCAATTAAGATGCAGGAGAAAAAACATGAAGAACTAAAATTACATTACTGAGCTCCAATTGCGGGAAAAAAAAATAATCAAAGATAATTTTGTTCATGCTCAAAAACTATGCAGCAGTAAACAAAAAACAAATTGCAGCTGAAAGATGTGCGAGTTGAAAATTACAGACGCAACAATTTCCATCCCCGTCAGACATATAAAGTTGCACAATGAATGGTAAGTCGAGGCTGTGGTGTTAAAAGAGCCCAACATTTGGTTTTAGGACTTGTTTAGGACTCCGAAGTCAAAGTTTAGGACATGAGACTGGAGTCTGGAGGAAGGAAATGCCTCAAACGCATTTTTTAAACCTTTGATTGCTCATTTCAGTCACTCTATCACTACTAATGGAAAGTTACTTGGGAACACAGATGTTTTTAGGGATATTAACACAGATGTCAAAAGGGATATCCCCAAGAACTGTCAAATTAACAATTCACTGTAAAAAAAAAAATAAAAGTCCCTTCCCCTATTAGCAGTGTTACTTTGTTTGAGGCCTGCGGATGTCAGAAAGCTTGACGAGGTCATTATAAAGGCAGGGGGCGCATATAATTTTATAGTCTAATATTGATTCAACGTACACTTGACAAGTTGCTGGTAGCCGACCTGTAGCTTGACTGACGGAACTAACTGTTCTATATAATTAACACTCTGAAAAGTTTCCTGATAGGATTCTGTTGTCTCAGCACAGAAGCTCTTGTTATAGGATTTTCTTCGGAGTCACAAGTTACTTAAGTCATTAACATCACCACCTCCACATACATGGTTTTGTGCACTGCTGCCCTTAGCACCATTAAATACATTAAGCATGCCGTGATTAGATCTTGAGTGAAGGCATTATGTGAGGAATTGATTTGATCCTTTGAATAATCATTCTAGCCCCCTTTAATATAGTCAATACAGTGGGCAGTAATGAGTAGCATGCAGGATTGCATTAGAGGTCCTTCGACACTTCGCTGGGTCCCAGATTGCTTCAGGCACAGACATCCCTCCTTGCTAGGCCTAATGAAGCATTGTGCACTCCTGTGGCAGCCTACTTAATCTCCCCACCATGGCTGCATTGTTTGAGGAGAAACCCTGTGTTGGAGGCTGGAGGTGTAAGCCCAACTTCCCATCAGGAGTTCACAGAGTCAACACAAGGAGCCATCTGTTCAGGTGTTGCAACCGCAGTTCAGCCGGAGTTGAGTGCTGCTGTTTTAGTGGTTTTAGTCTCTGATTGTTGATGAGTATTGATCTTTCTCTGGTGGTTCTCAAATTAGTTCAACTGTAACATCTGTAAAGTGTGTATTTGTTCTCTACTGTCAAAATCTTGAACTTATTACTGGAGCATTGATAGCACAAAATGATTGGAAAAGAACTGGGAAATATTGCAAGTTTTATAGTCAGACAGTGTGAAAACTATTTCTAGTAATTCTATAACTAATCAAAACTGTGTCTCTGAAGTTTCTCAATAAATAGGACAAAGTTTCTCAATCAAAAGTACAAATTCAAAGGCAAATGGGTTTTCCATTTTTTGCTATAAATATCTCTCTACTGCTGCATTATTGCTCTCCTTCTGAAGGGTATAATTTAGAAAATTAAAATTTGGTCCCCTGTCCGGGCACCAGCATGTAATGAGATGGCAAATGCAGAGGTTCTTTGAAAAAGTATGGTTTTGACGGACAAACTAATTTACTTTTCTCTAATCTACAATATTTAAGAGGGTTAGAGAGTCGGCTGCGGTGCCAGTCACGGCACTGTTTGGATGATTCAGAAGATGAAATGCAGCAAAGAGAAGGAATTTTTTGTTGATGGCTACCACTGCAGGTTGGATCGGCTCACTTGTCACCGTTTGCCACATTGAAAGCCAGCAGCACGCATCCAGAAAAAAAAGTTTGACAGCTTCTTTGTCTCTGAAAATGTCGGAGCCATGACACCGCTGAACGCCGACTTTGCTTTTCTTCTTTATGATTATAGAGTCAGCGAGTGCTTCAGCAGATGTCATCACACTGTTCTGTTTATGTTGGCATGTTGAGGGGTGAAACACTGTTATAGAAATGCATTACCACCCTTCATTAAACTGAGACCAATCGCAGGCAGGATTATGTAAATGAACCCTGATATGAGAATCAGTATGCCCAGGACAGAGAGCCAGCAGTGCCAAGAGGAGCTGGCTGGGAAGCTCTCACTCGGAGCCAAGAGTCTCTGGCTCCAGCAGTGGAGAGCATGTGTTGGTCTCGATGTTGGAGTTACTTTGCATTTTCGCTCCTGACAGTCTTCATCATCCGTTTGGAAATCGTGGAGGTAATTGGGGAATATGTCAGCGCAGAGATAAAAAGGCGGTCATTAACTCTTCTTGGAGGAAGCTTTCTTTCCTCATTGTTCTACAAATTTTGTGTAATGGTCCATCTTTAAGAACAATCACAATGCAAATCAATCAAGTAATGACCTTAGCCATCTGTGCATCTCCCTGTTCTTTTATCGCATCAGACTGCCTGGTTGCAATCTGGCGCGCACACATAGGCGCTTACATACAGACACAGAGGAGGAGGGTGACACCCAGTCATTAGCGGCATATTTTGGGAGAAATCGCTTCTGCTCTGTTTCTGGAACTGTTGTAATTAATCTACACTGCTTGTTATTTCACAAAGAAATCTGAGCCTTCATGATAAGCCGTCCGGCATACTCTGTTGAAACAGAGGAAGGGATAAATTAAACACATACTTTTTAGATGTGACTGTAGACAATTGAAACAGGCTAATTCAGCATTTTTACAAACGCATTAAGTGATCTCTGCAGAGTGAGACTAATCCCGTCAGCTCAGGGAGAGAGCACTACCTGCGCATTAGCTCGAGTGTCTGCTCACATCCCCACACAATAAAGATGGACATCTTCCCAAGTGGGCACCACCAGGAACATTTTTAATATTCTTGCCATAAGGAAGAGCCTTCACGAGGAGCATCACCAGCGCTGAGTTTGTGGTTGTCCAGGGAAGTAAAGGTCCACAGGGCTGAAGGTAATGGCCATATCGCCTGCAGCTCCTACCAGGGGAGGGATGAGTGTTGCCGGAGGCCACTGTCAGGAGAGGAGGGCTGAGCGAGTATTTGTCACGGCTCTGGTATAAGAACCACTTTGAGATCCCCACCGCAACCGAGAGTTTTCCCAAGTATTGGTGGAGGAAACCCCCCTCCTGATATTAACCATTGCTGCAACAAAGCTGTGATGTCTGCCCCGTGAAATGATGATTAGATGACAGCAGCTGGAGACACGCTCCGGTTTGAAAATTAGACCGTATCAATTATTCAAACATTCACCTGGCTTCTTTGCTCAGTTCCTGGCCCTAAGATTCTGTGACGCTCCTCTCAAATCTCTTTGGGATGTTCACGATGTGGCACAGGCGGCTTGTATGGATGGCTGTGTAAAACAAGAACAACATTAACTTTGACTGATGTCCCGCGTATCCATAATTAAACTGAACATCATCCCCAGGGCTAGATATATATCAGAAAAGATGAGTCAGGGTATGGGTCTGTGGAACAGCATGAAATAATGCCCTTGGCTTTTAGCACTTTTTCATGGAGCCACAGATCACAATGTGCAGACCCCATGGCACCACCGACCACCACTGGGTAGTGGACATTATTACAGAATGGCCTGTGGTTCTGATGTGATATAGAGTTTACCCTGAGGATGTGCTACACAGACAGAAGAGCTATTTTTCTTTTATGGTCAGTCTGTCAGTGATGTATTGTACATAATTCAGAATGAGTGGAAATATGTGACTTTCTTTAATAGCCTTTAACATCTCACAGTGCAGACTGTTAGTTTACTGATGTCTTTTTAAGTGCACGGGCTCTTCCGGATTCTTTGATATCAAATTGTGTGTTTGGAGGATTGTGATGACAGCTGAAATGAATCACAGCACATTTCAAGTCTTTTTTTTTCTCAATGCACGATGTTCAATATATTTAGGTTACTTGCAGGTACTATTTACAGTCCGTCTTCCCTGGCTGGGGACAATCTCCTCGCCTTTAGCATAAGAGAGCAGAAGGAGAGGAAATGGTTTGATGGACGCATCAGTGAGAGCTCCAGAGAACTGTCTGAGCTCTCCATGGGGGATTAGACAGAGGTTAGTGTAAGAGGTGCTTCTCACTTCAGCTAAGCACTTATGAGACCAGGCAAATGCTGTAAGATAGTGTATATGTACAGTACAATACCAGTGACATTAGAAAAGTTGCCCGAGCTATTGTGTTTTTTTTAGTTTTTGCAATGCTGTTTGTCTCGTTTTCATCCAACCACTACTTTTTATGAATAAAAATGTGGCACTTTGGAAAAGCTCAAGGGTTCTACCATTTATGGAGATGGCATCCCTCGCATAATTAGTTAACAGAGGCATTTGGCTTCGAGAATGACAGCTAATTCTAAGGTCAAAGAGAAGAAGGAAAGGAAGCTGTGAATGTGGTGCAGCTGAACACTGATACACGATGCCAACATATTGGGCAGTTCTGGTTGCTCTTTCTGGAAGCCTCCTGGGCCCCTCCGGGAGCAGAAACATGATCAGATTTATAGGGCAACAGCTGCCACCCTGCTTTCTTCAAGCTACTTGGCTGCAGGGAGATTTGTTAGTATTCACTCTCATCACTGATAATCTGATACCCATTTCTGACCGAGCAGTATAATGATGATAATTCTTAAGAGTGTCAGCTTATCCTTGACTGCTTCAGTAGACCAGTTAATTCAAGAGTGTGGCTTCCTACACTTATACAATAGGAAGGCGCATGGTGTCTGTGACCGTATGGATATTCTTGACGCAGCTGGAGGATTTGAGTATAGGGAGGTGCTGAGGTGGGGTCACACGCCGTAGCCGTCCTGATGCACATTGATCTGCCCGCGCAAGGTTCATTGACTGTACAATCTGTGGTTTTTCAAATGTTCACCAGGCACAAGTCAGTTGTAGATTTACAAAGCCTAGGTGGTGTTATGTTTCAATCAATCCATACGCTGATTTGTCTGTGAAAGGTGATGAGACATTTTCCATCAAGCTTTGGGACAACTTGCTGAAGCGTTCAGGCTTGTCAAATCCTATAACTCCACTTCAAAAGCCTTACTGCTTTGGTCTTGCTTTTTAAAATGTGTGTTCCTCCTTCCTGTAGCGGGTCGTGTTTATCTTTGTATTGTATTTTATTTAATCCTGTTTTTCTACACTTTTGTCTGGTATGACTTGTTTGTATTGGGACATTATTACTTGGTTACTTTTCACCACTGTCTGCCACCACGAAGACTACACTTATTTTAGTGCCATGCAAAAGTATAATGTTAGGGTGCCTGTTCTCCACCATGCCACTATATTTCAGAAAAAAATGGTGCACTATTTTGCTAAAAATTCAAATTTCTTTGCAGATCAAATTAGTTCTTACAAAACATCATTACCTTGTGAAATATGCATTGCTATTCATCAAAGTACCCAATACTAAATAGAGTAGTTAATCTTGAATATTCTTAAAATGAAGATTCAAACATTTGTAATAATCATCTTATAACATAATTGTCTGATAATTAAACATTTTAAACTAGGGAAGTCCAGAGAATACATGTTTTTAATGGAGTAACATTACATCCATTTCAACTTTTACTTATTTCACATGTGTCGAAAGTTTTGGGTTTGGACCCTTAAAAGCAAAGCAATATCTACTTGCATTTCAACCAAACAGTGGTGTTCCCTTATTGATTGATTCATTTGAATAGTTTGAGAGGCCTGAAGAGCTGTTCTTGTAATAATCTTGCCACTCTTCAGATTTACCCACCATGGGGTCCCAAATCAGAGGCTAACTTAGTCCACTTGTGGTCGTCACGTTAGTGGCGTTAACAAGACAAGAAGTTGCAGTTGTACCATTGGAAACAATACCAATCTCTACAGAATGCCACCAGCTATAGGGAGAGAGAAGGTCTGGCCCCACCATGTAAGTCATCTGAGCGGTGTGTTTGGCTGGAGAGTCGCAGGAGATGCTGTAGTGAGTTACCGCTGTGAATCTCTGGGAGGCAAGGCTCGATAGTTCCAGTGAAAGTGAACGTTCATGCTGAGCCGATGATACAGTCTACTGCAACTCTTCTGCCTGTGCTTCCTCGCCAAAATTGGATACCGTCCTTCTGTCATGAGTCATTGGTTCTCTTCACAGATGTTAAACCTGTTCAATCTGGCTCTTTCTTGTGTGCCGATGAAATTGAATGAACAGAATGCTTGTAGCAACAGATTTGTAACTATTCATGAAGCAACATCAGTTTGTCTAAGTGAAACTGTAGCTTGACTTCCATCTTTAAACATTATAACTGGAAAGGAAGATACAACAAGTCATTACCCAAATGTGGCTGGTTGATTCTTGAAAAAACAGATCTGGCAACCACACTTTTTTCCCCCGACTTGACCCATCCTTAGACACACACACAGAGACACACAGAAGAACTCATCTGGTGCTTCCCCAGTCCAGTAGCGTACCTACAGCATTACTGAAACACTCATTAGCTCTCTTTTTCGGCGTGGGTCCTGGCCCAGATGCCTATGTGATAGTAGTTCTGTCAGGCCAAGCTGCTGGTGTCAGAAATAATGGTATCGTAGGTGTATGGGTAAGAAAAGTGCGACGAGTGCACTTTCTTTCTCTCTCCGAAAGAGGAATAATGAAGTACATGGTCCGTGTTTCCCATGGGAGGTGTAATTTCGTTTGTGCACCTGACAGTCTGTGATGTGCATTCCTTTCTCAGTCGCAGAGAACATGATTTATTTGCTCTGCTATTTTTGTCTGACCTAATTGGACATTATTCTCACATTCGCATCAATGACAGGTGTAATTTTACCAAAGGAATATCAAAGTTAAATATTATTCCCCAAAGACTGAAAATATAGACGTTCACACACTTTGCTGTGGAATAGGAAATACTTTGCACTCGCTGTCCTTGGTTAGCGTCATAATTCCAGACTCTGTCAGCTAAACCCAGAACACAGACTCATGAATTAAATGTGAGACAACACAAACAGTGACTGAGAAATAACGTGACAAATCCAGTCTCATCTTTTTGTTGAGCCTGATTGCTCGATCGTAGCACTTTGGCTGTGACCACATGTGGCCAGATAAACTGATGTTCTGTCACCCGTGTCAACAAATCATTATAAACTTGTGGTCAGCTTTTGATGGTTCTGAAGCTGTTCCAGCCTTCACCTTTACTGTAGTTCATGTGTAAAATGATGTTTGGGCAGCAATCTGCAGTCCAATATCTGCTGGCCTGTAAAACCAGAGCAATCTCTCCTTGTGGCTCTGTTATGGGATGTTCATCTCACAACAGATGTGCCAGTAATGTGGCCCAGATACTGGAGCTGTTGGTGTTATAGGCTGGTATAAACTGGGGCCTTGTAAGTCACGCTTCAACTTCATCAGGGATATCATCTGTGACCAGCCCATCTTGAAGGGATGATTCAGTTCCAGTTTAGAAATTGAACCCTGATTTACCACTGAACCGGACTCGAAGTCATGAGTTTGTCTGGACATAAATTTTAAAGACCCATTTTACCCTCAAAAATAAAAGAGAATTGATTGTTTGAGTTTTGGTGGCGAGAAACACCCGAAATGTTTTGCAGTTGTCGAGATTATCTGAGTATTTGAAGTGCTGGGCCTTTCGCTGAAATACCTGCTCACATCTGTTAAATTAGAGGTGTATCAGAGGTGTCTTTAAGGCTCATTAGCTGCTAAGAGCAGAATACAATTTTAAGTTTTTTCCCAAAAGATATGCTGCGTATGCTCACCATATGGCAAAGTTTTGTTGAACTGAATAAGTCTTAAGCTCTGAATCATGAGTGTTCGTTCGCAAAGTTTTACTCATTACAACAAGGATAAAGTTGCCATTTAATTTTTCCAAACAGATTTATTAACAGATGGATGAGTAACATTAGCTTGCAGCTTATGTTGCACCTTAACTTTTGTGGGTGGCTAGGTTAGTTAAAGCCCAATTAATCATATCATATTAACACTGAAATCAAATGACATTGTGTTACGTGAAGGGGATTGCTGTTAGTGTTTAGCCTGCAGCGAGTTACTGTATCTCATTCCACCTCATTTACTTCCCTTTTTGGTTTTACAGCGCATTTGCATAAAATGGTAGTTTCTTGTCATCATCATTTATAAATTAAAAAGTTAATAGGTTTCAGCAAACCCCCAGTCCAGATGATCTGAAACTGCCCTTAAATCAAGTAAATTTAGCAATGACTTAAGATTTTACCTCTCGTATATTTAAACAAAATTGTTATAGGCATCATTAATAATGTTTAGAAATAAGGGAAATACGTGAATTCCTCGGAGGCATTTAGAAATTTAAGGCTCACCTGCTGCATGTATGTGATGGGCACATGCTCAGGATGTGACAGTGATTGCTCTGCTGAAGATGTGAGTCCATGCAGACTGGATCCGTTAGGAACATAACTGGCTCTTGTGAATGAGCCCATAATCAAAATTCGGTATTAATTATATGGTACAGATTACATGAGTCTCAGGCTTGCAGAGTTTAGCTTGTTTGATTGACACGAGATCATTAGTTAAAGTGATGTAGTTGCTTGTTAGTCGTACCTTTTAAAGAAGAAAAACTCCTAATATGAATAATAGAACTGCAAATAATGATTTATTTTTATTTTAGAATTGAAACTATTAATCGTTTCTATAGTGATACAGTGATTCATTTTCTCTTCCTCGCAGCTCTTATTTATATTACATGAAATTAAAATTGACATTGATTTTAGTTGAGCTTATACCATCAAGTTTAAGCGATCATTTTATTATTAGATTTTTCGAACTAAACTGTCCATATCCAAGTCATGAATTTACATATTGAATCCTCTTGGAGTTTAATTTCATGCCTTCATTATGTTCATTGTGTTAGCCTCGATAACCCCGGTATTCTAATGACACTACATATTAGATTTACCATTTTGTGATATAAATATATAGACACAGATCGAACCTTACATTTAAAACCCCACAAGGTTAATCCACCCCCACCCCCCCTCGACAGCCAACTGTGGGCAATCAATCTCTGCGGAGGAAGAGTATTCTCTCTGTCCATCTTGTGAGGAGTGTGATGGAGGGCTCAGCTGGGGACATCACTTAGCCGATACCCCACCTCGACTCTGCCCTCTCTCCAGGGGCTGAAATGATACTATAGCAACGGTGTGTGAACAGCCGCTTCCCACACCAAGCATCCATCACCACAGACACATTGCAATCGAGACACGTAACTTGGAAGGTAATTTTATTTTAATTGCAGAGATGCAGCTCGGAGGGCGGGTTCATAAAAAGTAGGGTGAACGTCACAGAATGCCTTTTCTTTGTGACATGTACCAAACAAATGTATGAAAAATAGCCTGCACCCAAAAGCGTTTTGTAGTCAAGGGCATCCAGTGTGGCTTGACTGGGATGACTGCTGAACTGACAATGCTGATAAAATTGAAGCGCTTGTTTTTCTGTCAACATGGGGCCATGAGCAAATCTGATGATTGTTAGTCTATGAGGGAACTATCAGTGAGACTGTCATAGATATCAGTTATGACAGTGCGAAATTACACATTGCACAGGCGGCAGAATAGCCGAGAGTGAAATAGACGCTTTTTTGGACAGGGGCCTGAGATCAGAACATGTTGAAGTCGCTGTATTGAGAATGTGAGAACTTTGTCAGCAGCAGTCAATACTTATATATTTCCTATTTCCTCTGGAGTGAAGAGTTAAGCCATGAATACATAATTGAACAAAGGCAAAATAGTCCAGTACAAACAACAACTCCTGCAAGACCCCTCAGTATGACTTGCTTGGGCAAACAATGCTTAATGTTGCTTTGCGAGGAATTAGAACTGGCGGCAACATGAAATGCTCGTAGAGCAGAAAGTTCCTATTTATACACAAAGGATCAACAGTTTTCATGTGATTTGCAATAATGAACATGCCGAGCCTTATCTTAAAGCAGTGTCTTCACCCTTAGACCCTGGCAATTGGTGGATTAGAGAGCTATAATTATCGAACATGGTGTGAGAAAATGGTATTTATTGGCATTATCTCAGTTCATGATGTCAGCCTGACTCGATTAACTCCTCCAGTGAAGAGTGAATGAGGTTATGAGCCTTATCAGGTGGGATTGTGCCTGTGAGCTGTTTGCTGTTTGCCTGTTTGCCTTTGTCAGTCATGAAGACCTTCTTATTGATGGCTGGGGTCCGGGAGGCTAAACCGATATTACAGTTTTTAATGGCAGCCGTGCAGATACTGTGCAGTGCCGTGAAACCTTTTGTTCTTCCTGCCTCCAAGCAAACATGCCTTTAATCAACTTCCAGACCTTGTGCTGAAGAGTAGCTTTAGAGGTCTGTTAATGAAAGCAATGAAGAAGCACATACCCTGCGTCCATAGGCCAGGATTTAAGGTTTAACACATTGCAATAGGTGTTTGCAAAGCAATCATCCTAACAACTTATGTCTCTTCCCATACTCTACGCCATCATCTGAGGTGGACAGACTGAAATGGTGCAACACAGCGCTGGTGACAGATGAGCTCTTTGTTCTACTCTGAAGATATCTGTGGTGATCTTACAAAAACAATAGATTACTCATGATCGATGGACAGCGTTGACTGCCACTTGAGTGCAGGCTCCAAGAAGTCTAATAATTCGAATGCTGACATCAATTTCGTAAGGATTCAGTAAATCTCCTCTTATCATGGGGCGTAATATTAAAAACCTCAACATGCTGAATGCAGCTTTACTACAGTAATGCCACAACACTACAGGACTGATGCATCAAGCAACTACAAGGGCAAAAAAAAGCAAAAAAGCCTAGCTGGTGACTCATTTTAAAGAAAGTTCCCTCCACAAAATATGGGAATTATCATGAAAGCATGGCAGACATGGCTAGCTCCTTATAAGTCTGCTGTTTGTAGAGACGTAAACAAGTGGACTCAGCTGTTTGATGCCACGCTTATCTTCATACATATGGATCTCTCAGCTGCTTCTGAGAGCATTGTTCTAGCCCATTTGAATCATTGTCAGCTGCTCCTTCCCATGATTGGAACGGTTTTGCTCCGGCTCGGAGATAAGAGGAAGTTTAGGCGCGTGTGTGAGGACGTGGTTTGAATAAATACATGCTCTTTTAATCGACAAAATAAGTGTGGATGTGCCCTTGATGGGAAATTTCAGTTCATTTTTGTCTGTAGTCATGGGTTATTCAAAGCTATATCCTTTTGCTGAGACGCTTTACTTCTGTTACTGTGGATGGTGCAGTGTCAAGGTGAATGTGTGTCATTTCTCTTTCTATTCGCTGTGACACGTTGCAGAAACACTGCATGCCCTCAGAGCACAACTTTGATGATAGCTTGTGATGGCCTGCCCAGGTGCGAGAATAACATTAGACCTGCTGGACAGGTGGCAATGGGAGAGAGGAGGGCTTGGAGGCTCAATAATGAGGGGTATGCCAGCTAGACCCCCATCTGTTGCCATGCACAGAACTCTGATCCATTAAATTGCAGCACACTCAAGTTTTGTCACAGATGAGAGTGTGTCTACTCCTCCGAAGTGTGATCGCAGGGTTTCTTGTACCTTGAAGCCATTTTAAGTCACCTTTTTTTAAAGAACATAGTTTAATGGGCCATCTTTTATCTTCTCGTTGAATAATATTTGCATGAAAGCTTTTGTTGTCGTGAAGAATACCTTCATTTTGAAAGACGGAGCTGCTAGATGTACTTTCTTTTCAGAGCGTATCTTTTGCCTCTACCTATACTGTACTTGCTCTGTCCCTCTCCATTGTAATCTACAGGGAAGCTATTTTTAAAGAGCCCATTCAGCCTGTGTGCTCACTAATTAGAATATGTGGCAGTGCTCAGAGGAAGATGCCTCATAGGCAATGAAATGCAGTGACACCAGAGATAAGAACTCCTTAAAAACAGTTAATAAAACAGGCAGTCCTTCTTCTCAAACACAGTTTCTTCTTAGAGGATCGGGTCAGCCAAAATACAGAGGGACATATAAAAGACATATCGATTTGATTTATATTAATGTTTTCTTTTAAATTGCATTTAAATGCCACAGAAGAAAAACACTCTTTCCAGAGTCAGTTTCTTAGAGTTTTTTAGCCAGTATCAGTTTCTGCGTTACTTGGATAACATAACAGTCTTTATAAAAGTGTTGACAGTTATAGGTAGTTAATTTGATTGTCTGATGTAGGAGGACATTGCATCATGATCGCAGCATTGCTATTTAATTTCTTGGAATATAAATGACTGGTGCGATGAGCATGAGAAACCTAATCCCGCTAATTTCCATTGAGTGAGGCAGAAATCTGCAACGATCGAAACTTTAGCAGACTCTCCACTCTCTACACGTTCATATACCATTAAGCTCCGTATAGGAGAATGTTTTATATCTGAATTTGTGTGAAAAATACAAATATATACCATATATATCAAACACTGTACTGACTGTTTCCAATTAAACTTGGAATGCTGTCCTCAACTGACGTATAAACCTGGGAGGATGCAGATTAGCGTGTGAAGGTCATGGAGGGAGATTTTGCACATCTTAGTGCATGTACATGCTCTGCGCTCTGTTTTTGTCTCTTCGAAAATCTACTTTGACAATTACACAGTGGACGTGTCATGAATAATCCACTGTATCCATAGGGATGAATGCGGGCAAGTATTGCCTTGTTTGAACGCAAACAGTCTCGTCTTTGCACCGTCTTGTTTTCTGTGCCATGCTCTCCTCTCTCTCTCTACCCTGCCTCTCTCTTTCTCTCTCAAACAGCGTCCTTTATTGCAGTAAATCCAGCAATAAATATAGTAGGGCTGCTAAACATGAGGCTTTGTCTCGTCTGTGGCTCTGCTTAGATATTATGCATTGTTTTAGAAGTGAAAGCGAGAGTCTTTTAGGGATTAAGAGTAAATTAAGGCACTGGGAACTGAGCTACTGGGAATGACCCTGTCGACGGGGATGTTTGCGAGGCGAGCAGTTTCCTTGGATTTTCCACTGTCAGCCAAGTGGTTGCTGTGTTGCCAGAACCCGCGGTGTGCCTGGTGTCAAAGGAAAGTGAATTCCCACATACCCTGCCTCAGAACCAGTCTGGGCACTGCACTCAGTGTGCCTTTTGGATCAATTCCAGCAGACACATCGTCTCACCCGCAGCAGGGCGTGTCTCTGGTCACGGTGGTCATTGCTTCCCTTCTCTTCTCATCCCTGAGCTGACTTCACCGAGGTCTGGCTCGCTCTTGACAGTACCAGTGTGGCTGTTACTCTAAAAAGAGCTGGGGGGGAAACATTTGCCCAGTATGTTATCAAAACAGTGGCATTATGTCATCATCCCACACCAGTATTGATCATACTGCTGGATAATGTGCCAGTGAGTGTCACAACAATAAGTGCTAGTTCTGAAGAAAGCTGATTTCTCGGTCCCAGTGACAGTGATACTGTCAATAAAAATAAAAAAAGTAAAAGGATTATATTTCTTACACAAATTGCTTTTTGTCAGCCTAACTCTGTAACTGCTGCAAATATTGTAAATTGTATTCCCTCAACCGGATCATTGTGTGTGTGGTAAATACTGGATATTAGTTTGTATTTCATGATTAAATTGCCTTTTCTCCTTCACAAATTATAAATGATAGTTATTCCTTTTCAACCTGCTTATTTTCTGTTACATAAAGGGAAGAGTGCAAGAAAGCTAACAAAGATAAAGAAAAAAAGAAAGAAAGGACACCAAACGAAAAGATTAAAAAAATCCACCCCTGACCACAATAATAATGAAAGGGGTTTTTCTCCAACTGGCTGAAATTGATTTTTACATTCCCATTAAAGACAAGAGAAGGCTGCCGAATGCCCAAATAATATGAATGTTTTGTCAGTGCACAGAGAGATTCTGACCAGCTGGCACTGAGCAGTGACTGAGTCTTGCCATGAGCCAAAAAAAACATAGAAGCTTTGTTTGGTCATGCTGATTCCCTTTTATCAGTGCACGATTACATATCCCTAACAGCACTCAGCAGGACATATTCAGACATGAACTCAAAATTACACTTCAGGCTGTCAACAAAACATGAGGTAAATTGAGTCCAAGACTGCCACAAAAACATGCACTGCCTCGTAGGGATTGGTATCACTATAATTTTATCAATACTGATACTATTGCTGCACCTTGTCAGTTGGTTCTTTAACATTTTTGGTGTAAGAGTATCGATGAACAAATTGTTTTACTATTACTGTTGAGAGAAATGTTAATGCCTGAGCTTATCATGATACAGTATTTAATCATTTAGCCCCTGGGCCAGTTTCACACCAGTGACAGTACAGTTATAAACGTTCTTTAGTGAACTCATCTAAGTTAAGACGATTAGCATTTTTCCTGACTCAAACCCTCTGACCAATGAGGTACTTTATTCAATCCAAGGAAAGGCCTTTGTACTCACTGCGTCTCTACTGAATCAACATACTTGTTATTTACAATATGTTGGAAATTTTGTCCAGTAATATTCAATTATGATAATATCAAAATAGATGGTGGAAGCATGACTAATGGGTTTTAAGACCAGGGCCACAGTAATTTCAGAGGTTCATTTGTGATGGACTTCAGCAGCACCGTCTGAAACTTGGTCTATTAGAAATGTCTTAATTCAGAGACACGTGGCAGTGGCAGCATCACTGAGATAAGGGCTTCTGACCATCTGAAGCATTACATGATTTGAAAGTGATACTGTATGTATAGGTACACCTTCAGCGTCACACATTGTTTCCTCACGTGTTTCTTCTATAGATGATTTTATGTCTTCCAAAATTACTTTCAACATCCAGGAAACTTTCATTGCCTTATTGGTGTTGGTTTAAACTATTAGGTTTATTAGCATGGTTACCATTTGTAATGAAAAAACAAGTTTTTCATTACAGGAAAAATCCAGCGCCAGGAAGCCTTTGATCAGGGAAGACAAAAAACTCCTGTCTTTTGCTGTAATCGTATACAAAAAAACACTGTACCAAGACATAAATGCAGTAGACTTCACTGTAGAAAAAATCTTAAGGAAATAACCTCTATGCTTGAAGAATTCATCAACACCGAACACCATTGGCAATGTGACGTACAGCACAGTGAGTCAGCTTTGAAAATGAAATGGCATTACACAACAGGACACTGGCATTGAAATCAAAACACCGACTGGAGGAGCGATGAAACACATATACTTCAGAAAGTTGTATTTAAAGTCAAGACACCGGCATAAAAAACATGACCTTGGAATACCTTCTCAGATTTTTCAGCATCCACTTACAATTTTTCTTTCTTTCAGTGAGTACTCTGGCATTGATAGAAGGAAGGGTCGAGTTTTCGCTCAGACACATTTTACTTTACAGAGGACAAATTAAAAATCATTTTAGATGTCAACACCTTTTGTGAGAAAAGTTGTGGTAGAATTCACAGGTGAGTTTGAGAGGTGTGAGATGCATGACATCAGCCTGTAAAGCATTGTTAACAGGAGTGCAGCAAACATTTTTAAGCCAGTTAAGGGAATTTCACCCACCAGTTTAAAAATCCCTCTGCTGTTTTCTCAGCTGTACGTGTGAAACGGGAATTTTAAGCTCTGTGAATGTAGAAAGATGTATTAAAAAAAGCATCATCATTCCTTAGTTTGTCCACCAGAGAGTGGTGTGAAATGGAATGAATGTCCTACCAGGTACATTTCATAAAAAACACATTTTATCTAATCAAAAATGTTTAAATTGTTATGGGCTGTGGAAAGAAAAATTAGCATCGGTAAGTTTATTCTTGGCCTTGAAAAAAACTTAACTCAGGGACCACTTAACAGCTTTTATCAAGATATTAGATGAATACAGTCGAAAATCAAGAAAAACATAGGTTCACTTTGAATTAAGATTATTCATCAAACCTTTGGAGTGGGTGTTTGTTTGTGTGTGTGTGTCTTATTCAGTTAACATGTTAAGTATCTGTCACTGAGTCCATCCATCCATTAATCAAACACATTTTTAATGTTTTGTGGTCGAATGTTTTAGTTAAGTGATTCAAAATGATAGGTAGTGAATATATATTACCTTTTGAGGTATCCGTGGAGAGAGATTGTTATGATCTGTTATCTCGCAAGTTCTTCTTGGCTTTATGCACATGCACTCTTTTGGACCTGGAGAGCAGAGAGCTCAGAGTACAGATTAGGGATATGAAAGAGAGATTAATGTAGCCTGATAAATATTTTCCGCTGCTTGAGTTTTATAACCATTACGATCAAATAAACAAATAGAGAAAATGTGATGATAATAAAAACAAAAATGGAATTGCTCTGTTACAATGGTGCCTGGGCAATAAAGGGACCATTGGGGAGAAGGAAGTTTTGACTGTGGGGGATTTCATTCCACTTTGCAGTGAGACTTCTCCTGGTCACCTGGGCAGCTTCCCTCTTGCCTCGGGCACATGCCCCGTGGTACTGTTGGCACCTGCGTTGGACAGGTACCACCCGCTTATCTTAACTCTTTCCAGGAGACTCTTGGGCTGTCATTCTGCCTGTAGTAGTTAAGGATGACATGTGGTCAAGTTGTAGGGTTGTGACCAGTCACTCTTTGAAAAACACTCCATTCAGATGCCAAAATCCCAAACGGTTGAGCCACTGGTGCCCTGGATAACTTGTATCTCAAAGTGCAAAGTTGGTGAGAGGGACTGAGTGGATTAACTCTCGAGAGAAAGGCCACATCATTGATGAATGGGCCCAAGCTCTCATGCTCCAAGAATAAAAGTTGGTGGTTAAAATCCCAGGTAGCCCTGCTGGAGTCAGATTCACAGAGTGTACCCGAATCACTCTCCTTGCCACAGGCGCCCCCACATCAATGACTTGGAAGCAGTAGTTTGCATGTGCATCAGCCAGGAGCAGTACGTAAAAGCTAGCTTTGCATTTGGACAAGAGCACTGTGACCGTGAGTGAGTCAATTGAGCCAACACAGCATGAAAACCTTAACTTTGCATGGGCTCAGCAATGATAGTCCATGAATACTTTTGCCTTGGGTTGGGGCATGAAAGAAATTGGCTCCTTCTTCACCACAAATCTTATCAGTGTTTCAAGGGACAAAATTATATGAAAACTCACCTGGGAACCTTATTTTTGATACAACTTCAAACCATAAAGACCAAATTAATGTGACACCGAACATCTCAGACTAACTGCTAGTTTGGGTAAAACTCAAGATGACATTTTCTACATTCAGTGGCCTAACAGGTGAATTAGGTGTATTCAGAGGAAAAGAGATAATCAAATTGTATGTAAGAGTGTGTGATGCAGGGGTTTCTGACCAAAGTTATTTTATACAAACACTGTGATTGGTTCTGGAGAAGGCGGATTATGGAGGTGGTGATTATTTGCTTTTCCTCTATGAAAAAGTCAACATGTACAAGGTGTAAATGGAGGTCAACCACACTGATGTTCCCTCCTCATTATATGGAGTATATGGAAATCACTTCCCCTACCCCTGCCCTCAAACTCCTCCTCATAATGCCAAGAGTGACGGAAGATGTTGCTGAAAAACACCCAAAAAAACATGACAGGAAAAACACTGAGAGGAGAAAATCATTAATTAGAAGGCTGTCATTTAAAAAAATCTAAACACAACACCATTGGAAATGCAAGGTGAAAAAACTAAGCGTTCATCAAGTATTGGTGTTTGAAGCCAGTAAAACTTTTCAAAAAGGTCTTTCAATGCCAATGTTTGCTTCTTTTTTTCAACTTTAGATAAGGAGACCAAATTCAGCTCAAGGCAAGAGCACTGGCAGGAGAATTAACTGAATACACATGTTTTTGATGGTGGGGGAAAGCGTGTGGGAGCACCTGGAGGCAACCCATGCAAGCATGGGAAAGACACGCAAGCTCCACACAGAGAGCTCGGAATCGAATCCAGGACCATCTTGCTCTGAGGCGACGGTGCTAATCACTGATCCACCGTGCTGGTCTTTACGTTTCAATGCTACTGTTTTGTTGTTTCATATTAAATTTATTGTCAATTCCAAATAACAAAGTCCCTCTTTTGGCTGCAGTGTTAGTTAGATTTTTTTGTTCTTACCCTCCTGAGAGTGTTAAGTGCCCCTCATTGTAACAACACATGTTGTCATTCTCAACAACTTTTCAATTCAGGCTGATGTGTCGTAAAGCACCATCAGTGTTCGCGAGCCGCGGTGATTTATGAAGCATCTATTTCATATCAAGGTAGAAGTCAAAGCCTCTAAAAGGCTTTAAGGATGACACTTTGAGAATGTGAACAGATTCATCAAAGTGGATTATCTTTGCGGACGAAAGTACTCTCCAGAGGTTGACCTTCTTTGGAATTCCATCACTGGGACATGGAACACAACTGTGAGTGTGTTTTGAAAGATAAGGGACTGATATGCCAGGAGGGTGATGAAGTGAGTGTGTGTGCAAGTGCATCTCGCATGTGGTTACGTACAACACAGCACCGTGTTGCCACAGAACATTTGTGTGAATTACATTTAGTTGAACAGTTCGTCAACACTGACAATCTGCTCTCTTTTTCAGACACGGTATGACCTTGACAAATTTCATCTTCTCTTCATCCTCCATTTCTATCAGTTTTTCACCTCTGAGGCCCGGCAGGTGAACGCACATGACAGTCCAGTGTTGTATCAAAGTGAAGACGCTTGACCTAGTAGTTCATTCAATTATTCATTTAACTTCACCCAACATGATTTCCATAAATAGTGTCAAAACTCATTTTCACTTGGCGAGAAACACTTCATTCAACAGATATGACATGTATTTGCTCCAAGTGAACAGCATTATCAGCGTTTCACAGCTTGAAATCCTCTTTGCAGAAAACAAGGGCAGAGAGTCTGTTTTTACCTTTAAACACTTTCCATGACAACACATTACAGGGCAAAATATCTCAAAAACTTGGAACTGGGCCCGAGATAGCTGCCAGGCATCACGCTGGGTTTTTAACTTCATGTAAACACTCACAAATCTATCCCAAACTGACTTCAACTCACAAGACAACTGTAAACACTCCATCAATTTTTTGTCATATTTTTTTATTTCCCTGTACAACATGACGTAATACAGCAAAGTACACAGTATACAGCAGAATTCTTAGCTTATTCTCCCCCTGCTGTTTATCACATTTCTCTTAAAATTGCTTTCCTAAATATTAGGTTACATTTTGAACATAAATGGTCTCCTGTGGAACCAATTCCTGACACTGCACACCTTTTACCTAAATACGCCCATGGAGAGTCATTTCCGCGACATTAAAGTCTTGTACTCGTAGTCATCCAGCAAATACTGTAAAGCACCCCGCGTATTACCATCTTAGAGCCCAATTCAGATTGCATTAACTTCCGCAGCCCTGTGCATCCCAACTGTGCGGCGCTTCAGTCAAGGTATAAATCGGGCGCCTCGTGTAGAGTGAAAAAAAATGCAAATTCTCATCTCGGAAATGATTTGAATATTATTGTTTTATCAAATCAAACGGGAAAATGTCAGCATAATGCGCAGGAATTTCTCATTTAAACTTGTGATAAACCTCGCTCCCGACATTATTGTTCCACATTGATTGTAAAAATTGGGGTTTGGGATCAGGCATTTCCCTCGTGTGCTATATGAAGTCTGCCATCATGCTAGACTAAAGTCAGAGGAGGGGAGAGGAGTGGTGTGTGTGCAGGCCTGCCATTATCCCGGGGCTTGGCAGATAAAGACTTAGGAGGTTTGAGTCCTGGATTGCCTGAAGCGTGGACCCTCATCTGCATGCAAGGGGGCTTCTGCGAGGCATTGGTGCAGCCACATAATGTCAAACAATTTTCTGTAACACAAAGATATTTGATTTCTAGTAGAGTGTGGAGTCGAGCCGGACACTCCAGAATCACTTTGAAAAATCTCAGTTTATATCAAACACAGCTCAGCTGGACTGAAGCGTATTCTCATGGCATGGTGTCATGCACCCTGTGGCGTGCGCACCGTAAACTATCTTGGAGGTAATGCTGAGTGATAGAGGAACTGCAGGAGCAGTGGTTGTCTTTGTTGTGGTGTGTTTGCCTTATCATGGCTGCTATAGAAACAGGTTTAGCTCTACAGCTAAACTCAATATTTTGGTCCATTATAAGATGTCTGCTACACACCCGATTTGTTTGGAGAGTGAAGGCAGTACAACTACCAGACAGAAGTAAAAGTGTGTCTCTTCATATTAAATTGCAGGTCTGAATCTTTCATGTTGCTGTATTGAAAACATCGCATTACAATGTCTGTTGGAAAAAGCAATTTTGTGTCTAATGGTCTACTGAAATGGTAAACCTTACAGTGTGCCTGAAGCAAAAACAAAGATTTGATTTAAGTGTCATGGTAAAGTTCAAGGCTGCTCTGGCCAGACCGATGGAGAAGGAAATAAAAAAGAGAAGTGAAATTATAACCATCGCAGTCCACCATGTCGTGACAAAGGCACGAGCTTCATCTTAGCATCAATCTGTCTCCAGTCTGACTCCTGTTGTTGCCAGAATGATTTATGGCTGCTTACAAGCAACCACTTCAAAACTCATGCTCATGAATTAAACAAAGGGCAGGTTTTCTACCGTATAGGTGGGAGTTTAAACAACTTCTTTAGGAATGTGAGCAATGTGTGTCAGGGGGCACCTTGTTTAAGGTGGCATTTATTCTGGCCGTTAGACTTAAAAACCCATGAGCGCATTAAAACGGTGGCGCTGTCAGTTAAGAAGCCCTATTGTGTCTTAGAAGATTAATGATAAAAAGCCAATTTAGAGAACATAAGATATTAAATAATGGTCTTATAGGTATAATATTTAACATTTTCACATTAAAATGTCTGAATATGACTGGACCTTTGTTATACAGATTGTTATGCAGCAACCCAATCGCCAGAATTATAGTGAGTTAAGTATGTTTCTGCAAAACAACAGATAAGTTAGAACTGGACAGGTTGAATTTTCACATTTTTGTCACCATACTGTGCTTATGCTCTGCTTAGGTTTAGGCACAGAAAGCACTTGGTTAGGGAAAAAAAATCATGGTTTGGCTTAAAATACCTGTTTTGATTGCCACGATCACGGATGGAGATGGTCCGACCTCCCGTGAATAATGCCAGGTTTTCGGTCACCAGGAAAAATGGCTAAAATGCTAAAAATTAAGGGGTGTGACTCAAACTGCATTGGGCTGTTTGGCAGCCCTGCTTTAACTGATTGCAGAAAACATACTTATACAATATATAAGTGTGTTGTCACTGTTCTAATACCAGGAATCGATTAAAGAACATGAGTAAAATAAACCTCGGTGTTACTGTCTGGATTTAAGGGCAGCTCAGGTTTTACTGACAGCCTCTATTACCTCGAACAAGGATTGCATGTTGAATTCTTTTTTTTTTTATTTCTTCTTTTTTTACAATACCATTGTGACAGCATGACATTGCTGTGTGAAAACACATTTTCTCAATTACTCTGGTTTGCCTTTCTCATGCTTGTGTTGCTCTAACTGGAGGGACACTCGCAGGCTTTCGTAACATGTAGTGCGTCGATGGAAACGCAGTAGAGACAAGATGAGAAAATTGAAGAAGGAATTGGTTTGGGGCTTCTTCGAGAGGTACAATATATGTGCCCGTAATGCTACCTTCACAGAGCTTTAGAGGTGTGTTTAAACTGTGGTGTTTTCATTGGACCAACAGCAGAGAGACAAGCCTCCGAAGCAGCGTGTGCCGCCTGGAGAAAGGAGAGCGAGCTCGTGTTGCTGTGAAGGGAGTCGCTGCTGTTTATGGAGGGGCTGGGCCTTTTAATCTGGTAATTCATGCGGTGTTATCCCTGTAAAAAAAGCTGGAGGCATTGACCATTTCTTACAGCTCGGCCTCATCAATAATCCACCAAACGCTAAATTATTCACAGGACACAGGTGAGAGGATATTACAGCTGTTGAACTTTACCTGCTGCATCGCCTCATGTCTAAAGGATTGCCCTTCCAAAGTTTCCACTTGTCTGTTACCACTCACGGCTTTGTGTTGATCTATTGTGATTGGCTGGAAGAAAAAGAAATTGCTTTAAATGAGATGCTAAAATACTCTCTATATTTGCTCTAATAAAAGTCTTGTGTCTGTCAGACGAAATCTCGGTCAGTACATTTTCTGTTTATGTCCTAATTAATTAACACTGATTGAACTATTGATTGAAATGTTTTAGAAACTGTGATGTTCATTTTTCAAAGTTTTAAAAACTAAAACATTAATTTTTCTTTTTTTTTAGATTAAATGATAATATAAATAATTGTTATGTAGCCCTAAACCATTAGATTAAAATACAAACACTTGAGAGAGAGAGACGGAAGAAATTACTGATGTTATCTTACAAGATTTCTGTGTTTTGAAGCCCAAAAATTTCACTTACCTGCTGCTGCTGCTGCTGCTGTTTAACGGCCACCGACATGCACAGCAGCCCAGAGCTGCTATTAAACTTATGATTCCGCTTGTGAGTATGTGTGTGTGTGAGCTGAATATGATGAAGTGCTCCGCTGTCAAAGGGTTACTTACAGCCGTGTTGTCCCAGGAGTGTTTGTCGTGCGACACTGGCAGAGGGAGAGCAGTGACCCCAGTGATGGCCAGCTGAGGGACAGAGGCCAACTCTCACTGTGTTAGAGGACAAACCTCTCAGTGGTCGGTTAAACTAATCACCACAGGGACCGGCCGATATTGCTTCGTTACAGACCCGCATCCCCACTTCAGAAATAAGTCTGACACATAAATGAATGGACTTCATTCTGTTGCCCTTCGCTGCATTTGCATCATGTGAGGCTCAAACGAGCAGACTAGCTGTTCCAAATGTACGCCTCTGGTGGCCATGCTGGCCAAAGTCCCATCTTTCTGCCTCGTTGTTTTTCTGTTCCTCTTATTAGGTTCTTATCTCATTGTCATTGATATGCTTTTGTCCGTTTTATTGTTTTTTTCCGGTACATATTGCAGTCATCCGTCTCGAGTGGGATCCCTCTGGTTTTGTCAATGTCTTCTTTCTCTCAAGGTGTGCTTGTCTTCACTTAGGTTGTCGGGTAATGCTGTGTAAGCTGTTGTTCCCTGTGCAGTTATTTTCTGAACCAACACTGTGTTGCCATTTTCCTACTCAGGTCAAAACACAAAAAGTGAATTTTGAAATCTCAGTGGTCAGGCAGTGAAGCAGCACTGTTGCAAAACTTAGTTTATTGGAGCGTATTATTCATGCCAACTTAGGTAATCAGTAATGATGCACTTTTCTCCAGGAAGCAAATTAACAAGTGTCATCAAACTAAGGCAAAGAACAATGTTTTGGTTTTTACTGTTCTTAATTTTAGAGGTGGGCATGAAAAAGGAGGTTTTTACAGTGTTCAGGAGTGTTAATTAGCAGTTGCTCTCCACACGTTGCCTTTCCGAACTAATATAGCAAAATTATTGCGACTGATTTTACCCTTACACTGACTCAGAGTCACGAATGTAGTGAGAGGTTGGTACAGAAGGTGAAAACGGTGACAGTGGTTCTGCTTCTATGTAATTTTATGTTAATGTTATTGCTTTCTGAGAGTCACTTTGTCATCATAATGAAGAAGATGGTACAGTATGAGATCGTGAAATGTTGCCAACAAAAAGGGTGCAAAACTCCAGGTGATACTTCATTTGTTTACATCAGAGCAGCCCCAGAGCTTCTATTTCATTTTCTTGTAATTGTGTTTCTGAGAAAGCCGATAAGGCTCATTAGAATTTTAACCATAAATTAAAAACCGTAGGCTTTTTTTTCCATTTTATTATTTTAAAAAAAAGGCTGTAACTCCACCGTATTGAGCCAAAACGAGTAGGGGTTGCAGTATCTCTATGAAGTGTTGGATTTAATAAATGCACTCAAGCATTAAACCACGCGATAAATGTGTTAAACACATTGACATTCTCACAGAGAAGTGTGTTGTTATGTGCCCCGTTATTGATTTTCCGTGAAAGTCCTCTTAGGAATGTCAAAGCGTTATACTTTTCAGATAGAATATATTGATATGCTTGCCATGTGCGTGCAAACATTTCCAGTTCACGGCAAGGAGAATCTTATCATGGTGTCTGACTTTGTCAACACTATTAAATTTAGAGGGAGTCAGAGATTAATAACTTCCACGTAAGGAGAAAATAGGAAGAGGCGCAGGCTTGGGAGCATACAGAAAGATTAATGAGTGTCAAAAACAATGAATTTTCCATTAGATAGTGGAGTGGCATAGGTTACTTGTTTGGTCTTCCCAGTTTCCTCATCAGATAAAAGCTTGTTCAAGGATCACCAAGACGTGACCTATTTTTATAGATAAACATTTTGTCCTTTCTGCAGACTTCAGGTTCAACGCTGACCTATTTTTAAGGCAGAAATAGTAAATTTTTCACAAAGCTTCATTCCACCCTCAGCTATAGGTATTGTAATGAGCAAAATGATACTACTTTTATTGAATGTCTGGCCTGGCCTTGGAAAAGAAATGCAAAGTGACATGTTAAGTAGGCTTTATGAGAAAAAAATGCAGCTTACCTAATACTGAAGGTACCAACAAACACCAAACACACACCCGGACACACAGCCTCGCCTCTCAAATAGCCTTCTCTGCAAACATGTCATTACTGTTATGATGGATGCCCAGTAGTTCTCAAATATCAGCAGCAGGGGAACACATGAATCCAGCATTGATGAGCATGTTGAATACAGATGCAACTTTGAGCAGCGGAAAGATGATAAGTAGCTAAAAATGAACCTTGACAACAACAGAAACAAATGAGGTGTACACAGTGTGAACAATGTCACCGGCACCTCCAGCTGGAAGAGGAACAGCGGCCCCGTAATAGACAGGATGTGTCAGCACACGGTGCTTTTGTAGACCAGAGGTGGAAGAGAGGTAAATACTACAAGAGGAGCTTATTTCTCAAGGAGCTAAGGAGTGCTCTTGTCAGTCAACCACCACTTCCACAAGAAACAGCACACTGTGTGACCTCCAGTCGGTGCAGATTTGGTCAAGGCTTTTCAAGGAAAACCTCTGGTCCTGCTTCACCTGCAGGGCCTGTCAGAAGCTTCACTCAGGGTGAACAAAAGAAATGGCTAAATGACAGGCCACTTTTGTACATGAAAAATATCCAATTTGCCACGTTGCCAGAAATCCATATTACTGAAAAGTAAGACATCCATTTTTTATGAAATAGAATAAATAATGCAAGTAGAAGTCCACTTTGCATGTTTGCATAGAAACACAGAAGTAATACTTCGTTTCAGAGGCACTTTAACTACATCTCCTACAAGCGATATTCCATTGACATTCCCTGAGAAATCAGATGTGAGCTGTAAATTAGCAGAACCTCCTGCACTGTGATACGCAGGAGGACCAGCAGTGGGTTTACCTTCGGGGTCCTGTTCACGCAGGATTTTCTGTTTCGCTGATGTCTGCTGTAAATATGTAACATCTGGGGCGAGTGTTGTCTGCTGAGAATATTTCCTCAGGAGGCTTCCCATAAAGTCTACAGTATTTCCTTGAATTACATTTGTGTGAGTACAAAGACAAGAAATCCAAACTTTGCTGCTCCAGGCGATCTTTGAGGTTGGTTTGATCCTCCCCCTGCCATCTCGTGACCCGGGGAAATCCAAATATGAATGTTGAATTTTGATTGCTTAGTGTGTTTTCTCTTATTTTCCTGTGATGCCACTCTCCTCCTTCTACGTGTTTGACTAGCCATGAAATCAAAGATACCCATAAAATTACTGAGCAGTGACAATGACCTGATGTAAACAGGCAGTTAGTGATATATTCTCATTAAAAAAACAAGCAATACTCGAATCATCCCTCCGAGGAAGCATGTGAGCCATTCCCTCTTGTGAACAGAAGCCAGACTCTCAGTGTACCTCAGCTCCTTTCAGGTTTTTGAACATTAAAAAGCTGAACAGTGTTTTTACCACCACGGACATGGCGTTGTATCTCAGGTTGGAGGGTGGTAGCGTGCTGGGAACTGGGCTGTTTATGGGCTGTGTGCTGCTTTGTCTTATGTTGGGCACACAGTTCTACTTATGATTAGCATTCAGCGCTGATTTAGCAGTTTACGCAATGAGTCCTTTTCAAAATCTAAAGGCTTACCGGGAAATGTACTGTTAATCTCCTCTAGTCTGAAGCCTTTGGTAACAATGTTCTGTCCTCATTACACCCAACTAAGTGTCTTTACCTGAAAGACAGCTAAGCACCTTCCTTTATGTAACCACTGGGGACAAACAAAGCAGCTGTCTCTCGAGTGATGATGAAAGGAAATTGTTTACCAATCTGCCAAGTCACCCTAAGTAGCGTGTAATTTGTACAGAAGGTGAAAACTGAGGAAGTTATTGAAGTTATTGAGCAGAATTCTTCCCAGGCACCGTCGCAGAGATTAGGCCGGAAGGAGAAAATTTTGGTGCGATTAGCAATTTTACAGCGCTTAACTGTTTGAGTTTTTTGCTATATTCTACAATCCTTTAGCTCTATAAACCATAACGTGGTGATAAGAAGTATTCTTGATCTAAAAGTAATTACCAATGACACAGTAATCTTACAGAGGCAAAGACCAGCCAAACTTGCAAGTGCGATGGTACACGTTGTGGGGAAATTGTATTTTAAACTCATCTTTTACTACTTTGAAGCTGATAAGTGAAATTTTAGCGTTTGGTATTATAAAACAAGCTGCAAAAACACAGGTTGTTTAAAAGAGCAGAAAGAATGCCTCAGTCTCAGTTTAACTGACCAAATGAACCCTAATTGTTTAGTTTAGTCTATTTGTGAAAATCACTATATTCAGTAGACTTCCAGCAACAGATGCCTGTTTTGTATGATTCAGCTTGTTATAGGGTTTATTAATAAATCATGTCTTTCTGTCTCTTTTAATATTTGATATATCATGCGGGGTGTGATATGAGTTTATACTGACGATAGTACTAACATGTCCACACTCACAGCGTTTAATCTGACTTTCTGTCACTATGGGTGAAGTAAATAATCATCATGCCATCAATGTTACTCCTTCATACTACCTATCTAACCTGCTGTTTCCTTGCTTTACCCCTTCATGCTATCAGTGGCTGGGACAAAAAACAAAGCGAAAGGTGAGTTATTGCCTCCATTTTCTTGCTACATGATTTATGTTGCACACAGTTCCCAATAAACAATGTTTGGATCGCCCTTTTATCTCCCACCAACAGCCTGGGAAGCATTAACATACACTACTTGCTGCAAAGCTTTTTTTCTGGGCATTTTTTACCTTTTATTTTTTTATGTACTGAACATGTTGCTCTTTATGGAATCAGATGGATGTTGATATTAATGAATGCACACAGTATTTTGTTATTTATATAGAAATGATTCTCTCCACAAGAATATTTTTCAATGCACACAGAAACCGCAATCAATTTTTTAAAATATTGTTTAAAAAAGAAGGTTCAAACTACAAATGCAGTTCTGCAGCACACACAAATATTTCTCCTTTTAAATAATGTAATAGAAATCCACAGACAGATGTGGATGTTGTTACATTTATATATAGATGCTGGAACCTGCATTCATGAACTGCTTGACATGTGCGGACATGCGTTGGGTGTTTCGAGATCTCCCTGCTGATGTTTGGAGAAAATGTATTTGTAAATCAATCATCAGATGTCTTCTTCTGTGTAAGCCTTGGTTTGGGGGTCTGATTTAATGTGATCGTATTGGATGACATCTACACAGTCTGCAATTATGTATTAGAACAAAAGGAGAGAGGACGTCAAACAGCTGCTGCTGATACATTAGTGATGTTAGCTAGTTATCTATATAAAGATAACTGACAACATCAGCCGGCTAGCAAACATTTATGACTCAAACATATTAAATCAAAAACGACAAGAGAGTTATCTCTTCCTGTGGGGAGCATCGCATGGTTGTTTTGAGGACAACTGGACACAGCGTCAGAGACGACCCTGTTCATTCCTATGAGAGCTGCTCAGTGACGCGTGAAGCCAAAAAAGCCAGTTCCCACTGTGAAGAAATTGCCCTGATGAATTCATACACACCAGGATTTTAGCTGGGTAAGCTGGCTACCTTCCAGTTTCGCCCTCCACAAACCTAAATGAGGATAAAACAATTGAGTTGTGCAGCTCCTCCAGACTTTCCCAATGTTATCACCCAAACCCCAAGTTGTATCTGTCTAACAGCTGCTTCTTTCACAATGTAAGCTGACGGGAAAAAGCTTTTCTGGGCCAGTGTGAATCATGTGACATTTAAATTAAAGAGTTGACCACTATGTCAAATTGGCATCAAAGCCTGGCGCACTTCTCGGGGTCTTGGAGCAGCGACCAGACACCGTGTAGAGGTTGACCTCCGGGCAGCTGTTTGATGTCCATCCTTGTGTTCAAATGTGCAGACTGCACAAATGTAACACTATGTTATCTCATTAAATCATACCCTCGAATCTATACTTATGTGGTTGACTGAAAACTGAGGGAGAGATTTGATCGGTTGCAGATAATTTCCCGAATCAAGCCATTACAGGGAAGTCATAAAAAAAAAATGACACACATGACAAGCAGTTTGTAAATGTCACCTCAACAGTTGTGAATATAAGTCATATCATACAAATATGCTTTTGAGGAATACTTCAAATACTGATTTGTATCAAATTTATTTAAAACAAGAAATATTTCTGTGCATCAGAAATAGATTTTTTAAAAGCCTTTTTCTCCAAATGTGTTTTTTTGTTAACATTGATACAACAATAGATATTTGTTTGTGTGCACTGACAAATATTTGTGCAAAGAAGGTCATTTACATATAAATTGTGAAATACACTTGTGAATCCTTCTGTGGCCGTTCATTAAATGAAGACCTATCTGAATCTGTGTCTCCCTCTCCGATACAACCTGCTTCACATATGTATAGATTCACATGTTCACACCAGGGAGCTGCCTGCCTCACCCAGTCATGCTTCTCCTCTATTTGGCCACCGTGCAGCTCCACTGGAGCTGCTGGGGGGTTGTTCCCGGTTCAAGGACACCTCAGCGGTGGATGAGGGAGGAGACTGTTTCTCATTTGTCTCCCAACCCAGATTTTCTCAGACATACTGTGCAGGCAAACTGGAGACCTTCTGGTGACCAGCCTGCTTCTCATTCTTTTTATTTTACTGCTGCCCTTCAGTGCTTAATGCTTTGTCCCGATATTTGCTGGCATAGATATTCATTCAATTGCCACTGAACCTGATCTATTGCCTAATAAATGATCGTTTTCAGATTTATTATGCACTGAGTAGAGAAATACAGCACTTGTGGGGATTTTTTTGTCTTTCTTGCTGCACACCCACAAATTACCTCCACCTATTGAGGGGAAAAACACTCTCCTGCAGTATATTTGATGATTTGCAGACTGGTTCTCTTCCTTTCATATTGGATATACATTTTCTGTTATTGCTCGCGCTGGATGACGCGAATGTGTAGCCTCCCAACATCAGTACCTCAGCGACTCTACCTGTGTGGTTATACTGTAGGGTTTGCTAGTTGGTCTTGCTTGTTTACTTCACCAGGTTGAAATTTAAGGAGCTTACTTTTGCGTTTTCTGTGTTGTACAGTGAAATGAAAGCAAACGTTCTGAAGGCTTTACTAATATCACACAGTTACGTATTATTTAGGACAGCGTTTTTTGCTAATTGTTAGTGAGTTTTTTTTTGTTTCCTTTGTTTGTTTTTCTTTTCGACATGACTTCAACCAAACCCGCTGATTAATGTTAATGTTCGCAAATGAACGCCGAGGGTTTTTCCTTTTTTTCCCCCCTTTTTGAAAATGCAGTGTTTTCTAATTACAGAAGTAATTAGGGGGCTAGCTTTTAATTAACAGAAGATACACATTCAGCATTCACACCTCTGGAATCTAGTTCAACATTGGGCAAGCCTTTTTCAACAGCACTTTCAGCACTCTAATTACAGTTAATAACTTTTATTAATAACAATGGAGATAATGAATATAACCACATGTATCAGTCTTGAATATTGATTAATGGATTTTGTCAGCTTTCCTGAGTGCATGCTAATAATTACAATGTCATTTGTTGAGTAACTGTTGAGAAAAGTGTTAGGCCTACAAGCCAGGATAATAACCATCCTGGCAGTTGTCATTATAATGACAGCGTGCTTTTGGATTTATTTACCGAGACCTTCTGAATAGATTTGTTTGCTTTCCAAGGACTCACCTGAGCATGTGCTCTGACCAGTGCCACTGCAGAGAAAAGCAGAGTCATTTTTTTAAAGTGTAGACTGCGTAAAGAGAGTAAATTGGGGGGAAACTGCTTCATGAGAGAACATTTCATGGCCATCCCAAACTCGTGTTTTTCAGCTAGAAGCAGCAGGGCAACTTGTAATAGTGATTATTTTTGGAAAGAAAATGGGACAAAAATGCAGCAACTCTCCCACCAAGTGGACCGCATGGCAGAGGTAAAACATTAACCTGAAATAATAGAGGTTGTTTGTGCAATCTGTTTTGTGGCCATGATGAAGGGCACGCTCAGGCAGGTTGAATGTGCATTTCACAGCATTTCATATAAAGTGTTTCTGATAGAGGGGATGTTACATTTAAAGAGGCCGGGATTCTCAGAGTGATAAGGTTTTATTGAACGTCTAAAAGAGCAGCATATTTATTTCACAAAACAATCCTTGCATGCAATATTTGAAGAGCATGTTGTAAGTAGTCTCATTTATCCCCACCTCTTGTCTCCACAACACCTTAAAGGAAATCCATACCTGTGGTTATTGCGAAAATATGCCGCATGAATCACAATCAGGCCTGTGTTCCACCGTATTCCCATTAATTAAAGCATTCATCAGTCTGTTAGCAGTCTCTGGAGTTGGGTTGATCACTGTTTGGAGCGTTTTCTTATTGTCGTCTCATTGCTGCCATTTGTTCGTGACTGTGTTGACTGTGTACTACAGTTTATTGGTTTTATTTGTCTGTTTGCAGCAGAATGCACCAAGCGCCAGGATTTGACAAAAAAAAAAAGAAAAGAACGAAAGACAAAAAAAAATCCCAAAGTTCATTTGAAGCCCCAGTAAGTAACACCAGTTGAACATGTAATTTCCTGTTTCACCTGGAGACAGTACAGTATTTCTGACCCACTTTCTGAAGCTGATGTATTGCCACTTTCCTCTTTCCTTTTTTTCCTGCAAAGCAGAAAAAAACACTGCTAAGAGTTTCCCCCAGCTGGGATATTTATTGCCAGTTCTGTTGATTGTCCACCCCCCCCACCTTCCCCCTACCTCCCCCACTGTGGCAAATCACAGGGGAGGACGGCGCTCAGTACCACCTCTGAGTCAAGGGAGGTTCACTTTTGCTCAGGTGCTACTCAGTAACAGGCACCAAATGTCCTTTTTGACGGAGGGTAAAGCTGACAGACAGCTCACTCTGTCTTGGTTATTTCCTTTCTAACAGGCTTCATCGAGCTCTGTAACAGCTCAATCAGCTGACTGCATCATTTAAGATCACACTGTCGGTGCTGACAATGAATACAATACAGAGCCGACACACAGATGTCCTGTGGCGATGGGGTCATCGCAATATGTACATTGTGCCTGTCTGATCTGCTGTGAACTGTTCTTGTTTGCAGCAGACGGAAGCATGGTAGAAAAACCACTATCGCCCCAGTGCAGATAAAGGATGCATGCAGTCGAATGTGTCTCGATAAGGTTCCACACAGACGGACACATTTAATGCGAAAAAGATTCACATTTGATTTTGCCAAAAAAGCATCTGGAAGCCATTTGCACCTGGAATTAAAACGGCAGTACAGATAGAAACAGCAGATGTATTGAATCCGTCTTTGTTCAGGAGTGACCTCAACATATTTTGTCTCCTTTAGCCGCTTTGTGCTTTATTGCCAGATGCTCGTGGGGTGCAGAAGAGAGTGACATGGAGTGCATTACTAATCTGAGCAAAAGTAATCACAGCCTTTGCTTTTACCATAATTACATATGGATTTTCTATGACTGAATGAATTGCGCATTGGACGGCCTTGTATAGTCAGATTTCAAATGTCCCCTGTTGATTTTAAGTGGCGACATTATCTAAAGCTGGCAAAGTTCAGAGCAGTAGTTGTACAGTTTTCGAACATGGATCACTTTGGACAGGTAATTTACAGATTAGCTTCAGTTAATGGATCAGATGTAGTGCTAATTAGCTGCTGCCCTTAAATAGTTGCTTAAATCTCTCCAATCAACTGGGCTGATGGCTTTTAAAATGGCACTGCTTATTGAGTGCCTCAGATCAGCAGGTTCGCCGTAAACATAAGAGGCATTCCTGTTAAATTACACTGTCAGCGTTAATGATTGTTTTTGGTGACAGATATGACCTTTGAGTCATTATAGAAATAAATTACATGAAATATGTTTTTCCTCTTAGGACTACTCAGAAAAGGTCATTGTAGGTGAAAACAATCAGATATGATGGGGGTTACTTCATGGACCAGTTGATAAAAGCAGCCTGTCTTATCTACTCTCATAACCCTTCCCTTTCAAACCATTTCCTTTATCAACACTTTACACTATAAGGTAGTTAATGAGTGTGTCAGCCAGCTTATTATATTCAGATATTATTTAAATGACGGGTGTGGTCACATTCATCACGCTGTTTGCATCACCTCTGTATAATCCTTTTTTAATGTGCATGAATATATCTTTTGTAGGGTGCTTGGCTTTTTGAATATTTGAGTCGAAATCTGAAGTTCTTTGTTCCTTCTTTTCTTGTTCTGTTAAGATAAGCAGATATGTTTGGTCAATGTCACATCATTTCTCCACTCCCCCTACTCACATGAGCCTTACAGGTTATAAATAAAGAAGCAATTTGTACCAACTACATACAAAGCTGTTGGTTCTAACATTACGACAGACAGTAACCACTGAAGGGGTTTGCATGCATTGGTATTCTGCATACAGGCAACATCTAGCCCCGAATTTTCTGAAGTGGTCTTATTTGGACTCTAGTGAATGGAACATGTTGTTTACATGATATGCTTCAAAGGGTGTTGGTGCACTCCAGGACTACACAGTATGGAATATTAATGTGCCGAGAAATTCACAGTTTTGCTGTTTCCAACCAGCAGATAAGCAAGAAGCAGGGCTGCCATCAACAGTGGATGGTGCTCTTGTCTTGAACCCCTTGACAAATGTACTCATTATATACTCATTATTACCGCAATATAGGCTCAAAGTGGACATATTTTTGGTGGAAATGGTTAGTAGTTTTCTTGAAACATTTTGTGAACTGGTTTAAGAGTTTTAGATTGGAGGGTTGCAAACACTCATTTCCACTGGTCTTCCACAGGAGGGTCAGCATTAATCTAATCCACTTCAATTCATTTGAGGGAATTGTGTTGTTAGTGTTGGCTGGAAGACCACATAAATGGTATACTCTGCGATAATATCAATACTACTGCGAAGAATCATGTGGCAGGGGGCCATTATCTGGACAGCCTGTGACAGACACTCTCAGGCCTGATTATGCGTCTTTCTGGGCTGCTGCATCAAGTTGACAACTACTCAGTTTTGATCCATTTTTGATCAAATTTCTGCTAGTTATCCTTACCTTCTATGATTCTCCAATGGCTGAGTTTAAAATACTGTAGGAAACATCTTGAGACTGTTACAGTCACATCCAGTCTGGCTCTGTAGTAACACACATGTCTGACGGTGCCCTATTAATGATGCAGAGTGAAAGTGTAGGACTCAGGGGATCAGCTGTAGATTTGTTCACTTTTTAATTTAATTTCAGTGAGTAGTTGTAAAGTTCAAAGGAACAAAAGTGTGCCGTGAAGCAAAGTACACCTCCAGTATGCCTGACCTGGCAAGTGATATGTCTTAACCTAATTTTCAGGTGAGCCGGTGATAATAGCCACAGAATCCTTGGAAGTGCTGGCTGCATTTATTTAAACGACGATAAATATAGAAATACAACCATGGAGTGAAATAATGCAGTAGTTATAATTACCTATACATACTTAAATGCAGTATAAACTGTATGTGCACAAAGGCAATACTGGCAATAAATTCTATTGTTGTGAGTTTGTTTTTGACCAGTTTTTAGTGTAGTTTAGTTTACTTTAGTTTAGTTAATTTATTTTATATGGACATAAGAGTACAATTGGTGCTGCCACATTCAACCATGAAAAAAGCGCCAGATGCACCTAGTGTGTTTTGCAAAATGCTAATTCACAACACCTGTCCACGGCTGGCTTTTTAAAAGTCAAAGCTAGAAAGAAAAGAAAAGAAATAAAAAAACATGAAGAGTAAAATACAATAGTTATAAATACATGCAACACAGATGAACAAAAATACAAAGCCATGTATGTATAGATGTATTGTATTGTATTATGTGAGAGAACTATGTTGTTTCTCTTTCAGTCATTATTTTCCACACCTTTTGTTCAAAACAAAGTTTTGTTGCATTTTGAGTGGGTAGACAGCACCAAAGTTTTGTTCCACTTAAACTAAAGTTGAAATTGAATCTGTTAAATTTGGAAAGGTTAGAAAGAAACCTCCATGTTTTCCTGTTAAACCCAGCACATTTGCACTGTTATAGCTCCCAAGTTGCCATAAAAAAAAAGGTTTTTTATCACCAGGGCCGGTCTGATTGAAGCAGATTCTCCTGGATTTCATTATGAGTTCAGTATACTGTTGTTTGCAGCAATGCGATGATATAATAGATTGAAAACATATTGAAATGTGCTGGTTTGTTGGTTATAAATGGACAACTGAGCACAATTCAGAAGCCATTTATACACTGGCTTTACGGATTTGAATTTGTCTTGTGTTAAATTTTCATTGCTCCCTCTGCTCACTCATGTCCCTCTCCAATAACTGTATTGCAAAATAAAATAAAAAATGAATTAATGTATTAATCAGCAATTATTTCCCTTGACACATCTGCTAGACCTAACTCACACTATTGCTCTCACCACGCTTAATACTTTGTGTAACTATGTGTATTAATTGTGCAGCAGCATTTGAAAAGAATAATTGTATTAACAAATTCAAATATTGCTCAATATTTATGAACATAAGTGAAAAAGTGCCTGCCAAACAACCAATAGAAACAAGTGGAATCTGAACTTATAAATGCCTCTTTGTTAAGATTTTTGAGGTGATTTTAAAGGATGGTACTGATTTAGCAGTCTGAGCTTGTCTGGCAGGACATTTCACAGCCTAGGTGTCCTGACAGGGAAATCCAGTCATCTTTCATCTTGAGCCTAGACTTAGCAACTGCCAAGAGCCCTGCCTGTGGTGTTAAAGCTGCACTCTGACTCATGAGGGGCCAAAAGGTCAGACACATAGCCGAGGGCGAGGCCTTGACAATCCATAAAAGTTATCAATAAAATCTTGACGACAGTTTAAAAAAAATGAATTACTGCCAGAGTGGCTGTTATGACTCTGTCACTTAGTCCTGGTCAAAAGCCTTACTGGATGTTGGTCCTGATTGTCTGCTTGTTTCCTTAAACAGACAAAGAGACAACCATCTGTACAGCATACAGTACTCTCTTTCCATCGACCCTAGATAGAAGACAAGAAGATATGAAAGCGTGTATGACTCTTCGTTAGTAGAGCGATTTCATTTTGTCTTGTATTAAAGGTCATGAAGAGTACAACAGTTGAAATGACAAGAAAGGGTTTAATATTCTGAGATATGTACACCATCTAATCTTAACAATGTACAAAACAGCCACTGTATGTTATATTCACATGCATTGACTGCCTATCACTATGGAGTACTGCAAGCAAATCTCTGTAACCGATAATGTAATGAGAATTAAGCTGGTCCCAGAATCGAGCCATGGTGTGCACCACATTTAACTAAAGAGGTTGAGGAATCAGGGTCACCAATAAAAAACACTTTTACTACTGTTTTGTAGACACCTCATCTGTAACTCATGATTCATAACTGTTTTCAGAGCCGGAGAGACTCTTGTCTCTTGAAAAATTCCAAATTTAAATTTGTTATTTCCCTGAGTATTGAAGAGCACGCAGCCCAGGGTTTATGGGGTCAAACACTAACATAAAATTTTGGCATCGAAAATAATATTTGGCATTGAAACAGGGACGAGCTAACATTAACTTTGCATAACTGCCAACATCAGGCTATAAAAAAAAGAGGGATATTTTTATGTTTTTATAAGTAAAAACATTTTGAGAGAGAAAAAGGGAGCGAGAGAGAGAGAGAGAGAGGAGTCATCATTGCCAGGAGGTAGACCTTCAAAAAAAAAAACAAGAGGGAGGATAAAATGATGCAGCACTACAGTCTGCACAGTTGAGGCAAGTGGACGAGCAGATGAGACAGGTGCCAAATGTCAATAAAGGGGAAGGTCTCGCACCAAGTGGAGTGAAATTCCTGGGACCTGTTTCAACCCACGACTGGAGTGGAGCGGAGTGCAGGGACGATGACACACGTCAGGCGGGGTCGGGAGCACAGCGGGAGAAAGGGTTAAAAATAGGAAGACTCGCGAAAATCGGGAGCGTTGAGGGACAACTAAATGTAATTCTCTCCAGGGCGATTCCTGAGGGGGACACCAAAAGTAGTGCTGTATCTCTGCTGAGGAACACTTTGTCAGTCGGCCAGTAAATAAACTACATTCTTACATGTTGATGAAGTTTCTCAGTCATCCAGGTCCAGGTAAATCTAAGTGCTGTATCGTAGGCAACTGGACGTCTCACCTCTCATCCAAGAGGCTTTCTCAGCTCTAACTTGTTACATTTATCACCACAAACACTGGTTAATGTTACCGCGGTTTGATGGCAAACATCACCTAACCTCTTGCTGACATAAAGAGCGTAATTCAATGCAGACAGAAGACAGGAGACTATTATAGATGTGTTTTTATCGTATCCAGTGAGAGTTGTAAAGAAATGTGAAATATATACTTTGTTTGACTACGAACTGGAGTTTAACCGCCAACTACAGACTCATCATACAGACTCATTCATCATATGCACAAGTGCTTTTATTGCACGTTTTCATCAAAATACAAAAAGAATACATCAAAATGATATCAACTAACTTTTTTGTCTTTGTCAGTGTTTCCCTTTTTCAGTTCAGGTTTAGTTTTCAGAGCCAGATTTTAATGTCACTGTTCTAGCTTGAAAATATTTTCTCCAGAATCAAAAGTAATGAGCGCGAAGGTCTTCATCGTTCGTAAAGAAGGTTGAATCAAGGTTCTGTTTCTTCAGAGGAGGCTATATTGGATTGTAAAATATGGGACACAGCCATTAGTCCTGGAGTTATTTACAACAAAGAATGTAGTTGGTCCTGTAACCTTTGCAGAATTTAGTAGGTATAATGTCTGGTGTGCTGGTGGATGTGTCATCTGTGATGAAGTGTCTATTAGTTCTTGAGAAAGTGACGGAGCCAAGCAAGGACAAGTTATTACAACACAAGTAAAAGAGGAGTAACGCTGAGAATCCGACAGAATGTTAAGAGCAGAATGTAAGCCACTTCTTTTTACAAAACTTCACACTGAGTTGGAACAGAGAGTTGTCTGTGTTTGTCTCACATGGGAGACAGCAAGCTCTATTATTTCTTGTTCTCTCCACCAAGGAATGCACACCACAAGAGGCCTCAAATTTTAATTAAATGGAATATTTATACACTGCGGATGTTCAACTTCCTTCTCTCTCAACATGCTGGCAAATAGGCCACACAGTTTAGAGTTAGCCAATTAATTACAATTTTGTCAAGTCACAGCAATTTCAGTGATTAATTACTGTGTTCTCAAGAGTATATTGTCTGTTTAAATACCTTATGAGTATTAATGCAAGACGTTTGATTTTCTTTGGCAAACTTTCAGTTTTCAGCTTCGCAGCACTTGCTGTTTACCCGAACTGAGGATTAATTTTCTGTGTGAAAAAATAGTTTTTGTTCATTTTGTTTTAGATTTGACAATCAGTCAAAGACGGCGTTGGAAATAATAACATATTCAGGAGATTCAAGGTCAATTGTAATCCTTCCAAGATGGAAAATTGATCAGTTTGCTGGCAAATAAAGAATTCATCTGTGATTTACAAACATAAAATAACTTTGATTTACACAGACTACTTAGGAAAGAAAAACAGGGAAATCTGTCAGAATAGTTTCATTCATACATTTTGTTTCAGTGCCATTATTCAAAAAGCATTCTTAAAATTATTTACATAGGCATTGCCTGAATTGTCATGTCAACGACTGAGTCTTGATCATATGAAATGAAGATTTTAAAGAAGAGGCAGCCTTTACAATGCAACACCAACAAAAACGTTCAGTTAATGCAGAGACATGTTATTGTATGGCACGTTGTCATCGACAGGCACTGTACGAAGTTGCCGTGACTCATTAGCATGCAGAATGGCGCTCGGCACCTCCAACATCTCTATTTGCACAGAAGCCCTTGTAAAATCAAGCAGCATAGGTGAACTTGTGGTTTGATAAACTGCCTGGAATTCATTTCATATGAAAATTAATATTTGTTATTATTCCGTAATGAATGGAGGCATCGGCTATTTCTTGAACTATTTACTGAGTTATTTGTTTTCTTTTTATCCTGCCTGCAGTTTACAGTTTATTCTGCAGTGGTGTGCTTGACTGCTCTCCAGCCATTCATCAAGGCACTGCTTTCCATTATTTGGTGCAGTCAGCTGAAACTGAGAAAGGCTTTTGGGGTGGTATGGCTCATTCTTCCTCCACTAACTCTCTGTTCTCCCCAACAGAGATGTTCCTGTTATTTTTCACCTTAACGCCCTGGATCAGTAGTCATTAGACGAGTCAGTGAAATTATATATGCAACACGGTTGCCAAACAATCCAGTTTTCAGAAATGGTTTCCCAGCCTGCCTTGATTTTCCACGAGTATCATATCAAAACAGAGCCAGAAGATTTCCACATCATCAATAATGATAAAGCTCCACATTTGCATTCATCACCTAACGCTATTAATCCCTTCTCTTAAGTACAGGCATACAGATTCCTATCTTCCTCATATTCACATTTTCTAGATACCCGCCCAGACCACAAGACTCGCAAAATCAATAACCTCAGTATCATATTCCTGGCTTCTAATATTGTCAGACTCAGATTCCATCAGGCTACGGTCTATGCTGCATTCTGATAACGGCATGAAGAGGGGCCGGTTGAGATGAAATGAAATAGTTTATCGTTAATGCACACTCAACAGCCAGCCAATCTGAACATCTGTATTCATATTAATACTCTACAGATGCAGCGGAGACCTCATCTCGAGCTAAAAACGTATAGAGATGAAGAGCAGAAGCCCTCGCCTGCCCTGTGTTTAAGCAGACATCTGTTTCTGTGGTCCCTCTTTAAAATCTAATCGTCAAATATTTGTGTTTACAATGAAGATGCTATCCTCGCTGCCCGGCATTTACATTTCTACCTCATTTCAGCTGCGCAGGTAAATATTTGATTCATGAGGCAGTGTCACTTGATTCTGTATGAAAGTTAAGTCACAGCAGAGAGATGTGTCAGCAGCATTCTGACTGTGTGAAGCAGAGCAAACAACTTGACTAATCTCGTGTGTGCTGACATTGTGACTGATGATCAGTGTGCTGGTAGCCCACCTGAATGTAGACCATAATCTCCCAGCTCAGGGTGATATTGCCAGTTTCAGCTTTCAGTGGAGTGGGCTCTCTGCTTTAGCACTAAAAAAAAAAAATTACAGCAGCTTTCAGATCCATGTGACTGTCATAAAAAAACATTGTGGATAGGGGAAAGCACTGCCAAGGGACCAATTATAGCTTTAAGAGTTAGGCCCATAAGCAGGCTGATGTTGGAAATGTTTTCATTAAAAGCACACACACACACACAAACAAAACAATAAAAAGCTTGAATTTTAATTGATTAACTCACATTTTTATGAAAAATGAGTTCATCTTCAGTTCAGGGTTCATCACTCCGTGTTTTTAATCTCAACCTCCCCTCCTGAGAAGCCATAGGGAGGCTGGATTGGAAATGGAGAGGGAGAGAGAAACACTGATGTGACTTATCACATATTGATTTTTTTCTTTACTATAGCACTCCATGATATTCACGGATTAAAGGAGGCAGAGTTGCCAGCCTGAAAAAAGGCAAACACTAATGGTATTCATGTTTCAGAGGGCGCCAGCTACTTTCATCAAGATATCTCGGGTTACTCAATCCTCACCTCAACTGTTTGCTGCCATGGTAGGCAGGTTGCCTGCTGTCTACTGTAAACATTTGCAAGCTCTGAATCCGCAGCTGGCCTTGACTGTAAATAGGAAGTTCCCTCTGATTCAGTATGAGCACAGAAAAAAATGAATACAGCAGTGCCCAGTAATGAAGCCTTTTCGCCTGTAGAGGTGATGCGCTTTGTGTTTAAAGGGATAGCCTATCCTCCCCAAAAGCATATTGCAAAGGTGTAGTTTTATTCCTCATTCCATCACTGCACTTCACTGAGTCGTCTTGGATCATCAGTGGAGCAGACAACCTTCATACCTCCATTACGTCTCTCAGAACTGTTTGTTCCCTCTCACTGGGAAACAGCCGCGGCTCAACATAATCTGTTCTTTCATCTAGAAGCTTTTATTGTATCTTTCCTTACCTACAGTATTTATTGTCCATTTACTGTTAGAGCCGCAATGTGCTGTTTTTTTGTTGTTTGTTTTTTTCTTTGTCTGATGTCATACAGTAGTTTTCTGTTTAGATAAATGAGAACAGTCTTATTCAGAAATGCTCAAACATGTAGTGGCCTTCATTCAACGCAAGTATCTGTTTTGTTTCATGTGTTTCTTATTCAATTATTTGTCTGCTTTGTTTCTGAATCAATCTTCTATCATTTGCGAGGCACGTTGTCTTGCAGCTTTGCAACCTGTAGCCGTTTTATACCTCAGTTTAGTTATAACAAGGTAATAACAAAAGATCAGACAATTGTGAAAGACCCCGCACTCAGGTCAGGCAGAGCTATGCCTGAATTACTAAGTCACCAAATATGATGTATGTAAAATAATGCACGTTTAATGGACTTGAATTTATAAAGAGCTTTTCTAGTCCACCCAATAGTTGAAGTGCTTTACAGCCCATGTCGCTTTCACACATACATTCATATGCTGTTGGCAGGGGTGCCATGTGATACAGGGTTTTTGATCCAAAGCACAACACGACATTTCAATGCTCATCCATTCACACAAACTCACACACTGATGGAACAGCCATCAGGAGCAATTTGGGGTTCAGTACCTTGCTCGAACACACATCAAAATGCAGCTATAGCCAGGGATCGAAGCACCACTTTGACTTTGTAGAAAGAATCGTCTTCTATTCCATCTTGTTTCATTTATGTGATGTCTTGCTTCACTAATTTTATAAAATAATGATGCAATTATAACTTTAACGGGTGCAATTAAACTAATAGGCCATTTTCACAGCAAACATTTTGACTTGCTATAGAAGGGAATGTACTATAAGTAAAATTAGACATTTCAAACAGTCTTCAGTGAGAAATGCCTGTAGGAGGTTGAGACGGATGTCATTCAAACAGTCTGCACACGCCCACACAATTCAGATGAAGTCTAATGAGGCCCAATAACTGAAAACTTGTGCCACAAGTTAATTCAACATGTTGTAGAATATCCTTCCCTGTCACACACCTGAACATATGCTTCTTTAAAAGCGAGGTCGGTGTATTGGTTCACACTATACAGTGTTATGTCCTTGGAGCAGTTTGTGGTTCAGTGACTTTCTGGAATATTGTTTGGCACTGAACTGTGGAGGTGAGGCTGACCAACGTCCAATCATCACTGAAAAAAAAATGAAATACACTCTATAGTTGGTGCTAGGGATTATGTTTCCACAAAAAAGGACAGCGTTTGCCACATTCCAGACAGCTACAGAATGTCAAGACAGTGGAATTTCATGAATGTATTACATGAAGCCCGTACGTATTTAAACACAATGTTCACTACATGGCCATACCTCTGATTGTGTGGACGGCCTTTATCAACCTTACACGTATAATTAAAAGGTACCTCCGCAACAGGTTTTTGCTAAAGCAATTGCTACCCCAATAAAACCTGAGGGATGAAAGTTATATTCATTACAGTTTGAATTTTACTGTTTTCCTAACATTTCTGTAGCTAGTCAGCAGTGTACACTGCAGACAGATGCTGAAGCAAAGATACTGGAGAAATGGTGGGGTAGGTGACACGACAAAACATTTGGAAGTTATGCAGGAACAGATAACACCTCCACATGATACCCCCTCACAATGCATCCGCATCCATCGCCCTTTTGGATATGACATGCGTTGCTGGTTACGTTGGGCCACCTGACTGACATCCAGCAAACTGCATTTGAATCATTGCAATGGTGACGTGTTTGTTGATGTGATTGGGCGTAATGAGCAGATAAGTAATGTGCACTGTCAGAATCCTTTTCCCATTACTATTTATAGTCAGCCTCACCTTCACCTCCAGCTCACAACAGTCTCCATCAGGACAATCGAGGTCAAGGAAGGTCCATGGACCTTTGGCTGTCCCAGCCTTCTCCGCTTCCCCATTTCAGCTGGACTAATGAGGCAGACAGCTGCTCCCATAGTTGAAGTGTCCCTGTGGTGAACTGTACCTGGGAGAGGCAGAGACAATGTCACCTTCACATTCAGGCATATTACAAGAGGAAAACAAACCAGACCTATGAAATCAAGAGAAAACATGCACAAAGATTAGCTTGCAGGGCTGCCCACCTGGAAGTGCACGTACCATGTATTGAAGCTGAGCTCTTACCGCAGCGGCCTGCGTTCGATTCCAGCCCTCCTCTCCCCTCTTTCTTTTCCCTGCCTCCCCTGTCTCTCTCCAGCTGTTACTGTCTAAATAAAGCAGAAATAAAAGCAGAAATAATAATAAAAAAAGATTAGCTTGCAAACAGCAAAATGCTCCTAGGCAAATACAGCTTCATGCATAAACTCAAGCGCTCTAACACAGTTGTTGTTTGCTGTTGTCATCCTGAAAGGGGCCGGTCTGGTCAGGCTCTTATTGGTCAGTTTGTCTTCTCACAACTCCCCACAAAGAGAACATTGGTTTTAGACATCTGTTTCAGAAGCTTGGCAGAGTTCAATAAAACACAGACTGGATAGAAATGCTTCTGCAATGTAATTAGGGGACTTTGCTGAGACGACAAGTACAAATGTGGAATAAGAAGGTAAAATCCAGCAAGGCTGGGTGATTAGGCCTCATTTGGATGTCTTCTGCACACTGTGACGAGCGGCTGTTTCAGGGCAAGGCAGTCGCTCGGATCGAAGGCCCACAGTGTCTAGGATTATGTGTCAATTTACCACCCAGCTGCAGCTCTAGACTCTACAGCAGAACATGACTACCTCTAATTAGGCCATGCTACCAATTAGGGCCCTGCAATAAGGCAGCGAGGAAGGCGCTCTGGGAGAGTAAAACCTACCATTGTTCCACCGTAAAAAAAAAACAAAAAAAACCCCACAGTTTTCTAGCTCCAGCAGCTGTCGGAGGCCGGAGTCCATGTCAACCGGGCTTCCATTAAGCCATCTTTGGTTTATTGTGATGTACTAAATTAATTTAACTGGGTGACGTGATGACAGAACATTAACTTTAAAAGGTGGTACATTCATGTGATTCGATGAAAAGACAGTAACAACCAGTCAAAAACGGCAATCTATCCATGTCACGGCCATGACCTCAAACTCTGTTTCATAATCCCACAGGTAGCCAAGGTCAGTTCCCCATAACTCAGAATGTGACGGTGGTGGAGGGGGCCACAGCCAACATGACCTGTCGTGTGGATTACAATGATAACACTTCCCTCCAGTGGTCAAACCCTGCACAACAGACCCTATTCTTTGGGGACAAGAAAGGTGAGTAATATTCCCGGGGATAATGGCTGTGATAATAAAATGACACGATATGATAAAGATGTCTCGGCCAGATTATATTACTACAGGAGTCTTCTTCATCAGTGTTTCAACCCTGGGATGCACTAAATTGTCCCACCTGCCTGGGAGCACACAATTCCACTGAACAGTACGCGGGAAATGCATTCCTTGTAATGTCAAAGCAGACTTTTAATGAAGTTATGTCTCCGGCGATGTCCCAGGGCACAAGCTAAACAGAAATAGACTGTTTTTGAATTGAAATTTTGTAATCATGCAACACTGACATCGTTGTTTACAACACAGTGACGCCTGTGGACTGTGAGATGATTGGGCCTAATTAGCATTTTAGCTGCCCTACATTTGTATAGCTGTTTGGATGTCACTGAAAAGGAAGCACACTGTTGCAACCTTGTGAAACAAGGCCCGGGCCAGAATGAATTATAATGTGCTCTCACCAGCCAAATCCAATTTAAAGGTGACAAAAGTCTGGAGTTGATAAATTGGAATTGGGGTGAAAGGGAGTATAACAGTGGACTGGTCTTGTAAGGGTTGGGGTGTTCATCTTTCAGTGTTTCTCACAGCATATTACCCATTTCATTTATGCTGTAGCTGCTAATACAATATCACTGGTTCAATGATTGAAGATTAACTTCCTCTTTGAATAACAATTGATAGACGCCAGAGTGAACCAGCAGAATGAGAGTCACAGTCTGGTTTGAAGAAATACTTTCTCCCTCGCAAGTGATTGGATTTGGTAATGAGGTCTAAGGTGTTTTATTAGATGAAATTACTTCCAAATACAATTAAACGAAAGTTAACTGAATCTTAAATAGATACTCTTGTGTGAATTGTGCGAATGTGCCCAAAGGATTTGAATTCAAGCAAAAGTCACTGAACCAAAGCCATTCTTTTTTATTGTTATTTTGTCTGTATTCTCAGGTGTATAATAGATGTAGCATTTTAATACTTTACTTTGCAGAACCAGATTTTGAAAATCACCAAATAAGATCAGTAAAAAAAACAAAAACCTCAACTGTTCTCTGAAGAGACGTAACACCTGATGAATCATTTAAATCTTACCTTTTGGTTATTTCATTTGGCCTGACTGAAGCCAGTTAACGGCGTTTTGTTCACACATCTTATCTCTGAATACAAAGCACAATGCTGCCATTATAAGCATGTAAGGAGAGCTTGGAGAGAACAATATGTATTATGCACTTTGCCCTTCTTGGGCAGCCATTTATATTGTATGACAGAGTCCTTTTCCAGAGCAATACGGATGACAAAATGAATGTAGTCCACTCAGCAGAGGTTGCCAGGGCTAAGTGTGGGAACACTTCCTCTCCATCTCCTTCTAAACAGCCAAATGAAAAGCTTTATTGGCACAACTAATACGATGCCTGTGAGGCCATCAGGAGAAACGGGAGGCGTGGAACAACACAGGCTTCATGCGAGGAAGAGGGTGGGACACCTGGGAAGAAATCTCTGCTGTGCCAAATCACCAGTTAATTGCTTGGCAGAAGGCTGCAACTGTCCTTCTTCTCCCGTTTGTTGTGCCTTCTTGTAGGAGCCAATGAAAAATGTTAGATTCAACCTTATGCTACCTTTCAGTCCAGCAACTAACTGCAGACTGGCTGAGCTTGAGGCAGGCTGCTCTCTCCCTCTGATGAACAGCTGGTCAGAGACTGCCGTCAATGAGTACATTAGATTAATGCAGCTATGCTGCCTTTTCTTCTTCCCAATGTTTAGATGTTTTGGTGTCTTTTTGCCTGTTTAGATAAATCTTTCCTTTTCTGCCCTCCCTGTGCGTGTTGTCTCTGTCCATTGCCTCTCTTGTCCACCTCTCTGCCTACTACAATCCCCTTGGGTGTCCACGACAGCACGGCCGTATGTTACTGTTTGATGCACATGCACGTTTCTCCCACTCCCTCTTCACAAAGGTGGCCTGTCATTGTGCATATGTTGTCCAAAAAAAATGTTAGCTTTCACAGCTTTTATGTGCGATTCCGGATGCGCAACACATACAAGATATGATGATAAAAATACATCTGCTGTTCTGTCTTAAATTAGACAAAACGCTCTGTGAGGCTTTTTTTTTTTTTAAATCTACTCTTCATTTCTCTGTTTTTTTTCTACTCTGTTTCCCTCAAGCTCTGTATTAAAGATAAGGGCATTTGTCTGGATTTGTTTGGAGTTTGAGATATAAAATAGTGACATAGAAGAAAATAACTATTAAAATGACCTTTTAAGTCCTTTTGAGCGGCTATAGTGGAGTAAAGAGAAACATCTGTAAAGAAGAAGTTCCATATTATATCAATTGGGTTAGACAGCTGCTGGGTAAAGTAAGACAAAATCTGATCTTTGCCCCGACTATAATTTGTTCCATTTTAATTCAGGTCTGACAAATGAGAATATGATTTGAAAAAAAAAAAAGCCCCAAAGAGTAGCTTTTATAGCCAAAGAGAAAAGGGATGTCTGTGTCTTTCCAGAATTTTAAATACCCTGAATACCATAAGTCTACACCAGTGTAACATTGAGAACAGCAATATGTGTTTTGCATCAAACATTATTCATGAGTCTCAGTGATGCAGTTATATCCTAATGTGTAATGATAGAATGGTTGTTTGTCCTTCACAAAACAGATCTGCCAGCTCTCTGGGAAAGGTTTGTTAGGTTTAGGCCACCTGGATATGGTTTGAAAAACATGTTAGTCGTGATGGGTTACAAACCCAGATACACCTTGACAGTTAGTGATATGAATGAACTATTTACCCCAGCATCTGCCATAAGAGGAACTATCCCTTACGAAAATGTCACATGGGAAATTTGTCTTTTCACTTGTAAAAATCACTATTTCAAATTTAAATTGAAAAATGTGTAATTTACATTTTTTACACTTGGATTAGAATTTCCACATCTGGAAACAAAACATGGCACATGAAATCACATGAAATTATCTTTTGTGAATTCCACATTTTCATAAATTTTTGCATGCGATTTGATATTTTCAACAACAAAAATGTCATTGTCAGCAATATCACATGATAAACATGACAACACACATGACTGACTCAGCCTTTTTTTAGTAAAGACGGTCTCCATTAATAACAAGACTACTCCAATTAACCTTTTGTTAATGTAATTGCAGCATGCAACAGAGAAATAATCCCAGTGGCGCATTATTAGTTTATAAACCCATTGGGAGTCCTAAGGTACGTAGGTGGAACATAATCCTAGCTGTGCATTATAGAAGTTGTGACCTCCAATTTGTCTACACAGCAATGTCACGTTTCATTACAGACCTGGAAGGAGGATCAGAGATTTGGTTGCAGGTGTGAAGGAAATAGTGGGAAAAACGGCTCAGAAGCTTAATGTATCTTTGGTGAGAGTGTAAACGAGAAGGACCTCTATCTCATCCTCTTCCATAAGAGGCTCAGACAAACCTCACGGAGCTCCAAGAGAGTGTTAACCTTGCTGGATCCCCAAAGCCGATCCATATGGGTTGGACTGTCTCTGCACATTTGTCTAAAGCTGAACACAGCCCTCCTCTTATATCATGCCAGCTGGTTCCTTGGCATGCTCCTCCTCATACATTATGTATATCTGAGTCTTGGTTGATTGTTGCCACCTCAGAGGGTTCAGACTACACTATGGCAAGCAGCATGCAGATTCCTACGCACCACCGCCACAGACCTGAGACAACAGATAGATGGCCTTAATAGCTGGGCCAACACATCATTCATACATTAGGCCAATTAGCAGGGACTGTTGAAGGAAACGGCTCTGTGGTGGGCTGCCGCGATGAAGAAATCGATTTGGACCATATGTCTTTTGTAGAATTATCCCTTTTTATGTGTTGCCGGGGTTATGATTTATTATTACCGAGCAGGACAAATGAGAGCAGAGCTGTCCTTTGCTGTCTTCATTATGATTTACTTCACTTTTGGCTTCTGTGGGAAAAGGATAAAACCTAAGTAGCAATGCTGTAGAGAATGGTAATGATGTTCCTGGAGGCATACAGGATGGAAGTCGAATCTTTTGTCAGATGCTGTGAATATGAATAATGCAATTAATGAGAAGCTACTGCAGGTTGCATGTCAAAGGCAGATAACAAATTGCTCATTTGATCCTCGGAATGTGTTTATAGCAGAGATATGGAGACATATACAGCATATACATATGATACATGCTGTGGCAAATTGTACATCATTCTTCCTCATCTCAATTCCATCTCTCAGAAGTTTATGGTTCATCATTCATGACATTTAATTGGGGCATTCAGCCTGGATCATAAAGGTCACAAAGCAAAATTGATCTTAATTGGCTTGTAGTAATCAAAATGCTGTTATGTGCTAAATGAATGCTCTAATGTGAGCATTAAAACATTCATTAGCTTGAGAGAATGAAGGATAATTACCAAGGATGCAATTACTGGAGTGAGCACCAATGAAAGCACATTTAAACGTCCATTCTAGTAAACACACATTTGATGGTGGGTCTGTTGTGAGCGAGTACAGTGGGCACTAACCTCAGCTCGGGCTCAAATGTCTGTGTGTAAATCTAATTCTCAGATCAGAATAGACATGAACTACCAAATTCAGGTGGTTATATTATTGTTATTATTATTATTTATTTGGCGTTTGTCGTTTCATTATTGTTTTGTTCACACATTTGGAAAGCAAGAGAGACGTGTGAAAGAGGAAAGAAGTCATATACATACATAAACATATATACACAAGAAAACAGAAATTTAAGTTCGTGAGAGTTCAATGGGAAAAGAGCACTCAAGCTGAAGTGATTCTGAGGAAAGCATCACGAGTGTTTTGTTTACCTTGCACTGTCTGTTTTTACTGGTGACAAAATGTAGAAAGGGTTTCATGGCCACGGCTACAGTAATGTCTTTCTTCAGGGACTAATGGGCTTTTAAGTGTACTGGGTTACCTTCAGCTTCACTGAAATGTGAATCTACCATTGTGGCACCATACAGTACACTCTGCTATTATCACTAATGTGAAGGGCTGGTTTTGTATGTGGCTTTGTGTACGAAGCACTCATGTATAATCTATATTAGCTTTTTAGAATAATGAAGAATATGTTGTATTTAAATTCGAAATTTGGGCCCCACCCGAAAAATTTTCATATCCTTTTAACAAGGGCTAAAGCATTGTTATGTGTTGTACTGTAATATAGCTTTGCACACCCTGGAATTAAACTGTGCTGATATCCAACAGAATTATGTAACCCCAGCGGCACTTGTTTTAATGAAAATTAGATTTAGAGAGCTCGTATGAAAAAAGGGCACAAAAAAGACAAATTCCGCAGTGTACAATCAATGTTTGCGGGCTGAAAAATGGACGGACAAAAATGTATTCAGTCTCATTATTCACCACTTGAAGAGGGGACGTGGCGTAGCTGCTGAGAGAATTCCTCCTTCTTTCCTTCTCCCCTTCAAGCGCTGAAAATGAGTCCAATTTGAGTAGCATCTGCTCTGTGGGATCTCTGAGAGCACGGGCAGTAACAATGGCCCTCTGGAACAAGGCCCTTCCTTCTCTTAATTGCAGCCACATGTGTGGTGGGAAAGAGCCCCCTGCCTGCACCACTAGCCCTGGAATACGTCCAGAATCGCCCACACAGTCAGTGAGCGAGCACAGCCAGCAGCAAACACACTCTAATTGCAAAGAGTGGAGCCCCTGGCTGGAGAGCGGGGGGGTGTGCCAGGACCCTGTGTTCTCGCTGAAGGACAGCTAGTGCTTTCACATTCCAGGACTGGCTCAAAGTGGTTACGGGCCATGCAAAAATGGCCAAATGGGGACAGTCAGCATCGCGAATGTAACATATTTTGGATGAACCCAAGAGGCATCGGCTCATTTCCAAGACTAATGGATAGATGTAAAATGTCCTTTTCTATCTGGACTGTTAGGATATACTTCATAATTTTGGATTAGAAACATTGGTTAACATCTGTCAGTGGAGTGCAGAAGTAAATGCCATGTGATAAGTGCACTTCCAGTTCCTCTGCTTTCAGTTTTATCTGAGGACAGAGCTAATAAAGCTACCAACCAGGCTGTCAGCTCTTCTCTCGCAAATAAAAACAGTGAATCATTTTGTGATGAGGCAATTTATCATCTGTTTTACATGATAAACCCACTAAATCGTCAGAATAAATGTCTGTTACACAAAAACCTCTTGGTTAACCCTAAGGGAAAAAAATCGAACCAAAAACGTCTCCTCAAAAATATCAGGTTTTGATCCTACAAACATGTCTGGAAAACGTCCCTATATAAAAAAAACTCAGTGGCTTTTCATTACGAACCGTAGCCGTCTCACCTTGCTCTCATGCCCCCACCATCCCTTGTTCCTTGCTCATAAAGATGTAAAATTAACATGGTATGTCACATATTGTTGAAATGTTTATATGATACATATGAAATGTATAGATTTATCCATAGGCCCATCCCTGGTTTGATTAAACGCACAATGTCAACATTTTTTTTCTGCCAGCTGGGTTAAAATAAGGTTCTTGGACATAATAAATTCAGATACTGTGACTTTTAGCAACATTTGCCAAAGTTTATGAAACTGAATATGACAAACGACAGCCTCAGAAAGGTCTTCTATTGACATGGTCGCTGGTGCGAAGGACTGTCAAGGAAACGAGGCAAATATTACTTTGCATCAAAGGGCCATAGCAACAGTATGCCTTGCCCTGAGGGGGAACCGGGATGTCAGTTTTACTGATTTGAGACAGCCTTGGTAAGGCCTCCATCACAGGAGATGTACTGCGCATTAAGCTGCCATGCTGCAAGGCTGTAGCATACACAAGGTCAGGGTGCAGATTTATGCTTCCTCCTAAGCAGAATGAACAGCGCAGGAGCTATCTAGGGTTTGGGGGAAATGAACCTTTTCATCACATTGATTTCCTAAAGCACCTGGAAAAAAGCTTTGTCAGCCGCTGGCATTTGGGTCTGATTGTGACGGATCTGCACACAATCTGGGCCTCTAGCCTGGATTGGATTCTAGTAGTATGGTTTCCTGGCCATATGTTGTTTGAGTAATAGATAACACTTGTCTTTGGGTTATTCAAACCTTTGTACATCTCATTCTATCAATATGTCATTGATTCACGTGCTGCGTAGTGCCAGTGGTTGTCCGACAAAAACGCATCAGTCAAGTCCATCTTTTGTTTAACTGTAAGGTGTTTCTCAGCCACTGCTTGGGCTCAAACTCTCCGAATCAGTTCTGCAGCTGCTGGCATTTAGATTTAGATTCTGTTTTGATGGTAATGTGATATTATTCAGTAGACACAAAAAATATTACGTTTAGCCCGCTCCGTACTTTAAATGTCACTTGAAATAATCAGCAGTCTGTACTGTATTTGGTCACTGTTCTGGTATTTAAAGAGATAATTTCCATCTTTAGTATAAGAGGCAAATGTTCAAATGCATTTTAAAGTTCATTATTTCAGAGAACAGCGGTTGATGTCCACTTCAGCTCATATTAGTTTCAATGGACTGCAGAGACAAAGAAACTTCTCGAAGCACTGCGCAGCACGACCCAAATGCTAAATGGACTTGCATTTTTTATAGCACCAGCTACTAAAAGTGCTTTACAACACATGCAAAATGTACCTATTCAGTCACACACTGATGGCAGAGGCTTCCATGCGAGGTGCTGACCGGCTCATCAGCTCATGATACAGCGCTTCCAAAGGGCTCCACAGTATTTCTCTGTTGTCTAACCATATGTTCAATGGTCATTATTTCTGGTGGCTAAATATGGTACTGTGAAGCTAGATGGCAATGGTGCTCACAGAAGCCTCACCCATAATTTGCCAAAACGATGACTGACCATGTAGATGCAGAGCGGAGAAGTGAACTTGAGAAGTTTATATGGGCATTTTTGACTATTCCTCTGTTTCTCAGAAATTCTTTTCAACATTCAGTCTGTTATAATGGACATAAATTCAAGCTGATCACTGTTGCAGGAGCAAACAACAATTTTCTTTTTGTTACGCCTACAGAGTTTGGGTGGAATATCACTTTAACCAAAAGATGTCTGTTTTCTTTAACAAATCTTCTTAGAAAAAGAGCCAGAGCATTTATCAGCATCTCAGAGGTGTTTGTGCTTTCAGAAACATGGGGTTAAGAAGAAGAGAATTCAGTCTGTTTTCTCCCTGTCTTTCCTCTCTGCGTTTCAGAGATAGAAGGATATGGGCCAGGGGAAGTACAGTATGTCATCTTGTCCAAAGCTTTGATCCTCTCAGTCTGTACTTCCATAGCTTTTGAGTTCCTGTACAGTCTTTGCTTAGACCCCATCACCTCTCCAATGCATCAATCCACCAAAGGGTTTGCTGTTTTCTGCCAGAGCCTCTGGGCATTTTCAAGCTCTGTAGTGAGGATGCTTAACTACAAAGAACATCAGGCAGCTTTGTTTCAGGATGCAGTTTGCCACAGTAAGACTATCAAATGTTTGTATTAAGCCCCGTAGCACATAATAAGCTGGCTCTCTGATGGCACAGCTTGTTATTAAAATTTAATTCTGGCTTGAAGATTTTGTTTTATTTATGCTACTCTTTATTCTTGGTTAACAAAAGAGTCTCTAATAAGAAACTTCTGAGAGCCGTCAATATCTTTACAGCCAATCTTTATATTTCTCTTTTTAGCCTGTGTGTGATTATAAGATAATGATCATCAAATGACGGGGTGTAATTGAAGCTGAAGAACACGGTTGTTGATAATGACCTACATCAGTGAAAATCTAATAATCACTTCAGCCAATCTAATTTAACTGTGTATCACATGTCTGCTGCGTATGCGTATCGCTAAAATCAAACAAATGGGAACGGAGCAGGTGATTAATGATTTTCAAAGAGACATCCTCTTTATCTGGCACCATGTTACATTGGCTACGTTGATTAAATCCTAATCAACGCCTACTTCTGCTGCATTTTGCCAGATTTGCCCCTGTGTAGTGCAATCCAATAGAGTTCAAATTACCTCAGATGAAAGAGTGTCCGGGGAGAGAGCTGGCCAGGCCCAAAGGGAGCGAGGATTAAGAACGTGTAATGTATTCAATGAAGAGCACTTTCCCTCCTGCCCTCTGTGGTTGGTCGTTTGTACGAGCAGGTGAATCTGAATTTGAAATTGTATAAGAGATGACAGGTGCGAGATGACCTTTTTCAGCTCGGTTGCGTGGTTTTTCTCAGCCTTACGAGGTTGCAGTCACATCTAAAGGAGCAGCGGTGAAGGTTTCTGGTATCTTAAGAAAAACACTGAAAGGTTTTATTTCAAGCTGTGTTGTCAAGAATGCTCATTGTAATGTTTATTGGGTTAAACTTTAGAGTAACAACCATGAATGATGGTACATTTTAGTTAATTAAACATTAGTTAATATTCTCTTTTCACTATTGAAATGCATTACAAACCATTTATTGAGCAATTGTTTCGTTAAAGTTGCAAATGATGTTTAATATACTGTGTGAAGGGTAAATAAATACTGTGTAGTTCATCTGTAAATTTTCTTTGGATGTCCTTATTATAAAGTCTGTTTGTTCCACTGTTATGCATAACATCTTTAATGTCTTAGTTTTTCAAAACAAAGGAGAATAACTAATTTCAACAACAGTAAAACAATAAAACGATGACACAAAACCACTGACAGTTAATAAACACGATATTAAATTACTTTACTATATTCTGTTAGTACTTGTGCATTTTTTTTTCTTGGCTAAGTGGTTCTGTATGAGGCCGGGGTAAGGTTTTTGTATCAGTGTACCAATAGAGAAATGTCACAGAGAGCCAGTTGCTAAAAGTATTAAAGTGAGTGTAAATCAATACCTGGAATGTAAGTGATTACCCAAATAGATATTGTAATCTAGCGCCATAAGCTTTCTCTGCTGCCATGCCTCAGTGCATCCCGCTGATGCATTCTGTATTCTCACTGACTGTGAATCAGTCTGTCAGCCTAGAATGCAAATGGAAAGAAAAGGTTTCAAGCCATTGGCCACAGTATTTGTTTGCAGCGTTTGACAACTATTTGAAATACCTGGTAGTGCAGTGCATTAGCCTTTGTTCTGCTAAAGGTCATCTGAATTACAAATGACACTGCTACAAGTTAATTGCAATCACTGAATTCAGCTTTTTGTGTGTATGTGTGTGTGTGTGTGTCGTCCTGTGTTATACAGCTCTGAGGGACCACAGAATCGAGCTGGTGCGAGCCTCGTGGCAGGAGCTCACCATCAGAATCGGTGACGTCAGCCTGTCAGACGAGGGCCAGTACACCTGCTCGCTCTTCACCATGCCTGTCAAGACCACCAAGGCCTTTCTCACTGTTCTGGGTGAGCATGTTTTGGCTTCTTCTCTGCTTTTGGCTAATTCTTCATGTTCTGACAGCATGAATACCAGCGCATTTTAAATTAGATTCCTCTGTTCACTCTTCACCACGCACTTGTTGCTTTGTAGGAAAATAAGATTTCTGCTTTACAGTTTATAGTCTTGTCTACAAGAATAAAGGATGACAGTTTGCCGTGCATGCCCGCAGTGATTCTATATTTAATTCTCTGCGGGCCACAAAAAACTCAAGCTTTTCACATACATAAGCCAGACAGGTGTGTTAAAGAATAAGCTGAAATATAGAAAAAGTAAAAGTCAACACCCACACACTGTACACACTTACAATGCATGTATCTAGTCTTGTGTTTTGTAAGATGACCTTTTGTCATCTAAAAGCCAGACAAGAAGAAAGTACACACTGTTATCTTGTTCGGATAATTCAGGAAATGTATTTCTAACTGCACATATTACGTTTCCCATTTCTTTTTTAAGCATCATCTCATTAAAAAATTGTAAAATTGTTGTGTTATACTCAATTTTTTGCTTCTCATTACTCGCTTTGCCTTAAAAAAATAAACCCTCAGTAAATCAGTCATCTATCATTTTCTATTGTCAGAGGAATATAACCTAAATGTACACCACCCACTGGGTTATTACCAAGCTCATCATATGCTGTGTGTGTATTCAGTGTGCTATTTATATGTATATTTGCATGCACCACAGGAGTGCCAGGACGACCGGAGATCACAGGATTCACCAAGCCTGCCATGGAGGGGGACATAATCACGCTGACGTGCACCACATCGGGCAGCAAACCAGCCGCCAACATCCGGTGGTTCCGAAATGACAAGGAAGTCCAAGGTAAGCATGTGGTGTGGATTTCACAGAGCATTGTATCCTCTGTTACCACTTATACCCTCTTGGAGACATCATTACTGTCAAGTCATTCAGCATCCCTTTGTGCTCATATTCATGCATTGTTCCACTGGCCGGGGGGTTTAGCAGTGCCATGATTCGCCTGGCGCACAGCCAGCATTGCTGCTGTCGCTGGAACCTGTCCAAATGCTGCTGGACTGTGGCGTAGCTGTCCACATTTCACTACCTGACCAAGGTGAAGACATATAGTAGTGCCTCTTATTGATTCTAATTATAAAATCAAGTGTACATCAACAAGAAGTCGTGTACAGCATTTTGTTTTCCCTGTTAGTGGCACTAAAGTAATGATGTACTCAGCCATATGATTAATAGAAACAGGAATCAATCACACGATACTAAAGGCGGTTATCAAAAATGAAAACGCCGATGTTTGAGTTTGCTCACAGGCTCTTGCTTATTTTCAATTTACACTGGTGTAGAACAGAGAAGCAGCGAAACCTCACATTTTAATAGCTGCAACAGGCAAGTGTTTCTCAGTAATTTTTTCAATCAAGCAATTGATTTATTGCCAGATTAATTTCCTGTTGGTCGACGAATTGACTCAGTGGTAAATTGACAAATCGTTTCGACACCGGTCAAACGTGGCATACAGAAGGATCATGTTTTAGTGAAGACTATTCTTCCAAAACTGTCTTAGAGAGGAAGACTGTTAGCGGCTGTGTGCTTCATGTTTTGTGTTCACCCACAAAGAAATTTTTAGGGTGTACACACAACATGAATTTATCCCATGGTTTCAGATTCTCTGTCGTACATGTGATGAGTTGATCCTCAGGTGGTGCTCAGGTGCTTTATTTCTTTCAAACAGCAACCGTCAGATAGTCAAACGAGCATACGAGGAATGCAAACTTAGAACGACCACATAACTAGCTTTACCCAGACTGAGAGAAAAAAAACAGCAATAGAGACAATGCATTAGGCAGCAGATGGTGCAGTGTAATGTGTGCTGATCACACTAAACCGGCAGAAGTTTTCTGTGGTTTCACACTGTGCGCCTTACAAGCTTTCACTTTCTTGTGTACCTCTTTCCAATCTGTCTGAAGCTCTGCACTTTGTATTGTTAGAGCTTTTATCACCAGATTATTTCTGCTTAAAAAAAAAAAAAACACAAAAAAGACAGAAATGTTAAAGAATAGGAATGGAATGTTTTTCCTCAATTTGATGGCAGAGGTAAGCTGTGTGGAGCTCTTTAATGTAATGGAGCCTGCTGCAGAGACTCTGTGTGACAGTTGCTCTTTATTGAAGATTTGCACCAGAGAGCTTTTTCTTGGTGGTTCTGTCTGTGTCTGCCCAACATGGCATGATGATTGATGGGAGAGGGGCTGGGATATGAAGTTTTCTTGTTGAAATGACGTGCACGTAGATTCCTGAAAGGCCAGTGGAGAGCTGGCACGCGGCATCACAACCAGACTCGCTGTCCATCTCAAGAGGCGCTGAGGATGATCTCTTTTTCTGGTTTAAGTCATGAGATATACTTTAAAAAAAATATTCATAGCTCAAAGCTTAATATTCTTAACATATGTGGGCATATGCACATAGAGAAAATGTCAAAAAGTAATTTAACAGAGTTCAAGAGGTGCCACAGTTCACTCATAGCTCCGACTTTTTTGTGACTAAAAATAAAAATGTAATGCCGTCATACGATTCCCAGCAGGCATCACAGTAGTTAATAAAGGAAAATCAAACCAGAGATTAATTCCCTACATTTGAATTTGATGTATTAAATGACATTGATGTGATGTGTGTGAACTGCATATCTAAAAAACATCATGAGCCACAAGTCTGCCCCGACCTGGTGTCTTGTATACAAATGTTCTTTTATTAGTTTTACCTGCATGCGGTGGGTTTTATTAAGCCGCTTGGGCAAACAGACCCGGTGTGATGCATCTCCAAGTCAAAGAGAGATAAAGCACAAAGCAGAGACTGGAGGGCTCGACATAAAAACTTCATTTCCATGTCAAAGTGTCAAAGAGGAGGAATGTCAATCAGTGCTCCAGAACCAAGTCTTTTATAGGTTGCGCTTTAAAGCTTTCTTTAGCGAGTATGTGCTGGGAGCAGCATGTTTTGCCATTGGTTCTTCCGTGGTAGATCATTGCCGCCAGTGTCTGCTGTCAGTCAAATCTATCCCCACTGGGGGACCAGGCTACAAAGCTCCAAGATGACAGCAGGTGTAATAGCAAAAACATGTCATATTTATTTCATGCTCTGATGATTTGTTTTTCAACAATTTATATTAGAAGCACACAGCATTACAAACCTCAAAATGCAACTGTCATCCAGTGTCAAATAATTTGTTTGCAGAGTATAGAGCCATACAAATTACTTGTGTCGCTGAATGACAGCTCGGCTTCAAATTGTAATCTATTGAGGAAAAAATCCACCCACTGTCACTCCGCTGGCATACATAAAGTGGTCTATATATTTCTTTCACGGTGACACAAAGGCACCATACAATACACAACAGCTCCATCATAGTGACTAATTTTATATTCAGCTAGGCAAGATATCAAGACAAGATGAGGCAGTAGACAATAAATTATACACACACACACACATACATACGCAATTTATTGTTTTTATGTATGTATGTAATCAATAAATATGTGTTCCTTCATTTAGAATTGGCCTCACATCCTGTTCTGTAAAATCAAGCTGAGCAAAGATGAAATATCACAAACTTTCATTTTTATGCTGATTGCTGACTCAAGTGTTCACGACATGTTTCGTTGCAACTTTTAATTGTCAAATGTGTACAGCAACAAAAGTAACTAAAACTTTCTCCAATCCTTGGGAATATCTGTCAAGACAAGTTTGCTATCAAAGAGAAAATTCATATGAAAATCACTCCATGTCACCAGACAACTTCTGGCCTCCATGTTGTTTCTGAAATATGTCTGGATCTTTGTGTCACCGCACAGAACTGATAACTTGAGGTCATCGTAACTTTGCTTTAAATCGCTGAAGCATCTTCCTTCCAACTTAATATGAGAAGCTGCTCTTCACCATCTGGTGATATTTCAAAAATCATTGACGGATCACTTTTAGTTTTTTGGTCTGGTTATTTATTCGGTTATTCTCGATTTCTGAGAAGATTCAGTTATTTTACCTCACTTCTTCAGGTTTGATATTCCCCTCCACATCAAAGCCATAATCCAAAATTAGATTGAGAGAATGACATGTCCATTCTATTCAGGACCTGCAGCCGTCAGCAGCAGAAGTTCTCTATGTGTTACTGCAGTTACTAACACATGGTTTAAACCATGACATCTATCAGTAATGAGTCACACACTAACATCTGTTGACCTACCTTTTCAAACCACAATTCCCTTCGCTTATAACATTTTCTATAGGTCCTTTTGTTTACCCACTCTCTACATTTAAAGATAGGGGGCATATTCAGAAGAACATCTGAGGATTTTACAAATGAGCCACATTACATGAATATACCAGCATATGTTGTAGAGCCTCAAAGTGCTTCCTCACATCTATTGCCTTAGATGGTTTTGAGTTATTTTTAGACAATGTACACTCGCTTTTCCCCAGCAAGTCCAACTTTAGTGCCAACTAATCCCTTTAGGAGTTTGTTCATAACATCCATAAACTAATAAAGTTTAAGGGCTTGGAAGCTGGGGAGAATGTAGAAGGATATGCATTTATGTGTTGGTCAAATGTAATATAAACCTTTTGTAAAAATCGATGCATCAAAAGGAATTCATTTGTATGATAGAGTCATTTAGAATAGAAAGACAAAAATGATTTTTTTTAAAAAGTATTTCCGAAATCATTTTTCCTAAACAAGCGTGAATATATTTAGGACTCAGATTCAGACATGTAAACACAGCCTGACCGACCTCGAAAAATACAGTATCATAGACAGAAGTGCTAATGAGTGGGTTAAACCAACACTGTGTGGACATATTTAAGCATTGTACTACCCAAGACCACAATGGTGGTACTGGTAGAAAAACTCATCATATGCTGTCTCACACAGGAACCCAACCACAGATTCACTGGCAGTAGAGTTGTTAGCTTGTTCCTTAAGCCTCTTTATCCTCCAACTACAAAATACTAAAAGTGCAAGGTTCTTCATTAAGGATAAAACCAGTTCCAAGGTCAAATTAAAGACCCTGACAATTGTGTGAGTTTATATTTTAAGGGTCTTTCCATCAGCGGGCAGTAGGTTGCAAACTGTGCTGAGCAGGAGCTTCAGGCATGAAAAGGAGCATGGTTTGACATAGTTTGAAAGTTTTTTTTTTTTTTAAAAAATGGATGTGCTATTAGTTTATGCCACTGATGCTCTCATGAAATAATCAAAGGCTCAAATTGTTTTGCTGTTATTTCTTCAAGGCTGAGGACAGCTTGAACTGATGAAAATGAAACAGTAATAATCTGAAGGGAACACAAACTTTAAGTCTTCCAAACTCCACCTGACCAAACCTGATTTTACTCTTATTAAACTATAATAATAAGTCTACACAAAAATCAAATCGAATTCTACCACTGAAGTTCTGGTGGTTGTCCTGATGATCGGAGCGCCCCCAGTGGCCCGAACGTAGATCTGCTTGCCTCTCGGGGTTCTGGTTCAAAGCAAGTGCACCTGGGCGCATTCACACTCGTATGAAAGCTGCTCTGCGTGCTCTCTGGCGATGCTAGCAACCGCCTTGAAACAGACTGACAGCTTCTCTGTGGCAGCTCTGATGCTGCAGGCGTCTTGATGAATGAGAGGAAAAGCTGGAGAGATTTGTGTTTGACGCCGCAGAGCTACAGGACCTGCTATCCACCCTCTGTACTTGAGGGCAAGATGCAAGGCCTTTGGCTCTTAAATGCAAGGCCTCTGACTTTTCTGTCCGCTCAAATGATATGTAATCAGGTCTCAAATTAATCTAATTTGTGATGCATTAATCAAAACAAGCGTGATGTCCATGGCCCACCATTAAGTTCCAGTTTTGGAGCTCCAAGTGAAGAAGTTTGGGCAGCCTTACTCTTGCTATTATTATGTTTAGTTTTAAAATTTAATACAAAACCCATCAGTAATTAATTTAAATCAGATTCAGAAAGAAGGACATACTTTCAAATAGCAAAAATACCAGATTTCAATCAGATTTTCAAACTGTCTTGTCCACAAATCTTTTTATGAATTACTAGTTACGTTCATGCCAGTGTAGAGAAATTAAATTAGAGACTAAATAGTTGGTTCATCTCGCCTCCTTTTCTCATCTTATTAAACACAACAAGATTATCACTTAAGTAATTGCAGTGTCAAAGATGAAGAAGAAATATTATTGAATCTGTCAACCTCAAAGCAACAGAAAATATACAGTTAGCAGTCAGAGCAGCAGTAGTTGTAACAGTCTTAGTAGTAGCCGTGGTTTCAGTGGAAAGTCCAATAAAAAATTAATCCCCTCGCACATGACAAAATCAAAGAGAATCAGCCGAGTGGAACAAATGGGACAGATCAGCCCAAAATGATGATGATATGGGTGATCGGGGTTTCATTGCAAGGGGCTGTTAGCATTTAATAGACCAAGGGATTGAACAATTCATTTGCTGTGTATGTGTGAGTATTTGTGAGTGAAGGAGTGGAGTGAGTGAATACATACATGTATGTATTGATCGGTTCAGGTTTGCGCTGGATGGTAGAAAGTCCAGAGAGAGGAGGAGGTGGAGGGGGGAGGATACAGTGTGGGGAGGATCTAAGGGGGTGAGGAGGATAGCAGTTCCAGTTGAAAAGTCCTTCTGAGGCTGTCGTCTTTGTCTCTTTCGCCCTGTTCAGGTGCAATAGCCTTGTAAAGCTTCAGAAAAGTGACACTAGCACGCGAAGCGTTGACAGGAGAGCAGCAGCAAATCACAAAGAAATGCTTCCAATTATAAGTTAAGATGCATCTCTTAATTAAGACAACATCACAAGGCAGGGAAACAACAAACACAAATCAAGATCTGAAGCTGTGTAAAGGTTGAATGTCTGGGTATGAAACTAAGACAAAGGAAGAAGGAATGAAAGTGAAGGTGTGACTACAACTATGGAAATCCACCCTGCGCTGCCGGGGGAGCGTGTGCCTGTTTGTGTTGACTGGGATGTTTGAGAGATGGTCCTTGAGGAGCAAACACACCCAACCAACCGAGTCAACGCTCGCACCGCTCTCCCTTCACTATTCACTCTATTTTGACTTGACTTTCAAAGGCCAAGGATTCTCTCCCTCAAAGGAGAGGCAGTGAAAACAACAACAACAGCGGCAACAACAACAACAACAACAACAACACTGCAGTCTGTGTCAGAGAAGATACATCTTCAAAATAAAATTTCATCTTTCTCGCTTTTTAGTGAACATACAAGCTGATTTCTTTTTTTCCAAAATGATTTTTTTGCGTGAAGGGCTTCAACAATATCCCAAACTGTTCCCCAATAATATTATTAATTCACAAGTACATCGGATCCCTGTTCATGTTCTGACTCTGCAGGCTCCACGAAGGTGAACGCCACAGGAAAATCCTTCACAGTGAGAAGTAGCCTCCAGTTCCAGGTGGACAGACAGGACGATGGCGTCGCCTACACCTGCAGTGTGGAGCACGTGTCTCTTACCAACCCCTACATGACAACTGAAGTCCTGGAGGTCCACTGTGAGTGCAATCATACACACCTTGTGCAAAGCTGGATTAGGTGCAAGATTAGCATTGAGAAGAAATACAAGGATTGAGATTACATTTATGTCTCCAGGTTTAGCTTTGCATTTGCTCCGGATTAGTGTAGGATTAGTTTGCAGGTAAGGGATTAGTACCAAAGCAGAACAGGGATATGGGCTAAAGCTAAGAGCTGCCCAGTGGGTAAAGAACTAACTACTGTTGTACTTTGTCAGTGCTCGAGTTAAAGCCTGTAACACACAGTCCTGTCAAAGTGTTGGACTCTCTGGTCTCTTCTTCACAGATGCTCCCCATCTGGAGATCACGCATTCATTGATTATTCCACAAGAAGGACAATACCTAAAACTGGAGTGTGTTTCCATAGGCAACCCAATGTAAGTTGGCATTTAATCACAATTCAAATTTGGTGGCAGTTACTTGCATGAAATTGGTCTTGAAATGTGGTTCATTCATTATGAAAATAGTCATTCAGTTTATTCATCATTTCATTATTTTCAGGAAAAGCATTAGCCGAAAGATAAAAAAATAAAATATTGTTATTTTCTTTTCCCAGACCTGAACCGGTGCTGTGGTCTAAAGATGGAGGAGAGCTGCCAGACATCGAGCGTATGATCGTGGAGGGCAGGGAACTAACCATCACCACACTAAACAAAACAGACAATGGCACATACCGCTGCGAGGCCAGCAACCACCTGGGGACCAGCAGTGCTGAATATATACTGTTTGTATATGGTGGGTACTGCCATGGCTAGTCTTGTTATGGATGATTAGTTTTGCTGTTGCGTCTTATTCAAGGTTTTCCTGTAACTCAAAGATGGGTGGTGTTCCTTATACACATACAAAGCCAGCAGAGGGTTTATCAGCCTGGCACTTTTACTACATTATATCAGTACAAGCACGTTAAATTAATTAGCTAATTGATTTTTATATACAGCAGAGAAAATAATGGAAGCCAGTGGGTGCCAGGAACAGAGGAACAAAAGCAATTCTTTAAAATGTTGCAACATGATAAATGGACAGGACTCATCCAACACTTTCCAACCTCAGCAGGACGGAGTGCTTCACAGTTTGCACACTCACACACTGATGGCACAAAACATGTAGGTAGAACCACAACTACCAACTCCTCCATTAATGGACGGCCTGCTCCAACAGCTGCCCCAGTTTGGTTTGCAAAATGAGGCAGCTGTGATGTGAAATGTATGTAATTTACAGTAAACAGGATAAAACCTTATGGTCCGTTAATATAATCCTAATGTATTACGTTGCGTTTTCTGCCAGGTGGTAATGCAGGATGTAATTAATTACAATAAAAAGTGACTTCCAACAACTGACCACAAATCTGAGGATGAGGATAATAAGTTTATTTTCAAGTGTTACTAAATGTGTGTCATTTCTTGGTTCATGTATATGAAAGTTATGGATAATTCCATTTTCAGACCAGCGCTGATAGTGTAAAAAAAAGATCTGTAGTCGTGCAGGTCACCAGTTTGCAAACTATTTCCTCAAAAATTAAATTCCAAATCTTGCCTTGGCAATGTGCAGGATAACCCAGTTTACCTCACCGTACTGTACATATCGCTGCACAGGTTTAGCTTTTGGACTCTTCCTATGAGGAAACAGGAAGAAAGTGTTAAGGATGCAGAATTTAGCTTCCGAGTACCGCCTGGAGGAGAGATAAGTTAATCCCGAGACAGTGGAGCGGCTGAGAGAATAAAGACAGCATGGTGCAGGAAACGGATCATTAAGGCCTCTGCAGCACATGTTTATAACGTTTATCAAATACAGCCAAGTAATAAAATACAAAAAACAAGGACAGAATATTAAAATTCAACATGGATTTATTTGTTTCCATTTTTGCCAATTAAACAGTCCCCGACGAGAGTGCAGTTTGTTTGGGAGCGACTTATCACAGCTCAGACGCTGGACTTATTCAAGCTCACAAGCAGTTAGTGGATGCACAGCAGCTCCTTTGTTCGATTTTAAAGGCAGAGGCTTTTGGTGAGAGAAAAACTCTTCATTGGGAAAAGGAGGATGACACATTCATCCTTTTCGTTTTTTTGTCTCTTTTTTTTCAGCATGCTCATTGAACAGGGCGAGGCATCAATATCAGGGTAGTCCATACCATCCTGTCATATGTGGGTACCTATGTTGGACCAGAGTTTCAATGCTCACATTTCAAAGTCAGAAAGAAATTCCTCTTTTTTTCAATTATTTTCTATTCAAAAAGAAACACATTTGTTTAGTTATACATGTGACAGGGAGCTGTTTTTCACTTTTTGTCGGCTTAATAGAGGAACTGGCAAAGCTTAGAACCCTCTCACACTTCATACAAAGTCCTTGGTTACTAGGGAGGGATGAAAAACTGAGCCGAGCAGGTAAAAAATGTGTGAGACGGGTTCATTTCCACTGATGATGGCAGTCATTCTTCAGAGCTGCACCGTGTCTGGCTGAATACTTACCGGGTCTCTTCGGATCATCTCAGCCTCTAAGCCTAATTTGCTAATGACAGGAGAGCTGAGAAGCAATAAATGTCATCGCTCTGCCGCAATTTATCACCGTCTGCAATTATGCTCCTTAATACACTGTATTAAATAAAGCAAGGAAACAGTGTATATGATAATTACTCTGAGTGAGATGTTAGAGCGATGGTAACAGATAGTTTGGTTAAGTACAGTTGAGAAATTACTGCTATTTGTGAAGCTGCAGCACCACTTATTAACCTCTTACCCTCATATTTCCCTCCTTCATTAAACATTTTCACCTCAACAAGCATGACACCTGATGAGTTTTACATTCTCTGTGTGCGCCTATTTACCAACCAATCATCAACCGCTTGGAAATTTAATAGATGTAAGAAACACGAGTCGCTCATGCATGAGCCATCCTTTCCAAACGATATCGCTTTCAAAGGAGACATTCACACATCCAAACATCTCAGATGCAGGTGCATTGGAAATAATCACTTCCCTCTTGAGAGAAGAAGATCCTGCACACTGCTCTTGCATTTATTTATAATATTAATGTTTTATCAGGTCCGGGGGGACTGAACGTTAGTATTATCCATCAATTGTGATGCTCAGTAAGAGCAGTGTGCAGAGCCGTCTTTTCTCAAGACCCAACGATATTGCCAGAAGAATTTAGCCCGTCAGAGCTCGAGTCATTATTTAATAATCTGTGCCTCCTCTTCATTATTTTGCCAGTATTCAGTAAGGTGAACGACCAGAATTAACCCACTCCACCAGCCTCGCGCAGTAATTGATTTGTGCCGTTTGATTTTCCTGCAAGTTTTCTCATGTTGAGCCCGTTCCCTGCGGAGAGGTTTGTTTTCCTCTCCGTCGTTCCTGTTTTCGTTTTGCGGATGTCATCACCTTTGCGCCTCCGTCCTCGGCTTCCCTGCCTCCCTTCTCTAGCTTCTGTTCTTCCAATCTGCTAATGCTGACATTCCCACGTCAGGCATAGGCAGTCACAGCTGCATTTGCAGGTACGCTTGTAACCCCTCCATGGCCCCGCCTCAGCGCTCAATGCACTCACAACACTGACACTGAACACACAGTTGATGATTGATGAGCTAACAACAGGCTTTGAGCTAGAAAATAGCATTGTTTTACTGGATGAATTCCATGCTGTCTATTTTTTTTCTTTGCTCCCCGCTTCATGTTTTATACACAGCACTGTTACCTCACCAGCATTTTTATCACAGTTTCTGATTAGTTTTATTATTGGGAGCTGACGATACGCCGACATTGTAGGAGTGAGTTACCACATCAGGTGGATGCTGTTTGTAAACCCACTGCACAAATTTACATCTTTGCAGAAGCAGAAAATAGAAAACATGAGTGTTTATACTTTGGTTCTTGGGATGAATGGTTTCTACCATTACGCCCAAACAATAAGAACACATGCAATTACATTTGAATAATGATGATCAAAATCACATGCTCCATGTGTTTGCTTCAGTTCGTCTCTCCTGATGGAATTACTGTTGTAGTGTTTGTGTGCTACTTTGCCATATTGAGCCACAAGAGCACTCTGCTGTAGAAAATGCTGAACGGTTGCCTAAACAGTCAAAATAGCTTTTGTGTAGCGATGGAGAAAACACAAATGTTCCTTAGATCTGGGATGATCTTCATTTTGATAATCGGCCCATTAACCTTACAGGAGGCCCGGGGAATTTTCCTGTAAACAAACAAAGGTTATGTTGTGTGTTTCTCAACAAAATGTATCCTTGAGGTCTGGAGAACATGTTGAATGCCTCGCTCCCCGATGTAAGATTTGCATAACCATTTTGTTATGAATTGTGCGTGTTTACATCCATGTTTACTAGCTTGCAGTCTTTTTGACTGCTGATAAGCAGAATAACTGGCAGGAATGTTTATAGCCTCGACCGTGTGCATGTGGGTCCTTGTGCACATGCACAATATAAACAAAACAGGCATCCATGTACAGTATAATAACATTAATAGCATTACAAGTGTTAAAAGCTCATTTCACAGGGTGCCCCTAAACTGTAAGGGCTTAGCTCTTTATAAAAACTGTGACATTAATTTTTCCAAGCAACTTTGCCATTTGGCTATTTGTTGAATACTAAGGTACAGGTGAATGATACCTGATTCTGAGATTGTTTAAAGTATTTTCCCTGGTTTTCAGATATTCTTTCTCTAATTCTTCCAGTGCCTCTAAGCTAACACCTTTAATCAGTGGCAGTGGTGATGGTTGTGAAGCTCAAAGCATTAAAAAAAATGTCAGTGACTTGTTTCTCAGACAGACTAAAACTCTATGCATGGCTTTATGCCACTAAAGAGATAAGTGAGGAAATATTTTTTATTCGTAATTTTTGGTGTACTGACCCATTAAGGATGAACGCCCCAAAACTCTCAGTATGTACGCCTTTGTCCCTCATCTTGTCCTTGTCGATGTATCTTGTGCTGCTCTCTCAGTGACGGTTTCCAGTGACTCCAGTTAAGCATGCGTTTGGCTCTGACAGCAAGCTTCGCATTGCGTCACTTCTGCACGCTGTCAAAGCAAAAACTGAGAGAAAAAAAACAGACCATGCTAATTTCTCATGTTTCCTTTGAACTTTGTGGTCACCTTTTTTATCACGGTGTTGTTCCCCTCGTCTCCCCCTACTGCTGTCACTGTCTGCAACCATGGCAACAGCCAAAGACTTTCCAGGTCCTACAACAGGTAAATATCCCACTAGACGATCATTGCAAGCCAGATTTACAGTGTGTGATGCTGGATCTGGATCTGGGTCAGGACACATCACGACCTCCACACAGCATGAGCCAAACCATCACCATGCATGGATGCTCACTCTGCTGACGCCAGCTGCTTTCTCTCCAGCCATGTCACAGGCTGCATAAGTTATCACACAATATGTCTCTGGTTTGGTTTGTCTTTGCACAATGGAGTGAGTGGCTCTATCTGAATGGAGCTGGGCTGGAGATTGTATCCGTGCTGGTGTGCAAACATTTGATTTATGGTCATGTGATTGCAGCAGAAATGGAGGGGGAAGTCTAAAATGTATTTGTGGGAACTCCTTGAATTTCTGATCACATAGTCCTTGAAAAATGTTTCTGTTTACCATATTTTTCTAGGTTTTATGTTTATTTAATCTATGTGCAAATCATTTGGTTGCAGCAGTTAAGTCTGATTTGGTATTTACTTTTTTCAGATACATATACTGTTTATATTTTTAGGCGGTTTAAAGTGCTTGGGTTTGTGTCGATGCGAGCCTGGATGGAAACAGAACTGATGTCGCTGTTATCTGCTGAAGTGTTTGTAGTTTTCCTTGTGGGACAGTGTGTGTAGTTTCTTAAGTCTCAGTTTGTTCCTGGATTGACACAAGAATAATCAGTGTACTTACATGTGAATTAAATCTCAAAAAAATGTTTGGACAAGTAAAAATACTTAATGGTCATTTACTCACACTTTAAGATAAAAGCATTATTAGCAAGTTGTGTTCAGATGACAGCATTTCAGCTTGTCTCGTTCCTATGAGAAGTGTGCGCCAGCCGAGTGTGATATAAAAATTGCTCATGCCCCTCGCTGACAGTGAAATCACCTGTACAGATCATTATGTCCATCGACATGCAACCAAACTGTTGTTCCCAAACCGTTATTGCCTCAGAGTCTGAAGCGCCTGCTTGTGAGTCCCTGATAAAGCAGTTGTGGTGATTCTATCCTGCATGGTGCCAAATAAACTGCATGTTTCACAACTTCATCTTTTTTTATTTTTAACTTCCCACACTTTGGGTTGCTGAAAATGAGGGTTGCATTCCGTTAACGGAGGAATATAACGAGGTTTGTTGGAACATCCCCGCCGTCATTTCCCAGGGTCACTTTGCAAAACTGAGCACAAGCCATAGCCATTCATCAGCTTGAGATAATGAGAGCACACGAGGTGCACAGTAAAGACACAGCCACTTACAGTTTATTACAGGACAGACACAAAGGCATGCTCCTGCTTGGGAAACCTTCAGCTCGCTCTCTGCCCGGAGGACACCTCATGTTAAATAACACTTATTTAAAAAACCTGAGCCTCAGCAGCAGAATCTGGCCGTGAGCACAGGGAAAACACAAAAGACAGCATGTGTAGAGGCTTTGGCAAAAAATAAACTAAAACATCACTCAGGCCGAGACTTTCTTGCAGCACATTGCCATATTTTGAATTGTGCAGAGATTTGTGGTATTTTCTTATGATTACTTCTTTTATACCTCTTTTCAAGCACTTCAAAGCAGCGATGTCAGGTTGCTCTGAATATGACAGAGGCTCATTTGGGACTGTTGTGCTTTGTGTGTTAAAGCTACATCTGTATTTTTCCAGGATAATTGTAGGAGTAAAATATTGTCGCTGCTGTTATATAATTCTCTACAGCTGCATTAGACAGCCACGAACCATCTCGCAGGTGTTAACAACGTCTCTCCGCTTTTCCCTCTCCGTCTCTGTCTCGTCTCAGATCCTAATGCTTTAGGACAACACGGACCTGACCACGCTTTAATCGGCGGCGTCGTTGCAGTCGTGGTCTTCATCACCTTGTGTCTGATAATAGTTCTCGGACGATATCTGGCCAGACATAAAGGTAAAAGAGGTCGCTTGAGCTGCCTTGAATAACAAATTTCCTGTTCGTTTATATGTCTAGCACTTCTCAGCAGAGGGGTAACTTGCTGTGGCTTTGTGTGTCTTCAGGGACGTATCTAACACATGAGGCCAAAGGAGCAGAGGACGCCCCCGACGCAGACACAGCCATCATCAACGCTGAGGGAAACCATGTGCATGCAGAGGAAAAGAAAGAGTACTTCATTTAGACCTCTGTTCCTCTTTTCCTTCGTTTCATGACAACTTTTGACAGCAGACATGCAATTTTAAGCTGCCTCAGCGTTACTACACGGCCTGTTTTGCTTTACTTAGTATTCTTTTGTCTTCTCCGGAAAGCTCATGCTTGGATAGCTTGTTTTGAAAGCGCTCGCTGACAATATAGCCTTCTCCTTTTGTAATCAATGTAAACCATGTACAACTGGATTATTTCCGTTTCAGTTTTACGGTGCCTACAAGCTGTATATTTTTCTGCATTTCCTTTCTCCGCTTGCATTGACTTTTTTCTCTACTCTCTTACTTTTCGTGTTACACAACTATTTTGCAGATTTTTCAAAATTCAGAAGCAACGGGAAATGTGTTTCAACTCGCGTTAAGAGTCAAGTCTTAGCTTTTCAAAGTGTTAAATGCATAGATTTATCAAACATCAACATCAGTAGACTCTTTTGAGGGATCAAACAGTGGTTTTGTATGTTGCCCGGGGTTTGCCCCACCATGGCCGTACTGCATTTGTTCAAAAAATCGTAAAACAGACCAGACAATTTGCCAAAACAAAACATAGCAGCACAATCTCTGTAATTGTCTCGAGATGAAATCAACTCCCTCTTAGCACCGTCTGTATATTTCTGCATTGATTTACTTTCAGTTTCCGCTCATGCTGTTGATTTGTACCAACAGAGAACCAGTTCGAAAATTAAAGCACAAAGTCTGAGGACTAACAAGGAGGGAAAACACATGAACAGTTTCTTGTCTCAGGATTCAATTTGAGTCTAGATGGAGAGATGGTGTCAGACACATGATGAAGATTCGAGTACTCTTGCAGATATCGTCATGGATGAGGAATTTTAATTTTGGTTGGCGATTTGATGTTTAATCCAAACCGAATGTGTGGAACCTTGTGGGGGTTCATTATTTATGTTGAATTTAATTGAACAACTATGCTCAATGTGTGGATATTGCTGTAACATACTTTGCTAACGTGAATATTGGTGAACAATATTGTTGAATCTTGGGATCCCTGACATATTGCAATTTGTATATTAGCATATACAGTATACAGTAAATTATTCCATGAGTCTTAATTTCTTTCCCATTTATCTAAAAAGCAGTTGTTTTGCCAGACGGCGTGTAAATAATGTGTAATTATTAAATTTTAGTAAATGATAGAACACATAGTTAGAGCTTTTAATTTCTGGTCATATCATTTCCCGTCACTTTGATGAGATTGTTTTCATACTTATGAAGATTTTTTCAAACAGGGATTCTAATGAATTGCTTAAAATGTTAAAAAAATAAAAAATGAAAATGTAAAGAAAAAAAAAGATTCTGGTCAAAATATATGTATTTATCATTATGATTGATTGATTGACATTTATTATATGATACTATATTGATTGATATTATTGCTGTTACTAAAGTAGTTGTCTGACATTAACTTTTCCATTTTTTAATTCTGTACCTTATCATGACAAAACAATACAAGGATCACCATTATGGCCTTTGAGTTTGCTGCAAACAGTACTAATGACATGTTGAGGCATTGGTGAATCAGACATCCCCTCACTGTATATAGTCACTGTATCAAAGACATTGAACCACATTGCCAATGCTCATACATGTTATTTTGTTAGTTCGATATGATGCTATAAATAACTCATTTTGTACAAAGTTTTAATCGCTGTAATTAATTTGCTTTTTATGGGGGATGTGTGAGGTTTGCTTTTTTCTCAGTATTGATATTCATTTTTCAACTATGCCACTGTAAAAAAAAAAAAAGAAAAGAAAAAAGAGAGACAAAGTGCGGATTAAAATATGAACAACTTGAAAACTGTCTTTTTGTTGTGACTAGGCTTGTACTTTAATGCACTCATGCTTTGCGATCGTGAATTACAACAGTCACAATATCAGTCTGCACAACTAGCATATGTTGATGGGCAGCGCTGTGACCAAAGTTGCACTGTAATTGTTATTCCATGCAACTGTTGAGTATTTCTCAGCCTTTAGTATTAATAATATATGCAAAGTGTTGGGGGATTAAAAAACCATGAAGCTCCTCAGGAAGATTGCCCGAGGCTCTCGGCTCTGCTCATGATTTGTGCATTAATACAGGGTGACAAAAGGAAGACTCGAGTCTCCCCGAACTCCTCCTCGTCTCACTGGAGCTGAGTTCGATATGCTTGAAGTGGCTTTGTGAAACTACCCGCGGATGTCAACGCAGCGTGCTGCTGTTGCCCTTGTTTTAGCAAACTTGAGAGAGGAAGTAGGCTGGGTGAGGCGAGCCACCTGATTTGACATTATGGTCAAGGGTGTTGGGATGCAGCTCGCTTGAATTGGAAGTGAAGTGATAACACTCAAGATGAAACTTTATTGAACCCTGTGGAATTATTGAAAAAGCAAATTGTTATAGCATCTAATGGGGAAAAGACTACTGGAATAAATGCAATAGATAGATGGCAAAATGTGGAAAAGAGATTAAAGCAGCAATCGAGTGGAAACAACTGTTGAGTTAAAATATATAGAGATCTTGCCTCTGTAAGGGTGTGAAATATGGAGAAGGAGTATGGATCACTGACTTATAGATTGGCACAGGTATTACTAGCATTCATGTCTTCTTAATTAGTGTAAATAAGGATTACTGCTGGATAAATATGTGCTCTAGGTGAAGATTAGTATGCATAAAAATGCAGTCTATGCAAAATGAAATTGTAGGGTGCTTATGAAAATACCAAGGATATATCAGGAACATATGGGAAAATTCAAAGAGTATTCCAAGAACATTGTGTGCATCTGTACATCGCAGCCACATTATCTTAACAAGGCCATATGTGGATGGACATTAAGTGCAATGGTCTGTAGACGAGCATTATAAAACTACACCTTTTCAAACTTACATTTGACTAAAGCAAATCTTACATTTAAAAGTAATCTGGATACTAGCCCTGCCAATTTAGAAAAATAAAAGAGAGCACCTTTTATAACCCATTATTGCTGCTCCAGTGACACCAATGAACTTTCTGAAATTTGAGGATGAATATAATGGCCTTGTGCAGATTACTGAGCTCATATCAAATATCTCGACATCCTTAAAGGGAGATCTCGTTCCAGGACACGGGGCCCGAGTCATTATGATCCTCCATTCTTCAGCTCCCATTGACCTTGAGCATAATGTTGCTTCCCAGCAGACTAATGTTGCCATTATCAACACACTGTCCGGGCCAACCATCTGCCTGCTTCGCACAACGCCTCGCTCCCCCCCCTCTCCTCTCGCAGAGACGGTTCCCAATGCTCACTTCATAATCATTACTACCAAAAGCCCAGCCAGTTCAAATAAACATCAGCTCCCACTATCACACTCCTTCGCGTTATTAAAAGCTCAGTGCTTCGTTAAGCTATGTAAATTGAGATAGACTGTCTTGAATAATGCCTGGCAGAAAATAATGCGAAGAATTCATCATAATTTAGTAATTGGATATCGAGAGGGAGAAACACTCATGTGCAATCGTAAATAGTGAGTTGGAAAATGGATTTTTCTTTTTACCCTTGAAATGTGAGAACCACACCGTGGGCAATGTAACAATCACAGCATGACCTCTGAGGAGGCCTTGTAAGTCTTACTAAACTGAAGAAACTGATCCCCACTGTACCCTGTAGGCAGGGTCCATATCAGTCCTCCAGCTCACAATAAGCTCTTATCATAGCAGAACAGAAGTCTCTGACAAAAATCCTTCGGGGACGAATTGATATCTTAAAAAAATAAATAAAGAAAAAATGTTATTACACTTAAACATATTAGGTCTGCAGCATTATTCTGATTCTGCGATCTTGAACATGAATCCCTGAAAAATAGTCCTTGCAGTTGTGTTTGCAGTCCTGTACAATTAAAAATGTTTGCCTTCTTTCTAGCATCAACAAGACTCTGGCAGAAAAGTTTTCTTACAGTAACTTGGACGAGTCTGAAATAAACACAGTTTGGATTTTCTTTTTCTTTTTCATCCCACAGTTCTGCTGTAGATTAGTGACAACTGGAGGAGCCTTAGCAACACGTTGCGAAAAAGCCCTCCAACCCTGACACAAATAGTGGTCCTTCTTTTGGATTAACAGCACAGCGTTTTATACAGAAATAACAGTAATTCCACTTGTTTTCACTATCCAAGCATGTAAATTGCCTTGTGTAATTCACTGGGCGATTTGCTGAGGAAGTGAAAGGATAAAAGGATTTCAAAGATGGAGCGGGATTGCAATACGAATGCAGTATGCTAAACAGGGCTGATGAGGAAATGTCCGTCCTCTAAAACATGTTTTAAATGACAGATTTAACAGGTATTGGTGACACTGTGAAGTAACCCAGTGATTCATCTAAACCTCGAGTCAGTACTGTATTAACCGATAACAACAGCCACAACATTCCCAACTGGAAAAATCAACAGTTTTTTTTTACTTTATTAATACTGTGTCATCTGTCATATCGCCTGCCAGGCAGAACAAATATTTTGGAAGAGTTTACTTGTAATCATTGCTCTGCACACAAACATGAGGTGCAAAGAGCAGACAGTTGAAGATGAAATTCATCATTTTTCAAGATCCTCTTTTTTCAATTTCAGAACTTTTGTGTTCGGAGTCTGTTATCATCGCCCTTCAAAGCCCGGGGTTGCATTGTTTATGTAAATGGTTTTGTCTTTTGATTGACAGCTCATTCTAATAGAGAATTGGGTAGAATAATACCAGCATGTTTACAACACCTACTCTGCTACCTTGAAAAAAGGAGTCATTGCAGACAAGAAAAAAAATCATGGTGATGGCAACTGCAGGTACACTCGGGGAATTATAAAAAAAAAAAAAAGCAAAAAAACAGCAAAAAAAAGATAAGATAAACATTTTCTTCCTTTTAGAAATGTTCAAACAGCACATTTTCATGTAAAGCTAATGTAGGTGGAGCCCAGCTGAGTCTTCCGTAGCCCCGTTTGACTGATAGCTGCAACATTCACGCCTCATCTGTATCGCTGCTGAATCAGACGACTGTAGGATATTATCTTGAGATGTGTTTTGCCTAATCATATTTGATGAGATTAAACAGATCACTCACACTTCCACTTGTGACAGGGGCGAGTTGAAGTTAGAAGGAGTCAAATGATCTGGAACAAAGAACATGAGCTTGTGTATCCCCCTGGATGCATCACCATGCCATTAGTCTAGATGAATGTGTACAGTCAGATACAATTCCCTTGTTTGCTGCATGAGGGCTTCCACTTTGTGAGGCGGCGGCTCCGCTGTTCGAAACAGGCCACATGCAGGCCCGTGGATTGATGATTGAAACAGGGCTACCCACTGTATTTTAAACTCATTCATCCACACAGACTCAAGTTCTCTGTGGTGCATCTTTAAATAGCCTGCCCTGGGATTGTCTGTCTGCCATTTGATTTATTCTATATTGTATTTTTAGATCTAATTAAAACCAACTTTCCTGTATTGTTTGGCTGAATTTTGAAATGTGCAGACCCAGGAGAGCACATAAAGGGAAGCCTTGTCTTGGTTAGTCTTTTGGGGAATGAAAAAGCTTGTACCTGTGGCATAAGGTATGCAATAAATAGCGTGCCATCTGTTTGGATTTGAGCACTTGAGATTCTTCCAAAGAACTCACCAGAGACTTAATTAAAATTGGAATATTAGTGAGTGGGAGACTGATGTTCCTCCAATAAAATGACAGCTACAGGAAATCTTAGCATTAGTTTGATACCGGAGATTAATTTTTTCTTTACAGTGAAAAGACAGTGCTGCATTTTTTTTTTTTGAAGTGTTCAGCTGTTGACGTTCTCATAACATATCATTTTGATGCTTTTTCAGTGCTGTTTTTGTATCCGTTCAATCTAAAGTTCTGTAACCTTATTTAATGGCTAATTTGCACCTATCCTTGGAGGTTCTGTTATATCCAGCCCCTGTGAAAACACAGGAAATGATGTATGTTCACACAGGAAACATCATGTTGAAAGTGAAAGAGATGTGCCAAGGACTAGTGAGCCAATTAATAAATGGATAATTCACCTAGAGCAACATGGACAAACTTTTGTGAACTTTAGTTGTCATGTTTCTAAAAGGTAAGAAGTTAAAACAATCGTAACCACTGTCATAAACGCGTGTGGTTGAATCGATTGCCTCACTCGTGTAAATAGAAGCGTGTTTGTCATGTATTATTAAAAACCCTGATCTTTACATCGCTGCTGTGAAAAGAGGATGACTGTGAGGTTCGCATGGATTTGTCTGTACGTCCTAAATCCATTAGTATGTTAGTCATTTGTTTCTCTGGACAGGACGGGGAAAACAATTTAACGACTACATATTTAATGAACATAACATTTTTTCTCCTGTGTATTCCATGATATGAATTTCCTCCTTTTCAGATAAGACACACTCTCCAAAGCAAACAGAATATTAATGTGTAAACATTGTACTGAAAAGGTTTCTGACAAGCCTTCTGGATGTGAGTTAACATCGCATGTTGACGTACGCCTCGTTATCATCAAGGTCCTCCTCGTCCTCCTCTAGTTGTTTTGTTTGAATCATTATGTACAGTAATGCTATAGGACAACATCAGGTTTAATTGCCTGTGGTTTAAAATAGCATCAGTAACACGACATATGCTTCAGCACAATGCACTGCTGTTTTCACTGTACTTTTATCTATAGCATAAATAATCACAACACATCAATTAATTCTGTTGCAAGTGAAGCTCGCCTTGCATATCACATTTTTTAATTGTATGCATAGTGGTTTTGAGCAGAGATGATTTTAATTGAAAATACACCTATAGTCTGTTATAGAATATCTGTGCAGCTGAGTTTCTGTCAGACTTATTGACCCCAGCAGTTTGTTTGACATGTTTCATTTAAGAATGTTCGACAAAAACACTTCACACAGTGAAAGTACGCCTGACATTCTCTCTTTTCCCTAATCACATCGGAAATAAATCTGCTCTGATCTGATTACACACGCAAGCACTTCCTAAACCCCCAAATAAATCTATATCTGTATTAAAGCGCTTTGCAAAGATAAATCATACTTGAGATTTGGTCAAAGGATGACATAGCACATAGCAAGCAAGTATCAAAGACCTGCTCAAGATTTATGGGGTTGGAGCTGTTAGAGAGCGCATACAAAAAGAGGGAAAGGACCAGTGGGATTGCAAAGGCTTGAATACTTCCAGAGCAGCGTGCCAGTCGTCTTTATGATGCCAGTCAGTGTGATGGTGAGCCTCAGGGATTACTCCAGACAGACAGCTCAGTAAGACAACTGATTAAATAGTAGTGAGAAGAGGGAAAATGTTTAATTCAGCCATATTTAGTATTCATAGGATGGACAGCCATACAAGAGTTCACCTTGAGGGGTCATCAGGAGAGAAAGTCCAGAATCCCAAAGAGCTGCTAGGCCAAGTTTCCACATAGCACTTGGAAACACAACTGATTGTGTTTTTAATTGCTTTGATTATGGAGTTTACTTTGGCTGAATTGGAAATGGTAATGCAACACATAGCGAATTAACAGACTGATATGCTGTGAGAGGGGGGCTCTGTTGTGCAGCTCTCGTGGCATCATGATGAATTTACCAACACAATCGATACTGAACTTATAGCGGTGGGTGCAAATTAATACGTTCCTCATTAATGCAATTCGCATCATGGTCAACTTTAATGTGCTCGCGTGCATGTTTCAAGGCATTATGGATTATTTTACAAAAATAAAGAGAGAAATTGTGCATATGATTAGCTGCGTTAGGAGGTTAGATTATATTATACAATAATTAACTGCGTAAGTTGCCATATTTATTATGTCACAGAACAACTAATGCCCCAAAATAACTTGTAGAGTCGTACAACTGTGCTACATCTGAGAAAGACATGGTAAGATTAATGCTTATCCAGAACCAGTCTGTACAGTTATTTTTCTATTTTTTGCAACAACTGCAAAGCACAATACATTTGGTTTATGTTAGATACTGAACAATGCGGCATTATGGCCCTGTGGTTCACATCTGTGTGAGGACCTTGAAGACTTCTAAGCACAAGTTTAAAAAATTCTTTGTCCTAATACCCTCAAACCCTTCTGTTCAGTGTTTGCAGCTTCGAGTAATTCAAAACAATACTATTTATATGAGCTTGGCTCTGTGAAAGAGTGCCAGCTATAGAGACATGATGAAATCCCTGTGTTGAAATACCTCACTGTGACGTTCAAAACTAATTCAATTATATGCATCACCAGTTCAATAGACCTACAGAATTGGGTTATTGTCTGAAATGATGAAAAAAAGAAAAATACCAGTAAATCATGTGTGAATGAAGTTTAATGTAAAAATGATTTTCACAAAGAGTTGCCAAAATGGGCGTAAGAATGAAGGATATAATTTCTGCAGTCATTTGCCAAGCTATTTACTCTGAATCAACTACAGAACATATTTACTATGAGTCTTTAGATGTATTCCTATAGTGGGAAGATGGTGGGATCACTTTACTTTAAGACTCCCTGTTAAAGATTTATAAGCAGTATACGATCATTACACACTAGTTCTTATAAGATATAAAGATGAGTAAATGTACAATATTTCTTACTCCTCCCCTGAAGACATTTTATATCATTACAACTATATTTTACTATTTGTCATGCATTATCTGTTTATACGACTTCTGGTTGTCCACAGGAGGAGTTATAGTTTTTAATAAATACATTATTATAGAATTACATCTGCTAACTTTTAGGCCTATATAGTGTGTTGTATAGTTATAGTGTGATGTAAACCACTTATTTGATGTTTGAACACTGCTTATAAATGCTAAATAGTTGGACTTGAAGACATAACATGTCATATTTCTGTAGACCTTTGTCATATTTTTTGTTGAGTTGTGTACTTATATCCAACAGTCTTCAAACCCAGAGAAATATTTAATTTTATTCAAGTTAATGGTGTGTATATTTGGCCACCTGTCGCTATAACTTCCGGGAGGGGAATCAGACAGTGAGGGAGAAAATCGTGACTAAAGATAATCTGAATAAAACTTTAAAACATCACCTCAGCTGTGAACATGTTGATGATTCTCAATAGCAACGGCGGTTGTTTAACAAGTGAGACAGAAACTCCCATGATCCCGTGCTACTTACTTCTTTTGTATTATTTTGATTGAGAGAGTGGCTGAAATTTCACACAGAGCATTTTTAAATAAGTTTTATTGATTTACTGGCAAGTCAAACAGGCCAAACAACTAATAAGGTTACAAAACAGTACCTCGGAAACTTTGAGTCAGTGCAGACTTCGTCTATGGCTGCTGTCAGTCAGAACAAATCACCATGCATCATGCACTGCTCCTGAGGAAGTGATATTCCAAAAATGTACAGTATTTTTTTATATACTGTATAGGCTGGCTCATGAGATCAAGGCTACATGTTTGAGTTTTTGATCGATAGCTCATTGCATCAAACATGGGATGTGAAGACAAGAGATCCAAGAAATGTTGGAGGGCAAAATTCTCCAGATGTTTCAGAAGCTGAAATGTTTGTTCCACTCGGTCCTTTATTCAGCTCCTCGATATAACCCCAGTGGAGTACACGTATGCAATGGTCTCACCAACAATGACTAAAAAGCCATTTAGGGAAGGTCCTGTTCCCCGCTTTCATCTGATGTAAAAATATTAATATGTCACGGAGCAATGAAACGCTGTGAGGCAGGTAAGTGGGAAAAAATGAACATCACCATTGCCCCAACCTTCACCACCTGCGCAACCTTGTCTCTGCAGTTTTGGGATAATGATGTTAGAGTCGCAGAGACCCCTGATCAGAGGAAACAGGAAAGCACCCCAGAGATTTCAAGATACTCTGAGCAGAACCTTGATCTGCTGAGCCGTGTCATTTACATGGAGTCCAAACTCGTGTTCAAGTAGACGGGATGATCATCATACAGTTAGTGGCCTCTACCGGTGGAGCTATAGTGCAGTCTGAGTAGACAGACATTGATATTCTTTGTTGTTTTAGTTCTGTACTATGGAAATGAAAGGAAAATGACTCAGGTTACAGTGCTGACTCTCACCTTTAAGAGTTAACATATTTATTGAGCAAACAATGTTGAACTCAGAAAGCCAAGAGAATCATATAGTACATATCCTGATGCATCTCATCACATGACAGCCATTGAAGAGCCCATACTTTGGTTAAATTAAGGGAACTGTCTGTCTGAGTGTGTTTATTTGTCCTCACCACCAGATGAGCTGCATCTGTTACCAGTCATCTAAACATATGAATACATACAGTCAGTCTGCTTAAAGGATGTGATCAAATGACAGCATCCACACACCAGTCACTGATCCACTAACTGGTTTCACCTTGGACCAGTTTGAACTGGTTTCACAGACTTGTTTGCTGCTCAAAGCGATTCTGTTTTGCCTCGTAACTATTCTTACATAACTGTCCGACGTACTGATGAAAAAGAGGAGCAGCGATATCAGGTCGAGGAGGAGGAGTAAAAGTGGGGAGCTCGGTCACTTTCGCACCATGTGAGCTTCCGGGACTGAAGCTCATTTTCTCCCGATGGGCCCCGCATCCTCCGGGACAGAGCAGCCGCAGCCGGGGAAGTGAGACAGATCTGACACTTAATATACAAACTGGGCAGAAACAGTGTTTGTGATGTGCATCCTCCTTCTCACTATCTGAACTCACTATCTGAAGACTTGAAACTGATAAAAGAAGATTTCCTGAAAACACAGCTTTGCTGGCCAGTCAAAACCACTTATCTCTAAAATGTGATCATTTCAAAACCACTTATCTCCAAAATGTGATCGTTTCATGACTCAAGAAAGTTTAGCAGTGAATTTGTGAAGGTCTTAAATGTTTTTTTGCAAAATGTCTCTATCTTGAATCTAGTTTCTTGGAAATGTTCGTATAATCTCAATATCGTTTTTCTTGATTTAACTTCATTCCTGTGTCTAAGATACAAACACAGTTTAGGTTTGTGTTTGCGGTTGGACCTGTTGAAGGTGTTGATACAAATCTGAGAAGCAGCTTAAAGGTCAAGTTGTCACGTCTCATTTGAACATGTGCTCTCTCACTCTGATGGCAGCTGGGACGAGAGCATCAAACATCTTCCTAAAGTTCAGAAATGACATTAATTGTTCCATCATTAAAGATTTGCATGAATACAGAGGCAAATCTGGGTTCAAGGTGTGAGTAAATGCCACTTATCAGTACACCAAATGAATGAAGAAAGAGGACATTCACAGTGTGTAACAAGTGAGCAGAGGAACACTGTAAGACAAACACTCCTCGATGCATTTCCTTTGAATTAGCACTTTGGACATGTAGTCTGCTGTTCTGTGCGTCTACTGCTGTATAGTTATGGCTACAGAGGACTGAGGAGACCGACCAGAAAGAATGGAAGAAAATCAATGAAGCATCTTGAAAGTCATCTGTGCATGGAATGAAACAAATTAAAGGCGTGGAGTAAAAAACGAATCCTTTATTGAAAGAACTTTTACGACTGATTTCTTACAAAAGTTGGCTATTCACACTCCATTGGTCATTTCTTTATCAAAGCTGTTATGAAATCATGCAAATCATAACATTAAATTATGGCACATATCTTAATTTAAGAAAGGGGCATTCTTCATGTCAGCTAATCCGAACTCCACAGCAGAATTTAAGCAAAAATACCGATTGATTGAGAGCCTTTGCCACCTTTGGAGTTGCTTTATAAACCTTAATTGTTTGTATTTGGCATACATCAGTTTAATCTTTTAATATTTTAGAAATCCCTTGAAATATTGATTGGATGTTCTGCAGCCCTACTTCAGCGATGAATCTGTTCACAGCTAAGAGCCAGATACCTAAAGTAAGCATGAAATGAAGCCAGTTTAAGTTGCATAAATCCCGGCTATGTAGAGGAGGGACGACTGTTAAGTCAGGCCCATATACAGTACTGTTAGGATGAGGGGATTTACAGACTCATTCAGCTTCTACTTACTGCAGAAATGCTGACTGAAAAAGGGATATTAGACCCAGAAACACAGGGTGAGGGGGTGGAAGAGGTTGCTCATCCTAATTTAGAGCATCAATTCCTGCGAGAAAAGCTGGGAGTTGCGGATGCACCTGGGAGTCGAGCTCTCCTGGATAAACAAACATACATAAGACTCTCTTCTCTCGCCTCTTCTGAAGAGGCAAGCTGGTAGTCTGACTGGAGTTAGTATCTACTCTGTGAGGGCAAAGCAAGGACCCGTTAAATCAGGAAGAACAGAACAGAGCAGAAGCGACACCAGGACCACCAGCTGACCAAGATCCCCCGGGACAGAGGAGGGACTGGGACTCAAATCAGGATGAGCAACCTCCTCATGGCCTCTCTTGATCTGGTATCTGTTGGTAATTCTAGGAAATGTGCCTTAAAAAGCTAAATTACTGTTAGAGAGAAACAGAATTTAGACAAGACTGTGGTTTATTTTACAGCTTTCACGAAGAAAGTCCATACCGCTGCTCGTGTCTTGCTGTTGGGGAATGCACAAGGCCACAGTTAAAACCTTTTAATCTCATAAACTTATTATAACACTTTGATCTGCATGGTTGATTCATGAAAGTTACACATTTTTCGACAAAGCACATTATTCACATTTGATCCAAATAGCAGTTTAAATTGTTCTGGGCCAAATCATTATTATACAATTGCTTCATTATTTTCTTAGGCAGCTCTTCTGGGATCCAGGTTATGTATTCTATTAGGTCTAAATATTTTAACATCCAGAAATAACAGGTTACATCTGAGGATGCCATGCTGTCTTTTCCAACGTGGATTATATAATGCTGCCATCTGCTGGGCAATGTAGACAGAGGAACTGTAACTGTGCCTGTAACCACTGAACATTTGGCTTCGGCTTGTTCTTAACGTTGTTTGTGTACTTGCCATTTCTTTTCATCACATAACTCTATTTTGATTTGGAGTTCATTACGTACAATATGTTGATTTTTTATTTGATCCTTCAGTTAATGTTTAACAAAGTCTGAACACTGAAATGCTCACTCAGGGTTCAAACTCCTTCAAGGAGATAATCTCCAGTGGCATTTCTACAGCATTAGAATACATAAAGTACATTGTGTAATGGTATGAACTGGTTACAGACTTCCATAGATGCAGTGTACATATGGAGTGCACGGTGCTGATGAAATCATTTATAAAATATTTATGAAAAAAAAAATGCATTTGCAGTGATCGCCTCGACACTGAACCCCAGAGGAACAAAATCCATACAAAAATCTATATGAATGTTTTTTTCTTTTAATTTCCATATCAGTCTTGGGAGTTTCTAAATATGCGATTCATGTTCAATAAGAGTACGTTTTAATTGCAAGAGCGTGATCCACAATTATGCACAATTTATCTAAGCGCTAATCACTCAAAGAAAATTGCAGAGAGACTTTCTGCGGTTGTGTTATCTATAATTCATAAGAGGAAAACCAACAGATTTCATAAACAGATATCTAGCATATTGTTGACTATGTTGTCCAATTATTAATGTGGTATCAGACCTGAAAATCCTATAATAGCATGGTAGTAATACACAGTGGTGCCATTTGAGGAAAGAAACACCGAGGGCAAGGTGTGATCTGTGGCACATGCAGGAGTATTAAACTTGCAAATATAACTGGAGTCCTTGAGAAAACTCTCAGAAAAACACAGATTTAATATTCCTTTTGGAAAAATATGCCTATTAGCTAAAAGAGTGATAACTCTGTTTCTCATAGTGCATAAATGTTTTTTTTTCTGCCTTTTATTCCAATGAGGTCCCGAGTGTGACGGCTGTGCAACATCCATAAAAAGTGGTTCATTTATCAGTTTATCAGCATGAGGCCATATGCTCAGTCCATTTATGTGCTTTGTTGTAAGACAAAGAAAAGCTTTCACACTACTGAATGCGTTTCCATTTTTAAGTTGGCACTTACTTTCAGGAGAAGTGATGTCAGTGACAAGTCACTAGTCAAACAGCCATGTATATTTATTCTCGAGGTCTGACCACTACCTCCCTTCAATGCCAAAATATATCTGAAAGATGTCACAACAGCCTTTCTCATTTAAAAACTGGTAGAGCTGCCCAAGGTCCATGTGATTACCTCTGTTCCCATGGGGGTCAAACATAGCCTCTTCAAAGCCTGTGAATTTGCGCAGGGAGTCTATACTTTCAACAGTCCCGCTGTCCTCGCCCTGGCGATCAAGGGGAATATCCTCTCTATGTCGAATCATGATCTTCTTCCATGTCAGAACCTTCACTCTGTGAAATGGGAAAAAGTTTGGAAAATAATAAACCTGGCACCTCAGCAGGCTTCTGGCTGTGACATCAGCTGCTAAAAATAACAACGCTCAAGATACCTGGACCAGAACTCCTCGCAGGCAGACTGAGGACCTTCCACGCACACAATACCAGGCTTCCCAGGCATGCTAAATCCTGACAGGCTCAGCTCCTTGGACCACTCCAAGATGTTTTTCCTTTTCACCTTGTTGTAGATGTGGTGACTGTAGATCCACAGTCGGCTGAACACCTCCTGTGGCCGTGGAGTAGCAGATTCTTTCTTAGGAGTCGGTGTTGCTGATAAGCTCTTATTAATGTAGAGCTGCAGGTTGTCTTTCACCCAGTCCACAGCAGAGAGCACACACACTTCCCCCTGGCAGTTTTCCTTGAGGTATGCATTGAGATCCGAGTGGAGCTGCGTCTGCTGGGCCCTGCTGAGACCAGCACACCTACGGCACAAATAAAACATGTTCTAAGAAGGATTCAGAGAAGATTCAAGGCCTTTGGACCTGAAAGTTTCAACCCTTGGGAACTACAGCTTCTAAAGGAAATATTCAAGAGGCTTATTTGCACTGTGACAGAGCATAAAATAACTCGAACAGATCTTAAGGAGGTTGATAGGATTATTTATATGAATGACTACTCTCGAGACAATGTTTTCTGAAAGCAAATTACAAGGTGTTTGTCCTTAATTGCTGCTAAAATATTTTGCTTTATTATGTATACATAATATGTTTCAATACTATATCTCTATCCACAATTGCTTCTATAAGTTTACTCATCTTTATAATGAAAATTAGCTTTGAGCTGTGATTCCCACTACTCATCAACAAACGTATAGCAAATTATATACCAGCCACATTCAACCATGCAGATTTCTTCACTTAAAACAAGGCCATAACTGGAGAATATATCCTCTTACTTTCTGCCACAGTCACATAACTCGATTTAATCTGTGTTATTAGTCTGTCTCTTGTATTGTAAGCTGTCAAATTGCAGGACGTGATTTGACGTTTCATTACAGGCTCCTATTAACACATGACCTCCAAATGGAACATTTTTGGAGAAGCCTGCACACACAACACAGATGAGTTGCTACCATCTTTGAGTATACAAATCTTTATATGCAGTCTACTGGTCATCCTAACATTAGGTCATATGAACATGTTGATGTTTTGCAAGGAGAGCTCCAACGATAAGTCGATTAATCGATTAGTTGATCAAAAGAAAAGTAGTTGCCAATTATTCTGATAACCAATTCATCTTTTAACTCCTTTCTAAAGCAAAAATGTCAAACATTTGTTTGTTCCAGCTTCTCCAATTTGATTTGCTGCTTTTTCTTTGGGTCTTGGACATGCTGGTTCAGAAAAGAAGTCAGTTGAAGGTGTCACTTTCAGCTCTGGGAAATTGCAGTAAGCATTTTTCACAGTTTTCTGTCATTTTTTAGACTAAATGATCATTTGATAAATGTTGAAAACAATCTTAAGTAATTTAGTTATTTTAGTTCTTGTCTCTTATCACCTTTAGCACACATCAGAAGTGGACAATGACTTACCGGACTGTTATCTCTGGCAACACACTGGGATATTCAGATGGACAGGCACAGGATAGAATGACATCCGTCTGAATGGAGCAAAAAATGTTATGTTTATGGACACATTTAAATCACAATGGCATGCTATGACAGTCGGTTATTCGGGTACCATCTCCATGCTTGCAGTTTCCAGCTTCTGTTTGATGAGAAACTGAGGTCTGGAGGGTGGAGGGCTGTCTGCTGAGTCTGAGCTCTCCACATACTCCCTGAGCTCAGCTAGTGCCAGCTGGTCTGTCATCTCCAGCTCCTCCTGGGTGGGAAACATGCTGGACAGCAGCTCCATTTCTGCAAGCTGAGACTCTGCCCACTCCAAGTAAGACATGCTGATAAAGGCAAAATATCTTCTCTACTATGCTACATAAAACGATTCAGCTTTCTGTCTCCACATTCAATGACACTGTCGCTTTAAGTTAACGTTATGCCACATGTCATTATTCACAACTCCGCTTACAATTACATGTTTGTTAACCAGCAACTACATTTAACTCGCTTTAAGTCTTGTCAAACGTGTAACATTAATTGAATATGTTTAAATAAGCTATAAAGCCTATATAGAACAAGCAGGCTAGTTCAACAACCCAGCGTCTGTGGAAGTAGCACCCAGCTAGTTATCGGGCTTTGTTTCCACACGGACTCTTTCAAGCGACGCACACAGGAAACACACGTACTGACCAGCAGAAACAGCGACACCATCACATTTTGTTCCTCTGTTGTCTGCATGTGTCAGCTGGGATTTTTCTGCCAAACCAGCGAAGTAATTTTCTTTTGGGAGAACTGGAAACTTTGTGGGACAATTTTCTTACATCAAGTCTTTTATGTAACGGCTGTGATTCGTAAACAAAGTGAACTATGTTCGGATTTGTGAAGTCATCCACTCAAAGTAAACGAAACTGAAAACTGTGAAGGGTTCAGGCTCCGTTTAATACAGTAAGTTGACTGGACCATGAGGATGGTCATGAATTTAAACGATACATGAATTGTTTTTTGCTTCTAACTCTGAATATACTGGCACTTAATTGTGAGAAGTGAGAATTATAATCTCATGTAGCCATTAGCCAAAGCTAACGTTACTTCAGAGCACTGCTGGTTTTCATTCGTCTCCTGTGCTGATTATCAGGTGAAAATGGGAAAGAAACGAGGGAAGGATAAGAGCTCCAGAGAGGAAGATGACATTGAACTGACAGGTAAAGAATGTATCATCATCATCATGGCCAGTGTGACAACCTGTGGGAGGCCTAGAGAGAGATTCTCACTGTGTGGTTTACTTCCATCTTTTCTTCTTCACAGGTCCATCCTGCAGACATATTAAGAAGGGAACAGATCATACTCTACTAAAGAAACTCTCTGTGAATTCTGATTGTACGCGTTGCCAGGATTGTAAGCATGAAGAAAATAAAGAGAATACTAGCACTACCGTGCAACAGGAGTCTGAAGAGGAACAAGAACCAGCAGCCGTATGGATGTGCTTGAAATGTGGCCATAGAGTGAGTGTATTCAACCTATTGATCATTTAGATTTTAAAAGTGTACAAAATGACATTATGCTAAATGACCAGATGTGTCTTTTTTCTACCAGGGATGTGGACGAACCTCTGAGAATCAGCATGCCATCAAACATTATGAGACTCCGCGGTCAGATCCACATTGCCTGGTGATCAGTTTGGACAACTGGAGTGTGTGGTGAGTACGAGTATGTTGCTGTGGTGTGTCGATACCACTGTGGTGTGTTAATAACAGTGTTTTAATTGTTCCTTTTCTCCATGTGTTGCCCAACCTTCAGGTGTTACTTATGTGATGATGAAGTCCAGTACTCGAGAACAGGACAACTGGCTCAGCTGGTGACCAACCTAAAAAAGCAAACCTCTGCAGATCCCACGAACAGGCCGCAGAAAAGTAGGTCCCATTGGAGAGATTAGGATCACTTAGGTTTGTTGGAATGTCTTTATAACCATGTTCTATTTGGCTGTTCAGGAGTGAAAGAGGAAGACACATTGGTGGAAGTTGAGCAGAAGACAGAACCCTTAAAAGCAGAGGAAAGTGAAGACAAGGAGAACAAAGAAAACAAGGACCGTCCAAAGAAAAATGTCAAGAAAGAGACGGCTGGGAAATCCCCAAAAACGGCACATCTGAAGACAGTGGTGGCGTTTCAGTGAAGGGGCTGAGCAACCTGGGAAACACATGTTTCTTTAATGCAGTTATTCAGGTAAGATTGTGCGTAATAGGGGTCGTAGCGTTAAGATGAGAGATTTCCTAAATTGTTGAGTTATTATCAACTGCTTTCATTGTCTTTTCCAGAGTCTCTCCCAAACGCAGCTCTTAAGACAGACTCTCAACAAAGTGACAGAAGAGAAAAGGAGTCTTGACGTTCAACCTGTTGCCTCCTCAGAACTGGTGTGTTGCCATTATTTCCTAAATATTTTCTTTTAGCTGTAAAAATGTTATGGTTTATCCTACCAAAAATACACTGTTTATTACTTAAAGACTTGCTTTTATTATGATTTCAGGAGCCTATCAAAGTACAGTTGGACCAGCCTGGATCCCTGACTTTGGCTATGTGTCAACTACTGAATGAGATCCAGGAATCCAAGAAGGGTGTGGTAACACCGCGGGAGTTGTTCACACAAGTTTGTAAAAAGTGAGAGCCAGTAGTTTAAGTTCAACTAAGCATTAATATGTGCTTAAAGTGTACTCCCTAGCATATTTCATTGTCTTTTCTCCTTTCTGCAGGGCTGCCAGGTTCAAAGGATTTCAGCAGCAGGATAGTCAGGAGCTGCTGCGCTATCTTCTGGATGGGATGCGAGCTGAGGAGATCAAAGTATGTGTTCAGTTTTAACAAATGTCTGTATTCACATTGGTGAAAGATTTACACTTGAAATGGACACTGTAGTTCTACAAGTGGCTAATGTTGCATGGCACAGTATTTTATTGACACCAGAGCAGCCAGCTGATACGCACTGAACTGTGCACTTAGATTCCGTGTTTCCGGCCCGCTGGCACCAAGTCAGCGACTAAATTTATTCACAAATCGGGGAACATGTTATGTGTGAAATGCAAGGAATTGTGGCGAAACAGCTCTTTTTTTTAATGACCTCTGAGATTTTGCTTTCCCAGAAAGCTACTCTGATAGGTTTGCCAATTTTCACAGAGTGAAGGTTTTACAAGAATGCAATCAGAGTGTGAAGAGGCTGAAATTATTGAGATTCTGTGAAAGGGCTGTACCTCTTCTATCTGATATAAAATGATTACATTATATAAGATATCCCTCTTATGGTTCACAAAAGGTTATTTTCATCATCATCTCAAGATTGTGTTTGTCTCTACAGAGAGTAAGCTCAGGGATCACTGAGGCATTGAAAGAATCTAGAAAAGGCACAGATGGAGAGCAGCTGAAAACACTAGTCAAAGGTAAGGAATTTGGCTACATCTTGTAGTCATTGTCATGTGAGCAAGCAAAAACATGTTGGATCTTATTATAGTTTACAATCTAGGCACACCTTGTAGTTAAATGTGGCCATCTGACAATTAAGTTCTGATTTCAGAGTATGAGAAAAATGGATCTCCGAAAAACTTTGTCGACTACGTGTTTGGTGGGGAAATGACCAGCACTATAATGTGTCAGCAGTGTAAAACGGTATGTATTGTTGGCAAACACTGAAGACACCTGATGGTGTTGTGTTGATGTCGAGCTAAATGGCCTCTACTTTGCTTACAGGTGTCTGTAGTCACTGAGATGTTTTTGGATCTTTCCCTTCCTGTCGCTGATGAGGTAAAACCCCTATTAGTGTTTTTTTACAATGAGTTGGAACGTTAAGTGCATGTCTTACATGCATGTGCCCTCTTGTGACCACATCTTACAGGCATACAGAAAGAAGAACCAGAAAAAAGCAATTCAGACCACCTCTGAGTCGAGCCAGGGTGACAGAATCAGCCCCGCTTTGACAAATGGAAATGATGACATTCCCACTGCGAGTGGCAGCAAGTACCAGCAGAAGAAGGCAAAGAAGCAGGCGAAGAAGCAAGCAAAGGTACCAAACTCAATTTATATAGTGGAATTTAATTACATTTTTGTTTTTCCATGAATTTATCTTTTGATGGATGGGTGTTTAATCACTGTGCAGAATAAATTAAATAGTGTGTGCTGTTTCTTTGTCTTTGCCTATAGCATCAAAAGAGGCAGCAGAAGTTTGAGGGCAGAGTCACTTTGGACAGTCTCACATCTCCGAGCCAGACAGAGAGCAAGCAGACAGATCCTACTGCAGATGCAAATGATGGGGAAAATGCTGACAATGACATGCATGAGGAAGCTTCACTGAGTGAAGGAAATCCTGCACAAACCAGTGTGTCTGAACAGGACCAGAAGAACCCAGACACAGTTCAGGATGAGAACGAAAAAGGAGAGGATGACGATTCAATTATTGACTGCGACTCATCAACTACGTCATCGGTCAGCAACCGTTTCACTGTCTTATCGGAGGAGCAGCACTCAAAGGACAGCGTCATAGATGATGACAAATCATCTGACATGGATCAGGAAGAAGAGGAAGACACTAAGCTGGTGAGTGACATGGAGAAAGTAACCCTGGATGACGCCTTCATAGAAGACTCTGATGCCACAGAGCAAGTCATGGAGAGTGAAGATGAGCCCCTGGAGGCTAAAGAGTACACTGTAGTAAATCAGGATCCAGAGCTGGCCTTCCACACGATGGCAACCAGGACAGCCCCTGAGAAACAAGAGTGTTCAGTGCAGTCATGCCTTTTCCAGTTCACGGAAGTGGAAACCCTTACGCAGAACAACAGCCTGCTTTGTGTCACATGTACTAAACGGCAGCCAAAAGACAAAGCTGGAGGTATGAGGAATTTCTCTCTGCAATCATATTTGACTTATTGTTGATATGCCTTTGTTCTTGATGTTGTACAAATGAAATGTGTGTGGATGTTGTACTGTACAATACAGTATCATCAATCCCGTAATTCTAACAGGGCAAGAAGCCAGTGACATTGTGTATCATTGGTCTTTTTCCTCATGATATACTGTGTTTTTTTGTCCAAGCTTTTTTCACTAAGGGACTCAATTAAACTCGTCTTTTCGCGCTTTGTTTAGGATCCAAGAAGAATGTCTACACTGATGCCTTGAAGCAAATGCTGATCTCCTCTCCCCCACCGGTGCTTACACTTCATTTGAAGAGATTTCAACAGGTAAGGGAGTTCAAGAGAATTTCAGCATTTTTACACTTTTGATCCAGTTGACAGTCAGCCAAGCAGTTTTTATTCACTCAGCTGTGAACCAGCTATTTAAAGAGCAAGACACGTTCTGTTTTGATCTTTCTTTGTCTTTTGTAATGCACTGAAACATTTCCTTGTGAATCATTTCAATGAGATCACTGTTTGTTTGTTTTTTTCCTCTAGAATGGATACAGTATTTGTAAGGTGAACAGACATGTCCAGTTCCCCTTGATACTGGATCTAGCTCCCTTTTGTGGGGTTAAATGCAAGGTAAATATTGGGATTAACAGCTTTTGTTAAATATCATAGGCATACTTGTACATGTGTCATTGTTACATCATAGTCTGAACACTAACCAGAAATTGTTTCCAAACAGAATGAGGAAGGAGATACTCAGATTCTGTACAGTTTGTACGGAATCGTGGAGCACAGCGGAACAATGAGGTCGGGTCATTACACAGCCTATGTGAAAGTACGACCTGATGGCCCTAAACTCTCATCCAACGGAATTGCAGCACAAGGTAGGTGTACCCAGGCATGCCAATCAATAAAAAAGATAACTGGGTCCTAAGATGATAAGTATCTCCAGTAACTCATCGTTGTCTCTCAGGAGATGCAGAGCCACCCAGAGGATCCTGGTTCCACATCAGCGACACAAGCGTTCAGCCCGTCAGCGAGAGTAAAGTCCAGAGTTGCCAAGCCTACCTCCTCTTCTATGAAAGAATCCTCTAATCAATCCAGGAATCACTACTCAGGAAACCTGAACAAACCAACCTGCTGCTGCTTCAGCTCCACAGTATATATGGGATCTCAAAGAGTTGACCAAACTTGGCCCATTTTGACAGTGACTCAAACTGGCCTGTGATGAAATGATATGATATGATATGATTATACAGAAAGAACATTTGACAGTGTCGACATTTTCATTACAGTGGTGTCACGCAGTGTTTCAAGTATTTAACAGAACAGCTGTGTTTAAGACACTGAACGGATTGTGCTATTAGATTTGTACACATAACAAAAAAAAAATCAATTTCAGGACAAATCGAAGTTGGGAAAATTAAAATTTGTAAAAGAAATATTTATATGTTTATTTTTTATCATGTCATGTAATGAAATGCTTCACAATGGAAAAAAGTTTCTCCTGTCTTGTGTGCTGGATTTCTCTTTCACTGAGCATGCGCAGTAAGTGCTTACACAGCTTCTGGTCCAACTTGTCACATGACGAGGGGAAAGTCTGGCTCCGGATGGCCAGAAGCGTCTTCTCTGTACCCCAAATTTACCAATGGCAGAGTTATCAAGCTGACATGGCAGGTCAGTGAACATTTGGCCGTTGAAAATGACTTTAAAATGAGTAAAATCATTGTTTCTGAAGGTTGTCGTTTTAAGCCAAAAACAGGAAGAAACGGTCGCTCGGTGTGTAACGTTAGTAACAGCTAGCGGTCTGGCCTAGCTTAAAGCCTTTCCGTTTTATTATTATTGACCATTACATAACATGTTGATTAAAATGTTGTCTGTCAGTAGTATCGCAATGTCCTTGTCCTTGTTTTCGATGTGTTTCGTTACGCCTCCGTCAGGCCCAGCTGGGTAACGTTAACTTGGCTAATCATGAATCAGCATTTTAAACTTGCCCAAGTTAAAGAGTAAAACATCAACTAACTAACTTAACGTTAGCTAAGTCTGTCCTCGCTGTAGCTACATCAGTAACGGTACTGATCATAACTGTTAGCTGTCAAGCTAATCCTTTATTGTCGTCAACAGTGGTGTCATACGTGAACTACACCATCGGTATTTCTCTTCTGCTCAAGTTAGAGGCAAGTGGATGTTGTCCCTAACGTGGAGACCCCACGACATAATGACCTGTAATAATAATCAATTATTCTAATCTTATAATGTATTTAAATGATTATATTGTATTGTATGCGTTTAGCTAACTCAAGTTTCTTGCATCAGGACAGGTCATTTGACCTTATCCGCAGCTCAGTAACGTACAATAGCTGAGATGAAAAGACAGTAAAATGAATAAACTTGTAGTGGTTTTCACAAATTCATGAAACTCCCTTTATATGACATTTTGATGTTCATGTAGAGTATCTGTGTTGAAAAGTGCTTTCATTGCCACATATCATTGATAACACGACAACACTGTCAGTTAATCATTACTCAAAATGCCCATGGTTACACAAATATCTTTTTTCAGCCTACCAACAATCTAAAACCTGAAGATATTTAGTTTACTATCATAGAGTAAAGATAACCAGAGAGTACTCACATTTGAGAGGGAGGTATCCCTGAATGTTTGACATGCTTGCTTTAAAAAAAAATACATATTTTCAATGAATTATCAAGCTTTTTACCAGTTAATTTTCTGTCAGTTGTCTCATCAAAGTGGTCTATTCTGACAGCTGCACTGTGATTGTGAAGGTTTTTTATTTTTATTTCTCCCTCCGTCTCGCAGGCTGAGCTTGTAATAATCATGTCACAGCACGCTCCTCGCTCGTCGGTGTTCACCTTTCAGTCTGCAGTGCACAGTGCTCATGTTCTTGAGTGTCTCAATGAGCAGAGGCAGCAAGACATCCTGTGTGATGTGACGGTGGTGGTGGAGGACAGGAGTTTTCGGGCACATTGCTCTGTCTTGGCCTCCTGCAGCGATTACTTTCACAGCCGGGTCACCAGTGTCACCACACAGAATCCCATCATCACCCTGTCTGATGAGGTCAGTGTCCTGCTGTTCAACTGAGGGGGTTTGGGAGGAAAAACCGACACTGCATATGATTTGATTTGTGCATTAATGTATTGTAAGTTACAACTTTCTCACCAATAAAATAGTTACAGCATAAAAAATTGTTACCAATGTATGCCCCTGTTGAATTCAGTTGCTCTATTTCAAATATATGAGTGGTCAAAGTTGGGAATATGGCATCTATGTACTTTAGCACTGTTATCAGAAATACATAATAAGCACAATATTAATAATTCTTAACAACAGAAACTTAACATTGATGTCTTTATTTTGTACCAGCAGTATTTAGCTTGCTGTGCATTTGTACATCACAAGGTCTGTGACAATAATGTATGCGTCAGCCCTGTGGGGTGCAGTGAAGCATTATGCTCTTTAAAGCTTTGTTCATTTTAGATGAAAGTGTTAGTACACTGAGCTTTATATTGTCATTGTGTACTGTCATATATTTCAATAGCAGTTTTGTGAAACTTTAAATCATGTATGAAAATGTCCTGCAGGTCTGACTTTGTTCCTTTATTAGCTGCTCACCTTTCTATTATGGTCATGTTGTAGTGATTTAAAGCGGTGGGATTTTTGTTGTACCATAACAATTTGCTATATTTCTTTTCCCAGCAGGTGACCGTTGAGGGTTTTGAACCTTTGCTTCAATTTGCCTACACATCAAAGCTGCCCTTCACCAAAGAAAACATTCATGCCATTCACAGCAGTGCTGAGTTTTTGGGATTTCATAACTTAGAGTCAGGTTGCTTTGATTTCCTCATCCCAAAGTTTTCTGAGGGCAAAAGAACCTCACAGGAGGTCAGGCGTAGAGCCTGTTGTCGGAGCCGGGATGCCAGTGCCAGCTTTGGCCCCAGTGTAGAGAGCAGCCAACCAAAATCATTTGAGTCACACAGCTCAGTGCTTGCAAGAGGTGATGAACAAAGAGACTTCCCATCACAGTGTCCTCAGACCTCACAGGGTCAGACAGACAGCAGGGAAGAACACTTCAGTTTGGAGAACTGCGGCCCACAAATGGCCCCCTTATCTCTGGAGTTATCCGCAAATGGTGTGTGTCCCATATTGTCTTTGTCATGCCCAGACTCCGACAAAGCAGATCATCCCTCGCAGTTCTGCGAAAGAGACATTTTAGAGATGGGAGATGTGTGTAATCAGAGTGAGTTGAGTTTGGCAGACTGTGGCTTACCCTGTGAGCTGTCAACCCCAGGGGATGTGAATCCGCCAGAACTCATTGATCCAGCCAGTGGCGATGTTAAACAGACTGTAGAGACACTTGGTGCTGAAACAAACTGTAACCCCCGTTCGTGTCCACTCAACACATCAGGGGCTGGAGACTGCAGTGAGTTATTAGATCAGACTGAGGTTGGCCTTGAACAGAGGATGGCAGGTGATCTCTCAGACCCTACACTAACTGCCCTAAGCCACGAAGAGGGATTTGGGGAGAGGAGCAGCGTGGAGAGAGAGGTGGCTGAACATCTGGCAAAGGGATTTTGGCCTGATCTATGCCCATCTCAGGCCCAACCCCTCCCCCTGGATCCCATGGACCAAAACAATCTGGCAAAAGCATCAGACTTTCATTGGCTGAAGCAGCTGGACCTTAGTTCCAGTGTTGGAGACTGTCCCTTCCTCAAGGACCTTGACGCAGGTGATGACCCGGCACCACGCACTGACAGCCTGTCCCAGTCAGAGAAGAGCCCCTACATGTCTTCCTCGCTCAACTCTGGGGACGACTCAGATCTGGACACAGATGGAGATACTGAGGCCAACAACAAAAGGGCAGCAGAGGTAATTGTAATTCACAGCTGATGTTTGGTTATTGACAGTTTAAGATGTTAGGTAAAATAAATCTACTCCTCAACTGTATATTTTACAGATTAAGCTCCCATTCCCAGTGGACCAGATCTCAGTGCTGAGCCGGAGTGCCTTCCAGCAGCTCCTGAGACACCATCACCTGACCCAAGATCAGCTGGAGTTTGTCCATGACGTCCGCCGACGAAGCAAAAACCGTGATGCTGCACAGCGCTGCAGAAAGAGAAAACTAGACAGCATACACCAACTAGAATGTGAAATCAAAAAATTGGTAAGTTGTCTTTACTATCTGGTATTCTCAATATGCTGGATAAGATTGTATTAAGTGTCTTTCTTGAGCTATAAGTGCATATTGACCTTTACTGCCATCTAGTGGTGACCAATATGCACTGCAGCAATGCGGACAAGTGCTTTTGTTCTCCTGAGCAAGTTCTCAGCACATAACAGCCCTCACCCCTCCCTTCACCTCTTGTCCATTTGACATAAAAAAGTGTTTTTGTACCAGAGGTCATTATGCTAGGTATATTACATTAAGCTGACAATACTACTGTACTCTAACTGCATGAAGATGACAATACTACTGTACTTTTACTTAAGTAGGAATTTGAATACAAGCTTTTGGTATGAAAAGAAAGCTTTTTAACAGAGAAAAAAACTGAGGACTAATGAGTAAATATTTGCAGAGCTTCACTGAGTGAAATATTAAAAAGCCTTTCTGCAGTAAAGTTTTAGTCCAAAAAAAGGCATATACCCTGAAAAGGTGTCCTTACTGTCCTTCTCTGAATAGAAAACCGAGAAAGAACGGCTGCTGCAGGAGCAAACTGAGCTGGAGCAAAACCTGGAGGAGACACGGCAGAGTCTGGGCGGGTTATGTAAGAGTGTCAACATCGAGTCGAGCTCTGATCAGGACCACTTGCAACTTCTTGCCAAGCTCTCCTCACCAGATTTGTCCTTCTCCTCCGCTAGCCTTGTGGGTAAAGATGAGGAGGCCCAGATTTCTATTGAAATGGTAAGTTCTTCTTCAGAGTGTGACCCAAGCAAGTCACATACAGGCTCGGTTCAAACTTCTACACCAGAGGCTGGTACACAAACAGAGGAGGCTGGTTCTCCACAGAGTTGCCCTGATTCTGAATCTCTGCTCAACGCCTGTCTGGACATGAACAATGTACTGTAATCCCCTTTTGGGATAAATATGCTTCCCTGTGTATTTCACTGAATGACTTTCTTGCCTGATATCGGTATTTTAAAGTGACATAGACAAATGTCAAATTTCCTTCGCTGTATTTCTAATATGCATTTCACTGTAGTAAAAACAGAATCCAGTTTTCATCATTTTAAAGGTGCAGACAATTTTCAGGTAATTCTCAAAATGTTTCCATTTGTAAACTATGAGGATGCTTCTTAAAATTGAGTTTGTTTTTCTCAGGGAAACTCATAACCCGACTGTGTTTTGATGGCCAAAATAATTCTCACTGTACACCCACCCCAAAATAATATGTTTCTTTACATTTTAGGCTTGTTTGTCTGTCATTGTATTCTTCACACATACTGTATTATTCCTTTATGCCGTTTCTTTGATTAAATATGCACAGCACTAACAAAACTTTTAACTTTAACAGTAGATAATGAGATATTGTTACAGCTAACACAAATTCTCAACAGCATAATTTGAATGCCAGTGGATAGTTGGAATGAGTATTTGAGACGGACTGGAATGGTTCCAGTGTCTCTGAAAGTGTTACAGGGGAACATAAGAAGTTATGTCATTTGCTGCAAAACGTGCCTTATGCAGTAGTCTAGTATGAATAGAGACAGATAGAGGCAATCTTTGTATATCCATGTCTCATGCACTGTTGCACATTAACCCAGAGCCCATTTTGATGGCATTCTCTCTTACGTTTAGTTCTGTCTTCATGTTGAGTATTTTTTTATTAAATGCTTTCATCGATTACAGATTTAAATAAACAACATTTTGTTACCAAATCAGTGTTTTATTTCAAATAGCAAGAAGTAGGAATGTCTCCCCCCATTGATGCACAGTACCACAGTTTGGCCAGTAGGATGGAAGCACAACTCTATTTACCTCACAAGCTATGCTGACCCTTAATTGACCATCAAGAACACCATTACTATAGTATATGTTTTCCTTGGACATCAAGACTTAAAGTTGCAGAACGTTTGTTAAAATTGAGCCATACGCTCCAGTAAAGACAAACTTGAAACAGCATGGAGTGTTCAGTCAACACTGATAGACACAATACAACTAAAATGATATTTAGAAAGAAAGTAGGTACTGAGTTCTTGAATGAGGAAGAGGAAGCATGGATTGAGACAAAATCCATGCATTTCCAGCTGATAGTACAAGCATAAGCTGTTACTACTGTTAGTATTTAACTGTTGAACCTGAACAGCTGTCTAGGGATTTTAAAGATCTTTCTCAGATTGAAATTAATTAGGGTTGAAATTAAAGGCAGAGTCAGATGAGGCTGATAAATGACCTAAGCTATGTAAAGAGTGAAGGTACCCAGAGGCTCTGCTGACAGGAAATTAGAAAAAGTAAGGTGTATGTGATAGCCATCCCTGTAACCCAGCTGTGCGAAGTAGATGTAGGACAGAGGCTCTCTCAGTGAAATCACATACGTCATGTTCCAGACATGTAAATCAGTGAAGTATAAAATACAAAGTTTAATGCTTTGCATTTCGTAAATTGTAAATCATTGTATTTGTCATTTAAACAAACTTAACTGTGCAGCCTCACATGCTGCTTTCACTTTTTTTTTAAAAACCTTAATGTCATGGAACGCACTTATTTTATTCACAAAGGTACACATTGATGTTTAGTAGGATGCAGATTGGGCACAAGGAAGAACCCATTCAGTCAACATTAAACCAGTTCAACACATATATAAAAGAAAAGAAAAGTAAGTTACCTGAGCTTTCGTATTGCCCAAACATAAACAGAAGCTATAAAACATAGTGTAATTGCAGTTGTAACATTCATTGCCTTTATTTTGACTAACTGCAGCAGATATTCCTCACTTGAAAAAATTAGATATTGCAGATACCGACAGGTGGGGCAGGTTACACTGGCTGGTTGTCATTCAAAGGAAAATGTAACACAAAGAATTTTAAAATAAATCACAGATACAAGAAAGGAGCTACTGATGCTCCCATCTGACAAAGAAAACACTGCTTTAGCTACTAACATGGCACGTGTTAGGCTGCTCTCCAAAGACCTTTTAATGACAACTGTTATGAAACAATCTGTATCATCCTCATCGGCTTTAAAAGTAGTCATTCTGTTTGGTGTTTCCTAATATCCTTTTTGACCCTAACTCTTGTATCAGTGCAACCTAGTTCTTATACGGACTTTGCATTGTTTTTAGGATACTGGTGCACATGTCATCTCAGGTCAAAGCATAAGACAGACCAAGTTAATTACAAACAAGAAAAACAAAAAGAGCTTTTGTACACAGTCAGTTAAATTCCATCTATAATGGATAGTACCGAAATGTAATAAAATCTATGGGCTTTGATCATCCTCGGATGGGCTGTGACAGCAAACTAGGAGAAAGATTTGTTAGGGTTCACAGAGCCATAATGTGAACTGGCACTGGTCTGAGTACTCCATCTTATTTCGGAGTGGTGAGGATCTTGTAGTGCACTTGGTCAAACAAAATACTTTTAAACAGAACAACCATTCAAGGGAGGCCTTTTGAAAATTAAGAAGCTATTTTGAGAATGGAGTTGTTTGTCTTCTGATATGAATTCTTACATCTCTCAGTGGCTGACTGGCCTTATTGTTTTGTGTTCTTTCAAACAGCTACTGCATCACTTGGGGACAATAAAAGAAAAAGCAATCTCATCGTGTTTCCCTGAGAACAATCCTCAAGGTTAAAGGGGTAATAACATCAGAAACCCTGAAGCGACTAATAAAAGTCATACCTATCTTTGAGAAGTGAACTAACGCTGTCGGCGTTAGTTCACAGTGACACACAAAGCTGCAAATCTAAACTCAACAAGTGGTGTTGCATCTAAAAGTCAAAAGGATTAGATGATAATGCCACAGAGATAAGATATCATCTCCCTGTGCTGCCATGACACATATGTAGAAAATCCTCAAGTTGATGTTTATCAAAACTGGCATCACCTACAAATACCAAAGCATTATATCAATTGGACCAATTTCTAAAGGTCCTTCTCAAAAATTAGGTTTCTTCCCTAGTCTTTTATGCACAGTTTGGATTTTGGAGCATTGTAGCGCAAAAACTAAGATTATCCTCTTTTGCTAGCTACACAGGAAGAGAAACTTGATTTGAGAAGGAAGCAGCTGTGCAGCATGGCAAGGTCAGAGGCCCATAATCCGCGGCCTCATTCATGCGAGATTAAAAACCTGCTCTGAGTTCTGATTAAGAACGCAGGGTTAGAAGATTAAAGACCAGCAAACAAAATGAAAGCAGTTTAAGCCCAATCCTGGAATTCATCAGAATACCAAAACCTTAAACTGTCATTACAACGTGAGATTAATGCAAAGCCCCCTTGAACTCTGTCTCTGTCTTGATATATCTTCTGTGTCAGAGCCTATATTTCCTTTTTTACCAAAAATCTGAATGATCTCTCACTTTGTCATGTGTCATTTCACTCTGTCTCCCCTTCTCTGTTTTTTTTCTCTCATTAAAATTATTATTTTTTTAAATCATAATGAAACAATGGCAGTATGAATTGTCAATAAAATAACAAGCCCTTTTATAATTTTTTTCCTGATTTCTTTTGTAACATAACACATGGTTTTATTATTTTTTAAAAGGTTTATGTCCCTGTTACCTCCTTTTTCACATTGATTCTGGTCATTATCCCCTGACAGACAGACTCCACAGTACTTAGGTAGCAAGGATTAAGAAACAGGAGGCAAGGGAGAAAACAAGGATTAGAAATTAAAACATCTGGCAGAGAATATATATATGCTAATAAAACTGACAAACACTATTGAGTAGACTAGCTGAGTGGACTTTTCCTGCAGACTAACACTATTCTTCAAGCACCACAGATACAAATGTTATCTAGTAGGTCAAGCAACAACAGTTACAAGATTGTGATTCCTAAAATAACTTTTCAATATCCACTTTCAATTTGAGACAAACACAAGTTGTCCAGAGAAGTAAAATCCAATTGTTGAAACAGATCAATTTAAACCAAAATCCTTGATATGATAATATTGATCTTCACCTCAGTAAACGCCAGATTATTGACTGATATGGAAATTAGCTCTCCAATTCTGCCTTGTTTCCTGCATAACATCATATCTTGCATTAATAAGAACAGTGGCGCTGCAGTGACTCCTGTCATGGACCCCTGAATGCTCAACTAAGGAATGGAAATCCATAGTTTAGGGCTTTTCTTTAGCAGGGGTCAAAATCCTAGAGAAAGACCAACATAGACACAATACTTGTATAATCAATCACAGCATAAGGTCCATGACCTTCTTGCAACACAACATAATCATCTTATAAGCTGTTGAGCTACTGTATCCTAACTGATTACACGCTGCAGTCACTATGAACTTCATTTTGGGGGTAGCGCTTGCGAAGGGGGCTGTATCCCGTTGACAGGATTATATAAATGAGGACCATAATACTGTAATCTCCCAGAGAAATGAGACAAGCCAGGGGACATGACGACCCCAGCTAGCTAGCACCCTGGTCTACAACCGTCAGATTGACAAACAGCTGGTTGTACGGTGACAGATTACATTCACACTTGTTTTCTTGTCCCATTGGTCCTCACTGTGTTGCATTTGTAACGCTAGAAGCAGTGAAGTGCTTTTCAGAACAAGATCTGTCAAAGAAGTCATACAGTATCAGAGAACGACTGCTTAACCAGTCATGGGGAAATTGTCAGAACTTATCAGTGTCAACAGCCAACTGGAAAAGCAAGAATGATGTTTGCAATCCTGCCAAGTACATTGCTTTTTAATTAACTGCTGTTAGAGTTGTGCAAGTCAGATTCAGCAATTTTTTCTTTTTGCAGCTTAGCAGTGCAGAAAAAAAATCCCCAAAGTTTGAAGAAAGCCATCATCCTTCGAATGAAGTCACATCATGTAGGTTAATCATGCATTTCATGTGAGCTGTTAAGAAAGCACAATGGAAATAATCTTCCAATGCTTGTCCGTATTATAACTGGCAGCTGGACGGCAAGAATATCCCTCGAAGTTGCTGATTCTGTTTAGTGCGAAAAGATCACCAGTTAACTTCAGTTCAGATGAAACACTTGTGCTGGTGGTTGAAAGTGCTGCACCAGGAACAGTTTAAAACATTTTTACAATACAGGATACAAGATTTATATTTATTAATAAATCTATATTAATGAATAGAACAACATTAAAATCAAATGAATTAAAATTCCAATACTCTTGATAGGTGCAAGTCTGTTTCTTTTAGCAAGTGTATTGTATGGCAAAGAAACCCACTTTGTAATCCTGCCCTGCCTTCAGAATTAGTCTCTTCATTGTTCTGTGACACTTAAAAAAAATAAATACCCAGGTCACAGGAATCAACTGTAAAAGGGAGAGATGTGGGATGAAATTGTAGAAGCAAAGTGTGGTTTCAAAGAGGAAAAACACTCAGCAGTTGTCAGGTCAGAATCATTAGACCTAAATATCTTCACCTCACCACTTCACAGCAGAGGTGAGGTTGATTGTAATCGTCTGTCATCTTCCTCCTGATTTTTCCTGTATTTACACTTCAGTAGCTCAAATCTGCCCCAGATGAGTCCGATTTCATGTCAAAATGTCTTGTATGTGTCTGCTTTTGTTGTTCGTGGTCAATTTATATGTGATATATGTGATCAGACCTGAGCGCAGGCATTAATAATAACTATATAAAAATAGAAGTCTTTGCGCTGATGGTCTCGTTTGCTGTTACAGATAAATTATAATCATCAATCATACTTAAAAGTTCCTCATAGTCACTTTAAATCTACACTCAACTGTGTCCAGGAACACTTAAACCTTAATTTATGAATATTATAATCTGTTCTCCAGTAATACAAATGAGCAGATAAAGACCACAATGTTTCTATGTGCGTACTGGTGATGTTTTGCTAACAACAAATAACACTAACATTGGATTCTCATTAATCTTTTGGGCTTTCACACCCAAATTAGTGTTGCTTTGAAGCAACGCTATCTGTATAATGCAAAAAATATTTTAAAAAATCACCTTTTCCATGTGCTAATTGACTCAGTGTAGGTATGTAAAACACACATCTTTCAAAAACATAGTGATTTCAAATGGAGGTAATGATTATAATTTACCAACCCCACTCAGCTGTCCATAGTCATAGGCAGAATTATTTAAAACCTTAAATTATGTCACATCATCTTTAATGTGACACAAATCCTCTAATGCAGAGACAAAACAAGCAGGGCTCAGTATTACTTGTCAGATTTTGGGGGGAGAAGAATTTCATTACATCCGCAGGATTTTCTAATCTGTGAGACAGCGCCTGTACACTTTTGAACCAGGAGCGTTTAATATGTTTTTTGTAATCCACTACCTAATGAGGATGTTATTTACAAGCCTAAGCCTGAGTGAAGTGAATACGGGCCTGATCAGGACAGGCGTAGAGAAAAGGTGTTTCAGGGACGCGAGGAGCTAACAGCCTGCGTCATCAGCCAAAATGATGACTGAAGTGACCGCTAGTTATAACACTGAATCCAGCGGCTATCACTCTATATCCTAACTGCTCTAGGATTGGTTGCTATACATTATGTGCATAGGTAAACCATTTTAAAGATTTTAAATGCTTGACTGGATGTACCGTTTCACACAACTGTGAATGAATATGGGTGAAGGGATTTGCAATTGCGTAACAGCTGGTTTGTCTGAAGTACATCTAGTGTATGTATGCCAAAAATAAGACCTTGGTGAGATATAGTGTAATATGTAAGCATACAAAAATAGTATGTATAATAAAGTAGATTTTCTATAGTGCAGGACAAAAACAATGAAAAGCAAACCTGAGGTTACTTAACTCATAACCCCTGTTCTCTGATAACCTTAGAGAAGTGTCTCATGGAAATTGTTCCCCAGAAATGACCGAAAACAAATGATGAAAAGAGAACTGAAAAGTACCACAACAATCAAATATGTAAAATGGTAGAGCCACAATTTCAAAGATATACTACACGACCTCAGATCTTCTTGATGTAACCCGATATCAAAAGCTTGTGATAACGTCTCCGTCCAGTAAAGTAAAATGTTGCACTGACGAGAGAGTGAGCAATCAAAACCAAAACATCTAGAAAATAAAAGATTAAAGGATGTAATGTTCTCACATAACTTTAGTCATTCTGAAACAATTCCAACATGAGGAAACTTATACATGCAATGTTTATGAACTTCATATGATACAAAAGGCAAAAGAAAAATAGAGAAAAGAAAAGAAAAGAAAGAAAAAAGTGTACACCGTGAGCAACTGATGGCCTGAGTGTCAAGCAACTTGAATAAAATCTTGAGGGAGCACTCATTCATAAACAAATTGGAAACAACCATAAATTTTTTTTTTTTAAATACAAGAGTACATACAAAAGTGGTAAGAAGTAGTGTTGTTATGTCAAAGTGTGCGGTATAAATATGAAAAATGCAAACATTTTATGACAGAATACTCTCAAACTTACTGCAGTTGTTAAAATAAAACTAGCAAACATGCCTCAGAAGATACAACTTACCAACAATATCATGGCGTGACAATGACATTTGTTTTCACACAAAACAAGTTTACAGTGTTACAGTTTTTTGCAAAAAAAAACAGCAAGGCCAAGATGGTCAAGTGTCATGATGTCAGAAGTTAACAAGCATACGTCATCATAAAAAGGGGTTCAAATGTATTCTTCCAATTAGGACTAAAATGCTCATGTGCTCTACATCAAAACTACGGAAAACACTAAACTCTGCCTTAAAAAGTTTTTCTGTTTTGATTGTAACAATGCAGTTCAACACATTCAGACTTCAAATTTTCGTTGGCCCAGTGATTACTGTAGTCCTCTGAAGACAACAATGACAACGCTAATGTGTAGAGGGTTCGTACCAGTCTCTGAATGATCAAGTCCCTTAGTGTGTTAATACTTGTTGTGCCATTCGCACTGTCCAACACTCACCTCCTCAATGTCCAGGTTCTTCCTTGATTTGTAAATAAACTCTCCAATTGCTACAAAAACTGAGAGGACAAGTCCGGCTGCCAGCACAATAAAAATTCCCCCTATGTTTTCCACACCCAGAGCGCTGGCCTCTTTGCTGTCCTCCTCTGGGCAGCCATTCCCTCTCCACCATTTCTCCTTCATCATGTGCAGCTTCCCCTCCTCCTGAAGCTGCAAGATGGCAATGGTGACCTTGTCTCTGTAAGGGGAGCCTACAGCAGGGAAACAGCAGCAGGATAAAAACCATCATTACCGACATTACCAGTGATATAACCTATGAATTTCTCCATTTGCACCATTAAAACAAAGTTTCTAATACGCCATGTTGCTAGTTATAACTCACGTTGCATTGATTACAGTACATAATCAATGAAGAGCCACTTAATTAGTCCAATAAGCATTGCCATCTAGTTGGCTACATCCCTCTATTGGTATTTTCACTTAGCGTGGTTTGCTAGCCAATCAGCTTATGTGAAGTTTGGAAACAGAAGTAGAGGATCACGATCTAGAATTGTCAGATTGCCCACCCCTTATTACTGTGTGTCACTCATCTCTCTTACCAATCGGGGTTCCCACTCCATAGCCCTTTGAATCTATCAAGCCACCGATCTGTGTGAGGTTGCAGTTACGCTGGCTGATGTACTCGATGCTGGTCGACTCCATCAGAAGAGCGTAGTCCGTGGTAAGAACCCTCTGGATCCCCTCCCGGTTGTTTTTAACCAAAGCCGTGTTTTTCCTGCTGCTCATGAATGCCCACATTTTCTCATAAGTTGAGATCTTAGATTTCTGTTGAATCAGAATGGGGATTTATGAGGTTTAAAACATTGTTTGTGGATGGTCAACACAGAAAAACAACACTGAGTTCTACACAAAGCAGATAATGTTGATAGATGGTTGTATGTGTTTGATGAGACGACTGATGGTTGTTTGTAATGTCTCGGAAGAAACAGTATTTCAAGATCTGCTGACGGGAGCGATCATCCTGATGCATGTCAGAAGATGGGATGTGAAGTGTGTACAAGTCTGCCAAAGTTCATTCCATTTTCTCTGTAGATTCAGATAAACTTGTTGCTGTGCTCCAGGCAAAACAATAAATCCTAATCTTAATGGAAAAATTGCCCCCAGTTTTTTTTGTAAAGCTGCATTTATGAGGAAGTTTCTAAGATACTTTGACGCTTAACCTGTTTTGCCAACTCCATTTTCTGCCAACCCATCAGACAGTACATGCAATATTACTAAAATGACTGGGGAGTGATGGCTCTAAGGTAAAAACTTGTCATGCTAATAAAAATCAAAAGTGGTGTTCTTGTTTGCATCCCTTCCCTCACTGGTGTACTGTTAACGTTCCCATTTATCATACAGTGGAAAGAGGGTTACCTTAAAAAAAGTCATGGTCGAGCCGTCTCTCACAGCACCGTACTCTATTTTGGTTTGTTTGGCCAAGTCGTCTGCAGAGTCGATTGGTGAGTCCATTCTCTCCACAGTGAGGAAGGCAGCCAAGTTGGCAGTATATGAGGAGATTATGATCAAGGTAAAGAACCACCATATTCCACCAACTATCCTTGTGGAGAGGGCCTTAGGCATCAGTTCAGATCCTATGAGATAACAACACAGGGTACGTCACGTAAGGGTACGAATTCTAGAAACAATAAGTCATGAAACAATGACGACCAAACAACTCTGAGGGCAACTAGTTTGTTTTTTCCACACCAGGTGCTCTACCAAACGGGGACTTCAGGTATGACATTTATTGCCAAGTATGAAAACAGCACACAAATGTTATACCATTGTAATTGCAGTACCTTGCTGCATAAGTGCTCCAACTCCAAACCAGACACTATTTATTAGAGTGAAGTTGTTTTCAACCACATCGGAGTCTGGATTGCAGGGATGAGGATTGTACCACTCATAGGGAGTGAACCTAAGGGTGAAGAATTAAACAGTCACAATTAATAATGTAAACAATGACATGATGATAACAAGACAAGACTCTGACCAAGGACACAGAAACATTACTATGGTCAGTTACTACAGTACTGTTCAGTGAAGCTATATGACATTGTTGTGGCTAAAATTAATGATTGCCTATTCATAAATCCAAATGGCCTATCGTATGCAGGAAGTTAAAAAGTTCAACCAAAGTTAAATTTGTATTTAATAGTATTGCATACAGTGCAACCAACCATAATGAACATATTAAGCTAATTGTAACAGACACACTAATCTTTTGGTCCTATTTATTAGCATTGGCTTGATACATGTATGTAAATGGTTCATCTGATTTCGCCGTGATGGTAGTTGATAACTGTTAGTTGGTAGTTGTCGCACTTTGGTCAGGTTCAGGCAACAGAAAACAACCTGGACTGTTTTAGGAAACGTAATAGTGTGGGTTAAAACACACCCTTTCACAATGTTAAGCGTGTGTTAGAAAGGCTATCTTCTCTCATGTGCGTTTTTTTGGGATCTTTCTCGAGTTTCAAAGCTATGACTTAACAAAAACGTGACTGGGCGGTTGCAATGACGGCCCTGAAGCAATATAAGTTATGATTCTATAGGAACAACACCAACACGGTGATATCAGATTGTACATTTTTAAACTGAGTGACTCCGCTCAACCTAAACCAGGAAACAAGTTGAATAGTTTGTGCTGAATTTGTGCTGCTAAGCGACCTATTTAGTAAAGCTTGTCAAGTGTGTTTTTGGGACAACTTCTAACTTCTAACAAACCAAATCGAATTGTTTCACCTTTTTCTTCAAGTGGCAGTTTACCTGGCAATAACAAACAGCACACAGCTGACACCAAGGCATGCCAGCAGCACATACATCCAGATATCAGGAGACAGTGGGTTGAGGAAGGAGAATACTCCTGGATTGGTGCCGTTGGGTTTGTGGTAGAGGATGCTGATGCCCAATGTCATAAAAGGCTTGGAGAAGTCTATGACTTTCTCCCTCACATAGGTGATGGTGAGAGGGGCCACAGCGAGGTCGGCCACCTAGTACAGAATAAAAACATCAAGCAGAGTCACAGGTTAAGATAGACGATACTGCTGATTCCTTGGATATTCTCTCTTTTATAATATGGACTGGTACTCACGTGGTCAATGAGTTCTCGCACCATGCCGTTCCACTCCCCCTTGTCATTCTGAGCTCCATATTTGCCATCAGACACCAGTTTTACCTCATATGAGAAGCCCAAAATGTTGGAGAGCTCTTTGAGCAGGTCCAAGCAGTAGCCCTCGAAGCGATCGTTTCCATACAGCGGCTTATCCGATTTCTTATACATGACGTAAGGATTTTCCTGGAACAAGGCACATCATAGAATTCCTTAGTTTTATTAAGACATTCCTGATTAAATGCTGCCCAACAGGGATTTTACGTCTATTCATACCAGAATTGTTGTGACAATGAGGGTCCTGTTGGCCATGGAGTCGGTCACATTTGTAGATGAGTCCTTGTTGCTTTCTGTTAAATTAAGGCCTGTTTGGGAGTTCCACACGCCAATCTGTAAAGAAAAATCCAAATTAACCACACTGACTGGACAGTAAAGATCCAGAATAGCCTGACTCAACCTCACATGATCAATCAAAACAAAGAAGGGAAAAGAAACACGTACCAGGAGGCATAAAAATTACAATGGAAGAAGAACCAGAGATGTTGGGGAGGGAAAAAAGGAAGGTCCATTACAAAAATGCTGAACATTTATTCCCACCAGTACCCAAAACGTATTTATTTTAAGGGGAAACATCACAAGAGGCAGCAGGTAGAGTGAACTAGTAATATATATTCATTTAGTCTGCCAGGGCAGCTAAAGCACAGACCTTTTTCCACACTTTATTCAGGCGGTTGCTGCCCGCGATTGTCTTGCAGAAATAATAAAGAGAGAGCATTTTAATCACAAGGCCCTGAACTTAAAGGAAAAATAAACAATGAACAGTGATGATGATTTTTGGCTTCAAGACATATGTGAAAAAATAATATAATAATAATAACTTCTAACTGTTTTAAATAAAGTTTAGCCTCTTTGCAGTAAAGAGATCTTTCATTAACAGATAACAGGCCTGTTAATGACAAAATGGAGAGCAGCACTGTCAACATGATTAAAGGAGCATCCATAACTTTTGAGCTTTAAATGACAGCTACAAGTATTTGCACAAGCTGTTTGTAAACAGTTAGAGGCATAATCATGACACTAGACTTCCAGATACTGTATATTGTTTTAGGAGCAAGTCATCATTCTGTAACTTTAGAAAAAAAAAAAAGAGGTTACAGTGTACAGCAGTGGCCTTTTAGTCTATATTTTTTCCTACTCTGTTCAGCTCCAATGTCTTCAATGTCAACAATAACAGCCTGTACTGACAGTGTAGACACGGGTCAGATAGTTCACCTTCTCCAAGCCATCTTCCTTTAGGCTGATGACATCTAAATCAAATTCTTTGCGCAGGCCGTCTGTCTTGTTTATAGTTATTTGTCCCGTCAAGCCGTTCCATTGTGCCTGTGGCAAAGAGAGGGGCAGAAACAAAACAAGTGAATGCCTCAGTCTTCATTGCCATATACATACATGCAAAGTCAAGCAGAAGCCTGGAAAATTAAAACAAATCTTTAAAAAATTAATAATTGATGAGAGCTATATTAAGCAAAGAACACTCACAAAGGCTAACTGCATCTTAATGGGCATTTTTACATCAGTTGCATCCTCAACGGATATATGAAGTGACTGAACATGGTGGACGGTGACGTAAACGGAGCAGGCAGGCATAGCCTCAGTCTGAGCAGGGAGCAGCGGGTGGGCAGAGGAGCTCAGAGATATTTGAATGCAGTTGATAATGAAGTGAGCACAGCTGAATACCAGTCACGTTAAATCTCTATTACAGAGGGCTCAGAGAAATGAGCTGCATCTCAATTCTGTGCTGACAGATGAAGCTCAGAAGCCAGTTTTGTTATGGGCAGATGGCATATCTACAAATCAATACATAGACTGTAAATGTGCCAACATTGGGCCCATGGCATTTCATGATTTCAAAATGTTTCTGGCTGCAAATCAAATAGTACTGAAGATACAATTAAAGGGGCAGTCCACAACACAATGTAGTCACACATCAAACCGTAGAAACGTGGAGACTGGAGCAAACCGCATTCCTACTTTAGACTGTTGCATCTATCTAACTCTATAGATAATAATAATAGTTTTAGAACAGACTCAGCCTGCCCCATTTTTCTTTCATCCTGACCACTGTGAAGGCATCGTCATGGATAAACCTCCTGAAAGTCAGGCTGAGGAAGAATCACCACTGAAGTTGCCTGGCTAACTGGGTGATCCTGCTTGGTGCAACACTCCCACCTGTTTTTAGGGGAGGCAGATGTTTGACTGATGGACGTTATGTACAAAACCAAAGCTGACACTCCTTGTACTTTCAAATGAATAGTGTTTTGCCTCCACAACACTGCATCTGTCCTAAAAGAAAAACAATCTAATCACATTGATGAAAAGGCCTCAGCTGTGGAGACAAAAGCATGTTGCTGCGTCCTCATTTACACATCAATGAAGAACTGGGTTACTTGTGATAATCTATACGCAACTTGTTGAGAACAGTCTCATCCTTCTGCACAAACACAAGGCAGTACAGTAGTTCTTAATGGAAATCATTACAACAAGGCCTGTTGATTAGAGTGAGTAAGCAAACACTAATAAACTGTTACTATGTTTAAAACAGGACATTAGCTGTGAGGTTTTTCCAGTAAAACGAACAGAAAATGACAGCCGAATACATTTGGGAAATAAAAGAGAGAGGAGCTTTGTGACTTGTTTATTTATAAAAGACATGTCTGGGCACTCAGAGTGACACAAACACCACTTAAGCTCCAAAACCACCACGCATCATACTCGAACACTCTGCATGAATAAAAAGCTTCTGGGGACTTTCTGTCAGAAATGAATTACAGGTGTAGTAGGAGATGCCAAACACGCTGAGCCTTTGTGTTTCATCATCTTGTTCTTACAGCCTTTAAACAGAAACTTACGTCAGTCAGCTTGTAAGTGAAAATGATTCTACTGACTGATTGAAGATTAAACTCGAGCACCGTTACAATCGTCGTAAAGCTTCTGACATCAGTTTCCAATGTAAAGATCTTCTGCATCTATAGACGTCGACATGGTGTCATTTGGTGGAGTTGCTCTTTCATTAGACTGCTTCACACAGCCGTGTTGCACACATCTCTGATTCCTGCTTGAGCCATAAGTCCAGATTTATTCCTGTCATTAAGTCTCCTTTCAAATCCTCACCAATCAAAAGTGCCTCTGTCTCAGCCATGTGTCGGTGTCATTACTGTACATGTAGTGATGACATGGATCTCCTCGGATTGGAACATCCAGATGATAAAAAGGATAAGAATGAGGTTTAAACACACCACTGAAACCACTCGGAACATCCATCAATGTACTGGACAGAGTATCAGCATCACAGTGAGAAAAACACATTTGCTTTATCAACTTCTCCTTTAGGCCTTGAAACACCAAACTAACTCACAAACCTCCTCAAGGTGCACAAAGCTGAACCTCATGTTCTTGAGTTCCTCATGAAACTTTATCTGCTTAACTTTTAGTATTGAATATGTCGCACAGCATTGATTCCTGCAGAGGGAAAATGTGTTTTTCGCCTTCCTTCCCCCACGAGAGCAGAGTACCGGCTGACCTACAGAGCAGCACTCCCAGACGCAGACTGTCTTCCTGAAGGCCATGTCAGATACTACAGTTGTTAAATACAGTCTTATAGGATCATATCAATACTTATTCTGTTTTAAGCAATTTAACTTAAATTCTGACTGCTGAAAATGTTTCCATCTTACTGTTTCTGTGTGTGTCTGTTAGGCAGGCAGCCACTTTGTGTATAGTATCACATTCACATTGCAGAGACTGCAGAGTGATCTACCACAGTGGACATCTTCTGATCTGATCGTTGTCAAAGTTATATTATTATCATATGAATGCAAATCTTTCACAACTGTCAAACAGACCATGTAAATCAGCACAGTGACTAGTCACTATGATCTCTTTATAGGCATAAAGATGTTCAGTGTGACAGACTGGAAATAGTTTCTGTCACACGTTGACTTTGAAACAGTATTAAAATGAATGGACAGTAAAGAAAAGTTACCACCAGTTTCTTATGTCACTTATAATTTTTTGCCTGTTTGCCTGTCAGTAACCTCTCCTGTAATGTCAGACGCTGCTATTCCTTAACCCTCCAGCTGCTGCTCTTCCAACCTCTCTCCACCTGCCCACACACCTGCCACGTCATTCACCAAATCAGCCTCCACAGTGTTTTTCGGATTGCTTTTTGTGAGCTTTTACACTGACGCCTGAAAGAAAAACTATATGGTAAGCTTTGGAAAATACTGGCTGGTATCGTATAGCAGATGTGATTTGTAGTAAATGGGCTGATATGTGGAAATAAACCACCAGTTTGGTCCTTTTAAATCAATTTCAATTCATTTTATGTAATAAAACACAATGCCTGCACAGGGTTAGGGGGCGTCAGGTTTATCTAGTAGAAGACAGAACGCAGAACAACAGGCTGTAATCACCAATGGACAGGAAGCTCGTATTTTATACCTCAGTGTGTTCATGTAGAAACGCTGATCGTAAGTCTAATTCCAGACAACAAGCGCTGAGGCTCTAGAGCTGAAATGTTCTTCATTTATTCACTCTGCTGTCTGTGGATCGCCTGTATCCTTCAATATTCTGTCCCCACTTGTAGCTGAAAAACTTGTTTGTCTAAGAAACGTCTAATTACAGACTGCAATATAACGAGAGAATTCAAATGAATGTATCTTAGAGGAGCTGAGAAACAATTAAACAGGGATCATTTGCACTGAACAGACTGCGTGTTTGCCAAACTGTCAGTGTTTGTCTTTTTTAAATGTGCATCTGTTCTGTTCGGTCTGCTGTCAGATCAATAGTTCAGGTGGACTGTCATCCTTTCTTCATTTTTAATTACCTAAGATCTACACGGCACATCCTTCAAACAATGAGGATCTGAAATGAAAGTTTTGAGATATCGACAAGTATATCTTAAATCGACTATTAAGTTCCTTAATCGTCTCATCCTGTTTGCATTAAATGTTCATATAAAAAGCTGCAGCTCTCAATGGACACGTCTTCAGTCGCCATCTGACAGCCCACTATTCTGAGACACCTCCAACATGCAGCACATGACGTCAATCCCTGCCTCCTGAGAGAAACTGGTGTAAATATAATTGTCACACACATGTTGCTCGTTCATCACATCTGATCTCGTAACTCTATTGTTTCTGCTCCTGCACCCGAGGAAATGAGATCGAGGCAGCAGGCTGTGAAACGGATGGATTGAGGGCGGGAGGGAGGCAGGAAGAGAGGCGGGCGCCACACATTCATAAACCAAACTCACGTCTTTGAGCATGTTCATGAAGCGTGATCCAAAGCGCCAGGGCTTGTGTCTGTGGCACTGAAGGGAGCTGACAGTGATCTGGGAGGCGCGTTGCGAGGCAGCAGCCACCATGTAGACGGCGTCGTACATCAGAGCTGCTTCAGTCTGAAAGAGAGACACGGGCCGTCATCATCCATCAGCGGGGATCACAAATCACATCGTGTACTTATCACATCAGGACCGTTGACGTACACGAACAGCACCGCATGGTTCCTAAAAGCACACCTAAAAGCAGTGCAGTGCTACTTTTACAAACTATGTGGAGGCCAATCAAACAGGCAGCAATTCTATTCAAAGCACCTTCTGATTGTACACACAATCAGAAAGCAACAAGGCCGTATTCAGACTCAAGTGTAGGCAATGAGGGGCTCCGATTAACTCTGTGTAGCTGCCTTGCACAGCTTCCCAAAATACGCCACATGTTGATCCATTTACATATAATCTCTCAGTGATTATGTCTGGATTTCTAGAGTGGCCTTATTTGATATCAGAGTGTAGTCTTTGTTCAGATTTGACAGGCAAAGTTAGCAATATGTAAATAAAATGTTACATTTGAGTTCAGTTTGATCTATTTCTCCCTCTGATTGTGGCAAGTTTGGGAAATAATGTTCACATCATCAACCTTTCAGAAACAAAACAAAACCAAATCAATAGGATACAAAGTGTGGAAGTTAACTTGGCTAACGACAAACGAACTGATGACAAACAGCTGACAACTTTTCTGCTGATGAGCTCACAGACTTTAGGTTTTTAGACTTTAATACCCAAAAAGAATTTCATTTCTGCCAGTGGTGTCTCAATCAAAACATAACAAAAGACATAAATAGTGTGGAGTTATGGGAGTTGTGTCCTCATTGTTAAACAGCAACCAATGCTGATGAAAATCTACCTGACATGACTCAGGCAGATGAGTTCACAGAGGTTTTACTCAGGTTATGTTCGGTCAGGTACGCCAGCTTCCTTCCTCGCTCTCTGACTCTGAAGCCATAGCAACAAGCGACCAAATAAACTCTGTGTTTGAACACTGTTGGAAATGTCTTGAATACTGTAAGTACACAGCTCAACAATATATATAACAAAGGTCGGGTTGTTTTTTATATCCTTACTGAGAAACACAGCTCTAGCACTTGGTAGACGTCTAACATGAGGATGGTAAACTCACCGTCATCATCCCCTCCATCATTCCAGTCTCAGCCTTGGATGGAGCCTGCAGTCGCTCCATGGCCCACCTCTCCACCACCGAGGCCACCTGAGGACTGTCTATGTTGAGCAGCCTGAAGCCCGTCATGTTGACCCCGCTGTAGCGGTACGGCTCAAGGTCGAGGGCGAACAGGTCCTGTCGAAGTGCGACAACATCATCAGCGCAGAATTAATGTGACTCTGCTTAAAAAGTAGACTTGACTTACTCAGCAAGGGTAAAGGGACACTTGATTAAAACAGTGGAGCGATGTACAGTGTAATACCATGGAATTATGCCAAGGGCACCGAAAAACATCCAGCAATCTTATTATAAAACAAACCACAGATGTTTGAGTTCATCTGCATAATCTTTGCATAACAGAATCGCGAGGTGAATACACACATCGAAGCCTGCGTCGGATAGAAGGACACTTAATTAAGACAATGGAACAGTGTGTAATTAGGTGGCACGTTACCAAATGTGACATATCCATCAGGTTTCTCAAATCAAGTTTCAAAGACAAACCTTAAGAATCGAAGCATGTAAAACAACCTTAATGAGTTCCTTAGATGTAGAAATGTCATGAATGTGGTGTGATAAGTTTTCTTACCAGTGTGGTGAAGAAGAAGTGGTAATATTCAGTCATCATCCCCATGGACAAGATCTAAATAGGATGAGAGTTGGGGGAGTGTTAGTGACTCAAAAGAGAGTTTTGCTGCAGCCAGGATAAATACTCTTTTCTTCTCCGAACGCCATCCAACCGTATCTACACACAGGGAAACTACACATTCCATCCATTTTCTGAATTACCTCATTTTGTATTGTTTGCATAAAGAAGTAACCGAGTGAGTATATGTCACAGTTTCCTCATGTTAGCATAATGTTTCCAATTAATTTTCTGCGCTGTTTTTTTTTTTGTTTCTAAATGTGTTCGTCTGGCTCGAAAATAGGCTCCGCTTGGATTTGGAAGTGAACATAGGATTTCTGAAGGGGATAGAATTTGACTAATCTTGCACATAGTGAGTATTAAACCAAAAGCAACACAGAAACATAATAACACAGACACTATTCTCCACTGCAGAATACAAATTGGATTTCTCACAGAACGTAACATTTTAGGTGAGTTATGAACTGAACGCCGAGGACAATGATCTCTGATAGTGTCGACTTCATGCTGGGAGACATTTGTGTCATTCACCTGCTTGAGAACGTCAGCTGACGTCTGGTAAGAGCAGTCAAAGATGACGTAGAACTCCTTCCCCTTCTTCATCTCTTTCAACAGAGGGCGAGCATCTTTACTTCCTGTTGGCAGCTGGCGGATCTTGATTTTGATGCTGTATCTGGATGGAGCTTTGATCAACTCTTGCAAACGAATCAGTCCTTCAATTAAAAAAGACAAGAAGACTCAACAATCACAAATAACAAACCTCCAGATCTTCAAAGTATTCCAAACAAAAAGGTTATTTATGATGAAGACTGCATAATTAAAAGATGATCAGTTTTGTTCTGGTCTCTAAGATCTAGTTTCAACATATAATGATCATCATTACAAGAGTCCTCTAACATCCAGTGACTGTGTCAACATTTCACTACTGTCATAACATCTTAAGAGGAGGTTTTGTGACTCTATCATCTGATTATTCAATATTTCTATTCAGTCTGGCAACAGTAATATATATATATTTTCATTCTTGGTAGAGAAAAGGAACATTTCTCGAAATGAATCATCTAATATACAAAAAAAACAGAGCAATTTATTTCCACTGCTTTCCACTTTATTTCTGATCATAAGTCTAATTCCAGAGAGTAAGTGCTGAGGCTACAGAGCTGAAAGGTTCTCCATCTTTGGATTTGTCTGTATCCTTCAATATTCTGGCCCCACTCATAATTGTAAAGCGTATTTGTAAAAAAAACATCTAAATGGAGACTGCTACACAACAAGAAAGCCTTATGGCATTTTCCATGTGCATCCAGAGTTAAATTTATTTTTGGACAAATATACTTAAAAATTAGTGTTAGGTTCATTTTCAAGTGATCTTATTCTGCTTGCATTTATATAAAAAAAGCTGCAGCTTTCAATGCTCCCGTCAGTATCCATCAGACAATTAAACGTTGATTCTAATCTGCTTGACCTTGTGCACACAGACGTAAAGAAACAGTTAATGAAGCGTTTTTTAAATTGAAAATTAAGGATTTTTTTAGGAGTCTGAAAACATTATAAGGACTTTACTGCTGAAACTGGGTTTATTAATGATGAGAGGCAGATTGCAGCCTGTTATTGAGTATAAATACTGTTTCCACTTGTGGGCAAGGTTTCCCTGCATTAAATCCAACCAGTGAAATCATTCTTTGTCCTGCCCAACATGCCTTAAATGCAAGAGAGTTTAGACCGTTATTCTGTGATGCATGAGTATCCCTATAGCCGCCTAACCCTAACCCAACCCTAACTTAACCCTAACTCAATCCTAACCTAACCCTAACCCACCTCAGTATGAAAACCCGCTGTAACTAACAGAAACTCCTGGAACTGTTGCCAGCAAGCTTCACCTGCCCTCCCATGGGTTCGAATTCTCAATGATCGTCTGGTATAAACAACAATCTCTGTAGCAAATAAGACAAATAAGTGTTAGCCTACGTTTCTAACTCTGACCACAACAATCAACATAAAAAATTCAACATAATCTGGGTTAGTTAATTTTTGGTGTGGTATGGGGATTTTGAAAGTGTTCAACGGAAGAGCGCGTGATTTTGAGTCTATATTTGTGCTACTTCGCTAATTCAGCGCTGCAGTTCTTCAGTGTGACCACAAGAGGGCAGTGAACACACAGGATTAATACACCGTCAATCGTCCTCAGTAAGCTAATGTAACCCTGTTAACTTAGCTAAAATTACTTCTATTTCAAGTAGGTCCTCACTCACATAACTTAAAATTCAAACACTCAAATTTACATTTTAAGGAATTTTAAAAATATAAAATAAAAATTGTAGCAAACAATGACCAAGCTCATCAGTGATGACAGGCGCCTCACCATTAAAATAATTTTCTTACCAACATTTTTTAGCCATGAAAGTTTACAGTTATTCTGTACCACATAATGTTACATAATGTTAGTTTACACATTAATCAATGCAAACTTTTAAGGACTGGAACTGTTGCCAGCTAGCTCACCTAGCCTCCGCTGGGCTTGTATTTCAAATGTTTGCTGGGTATTAAAAAAAACTCTAAAATGAATTTAGCTGCTATACTATAGGAGGCAGGAGAGTTGAGTGTCTAACTGTGACAACAACAATCAACTTTACCATTTCAAAAATATTAAAATTCATTTTAGATTTTCTAGTTTTTTCTGGTCACTGTATTTTGAAAGTTTATACCGGAAGTATGGAGTTATGCAGTTCTTCAGCGTGGCCACTAGAGGGCAGTGAACACGTGGTTTTAACTGTTCAGCTCCATGGATTAATACACTGTCAACCCTGGCGTCTTCTGTGAGCTAATGTTGCCTCGTTTACTTGGCTAACGCTACTCGTAACTTACTATATGGAGGTTATCTGTTCCTTACTTAAATAACACCACACCAATGTCCGTCTGGTGAACAACTTTCAAGGTTTTATTATGGCCACAACAATCATCATAATAATTTCGAAATATTTTCGGTTAGTTTTATTTTGATTACGTCGGTTTGGTCCCTCTATTTTGAAAGGGTTTACAGGAAGTGAGCCTGCTTTTAAGTCCACATTAACGCGAATGACTAATTTAATGTCGCAGTTCTTCAGTGTGACCACAAGAGGGCAGTGAACACACACTATTAAATACTCTGTCCGCCCTTGAGAGACTTACTCGCAGCATTAGTAACATTAACTAAACATTAATGTGGTGTTTCGATCTAAAGAACATTTCTCTTTGCTTCAGTTTCTTTGACAGCATAAGCTGCTAGCATAAGCTGTTATGTCTTCACTGATGCTAGCTTGACGAATTTGTTTGTCGCAGTTTCTCTTTGTGACCACCAGAGGGCGACTTTTCAGTGGACGACTCATTTTTAAATGTACTCAGGTCAGTCACCATCTCCACACCCAAAGACATCGATATATTTATTAATTTTTACAAACGTATTTTTCTTCCAGATCCAGATCCTGCCTGTGCACTCATGCAAGTCTTAACTTTTTTAAATTTCTACAACAAATAAAAAACACGAGTCTTCACTGCCATCTAGCGGATAAAATCGGGAACTGCAGTTCATTAAATCCGTCAAGCGACATTATTCCGGACATGCTAGTATACGTACACTTCCGCTTTCAAAATAAAACGTTCAAATTAGGCACGTGGAGTTACACATGTTGACTAATGTAGGCGCTTCAAACAGGTGCGAAGTGGGCTCGTTCGTGCTTTAGGCGTGTTGAACGCATCATGCCAAGATACATTAGCACATGACCCTGGTCTTCGCTAGTTAAGCTAGCTTACAGTGTGTCGGTAAAGCTTGTGGGTTGAGACTGTGAAGATTTATTATTCTTAAGGATATTATTATAACCGGATAGAACATCAGACTACACGTCAAAGAAGAAGCATCTCCCAAAGGTAGGACACATGTTTCATTACTTCTCTTTAAACTGTCACCGACTGGAGAGTGGCTGCTCATTCAGCTTCGGCCTTGTTGCACAGTTTGAGACGATTTTAAACATTTTGTCTATCAACCATCTCTGGCTTGGTGCTTAGTGACAGACAGTGTGGCTGTAGGTGGGCTCAGATAGTTGTGATGGGCTGCAGCAGTCGTTCATGTGCAGAGTTGTGTGGTGAAAAGACAAACATGCCTCCTAGAATTTCTCAGAACTGTTTGTTTTGTCTGAGCCATGGTCCAAAGCAAAGTGGAAAATCCTTGAATTCGAAAGACAGGAAACAGATTTTAATGGCATTTTTTCGCTTGATAATAAGCTTAAATGATGAATCAATTAACCCTATTATGTTAACTGTTTTAATTATACCACAGCTTTAATCAACATCATCATCCAAACAAACAAAACAGAAACACTAAATGGGAGTTCAAGAAGACCATCATTGCCAACTGGAGGTCGATAACCTTCCAGGACTGATTTGTCTTTCTGTTTTAAAGCCGCGCAGGAGCATTTTGAAAGACTTCAAAAATTCAGCATTGCCAAAGCTCGTCCTTGTTCCACGCTGGCCTCTTTTTCCACTAGTCTAAACTTGACAATGGTCCAGTTGTGGCTTATTTTCCTATCTTTATGATAATCTAATTTGTTATTGGATCAAGAGAAATGAGCAAGACTGGTTTGTACAATTTGGGTTCATAACATAGACTAAATGATCATTATTTTGTTTGAATGTAACAACTACAGCTTCCACGTAACATCTCAACACTTGAGATGGATAAACAAAATGAAAATGGAGGTCCTTCCTGTGTTTGGTCAACAGAAATGTTTGTTCAGGGCTGATGAAGGTTATTAATAATCAAGTAGACCAATACTCAATATTTGGAAGTGATAAACATTTGCAGTAAAATATTAAATCTTAGTTTCGAAAGTTAGAATAACCAGTGATGAATGTAACTAAGTATAGTTTGCTCAAGTACTTCAAATCAATTTAGAAGTACTTGTCTATTTCTTGAGTATTTCCATGTTCTGCTACGTTCTGCTTCCACTCCACGACATTATGGAGGCTACTATTGTACTTTATATTATAATATTGTACTCTTTGTAATACTTTATTATCAGAGACAAAGTAGCTCATTTTTAGACCAATTTATTGTATCAGCAGTATGACAAAAAAACACCAAAAAAAAGAAATGCTGGATACCAAATCCAATAAATCACCTATAATCAATCAATCAGTCAATCTCAAACACAAACTGCAGGATTGTGCAGTATTCACACAGACTTTATAAATAAATCTATGATATCATCTGACACTAGAGTTTGTGTGTTTGAATCAGTGCTGAGATGCTGCTGATGAATCTTTATGCTTAACTGATCTGATAATTTATTTTTCCTCGGGGATTTTCACCATATGTCTCGCGTCCTCTAATGTCATCTCCACTCACCGGTCGCGTCCTCGTAGACGACAGTGACGGTCTTCCACTTGTAGTACTGCACTATGTCCAGCACGGCTCGGCTTATGGAGGTGTATTCGGGATAGAGGTTAATGTAGAAGCTGTCTTTGTTGTCCACTGACGGGTGTTTCCAGCGTGTCTGGATGTGAGGGACTTCCAGGGCGTTACAAATGGACTGCACCGCGCTGACAGATGAGCTGTGAGACGGGCCAAATACGGCCCCGACACCCAAAGCCAACTGGTCACAGGCTGAAGTGATGGGACAGAAAGTGGAGAGAGAACCGAACATGTGACACACTTGTTTCTCTTTTATTGATTCTTCAACAGGAGAAGCTTTCGGAGTGAAATGAGAACATCCTTACCTCTTCTCGAGGCCTCGAAACTGTCAAATAGGTTTATTCTCTGGATGTCGTAGGTCAATGTGGTGTTTGGCATTAAGGTCCGGTTCCTGTTTATGTTGGTTACAGCAAATTTAAAGGCCAGTTCTTCAACACTAATGGGCTCATTCTCAAGAGTCTCGAAGATGCCCCCTGCAGGAAGAGAAGAAACGGAAGAGGTGAAAAACTTCTCTCACCTCCTCAACACTTTATTTATTTTATTCGAAGGTTACCACGACTGAACTGACGGTTGCGTAACGTGGCCCAATTTTCTCTGCACTTCTGTCACATAATGCTACTAAAGTGACCTGGTTGAGATGATGGGATTTAATCTCATTCAGAGAAAAGCTTACTGACTTCACCCCATTGACACAGCTTCAATTTCACAAGCTGACACAATAGCAAAGTGGGATAATTTGGTTTGGAAGACATATTCAGTTCATTAAAGGCCAGCTTCACAGGGAGTTAGCATTATTATAGCAGCATCCAGTTGCAACTAAGGATTAAAATTAATCTGCAGATTTATTTCTTCTATTAGTCTATAAACCATCAGAAAATTGTGATCATAAATTCCCAGAGCCCAAAGAGACGTCTTCACATCGCTTCTTTTGTCCAACCAACAATCCAAAAACCCAAATCACAAATGATGATCGCAGATTAATTCAAGATGGTTGAGCCAGCAAATGCTTGACATTCATATAGCTAAAATTGTCCATAATCAAAGTTGACGATTCATTTTTTCTTTCAATCGATTAACCGTCTCAGCTGTACAGACATTTAAAAGCGTCCCGTACCATCTCTTTGCTTTCCTTTGTAACAGTAACAGTTGCACCCATTCTTCTTATCACACAGTCATCGATATTCAATTCACCCACCATCTTGTGATTTATACTGTCACATAGTCAAAAACCAAAACAGAATGTAATTTACTGTAAGGAGGTTAAAAGCTAAGTGTTTCTGCTCAGGCTGCCAAAACACTCTCCTCGTCATGTTTTCGTTTAGGCTGATGAGTTGCTCTCTTTATTTTGGGCCGACTCTTCTGCCGCTGGGATGTTTGTGAAACCAGTTCTGTAATAGAAACCGTGAAGGTTTCCTTCGTCCCATAGCAACATCTGTGAAGTCCTATGAAGTGCTTCTCTGCGACTTGATACGACCAAAGAGCATTTTTACTGGAACATTTGCTGCTTTTCTAATTCGACATTGATTCAAGTGTAAACGGCCGCATATAAAAATCTCAGCACCTTTTTTAAGACCCATTAAAACCACAGTGAAAACTAACCTCTGAGGTGTCGCTGTGTTTATGGAGCAGCTGCTTCATTGTCCCGTCATATAGCACTGGAGGAGAAGGGACGCTCAGAGGCTGAGGTGGATTAACATCGTCCACTCTTTGCATTTATAGAAACTCCACGTTATATATCATAGGATTTACCATTTTTCATTTATTAAAACGAAATCAGTCGTGCAAAAAGGATTTCCTCATCGTGTCTCTCTCTGCTGTAATTATTCTAAGTACCTAAGTAAGTAAGTATTCTAAGTAAGGATTGATGACATCAGTATTAACACCTGATACTGAAATTGGATTGTTTTGGACTCAACTCTGTTAAATTAAGGGCTGCAAATAATAACTTTCACGATCAGTTCATCCGCAATTAGCTTTTAAGATGCCTGAGTACCACAGTTTCCCAGAGCGCGAGGTAACTACTCCAGCGATGTTCTTCATTTTTTCTTAATAACTTCTAGCCAGTAATAGATTATCAAAATATCTCAATTATACAGTATTTCCATTGACTCATGGGGACTCACAGTGTTGAAAAGGACCCAAACCGTAATCTAAAAAGTACCAACTTTTATTGATATTATTCATTTTATAATGACCAACATAATACACACAAATACGTCAAACTTCTCTGCCTCTGTTTTGAATATAGTAAAATAGATTTTTAGATTCATTGCACTTCTCTTTTGAAAGATCATGCCTTGATCCAGAAAAGTCAATGATCGGACATTTAAAATCCTATTTTTGACATTATGATGGGATAAAACAAGTCTGTAAAACCATTCTGCTGGGCTACTTCTTCAGTTTTTGGTAAAAGGAGGACTGAGCGTGAGCAAAGAAATTAGTACATTTATATTTATTTTAATTATGGATCATTACAAATTATACATTTTTAAAAGTAGCAAATAGTCACACAGTGAGAAAAGATAAATCACTCAGAGAAATCTTGATGCATTAAGATGCATTGATTATCATTTTAGCATCGCGTCAAAGCCCTCTGGATGGGAATTAACATCATGGGGAGCGTAGACATTCCCATCCAAAGTCCCATTTCCCATTTCTCCCTGAACACTGACCCGTGTTTCAAAACAAGCTGAGACCAAACCTGTCAAAATTTCATTTCAAGATACATTTCTCTTTTAAACACAATCGCTTGTCAGCCCGTCGTATGTGCCAGGGCCACGGGGAGGGGGGTTGTTTCAGACTTGAGAAGATCATTCTGAAAACCATCCAACTCTTAATCCATCAGGCTGCTCCAGAAGGATGACGGGACTAGCATGCCATGGCAGCAGTATGGATATATATTACTCCAGCCCGGCACAAGCGCTACGTGCAGTGTTTTACATTTTGGTTACATAAAGAGCAACATGAAAAAACATTAGGATTAAGGCTAGAAAAAAAACAGGATTGTCACCACCTACATACTCGTGTGAGATTCAGTGTCCTTATCCCTGCTGAAAATGCCCCTGCACGTCGACTTCACCCGAGCAAATGTAAATCATGCAAAACATCTGGGCGTTCTGTGATAGGATTTCTGAAATAATACATTCAGGGTTAAATGTTTGTTCTCACTGCATTAATATTCACAAGTGCAGACAGAAACGAGGCCAGCTCTAAATAGTAAGTCACATTCTCTATTCTTAAACACACGTGAAATAAACAGTTTTCAGGTTTCGCCACATTCACTTTACTTTTCCTTCGGAACAAAACGCAGACTTAATGTATTTTAAATGCCATTTTCAAATATCGTAATCAATAGTTACATTAAGCCTGAATAGAAATCATAAACATGCCATTTCAATTCTGCAGTGGTTTGCAAATGACCTCGCTTCAACACTGAGGCTACAGATGGCAATAGGTCATTGCACTCTCTAACAGTCTTTGAAGAATTGCCTGTGAAATTGTGATTGATTTGGAAGGAGAAAGGGCCTTTAAAAAGCTCCCCCCGAGACCTTGATTGTGAATGACCTTTTTCTTTGGTGTAGCATAGCCTCAAACCCCAAACTGAGAGAGCCTTGTCTGCACTCCCTGGTCACTAAGAGCATGCTTGAAAGTGCCAATCCTAATTATGGTTACCAAGCTTCAGTGAGCAGCTGCTGGGACCTGGTAAAGTTCTTAATTCTATCCCCTGGAATATGAAATTCGGGTGACAAAAATACAATATCCCTCTGCCAAATTTGCCAAGAAAATGCATCCATCTCAGAGTCTTTGATGTGATTTTTTTTTTTTTCCCCCCGTCAAGGTGTTTTCAATATAAAAAGAGGAAATAAACATGAGTTTTCACCAGCTGGTCTTGATGTTTGTTCGCTGCCAGTGCAGAGGCTGCAGCCAATGTCACGGGCCCTATTTATAATTTAAAATAATTCAAAGTGGTGGCATCACAGCGTCGTTTCCAATCAGTGGTTTTGTTTTCCTCATACTTAAACAGGGCCGTGAAAAAAGATGGTCCAGTTGGTGCGAAAGGCAAAAATAGCTGCTGCTATTTGGATCTTCAGATTTGCATTTTCGCAGCTGACCTCTAATCACACGCATAATAACATGCATCCATTACACTGCTCAATATGCCACCAAAACATGTACTGATGCATGCAGCAAACAGTGAGTGGTGACAAAAGCACCATTTAGATGCCCTAAAAGGAAAAAAAAGTTGTCTTGATAGATGTATAATTTATTGTAGCTTTAGATAATATATATATATATATATATATATATATATATATATATATATATATATATATATATATATATATATATATATATATATATATATATATATATATATACATATATATATATGTGACATTACGGCCTAATCTTATTTCATTTACTGCATCTTCCAGTGAGAAATAGCCTCATTGGCAGTCCAACAGTAGGTCTTCAAGCTCAAGACATCAATAAGAACAGACAGTAGCAGCGTCCGCTCACGTCCTGGTAGACCGCTGTGTACAAACATAAATGTTCTTGGTTGGAAGGTTTTGTATTTTAAAATGGATTTGCTTTATAAACTATTTACACGCAGAACTTTTATCAGCAGCAGCAAAACAAAAATGTATCAAATTATTGAATTTTTCACTTATTCATTTCTCTTTGGAGCTTGTCGGAAAGGCTCGTCACACAGTGAAAATGAATTTATCTCGTCTCATTTCCGCCTGAGATAAGATTTCAGGTTTCTGTTCAAAGTATAATGAGTTTCTTGATTTTCAAAAAGCAACCTTGGGAGGGGGGTGTGTTCAGTGTGACGGCAGTTTGTCTGCAGCTCTGCCTGACGAGCGCTGGTCCAAACAATAAGTGCTGGTCGTCCTCATCAACAAAACATCACTGGAAAATACATTTTACTGTAGACTACTACAAGTAGCTCAGCTCTTTGTTTAAAGTGTCTTTGGATAACATACAGCATTAATATATCTGAGGTTATAAACTGTGCAAGAAGTGACTGATCCATCTGTTAGTCTGGTTATTGTTGAGTACTAAAATAGAATGTAGAGTACTAAAGCTCAGCTGTAATCACTCAACTTATTATCACAATCGTGACCCCCATCAACCATCCAGATGTTTGAGGCCACATGCTTAAAGCTTTAGAAATGTATATATGCACTCTGTATGTCAGATTTATAGAGCTGGTCGATGCCTCATTCAGTTTCTTATGTGTCCATGTGCACAAAGCTTCATTTCCACTCCCACAGCTATCCATCAATATTAGCACTCTTAAATGTCTGTCTTTATATCGATATGTGTGCCCACTCCATCACTTATTATGCCTGTCAATGATGAGAACTGCAAATAGGAAAAAGTGCAAAAATAACTTTGCGTTATAAACTGCGTTTCATCAGCATCAGAACTCTTACGCACGGCTTTTGCTATTTGTAGCCCCTGTTTCTACCTGCAAACCGTCATCAGGTCACTATCTCAGTCAGAAGGCTGATCGATGGTTAATCTGTAGAGCTCATATTGAAACAGACTTTACAAAGTGCTTCACAATTAGGGATCAAATGAAAAGATCATTAACAAGGAAGTTATGGCCCCAATGAAATAAAAGAATGATAAAGTTAATCTCTCAAAAATAATTTCAGAATCGGTTTATAAATGTACCTCTGAGTGACATCATAAACTTACGGTTTTTGACTCTGAGGTTACTTCCCTCCCTTTATATTTCATGTTCACCTCATCATCTCACCTGCAGCTATATTTTAAAAATGTGTGTTTGCTGTTTGTATGCGTGAGGTGACATTTCCTCAGCGCAGATTCTCCCTTTATCAATATCAGTTTATGTGTGGGTTGTGTATGAACATTGTTCATACATTCTGCCCCTGGAGTGAAACAGAAACCATACTCAACTTAATTTTTGGAAAATTGTTTTCAAATTAGCTTATATATTCATGTATTTGAAATGCATGTCTCTGCATGCATTTTCAATTAAAAGATCGCACAAAACACTATCACCAAAGAAATAATTAAGTTTATTTCTACCCCGGTATTAACATTGTTGTCCAGAGCGGCATTTAATGATTTCTTTCAGGAATTCATTTTTTTTAATTGAGCAGCTTCTGATAAAATTGTGGAATTGTCTACGATACCAGGAATTCAACCAGCTTTGATCACAGCTCAATACAATATTGCAAATCCATTGGCTCATTGGCTGCTGGATAACCTTCACGACAGCTATCATAGCACAATCATTGTTTCACGTTGGTGCCAAGCTAATGCTAATACCGAAATTTGAGTTTTATAAAGCCAATAACAATACATTTTAAAATTTATTTTTATATTTTATGTAGTTGTCAGTGGCCTCTGGTTGAAAAAAATATGTAATGGTTGCACACACACACTCATCTACCGCTTCATGTAGAAATAGTGTGTATGTCTAATTAGTCCAATGAAAAGTAACAAAAAAGAAACCAATGTTTCAGAACCTCAGGCACATGCCTTCACTCTAACACTGAGTTCATGCAAATGTAAAAATATCACATCATGTAGTAACAAGATCAATTATTTGTGAGATGATTTTAAAGTAATTCAAGGTTAGAATATTGTAAATAAAATGACATCTTTGATGAAAAATGCATCGTGTATGGCTTTTGCGCCATGACGCTGTGTCCTGTAATCAACCCTGCCTGAACACAAGCTGTTTAGCAACGCTGTCTGGTCGCTTTTTTTAGTGTTACTCCAAAAATGGGTCATGAGATCACAGCTCAGAGCATCTTTCTATTCTGCACTTCTTCTGTAAATTGGATTTGTTTTCAATACTGATGCTGATAAAATAGGGAATAAGACTCCACACTTTCTGTTTGACACACGGATCAGTGCGCTCACTCAATAGGCTATTAGCAAGCAAATGAACAAATGGACAAAAAAGTCGGCGCTGTCTGGGATCATTTTTACTTCAGTAATTACAAGTTTGAGCTTAGAGACGCAGCTAAAACTATGAAGTTGGAGCAGAAATCACTAGACAAACTTATCTTATGAGACACTTTATTGTGAACGAAGGCTCAAGAATGAAATCATCCATAATCACCCCTCAAAAATAATTAAAATTTCTAATAAAATAAAATAAGAGTTCACTATTTTCTGTCAGGGCTTTATGACTAATGCAATTTATAAAGAAAGGAGGAATGAAAATTAGTGCTATGGCTGCCATTAATTACTTTTCTAGTATAATTTTCAGGATCACTGAGCTTCCCCATCCCATCTTTAATAGGCCAGACAATGCTATGGGGTGATGCATGCTAGGAGGTCACAAAAACAAAAGATTCAGTTTGCGCTGCAGGCAAATGCAGAAAAACCCTTAGGCCGTGCTTTTTATAGACTTCTGTTCCTTCCTTCAGTGCAGAGAGCAAGAAAGATAAGATCAGGTTTAGGAGGCCGGCTGGACGCTTTTTTAATCGCAGAAACCAAAATTCAGAGGTTAACGTTGAATTAAATGGATATTTAGTTCCTGATTGTAACCTGTGATTTTGTGATTCTGTGCGATTATCACATGAAGGGGAGTCTTTTAAAGCAGAGGAACACAATGACGTAGTGTTTTGCTTTCGCCCCTCTCCCCATCCTGGGCCAGTTCCCAGTGAGACCCCCCACCCCCACCTCAACAACACCACCAGCACCACTCCAAGCTGGGCCCGTGCCAGACTGTGAATGAATGAGGAGGTCCTAACCAGTCTACTATCTTCGTTTGATGTGGAGCACTGAGGTTTCTCTGTTTCTAAGATAGCTGCTTGCGACCCAACACCAAAATATTTCGACCGAAAGAATAAAAATCAGGATTATAATCCGTTTGAAATCCGCTGAACGTAAAATTATTAAACAAAGAGATGATTATTACATCAAATGATGTTTCTCTGGCCGATAGTAGCGAGTCACACCTTTCACATCATATGAGTCGACTCATAAATAAACAAATCAGATATCACTAATACATAAAGCGTGCAAGCAGGAGGAAACAGGAATTTAACAAACAGAAAAACAGAGTGCAGGCCAAGCCACAAGCTGCTGCTTCTGTGCTCTCCCCAATGATGAGATTTGGTCGCAGCCTAAGTACCATATTTGGGGAAGAGACTTTCTGCATAAAGAAGATTAGTGTTAGTTGTTTAAGGGCTTGTGGGAGAAGATTTACCATTATTACCAACCCCAGTGAAAAGAGTGGAAGCCAGTCACCATCTGATACCAACACTTGCCAAGACAGAGAAATGTTAATTGAACCAAGCCACAGACCATATGGGAGAGATTATGATGTGTGGGGGTCATGAAGAGAATGACAAAGATTAGGTGGCCTCGGAGAGTGATAGATGATTTAGAGAGATTAACAATATAGAGCGCAGATCGGAACTCTTAATGGGGAGGTGGCGCTGGCCTATTAGCCTTCAAAGTTATGCAATGCCACAAGTCTGATTGTTAAGTTCTTCAGATGTAGAGGAAAAATTCAGTCGCCCTGGGCATTGAGCGGAGCAATGAGTCCTGAGGTCTAAATTAAAAAAGTCACTTTTGTGATGCAATCTTCTAACCCATTAGAGGAACAGTGGATAAGCAACGGGAGAGGAGCCGACAGCATTAATTTGCTAGCAAACACCGTCTCATTGTTACAGCGTTACATCAGAAATCAAAGGGGGATAGTTGGAGCAAGATTTCTGTTTGTCTAATTACAAGTGCAGAGTGAAGTTGGAAGCGGAGTTCTTGTCAACTCTCAAAGGCTTAACAGACAACTTTGGACTCAGATCCACATTCACAGTTGTCACTGGCAATCAGCATATGTACGCACCAAGACTAAATCACTTCTGAGTTCGTTAGATAGAAGATAGACCAAATCTGACAAAGTCTCACTGAGCCTGCCCACCCTTTATTATATTGCTCTGTATCCATTTCACATTCCTCTGTGCCAAAGGATCTTCATGCCAGCAGTGAACGCTGTCACATGCAGCAGTAGGCCAACTTAATCACTCATCTGCCTCTGACCTGCAGTGTCAACACGGAGGAACACGGACAGAAAGAATAACCCTGGTATTAGCCAACCAAAGTGGATTAGCATGATTTTGATGAAAACCAATAGAGTTGTTTCATAAGGACAGCATAGCACTTTGTCCTCAGTATGCCTCCCTCATGAAAAAAGAAAGAATAATCCAATAATTGAACTTTTAAGGACACTGTCCAGACATCACAACATGGAGAGTGTCCAGGGGATAAAAAAACATTTGTTCTAGTGACACTTACATGAGCTCACTACTGAGCTTACTGCTGGATGGAAAAGTAACAAGAGTTTTATAGTGATACAGCAACAGATGAAATATCTAACCTTACTTCATTTTGTACGTTTTTGTTGATAGTGCCAGGAGTTGACGGTTGTCCTGCACCTTTTGACTTGACCTACATCATCTGAGCACAATTGCTATAAATGGAGAGTCCTTGCATGTCATCCACATGTATAATCTCTGCATTTATCCTCCTGGCAGGATTCAATTAAATGTAATATTTATTTGGTAAAGAAGAAACCATACATTGCATTACTCAGGCATTATGAGAGATTAACAATATCATTAGATTAAATTAATTTAATGTGACTCTTTTTTTCTTCTTTTTTTCTTATGCAAAGAAAGATTGTAATTATATGATTGAATATTAAAAAAAAGCTGATGAGTGTTTAATGACAGTCTGTACATTAATAGTTGCTAAGAATGACATGGAAAAAAAAACAATATGACATTCTTACCAATTCTCAGGACTTGCTGCGAAGTGAGCCAAAACTCTGCCATAAAGTACAGCAGTGGAAATAACAGTCCCTTCCTTTTCGCCATGGTCCTCCCTCCAGAGTCGAATTTAACATTGATATCAGTTTTTCTGTCCTCGGTAATTCATGCTGATAACTTGCCAGTCCTTGTATCCGTAACGAAAATAAACTGGCATCCGACCCACATCCATCCCTCACACATTGTGATGAGAAAAAAGACAACAACAACAAAAAACACACACTCCACTTGCAGCTGTCACTGGTCAAAAGAACTCCAGTTTTCCCATTCTAAAATCCTTAATGTGCCCGTAAGGTTTTGCTTCCCATATTCACTGTCCAGACATCCTTCTAATCATGTTTTTTTTTTCTGATGCACACTTGAATAGTAGGCTGCAACTGAGGAGGAGGGCTGTGCGCTGTGGTCCTGCAGTCAAGCTTGCACTGATAGAAAAGGGCATTTCTGGTTACAGCTTTCAAAATAAAAGAAGGATTTGGCACCAATAGACACATTTTAAGAGGAATAGGCTTCATATATTGTTATAGATAATTTCACACTACATATTATTATGTATTTCTTATACATTATTGTAGTAATCTGACCCTTAATTAGCCTTTTTTTATCCTATCTTCCATTATTCATACTTTTCCCTAAATACAGCCATTTTCACTTTCAACTTGCGTAACATAGAATTAGAGTTGCAATGATAAGGCTAGTCCATTTACTAAGTTCATAAAGAGAAAATTAATTGCTGGTTCCATCTCCTTAAATGGAAATTTCATTACCATTTATGGTAGTAAATGAAGAGTGTTTGGTTTTTGGACTGTTGGTTGGACAAAAGAAGTAATTTGAAGATTACTCGCAATTAACACTGAATCCTGAAAACAGTCTGCAAATAATCAATAATGAGAAGTGATTTAATTTTATTTATTAATTTACCTATTACTGAGTGCTTTTATTATGAAATCAAGTTTATCTCTTTTCCGGTCTCACACTTACTGTCTTCAGCCGGCTCAACACAGCTGAGTGTCCCTCCCGTGCCGGCGTTCAATTGAGGGCACAGCCGAGCCACTAATCCGCAAACATGGATACGTCCTGAAGATTAACTTCAAATCTGGCAACATTCGACCTCGACAACGTCTTTGCTTTGGTACACCGAGGAATGATTAAATCTTTGCTCCAGTCCTGATGGAAACGCAAATCTAATCTTCAAACTGGTCTGTGACGCTCCCTTGAAGATTAACTACCTCAAACTGTTTATCTGACACAGTCTCATAGTAAAATAAAATGTGGTCACATTACCATAACCCACTTTGTCTTTTTTTCCTTGAAGAATGGTGTTTTGGGGTGACAGTTGAAAAGTTATATTGGTTGCTGGCTGCCTCAGCTGCACCGATCAGCAACTGGTGATAATGATCCAAACCGCATCTCCCCACGCAAGGGAGAAGCATCGGGGTTGTTCAATGGGTTTCTTGGGATTAGTGTAATCTCACTATGATTTAATTCCCCAGAAATTAGCAAAATTAGACACTGATATTCAAAATAATTTCTGGACATGCACGATTACAGATAGAATATCCTTAAATGGATTTCCCTGGGATAAAATATTTTAGCAAAAGGTGCTCTGCAATATGATGCGTCTCTTGGTGATAAAAAGCTGGGTACAAATCAATAAGCCCAGATGATATCGCCACCTTATTTTGTCTGAAGAAACCCAATTTTAATGCACTTATGATGTTATCATAAGTAATTTATTCTAATGTTGCAAAAGGAAGAATCTCAGAATGCAGTATAATAAGATGCACTCACTCCACCATGTTTATTATTTGCCTAGGTGGCCTGTAGTTTAAACTCATATTTTCTATTTATTCGTTTGGGCATTACTCCTGACACCTGCAGTGTGTGTTGGGAAGATGGCACTGTCGGTCCAGGGTTTAACACACTCATCACGTTCTCTGGCGTCATCTAGTGGTGAATAATGACAGTGTCCATGATTGGTTCCGGCCATCGTGGTGGTAGCATTGACAGGACATTTTACTGCTGCCAGGAAATCCCAATGTACATTTACATTAACATATAGTTTGTCAGAAAAAAGATTTTGAGTTCAGCACCTTGCCACACCGACAATAGGCTTTAAAACAACACATTTACTGCTACCACAAGGTATTTAGTCACATTTATTCTTTTATTTTGTATTTACAACATATTTTAACTTCTGACATTAACTTATTTTACTGTTTCTTTACTGCTACTACACACACAGCCTATCCTAGCAGCAAACATGGGCAATAAGCAGAAAAACAGTGTGAAACAGTTAACAATGATAACCACAACAAATTAAAAAATATGCTGAACAGATGCTTACAAAGATACAAAAACATATGGCAATGATGTTCCAGACAGATGATTTCTCATAAATCTCTCTATTTCGGGAGAGTAAGCCCGTACCAGAGCTTCATGAAAACACTCTGCCACTCTTATTTACGCTAACAACAACAGCTGTTGTTCAACTGGATTTAGAAATTGTAAAAAATGCATTAGAAAAGCGTTTAAAGGGTTATTAAGAGTGGAAGCAGAGATAACATAATTTACCTTCATCTTGCTGCTAATGTGTAGCAGTTTAAATGTTGTGACAGTTTAAAATGATAGTGCTTGCTTTGTTTCTAGAGTAAAAGTTAACTCACTCATGATTTTTCTTTATATATATGCACCAGTACTGCTCCCACTGTGAGATCCTGGATGAAGTTTTGATGCTGTATATCCTATGAAAACAGGAGTGTGTGGAACCGGATGAAAACTGGACTGGTAGGATGCGGTGGGAATGCCGGTGCCGGACAGAGAATACGGCGTGTTGGTTTGGCTGATGTACAGGGAGTTGCCTTGCGTGTACAGACTTCCAGCATTGTTAGAGCTTCGCATAGAGGAATGATGAGCCATGCTGCCTTGATAATACAATGAGGCATTTTCAGGTGGACCCGGGTTATAGACAACATGAGAGTTGATCAGTGCCCCATTATTTGTGGGGACGTTTTGCATTGGCGTTGAAAGTTGTGGTCCAACAAAGCTGTTGTTCTGCAGAGAAGGCTGGTGTGCGGTGGATCGCAGGCTGGAGAGAGTCGAGATAGGATGATAATTCACTTGAGTTGGATTGCTGGGTCTTGGCTTGAAACTGAGCAAATTTGCTGGGTGATACAAGTCAAACGAGCCTTTGTCTGAGGGCATACGGCGACATAAGAACAACATGGCTGAGGCGAAAAGGAAGGCGCCGGTCACCCAACCGATGTAGAGCGCCTCTCCCAGCTCCCTCCTCTCTGCATCAATTAGCAAAGGATTGTAAAAATCCCTAATGATGACATGGCCTGTCCATGACACCGGGATAAAGACACAGATACATGCCATGAACTGCATACCACCTGCAACCATCAGGATAATGGTCTTGGCATAATCATTACCCTGAAAACAGGAAACGCATCGCATTCCAGCCAGAGCGACAAGGAGACCCAGCCCCGACAAGGCCACGGAACAGCACATCAGACCCCTGGCTGCCTGTAACTCCGGGGGCAGGAAGAGCAGGGAGTCGTACACCTTGCACTGCATCCTGATGTTGGCTTGTCTGAAGCAGTTCATCCACAGGCCCTCCCAACGGGTCTCCATCACAATTATGTTTGCCCCGATGAAAGCTGTCACTTTCCACATCGGCATCCCCGTAGTAGCCGCCGCCCCAATCAGTCCAACCAGGCCGACACACATTGCGGCTATTTCTTGAACAACTTGAACCATTGTGCAGTGTAGGTCAGCTATGTCCAAATTCAAATTTAGTCGGAGAAGTCAGAGACGTGTCCGAGGCAGCAAGGTTCTTCTCATCTGATGCAGTGTGACTGCTGTAGGAGAAGGTTTGTTATGGGAAAGGTATCTTGCAGTCACCTGGTTGGCTCAGAGCAATGGGGGTAAAGAGGACCTCTGCTTATTTTGTGTTTATGGTTCCTCTGGCTATAGTGGTGTATCTGTGCCATCAGTGTCTCTAGCAACAAACACCAACAAACCAGAAATACCAGAAACGACTCACAACTTCAGAAAAGTGTTTGTCACTTTGTCATGTTTTTATTCACCATAATAATGTGTGATAAAAATTCAGAATCAAACAAATTTACAGTGTAGCAGAGAAGATCCTGCAGTACTTCTGTTGTCCACAGGAGCGCATAGAAGACTTTCAAGGAGATGGAACAGAGAGGAATCTCTCATCACAACCTGAATACAGTTACTGATTGTTGTCCAGTTAAAAGGCTCTTTCCAAGGTAATAAAAACACAATGATTTATAATTTCAAACTATTTTACAACAATGAAACTGAAATTGGACTTTTAAGCAACAGTAGAAAAACACAACATTGCCATTACATCAGTTAATATTGTCAGTGTTCAACACCAATTAAATAACCCATATTTTTACTGTGATAGACTCTGCAGATTGTCTTTTCCCATTTGACAATATATTTACCTCCAGTGTATTTGGAGTTCTGCAGTTGTAATCTTAATGGAAACTCACACTTTAAAGTCACTGAAAGTGAAATGAGGTGAAGCTGAAATAATGGTTCAAGAGCTAATATACTCGACTGAACAGAGATAGAAATATTTCCTCACTGCTCAAACATACAATGCTGGAGTCGACCTGGAAATTAACTAGACAAGTTTTGGTATAAAGCTCTCTTCAGCTCCATTCAAAGTGACTTGCAAATTCTTATCATGTGATCTTGCTGTCACGTTGTGTCTGTCCATCCTCTTCGCAAACACTAGCTCAGGTTAAGTTTCCACGCCTTTAACAAGCAGTCTTAAACCTGAATCTCATGTTTACTCAGCCATTTGTTCAGTTCCATCAGTTTCAAACAGCTCCGGGACATCATACCAAACTTAAACAAAGGCTCAGTTGTTTTTCATTAAATAGACACACACCAAATGTTTTGACTCTTAAACACATAGGTCTTACACTATCAGTCACCAGTATATAGTATTTACTGTCCTCAGGGTAGTACCTGCTTTGTGTATGCCTTGTTTTCCTTTTGTGGATCATGTGACCCATTCTGGTTTAAACAGGAAACAACTAAACAGAGCAGAAACACACAAGGACCATTTGTTTTAGGGTGATTGGTGCCCGTTTAAGGGTTATTTATGCTATACAGATGTGTGACAGTAAGATTTTGCATACTTGTGGGATTTGTTGATGGATGTTTTTTTGAATACACAGCTCAGACACTGCTAAGGTTGAAGGAAATAGTATTAGAAGTATTACCTGTCCGCACAACTATATACATAGCTCATGTGTCAACAACAAATAGAATTTTAATAGTAAACACATATACACATGTGTCACATTACTCAGTGGTTAAAGAGTGCATAAATTGTTATATACAGCATACACATACAAACGTTATAACCTAATAAACAAAAAAATAAGGCTGTCAGTATAAAATTTGATTTTACAACATGTAAAAGTAATGAAAATAATGAATTGCCTCTATGGCTGCAATCAATGATTTTTGCTATCAATTATCCACTGACGATAAATCGATTAATCGCTTAGTTTATTAAATGTGAAAAGAAAAATTTGAAATGCTCATCACAAAAAAAAACTGTCATTTACTATCATAAATGACAAAGACAAGCAGCAGGTCCTTACATTTCATTTAAAAAGCTGAAACCAGCAAATGTTTGACATTTATGCTTGAAGAATGACTGAAACAATGAATCCATCATGAAAACATTTGGCAGGTTTCTTTCAATTGACCAATTGCTGCAGCTCGTATTTCCTTAAAAACAGACGATGTTAAACTAATGATACAGTTTGTTTGGAGTGATTTAAATCCATCCATCCATTTGCATTCACAGTAAATATATTTATCGAAATGTGTGGGTTTTTTTTTTAACCTGAAATTCATTTTTGACATTGAAATGTGTCATAGATTGAACTGCCAAGCAACTCCCATATTAAAAAAGAAATTTCCTTGCATATAGTGACCATAGCTGTGATAATCATTACCTCAGTCCGTTTAAATGTTCAGAGATAGGCCACCCCGCTCCGTACAGAGGGGTATCTGGAGGAGTGGTAGCTGTAGTTGGTTGATGGGTGTCTTGACAGCACTGGCTGAAGCTGGGGTTGCTGTTGGGGAAGTAGGACCAGCTGTTGAGGCTGCAGAGGCTGTGGCGGAGGATAGGCCATGTAGTCGGAGTTCCTTGAGTATATATACCTCCGTGATTCTTTGCCCTCAGACTGCAGATTGCAACAAACAAACATGCATCCTCCGGCGAACAAGAAGGCGGCCGCCACCCAGCCGATGTACAGAGCCTCTCCGAGCTCCCTGCGCTGGGCGTCGATCAGCAAGGGGTTGTAGAAGTCCCTTATGATGACATGACCCGTCCAGGACACAGGGATAATGACGCAGATACATGCCATTATGATCATGCTTCCTGCAATGATGAGGACCATCCGCTTGGCCCGATCGTTGTTCTGGATACATGCTGTGCACTGCATCCCCACCAAACCGATCAACACACCGAGACCACCCAGGGCCAGAGCGCAGCACATGAGCCCCCGAGCTGCCTGCAGGTCAGGGGGCAGGGCCAGGAGAGAGTCGTACACCTTACACTGCATCCTGATGTCGGCCTGCCGAAAGCAATTCATCCACAGACCCTCGTAGCGGGTCTCAAACACAATTATGTTCTCCCCGATGAAGGCTGTGACTCGCCACATTGGCATTCCAGTGCTTGCTGCTGCCCCAATCAGCCCAAGAAGGGTCAATAGCAGACCCACTATCTCCAGTGCCGAGTTGGCCATCCTGTCCTCCTCCTATTCCTCCAAGCTCATATAATAATGTGCAGACACGGTGCGACTATAGTAGGAAGCAGTGGATCCACTCTATTGAGTGGCTTTGCATCCCAGTGGAGGAGGAGGAGCAGGTTGATGATCACCTGTGCTGCCTCCTCCCTTCGGACAGGACACCAGAATGGGAGGGTTGGGAATTGCGACCCGCTGCTAGGAAACAGAATCCCCCAGGTGTTTTTTTTTTCTTTTTTTTCTTTGTACGCCTTTCACAGGAGCTCCTGGAAGCTGCCACTTGGTTTATTCAGAAGTCTCAATTTACATTCTGAGATCACACCTTGCAAGAGGAAGCTTTTTTCTGTTTAAGGGTATTTATTAACAAGCAGGGAATTTTTATTGTTGAGCAGCTTGAGCACATACAAAAGAAATAGATCTTTTGTTAATGAATTACTAGTTCAAACTACAGATATCATAGACATCCATCAGCTCTGGGGCTGAGCCTAGTATTTGTTCTATTTCAACTCATATTTGTTCACCATTTTGGAGTCCCTTATATTATAGGGTATTTCAAAATATATAAATAAAATGGGATGGTAATATATAGTAAAAAAAAGAGCCTTTAGAAACCTTTTGCATATGTTTGTGTGTGTGTGTGTGTGTGTGTGTGTGTGTGTGTGTGTGTGTCATGGGATGGGCTAACGCTTGTGTACCCATGTTTCACTGTCAGTATTGGATTTCTTGTCTGGGTCTCTTGTGTCTATCTGTGCTCTGTAAGAGGCTGGCAGTTGCTGCTCTGGCTTGGTCGAAATGAAATCTCTTGGCAGGTTTGCATTGTGGGCGGACCTGCGTGAACAGTCTGGTTTTACTAGTTTAGGCACATTTCCACAGATAACAATGGAGGCACCAGGACTAAACAATGTGACTTTCCAATTACACAACTGCTGGTGAAACGGCAGCAGTTTCAGTACATCTTTTTGAATCCCAGGCAAACTCAATAGCATTTGGCAGGAAGCAAACCCTCACACTTACTTCTTGATCAGATTTGCCTCTTTTAATGAACATATTTTCATTTGACCAGTAAAGACAATGACATTCTCTATTTTTTTGTCAACTTTATCCCTTTATTGGAAACCACAAGTGACCTTGTATTTAGGCCAGAATTTTGAAAAACATATGTACATTTACAACAAAAAGTCAGCAGTTAACACAAATCATTTGGAGGTATATTATCTGAAAAAGGCCTAGTGCATAATTTGTTCTCAAAGAGCATGACCGAGGCTGTAAAGAAAAAGACATCAACTGTTACCTCTGTATTGTTACGAATTAACAAATACTGCCTCAGTGACAGATATAATCTGAAGTCTGAATTAAGTGAATGGAAACACACAAAGCATATAATAAATCATCACAGTTCATCATGGTAAAAAAAAAACAGCCACAATCAGTTCCATTATGAATTTCAATCTCTGCTACACATTTCTGAAAAAATAATGAAAGATTTAGCCATTTTCAGCAAAAGCGTTTGGTCATTAGTCAATTGATAAACATCATTCAAATGCGCCAGATCTTGGCATGTTGTTTTTCTTTGTTGATTGAAAACAGAAAATTGTCTCTGTTTGAATTCCCTCTCTAGTACTGACTTGGTGTGTATGCCACAGATCCTGGCGGGGGTGCAGAGTAGGGAGGCTGGTAGCTGTAAGCTGGCTGGTAGGTGTATGGTTGGTATCCAGGTTGGTATGCAGGTTGGTAGATGTTTCCCCCAGGGTTGTATACAATCCTCTCATCTGGGTCCTGGGTGCGGGGAGCATGGCGGCACAGCAGGATCACTCCGGCAGTGAAAAGCAAAGCTGAGGTCACCCAGCCGATGTAAAGAGCCTCCCCAAGCTCCCGACGTTGGGCATCGATCAGCAGAGGGTTGTAGAAATCCCTGATGATGACATGGCCGGTCCAAGACACGGGGACCAGGGTGGTAATACAGGCCAACAGGAACAGACAGCCCCCAGCCACAAGAACAATATGCTTGGTGCGAGCCCGATGGTCAACCACTTTGGTACACTTCATCCCCACTGCTGCGACGATGAGGGCGAAGGTAGTCAGAGCGACTGCGCTGCACATCAGACCCCTGGCAGCCTGGAGGTCCGGGGGCAGAAACAGCAGGGAATCATACACCTTGCACTGCATCCTGATGTTGGCTTGTCTGTAGCAGTTCATCCACAAACCCTCCCAGCGGGTCTCCATGACAATTATGTTCTCCTCGATGAAGGCCGTTACCTTCCACATCGGCAGGCCCGTCACGGCTGCCACTCCAATTAGTCCAATGAAACCGATGACGAGGGCCACTACCTCACAACAGATGGCATCCCGACGGTCCTTCTTCTCAATTCTCTGTTTTTCCTGATATACAGAGTCTTGATAATCTGAATAGGCCTTCGCCTGCTTCTCATCGTAGTAAGAGGGTGCGTAGGTTAGTGGTGGCTTGCTGTAGCCACTGTAAGCAGTGTAAGAGGCCATTGCGGCTATCACACAGTGAGCCAAAGATAGACCTTTGGCTGCACTCGCACGGCGCAGGAAACAAATCTGAGGAGAGGAGCAAGTCAGGGGACTTATACACCCACAAAAAAAATGCTAACGATGCAAAGCAATCTTACTGGTTGAGCTGCTTTACAGCCGGATAGTCAAGGCCACACCAAAGAATGATGCTTGTTTTGAATGCAAATGCACTGTCACTACTGACAATCAACTGTTTGGTCTTGTGATTAAGTCACAATCAAATTAAATCACTGTGTAAAGCCAAAGCCGATCAAAGTATGTTTCCTCTGTTTCAAAGTTAAGCCAGGACACATTCGACAAAGTAGTTTCAAAGACGAGAGCAAACAGGCGAAGCTAAAAATGTATGCTAAACATGAAAAAAACAAAAATCTCACAGGTTGGAACTTTGAGCTGAAAACTATCCAATTAAATGTATGGCCATTCTTATAAAGCTGTAACTAAAGTTTTTCATTGTTTATTAATCTGTCAAGTATTTCTCGGTTAATTGATTAGTTGTTTGGTCCATAAAATGTCTGAAAAGGTGAAAAAGTCTTGATCGGTGTTTTCGTAATATGCCCAAGATGACTTCCTCAAATGTCTTTCATTTAGATTTATCAATTATGAAAATAGTTGGTGATTAATTTTGAAATTGACAACTGATTAATTAACTGTTTAATCATTGCATCTGGACTTTCTAATCAAAAAGTAGGGCAAAAAATTTAATAATTCATTTTGGATGATCAGTTTACATGTTTATATCTCCAAATGTGTGTAGGCTGCTGTAATGTGTGCAGGTTATGTTATTGCTGAATCGCTCTTAGACCGAAAGCTGATAGGATGATCACAGATGTCAAGCTGTCTCCTCCTTTATTTATAAACCCAGCTGATAAAAAGGTGTTGCGCACAGAAACCTGAGTAGGATTGGTTTCATTGTAACACAGTATTGTCTGTTTTCCAGCAGTTCGCACCTCGTCACTGCCACACACAAGTCGTCCTGCCCTCATAAACATTAGAAAATGGGTGTGGATGCAGATAATATGTGCATGCTAGAAATGTACAAGAATTCAATGACACGAGCAAACATTGATTCAAACCTTTATTTGAAACCTCTCCCTGACTAGGTTGATGTGATTGCTTGGCTTTTTAGAACAACTGAGCAGGTAAAAAGGATCACATTAATAGCAAATAAGCATATCAAGGTATGAATACAAATATTACTCAAATATTTTAGTGCCTCTGGGAAGGACTTGAATAGACAATACAAACAATGGAGATGAGAACCTTTTATAGTGCAATAAGAACACAGTGCATTAGTCATTTAAACAGTTAGGGTGATTCAAATTTGTACAGTAAGTAGTGAGAACAAATGCTTTTATATACAAACTTTGCACACTCTAGACTTCATCTTGTCACATTCCTCAGGCAGCATCTTTCAAATGAGTCACATAAAGAGGGAATACACATTAATTTTCAGGCAGTACGGCTCTTTACACATATTCTTGATGCCTATGAAAGCTGGAAGGTGTCCTCTCCAGCTGCACGCTCCCCTCTTTCTTTATGTCCTTCGATCCCATAAGATAGGCGTCAACGTAGGGTTCTTCCTCCTCCTCCGATCTACGTTTGCAGTAGCTGAACAGGAGGATAATGCCAGTGATCAGCAGAATACCAGAAGTCGCCCATCCGAGGAAGAGGGCCTCCCCCAGCTCCCGTTTCTGAGAATCCACCACAGCTGGGTTGTAGAAGTTGCTGATGACAGTGTGGCCCACCCAGCTGACAGGGATGAGCGTGGTCACAAAGGAAAGCAGATACAAACTACCCCCCAGGGCCAGGGTGATGTTCTTGCTTCTTATACTGTTGTCGCAGCATTTGCTCTTCTTTGTCCCACATCCTGCGAGGAGCAAGGAGATGACAACCAGGACTATGGAGACACACATGAGCCCCCTGGCTGCCTGCAGCTCTGGTGGGAGAATTAGTAGTGAGTCATACGCCTTGCACTGCATCTTGATGTCAGCCTGTCTGTAGCAGTTCATCCACAAGCCCTCCCAGAGTTCTTCCATGACAATGATATTGGCGCCAATGAAGGCAGTGACCCTCCACATGGGCATTGCAGTGATAGCTATGGTCCCAAACAAGCCGATGAAGCCCAGGACCAGGGCTAAGACCTCCAATTTCGCTTTCATGGCTCAAAGGGAGAAGTATGGTCTCGTCTCTCATCCGTCGACGAGTAAAGACTGCTCAACCAAACTGATTTGCAGAGCTTTTAATGTGTGATTGTATCACCATGCCTGCAATGTCATCCTACTGGTTTGTGTTTACTTGACCTCCATCCCTACCAGTGTTTCGGTTGCAACTTTGTCTTTCAGTGAGTGTCATGCATTTTTCATCATCACTCGACATGCAAGACAAGTGCTAATGAAAAGAGTAGGATTATCCTGGTGTGTAAAAGGAAATGAGTGCACAGGAAAAGAACTGCCCTTCACCTATTATGTGTATTCTCTTAATGTCTGTGACATATTCTACAGATACGGACATAAAGCTGTAGGTAAACGCTGTTATGATGCCAGTATGTCTGTCTCAAGGTTGTTTTCAGGTCTATTTTTGCCGTTCATGTAGCAGTAAAAGTGTGGCTTGTAAAAACTCAAACTCAGACTCATTTGAATAAAAATCAAAAAGCTTCAAACTGTTGTAAACCAAAAGACTCCTCATTTACAATCACAAGTAAAAAAAAGAAAAGCAGCTAATCATTACAATTAAGAAGCTGGAATGTCATTTTTGTCTAAAAAAAATGTGTGAATTTGGAAACAAAACTTGTTTTCAGATATAAAGCATTAAGTTAGTCTACTAAAAAAAAAAAAAATTGTTCTGGCAACCTTGACATAAAAATGGCATCATCTGTAAGTGCGATCACCCTAAAGAGCAACACACACCACCCAATGTTTTCTGTATGTCAACACATGTCAGCTCTTCAGAAAAGCAGTTTATCCCGTTTGCTTCATCAATCACCAAATGCTTGCTACGCTACTGTGACCTGTTCTTCTTTCCGTCTTTGTGAGTGTGCTATAGACATCAGTTAAATGAACACAATGCTACAGTGTCTGTGTGTATTGCACTTAAGTCAACATTCATTTGAAATGTTGTGGGGTTTATTTAGAAGGGAGTTACGGATACGTCTGTCAACTTCTACATCACTCCAGTGTGAGGCTCATTAACTCTCTGAAAAAATTGGCATTGTGTTCCTCATTAAAAAAGTAATAAATCCGACCTTGGCCACACTCATTAGAGACAAGACATGAGTAAAAACCAATCATCAGTCAGCCAGTCTGCTTAATGAGTGTTTTTCCTTTCAACAGTCTGTTTTAACTTTGTGTATGACAGTTCTGACTTGTGTTAACTAAAAGTAAAATTCTCCAAACGTGACCAGGTAGACGGCCTGATAAGGAGGAAATGTTTCAAAACAACAGGGGATTTCAGTAGATCTTAACAGGAGCCACTCCTTTGTTCAAACGTCAGTTGGTCTCACCCTGTCGGTTAGCTGGTTTCTGAGAAATAGAAGAGACAGCAAAGGAAAGAGAGAGAGAGAGAGAGAGAGAGAGAGATGTAGCAGATGAGCTCATAAAACAGGAACAGAAACTGTAAAGCCTGTGGAACAGGTTTGCTGAGTGATACTGTCGTCTCATGTTCAGCTGCTTTAAATGTAAACACATTCGCTCTTGGAGACAAACCCATAGCTGTGAACTCCACCATGTTGAACGGTTGTATTTTCTGTATTTCTGTGACCTTTTTGCTGCCGGAGGCTTCGGATATTGTTGTGAGGTGGATTTGATAAAAATGAAGAAATATGATGCAAACAGAAGTAACTGAATACACAGTGAAGTGGGCGGGGCTGGTGCAGTGGCACAGGAAGTAATGTGTATCTACAGATTATGTGTGCCACCTACTGTATGTAAATGTGACTACACATTCTGGGGCCACAATAAGATTCATATAACATTATTAAGGAAATGAATAGCCTGCTATTCCCATTTACTTCCCCTGCCTACTGTAACTTCTATTCTTAGGTTTAAGGCTCAGAAATGGTCTGTTCAGACAAATGGAAAGAGGAGCCCATAAATCAAGCTTGTGCCACTTTATCTAAGATAAACTAAGATATGCATCTGTTCTGTCAAAGTAAGGGGCATTGGCAACGCAACCCCATCTCATCTCAGCACTTCAGTAGATACTGTTGCTGCAGATCTACAGCAGAATGAAATCTGAAGTGATCTTCTTCCCTTTATCTGAAGGAGCACCAGAGCTTTTATGGTGGGGTGGTGATTGACACTCCTGAGAAAGGGAATGTACCTTGCAGGCAGGATGTCCACAGAGCTCAGAGACAGAAAAAGAGGAGATGGGGCTGTGAGAACCATAGATTATAGTGTCTAGGGCACATAGCCATGCTACCCCATGTGCAGCTTTAAATTGCTGATGAAATTGGTCTTTGCGGGGGGTTGAAAATTCAACAACAGCTGGAACGATAAGGAGGAGAACTCATAACAGAATCTTGCTCCTCTATAGCAGCACTACTTCTGTGGCAAGAAAATGGCTTTATCTTCTGTATAGTTACCACTGCAGGACATTATAGACTCTGCTTCTTCTTGCTAGATAGGAAACTAGCTCATCTTGTTTCCTGCTTATGGTTTGTACTACTGACATGAAAGAAGGGATGGAAATTTCTGGAGCAAACAGATAAAACTTTTAGTAAACTGTCTTATCTCTACTTCTCAGGATCCTCAAAACACCTTTTTAATTAGAAGTACAAGTGATGAGATGCATTGTTTTTATTATTTTGCTCATTTATCCAGTACCATTATACTAAACAGCTCCTTACATCACAATAGCCCTCCAGCAAATACCAGTTTGGTACAGCTCATAATGTTTGGTTCCTGTTTAAACTGACAAGGATCTTGATTTAAGTTGACCTATCAGTTTTTGTGACTTTCAAGTGCATATAAAAGAAAGTGTCTTTCAGTCAGTGGCGATTAGGGTCTTTCCCTAATTCAGTTTCTCTGTGATTGGCATGATAGTTTTTGACACTGTTCCCGCAGTCATGTTATTCTGCAGTGTTTGTAACCGACGCACCTGCTTTTCATCTCTCAAAATTTGTGATGACATTTGTGAGACAAAGAGCTTTTACAAAAAAGCAGACCTGCGCCAACGCTCGCTGAAATACCCTTGACGAGACACAGTAGCTGCTTAACACAAAGAGTTGTCCTCAGGAATGATCAGAGTGGGATCAACAATGGTAGTATTAAAAAATATCTCTATATGGAGACGAAATCCATGAGCCTGGCTACATTTTTCCACTATTTGATGCAGGTATTTGTATTTTATGGTGTTGATTTTGTCTGTTCATATACGGTATATAATTTAGTAGATACATAGATTACTTTTACAGATATTATTGTGATGAGTCATGATAAGTGGGCATGATCAATTTTACATCACAGTTTACATTTTCACTGAAAAAAAATTAAGATGATGATGTGACATTTTTTGTTTTTCTGTACCAATTTCTTAACTGCGTCATATATGCTCAATACCAAGTGAGACTACAGATGTTCTCTTTATCCTCTCTGTGATAATTGGGGCTTTAGCTCCTTCGCCATCATTCAGACAGCTAATCAGTCGTGGCTTGCAAACACACAAAGTGGCTCTTCATGTCCTCTAAAGGTTCAGTTTTCTTGTTTTCCCTTCTGTTCTGGAATAGCCGTCTGCCTTTGTGAACTGCTTTGAGGCAGGAGAGCGATCGATTAGCTGTTCAGTTCTGTTGTTCTCAGTCATGTCTGAGCACTTCGGGCATTTGTGTTTTTCTTACATAACAAAATGTTTTGCAGAGGGTGAGTTCGGCTTTTGAGTGAAACCACATGAAACAATAAATCACTACAGAGAGATGCTTTGAATTATAAGTAGGAAACAACTGTATTTATTATGATATCAATACATTTTTCTATATACACACAGTAATAAAAATGCAGTCTTAGTAGCACAATGAATTGTTTACAAGTATGACTTCTTTCACTGTTCAGGCATACTGCAAGTCTTTTCCCTTGATTGCTTGAGCAAATTTGGACTTTCTTTGTGAAAAAATGATTACTTATGTATTCTGCTAACAAATTAATTTACATATGAATAAATAAAAAAAAAACATTGCTTTGTAATCCATTACCAGTGAACAATCTTTTTTGAACACACATGACCTTTTTAAAATAGCTGATGTGCAAATTCTCTAGAACACAGTGTGCACGCAAAGTGTTAGGAATGAGATGTAACATCGAGCATTCTTTAAATGGCAATACTGAAGAGCAAGAAGGAAAAAATAATACAAGAAAATAGTTTCACAGTAAACAAAAACATGAAACAGCAAATTCAAGTAAAACAGGATTATGTTAAGTTAAAACAAATTAAAATCCCCTAGCCTCTGTGACACGGGGACTATTACATATTTCTGCTATTAAATGTAACAAGAGAACAACCAAAATATTTTTCCAGGCTAAAAAGATAGCTTTAAGTCTGTAAAACAAGAGATCAAAAACTTATATAATACATAACCAGGAAATCTGTTCCCAAAACATGTCAGTGTATATTCATGTGAAAATGTACAAGTACAGTAAACTATGCAAGACAAGACTGTCCTTTGCATTTATTTATTCTATTTCTTTAAGGACAAATAATATACAGCCCTTAACTATGATAATATCTCTGAGTCACACAGACAAAACAAATATTAATGTTCTCACAATACCCAAATTTGGCAACAGCAGGCAGGACTATAGAATGCTGCCCAAATGTGCAAACCATGCCAATCAAAGCAACTGATTTAGATTCCATGATTGTACCATTAGTTCATCTCTCAAAGCTTACACTTGACTTCTGTATGACAGCATTTGATTTGGGATAAAGCTCCCTCATTCTGGATTCCTGTATTGCTCCACTGGTGATCTTACCTGTACAAAAAGCATTCAGCAAAAGTAAGGTAAGGAAGGATATATCTTCTACTAGCTGTGCGATATACGTCAATGCCCATGCATTGTTTGTGAAGACTGATGAGTGATCTTTATGAAGCCCGTGTGAAGCTGTTTAAGACACTCGCTGTCCGCCCGTCGTCTTCAGCTTTTATGTTGCACAGTCTGGGGACGAGCCGGACTGCTTCCTTCGTACCCAAATCTGATCGTTCTCAGTTTGCTCCACGTTTTCATCGATCAGCTTCACATCATCAGGTGTCTCACTGACCGACGGGGTATTGAGGCTCTCGCTCTCCTCAGTTTCCTCACTTGCCAAGGACAAAGCCATGACGGGGGTCTCCAGGTCGACCTCAGCGGATGACGCTCTGGGTGTCTGGCAGAGCTCGTCATCGTCATCGCTGAGGATGTCCGTCTCCTTCACCTCCTCTTGGTCCTCGTATTCCTCTAGGTCGAACTGTTCTTCCACCCAGCGGTCTGTGTCACCTGCTAACTCAGGCTGCTGCTGTTGATCTGGTTTGTCATCCTGCTGCGGCCGATTGGAGTCGGGCTCCTGTGGTGAGGCGAGGTCCTGTTCAGGCTCGCCATCAAAAACAATGTCTGTGTCTATGGTGAAACGGTTGCGTACTAACTTCCTCCGGCCGAGAGTCCTGGTTGGGGCAGAAGCTGCAAAAAACAGGAGATCATGTAACACGTAAATAATAGAAAATATTAAATTAAGATTTACAGGCAATTACTTAGGACTTTGGTAACTCAGAGCTGCAACGATTTATCGATTAGTTGTTAAGCTATTAAACTAATAACTTGAGTAATCAGTTTGAGTAATTCCTTAAGAAAAATAAATTCTACTAATTGGAGTTAAAAGCATAAAAAAGATGTTCAAACAAACTTGAAAGAATATTCTCTTAAATAACTAACATTAGCTATAGTTTGTTTCAAAGCAGGCATCCACCCACATACAAATTAATGGTGTGGTTGAAGTCATAATGAACGTCTCAAAATATGTTGGGTTTTTTTGTTCACACTACACCAACGCATCCCATGTGTATCGGGTAAGAAGGAATTCATAATTGGGACACTTGGAGCTGAAGGGTGAATGCAGCCACAGACTGGCATTTACCTGCTCTATTTATGGCGGGACGGGCTCCCTTCAGGGCACAGAGGCGCTTTCCTCCAAAGGGTACATACTGCTGGTTGAGGGGTAAACTCTCCGTCTTTAGGAGCTGCCGGCGGTGCTTCTCCCTCAAGATAGAATGCACTGTCTTTAAAAAGTCTTTTCTACTCTCCGGAGAGCTGAGGGAGATAGAAGGGCATGTTATCAATTTGTCACTCTGTAGATAACAGCAGACAGGACTGTATCAGTGCGAGCTTCCATCTGCGGGGGAATTCAACCTCCATTAGAAGATATCCTCACCTACAGCACAGCTGAAATGCCCTCTCTGGCCTCCCCTCTGACTCCGACTTTGTGTGGACAATCTCACACACAGCTGATCCCTCGCCATCTGAGGAAGAAATCAACACTTGTGACCTTATGTACAGAGCAATCTTGTAAGGTTTTCTGAAGTAATCATTTCTGGTTCTAGGTATTTCAATACAGTTTTGTTCATTATGCACTGAGTAATCTACCTGCATTGGCCAAGGACCTGACTTGAAGGGCATCAGTTGGGATCATGTGACGGAATCGGAAAGGGTCTTTTTCTTCTGAAGATACAGCTACTCGATGGGAGCCACCCTAAAATCATTCAAGCAAAAGAAGTTGATTTATTTTTGTCATTTCTCCAATGAAACTATGTTTGTGAAATGAGCTGCATCCAGTTCAGATCTTTTTCAGGTGACCCACTGGGCTGATTCTGAAAGTGGCACATTTGCAAAGCGATTTAACGATGCTGTAACAAATAGATTATATTTTAAAATGGGCTTTGGTGTTGTTAACTTCTTGATTGTGTGAAAACTTACCATTTTCTTTTTCTGCTTGGATCCGTCCTTGCATACAAAGACCACTGCCGTTTTAAAAACTAAAAAGCAATGGGGAAAAAGTCAGTTATCATGGAAAGGCAACTTACGTCATATATATCATACCTATTACATCATCACAGTGGAAACTCATCCCAAACATACCAAATGTAGCCATCTGGGGCTCTTTTTTCCATTTTCCTAAGGAGGTTGGGGGGTTGATCCAGGTCACACTGGTATGGAGCAGCAGGTCGCCCATGGACAGATCAGCAACCTGGCAAAAGGAACAAAATCAGCCGTCAGTCCACTTGAACTCTTTCTTTGACAGAATAGGGCCAATCCACTTTTGTCCAACCTACCTCTTTCTTTTCACCACTCTGCTCAGTGATGAGCTGATCAAAAACTGCTCCAAACTCCTCATGGATCTTCTGCATCTCGTTGATGTGGCTGGCAACTTTATTCATGGCTTTCATGGCAACTTCAGATGAGCAGAAAACACGGTTAGGGTTGAATTGTTGTGACCGTATGCATTTACCCACATTTCCCCGTCAAAATGATTTAATCTCGTCAGTCAGCCTTGTGACCGGGACTTACCATCTAGATGGTAGTGCTCTTCGCTGTCTGGGTCTGTGAGCGAGTAGAGCTCCTTCAGCAGGAGGGGATACTTCAGCACCCTCTGGATGGGTTTGATCAGGTATGACTCCAGGGTGGAAGAGTGCTGCTGCTTGGGGTTGCGCTCATCCAGGAAAGCCTTGAAATCGGTATCCGTTTTGGCTGGAATGAATAATAAAAAACACTTATTGCACAACTTCTGCAAAGACGACACCTGACGGCTGACTACCTTGTACGTTCTGCGCCTGCATGATAGGACATAACTCTCCATGCCACTTGGGGGCAGTAGTCCGTATTTGTCACTCAAAAAGGGAAACAGGAAGACTCAGGACTTTGGATATACAAACCATTAATGTAAAGCAGTGTTTACCTTTCATTTTCACACCACTCTTGCTAATAAAGCAACTTTCTAATCAACACTATGTGTGATAAAAAGTTACAAATGGCTCTGACTTTGTCAGCCTTTCGGAGGCGAAAAAACTTGGACAAACAATCATCGACAGCAACTGTCTAGTGTGTCGTAGCCGTTAAACATGTTGCTCTTGTGCAAACTCAGACCCAGTTATTGTTTTACTTTGTCTTGCATAAGACACAGCCTACAGCCAAGTCAAAAGAATGTCACTATCACCTTTTTTGTAGACAAGTTATTTTATTTATCTTTTATATTTTTAAGAGGCAGCTACAACTGGACATGAATAATCTGTTTACTGCTTTATCCAAATAACTTACCAAAGTCAGTATGGCCAATTAGTAGTTGACTCACTGAATGTAAATGCCAAAAACAAAGCCATCCACTTGAGTGTTAAAGGGAGTGGGTGTATTAGCAAGAGAACAGACTGTTCAAAACTGCTCATATAGCACATAATGTTGCAGGGCTTTTTAGCCCTGGGAGCCGCCAGCTTGAAAGTATGTAGAGGTCAAATGGACAACTGTCTGGCTGACAACTCTGCAGACCAGATTTATGGAGCCTTGCAGGATATGGCAGATGGTTGATGGATAAATACATCCTCTCCTTTGAGCCAAGGAGGAATGTGGACTGAAGAGCACATTTACTCACCCTTTACGAGGACCTTAGGGACTTTGGTGTGGCTGGCGCAGAAAGCACTGTAGATCTTGAAACGGTCAGCATAGTACAGGAAAGAGCCTCCCAGAGAGAAGAGGATTTTCTGTGAAAAAGGGGAAAAGAGGTCAACCAACCAGTGGTTACACAACAGTTTATGGGTGTTTTTAAATGCTTGTTGCTGGTGTATGTTTCACAAAGACTGAGTTTAAGTACCTTAAACTGATCAACTCGCTCCAGCTTCTCTAGATCTGGAACCAGTCTGGTCCCATCTTCCAGGGTCTTCAGAAATTCCACTTGAAACTCCACCATTTCCGGCAAGTTCCCAAACAGTACATCCAGCTGGAGGAAAAAAAAATTGAGAAAATGTCAATAAATGTAATACACACGACTTCTCCACATTTTACAGAATTCTGTAATATTTCTCTTTTTGTGGTTTATCCAGTACTAGTCCATTGCCATAGTTAGAGCATGGACGTGCTCACATTGTAATACAATCAAATAAATGTCATTATTGCAAAAGCATGAAAAACATCTCTTTACTTTGCCAACCTCCCCCTCGTTCTCTCATCATCCACTCCTCTTGTCCTCGTAAACAGCTACTCTTCTCATGATTATGTAACCCACTTTTCTTCGAAACATTTCAACACTGTTGGCATTTAAAAGCCAACTACTCCTCAAAGGCTGGCTTACAGGGAACATTTGACATACCTCATCTTGCGTGAGGAAGGTCTCTTTCTGCAGTGGGGTTAAATACCTCCCGATGAGGCAGTTGAGATCCTGGAAGACAAAAGCGAATTATGTTTGTGTCAGGGTTGTCTAATTCATTACCTGAAATACAGACATGACAAATATGTAGCTTGACATAAAGCTTAAATATTCTTCACAACAAAACAGTGATTTGGGTGCAAGAGAGTCCCTCCAAGATCAAAGAGAGGGGAGCTGTTGGATGCCTTTCTCAAAGCTATATGGAAGTTAAATTAAATAAAACACTGATGGCATCGGTTACCTAGAATGAACTGTCAAAGCCCATGAGATTAATTAGGAGCTCCGCTAATCTAAATTCTCCAAAGAAAGATGGCTGGCCAAACAAAACACTGCACTGAAATTTACATATTTCTCATCAGTCATATTATTAAATAACCAGCTCAATCAACCTCCTATTTACTTTCTAATTATTGGTCTTAAACAAGAGGAGCTTAAAATACATCCATTTTATTAAGAAATAAGTTAAATCTTTGTGAGAAGACGTCTACACGGAAAAGACAAGTTAATGTTTACTTCTGTAAAGGTGCTTAAAAAGTTAATCTGTGCCTGAATTTGCCTAAATCGGAAAAACATTCACGATGTCTCAAGTATTCGTCTTGAAAATAATGACAACATGTGGCAAACAAACTGTAACAACAACATCAGTCACAAGCGGAAACTAGAATATGACGTAGCCTACAGCAAATACGGCTAACTAGCTAACTTAATATGCCAAACCAAGTCCTTCTTGATTTATTGTTTACATTAATTTGCCTCCCCCTGTATTACAACAGCTGTTTGCCTGCCTAGTCCCAAACTGTGCGCAAAAGCAATGTCCATTTGACGGTGGGGAATTAGGGATAACAGCCCGAGCTCACCTAAATCAAAAACAATCTCCTCTGAAGGCTCCACAGTGCACCATCTATCATGCATAATTTGATTTCTATAATAAGTATCTCTCTGTATACAGGTGCCACCTGTAATGAGGCATAACATTTTAGATAGCCGTGACATTATCCCATTATATGCTATCTCTAACCCAGTTATTCCACTGAGCCACATCTATACTGGGCAGAAAAAGATTAGGCAATATCCAGGCAAGGGCACAGCTGTGTCCCCCTCGTATCTCCTGGGACACAAAGATAAATATGGATTGGTCATGTGGAATAGGTAATGTGTAAGACTAACACAACCCGAGGCAGGCGGAAACACAGATCGATCGACAAGGAGGAACACACACACAAACACCATCTGGACCTTACAAAGAGGATGAGTGATACTGACTTTGACATAGGTGCGTTCGGTCTCCACGAGTTCACAGATGACTTTGCGGAGCTTGTCGGCGTCGGAGAGCTGTCGAGGAGTTGCGGGAGGCGGGAAGGGCGAGTCCGGGCTAGGCGAAGAGGACACACACTCCGAGGGATTCATGTCATGGAGACTGCGGCAGAAAGCAGCGACTTGCTCTGTGCTCTGCGAATCGAAGAGGGACAGAACAGTATGGGATGATAAATTATGCAATTCCAACTTGAAGGCAAAAGAAGTCAAATCCACAGTATCGATCAAACCAGCACAGAAGCGGCACCTCAAATGTGAACATGCAGGTGTTACGTTCCACCTACTGATGTGCACAGATTCATGACTGTGCAGAGAGTGAGCCTGGAAAGAGGCAGAGAGGCAGCGCTAAAAAAATCATTTGCACTAATTTGGTCTATTTTCAGTCTGTCATAACAATGACTCTCCGCCTCTCTCTCTTTCACTCACATCCCTCTTTTCCCTGGTGTTTTCCTCCTACTGATGGATCGGTGGTGTATGATGATTCATTCCTTTTCACGAAATCAAAATATACACACAACGGTGTCTGTCCAGATACAGTAGGGGTTGCCGTGGAGACCAGCCTTGATGTGCATTAGACTATCATTTTGGACAAAAATAAACCCCACTCGGCTGCATAGCTGAACTAATACAGTTACTTTGTTCGCACCACGCTGCAGCCTCGCCAGTCTCAACTTCCAAATGTCATTTTGACATCAATATAAACACAAAAGCACAAAGAGAGCTGTATTCACGCCAACTGAATTTCATTTTAGGAGGAAAGAATAGAACACTCTACGAGACTCAGAGCAGACAATACAAAAAGATCACATGATCGTAGTTGCAGAGAGCGAACAGTTATGGCCACTTTACAGAAACCACGAGCAGGAATTGATGACACTGAGTGCGTAACAGAGAGCTGAGAAGTCTCGAGTTGGTAATATAAGGATTTATCCTGTCACACCTATAAGCTCCCCTGGGAAATAACAACAATACAGCCTCCGAAGATTTGAGCTGCAAGTTTCTCATCACATCTGAGGGCATCAAAACAACTATGTGTTGCAGATTAGATATTTTGTATAAAAACAAAATTCCACTTAATTTTTTTATTAACAACTATGAACAGATGATAGGTGTAAAGGTTAGACGATAGATGGTACGCTTAAAATGATAAAAAAATACAAAAGCAATAATAAAGGAAGAACACTTTTGCAGTGACAGTCAGGCAGCCTCTCGTGGAGCTTTGCACATGATTACGGTTATCAGCGCTGTTATCTAATCAGACACAACTATATGTGAGGCACGACGGCCCTCTTGACAATTTCCAAAAATAATCAGGCAGCTCCCAGATCAACAGATGAATTGGGTAGTGCCATAATGTCTGAAAATGTAATGTTGCAAATCCAATTTACACCAATTAACACTGGTGCCATTTCAGCCTAATCTGTAGTTAAATATGCATTTTGTGAACTTTGGTATTTTTGCTGATGAGTAAACACAGCTTGTGTCCGTATGCAATGTATATCACTTAAAAAAACATTAAATTGCAATAACAATTTCTCAGTACATCATGTCGGTATTCATTCCAGCAGTACTTTAGTGAAATTATGCGATGCTGTATATTCAACTCATATTCCACGGAAGATAAAGTGCAGTATGACAGCAAAGAAGTCACAAAAACACACTGAACAGCAGCGCATATTCAGGAGATTATATGGCAAAGTAAAGAAGGGAATTTGCCTCATTTGTCAACTGAACTCGGGCGATTTTACTGAGCCCAACAAGACAGCCCAGTCATCGCTTTCACAATCACAATCTCGGCTAATTAACACCATGGCAGCTTTGGATGCATGGACAGTCATGACATGGCAGAGGGAAGAGAAGGAACAGAGGGGGAGGGGGGGTCCAAAGCCTTCAATATCACATGAAAGGAACAATATGCAGATAAGAGGTGATGTGATGGGTAAGACTGCGAGATGCAAAGAGATGAGTATTTCCCCCAGCGAATGAAATATAGATTAAAAACAGTTTCAAAAGCACGAAAGCGCTGATGATGGAGTGGGCAGAAGATTGCACGTCTGCCCTCTGAAACTGAGATGAGCCTGAGATCACAGTTAGACATGCCAGGAGAGAAAACAGTCACAGAGTCACGGCAACAACGCTCAGGGTAGTTTGTCAAAGTCATGTTAAGTCCAAGTCGTCTGGAGCCAGATCTGTAGATACTCCTACATGCAGTGCTTTTATTTTTTCCTACTGTGGAGCCCTCCAGTGATTATGGGGTAACTCTGCGACACAACGGTGACTCACAGCTTCCTGTTGCCTGTCTGTAGCAGCCGAGAGGAGGTGTGACACAAATGCAAAAGAAAGGTGTTTCACTCTCGCTGGAATAAGATCACAACAGCTCGCAATGTTATCACGGCAGTCACAAGAGCTAGACAAAGAAAGGGAGTACAAGGAAGGAATCTCACCAGATGAAGCATGTCATAAATGGAGTCTGAAGAGCGCTTGCTGTGCTTGGTCCACTTCAGGACGGACATAGCCAGGAGCAGCTGGACGGTTCAAGTGCCAGAGCGAGAGCGTCTCCGGGCTTTAGAAAGAGTCAAGTCTGCACTGTGCCTCTCCAACACATTTCTCAGCCCTTTTGTCTTCCCTCCGTTTTTAAAAAAAGGAGAAGGTGCTGTGGTGCTTGTGATGACGGATGAGTGAAGCTGCTCAGCCTCCTCCTCTCCGCCCACCAGTGCTTACTGTCTTCCAACTCCCCTTCTTTTCGCCTTCAGAGTCTGCTGTAGTTCTGTCACTGATATCCTGCCGTTTTCTCTCTCTCCCTCCCTTCCTCGCTTCTCTACAGGCTGGGTGAACTCGGGCACACAGTGTGAGTGTGAAGATCTGTCCAACTCTAGCAGCATTGTAAATGAATCTTGATAATCCTCCAGACCGGGGAGAGACGAAAAGGAGCAGGAGCGCAGGAAGGAGTCTCCTCCTCAAGGTTGCGGTGGAGCAGGATTGGCTGGGTGAGCCACACCGCAGTAGAATATAAATGCAGTATTTCAGGAATGGGGAGAGAGTGATGGGGAGAGGGGAGCTGCAAAGGAGCAGGCTGCAGAGGAAGGTGAATTCAGGAATAACTGGTTTGGGAGGGTTTGCGGGAAGACAGTGAAGACAGGGAAATGTTCAGAATGTATTTAATGATAAGTGACAAAATCAAATGAGGCACCGTTTCCTGTGATGAGCTCACAAGCCCTGAAAATGCCCTTGTTTAGATCAGCAACTGGAAAAAAACAAAAGGAAAATACAACCTGCAGAAAATATCTCATGAAGATGTCCATCTCCGAGTCGATTTCAAGAATTGCGTAACAACTGAGGAAATCACTACAAGCCACTAGCAAATGGTGCGTCTTGGAAGAAGAAGTCCTTGGTCTGAATTTTTGGCACAAAAGCCTAACAACCAACTAATGTGACCACCTAAAATGCACCCTGGAACAAGTAAAACGGGAACAAGATCTAAGTGTTGCAGAAGTAAAACTGAGAAATGACCACCCTTTACAGCCACTTCATCATTTTTGGAAGCACGACTTCCCAGCTTGCGGTTGCTGCAGCAGGTTTTCTCTGATTGTACCAACAGTTGTTGTAGGAGGATATTAAAGAAATAAACGGTCATCATGGTGTATACAAGTGCCCTCTGCTTCGACACACCATGATGACTGTTTATTTCTTGTAAAGCACAGACAAAAAGCACAAACACTTGTATGATTTTGTTCTGTTATTAGCGAGCTTGTGGTGCATTTCCAGCCATCATTACCATATTTCAGCAACAAAGACTTAAATCTTTAGTCATCTCTGCACTTTGATGAATCCGTGTAGGCTGCACTCTATGTAGTACTGGTAAATCTGGAAGTTTACACGCTTCCTTTGTCTTTGAAAACTGAGACATCTAGCCTCAAAGAGGGTTAACAGGACAAAACAACACCTACACAACCACAATAGTATGAATCACGGATATGTTTTGCCTTTATTTTGCTCATATCCATAGCATTCTAATTAATTATCACACAGGCAATTAACTAGAATTTCCACAATATATGATTCATTGCTGCTCATTAAAGAGAGAACAGATAAATGAGCACTAATGAGCAGCTCCACAATTTGAAGGGCAAGTGGGTTGACTGAGGATCTCACAGCGATCCTTGGAGTTGCAATGAGGACTGGTGTAGTAATCCAGCGTTTTGATGAGAGATAAACTAATCTGCCCGGAAGAAATATTTTCATTCATCATTTCACAAGCAGAAACCCAGTGGTCCTTTGAAGTCAGCTGCAGAAAGAAGATACCACTGCTTTAATCTAATCTATTTTTTTGTTTTTCCACCCTGAGGCTCACTTTTTACTCAGCATAAGAACAATGACTCATCCTGTAAGCCAAAGCACTTCAATAGTGTACAGTCAAGACTTTGAGATTTCTCTTTTCTTTTTGCTTGTTTTGCCGACCCTGCTCTTAGATTTCTTCTGTAATTTCTATCTGAATGTTCATTTAGAGTTCAAATGAATACGCCTCCATCCATTACCCGATACAAACCACTGCACATAATTAAGCAATTACAAGGCAAGCTTACTCAAAGTCTCATTCATCACTGGACCATAATCATTAAAAGCGAAAACTTTACTTCACCTGCTTCGAGTCTCAAATGCATAAGAAACACTTAATTCGGCTTCGTGTAGGCGTACATTAATATATTAATCCTGCTGATTTTTATTTCATCAGAAGTCACTAAATGCAGTTAAAACAGCTGCGTGTGAGAGAACCTGGTGCAGATTTGTATCGAGAAGCATGGTGTTATATAAATATGGACACTGCTCTGCTTTCCTAAACAAGATAAAATGAGCCAGTAACAGATGGTACATCAAACTGTGTTGAAGCAAGCGGTTCTTAAGAGCCTTTTTTTTTTTTTTTTTTTTCACGGTAACGCAGAGCTGAGGGGGATGCTGGAAGGACAAGGACAGTAATGAAACGCAGGAGCCAGCACATCACATAAAGAGCATGTTGTACTCGATCACATTCCACAAACAAACAACGATCTGGGGCTCTTACCTTTCTGCACTCATCGAACTCACTGAAGATCTCGGAGTCGTCGTCCAGACTGTCGCCTGAGCTCTCGAGCAGCAGTCCCACCCCATCGTCCAGGATCTCCTCTGCAAGCAAAACAGTCACATATGAGCTTCATTAATGCTGTATAGGATTTTCTAGTATGCATCTTCCAGTATGTAGGATTGAGTGGCATCTAGGGGTGTGGTTGCAGATTGCAACCAACTGAACACCCCTCGCCTCACCCTGCCCTACCATCACCACTAAAAACGCAAAAGGCCCTCTCTCATGGCAGTGGCAAGGCTCTTTCTAAGGTAACAAATGCAACAATTCTTAGTTTCAAGTGATCGGACACTAATGAAAACATAAATATGAATATTTTATTCCAGTTCTGCACCTAAACCCTCCCCATTGGACCTTTTTAAATGAGATTGAGGCAATTTCACAATTATGGTAAATGACATGAGTATTTATCTCAAGGAAATTGAATCGAAAGCAACTGGATTTGGTTTTTGTCTTGAAGACGTTTCACCTCTCATCCGAGAGGCTTCATCAGTTCCTGCTCCCTTGACTAGGCTGAGACTAGTCTCAGCCTAGTCAAGGGAGCAGGAACTAGTCTCAGCCTAGTCAAGGGAGCAGGAACTGATGAAGCCTCTCGGATGAGAGGTGAAACGTCTTCAAGACAAAAACCAAATCCAGTTGCTTTCGATTCAATTTCCTTGAGATAACTATGACCTGGATGAATGAGAATATTCACAAGCTTGACATGAGTATTATTGTCCTTGCCTTGTCATTTCTTATTAAGATTTAAGACCTTTATGCAAAACACTCTGACCTTGTCAAACTAATCCACAACGTGGGGATGCAGCACACTGCTGAGTGCCTCCTATCCTCCTAATTGAGACCCTGTGGATGTTTGCATAAATTAACCGGTGTCGTTAAAGGACACTGGCAAGAAACTTTTCCTTCTCACAAAGCCTTTCTGATCCATGCGGTATTCTTTGGTATAAAGTGCCAGCTGGGTTGGTAAACATGACCATACTGAGAGCCAGTGGTGGCTTTTACCACACAGTGCATGATTTATGGAAATTGGATTTTTCAAGTTAAACTTTTCAGTTTGCCAATTATAAGTGTGAATGTTCCAGGCTGCCTGATGCAGCTTTAAATGAGTGAAGAAAAAATATTTGCATGCCGGGCTGTATTCGACAGCGCCTCTCACCTTGACTCTGGGAGAAGATGTCGGTGTAGAGATCCTCCTCTGCATCTGAGCGGCGCGGCGGCAGGTAGCAGAGCTGACGGCGCTCCACAGAGGGCAGCGTGTTGACTGTTAAAGCCAGCGAGGCTTGAGAAAATGCCGCCTTCATGTCTGAGAAGTTCAGACTGTGGGAGTCTTTTCCATTCAGCTGAAGAATTTCATCCCCTGCATTTAGACCTGCAAAGTGGGAACACCATTAGCTTTGATTCAATTTACTTCCTGTCACGCATCCATGCACGAAGTAAACGGTAAACATCCAAAACTAAGAGACTCTAACAACAGCAATCTATCTCACTGCCACCATTGATTAACTGACCATTAAACTCCTAATTAAGATGAGATGACATTATTGCAAGAAAACCAAAACAAAGTAAAAAATACCACTTTATAGAGCATTAGTTGCAGAATTGTTAGCTTTTCTTTGCCTTTCAGACCCACAAACATGACCTCATTCTCTATGCCCTGTGAAGTGTCAGCTGCAGAGACAGTGTAGGTCTCTGATTTATTTATTTTTTTTGCAGCACTGCATCACTGCATGCACTCTACCTGCACTAGGACCGACTCCAGCATGATGTTTTGACATCACTCAACCCTGCAATCTAACTCCGTGTGAAGGACGATGCTGAAACGACACCTCACTACAGCTGCTTCACATTGCAAGTCCTGCTAGGAAGGCCAGTGAGAGGCAGTGTGGTTATGATTATAGTAATCAACGGCCTTGAGAACTGCTGTGATCTCTGAAACCTTCCCTGCCTATTGAAAAACATGTGCTAATGCATTTCTAAAGAGAGAGAGTGTATAAATGTCTATTGACCTCAATGTGATAGAACTGCTGTTTTCAAAACATGTAAAAGAATGAGAAAACTGCTAATGGTCCCCAGATTCTGTTTTCTTTCGCTGTAACTCATCAGGTCACAGTCACAGATTGACTGTCTTATAAGGGAGTTTATTTGTTGGAAATGAAGGGTAATGAACCTTTGGCGAAGGCTAATCCGCCCGCTTTCACATCGGTGATGTAGAGCTGCTGTTCTCCGTCCTCCTCCACCACTGAAATGGAGAAACCTGGAGGAGGAAAAGGAGAGGCAGAGAGGCGAGAAGAGGAGGAGAGAAAAAAGGGACTCTTACATAAAACACATCAGAGGATTTGTGCAGTACAAATGGGAATAGTCTGAAAAAAAAAGAACAGGTTGTGTACAGGTCACAGAAAAGCAATTATGCTCGACACAACAGCACCACATATGAAATCTTTGACTTCATTGCAGCATCTTTACTGAAAAAGCAAAGTCATATTACAACCGTCAATCTAAAAGAAACCACACAGGATTATTTAAATGGTTCTTACCGTAACCGATCATGCAGGACTCGTCTCTGTCAAACTGGATTACTTTTGTTATTTTGGAGCAGAGCTCAATTTCTTTGTAAAGCTGCGAAGAACAAAAAGAAGTCATTATATAAATGATGAGACAACGGCCTACTTTATTCATATTCTGGTGGGTGGGTAACTGACGGTGCGAAGAGACACTGCTAATTTTCTCTATTCTTAGACAAAGAATCCAACAGTGTCTTCGTGAAAGATGGTCAATGACATGTCTTGATTAAATGATGTAAATACAATTGCACTACAGATATGTTCATTAAGGCTCCCGGAGAAGAAAACACATGAAATCAAAAGGATCAAAGTAAAAAAACCTATTAATAATTCACAACAACGGATGCTCCTATGGTCTGACTTCCTCCGTATTGTGATTCCGCACACGTTCTAATGCAAACACTAGCTTTTCTCCAATCATGTTTTTGACCTTTATAATCTTGAAAAGTCTGGCGGAGAAGGAGCAGGTGGGTTACATACCAAGTCGCACACATCCTCTTCTGGTTTGGGAATGTAGAATTGCACTTGGTTTTCGATAAGGAATTTGAGACGCAGGTAGTGCTTGGTGGGATCGAGCTGGTGAGCCTGTGGGAGGGGGAGGAGAATACCGAAAGAGGATTGGTTGTTTGATACCATTAAATTGACAGCAGCTTATCAGTGACTCATTTTTTGGTTGATAGAAATACAGATTTACATAGCTATTCAGTATTTTATCCCAGCAACAGTCTTCTTACAATGAGATGTGGCATTAGTTTTCCCATCTTTCTGACGCTGCATGTCAGATTTTATTTGTCTGGTCAAATGATGATTTAAGAAGCCGACAGTTGCTTTCTTTTTACAAGCGCTTGTCTTTCCAAGTGACTTTGTCATGTAGACATCAATAACACATCTAAGGTTGGGAGCCAACCTTGCAGATGGTTTCCAGGACGCACAGTGCCGACTCCCCCGGCTGGATGATGGTTAGCACTGGCTGGTCATTCGGTAGACACACCCACGAGGGGGTGAGGTGGTCGGGAACCCAGATGTCACTTTCCGTGCTGGGCCTTGGAAGGCTTTTCACAGTTCCGTCCTCGCTTTTCTTTGAACAGAGACATTCAAACATTCACAGTCTGTTACTTTGGTACAGATTTAATTTAATTTTACTTTGTCAGCGTCTCTCACCTCTGCTTCCAATCTAAATAGCTACTGCCATTACGCCCACAGAGCGGTTGCAATAGATCTTTCAAAGACTGTAGTACTTTACTGTACATTTGCTTAAAAGGAATGAAAGAAAAATGAAAACCTCCAGCGTGGTTGGGTAGATGTGACAGTTGTCACCTCTGTGCCTCGGCCCTGCTGCTTACTCAGGATATACAGAAGGCTATTATGTAACTGACATCAGCGCTGGCTCAAGATTTGGATGAAGGTTCCAACTCATGTTTGACCTACACCTCAATGTTAAATCAATGCAAACAGGATGATTCCTCCTTACTGTGTGTTCCTTGGCAGGATCGACATACATGCCATCTGCAGGCTTTTTCACTGGCTCTTCACCATCAGCAAAGACCTGTCGGGACAAAAAGAGGTTCAAGTGGTCATTACTCAAGCAGAACAGTGGAGGAGAAACGCTTAAGGGAAAAGCAGATAAATCTTTTTTGTAGCTATGGCAGCTGTATTGATCGTCTTGAAACTTGAAAATAAGTGTAAAACCCCAGGGACCTGGTTGATGCTGGGATGGGCTTTCGTTTTTTTCTTTGAGGTAGTGTCGAGACCCCAGAGAGAGGAGAACCTGCTCTTGCGCTTGCTGCAGGAACGGGACATGGCCTGCGTTCGCCGCCTCACTCCGGTCTCTGTGCGAGCGGCCACCTGCAAAAACACAAGGACGCAGTCAGGCCTCAGACATTCCTAATGAGCCAGAGACAACAATCAATCACAACTTGCAAAAATGTGTGGAGCATATTCCAATGTGTAGCATATAAATGATATACAGAAAAAACATAGAAACAAAGCAGTGGGATGCTTAAAAAATAAGCGGCAATAAAAAAAAACATATTTAAGAGAGATGTACGAAACATTAGCACAAAAATTGGCACAAAAAACAGCAGTTTGATTAAAACATGTTGATCAAGAAGCATTATGTTCTTGGCCTCTCTATGCTAAATTGTTAATAACTTAATCCTTTATTGATCTCCTAAAGGGGAAGATCTGATGGACGGAAAAAAGTACATCTTGTTCTTTGTTATTTTTATTTTATATACTTTTTAATTATGCATCTATAGATATAAGCCCACATGAGCACCAGGCACATGCAGATTGTTACACAAACTGGCATTTCTAGGCTACTCTACTAGCCTAGAACTTACAAAATGTGCTGAATGAGGCATTAAAAAGCACTGCATGTGGGAGCAAGCATGCTCTCAGCTTAACCCAACACTCATTCTGTCATTTTTTGTTCTGTCAACATTCCTCAGTCCTTTTTGGACATATTGCTGATACAAGTATTCATGGGAGTAGAGATGAGCAAAGTGGAGTGGAGTGAAGCAGTAGGAAAGATTAAAAAAAAAGGAGGAGAGAGCTGTTGGATGGTCTCTTTTGTTACACATCCTACCCTGCTATCTCTCAGCTCAAACACCCACCTGCTCCACGGCACTGCGTGGGTGGTGAGGGGCGGGAAAAAAAAAAAGATTTCTCACTTATCTGTCTCTACAAAATCAAATAGATGTTTTCCTGTACTCGCAGTGCTTTTAGCTGTGGAGTAGTACAGCAGTGGGAGGCCAAAACTGAACCAAACCGCCCAAACAGGTGCCCTGCATGAGACCCGGGCTCCAAAATAGCAGTCATTGTGGAAGAACATGGTTTGACACTACTCATCTTAGTTTCTGAATCAATTGCCCTGCCAGAAGAGTCACCAGGTGTATTCAGTGATGACAATGTGTATTTTGAGGAAGGTACAATATTGTACTATGCTTACAATCCAAGGAACATCTATATATATATGGGGAGAATCGTGTTGAGAGAGATCATCCCAAAGCTGAAGGTTAGCTGTTCTAACTGAGTTGCTGAAGTGTACTTGAGAACACAGAAATGGAGAAGAGAAAGAAATACTCAAGCAAATATCAGACATGTCCGAAAGGAAGAATTTGCATTTCTCACAGTTTAAAAGGAACAGGGTATGCGTTTTGTAAAATCTGGTGCACTGTTTCTTTCTGTCAATCTATAAAACACCTCAAGCCCTCCAATTTCATGCCAGAAATTTAAAGAATTTTATATAAAAATGCTGTTTCAATGGACTTATTATTGACACAATGTCAAAGTCATGTTCTAAAAAAACAAAACATGTAAAAATAACATTACACAAAAGCATTTAATGACAATTCTTTATAAAAGCAGATAAAATCAGAACATTTAATAAAACATGAAGAAACAAAGACGTAATATTTACCAGTGCATGGAAGGAGGAGACTGAGAATATACCCAGTCGGCCCATTGCAAGCTTGGTGGGGCGAGAGGCGAAGGCCAGGAGGCGTTTGGGGTTGGGCAGCTCTCCTCCCTGCAGACTGGCCAGGTAGCACCTGAACCGGAATAGATCCATGTGAAACTGCTCCAGGTTCTGCTCCCACAGGAAGATCTGCAGAGAGAGAAGGACACATCCAGTTACTTCTTCATCAAGACACTTGTTTGTCAACTTCAGACCAAGATGGAGCGTCTCATCTCTCCCCGGAAGCTCCGTTACCACTTTGCTCAGACTGTTGCCAATCTGCACTCTCTGTTCCCAATGGTTGGATGTTTACTGGGGCAGTAGAGCAGGACATTGTGATTATTCACTGGGCCATCCCCTCCCAGTCACGGTCCTGCACTGGTGTTTGGAAGAGGCGGCCAGCGCCATGGTGGAGGGGCTCTGTATCACTGCCAAGTAGCCCAGAGACGAGAAAGAAACAATACTGCACATTCCACTGGCAGATAGAGGCTGGGAGCGCTTCAGCTTTCTAAGGAGCGGGCCTATATCCATTCAGTTCGGCACAATGTGAAACCTGACACTGCCAAACAGAACCGCTCCAACCAGTCACCACCTAACTGACAGAACAAAGGCCATTTGATCACCCATCTCTGTAAACAGACCTATTAAAGACAATATGAGCTTTGTGATTAATTGAGAGAATGGCAGGGAATCAAGTTGTGCCAAATGCATACAGTGTTAAAAAAACAATAAGCAATCTGGCCTAGCATCGACAGCCGGATGATACCAGATGATACCCCTGAGATCTGTTACTCAACTCCCTCATACCTCTCCCTCTTCTCTCTCCATCTACAGTTTCCTGCATCAGAACAATTGGAGATACTGATATTGGAAAAACCTACACACATGCGATACCTGTAATTAAGCAAACAATACACAAGTTGAATGTGTTTTGAAATAATACCAGTTATTGTCAGCGTAGCCGTGTCACAGTATGAATGAAAACACCTCAAGCCCTCCAGTAGTTAAGTAAAGATAAGTTAATCCTGGAGCTGCTCTTTCCATCAGTTATCTGTTAGAAAGAGCAGCAGCAGGAGGTTGATGCCAAGGGCCCTTGTGTTGATGAAATACTGCATTTTTCTGCTGCTTTATTAAATCAAGACGAAGCGTGTCTGTGACCTTTTATCAATGCCTCCTGGCTTGCTCGTAAAACTTTTAAATGGATAAATTGGTTGGTTTCCACTTAAACTGCTGTGGAGGGAAATTGTTCAATTGCAAGAGGTACTTTAATTCTGAATTAAATGATAATTAAATATTCTGCCCCATTAGGAGACTCTAAACTAACTTGAATGTCTGCTGGCTGCAGATATTTATGTCCCATTAAAAAAAACAATCTGTGCTGACCATTTTGTTTCTGTCTTATATTTTCTTTCAGTATCTTAAATTGAAACACTAGACTGTGTTTATCACCCCGTCAATGTTTGGACATCTTCCTCTCAGAATAACTTGTTTTTTATAAAAGGTTAAGTGGGTCACAGAATCAGAAAAAAATGAAAAAAGGCTGCTTTAACAAACAACAAAAAAATAAAATGCAGTAACAATTATTGTGTCCGGTGTTCTGAAAATAAAAATAAGTATTATACTCAGGGAATATCAAGCAGACAGCAGCTCAGAAAATCACTTCACTGACTTCCTCAGAGAGTCCATCACATTTCCAGACTCTTCCAGTCAGGATAACACTTCCCAAAATCTCACACAACTGCCTGACAACTCAGAGAGACACAAGCTGAAGTCAGAAAGGAGAATAAAACCTACTTGATCCAGGATCGTCTTCCTCTTCTTGGTGTCAGTAACAGCAGACAGCTGCATGTCCCCCATTTTCTTCATCTTCTCGTCCATGTCTATCTTCTGCTCCAGTTTCTTGATTTCGGCGCGGAGCAGGCGCACCGTGTCCTCTCTGTGATGCTGGCGGGCGACGGCGGTGGCACATGCCGAATGGATGGCCGTGATCCAGTTCTCCAGCTCTGTCTGGCTGCAGGTCTGCGTGGGGACAGACAAAAGGTCGGAGGTTAAACAACAAACCAGCCCCTGACATTCAAAATAAAAAGGCCCTTGCTGTTCCTGTGTTGATTCACTGGTAATTATAAAAGCAAATCAGACTTCAAAAGAGCATGAAAGAAAAGAAAACAGAGCACATACAGGTCAAGATGATACATGCCTGTGGGACACTTTGCACTTATTCACAGACCAGATGACATTTAAGCATTCTCTTACCTGAAACAGAAAAGCATCTCCCAGGGAGTTGCTGAGGCAGAACACAAAGTCCTTTTTGGGATGCTCTGGAACAGCCTGAACGATGCTGTTCTCTACCCAGATGGCATGCTTGGGAATACTGTTGTTGTCGATCCCTGAACGCCCATCAGTCTCATAGAAGAACAACGTGCAACCTGAAAAAAAAAAACAAAAAACAAATCTATGTATTAGTTATCAGCACAGACACTTGCAGGGCCCAGTCTCTAGGAAAGAATAACAGTGATTCTAAGGATTCTGTTAAAAAGCCAGATTCGCTCAAGCAATTAAACTCTGCTCTCCAGTGGCCAACATTAAGAAGTGCAGCATGGCTGACTTCTCAGCGAGGAAGGCAGATCATAAGAGCACTGTTTTCATTTCAAGCCCTGTCAAGTGGCATAAAATATGATAATGAGGACTGCGTCATGCTTGATTTAAAGCAGGGTTTACTGAGTTTTGGTTCAAGTTAGATTTGATTAAGTATTTCTGCCTAAGAAACATTATGTCAGCTTAAACATCAACATCATCAAAAGCATGCGTGCTGACAGAGCTGTATGGATGAAGAGATTATGGACTAAAGTGTAAATGTCATGGATACACTGAGGGCATAACAAACCTTTCAGGGAAACCCAGTAACTCTTCCACTTGCGCCTCGTGGCCGACTCCACTTTCTTGTTCTTCTTGTGCACGAGGAAGTTCTTGACGGCGAGCCTACCAGCTTTGCGCACCATCCCCTGGGCGACACTCAGCAACGGGTCAGACTGGTAGGCGGAGCTCATGGTGCTCTGCTCGTCACTCAGGGCAGACCCCGCCTCCTCCAAACTCTCTGTCTGGCAGGAGCTCATCTCCAGCTCCTGACGAAAGTTCTCGTACACGCCCTGCACACACTCGCTGGCCCCGCCGCCGCTGCTGCTGCCACTGTCGCTGCCGGCGAACATGCTCCTGCCGGCCGCCGAGCACACGGAGAAGGAGGCCGACATGGTCTTGTAGCGTCTCGTCTGGTGCTCTGCCTCCGCCGTCACCCCGTCGATGCCGCTGTCCTCGTACTCGCTGCCCTCCCCGGCTGTGACATCCTGCGTCGTGGCAGAAGCACAAGACAGGTGAGAAGGCATGGCACCCACGTTCTCTTCATCACCAAGAAGGAAGCCAGTCAACAACTCCTACTCTGACTGATGACTACACAGTCTCTGCAGATACTGGATAGAGACATTTTTCTAAAGTAAACAGGTTACAAAAAACTGTGACTACAGATGCCTAACGAGAGTCCACAGGTCTCCCAATTCTGAGTTTCTGCTCAAAATTAATTACACAGCAAAGCGTCTGCTGTTGTGTGAGTGCAGCCTGCCCTCCCTGTGGCACCGCAGGGTCTGCCCTCTCCTACCCACATGGCCAAAGGCTCCTGGGAGATGAAGGGGGTTACACCGAACTCAGTATCTCCATCTGGTCACATGACCCAATCATGCGCTCCAGAGCTCCATTCACTCGGGCTGACGGTGCCCCGCAGTGACAGGGCCACCATACACGTTTTACTGTTACACTCTTCCACAGGCCTCCCCTCATTAACATAACAAAAGACCGAGGCATTTCAAACGGGGAGTGACTTTAAGCCGTGCCCCCCCGCAGCCTCTTCTCCAAGAAAAACAACAGTTTCGTCAGGAAACGACACATCGCTTCCCTGGCATAAACATTCTGTCTCCACTTCATCTGTTTCGGCAGCTTATTATCTGCGAGGTGAATGCAGGGGAGGAAATGCCGAGACACAATGAGGGGAAAAAAAATGAACGAGGGGGAGCTGTCTTTATTGGTGATGCCACCAGACTACATTAAGATTCTGCACAGCCTTTCATACTCTGTCCAAGAAGCAGAAAAGGAACCATGACACAGCTTCGACACTTCAGGGCACTGACATTTCACTAATGTATGTAAGAAGGGTATCAGACAGACATGAATACACAATTTCCATTTTCATGGATGCAGGAAATGATTTTCCTCATTTCAAATCAGATTATGTGAGCCACATTAGTGGTGTAAAAGATCGTCACAATGCGAAACTGCTCTACATCTTACCTGTATAGTCTGCGCCCTCCTGCCCTGCATACTGGCACACATGGTGGCCTGGTGGGTGCTCAGGCCCTCTGACAGGCAGTGGGAACGCCGGCAGGGGAGGGTGTATGCACCGTAGGTGTTCCCGTCCTCCTCTGATGGGGAGAGCATCTTATCGTCCCCTCCCTCCCTGATAGCCCTGCTGCCGTCGTGCCACTTGGCGTAGCGCCGTTGGACTTGCTGGCGGGCAGGGTTCTTTTGGCTATACAGCTCATCAAGAGAGTTTGTCCTGTCAGCGGAGTCCGTGGGGCTGGACTGCAGGTGGCCTTCGCAGTCAGTGAAGTCCCTCTCGTTGGCTGGGTCTATGATTTCCTCTGTGCTGGTCAGGTGCTCTTGGCTGAGGTCGGACAGAGAAAACTCCAGGCTGTCGTCTCGCCACATGTCTGCAGACTTGGACCTCTTCTTCTTGAAGCTGACGGTCTCCTTGGAGCCGTCCTGACTTTTCTTGAGGTACGTTACCTCACCTGTGTACACGTCCTCGTCCTGCACCTCCTCTGCAGTCGGGCCAGGTAGGGTGATGTGCATCGCATTCATGTGCACAGAGGGATTGGCCAAGTCAATGTGAAAGGACACCGGCCGCAGGTTCATGGCCACGCGGTCCACCCAAATGGGGCTTCCAAAGTCTGGGAGTATATTGGTCTCATTGAAGGGCTCCAGGCCATTGTCAGCCAGCGATTGTGGGATACTGGGGGTGCTACTTGAGCGGGTGCTCGTCTCAGAGTTTCTGTGCTCTATTTTCCCTGATGAGGCATGTCGAGAGCGTCTGGACTGCTTGTTGGAGATGCGAAGAGACCGAGACATGTGCTTACGTGACAAATAGCCATGTTCATTACCGTAGAGGGCATGGTCCCCGTTCTGGCTCTCGACATTTCCCATGACTCGGAGGCTGAACAGAAGAGGACATACAGCTTAATTAGATCAGTAGAGGAACATTATGTATCAGACATAAAATGACATAATTCTGTCTGAATGGTAGCTTACCTGCAGGATCTTACTTATTTTTCAGGCATTTTGTTTGTCACTGGATCTTCAGACAGTTTGGTCCTTCAGCTGCTGGTACAATCCACAAGGCTCTGAAAAACAGACATCCAGATGAGAAATCACATCAAATGTGTGCTTCCCATTATGTATGCTGTTACAATTAAATAATGGCATAAATCTGTAGCTAAAGATGGATATGTAAACTATAATGTTTGTGTGTCCATGGCGGCTTTCTTGAGTTTTTCAGAGCCCTGCATACATTCACAGAGCATAATCCATGTGACAAAACTGTGTCCAGACCGCTTGAATATTAATATAGAACAAAGATACAGAGATGGTCGGTTTAAAATCTAGGACGGTTTGAGCATTTATCAATTGGAACCAAGATGAGGATTTAAAAACTATTGCCCGTATACTGGAGGAAAAAGATCACTGCATGATCACTGGCCCAAGCATGTATGACGAACCACATCATATGCCTCTTATTCCAATAGGCAATTTGTAAATTGCTGGTGACATGGATGTTATTTTGTTGCGTCTTCATCATTCGCTTTCCAGGGGAAAAAAGAGCAAGTTTTGGTCAAGCCAGTCAGATAAACATCACTCTCCTTCTGAGAAACGAGGACGGAACAAGGAAGGGATCCACTCAGTTCCTTTCAACGTGTACGGGGCTTGTGTGAAGTGGAGGGGACGTAATGACAATATGAGCACTGCGACAGCCTGAGTGAACACGAGTTATTCCGAGCCGAAGTGAACCATCTATGTGCTGCGTTGTTGTCTGTTCTCAAGCACTACCTCCCGAATTAGAGAGGGTTGGGAGCAAATGCACATTGTGACTCCCGTCTACCTGCCTTCAGGCTGGACAGCCTGCTCCAAAAAAGGTCCCATTCCATGCTTGGGACCGTCAACAGATGGGACAGAAGATTAACTACCCACGGTGCGGCTGTTGTTTCCCTGATGTACGTTCCCCCCTTTTTAGGACAGACCCTCTGTGGGGGGTGCAGTGTTTTCGTGTGGAGCAGATGAGTGGGAGACCAACCCTCTGCTGCTGCATGCTCTCAGGCTGTGAAGGGGACGTTACGTAAACGGGATCTGACCCCGTTTTTCTACCTTATGTTTTCCCCTTTTCCCCCTCTCCATTCTGCTCACTCATCCCCCTACACCGGTACTGCAGCGCACAGTGTTTGGTGGGGATGGAAGTCCATTAATGTTCCCTCCAACCGTTCAATTAACCCTTCAAGATATTGCCCATTTTATTCAGTCCTATATGCTGGAGGAAAAGAACAGAAGAGAAAGGAAAAGAACAATGATGCCACTGCACTCATAACAGGAAACGAGAGTTACTGGACGGACACGAGCATGCTTTCAAAATGCTAGAGAAGTGACACCAAGGCCTACTCCAGGCTTGTTTGTACCCTTTTCCACACAGGGGTCTTTATTTTCCATGTGTGTGTCAGAATAGTTGAGATCCATTTACTCCTGTCAGAGAGAAATACCAGCATGTACAGCCACACACAGAGACAATTGCAGAAGTGTCTCAAACCCCCCTGCCAAATACAAATACAACTACAAAGAAAGGGACGTCATACCTAGTCCTGCAATGATTTTTTATAACAATTGTATCCAAGCTCTGCTGCTACATTATGTTTGCCATGATTATAGTAAAAATATGAGTTATCCAAGATTAAACTTTACAACTAATATAATGTAGGAAGAATAAGGAAGAGAGTGAATAAGGCCAAAGAGCAGGAATTCACCACTGTATGGTAGAGAAGGGGAAGTGAGGGTAGAGAGGAGGAACTGACTGAAGGAGTGCATATGGGCTAAAGGTTAACTCATTATATTAAGATTGTGCTGGAAATTAAGTATTTGATTTGAAAAATGTGTAATGCATAACCCTGATGAAAAGAAATATATGCAATAATGAATGAGAAATCAGTATATTGAGGTTGTGTTGATGGAAAGAAATATATGCAATAATGAATGAGAAATCAGTATATTGAGATTGTGTTGGCAGTGTGGTTTGGTTGGAAAGGAGAAGCGAGTTTTGGTGAGTGTGTGTAGTTTTGGACTGAACATGACCTCAATATGAATTAAAGTGTGATTATGTGATATTAAAAAATATGTAATGTGTAAACTGTTGATCTAAAATATAACTGAGTAAAAATGTGATTGAAATCAAAATATTGAATGTTAGTAATCTAATGAAAATCAGTAAACAAGGTATTGAGCTGAGGTCATTAAAGTGTTAACGAGCTGATCAAGGGGACATGAGGACAAGAGGAAGGGCCACACCTTGGGCGAGGGGGCAGACCGTGATCGAGCGTCAGGAAAGCGTAATCGATCGTCATCAAGGGATTATTAGCCATTGAGTGAAGAGATGGCTAGAAAATATCCAAATACGGTCATGAGTTAAGCCTCTGTCCGAAATCTGAGGAGATATAAACCAGAGACTCGGACTAAAGTGCGTTCTTCCACTCGCTCCAGCCTTGAAGAAACACCTGAGATGGAGAATGTGAGCAGCCTAAACATCGCAGAAAGGACTTCAAGAAATCTTCAGCAGAAACAGACCAAGGAAATAAGAGCACAACGGATTAACCATTTTTGCCAACATGCTGTGGATTACAATTTGGATATTGGAGTACTTTCGTTCACTCTGCTGGCATGAAGTTTGGACTTTGGGGAACTTGAGAGACCTCGGGCGGGGTTATGATTTGCCTCAAGGACTTGGACTTTCAGCAGGAAGGGAAAGGCAAGCCATGGAAAGACCTGACCCTCTCCATCTCACCTAAATTTAAGTATTCTTGATCAGGCCTTAGCTCTTTTAGATTAATTTGTTATTTACAGTATTGTGATTTTATCAATAGGAACATTTGATAATGATTGATGGTAATTGAAATAAGTATTGAGCTGTATGCTTTGCCCTTGCTAAAGTCTATGCAATAAAACCAATATAATATATTTAAAGCTAAAGTTGTGGACATTGATTTTATGTCTCTTTGATGGAAGTAAAAAGTTAGGTGTTAAGTGTGCAAAATATCATAACAGTTCTTAAGGGTTACTCTAGTCTGCTAATTTAAAACAATTCCTTAGGGTTTACCAAAAGCCCTTAAAATCCAACCTAGCACCATACCAAGTGCACAGATCATTTAAAGGAGAGCTGCCAAAACGGGCGTGGCTGGTGAATGTATCTGACTCAAGGGCTATTCATGTCAGGTGCCACACCAGAGGAAGCAGGGTAGACGTCCGAATTAAGGCAGTGAGAAGCTAGGCGAATCTCCTCACTACCAGCTTATAATTTCCCTATTTAAAACTCCCAATTTTAAAAGCTACCTATAATAGGTTTAGGGATTTAACCCTTTATAACGGAGAGCTGGCCCAGTACCTCCTGGACAGGGGCAAAACTCGGGATCTAACACGTGGCGCCCAACGTCTGAGGAACCCCAGCGGAGAGCCTGCCGCTGCTTGTGTGTGAGACGACCCGGGGAAAGGCGTGCAACGGAGAAAAGTTTCTGCCGAACGCCAGTGAAGGAGATCTGCCGAGGCAAGGGGGATCTCCTGGCGACCAGCAGGAGAGAGCTGAGTCACCAGAACCACAGAAGCCTGCAGGAAGCGGGCGTGGTAGCCGACGCAGGTCGAAGGACACAGAGCCAAGTCCAGTCGACGGCGCAGAATAGCCCAGCAGTCTGCCAATCATCCCTGACTCAGCGCGCGTAGAGAGGCTTTGAGAGGCAGGCGACTCGAGACGACAAAGTGACGACATGGCTGACGGAAATCAGCCGCATGAGGAACTGGACCCAGGGGCCTCGGACTCGAGTCGAGGAGGAGGTCGAGAGAGCCAGAGCAGCAGCAGCAACCCACAAGCTCCCCTGCAGTATAATTCTGAGGGGAGGCGGAGCCAGCACGTGGGAGGCGACAGTCATGAACTATCTCAAGGGGTGTAACCCCAGCAAAGACCAAGACACCCTCGAGGGAGAGGTGGAACAGGCATATGCACGGAAAGAGATCTACTTCTCGGAGCAACTCCTGAGGGACCAGGTGGTAGCAGTTATCGGGAATCCGGAGCAGCCAAAGACAAAGAAGGACATACCAGAATGGGTGCAGTGGTGGATCGAGGTGCTGTCAACTTGGTCGCAGGGGAGAATAACTACTGTGGTGAGCCCATCCAAAGAATATGATCCAATTATAAAGATGCTAACTGGGGAAGTAGGGATAGATCCAGTATTGGTGATCCCTGAAGCCAGAGCAACCAGACGATACAAAGAGTTTCTGCCTCAGCTGGAGCAGCTGCGTGCCTTCAAACAGGAAGCCCTGGAGACAGGGCTGGAGGAAGATGAGGACCGCAGCGTCGCTGAGAGTCTGCAAATTGGCATGGATTCGGCCGCGAGCAGCAGTTCTCACTCCGAACCGGAGGGTGACAGTGAGGGAGACGCAGGCCCTGCAGCAGCGGGAGGAGTAACGGACGACAGCTCAAGGTCCAACACTCCAGAACCCCGGACACTTCCAGGAGCCCTGGTGCCGGCAGTGACACCGGCCGTTCGGAGGCTAACCTCTCAGTTTGAGAAACTGATGGAAACGGAGCAAGGGGGGAGCCGCCCGAAAGCAGGGAGCATTTGACAACACGTTAACCCTAACCCTGGCAGTGCACAGGAGGGGGAGGTAGCAGCCATACTGGAAGGGTTGCTGGAACTGGAAAAGAGAAAGGTGAAAAAGGCTGAGATAGTAACAGACAGCTACTATTGTGCACAAGCCCTGAATGAGGACCTCACCATTTGGGAAGAGAATGGGTTTGAGGGAGCAAAGGGCAAGGTGATAGCCCACCAAGATTTATGGAAAAAAATAGCCGAGTTACGGCTGAGCATGACCCTCAAGGTGGTGCATCAGAGAGCCCACGTGAAGGAGGGAGCTCACTGGCGGGAAAACGATGAGGTGGACCGCTATGTGCAACAGAGAAGAATCGTCTTTGTCGGGATCGAGGAGTGGGACGAGTCACCCAAAGGAAGGGTAGTCCCAGAAGTGTCCGTGCAGGGGGTGGTGCAGGCCGTGCATGCATCGTTAGGCCATGCTGGCACCCTACCCACACGGAAGGAGTTGGAAAAGCAGCAACTCTGGATTCCAGGGAGCCAGGTTCGCCGTGTTCTCAAAGAGTGTGAAGTATGTGGGAAGTACAACGCAGGACGCCGAGGACAACGGGTGGATGGCTTGACCATAAAGAGCACCGTCCCTTGGGGATCAGTCTGCATGGATGTGGCTGGCCCTCTGGGAGTGTCAGGGAAGAGAGGTGAAAAATATCTTCTGGTGCTAGTAGATTCAATGTCGGGATACGTGGTTGTTAAACCAGTACGAAAAGCTAATGGAAGCAGTGTCATTAGCATGCTTGACCAGGTCTGCAGCAACCTTGGGGTGCCCAAGGAGCTACGAACAGACAACGGCACTCACTTTCGGAATGCCCAGGTGGACCAATGGTGTCAGCGTGAGGGAGTAATAAGAGTTTACTCGCCACCCTACACCCCCCAGGCTAATGGGGTAGTGGAACGCACCATCGGGTTGGTAAAGAACTGGTTGGGCAAAAATGCCAATTCCAAAGACTGGAGTATGCAAGCAGTGGAGGTTGGACGAGCCCTGAACGACAGACGTCGAGTGGGGAGGCCCTCCCCAGCGGAGGAATTGAATCCCCGCCCATTTACATCACTTGAGGTGGGGCGGGGCAACGGGGATAAGAAGACAGCCTCAGAGCCAAAAGTGCCATTTCAAGTTGGACAGCGCGTGTGGGTCAAGGCACGTGACCATCCAACAAGTACAGCAGTAAAAGCAAAGTACGAAGTATCCGACATTGTGGAGCAGATACTGGATAGAAATACGGTACTGTTAAAGAAGAAAGGAATCCAGGGAGTGTAGCAGCTTAAGCCAATTTCTAGCTAGAAGAAAACCAGGAACTGGAAATGGCCAGCAACACACAGCACTTGCCACCCTACATCAGACTGGCCACTGTATGGGTGGTCACCATGAAAAGAACAACCTCGGGGCTCTGGACAGGCAGATCCCCGAAGAAATTGGATTTTGCCAAAATGGATTCCTGTCAGAAGAGAAGGAGTTATTGGAGTGGAGAGAAGTAAAGAACTGTTGTGTAGTATGCATGAAACCTACTACATTGATGGTCCAATGGGAAGGACTGGGTCATGAAAAACCTGCAAGGCCCAATGGGGCCAGAGGAGAGTTCAAAGGTATGGACTACAAACCTGTAAAAGTCATGGATGTCTATATCTGTGGAATATGTCGAGTGACAAGTGACGTCATCATGACCATGATCGGATATGTGTGGCATGGGCTGGACCGGCCCACACCACACTTCCTGCAAGCCACTTCCTACAAGAAAGAGGAAGAGGGCGTTGGCTGATCAAGCTCAGCGCCATTGCTCTCTGGGATCCCCCTGGCTGGCCTCTTTGGCTCGGAGGCGCTCCCAAAGATATTTCTAGATAGAGGCTTGGAAAGTACAGGTCTCTACAGGCACGCTTAAGCTTTGCAATATTAATCTATAATCAGACTTTGTGTTATTACACCTTGCTGGATAGAGCAAGTTGTATCCACTGCGGGGCCAACCCGGAGCAAGCCAACTACCTCTGGGATGTAACCCCAGCACTGTGGTGCAATCGATGCTATTTGGATAACTTTGCTGTTCATTCCGCGAAAGGCCTTTTTTGCCACAGGAAGGGGCCATACATGCCAACAGTGGCCAATGCTCTAAGCCTTGACTTAGAGGCCACTGCAAAAGTGATTTGGAATTCTGCTGCAGCCGGACCAGGCCTGGACCCGGTGGTCATAACAGGAAACGAGAGTTACTGGAGGGACACGAACATGCTTTCAAAATGCTAGAGAAGTGACACCAAGGCCTACTCCAGGCTTGTTTGTACCCTTTTCCACACAGGGGTCTTTATTTTCCATGTGTGTAAGGTGAAAGTTTAATGGCTCTGCAGATGTCATCCTTGGAGAGAAATAAAAATGACCAGTGTGTTTTAACCCGTACTGCTGCTCTGCGAGGCCCACAGGGCTTCATAAAACTGTAAACGCAATAAAATAAAGCCCTGCAACAATCTCTTCGACAGGTCTAACAGTCAGTGTTCATGGATATTTGTGGAGGCGCTTTAATATGTTGATGGGCTGGATTTGCTAATGTTCTCTGTGGTTTCAGTGTTAATATGATGTGAAATTGGCCAGAAATTAATTACGCTGTTTCAAGCTGAGATGAGAGGCTTAAAGAGCAGACGCAGTGGTTTTCTCAGTCAGTACAGTTAAAGCAACCCACTGCGCGATGCCCTTGGAATTCACAGGACAGCCTCATTTGTTCAGGCCGAATATAACAGCCGATCATCGAAAAATGCCCAAAACATCTAAATATTTAATAAATGAAAAATAGCTGAATCATACTGCAGCACTGTTAGTGATCCAACGCCTCCTATTACTGTGACTGTACATTCTGTGCCCTTTTTCTCACTTGGGTAGCCACGATTAGATGAAAAAGGCTGCGAGGCTCATCCTCAACAAAAACACCCAGCATTCCATGAAATGGATTTAGCAGGACTCAAGGACTCTATACAGTTTACATTTCACAAGGTACAAGGTAAATATATTCTCATTTTTTTAAACAAAGGTTTAAAAAACGAGAATTAATTTACCTTGTGAAAAGTCAAAAACTGTACAAGGTCAAATTTTGATCAAGATCCGATATGGGCAGTCAACCACTGTCAAATCAGCACATTCAAGATGTAAATCTTAACAGTACAAACAGCTCCCTGTTCAATCTGCCACAACATCGTTGTTAGAGCTTACAACAAGAGAGAACAACTCTCCTTGTAGTGAACTCACACTATTTTTGCCTCTTTCGAAGAGGCAAAAGAAAGCCGATTCTGTCTGAACATTGTGATTTCCACCGAAAAGGTTTCAAGATTTAAGAACACAGATTTATAGGAGGCTGATCCGGAGACGCTCTTGCACATGAAAGTTAAAAAATGGATAAGCATGCATGTTCCAAATTTAAAAATTTAGGGGTGTACTTCTTTATTGCATTTGGGTTACCAGAATATCTGAATACAAGGTTAAAATGGCCTCAATTCCCCAACACTGTATTCTCGAAAGCTGCAAAGCTGCTGGTACACAAAATCCATCATCAGCTCTTTATTAATACATGAGGAAGAAATGCCAGAGTTGGATGAGATGTCGTAGAGCACCAAATCCCCAGGAACAGCCAGAGGGTTCTTCTAGAAATACCTGCTAACACACAAGTAAAAGCCTCTGTCTCGATCTTGTATCCCCACAAGGGTCTTTCATGGACAACTAAATATACAAATGGAAATCAACAATTAGATGTGAAAATGTTGCTGGTAATTTAGCAACGTGACGGAGTGAGGACCCGAAGTATATGGGTCATTATCAGCAGGCTGCCTACGAGCACAGGACAGCAGAAGATTCATCTGTTACAGGGGTTTGATGAAATACATAACCATAGGAGATTCCAGCCACCCACAGATCACAAAGAAGAATAGTTGTATTGTGACTCAAGATTAGCAACACAAAGGCTTCAGGGAAGAGCACAGAAATTCACCACAACCAACACCGCTTTGGGAAGTTGTAAACAGTCAGCACATGAAAAGCATCAAGCTGCTTCTAAAAGAGCGGCCGATGTGCTTCCAATTCATAAAATCCAGTTCTCCTGTCAAGGCAATTTTGTTGTCCCTATCCACTGTGTGTTACAATGCAAAACACTGAATGTCTTTAAATTTGGATTTATTGTAAGAAAGACACAGAATATAACCCCAATTCCAAAAAAGGTTGGACGCTGTGTAAAACATAAACACAATAGAATGTGACAGTACAAACAAAATATTTTTATGTTTTACGTCATCAACTTAATTGATTTTAGTAATTATATGCTTCTTCTGAATTTGACGCCAGCAACATGTTCGAACAGGTTGCGACGGGGGAACATGGAACAGTATCATGACTGGGTATAAAAGGCGCATCCTTGAAAGGCTCAGTCGATCACAAGCAAGGATGGGGTGAGGTTCACCACTTTGTAAAACACGACTGGGTAAAGAATATTGCTACATGGGCTCGGAAACACGTCGTAAAGCTGTTGTTGGTAAACAGCTAATTAGAAAATGATTGCATTCTGGGTGTTTTTAGATTTTATACACAAAGATATGTCACAACGTTTTTGGAATCTGGGTTGTACTATCTTTATTTAACATCTGCATGACAGCGTTGGATCATAAACGTCTGATTAATGCCAAAGCCACTCCATTTCACAACACCGTTGATGATATGTGAAACTGTTTTGGGAAAGTCGTGATCATATTTCCATTCCATGTGCTGCGGGATTTTGTCATCTCTGAAATATGTGACAAGTAGATTTAAGGTCCTTTTGTTATTGAAGAGCACTTAAAAGCCGTGCTTATATTTGACAAATACTCAGGCCTGTTTGAACAGGAACGGGAAAATACTGTCTTTACCCCCACCTGCTCTCTGTCTCCTTTAGATCCCCAAGGACAAAAATGTCAAGTTGCTTGTATCTTTTGAGAAAAACGATGAGAATTCTTGACCCACGGCCAAAACATATATGACATATGGACTTTAAAATCAGGGGGCCTTCTGACAGTGTGAAACACCTGGTCACACATTCCTATATTCATGAGCTCCATGTAGAAACAGAAACAAAATACAGTAATACACCAGACAGATCAGAAGGTAACAAATGACCTGGCTGCATTACCAGCAGAAATATTGCGACAGATGATACAAACACGCATTTAGACGCAATCTGATTTTGATTCTATATGTCGCTCTGACACTTCCAAACACATTCCTGCCATTTAACCCGACTACACTGGTGAAAGGCAAGAATGCACTGAGCTGACTAGTTACAAGCTCCAACACAAAACCCTGTAATCTGAACACTCCCGCCTCTGGAGATAATAACACAGGTAGTTGTGTGGAGGGGGTTTACCGCTGAAAGACTGCTCTCAAGACAGCTCACATATTCCCGCTGATATGAAGTCATATGCTTCCCTGGAATGGAAGTGCCACACGGCAATCTCCTGTTGTCATGACTCATTTTCTGCTCCCGAGTGTGCTCAACTGTATTTAAGATTCTGTTTGGCCAGAGGGAAATTTAGCATCAACAAAAGCTTGCATCCTCTTTCTAATGTTTCGCATCGGTGAGAAACATCCGCACCAGAGTAGTACTTATTTGGGATATTGAGCAAAATAACTACTTCCTCCAGTCTTCATTTAATAGCTCAGCTGAGAAACTATAGGCCACTATCATGTCGCCAAAGAGTATTATTCTAACTTGAACTGTAGCCCTAGAAACCCTGAATCGCAGACAGACAGAAAAAGAGGGCTTTCAGTGATAATGAAAGCCTCAAACTGATCTTGGAATAGCTTTGTGCCAAGTATGAACCATGAAGTGACGGGCTAGCCAGCATTTGTCTCATCTCGCCAAGATTTATAGAGCTTTATTCACTATTTATCTGTAGAAACTACAACAACTGGACAAACTGAACAGGTAAAGTAATATTGATTTGAGCAAGTCTACTGCCAGCGCTAACATTTGCCATTTTCAGCTGGCTTTAACAATTACACCGACATAGTAGCAGGTGATGTAATATTACACCAAAAACCAATTTAAAATAACATATTTGAGCAGCAAGAATAAAGACGGACACTTCCATTAGCTGCAGAATGGATTTCGTGTTTCTTTCGATGGCGGCCAACGCTGCTGCTGCGTGCAGCCTGTGTGACCTCGTCTTGAGAGGCTCAGGTGGTCGTATGTTGAGGGACATTGTTAATGCAGGAGAATGCCAGCACATATCAAGCAGAATAATGGCTGCTGACAGTACAGCTGGTGAGAGACCTGTCAAGGCAGCGGCAACCGCTGGTGAAGGTAATGCACTGATCCTTTTGTCTTGCGTGTTGCACACTGAGCTAACCAGGACATCTATTTTTGTGACAGCTAATGTGGTGGAGGAGTTTAGCGAGTTAGTAGTCCGGTTAACATTACTCGAGACTTACAAGGGTATTTATTTGAGGTGGTCGGCAATGACAGGGATACCGAGTCAGGAGTTCAATGTAAAGAGACATTTGCTCTCACATTTTTTTGCTATATTGTGGCTACAATTACATTAGTCAAAAGCAACTTTTTGCATGTTCAACAGGGTTTACTTAACATGGGTCTATGTGACTGCAACTGCATATCAATGCCACAGATGTGCAACTTTAATTTGAGTGAGTTACGTACTTTGCAATAAATGTGCATGCACTGATTTTGGAGCCTGTTGCTGAGCAGCAGCTGGTGTTGTTTAGCCTGGTGGCACCTTTGTCCCTGCCAGTGTTTTCTCTAGGGCACCACTGTTTGCAGAGGTCACTGCTTCTGCGGGTGTTTAAGCTCTATGGGGTGTGTGCTCAGCAGATGCTGCAGGTTTTCATTGGGTCAACAACTCTTTTGTCCACTTTATAGGTTTTCGAATGCTCTATTAGTTTCTATGGCCACTGGGAAAAAAAATATTTAATGCGCTTTTTGTTAAAAACTACATATGTTTCGTCATATTTTTGCCCACATCGTCTGGCAAAATGATAACCAACTTAATCTTTTTACTTTTATTCTAGGATCCTAGTTATCATAAACTGGCTGTGCCAGCAGATGTGTGAAATTAGCAGTAAGATAAGATATAATTATATAAAAGACCCAGATGATGTAAAGGCTCACTCTATAAATTGACGCAGTTAAATTAAATGCTGAAGGCATCTTTTTCCTTTCCCACACTGACATGAAATGACATTGCAAAGATCTTGAATACTGAGCCAGAGTTCTTTCATCCTTATCATCAAGCAAGTTGCTTGTCCAGAGGGTCACAGCCGAGGTGTTATCAGACCACATCCTGCTTACTGCTCTTTAGCTCCTCATTGACAGCCTTTGAAGTCCTTAAACAGCTGTTAATTGGAGCTATACTGTACGCGGGCCACAGACCACTAAGACAAAGGGGTGTGGATAGAGGTTGTGGTTGTAGTGATTCCTCTGATAACGCTTTAACGCTTCAATGGGGGAAGGGATCTGCATTTTTCAATCAGGTAAAAGGAGTGAGGGGATTTCTGTTACAACTATGATCTGGCTGCTACTTAGAACTATTAGAGCATTTAAAATGAGTCTGTACTTGTTTTTTTTTAATTAGACTAGTCCATCAAGAGGGGAATGCTCCACCAAGTATTACTCGCTCAGATTAAAAGGACAACTCACAACACTGTTTGAAACTTTCAGGTTTAGTCACAAATCCATCCCCATTAGTCTGTCAGAAAGATTAATGTTTCACCTCTGATGATTTGGATTTTGCAGAACAAAGTCATTCTGTTGAATAATTGAAGTTAACTAAACACCCATAGTGAATTAAGCTCCCATTTCTTCTGTCAGCTTACTTAAATTTCCCTTCTCTAAATCACAGCCCAAGTGTTTATTACATAAGACACTGTGTCAAGAGCATCAATGACCCATTTTTCTCATTTTTCTCAACTTCTGGTAGAAGTTGCTTTTAGATCTGTAAAATGATGTCTGAAAAAAAAAAGTTGACACTCCGCAATAATTCAAACTGAATTTGATACGAGCAAAAGTGCTTAAAAGGAAATCCTTTGAAAGTCGTTCAAACTTCACTCGCAATAATGGGAAACGTTCCCAAATGTTCCCACTGTGATAGTGACAGCGGGATTACACAAAACTTCAAGATCAATACTTAACAGTTTGTGATGGAAGTATTCATCTGGGAGGACGCAAATAGAAAATGCCTCATGTAATGAAAAAGGCTGCAGTCCCTGTGACAAAATATCACGACCACAATCACCAGAGACTTTCATGAGTTGACCTTCTCATAGCCTGTTACTGTCACTGTCAGTGAAAAGGTCTCCCCTGGCTACACAGAGCATCAACACTAGTCTTCTTTTACATGCTTCACATTCCAGGCTTTTACTATTCGCTGCTCCAGCCCGACTCCAAACACACCCAACAATTTCCCCCTCACACAAGGAGCAAATGTGCTTGACAGTTTTATGATTATTGATTTGTGATCAACGGTATCAATGCTGGGACACACTGGTTACCAAAACATAGAGTTTCTGTCGCAATGGCATATTGATGCATGCACCAGGGAATTTTATGTGCTGAGCAGAGGGGCAGGATGATTTATATAAGAAACAGCTGTAAGCTGAAATAAGATATTTGTGAAAACAATTCAGAGTGATACACAATAAAAACTTGGTAATGTATCTTCTGCTACAACTGCCTCATCGTCACTGACTTTCTCACCGTTTTCAGCTCAATGGTGAGGTAGGATCGACCCAGATTGTGGGTGTAGATGAGTAGAAAAACATTTAAAGTAAAGTAGATGCGACTTTAAGGACGCCCTCTGGAAAAACTGGCTCTGCAACCATGTAAAAACATGGGCAGTTGAAACTTTGGACCAATATTTTGCAGTACAGAAACTTTATATCAGCAGGAGAATTAAAAAAAAATCCTGTTCTCATGTATAGAACCAATCAAAATGTTAGATAGAAACCCTCTACATCAAATACTAGCTTACATACACTTTTAAATACATGATGTTATGTCAAACTGTTTACAGCTCATTCATCTTAAAATGCATGTTGATGCTTCAATAGCTCATTTCACATTCACCAATGTTAGATTTGAGGTAAACAAGCTGGTCGATACATATCTCTGCAATGTGAGAAGTGATGGTCGCTGGATGTCAGAGTGATTCAGTCTATATTTTGAATATAGCGTGAACTGATCAGTCTTGGTCAGCATACTTCCAATGAGTCCAGCTGGCCTTGTGATCTTTGCATTACGTAAGTTCAAATCTAATCGATTGTTCTGCTCACATTCAATAAGCCAACAACACCACAAAACAGCAATGAATGGCTGTTGATGTCCTCGGACCAGAAGCCAGTCCACTGCTGGGCGAGCCATTCACCTACCAATCTCAGTATGGCAACTGACTTGTCTCTGCATGAATGTCCCTCTGCTGGCAGCAGAATAAACACAATACCAAGGAGACAGAGGAGAAGCAATCCTGCATTGGAAATGTGTTTTCTAAATCTGGATCACTCAAGATTTTCTTCCATAGAGGCAATGATTTGCTTTCAGGTCAGTGAGTGGGAATGCCAAGCATGGCTTCAGTTTGAGTGTGTTCCTTTTGTGAAGCATCACAAGTGCAGGCACACAACCCAAACTCCACTCAAAATCCCATTTGGGCTGATGTCAAGGCCCATTTTTGTCTTTTTGATTCCAATATTAATGACCAGGGAACCTTTTAGGTTGCAAACCGACACTGAAGAAAGGGGAGTATAAATAATCCCGGTAGACTACTTGATGAGATGAGACTGCATCTGTGTGTTTTTAAACTCATCCTTAATGTAATGGTTTCTAAATAAAACAAAAAAAACGCTCTAAAAACAACCCTTTTTTGTTTCATCAGTTGCATTTCCCACAATTACCTGCACAGAGTAGATTTGATCTTAAATCATATCAATGGACAGAGCCTGTTGAGAAGTCATCCGTGAACAAATCTTCAACCATAAACACCCCTGGAGCTCTCAGCTCCTGACGATGTCGCAATGTGCACTGAGGCAGAGCTGAGGTGGATCCTGATATACATGGCTACACAAAGCTGGGAAGAAAATGTGGACACTTCCTCCAAGCAGTCCTGATCACAGTTTCCAGTACAGGCCTCCTTTAATATCCTGTGGTAAAATGTCACTTAGAAAAAGTCACATTTCAGCTGGAGACCCATATCTTCATTCATTTACTAGGATTTGAAACCAGAGTAGTAAACATCAGGTCTCACGCAGAGGCGTCGAAGCAGGAGAATACTTGTATTTAGAAGAGGCACTCCCTACTAATGTGGTGCTGGACCATTCAATTAAGATAAATGTAACAATTTCAGCTGCAAAACATAACACTGAAGTATGAACCATGCGGACATACTCTGTTATCATCATGTTTTTGGCCAAACATCTACATAAAATATGAACGATATTATAGGGACTGGTTCTTTCTTAAGTTGTGTTAAGTTAACATAGTTTTAATTCAGCTCAGTCCTTGTTTATTGTGTTTCTGTTTACCGTTGGAGTTCTTGTGAATCCTTCTTGTTCTCAGGTATTTCTCTGAAGAGAGATCCTTATCTCAATGAGACAGTCTGATTGAATAAAAGATTAAATAAAAATGTATGGCTAGTCAGGTAGAGGGAGGGTTCGTTCCATTATAATTCATGATAAACAATATCCCATATGATAACTTGTTAACTATGTACAGCTTGCTTTCAGAGACCAATGACTGTGTAGATAAGAAAGATGAAGTTACATTTCCCCATACTTCCAAAGAGCTCAGTGGGATGGAAACATGAAGTCAAACTTGCAAGTCATGGGGCTGCTGGTAGCTCAGCAGTCTGCAACACATTCCCCTTTTCACATGGTTTATCGTAATATGCGTCTGTCCCTGTTTGTCTACATTTCCCGGCACTCTCTTCTTTTAAAGTAAGGAAAATACCTGTAAAATACACATACACTGACAGCAGTGTTCACTGATTAGCATGCTCCCTTCTTTGAAAATGCTTTGAAGAATTTCCTGTCAAATTACACATACATTCCAAACACATGGCTTAGTCTTACATCAAGCACAGCTTGTGGCGGTAAATTAAATGGCAGACCAGATCCATCAGGTGACCAGTGATGAAAAATCCTAGTTTCACGGTCAGCAGCTGAAGCTCACGCAGCTCCACATGTTGGGACTGGGGTAATGTGCATTTTGAGTGCAAACAAACTCGAAGGCGCCTAAAGCAAACCTTTACCTCGAACTTGGGTATGTATATGTAATTTGTAAAGCAAATACAGAGCATTAAGTGCACCTAGTACGACTGGCTTTACACTTAGCAAACACAAATGATCCCGTTTTAAAGCTACAATCTCCTGGGCGGTAGAAATAACAGTTCCTCTCATATATCACAGTCGTGTCCTGAGTGTTTCTTTAGCTCTTTACCATGTAGAATAACTGCAGCAGAATATGCTACGGGTGAAAACATATGTGACTGAAAGTCAAAACAAACTGCAGTGAAGTGCAGTTGTTTGAGTTGTGGGGCAACAAACTGACCAGAAAAACCTCATCGTGGGGCTGCACGTGACATGATGCTGAATTCTGCTATGAAGTCTAACTTAGCAGACGCTAAGTATCCGAGAGACCACCTGATCTCAGATGAACTCTGCAGCAGAACAAAGGTTATATTGTAGATTTACCAGCCCGTTCGCTGTGCCTTCCAATTAAGTAAAGCTTATGACACAAGGCCATGCAAACCAATCAGTGCTTACATTTATTTCTCTCTCAGGAGAATATTGTTTTTCGGTTGAGGTTAGGTGGACTGAGGACACCGTCACCCATTGCATGTGATCTCTATATAAAGCTTTAAAAAGAACTCAGAGTTTGTGTGTTTTTAAAAGCTTGATTTTCTACAGTCATAACAGGAGCATTGTCAAGATTTACAAGCCTGAAAGCCGGAGCCTGACCTCCTCTCCTGCTAAGCCTCGAACGGTCAATACATTTCCATAACTATGACACCAGATGACCATTTCTCGCCCCTCTCCCCACCGCAGGAGTCACACAACGGGGCTTTCAAACACAAAGCCCCGATTTTAAATGAACTCACACATCATAGTCCTCCACCCCCCTCCTGGGTGCGATCTGGGAATTCTCCTTGACTTTGACCATCTCTCGCATTTGCAATTCATCATCTCCCTTTCTCAGCATCACAAAACCGCCACCACCACCACCACCACCACCACCACGCCACTGCTTTGTCATTACAACGACACAGACACAAGCTGCATTGTTTGCATCTGGCAGTGAATGGGGAGCAACACAATGGCCCGCTGCCTGCAGTTGTAGGTAAAGTTGTGCCTTACACAGGAGTGCTACAGGTACAAACATGAGGTGGAAACCCCACCCTAAACACAGGCTGTGAAGACCCCAGGGTATGGTTACAAGACACACACAAACACACACACACATGAAATTATAGGAAGAAAGTGTGGAAAGAGAAGCACTGATGGAAACTAATGAGAATACTGCATCCAGAATAGATAAATCCTGAAAATACAAACCCTCGAGGCACGACATGATTCACGGGAGCTTTACTTGCATCTGACAAATTTAACTACACTATGAAATACACTGGAACCTATGCTAACAGGCCACACATTGACTCAGTGGTGTCATTGGTGGTGTTATTTAGCACCTCTTCTGGAAAGTGGGAGGTTTGAGGCTGGCCGGCCATTTGTCTCCTGTATCTACTCACACAGCCCAACACACGGTGTTGCAAAAAAAAAAAAGAGGCAAACAAAATACACAGCAGCAAATGCAATGACTTACCTTCCAGTGTACAACCAGGAAGTGTCACTCTGTCTCCCCACTGCAGCCAAGAGAAATCCCACAGATCATCACTGAGGGGGGAATTTAAAGCTTAACATGAGGGGATTATTGATACTCCTGCTGCAAGTCCACAGCAGACTGACTCCTAAATGCAAGGATGAGTTGAAGAACTGAGGGAGGGAGGGGGAGTGACTGTTTGTAAACCCCCCCTCCTCCTCCTCCTGCTGCTGCTGACTCTTTCACACTCTTCACTCCCTCCCTCTCCTCTTGCTCCCTCCTTCCTTCTATAATTCCATCCCCCTAAACTACAAACCTACTGCAGGCAGGAATGTGTGTTCCCTCCCTCGTCTCCTCTCTAATTGCCCCTCCACTCCCCTATGAGAAGCGTGTTTACACTAAATGTTGCAGCCTCTTAATTGTGCAAAAACCGATAGGATCAACAACTGTCAGATTCAGACCTACATTTCTCTGTCTGGATCAGTAGCAGCTTCCAACTCCCTTTAGGCTCAGACAGAAGAAAGACCTCGCTTTAATCTCTTTTCTCCGGGGTTAAAAAGGAAAAAATGTGATAACAGGACGCCGCAAAATGAAACAAATGTTCTCCTCGCCTCCGAGGCTGAAAGGTCGCAGTCTTAATGTGTTGTGGTGCATAATTTGGAACACTCAGCGACAGCCCAAAATGGGATCTGTGAATGAGAGAGAGGCTGGACTTGCTGTTGTCATAGCGCCAGTGATGTCGTGTGGCTATCGTCATCGTCAGCGGCGACGGCGGAGCCGGAATCATTTTGAGATGATGGAAGCAGCAGAGGGAGCAGGGGAGAGGGGAAGGGGAGGACGGAGGAGAGAGGGCACAGCCGACGTCTCCTCAGCTGCAGCCTGCATTATGAGCTCCAGCAGCGGCTCTGCATGCCCGCTGAAAGTGAAACATGCCCTGAGCTCGTCGAGGGTGTAGACACCCCGACAACCACGCAAAGGAGAGGCAGAGAGAGCACTGAGCCCGGTCTGTCTGAGAGGAGTCCAGAAATTGGGGGGTGAATTGCCATGTCTAGACTTTGCAATGACTATGACCAAAATAAAAAGGCACTCAGCAGTGGTGTGGTCAGACAGGCTTCCTCTCAGTGCATCTTGATGTCCTGCCAAGGTTGTGACCCTGATATTAAACTAAACCACTGGAGTTTCATAGTGAAGACAGGAATGTCTGGTCTGCAGAGGCAACCAGACATAATAACCTGTGTTCTTATCAACCCTCTGAGCCTGATTTTCCTTGATATCTGTCAGGATAGGAGATTTTTTTTCCTTTTTCCACACACACAAAGCTCACCATGAGCCAATTTTTTTTCTTTTCAATTAGTGGGACAATTTGTTGGGACGTGATCCAGGGAAAACAAAAGACTTGGAAGCACATGATAAAGTCTGAAAACATGATGTTCGAGATCATTATTTAGACTGACAATCCAATTAAAAGTTTAGAAAAAAACATATGTTCTTCCCGGAGGGTGTGTTTTGATAATAATAACAAAATATTAAACTAAAGGGACCTCTCTTGTATTCACAAAGGTGATTATTTTTAAAGTTCAAATAAACACAAGTTTATGTGCGTGAGATGAGACCATCTTATCTGCTCGTCTCCTGGATCTGGCAGCAGAGCAATAAATGCGCCTATCAGTGAAATGTGGGCTTATGCTGAATCCACGTCTGCTCTCACCACAGGCATTTAGGAAATGTAGATTGCTTGCGTGGAGCTCAGCTAAACAAAATACTCTGCTTTCTCATCACTGAGACAAGGCTATTAAACCCAGTGCTATCCGCACTCAATTTAGGAGCTGATTGAATTGGACATCCAATACATTGACAGGCTTTCAATACTGCTGGTGCAATTTGGCAGGTGAGGCTATGGTTACAGATCCACAGCAACACTTCAGACTGCTGATGCTGTCCAGGTGTCACAACCAACTGCAATCACTGCCAATCACCTTCAGCCATAGTGAACGGAAGGAAAAAAAAAAAAAGCTGAAGGCAGTAGAATGACAAATCCATTCAGCAGGAGATGCAGTAAGTTCACTAAATGTGATTCATCACAAAAACTGGAAACGATCTGGTTTTATCTCAAATGCTTTTGCAAAGAAACGCATGTTTGCATAAGATCAGTTTTCTTTGGCAAGATCATAGAAAAAAAAACCTACTGGGATACATAATTGCATAATTTCAGGCTTTTCTCTATTGGCTCAAGTTAGTCAGAACTCTGAACCACATTTTTTTTTCTGATTAGTCTAGGTTTAGTCATTCCTTCCTTCTTTATTTTTGCATGTGTCCTAGCTCATACCAGTAAAACAGCTGATGCTCCCACCATGCCTCACAGCAGGACAGTGTTAGACAAGTAATCAGCTGTGCTTTGTCTTTAACAGGAAACGGTTAAATAAAAAAGGAGATCAGTTACAACAAAACTAATTCTGAATGTCACTGCAAAGAGGCTGAATATGTGATGACAAACATTTATTTATTCTGTTTATTTGCTCTTACTGTGCAAATACAGTTACTGCATATATCTGTCGGATAAATTCTTACTTCTTAGTTCTGCAGCGAGGCCGTTAACATCACAAGATGTGGAAAAAAAAAGTCTACAGGGCTTAACATTTTCTCAAGGCGCTGGAGCCGAATGTGTAGCGCCCAACATGCTAAATCACAGCGCGGCTCCCCAGAATAGCTTTAAAATAAAGGTCAGTTAATAATTGACTACGCACTGCTTTATAACAGCACTTGTGAGTGGACCACAAGACGACACAACATTCATCATGATGTAGTTGTGATGCGATGTGTCTATTCTGAAATTTATTATTTGAAGGACATAATGAGGGATAAAAAAAACGATAGTGATGAAAACATAGAGACACAAAATGCTCGTTTCAATATAGGAGGTAGGCAGGCCGGGCTACGTTGCTCTGCAGAGCAGTAAAATGATAATACAGTGTAGTTGCATGACGAGGGCGAGTATGTAAATGTAATGGCTGGTGTTCCACAAACTGCACCACAATATGAAAATGATATGAACCAGATAGCCACCAGTGGTTTCGTCGTACTCTGTCAGCAACAGTAACAACTCTGAACTACCGAAGCCAAAATGCTTCCTTGTCTCACACCAATTCAGTTCTCAATCAACATACAAGGGATGAGTCTTACCCACAACTACGCATCAAGATGTAGATTCGACAGCATCCTGTCTGTTGATTCTAACTTTACTCTCCGAACTGTACACAAAGCTACTGGTCTATAAATACACAGCATGCATTGGATACATCACGCTGAAGCTGATTTGACTATTAAACAAGGAGTCAGCTGTGTGTTCAGGCTGTTACAGAACATCCATCCACACAAGGGTTCAAGTGTTTATTTTTCTGAAGGTCTCCTCAATCAAAACAACGCACGTGCCCCCGGTGTCCCTCCGAGAAAAACAGATGATCCATTGTACCAAAAAAGAACACCATGTACGAGTGAAATCTATCAGAAAAAAATGCAACTGTTATGCAAGACATGAAAGCAGTAACCCTAGCCCGGGTAGAGATCATTAGCGGAGGATCCAGTGGTCTCCAGCAGTGAGTTGCCTCTCCAGAGTCGACATCAAAGACACCGGTATAGAGAGGAAAATAATTTAGAATGCGGAGGAAAAGCTGGGATTGATTGGTCGGGACTGAACCTACACAGCATAGGTAGCTCTCCAATATATAATAGTTATTATGCTTGGAGCATATTGAAAGGCAATAGGCTGCACTTAACAAGCCGCTACGCAGGGTCAACGCTACACTGAGCCAAAAAGCACACTGACCATAATTTTACCCACAGGTAAGCACTGATTTCCAGGCCAAAAGACTTCAAAGAGTCAATGTGGGAGGATGAGAGGATTAGCACCTTTCAATTAAGGCTGCAATAAACACTCTTGTCAATTAATCTGTGGATTCTTATTTTCTATCATGAGTTCAGACGTCAGAAAATAGTGCAAAATAACCTTCATAATTTTTGGTAACATGTACATCTTTAAACGCTTCATTTGTCTGACCAACGTGCCAAAAACCAGAAGATATTTGAATTATGATATAACACACTGAAAATAAGCAGCAATTCCTCACATTTTAGAGGCTGAATCCTGCAAATGTTTGGAAATTTTCCTACATTTCCTGCTTTTAATTTTCTGTGAGTCAGCTATTTCACTTACAGCACTGATTTGTGTATTTCAACATGCAATAAGGACCTGTCTTACACTAAAACTGTAATCTAAATGTAACATTACAGTTATAGTTTATGTAACCTCGACGACTTACAAACTTCTCACTTTTTAACTAAATGTAGACCAACGTCAAGCAAACAAAAAAGGGGCCTGAGAAGTTCTTGTTTATGAATGACGGAGTGGTAAAGTTAGCCCAAATCCAGCCTCCCTAAAGTGACTCAGAGACTGAGCAGTTTAGTGCACTTAGTATCTATTATTCATCCAAAACCACACGTGAAGCTGATGATCATCACCATGTGTGTTTCTGACAGCCGGTCATACGCTCAGCGCTCACAGCTCAGAAATAGGAGGAGGAACAGAGCTTTGATGAGGCCTTTTAATGTTCATCTGTCACGTCTTTCCAAACCCCATGACCATTGTGGAGAGAAGTGCCAGAGTGCTACTGAAGACCATCCACTGGTTTGAATACGCACACACCGGCCTCTCACTTTGGAATAGTAGCCTACTGTAACTGGAACAGAATCTTTTCAGAAATCGCTTTTCAGAGTCTCCCGCAACCTCAAAGGAGGCTTTGAAGCTCAAGTCAATACTCAACGGCGCAGGCGAGTCGACTTAATTTGTGGGGAGCACTTGTTTGCTTGTTTCTAAAAAGGTGCACGCAGCACAGGGCTGATTCATTTTGACTTTGATGAGAATTTTCATTTAGGTTTGTAATAATTCATGAGCAACACCACATCTTCATTATGCTTAGATGTCAAACTGAGAACCATATAAAGTGTGTCTGCGGTGGTTTTCTGCTACAAGCTTCAAATTAAAATGTGAAAAAAAAAACCTCTGACTTTGAGTTTTGTTTTTTTTAAGGTTAGTGGAACGCAACTCAACCCCTGCTCACAGTATATGGAGCGCGTCGCAGCGCTAAGAGGGGCTGTCCTCTGGAAAGCATCAGGGATCAGATCTTGGCAAGTCATCGAGGTGCTTTTCCAGATTATGCTGACTGTCAGCACATCATGAATTCATCATACATGACCTCACTTTGTCAGAATGATGGAAGTGGCCACATATTCCAGCATTTGACAATTTATAATAACTAAAAAAAACAATATGCAAGGTAGGGCTGCAACTACCGATTATTTTAATTACTAATTTATCTGCTGATCTGCTTCTTCTGTCCAACCAACAGTTCAAAATCCCCAAACTCTTCATTTACTATCATTAATAAGAAAGACAAGCTTATGTTTAAAAAGCTGAAAACAACAAATGTTAGACATTTTTGCTTAAAAAAGTACTTTGGCGACAAATCGATTAATAAATGATTAATCAACTGATCACTGCAGCTCTTACGCATGTGAAACACTGACTTAGGGTTCAGATATTCAGTGAATCACCTGCTTAGTGCACAGGGCCAAGAACAAAAGGCTTCTACACTCAGACGTGTACAACGTGGCCGACTGCGGAGGACAATGAGATTGCTCTTTTCAACTGTCCAAAGACGGTGGAAGACAGACTGATACAGCAGGACATCAATAGTACTGTCTAATGGAGACAGATGTCCTGTCAGGAGGAACAAGGGACAGCCGAGCTTTTGTGTGAAACTCAATACAACATGGATGTAGTAAACAGAGGTGGAAGGAAAGTATGGCTGACCTTCATTCATCAACTTGAGCTGGAAAGGGAACAAAGCTGCCTGATGTAGAAGAAACAATCCAATTACCGCCTAATGTGATTATCTGATATACATGTTGCAAAAAAAAAAGAGAGAGGATTATATATGGCTGCAACAATCTTGCGTCCATCTTGCTCTAATATAAAGGAGCCTGTTGTTCTGTGCAGAAAGAGAGCAGATAATTCTCACAAGACAAATTTGGCAATCAGCCTGTGCAGACTGCATTCAACATGAGAGTCTGGACAGAAGATCAGTCACAGCTGCAACATCAACACTGTTACACAATGTGGCTGCTCCATTACATGATTTGTGTGGGAGAAGGCCACTTCGGAATTAAAAGAGTTTAACAGAGTGCATTTCAAGTTGTCATTTTTCAGCTGTAATACAGGGGGAAAGTGAATCGCCTGTCCGGCAACATACAACTGAAAAACCTTTTAGGGCTACAAATAATGTTGTCTGTTTAAATTTAGGAGGATACACCTTATCATCTGTATATACATTTTTTTAAATGTGTGAATATGTATGTCATAGTTTCCAACAGGCCAAGACAACCGTTTCAAATTGCCTGCTTTATCTGACCAACAGTCTAAAACCCTAAAACATTTAATTTTGAAAATACATAAAACAGAAGAGGAGCAAATCTGCACATTTGCGAAGCTGGTAACATAAAATCTGTGACACTTAAACCGTAACATAAATTAGTCTGTTGTCAGAACTGCTGTCGATCACCTAATCTATCAAACTAAAATCCTGCGGGGTTCATGTTTCTATGATTCAATTAAAAAACTGAAGCACTAAATCTCCTTTCACTGAACAGAGCGTTTAATCAAAAATTCAGAAATCCTCACCAACACCACTGGAGTTCAGAGCTTATTTAAATATTTAAACAACTTTGTGAGCGGTGTTAAGTAAAGTGTAGTAAGTACAGATGTGGTCATTTCATTATTAAAAGCTGGCGGGCTGAATAATGGCTTTTAAGATGGTATTTTCCCACCACATGTGGAGATGTGTGTGCGCGCCGCTGAGGGTTTCGCTCAGCTCAGTACTCCTACAATCAGCCACTTAGCAGAATGACAGAAGATTCCTGGTGGGAAAGATTTCCAGCTTTGCGGTTGTGGCCTAACTTAATATTTCCACAGCACAACTCCTCTTCTTATTTGCAGATTCTTTTTTTTTTAACACGTGGCTTGACTAAGTGAGCAAACACTGGGATGCAAGTCATTGTGTAAAAACTGGTGCTCAGAATAAAATCTTAGTTTTCCAAAAAAGTTCAACACCACTGTAAGTGAAACAGTAGTTAATGTTATTAGAATGAATCTGAACCTGAATGGTCTGTGTTAGTGTTAACACACTAGGCTCAGTATGTTCTTCACTTGGCACTAACCAAAACACTAGACTGTCTTCAGTATTTACTTTGCAAACGAATGAGGAGTTATGTGCAAGTGGGACGGAAATGAATAATTCACGAAGAACACTTGTGAGGGTTAAATTATGCGCATTTCAAGAAATCAGCTGTGTTTGGTAGTTCACTGCTGTACACGCATGAGGAACAAAGTCATGAATTGTACAAAAAGCCAACAAATCACCATATGAATGTGAGGGCATTCTTTCATGTGTAGCCAGTCGCAACACTGCCTCATGTTGGTCTAGCATTTGAGATGGGGAGTTAAAGTGTGTGGACACAAGCCAGAGGGGAGCAGAACTAGTTAGGACTCAACCCCACAAACACAGACAGACCGTCAGAGAGGGCGAGGAGTCTCTGCAGAGGCATGTCACACAGGTGGGCTCAGGTTACCACCCCGAGGACACGTCATCGACAGCGAAGTCATTCTGCTGGATGCTCCACGAGCACGGATGTTTTCTTCCCATGGTTCTCCACCAGATGAAGTATTCAAGCTGCTGTTTGCGTCATGCACAGGTTCTAGGTTCTGTCACCTCTGTGGAGAACACCATCCACATGTTGATTACTGTCTCTGCCCAGTTAACCCTTGCCTTGCTTAACCTTTACGTCATCCACTGACTCAACTAGTGTCCAATGTAAGAAATGAAACCTAAATCAATCCACTCAAGATAGACAGCATCATCTGAGTATCAAACACTGACTCTTTGTGAGCTTTCAAACTGAAAAGGTGCATTAAAAGATGCAAAGGGTTTTCAGGATGGAGGTTAGGTTTAGGTCATCCATGAGTCTGAAGACTTATCTGATGCCAAAACACAGCACAACAATCCAGGGACAAGATTTTCAATCTCAGGAGAGTCATCATCATCATCATCATCATCATCATCATCATCATCATCTTTTAGCTTTAAAAGCTAAAAGGCAGAACTATGTCAATCAGGGAGAATAGTTTGACCTGGTAGAGGTCAGGAGATTTGAGTAGGAAGACAGAGTAGGAGACAAAAGCAATACATTTATAAACCTGCCAAATTATATGACTGGAGTACAAGGACAGACAGAGAGGTGGATTATTTTGCAGGAGTGAGAGATTTTGAGGGTGTTAACAACACTTGTGTGAACAATCTTAGCTGTTAGAAACCATCATGTTTGACATGAATTCAAGCTGATGATCTGTGTGAGGAAGCAAACTACAACCTTCTCACAGCCACCTTTCAAGCCCACTGGGATAGTATGCCTCGAAGTGGCGCAACAGCTACAGTTTTTAATGATTCACTGCTCTGTTACATGTCACTGCGGGTGAAACGTTATTTTAACTTCTATCACTAAAAACTGCCAGGAGTCATTAATCATCTGTGCTGTCACAATCAAGATATCATCTTTATGCTGGTGTCCAAATCCCCTCCATCAATGCATCTACCATGACTTGTTTATGTACCAGTCAGGTAATACTGGACTGAGAAAAAACTGCACAGTGGTGAGATTTATATGTTGGAAAACTATATTTCTCTGACAGCAAACACATATCTGCCCAATACTAAAAATCTTATATAGGCCTTAAGTCAGCCTTATGCATTAGTGAATGGATAAAGAGACAATGAATGACTAAATACATCACAATGTAAATGTTCCTCATCAGTTTATAGTCACCAGAGCACCGAGCAGCACAGGATGATCATCACAACCAGACTCATAGGACAGGAAGACCCCACTTTCTGCAACAGCCTATGGCAGTGACGCTGCAACAAAACTTGACACCATAAGGTCACTGGTGTAGCTGCACAACGGAGCTATCGCCTTCCCAGTCGAGTCACCTGCACATGATCTGCCTACTAAAGCAAGGTGTAAATACAGCGACAACAGCGCTGTGCAACAACCAGTGGGACCATCAGACGACTGCTTCATGCAACAATTTACCGCACTGAGGCCGCACGCAGCTTCGCCTTCCCCAACAGTAGAAATGACCACAGAGATCCACACACCTCCAGCGGACGGGTCACCGCGCGTGTTCTCCTACATGTCTGATTAAACAAACACCCTGATGGAAAGCGACGTTTGCAGCGCTGCTGTGCAGCATGAGCGTTTGCATACCGGGATGGAAATTGAAATTTGCGCACATGCACACTAACCCCGCTGTATGTCCGCCGTCATTCGCGCTACACGGGAGCTTTCACCACCAGATCACTGATGTCTGACTGACTGAATCACCACAGGATGCGCAGAGACACAGCCTGTCGGCCCTGTCCACTGGACCGCACCGACCGCCTCAGTGCGGCAGCGTCCGTCATCTCTGATAAACTTGTATGATTGAGTGACGCGGTCATGCGTGCCGACGGCGCTAGGACCAAGCGGAAGCATGATTGAACATCGACTATGTATTCTCCTTATCGTGATCAGCACCGCGCGCCTGCCGGTCTCCTCACGTACCTGTCGCCGCCACCGTCGGGATCTGGCTGCTTCCGTCCTGACATTGAAATCTTCATGTTTCACACGCCGGTGATGCCCATCCACGTCCCCGACTGCTGCCTGCTCTCCAAGGTCTGTCCGCCTGTCCACGGACCATGCGTGTTGTTTCCACACCGCCGAGAGGGGCGGAGCCCACCTTCCTTGGAGACGGCGTGCAAGTGGATCATGAGGATGCCACTTATTTACCGTCAGAGCCAATCAGCTGCGGCTCACCTCGAATCGGCATTCAGTGACGGTGTGAAACTGAAACACACACTAGTGGCTGAAGTGTTTGGCTTTTAAATCACGTGAGCAAACAGAGAAATAACCTTTTTTTGTACAGAAAACCCGACTGGTGCAGTATGACTGTGGATCTCATCTCACTTACTACAGATGCTTTTGCAAATTAATGGAACAAGGAATGTGATGTAAGTCTATTTCTTGTGTTTCTATTACAACATATATCATCTAGATCCCATATAACTCAATTCCATGAAATCATGAGCATCTTTAATGTGAGACAGGTAGATAACCTTCACATCACTGTTTCTCTGTAGCTGTATGTTCCAATGAAAGTGCATGGTGATGTTGAAAAATGAAAACAACCAACCCTGTTCAGTTTTCTGAGAAAAAAATCAGTTTGATCAACACAAAGAAAACCCCACCTGATGAAATGGTAGTACCTCTTTTTAATATTCACTGCACATGATCCTACAAAGTATGACCTTAATGTACAACAGAGGTTGGCCATGGTAACAGAGACTACCCTCTACTGGCAGGATATGAAATCCCCTTCTGCTTCAAATGAAATCCAACTTCACTGGTTTAGAGTTAAACATCTGTGTGGTACAAAGGCATTATACTAAAAACTAAATACCCAAAAGGTATGAATCATACATTTTTACAGTCTTCTTCCAGCCACAAAAACTAAGCTCAAAAATACAGACTTTGCCTTTGTTTTTACCTTCAACTACCAGGATTACAGACATCAGCATCAACTACACAACTTCAAATATACAAAAAGATAGCCAACAGCTACAAGCATGTAAAGTATTTACAGCCAGGAGTTTTTCCTCTGGTGAACTTGAAGGAGCACTGATCACATTCAGAACACAGTGTCCTTCTTATTTGACACTTGGAAATAGTTCTGGTGGTATAAAATAAAGTCTTAGCACATGTTTCTGCACCCCCAATTGTCCATTGCAGTCCTTCTCGAACCAGATGTCCTGATATTTATTAGTATCTCACAGAGGTTCAGGTTCATCTCCCCTCAGGTCCACAATCAGCCAACATCTACCACCTGCCCCTGGGGAAGGGTGGGCACGCAAATCCTGGCCTCCCGTTTCGGAAATGCCTCCCATCTCCGTCATCCATACCCTCTGGTGTCATAGGAGGTCGATGGAAAGGAGGGCCACGAGGAGGAAAGGGCAGTGGCATTCTGAACCTATCTGGTGGAAACATGGGTCCTCCAGGCATCATTTGTGGGGGCATGTGTGGCATGTTTGGAGGTGGGAGGAATGGAGGTAGATGAGGATTTGGCATACCAGGAGGATGCTGCAGAGGGGGCATGCCTGGTCTGTGGCCCTGCATGACTCCCGGGCCTGGCAACATCACTGGTGCGCCAGGAGACCCCAGCTGGTTGTCGGTACATCCATCAGAGGATGTGACATTGTCTGCTGCAGAATCTTTAGTGTCTTCTGGATGTTTTAAGCTTCCTGCTGCAAAAGAGCATAAGATAAGATTTGTGGGAAATGAACAGATCAGAGAGAGAAAGTTCTAAGTAACATCCAGCCAAGAACAGTGACAGCAGACACTACAGCAGAGATCTGTTCATATTGTGAAGTCCAAAGTTACTCTTAACCAACATCTTCCTCCCTCTATTTCACTCTGTATAAATGTCTCACCTGGTGCCAGCTTTGTATGGTCAAACTCCGGGGGGATGAAAGGAGCTCCTCCTGGAGGCATGGATGTAGGGGACAGCATGATGGGGCCAGGAAAAGCAAGTGGACTTCCGATGGGTGCTGCCTGTTCAACTGGTGGCACCTGGAAGACAAAGAAACACAAATGGCATTATTATAAAGATTACTGTAAAATGAGGCAGTGATCTGAAAGAAGAAAGTGCGTCAACAGATTCGGATTAAAGCATAATGTAAAGCATGATGCCATTGCTCAACTGCATCCCATTTGTATTAAAATGATCTGTTAAAACAAATCTCTTGATGAGTATTTTCTTATTTCTTTTCCATCCTCAGAGCACAATATTGTTATAATGTCATCACAACACAAAGCCCAACCGTCAATTTCAACAAAACTGAAATGAGCAAAAAAGGCATACATCATGTCACGCATTAGTGTAAAAATGACCACAAGTGTGTGATAGAAGACGTGCACAGATCAAAAAAGGAGGCAAACACACTCTGAAGAGACTCTTAATAACAGTAACTGAAATATTTGTATGGTAAAACTGCCTTTATTCATTTGATATATAATCTGCAATAAGATGTCCTCCGTAACAGTAAAACACGACAATTACTTCAGACCGTATTATGGCTTTAAACACACTGGGGAAATGGAAACATGGAGCCAATCTTCTGAAATTGCCTAGTCTGCCTAGTTTATGGAGCAATATACTATAATGAGGTGATGTATGTGTCGCTAAATGCATCAGTCCTTAATTAAAAATGAAAAACTGTCATCCAGTCAGAATAAGAAGCACGCAAATGCAAAGTACATCTGCTTAGGACATGATAAATTGTGTAAATACACTTAATGATGAAGAGGGTCCATTCTGAAATAAGGCTGTGCTAAATGAGGATTTGTGATGTAAGACATTCAGTATGTAGATAATTACATAGCATTCAAGTCTTGGTACCAAAAAGGGGTTATGGGAATGGGAAAATATGTTGCCTACCCCTTAGATACATTCTGAACCAACATCAGTCTCATAACAGTGCTATGCATACATAAAGTAATCAATAAATAAATGACATTGAGGTCACTGCTGCCCTCGTTCCTGAAGAAAACAATACCCACAGGATCTATTTTTCTGCACACATCACAGTATCGTATGCCATTGATTTGTATACACTATGTACTTGTAAACACAATACAGTGCATTATCGTCAATAAATGAATGTTTGAAGAAGAACATTGACCATAAAGTGGAGAATGTTTGCTATTAATGAGGCTAATTTTAAAAGGAAAGGTGGGAGGTTTTCTTTTAAATCGGTGATGTTGGTGACTGCCGAGGAAGTTCACACTTAAGGTAATTGTTTAACCAAAAAGGCATTCCGAGGGGGCAAACCACCACCCTAACAAGACTGAAAAATTATCTTATTTTCTATAATATCCCACATACTAAAATGTTAATTTACATTTCTTGTCCCTACAGACACACCATAACTTTCAGAGTTACAGCAAGCACAATGGCTTTGCTTGCAGTTCAAGTTAAAGATGGAGACCTGAGCAGGGATGTGTTTTAGTGCCTGTGAGGATAGTGTTCACATATTCATGGACTAGGAAAGGAAAACAAACATCAACTATCAAAATTATTGATAAAGGATGAATCATTGTAGTCGTTGTCTTCCCAGGCTTACTTGCTGCGCTGATAATTATTCTAAACCAGAGAACTTCTGCACATATCTGACAATGACACAATGAAGGATACTCATGTGTAAGAATAAGTTATGGGTATATGTAAGATTATCAGACATTTACATTGCATAATAAATAAATTATATAATCTGTAAATGACCAGTTAACTGTTTGACAAATAAAGGTTATACTGTAGTTATGATATCAAAGTTAGTCAGCATGACTAATAAGTTAGTAATGAAATTAGCAAAATTATATCAAATATTTTAAATATTAACTGGATTAAGTTCTAATAAGAAAAATATTCATCATCCTACATGTGCCGAACAGTTGCTTTATGGCTGTTCTTGATAAGAGGTTTAATTTGTGAGACAAATACAAATTGAACATTTATCTAAGACCTTTGCTGAATTAATTCAAACTGAAATTGCTTGATTGGAGGTCATGTGTCATGCATTCAACATCCAACCCTTAATCTATCATTAACGCAAATTACATTTCACCCCATGACGGCATGAATAACTGCTGGTCACAGAGTCACCGAGCACATCAAGTAAAAACTCATAGCCTACCAGATGCTGCAAGGTGATTGCCGATTCTCTCCTTGGCGCCCAAACTGGCTAAGGGCACGCATGCTACAGAGCAAGTCTACATATAAATCTTGTTACTGATACAGAAAGCAATATGCTGTTAACCTTCAAAATGTGACTGCCTGACCTCCCAGTGTAAAACACCAGGACAACAAATACAAAGAATAATGCCTCTGTGTTCAAAAACAAATTGTAGCAACAGATGTGTCTCATGTCTGCAGGTAAAACTAATGTATCTTTGGATGGATAGTGTCAGTGTATTTCTGTTTCAACTAAAATACATCATATATAGTGGGAGGAGATGACAAAAGCCATCATTGCACATATTAATCATTAACCCCATGTCAAATGCTTTTCACAGTGCTAAAGCTCTGGAGAGGTTTCCCTGTCAGACCATTCAGAAATAACTATGCACATTAAAAAAGTCCCCGAATGCAACATTGTTTTTGTACTGTCTGGTGATCAATTTTTATCTTAACCGTTTTAATAAATCAAATGCTTTGAGAAAAAATTCTGGTGACTGAAACAGACCAAATATTCATAATAAAAAAATTCTGAAATATCATTGCCCTTTAATTTTGGACACAGTCAGGACTGTTCAAGAGGTGCCAACTGCCTGTCATACAAGCATGTACACACATCTAATTTTCTAACCTGCAAAAGTATATTGTTTAATTTATTAACATCCACAAAAGCACGGCAGTAGCAGTTCTGAGTACTTTTCCAGGTGTTAATGTCTGTCTGTGGACAGAGTCTGTCAATGTGAGCAGGGGTGCCGGGAGTGGGGGGTAGGAGGTAAGGAAGGGGCCATCGCCACCCCCTCCACATTCATTTTAAATGGCTGATCACTGTATTCCCAGTTTCAATCATTCCCTTCCCCGTTAAGACTTTAGATAAAACAAGAGATGATCTTGCAAGGGGATCACACCAGCCACGCAGCCAAATCAGTGTACATGGTGCAACGGAACCCATAACAAGGGAATATTTCAGTAAAAAGCATCGATGGGTACAGTTAATATGTTTTGTCAAACTCACATCTCTCATGTCATATGTTCTATCGCACCAGAAGTATCTATTTAGCGTCGTGGCTGGTGTGATGACATTGCAAAATGGTCTTTAGTTTAAATTTAAATTCAAATTTAACTGAAAAAAATAAAGCACATATATAAAGAGATTCAGGACAGGAATAACATTTAAGGCATTATGTATAATGTTAGAAAATGCTTACTTTGGCAGTATCATCTGATATATGTTATGTATATATAAAAAATAAAATAAAAACACCAGGATTTATGCCATTAACTTGAAAGAGGATGCTATAAATAACACAGATATATTGTAAATTTGGTATTTTGTCCCACATTACAAGATGTATGAAAGAGTAAAAACAGGGACAGAAACACTACACTTAATTTTTATTTCAAGAGAGAATCTGGAAATTGCCCAGCTATTCACATTTTTTTCTTGGATCTATTGTCCATTGCAAAAACAAGTGCATTTACATGAAAAACATGTAAAGTGTTGAATTCAGAATTTGACTCAGGTGGCAATTGTTTGATACACCAGGAACCCAACTTAGGTCAATTAGTCAACTAGTTCTAACAGCTTTGTGAATGCAACAATAAAAAGTAGCCTGAAAAAACATAGTTGTGCATTGGAGTTAAAGATTGAGGTTTACTACTTATTTGACTGTTAATCTCACTCCATAACATAGTGATGCTCCATCACCTTATTTTCATTTCAATAATTAGTCTACATTTGCTGAGATGCCTAGTAGGTGATGGGGAGTGGTGTACATTTATGCCTCCCACAATGTCAATATTGACACTGCCATCGGGGGGCGATAAAGTTGGAAATTTTCAAACTCTCCACATAGTGGCTTTAAAGGGACAGTTCACCCCCACATCAAAAATACATATTTTCCCTCTTACCTGTGGTGCTATTTATCCATGTAGGTTGTTTTGGTGTGAGTTTCAGGGTTTTGGAAAATTGGCCGTTGAGATGCTGGCCTTCGCTCAAATTTAATGGAACTATATGGCACTTGGTTTGTGGTGCTCAAAGTGCCCAAAAACATTCGAAAAAAATCAACATAAACCTAAATAATGACCTGGTTACTCATAATAATCCACAGATCCTGTTGTGCCAATTATCATTCACTCACTCATGGACGAGAGGTTAGCTAACAGAGCTAACATAACAGGTCAGCTGAGGCTGTTGCCATCTTGGTTTTTTGGAGCTGGATGCGACCATATTTGGACAAGAGGGTGGGGTTGTGGAGGATCTCCTGATTGGATCTAACAACCTGAGGACACACTGCAGTAACAACTTGTCAATCACAAGGTAGCCACACCCTAAAGCGTAAATTGCTTTATCATCTATGTTACTCTAAATGGGGACATCATTTACAAAATGAGCATTATGCTGTATGCAAGAAGAAACTGAAACTAGCAATTGAGACCATAAAATCATTAGGAAACTGTTCACTGAGGTAATAAATCAAGTGAGCAGTAGGGTTATTTTCTCATAAGCTTACATACAATTGGACTTATTTTTGAAACCAGTGAAGTCACCCCCTGCTGGTCATTGGAAAGAATGAAGGTTTAAGGCACTTCTGCATTGGCTTCACTTTTCAGATTCCAAAGCTCAGCCCACTGTTTTATAATGTCAATGTGAACACCACACGTTAGTGCCATCTACTTCTATTATATGAAGAGAGGGCAGACATCTTTGGCCGATATCTCCAAAACTTGGCAACTCACACTTAAACAATATAGATGGATAACTAGCACTGCAGGAAAGAGGAGGAAAATGTTTTTGAATTCCAGGCAAGCTGTCACTTGCATATGCCTGAACCTCATTTGAAGGGAGGAAGCACTGAGGAAGGGGGAGCATTACTAAGTGGCATACTGCTTCTTTAAACTACTGTTTTTTGCAATAGATTTGTAAAGCTTGATGGATGAGAAACAAAGCTACTTAAGTTTTAAAATAACTGTCTTATGGCAAACAAAATGCACAAATTATTCTAAATCATTACTTGGAAACTTACATTTTAGAGGGTATATTTTACTAATAGGAATGAAGTCAAACACAGAAGCTACATAATGATGGCTCACAAAAGGAATTATATTAATATGGGCACTATTTTTCACTTGCTGTTTAACAATTACTCAGGTACTATCGAAGTAAAGAAAAAGCAGTTCACAAGTCAAACAGCCGTGATGCAGTCAGCACTATGGGTGTAGCAAAAGAGGGGGTCTGCTCTTACCCTGGTGTTTCACTCCATCGGAAGAAATAACAGGATCGCTGCTGCTCCATATTTCCTGCGGGTTTATTCCATTTAGGAAATCCCACCAGCTCGACAGCTGGGCACTGGATCTTTGATCAAGACTCATGCCCCTGACAGGTATTATCCCAGTGCTTTCACACTTGTCAATATAGTTCCTTGGTTCTTTGTTTATATTTGCTACTAATAAGACATTTGAAATGATAATAATGAGGCAGCTCGACAATAACTTGCCTCAATATCACAGATAATATACGAGTAAAAACATATATGGAAAAATTCAAAAGTCCATTTTATTATGAATGAACCTGTCATTTACCTTCCAACCAGTCCACAGGTTCATCCATGAGTGGGAATCCCAGTATCCAAAGATCATTTCTACAACACTCACCTTTGTGAGGCCTCATGTGAATCTGAAGTTCTCCACACATGGATCTAGACCCCTGTTGTACTATTTGATGTAATTGAAGAATTCCCCTCCTTCCTTGAAATGTCACTTCACTTGAAAATGACTGAAAGGAGAAGATTGCTCAGATTTTACTTGATCTTTTTTTAAATGACTGAGCTAGCTGAATGTTTTTAGATGTGAGAATGATCCAGTGTGCAAAGTCAGACCTGTGATGTCAAAACTTAAAAAAAGAAATCAAGGATAGAGACCAGCATGAGGTTTTTCCACATGACACATTCTGAATCGCTCACACTCTTTTGCTGTCTCTCACTCACAGTCACAAAATAAAATTCTATCACAAGCGCAGGCTCGAGGATGTTAAATATGAAACACGTGTGAAAACCTACATCCAAATGAACCCAACGTGCAATGTGGAATATTTTTAGTTTATGCTGCAACAGCCTGGCCGCAATTGTTTTCACCGTGTTGTATGTCAAAACAATATGTGGTCCTCCAAACACCTATAGTGGCAGGTACTAAAACAGAATCAGAGTACTTTGCCAGGTGTTTATATTCCAGTCTGTCTATGGCAAATTTTGGCAACGCTATAGCATAACAACCGTGCAAAACACAGTCACGGAATTTTTCAAGTGAGTAGTTGGGGTGGGGGGGAGTGTTGTCAGAGAACTTGATCGAGTACTCATAGTAATGACTACTGAGTGCTCATGGGTTGGAACATCAACATATTGACGGGCGTCACGGCTGGTGTAACCCCATTTAAAAATGGTCTTTAGTTCAGTGCTTGAAGTGGGCTGTACTAGGTTCTCTGGGGAAATCACAATGGTCCTAAACAAACTGCATTAGGAGGGCGCACTACATGATGCTTACCTTTCGGTTCTCGTCTGTCTGCTCTTCTGCCAGTGCTGGAAGTGCTTCGTTTGTGTGGCACGCTAAGAGAAGAGTATTTGCAAGAACGCACACACGCCTACAGTCGGACAGGCCATTGGGAGACAACATGTGACTAAGGGAAAACTGGCACACCCCCAGTTCAAGCACTGCTCTAGTTGGAATGAAGCACAGCTCCCAGTGTAAATTTAGAAAAGCTTACATTTACTCTAACAAAACGTTATAAAAGCCCTCTTAACTCTCATCCGTCTAACTTGAGAGGGACCGCAATTTTTCATTATAATTCCACAGCTGTTGCATGGGAAGATAGATGAAATATATATATTTTTTTGTTTGTTCATAAAGGAATTGTAAAAGATTATATTAACATTAATGTGGACAGTTTATCCTTTAAATACTGAAAAGTGGATCATGACAAATAGCATTATATTCATCATTATATTCTTTCAGAGTTTATATTTGATTTCACAAGTGTGAAAAAGCAAGATGTTTGTGTGAAAGATGTCTAATCTCCGTGGTCAAAGATTATCTGTTTTACTTACTGCTGTATTTTGCAAGTTTTTCATTCCATTTTTTTGGATATGATATGTCAAAAACATAGTTTGCAACTGTCTTAGATTTAATAATTTGATGCTGACTGTTGCTTCAAAAGGCCTAAAGTGGTTCAAATAAGGAGATTCGACACCGAAGTTGAGATATTAAAATGAGTTTCCTGTGTAAACTGAACACAACTCACTGTAGTTAAATTGCCTTGACATTTTCTGTTGTACCTGTTTTATGCTAACATGCCTGCTCAGTCTTACAAACTGAGGTGGGATAAAGAAGGTCACAATTCTGAAACTGAACCACTGTAGGGATAGAGGGAAATACTTTTAAGAGACTTTTCAGAATCTAAACACGCAAATTGAGCATCCTGATGAGGCCTGAACAATTCAATAGATGGAACAGTTTAACAACATCCTCAATGATTGCAATAAGTTGTTCTACCTGGCTCTGCTTATTCATGCCGCTTTCTTGACACTTATTCCTTCTCAATCACTTCTCTCCTCTCTGGTGCACTTTCAGATGGCAGACAGTGAAAATCCATCTTTTGAGCACAACACACTGCCCACATCTGTTGACATGCTTCATTTGACCCCTGTATTACAAACCAAACATGCTGTAAAGACAGAAGAGCCAGTCAAGGTACAGTGGCTGGGATCCAGAGAGCAAAGGTGGTGAAACTGCCCCATTTGCCGTGCATTGATGTTGGAAAAAGGAAAGCAGCGAGTCATCACGCAATTTCCTTGATGAATACATATGCAAATCTAACAGTAAAGACAGAACAAACGTTTCTATCACTGAACCACACGGTTAGCTGGTCTTTCAATCAACGGTTGATTTCGGAATGTAATGTTAAAGATAGGAAAATGAGAGAAAAAAAAAGGGTACACCATAGTTTGCATGACTATCAATCAAGTATCGGAGTGTGTGGGCAAGTAACTGGCAGATAGCCAAACAATGATATGCAGAGGTAATTCCTAAAGTAAAATGAATCGTTAGATCTACACAACTCATATGGATGCCAAAGCCTTTAGCCAAAATGACGAATAACCAAAGGTTGATGAGTTGGCAGGTATTGAAAGTGGTCAGCTTGATTAGTGCAACTTTATACACTGTATAAAGCTGATAGGTGCAGATATTTTAAAAATTCTATAATGCATAGATTTGGGGGCAAATTAAGAAAAACAGCTAAGCTTAACATGGCAAGACTTAAGTACCAGTCTTCAATTCAATTCACACTTCCTATGTTCTCCCCCATCACCACACAAACATCACGAAGAGTGAAACCTCCTCATCCTGCTGAAGCGACATTCCCATAATGTGCCGATGGAATTCACATATATGGTAGATGGCCAGATGTAGCCTTCACATACAGTAGACAACTCAAAGTTTTCATCCTCAAAACAGCAACTTGCAAGTGCTTCAGTGAGAGTAGTGGTCTTAAGTATAAAGTGGCCATAAAATGGCCGGCTATATGTAAGGTCAGAGTGTGCAGTCTACTGGTGTCATGATGCATGTGATTTTTTGCAGACATCTAAAGCAAAAACTCACAACATGCAAACATGTCTTACATTATGTGATATGACTGATGACACAGATGATAATATTTACATTTGGACACATATCCCTTTGTGGCCAATAACATTAAGTTTATTTTATTATCACAAAAATCTTGCGTATTTTCAAGAGCCGACTTGAAACTTCCAGTCCAGCTTAAATTTGGCGTCTCCTTTCCATGGAATGTCACAAACAATTATAAACGTGAAAGATTTTAACAGTAATATTTTTTGCTGAGAACCGCAATTCGCCAAATCTATAAAAACGCCGCATGAGAAGCGCTGCTCAACCAGGCTATGTGCCTGCTCTTACCTGTTAACAAGGGTGCCAAAACGAAAAGCAGGAGGTTCTGAGAAGCGCGTGTGCTGCTCAAGTACAGTGTGTTCCAGGTGTTTGGTGTTTGAGTAGTTTTGTTATTGAGGATTGTGGAGCTTTTCCGAAATAACTCCATCAATGGCACGCCCCATTTCCAGAACAAAGAAAAAAAAGATAACTGAAACCTGCTGTATGTACTAAAGTACATGGACAGTGAGTATAACAGATTTAAATCCTGATCTACCTCTGACAGAACACTTTAAGGTTTGACAGATATGAATTTAAATTTTAAATTTTAAAATTACCATTCCCAAAAAACATGTCTGACTGAATAAAAAAATTATCTGTGTAGTTTTCATCACCACTTGGCGGTTTTGGCGCAATATATAGATTAAGTTTCCAGTGGTGGAATGTGGCAAAGTACAAGGTCAAGGTACCTGTACCTTACTTGAGTATTTCCATCTATGCAATGCAATCTGAGGAAATTATTTTAGTTTTGACTCCACTTCATTTGTCTGACCAATTTAATTCCTTTTCAGATTATAATATTTCTATATTGTTCCTGTGCAGTGAAAACCATGCAGCTCTAAATTTGGTGAATTTGATAAACTGGGGGATAAAGTGTTCCTTTATGGGTTGAAACAATTCTATCACTTCTTATGCTTAATAAACTATTTTAAAATCCGCTTGTGACAAAGCTAAAAATGGGGCTGTTGTTGTGACACCACGAAAAGCAGATTATTTATTTTTAGAGATCCGTGGTTCTCACAGGACAGCCACGCTACAGACATATGATCTGGTGCATTGCTGTAGATTTAACTACCCAGGAGTATATAAAGGAGTTGAAACTAGCCCAATCTTAAATATCTACAGTAGTAACATACTACATTCACAATAAAGCAGCATTATATTAATACAAAAAAATACATTTAGACCTACTGTATAACAGTAAAGCACTGACAGGTTATATGTACTTTTTATTTTTGACACGAGTACATTTCGCTGAAAATACTTTCATGCTTTTCCTTAAGTAAGGTTTTGATATTAGTACTTTTACTCAAGGAGCCGAATATCCCTTCCACCACTATATGTTGCTAACGATGTTGTCGGCTTACCTTAACTCCCACTTGAACACTCTTCCTCTCAATCGAGCCTTTATTTCCCACCATCAGCCGACAGTCAGATATTCTCGGCCTCAAAACTTGTGAGCAACTGTTCTTCACAGTGAGGTGGCGCAGTTTAGCAGGTCTGCTAAGTACTAAGTACAGTACTGTACTGTAGTACTGCAAACAGTGGCTGGATCATGTTTTGTTGAAGCTAGTTTGTTTTATCATTTATTAAGGATATGGTCATGTGAGACCTTTTTTAAAAAATGTTTTAAAGTTTTGCCAAGACTACATATTACTTTGACTTCACATTGATGATCACTAACTGTCAAAAACAATATTTTTCACATGTACTGCTTCAATTGAGTCACTGTTAGCTCACAATAATTTTGGATATTCATTTGTTCAGTGGTCACACTGATTGCAACCAAAACACATACAATTTTCTCACCAAGAAGCTGATTCATGTATTCTCCAATTTAAACATTTGTGTTGTCAGTCAACCACTGTTCGACAGTTAGGATAAATCTGCCAAATCCAGCCGTTCTGGATAATAGGCTTAGTTACTGAAAACAGAGAAAGGATAACAGAAATTCTTCCCTCTACACATACCACAGTTGTTTTTGTAAATCCCACACTTTATTTGAATAAGTTAGTCTGCACAGTACAAGGTTACTGGGTGAAGATGCAAATATATTTTGCATAGAAAAAAGAGAGACTGATGAATAAGCATTGCTGAATTGTATGCCTATCAGCAGAGGAGCTTATCTGAATTGTAGTAAATGGACAAATTAGATTTGTCTGCTTATTTGGTGAAAAAAAAACATTATGAGTTACATGTTGTCAACCCGTCTTAGAGGATAAATAATTTGATCAATATTTACGACAGAATCAAGACCTCCCTTTTTAATAAAACAGATTAATTCAGCTCATTGATTGATTCTAAATGCACAAGTCTTGGGCAAAAAGCTGTGAAATATAACCACTGCAGTCTGTCTGAACTCTTAGGCAAACTTTCATGACAAGTCAGGGGCTCAATGTTCAATGCCAGGCCAAGACTCCACAGTAAAAATTAAGTGCACTTAAACTCACTGAGAAAGTTGAGATGCTCAAAGCACCAACATGTTTTAAGGTTGAGCTTAGAAGTGTGACAATTCTAAGTATCTTTTACAGGTTTCTCTGCAGGATTGGGGGAGAGAATTAAAAAATCTGTAATTGGATGAATCTATCCAATGATAGTTCAGCCTCAACAGCATCAAACGGTATTGAAAATGAAACAAATAATGAACCTCCATAATAGATGTTCCATTTAAAGCACTCGCCATCCATCAGTTGTGTAGTGGTGACACATGGAGCTCACAAGTCCACAAACATTCACAGGCACATCAACCCAAATACTTGCCAAGACACAGTCAAAAAGCTTTTGCTGTTGGCCTTAAGATCAGCAGCCAATTTCATGATTGCCTTCGTGTAAACCAGACCAGGAAGCGTAAATCCCTTACAGTGAAAAATTTCAGATGCAATCAGTACTGACCAAGTAAGAGGGTGACAGCATAACTACTGACCTTAAACCTTGGCCTCAGCCCAAGTTAAATAAAGTCTTGATATGGAGTATGACAAGTAGTAAAGGTTAATTGTGTTCTTTGACTAGACTTGCCAAATACCCCAACACCACTTTTATAATCATCAAACCCCTTTTTTGATCTCTAGTTTGGCTGACATGGTGAGTATCTTTGTCAGCTGTATGTTATTGGTTAAATTTTCCAATGGTTTAACAAATTAAGTAAGCCTTTGTGGTGTTAAATTTGTGTTTGATGTTTTTAGGTATGTTCACAGGGATATCTATAGATAACATTCAATTGAATATATAATACAGACATAAAAGACAGAAGCATAAAGTAAACAGTCTGAGTTAGATTTTAATTGCAAATGCTTGTGGGGAAACAACTTCTCTTGTGTGGTAATGCCGATACAGATGATGCTAAGTTTAGCCAGTTGACACTGTTCAATTCATGTCCAATGGATATTAAAACTTATCTTAAATAACGCCCTGTTTGCTCACAGTAGCTCCGCTTCTGACACCATGTCAGGTTTGGTTCTTTCAATAACTCAGACAACTACTGTGAGTACATTTTATGACTTTTATTAAAAAGGCACTTGAAAGCATTTAGCAGTAGGCTTACTGCACAAAACTTTTTGGGGCCTTGTTGCTGCATAAATAGCATGTTGTGATGATTGAGACTATGAACACGGGATCTCGTCTGCACAAGATAGACGTGCAGACAGTAGAAAATGGTGACCAGTGGAAATTTTTGGGACAGCAAAGGCTTTTTTTGTGTTAATTTTTTTGATTACAACAAAGATCTGTTGTCCACAATCTATCATTAGCAGGGGATAAAAAAAAAGACACATTGACAGTGCCTTTACTGCATCCTTTCAAATTTTTGTACATAGCACCTTTCTCGTACACCTTGACTCGAAGAGAATTTCTAAATGAATGGGATTGTCTTTAGACACAATATTTCTGATTTTAGAAATTTAAGTCATTCACCTGATTAATATCTTTAAATACAATTGCAGTGACTTGAGTTTTAAAAAGATGAGATGACAGGGTGGTTCAGATAAGCTCCACTACTAATATGCAACAAATTTATTTCCTTACATCCTCCATAAGAAAGATTGTGAAGCAAGCCTTTAACACCAAGGCCATTAAACCAATACAATAACAGAACTTTTAATATGAAAAAGAAGTTGTTTATAGACTGTATTATCATTACCTGAATGTGAGCAGTGATGGCTCCATCTGCTGGTACATTTTCAAGAGCTCCATTTACAGCTGGCAGCTTATTGAGGTCCATGGCATGATTCCACTCTGTGCACAATGTAAAATAAAATGACAACATAAGGGAAATGGTCTCTAATAGACTGCAGCAGGTGAATCTTAGGCAAGGAATAGTTAAGCGTTTACCTGGATTTAGTGTCTCTGTATCCAGCATACCTCCTTCCCGATAACTCTCCAACTCCTCAACTTTGACTTTGCTCCAGGGAATGTAGGTAACTCCCCGCTCCACATCCCAGAACTTTTTGTGCGCAGACTTTATGCCCTTGTTCAAAGCCCAAGCAATCTAGGCAAGAATGACATTAGCTATTATCATTTAGTTCACAATCATCACTAAAACAGGTTATACAAAAGAAGAATAAAATTGGAAATAAAAGCAATGTCTGCAAGAGTGTATGTACCTTAACAGGTTTCTGATTGACTTTGTATGACCCCCTACTAAGTTTGTTCAAGGCTGTATTGGCATCTTGTCGGTGAACCATAACAATATAAGCACAACCCCTTGGAGGAATCATCTGGACAGAGAGAAAGCAGAAGGTAATACTGAAAATACTTCATAACATTATCTTAAGATCAGAAAGGTTGACGTCATTGTCCAAACTTACATTAATAGAATCTATTTGGCCGAACTCTTCCAAAAGGGACATCACGTCAGATTGCTGAGTTTTCTTGTCTAGTTGTCCAACCCAAAGTGTAGTGCTGCAAACTAAAAGCAAAATGACATTAGCAACTTCTGGGAGGATGTTGTGGTTTCTTTCTTGTGACAAATGTACTTATTGTAAGTCACTTTGGACAAAAGCATCAGCTAAATTCCCTAAATGTAAATGTAAGAAATGTAGGTTGTTTAACTTTACTATCTGTTTAAATATTTCTACTGCTTAGTTTTAATTTACTGCTTAATGCAGTCATGGATAGGGCTGACCTGAAATTTACGGCGTAACTGTAATGGTTACTCAGATTTCCTGGGCAAACAGAAAGCATAAAATGGTTGAAATAATCTTGCCCAGGAAATCTAGGTAATGGTGAGCCAATTTTGCTGGGAAGTGAGAATGCACAACAAATCTGGTTGCTTCTGTTGGCAACCAACTGCCCTGTCTTAAAAAATAAATTCAAAAAAACAATCCATGCCTTCAGTGTACAACTATGTGCCTATATGAATGACACCGCAGTTGTTGTTCAAGTTATTTACTTAATCAAAATCTAACTGTGTGTAGAATGAAATAATGAGCCAATCACTAACAGAACGGATACTAAGATACTGACGATAAAACAAAGTCAAGACTACCGCTAAAACTGCTAAATAATGTATATTTTGATTGCATTTACATCTGACTGAGATAATGTGCTAGTGCTGTTAATTACCGTACACTGAACTTTTGAATTGCCTGGAATAATAATCTAAAGGTTGCTGAGGAGCCATGAACATTGCCTCTTCTGCCTTTTGTCAATTGTATCTCCACATTTTGCATGAACAGGTTATATGCAGATGAAACAGTGGTCAATCTGGCACTAAAGTACACATCAAAGGGGCTCCATTCAACAGGGTCAGACAAGGTGGTGTAGTAGTGGTTCCAGTATCTGTATGTGTACAGTAAGTATCATAACCAACATCTTCACAGGTTTGTTTCTGTTGTAGCACATACCACTGAGAGTCTGGCTCTTTAAACTGGGAAGACCTTTCTGTCTGCGCTCTCTGTCCTTTTCCCTTTCACTCCTGTCCTGAGAACGTGAGCGTGATCTCCACCGCCATTCTCTGGAACGAGATCGCCGATGCCTAGACCTTTTTGAGCGGGACGAAGATCTTGATCTTCTTCTCCTGGGAGATCTGAAACACAAAAGGTCGAACAAGCTTAACATTGTGCCACTCAATAATACAATTCCTGAGCAAGAATCTTTTTCACCATTAGCTGAGCCGGAAATGGCAAAATGTGTTCTTGGAGTCCACGGCAGCAGCTCAGAGTGTCAGTGCCTGCACTACACTAATTGTTATGCACTTTCTAATGGACAGGATGCACTGACTATTGCACCAGATAAAAACTTTGAAAAACTTAGAAATAATTATAATCCACAGCACTACAGATATCTGTGATGAACACAGCCTCGTACCTTGAACCAGACCTGGATCTTGACCTCCTGCCATATCCTCTGTGTTTGCCCTCTCGCCTCATAGTTGAGTCTTCTCTTGAATCTCCCTGTTAGACAATGATGACATGGCAATTTTAGTTCTTCAAAATTAATGGGCAGATGGTTCAAAGTTACGATGTGAAGAGATCACATCGTGTACTCTATCGTTAGAGGGAGCGATAGCACTGGTTTGCTACAACTGCTCTAATGAGGAAAATAACTTCAAATTAAAGTCAAGTAGAACTCAAGCTGAAAGTCTTTCTCTCACAAGAGAGACATCCACATTAAACTGAAAGGACTGAAGATTTACCCGCGAGTGTGAATAAGCCTCATTTATGGAAGGGTATCCATCTGGCAACCTATGATGTTCAACGTGACTCATTCCTCCACCGTGCTGAAGAATGACAAAGAGACAGGCACAGGTAATAGTTGAAAAACAGACATCATAGTACATTTCAACTTTCCACACAGTTTATCTTCTACGTAACCTAAGCTCAAAAAATTGAAGCACTATTTCTATACTTTTGGCTTGACATCTCTATGAACAAAGACTAAAAAGAGAAACTTAATTTGCTTCAAACAACTTGTGGATATCATGTTAGTACTGTACTAGAATTGCTTTATTTGAGAGTAAGTTGAACAATTATATAATTCAGGTATAATTTGATACCTCTATACCACCGGTCTGTCCCATCATATGTGGATGAACATTCTCAGTGTTGGGCATCTGACCAGGAAACGGGTTAAACACATTTTCAGGAATGCCCCTGTCATGACAAAATATACAGATAGTATATTAGAGTCTGGGTATTACAAACCCACAAATATAAAACACATTAAAAACAAATGACAACAAAAACAATTACAATTGTGGTCACAGCAGCTATTTTGACATTTCATAGCAAGAAAAGCACAGCACCAGGCACAAAATGAGCAAGTTACAACACTGTGGGTGCTACTTTGCTTATTCATCCCTCTCTTAAAAAAGATCCCTTCCAGAGAGGTTTAAGGACATAAGATACTGGAAAAACGATAAGCAAACACATTTTTGAGTGGAGGGGGACTTAAACCTGCCTCAGTAAGCCGCAAAACACGAAACCAGCAAACTAAAAAAATATACCATTTCAGTATATCCACATGACAGTAGCTGAAGAAAACACGGACTGATCCTATTTCCTTTCTGTGAGTTAATCTCGGTCTATACTAGAGTCAAAACATGTAACAGCAGATATACTGCCCTCTAATGGCAGATTGAAAACATCAGTTGATGTATTACTACATTTTAGCTGCACCGATTGCAAACATCACATTTCTTTTCAGTTATCATTGCTAAAATACAATGGTGTGATGTATGCAACACACTTTCAAGTCTCAAACTAAAAGATTACGCGGTGCTGTTGTCTCTGCATTTCCATACAGAACCAATACACATTTCATAGAACTCACTGTGGCTGGACACTGCCTTCTTTAGCCATTATATCATCAGGTTCATCATCATAATCGAATCTGTCAAGGAGTTTCTGAGGAAATATATAATACACAATAAAGTAAGTGAGAAAAGTAATTTGCATATGATCAAAGCAGGTAATGTTGTGAGACTGAGTTACGCAATTACCTCAGCTAAAGAGCTTTTCTTTTCTGTGTGTGCACTGTATGGGTTGGGCTGTGCCACAGGCATCTGGGGTGGGTTTGGTACGTTGTTTGTAATGGTGGCTGTCAGGGTCTTATCTGCCTGCTGGAAGTTCTGGAGCATCCTCTGCAGCTAAAGGATTGAAAGGGAGGAGTCATTCAGAAGTTAAACAATTCTTAACCTGATATGATGCAGAACTGCTGGAGCACAAAATTGCTGCTTACCTCCTGACCATGTGGGGACTGAAACAGCTGTGCCACAGCAGCTAAGGCATCAGGAGTGGGTAACTGGGGTACAGAAGGCATTACTGGGGCACTAGTGACAGGAGGCTGTGGCTCTGGTTGGGGGTCAGGGGGAACTGTTCAGATATAAGAAAAAAAATTACTTATTTTTATGTAAATGCATGCAGTTCATCCAACAGTGGACAGATTACAACCTCACTGTTCTTTTACTCTCAGGTAGCACTCTGATGCACCATTACAGACATACAAACATAGAAAAAGATATTAATTTCTCTACCTTCCAGTCCAAGGGCAGGTACAATAGCTCCATTTGCCATATCCATCAGAGGCTGAATGATGTCCATGTCAAACACACCATTCTTCTGCCACAGGTTCAACACGCGGATAATTTTGCTCTGAAAGAAAAACAACAGCAAATTACAACTTTGAGTTATTTCTAAATTATAATTCACTGTAATAATAGTAAACAAACACAGAATACCTTATCATCCTCCGGGCAACGGTAAAGGTTTTGAAAGGTATCTGTGAAGTTCTTCAAGAATCTGGGCGCAAATACATCCTTGTCAACACCAAACTGATGCCGTGACTGTCGAACAATCGAGTCAACCACATACAAACCAGGGACTTTTAATTCTGGCTTGCACTGAAATAAAAAATAAAGAGATTTAATTAATATTGTGTCATGACAACTTGCACTTATAAAGTAGGCACTAGGACCTCAAATGTTTAATATAATGCACAGTAAGAGGCTCTACAGTACATACCTTCTTGATGAACTTTTCAACAATCTGGACAACATGTTTGTAAAGCTAATAAAAACACAAAGAAAGGTAACATCAGTCATAACATACTACATAATACTTTAAAGATTAATGAAATATAACCATACAAGTTGGGAACAGCAATGAAAAAGTATCATGATAAAATTCTCATTTAATACATGACTCAATTTAATAGGGATCACATTGTCTGGCATCAAATGAAAGTTGTTAGGTTTATATCTGACACCAATTTACCTAGTTCTGAAAAAATGTCTCAGCACCAGTTAAGTATGCAAACATCAAATTTCATCAGTCAGAGTTCAGGTTATTGATGCCTTTGGAAGGATCACATCCCAAAATAAGGATTGTGTTTGCAAGACAGTAAAAAAAAGGTATAGTACATCTTCAAGTAATGTTTACAAATCCACAGGCAATATCAAAGACAAATAAGGATGAGTGATTATACCAAAATATTTGTAAGCATAATCACAGAGTTTATTTTAAAATATTGATATAGACTAAGTCAAAAGTCTGGGTTCCCAGTTTCATTACATCCCTTAATATATATATATAAAAAAAAAAATTTAAATTACATGGTATTCACTTTACCTTGATAGCTTTGATGGCTGATTTTGTAACAGACATCATCTTAGCACGGGATATTGGAGGCTTCATGTCAATCATGGAGAACAACTGAATAGTTTTCAAAAGAAATGTATGTCAGTTCATTTTAAAAGGAAAAAACATGATGTACAATTACATTATGAAGAATGCATTGCTTTAGATAAAACATAGAAAACAGACATCACTAGACTACAGCGACATACAGCCATCACCTAATGGTTTCTAATGGAAAATGTACAATCTTTAGAATATAATTAAGAATACGCATGGTTAAAAACAAGTGTTTTCCACGTCAAGAATGGCACGCGTTATTCTGCATAAAACCCACAGAACCTCAGCCTACTTGACATGGGTAAATATAGATTCCCATTCTCACAAAATATTTCAATATACTTTCCAATAGAATTTCAAAACGTCCATTGTGCAAACAGAACAAGACAGGACTGTCACTGGTGCGCCTTGTTTTAAATTAACAGCTTACACAATACAACCATTATTAGGCATCTGTGATTGGTGGAGTGGACTTATGCAATCAGGCAAGTTCAATCGTTCATTCATACATGGGGTCTATGACTGAAACAGTCATAATAACTATGAGAATAGCATTCAGGTCACTAACGGTAGAGCACCTAAATAGAATTTGACACTTGAAATACACCCCTCAATTTTACCACCCACCATCACAGACACACATTCAAAACATACAGCTATCTGGATGGTAGTCCGATGTCCTACGGTGGCAACGACAAAAAAAAAAACGCATTTTGTTTATGTTATGCTTAATGACGCAGGGTGTGGGAAGGTTTTATAAAGACAGACGATGTAAGTTACATAAAAAGATCCTCGTAACAATGGTGGTGGGTGGCAGCGCGTTAACGTTACCTCGTGACCCAAAGCGACCGTTTAACGTCAGCTTTATTGTAAAGATGATAATAGGACACACAACACAAAGTGGGCATAAAGTTACACAGGCTATTCATTTTATTATATGTATATTTCTACTGGCGGCACATCGTGGTCTCAACGGTTTTCGTTAATAATTTGCTACACACTGAAAACGCAGGCCTTGCAAGATTAACGTACAAGCTAGTGGCTAACAAATCCAATCAAGCTATGTTTACGTTTAAAAAGACAACGTTTACCGAACAAACGTTTACCCTTCAAACTGAACAAATTCACCTTGTCGAAGTTAAACATTATTACCATTAGCTTAGCTATCTTACATATTAACTTGCGTTTAATAAACCAATTGCTTTTAGTTCGCGTTAACGTTAGCCTTCAGGCTTTGCTCTTTAGACTGTTGTAAAACAGTAACGTTAAACTTTACCTCCATGTTGAACGCGTTCACTGCATCCATGACGGTTTGTTGTCCTGAAAACTGGTTGACGAACTTAATTAATCTAAGAAATCATAACCATCTGTCGTTATACAGCTAACAAAACAGATAACCAGCGACGCTATAAGGCTCAGTGTTTTTCTGATGTGGTCATATAGCTAGCCAAAGCGGCGTTATGCTAGGAATTGCTGCTTGCTTCGCGGTTCCACCCCGTACGTGGAACGCGTCCGTCAACGTCTGACGCCCCCTTCTTCTTCGTTGGTTTTTGTAGGAAGACTTTTCTGTCCTTAATGCTTCCTTATGACTTTGCCTTCTCGGTCTGGTTATCTGTAACTCTCTCGCTCTGTGCCCGGGTGATAACCGAGGTGAATAAACATGTACATTATTGTTCCGCTTGTTCCGCGTGACTTTTTAATATTAGCTAAAGACCGAACCCTGCAGATTCCGCCTTCACCTTTGCGCTGATCGCACGCGGACGCCCCCTAGCATGTAGTTCCACGACCTTTGGAAGCTGCCACCAAAGGTGATCAATGTTTCTTTGCCAAGGATCCATCAAATCGCATTAAGCAAAAATAACTCATAATAGTGCATTGATGTAACTAGGCTCATCAGACACACTCGTCTGCAAACTAAGACAGAACAGGTATTTTCTTTGCACCCTGTTGAACGGCTCTATCATGCACTCCTGTGGCCAAACCTGTACATTGCATGCATCTCCTGAACTCTTCCATCAGAGCAGACAAGAGAGAGAAACAAGTGGAGTGGAGCAGACAAACATTCGTGTGGGTGAGGATTGGAGGGATTTCTCTCACAGGAACAACTTTCTACATGTGTTAGAAACAACTGTTTTTTTCATCTTCTCGTGGTTCATGGCTTTTATTCTTCTCTACCAACTTTTGGGAAATGAGATCATGGCTGTCATTGAAAACTCTACCACTGCTGTTAACGATGAATGGGAATACTATTATGATTATCTTGATCCTGTGATTGTTGATGAGAGCAAGCTGAAATACAATAAATGTAAGTCTACATTATAGAGTTTTTGTGTTTTTGTGTTATGAGAAAATAACAGCGATTGTCCTCTTTTCCTTCCAGATTTAATTGTTATAATATTTTGGATCATTCTGGCTGCTTTTGTGGGATTCCTCTTTCTCAGTTTGACTCTTATGTGTCGCAGTGGAAACTTACCAAGGTAAGAGTTATGTATAATATAAATAAGAATAATACATAAATAAGTCTCACTGCCACAGATGGAGGTGAGAGAACTGGGTTTACTAACTGAAACTGATTTATACATACACATTTATGTTTTTAGCCTAATTTATCATGTGTCTATGTGCGTACTCTACACACACACATGCACATGTATATTTACACACATATACAGTTCATATATATTCACATATATCTATGTTAAATTAAACTAAAGCCACAAACTCGAAACATTTTCTTCTTTTTATTGCAGGAATCACAGATCCTAAATCAAAGGAAGTCAGAGACATCAACTACTTGACCTGAAGCTGAATCTGAATGGGACCACTTTTATAGATGGTACGGACACAAATTTAAAATCAGGATGTTGAAACACAGCTGTGGAAAATATGCTGGGGAAACAGACATTGGAGGTTTTAAGGCAATCTGTAAAAAGTAACGAACAATTCAGCTTTCTTTCCATTTCACCGAATGGCTACAAAGTGCAAGGCCATCATTATCATTAAACAAATTGTGATGCAACTATTATTCTGTGCTTTAACTGGCAGTGTATGCACATGTTAACTCTGCCCTAGATGTTAAAAGCACAAGAGGAGCATAGACTGTGCTTCCTCAGAGGACAGGCATTAAGGTAATGGAAGATATTCTTGTGTTTTTCCTATACACAGTTTAATCTATACATCTTTGTTCTCATCTTGTAAACATCCAACATAGCGTCTAAACATATGTCACTTCTATCTCTCATATTTAATTGCTGGATAATTTATTACTTTTGGCAAGAAAATATATTCTTTTAAAACAGATGCAGAATACCCCCCTACTGTTACTTTGGTGTAAGAGACCTTAATGCATTACCACATGAGATGTAGATTGTTAATTTATTGGCAAAGGGATTTTCTTTCTTGACCTGGAAACCTTCATGACACAATACTCGTACTAGAGTCACTCAACTTGGACAATGGCTAGATCAAAGGTGACATGGTGGATGGATCCGAACTACGTAATGTTTATTTGAAAGAAACAGGGTGTTTTTTTTTGTTGTTGCTGCCTGGATGGATTTTACATCGCCTTTTTGTTGTTCTATGTTGCTTACTTCCTATGTATGTAAGGCTTTTTGTCTTTCCTCTGTTTATTTATGGTGTGCTATATGATGTTGTACTTTGTTAATATTTATTGAAAAATCAATAAAGTCTTTTGGGAAAAAATGCTTTACTCGAATGAATCCAATTTCTTCAATTAAGTTGATAATACAGTACCTCTGGTATTCTAAATACCCCAAATTCAAATACAATTTAAACATTTTAAGAGTATGTTAAAAACATTCAAAAATGTGTAATATAATCATAAATCAATATTTTATTACAAAAGGTTTTACAAAATACCTTCAGACGTTTTACAAGAACCAAACAAAGCAGCAAAATGAAAGACTATAAGGTTTCTTCTTACAAAGAAAAAAAGTCGTGTTCAGATGTCACATCTAACTCTTCATACTGATGATGTCATCGCAGATGGCTCTGACGGCTGCTTGAATCGGCGATGATTTAGAGGCTTTCTGTCTTTTACATTTGGCTCTTGTCACCAGAGCGACATGAGACAGGAACAGCTCTGCAGATGTGGCTCCGCTCCACAACTCACTGATGTACAGTGACAACAGGAACAGCCCAGCTTCTGGAGAAGAGAAAACAAGAAGCTTGATTAATTTACACTCTAGCTTATTACATTACATACAATTATTATTGAGTGGTCTTCCTGAAGGACACTCCCGCAGGATGTCATTATCTGGCTTTTTGGACAGAAAAAATAAGCATGCTCATGCTCATCAACAGAATGTCTTTATCCACTTTCATTATCCACTTCTAAATTGGATAAATTGAAAGTTTTTTATAATATTATTTAAATATATGAAAGAAAGTCAACTTGTATCTGTATCAAAAGGAGCACAGTGATAAACAGTCATGGGACACATGCCAGATATCTTTCATATCTACATTCATAGTACAGAGTGGAAAAGTGAGTTTCTAAGAGAGGCACGGTGTTTTGACAGTGTTATCACATTACTGATGTAGTATTGTTTATAATGCACACTAGCAGTCACAGATGGTCTATGAAAAGGGTGGCAGGCTCTTACCACGTCTAGACTGATCAAGAGTGGCCTCTGGCAGGCAGGCAGAGATGACTGCCTGATGCAGCTCTGGAAGGTGGCCTTGGCTCTCCAGTAAGTGTATCATGACGTTGGTAAAAAGCTGGAAGGTTTCCACTCTTGCCGACATGCTGGAGTGACACTGAGCTTCAAAGGCCTGATGGTGGAGGCGAAGGAGGTCCGCCTTTAAACCAGGGTCGAGTAACACAACATCCACAGTTTCTCTGTGTTGTATCACAGCCTTTTTGACCCAGTGCAAGAATTCTTTTGTTCTGTTTTCGTCATACGAGTCCTCCGCCAAACACCTCAGGGACCACTTGGTGAGCAGGTGCGCAGTATCACTGGCCAACTGACTGGGCTCCATTTTGTCTCCTGTTTGAGCCAGCTGGAGTTCAGAGAGGGGAAACACAGGTTCCCAGTGAACAAAGATTCTGCTGAGGTAAGATTTACACTCTGTCAGGAGACTCTCGTCTTGTTTCTCCGTCTCAGCATCCTCTGCCAGGTTGTCTTTTCTTGCGCGGGCCTTGGAAAAGGAGCCTTTTCCTCTGGTTTTATCCTTCCCCGTCCCTGAGGAAGAGGATGAACAAAACCGTGTTTACGCCATGAAAGATAAAAGGAATGATTTAGATACTGTGAAACAGAACAAAGATCTAAATCCTCGAATGTTTGTAACGGAAAAACTGTGACAGAGTCCAGCATGTAACATCATCACATATCACAACATGATTCTTTTTAAGCCTCGTTTCTATTCATTTCCCTACAGAGATGAGAACACAGGGGTCAGTAAAAGTAGAGCCAACATGGAGCAGTTACTGAGGAGTAACGTCATCATGTAGAATCCCAAGTCCAGTCACATGGGAAGATGTCATCAGAAGGACTTGGGAAAACAGCATTTTGATGCTAAAACATACATACTTACTTATTTATACTTGAAGACATAAGAAACACTACTGAGAATGATATAAAAGCCTCAAAAACACAAAATTATGGACCTGCCCTTTAAAAAAGTTATGAGTTATGTAATTATCTAAGCTAGTCACTATATCCTTTATAGTATTTTGCACTCACCCAGCAATTCCTTTACTTTGTGCTTTTCAGACAAGGCTTGCATTTGGGTGAGGAGTGCTGTGTTGCGGGACAGGGAGGCCCAGCAGAGAAGCAGAGCGAGGGCCTCGGTGCAGGAGAGAGGCTGCGGGTGGAGCATTAGCCAGTCGGCCTGTTTGTTGACATTGAGCGCTGTCTCACGATGCTTCAGTATTGAGCAAAGAGTCTGCAGAAACTGGCTGAGCTGAGTGGCCTTCACACACAACCTGCCAGGAGGAGATTAGAAAAACAATGACATCCTTGACCAAAGACAGTTTTTGTCAACAGTACATCTTATGATTCATTTAGGTGACTGAAGAGTGAGTTGAAACTTCAGTTTTTACCTGAGGTGTCGGCTGATAGTTGATGCCACACACAGGAATTCACTGATGAGTGGCAGTGGGAGACACTTCACAGGGCTCTGAGGTTTCTCCTCTGCAGAGGAGGCGGAAGTCTTGGCTTCATCTGCCTGCTTCTCTTTCTGCCCGAGGTTAGTAAACCACAGCACATGGAGCAGATCTATGATGGCACTGAGCAGCTGCTGGTCTAGATTCCTGAGGAGGATAATAAGTACAGAGTTATGTAGAAAATACAAAACTGACTGAAGAAACCATTGTTGCACTATGAATGTTCATGTCAAGCTTACCTTCTTTCAAGCATCTGTATCATCCAGGTGAGGAGCCCACAGCTCTTGGTGAGGTTATAAGCTGCCCTGTTTACACGAGCAGCTTGGCACAACACCCTTATAATCTGTGCCTGGAGACAGATACATGAGAAATAAATGCACATTAATATCCTTTTTAGTTGCACTTCTTCTGAAGTGCACTTCAGAGCATCAATCTCCTCATTCATCCATTAGTTTTCACGCCTAATTTGGGACTGTTATTCATTTATTTGATCACATATTTTAAGATTTATCTGCTGATGTGCTACATCATGAATCCCACAGTGTGTACCTGGGAGTGTTCATCACACAAGGGGCTGCTGCTGAAGCCTAAAAGGGTCTGAAAGATGCCTTGTTGGTCACACAACTCAAAGCAGTGTCCATCGCTGATCCCTTCCTCCAGCACACTCAGGATCCACTCACGTTCCATTTTATGCTGCAGAAAAAACAGACGGGTCAGTCAAACATCCAGTTAACTGTCCTTCAGAGCCAGATGACATCATTCTATAAAAAGGCCCGAGCAGAGAAAAACAAACAGATGAAGGTTAAATGTTGTTGATATAGGCCGAGTTTATTTAGAACGTCACTTATTCTTAGCAGGGTGGAATTTACCAGTCATTCGTAATCACTCGCAGTAGACGAAAACAAAAAGAACATTTGTCTGTTTATCATTATCATTATAAATGTATAATCCTTTACCTCCAAGTCAAAGCCATAGAAGAGCTTGAAGAACTCAGGGACTCTCCTGAAGTCCAAACTCTGATGGGACAGCAGAAACCTGTTCAACACCAGATACATGTGGTCCTCTGGGAAATCAGGAAGAACAAGGATAAAAGGTCAATGATTGGAGGGTTAAAGTCAGTTAGCAGCAGGCAACAGTAAAACATAAACTGTATATAGAATTGCATGAAGTCGGGCATACAAAAGGATTAAAATGTCATCATCCAAAGTTTCTAATCAGTTCGGAAAAAAATCCTATGTCCTTATGTAAACACTATGAATCACATTACTGTGGTCAGGGACTTTTTCAGGGTTACACACCAGGTCTGAGCATCTGCTGGGCCACTTTGGTGACGTAAGTGGTCAGGACAAATGGAAGTCTTTGATTCGGCTGTCGGATTCCATTCTTCACTGTATCCAGCAAGTACAGCAGCTATTTGATAAAAACAAGCCGTCAGTGTTCCCGGAGGTGACTTGCACACATATAATATTTAAATATTCACACACCACCTCCCGCTGACACTTTACCTGTCTCTTCTCCCTGATTCGAGCTCCCTCCAGGTGTTGGTAGAAGCAGCTCAGCACATGATACGCCGCCGCTCTCACTTTTGAGTCGTAGCTACTTAGAGCCATCACAGTCACTCCGAGGGCATGGGTGGATATGAACTTGAGGCAATCAATCACACACTCTGTCACGTAGAAAAGGGGAAAAATGTCAGACTATGAAAGCAGTGATAACCTTAACTGATTAGGAGCCACGGCAAAAGCATTAAAATATATTCACCTGGCTGCAGTATTGCGCTGAACAGAGGCAAAAGATAACAGGGATCATACAAATTCCCAAGGTCCTTTATGGCATCGTTACTGTACAGCAGCTCCTTACCATCCTATAAGAGAGAAAAAAATATGTTTAACATGTCATTTTTCAGACTATTATTGGATATTAATTTAGATGACGTTATTTGCCTCTTTAAAAGTAAAATATCAGAAGACTTGTGATACAAAAAAACTATTGTCTTAATCTAATTAATCATCTAGGGAAGCTTCATGATGATATCTATTATATTACTGTAATTTCCCCGCCTATTCCCTCAGATGTCTCCCCTAAAGGTACATTGTTTTTTTTTTAAATAAAAATGTTCTTTTGGAAAGTAAATATAAATAAAATACCTGCAGGAAGATTCTGCGTTGCTGAGGAAAGTGTGAAATAGTCTGAAGCATCCTGTCAGTTTTCAGCAGGGCCAACAGGTCGTCTGAGCTCTCCTGCTTCCACAGGGACGCTCCCAGACTTTTCCTGGTCTTGTGATGCTCCACAGCAGCTGGGCCCCACAAGAAGGATCTGCAATCAAGAACACATATTCAGTCTTCGCAAATAACAAGTGCACTTGTCGCATGTACAACTTAGAAATATGAACATAACTTACTGGAATTTCAGCAGACTGACATTGTTTCTTTCGTACTCCTGAAGAAGCAGTAACAGTTTCTGATCTGCAAAACAAAACAAGATGTGAGAGGAATGAAAGACAACAAACACACAAACCCAAAAGTACTTAGATTTCCTCTTTTACCTGAAGTACTCAGTGTAGCTCCATATGCTCCCAAAAGTACAACAAAGTGGCTGATGTTACAGACCGCTGGGCATTTCTTCACCAAACAGAGAAGTAGGGACACTAACGATTCTGAAATGACGACAAAAATGTGTTCAATAAGAAAATAAACAACTACGTAATAAAGCTTCAGGTTTGTAATTGAATGTTTTTTCTCCATATGTACCTTTAGCCTGACAACTGCTAGACTCTTCATTAGAGTCCAACATGGTGGGCAGGAACAGAGAATGGCTGCTGGTCATCATGTGTAGGGTGGATAAAGGTATCAGATCCTTCTGGACTTCACTGCTACCATACATCACTTCCAACAGGTTGCTCAAAGTGTTCAGAAAGTTGTGATCTCTGTAGCGATATCTACAGTGGAAGAATATCTTTTAGGTCATTGATTGAAAACAATAATCTGATGTGACGCTCCTGAACCAAAATCTATCAGAATGAATAAAGACAAACATCTTACTTCAGTCCATTCTTGACTAAACTGTTCCAGTCAGATGCAGCGATGTCTTCAGCCGATGTCTGTAGAAAGAAGACAAATTGTAAAACGAATCAAGTAAAAACAAAACGTGTGCAGTACGTGTGAGGAACATAAACCCACGAGGAGTTGCTGAAGTCTTTCTAGGATGCTCTTCTCCTGCTCTGACGGGGAGGCAGCCTGATCTTTAGAGTGACTGTACGCAGTGATGAGACACTTGAGGGCAGCAGTGGTGACAGACTTCCTCCAGGTTTCTTGTTCTTCTGGGAAATCAGCCAGTTTCTCAGTGATCACATCGACTAAACGCCACCTGGAAGAGACAGCAACATTTAGCTAATAACTTATGATACTGATCATTTAGTTAAATGTCAAGTTTTAGGTCATACCTTTCAAAACTGTCCACTTGTTGGAGAGCATTGGGCAGACTGTTCATCAAGTCCCTGGTGTCTTTCATGTTTGCAGAGAGTTTGATCAGACTGGAGAGTGTTTCAGTGAGCTGGGCCCCAGAGTCTTCTGCCAGCGTTTCCAAAACACGCTCAGACAATTTTGCGAGCAGTGCTTGCTTCAAGGCTTTTAAAACATCTCTTTGCACTATAAAAACACAGCACATGCAGCATATTCAAATTAATGGAAAAGTGGCAAAGAGTGACACAAATCGTGGCTGCTGTATGCTTTAAGACAATAGAGATCTTGTTTTAGTACAAACCATCTTTGGGCCTGGCCGGATCCTCTCTACTTGCCACCTGTAGGTAGGTGTTGATGAGTGGAAGGAATATCTCTGTCTGGTCTGAGAGCTTCTCCATGTTTGCTGGCTCTAGGCACCACCACTCAAAGCAGAGGCGGTGCGTGGAGCAGTTCTGCAGCAGCAGACAGCTGATGGCCTGAGTGTCTGGGAGAGGCAGCTGGAGACAGTGCAGCAGCACATCTGTGTGGAGGAGCTTGGCGCTGCCTGGCTCACCGGACAGAGTCTGCAGCATGAAGGCTTCCAACACAGGACTGGAGCAGGACAGCAGCAGGGTCCCCAGGCCGTGGAGGTGTGCCTGAGACAGAAAGATGCTGTGGTCCTGAGAAGGGTTTGCTTTAGCCTCTGTGAGGATCTGCACTGCCGCATAACCATAGACGCTAAGCTCGGCCTTTGTGCCCTTACTGCTGGGGGACATGAGGCTCTCCTGAGGGAGGAGCAGCAACCTGGAGACCACCTCCCTCAGATTACAGGAGTCCATGTAGCTGTGCAGAGACAGGAGGGCCTGGAAAGCTTTGGACGCATTCTTTGTAGCCTGGGAGACCTTCTCCATCAGTTCCTTGAGCACAGCTTTCTCTATAGACTCCATGTAGCTACTAATAAGTTCCAGGCGACCCAGATCACATAGAGTGGGGGCGCTGGTCTTCAGCAAGGCCAGAATGTCATCATTCAGCTGAGCACACAGCTGCTTCAGTCTGACGGGGTTCAGCGTGTGAGGAGGCAAAGCAGCCATCTCCAGAGCCAGAAACCACTGCTCCAAACACGGATGCTTGAAGATGGAGCCAAGTGAAGAAAGAAGGATCTGAACACAGAGGATGCAATATCAGAATCAGTTATACTGCACACAGTAGAATTAAACTTGAAAAACATCTGTCATAGTTTGAAGAAAAAGAAAACATATCAAGTAAAAGTCACTAAAACAATTTCCAGAACCTGCTCTTTATTGGCTTCTACTGTGGATGACTGGTTGATTTCCAGGAAGAGGTCCGATCCTTCTTGGGAGTTCTCTTCTGCTGGCTCAGAGTTTGTGGTCTCCTGAAAGCCCTGTAGCTTGATCACCAAATCCTGGAGTATTGCCATTAAGGTCCCCAGAGGGGCAGTTCCAATGTTTTTGGAGAACTGTGCAGAAGGATATGATGTATGATGATGATGTATATATTTTTAACTTAGTAAATTAGGTAGTAGCAAGAAGCTTTTTTTTTTCTTACCGTGCCAAAGTTTTCCACTGTTGACTTTATGTAGAGTAAAATCTGCTTGATTGCTACTGGAAACTCAGCCATCAACATGGAAGCTAGTGTTCCTTCCACATTCTTCCTGAAGGCGTCCTCAAGCAAAGCGCTCGGTCCTTGAATATACGCAGCTTTCATCAGTGCAGTGAATGAAGTGGGTGTTGACAATCCCACTGACGGGCATTCAGAGGACTTGAACTGTGAAAAGAGAGAACCGTTATTTTCTACATAAAGTAAAAAAGGTATGAGACCCCTTAAGTTAAAGAAGCTTTTGGTTTCATCAGAAACTGACCAGCTCCTCCCGGCACTGCTCTGGTAGCCATCTGGAGTAATACTGATGAAGGTGTATGATGGAGGGATGAGGAGAGGCAGAGAGTTCAGAGGACACAAGCTCTTTATCGTACTGCAGCAGAGCCAGACAGAGAGGGAGCGGCTCTCTCTGACAGTGCAGCACATCTGAAAGCACCGCAGACAAGTACTCATGTACCACCCCTAAGGAAGAGAAGAAAAATGGTTAAGAGAACATCACACCACTAGAAGTATGCATTTTCAAAAGAACGACGTTTACTTTCATCCCAGTGGTTCCACTCTTAACATTATAGATTAGTCCCAGTTGAGGCAGAGGTGCTTTACCTTTGTCTGCTGGCAGTTTGTTTCGGGCCTCCAGAGCAGCAGGTACCACCACACTGAAGGGGAAGGTCTGGATAATAAGGTCTTCACTCAGAGATGGCCCGAACTCCTCCATCTCACCTTCATTACCATCCATGATGACATCCAGCATGTCTAACACGTCTGGAAGACATGATCAGAAATGTAAGTTTCACAGACATCCTCACTGTGGTAAGATTATTTGAGTTTGATCTGATCTCAAAATGCTCACCATCTATGTGTGAGACTGGGATACTGGCAGCGTCGCCCTCCTGGCTACTCAGGTTAGCTTGCAGATAAGCTGCCTCCTGGACCAGGCTGGCAACCTTATCTGTGTATGTGTAAGAATTACACACCAGCTTCACCAACACCTAGAGTAAGAGATCATAAGTGTATTATCCATTGTAACTACTAGATCACGACTCAAAATGTCTTATCATTTGTAATAGACAGAAATGTCTATGACAATGATGATGTTTCATAGATGTGCTCACCCTCTCCAAGAACTGGATGACGGTCTCTTGTTGGTTTGGCTCGACTCTGGCCAGCTGGTCGAGCCAGAGCTCAAGCTCAGTCCAGGTGTATTCAAACACCCCACTGTCCTTAAGCACCTGAACACAAGGCAGGAAGTACAGCTGTCACTTTTTGTTGCTAACATTGCTAGTATTGCTAAAGCAATACTATTGGGAGGATTTTTAAAGCTTATAAGAAACTTTTGCAGTAAAATATTAACTAAAATGCACTTGCGTATGCTGTTCTCACTTTATTACAGTAACTTCATAAATATGTAGTTTCATCACAGAAACATTATGCATGAGGCTCTTTCAAGTTATACGGAAACTAATTTTCTTAACTACAAGGATTGAACGGTTCCCTGATGTAGCTGAAGAACTGCTAACATAACTTATTGAAATGATGCTGTGCCCTCAGATGGAATAATTCATTCTCCAAGATGTACTTTTGGCAACTACTGAGAGCTCTGCTAATGTATTCAAAAAGTGTATTAGAGTTTTACTTTTATCTTATTTTTATTGATGACAAGTATTTCCAACGTATAAAGAAAAATCCTACTAATAGTTTGTTTTCCAAAGTGAACTATGTGGTGAGAATTCTCATTACTGCCTGATTGGAAGATTTAAAGCTATTTCAAGTTTCTAATACATCAATGTCTCATATGTAAAGCAAGCTAAAAGTAAATGTATGCATGCAAAGGAAGAAATGTTTCCCACCTTTAGAACCAGCATCCGTGTGGAGGTTTTCAGATGGCTGCTGCTGCTGCTGACAAACATCTTGAGAAGCAGGTAAAGCACCGACTTCTCTCCCGATGATGATTCTGTATCAGCGACATCCTGGGAAGAAAAGCATAACACATTAGAAACATTAGCTGAATACAAAGCAATGCCTTTAAACCAATAACGACTGAGAATAGTAAGAATAACCCTCACCTGTATGCGGAACCAGGAGAACTTGCTGGCGGGGAGATCTAAGGCCACCTGCAGTATCTGATACTGCAGAACTGGGGGAACCTCTTCCCTCATTCCTTTCTCTGACACAATCCCTTCATAGGGGAAAATGATAAACATTGAAGGCTTTGCTGAAGAACTACAAGCATCATAATCAAACGTATAACTTACATATGAAGTCAAAGATGAAACTTACCTTTAAAGAGCTTGCTGAAGTCAAATTTGCACTGGCTCACCAGATGTGGCACTACTTTCTGGTAAAGACATATGACCTGAAGAATCAGAGCCTTCAGCAGGATCACCTCAGCTGTCTCAGCCACTGCTCAACATAAAAACAACACAGTCAATCAGATGTCTTTGCAGGCCATCCCTGTTGTTTCACAGGACTGATTCAAATAAGCATTACACGCCTTCTGTAAATGTTATTACCAGGCATTTCGTTTTTATCATCCGTCTGTGCAGCGCTCCCTTCAGTTTTGGTCTTTTTTTCTTCAGCATCCGTCTTTTCCTTCTTACTAAGTGACTGCCACTTTGAAACTATGCTCGTCATGTCGGGCAATATCTAAGACAGAGCGTGAAAAATGGACACTTGAGTTGTTAAATGGTGCATCGTTATTGTTTGTGGGTATTAATACATCACTGTCTTGAGCTTACCTTGCTCAGTGTCTCCCTGTACTGCTGCACCAACTCGTCCATCATGTTGAGAGTGTAAACATCTGAGTGGTGCCACTCAGACTTATCCAGAAGGTACTGCATGTTCTTACTGGCTCTTTTCAAGAGGAAATTTATCATGGACAGAGTTGTGAGCTGCACTGTTGTGTTGGCAAGCTGTTGGATACAAGAGGAGATATTTGTTTTATATGACAAAGCACATTTTCAGTGCTTTGTGGCACTGCAGCTACAGCTCTGATGAACTTCTTTATGAGGCTCTGTCACTTACACTGAGGCCCTGTGTGAAGAAGGCCTTGTTACAGACCGGAGGAAGAGATATCACCATAATCATGGAAAGCAGGCGAGGGACAGGGACGACCTCAGAGGCTTGGAAGACTGTGGACACCTCTGGCTGGGCTTCATAGATCTGACATATGAATTCACATGAAATTAATTGTTTTCTGGAAAAAGAAGACCTGCTAGATATAAGCCAGCACATGGGAAGTCTCTTAAAAATCAAATATCACAGGAAGCGTACCTTTTTCAGTAACTTGACATTGTCCTGCCAAGCACTTTTGATGCGGGGGGTGTATGAATACTGAGTCTCCTGAAAGTATCTGGCCAGTATGTCAGGGCTAACTTTCAGCACATTCACCACCAGCTCTGCCACCAGCTCATCCTCTGTGGCCTGCTTCAGCCCCACCAAGAACTGAAGCAACACGATGTTGCCAGCTCTGTAAAACAGCAGAAATCCTCTGGTCAGCACGGGGGACTCTTCAGGAGAGAGTAAAGTAAACTTGACATATTAATTACTTACCTGCCAGCGGTGCCAAAGCTGGCGTCATGAAAGCTGATACCATGCTTCCGAGAGCAACACAGGTCAAGAAGGAAACTGTGAACAAGTTCCCGGATGACAGATATCCCAGCATGCTCGGAGTCCTCTTCCATCTTAAAGAAGACATTGCATTTAGACTTACAGGTTGAAAAGCACATTTGGATAAGAGAAAACGTATTTCAACAAACACAAGAGAATTAACTCACTCTGTTATCATCAGTGGTCGCGTCCACAATCCCGTTCCACTTATACAGAGACGCAATGTTGGCCAATACAGCAGCGGTGAAAAAACGCACCTTCTGTGTCTTACTGATGCCTTTGTTTAGTACAACCTGCAGCCAAACAAGCAACAACAGTTAGCTCATCCGATACATTCATTTTTTAAATAGAAAGTGTGAGCTGCTGAGCACTTACTCTACTCTTTAGTGTGGACAGAATCAGATTGATTATGGACATCCTGTCCTCCTTCAGACCCATACTGATCTCTGGCAGGAGTTCTGACACAAAGCAAAAGAACATTTCATCAACAGATGGTTTACACTGTACGTTGAGATGTACACGCTGTAAATCTGATTTAATTATTACCTTTAATTTCTAATATTTGTCCAACAGTAGCATTATCTCCAGACACCAAAAAGGACAGCACGAACTGGATATAAGCCATGCGGACATCAGGTCTCCCCTGAACAATGTACAGAGAAGAATGTAAACACACAGACACCTGCAGACCTCAAGGCTGAAAGCTGTCAAAGTCAAATGCTACATCACACCTTCTTGTCCTTCCTCTTTGCCAGCCCGGACAAAGTTTTATTGACATGAATGTGACTTAGGACCTCTCTGGCAGCTTCTGGACCCTGAGACACCAGGGCCGACAGGAGACTGAGGCACTGACGGACAAACCTGTGCACACCAGAAAACACAACATTAACGGCCATGAGCGGTTAAACTGTGCTGAGTGAGAAGTGACGTTTAAAGTCATTCCACCCACCTGTGATTCTCTGAATGGAAGGAGCCCTGCAGAAGTTTCATGTAGCTGGAAAGAGTCTTTTTCACAATCGTATTGCCAACCATGTTGAAGTGCGACAGGTCACTGGCAGTCCTCAGAAGGATCATCTCCAGGCTCTCAAAGATCAGCATCATCTGATCAGCCAGAAGAAAGACTTCATCAGAACTTTACTTTGTGAGGAGCAGGTCAGTCCAACCCACTGAGAGAAGTGCCTCAGCTTACCTCACTCTCCGCATGCTTTTCTCCCTCTAACAATCTGAATATTTCTGCACACTCCATGGAGATTTTAATATAACCTTCGACCACATCGTACAGGTCAGGACATGGCAGCTTCTTGGCGGTTGATATAAACGTCTGCAGTCCTGGAGGCGATAAGAGGAAAGAATTGACCAAAGAAAGACAGGAGAGCTCTGCAGAGACGGCACAAACACTGACTGTGTGTAACAAACTGTACATATGCACTCACCCTTCATGGCTGTGCTGGGTTCCTTCAGCATGGCTTTAAACACAGTCCCATTGAACTCCGGAACCTTCTCTTTCTTCGCCGGAGTGTTTGACTCCGGCGACTCTTCGCTGAGGCGCTTTTTACCCATTTTAATGTGCGTAGAAAAACAGAAAAAGACTGACTTTAAGTTTGTATCATTTCCCTGCCACACAAGTTCTGTCAGTGTCCCACGTTGAGGCGTAAACAGAAAACTGTCCAACGGAATTGTCGTCCGGGCGGAAACGTGTGCAGTAGAACCTTAGTTCCGCATTCTTTGCCTCCTGCTCCATCCTTTAGAGTTAACAGATAAAGCTGATCTTCAATCAGAGGCGGAAGAAGTACTCAGATGTTGTACTTAAATAAAAATTCTCTTTGCAGAATGATAGACAGTATTTCAGAATGATGTATAATAAATTATTGCATTCATGTGTTTATCACATTAATGCTGCAGCTGATGAAGGTGGTTAAGCTACTTTATATTGTTTATCTGCTGGGTAGCGTGTGAATTTCCCCTTGGAGATGAGATCAATCAAGTTTTATTATAATCTATAATATTACAGCATCATTTAATTATTGATTATATTTGTGTGTTCATATTAGATACAAGTAATTAGTAACTAAAGTTGATAAATAAATGTAGTGGAGTCAAACAATGTATTTGCCTCTGAATTCTAATGGAGTAGAAAAATAACTATAAAATGGAAATACTTAAGAACCTCAAAATTATACTTATACATAGAAGTACTCAGTTACAAGCTTGTGAATATTCTCATTCATCCAGGTCATAGTTATCTCAAGGAAATTGAATCGAAAGCAACTGGATTTGGTTTTTGTCTTGAAGACGTTTCACCTCTCAGGCTAGAGGCTTCATCAGCCTCAGCCTCTCGGATGAGAGGTGAAACGTCTTCAAGACAAAAACCAAATCCAGTTGCTTTCGATTCAATTTCCTTGAGATAAGTACTCAGTTACTTTCCACCACTGAATGCAAAATATACATGCTATGTTTTCATATATATAGTCATATTTAGGCTTAAGGACCCACTGGAAAGCTATTCTCTAGAGAAATTAGCAGGTAATTTACATAGAGAGGCTATTTTACATAAGGACAAGATGTGCATGAAGAGGTGGTTGACGCAATTGATATTTCAGAACATTTAAATTCAGCTTTATTTTATAATTCCTACTAAACATGCTTGTACCTCCTCTCACAAATTATATAACCAGCAGCTATTCTCATTAAGATCCACACATGATCCTCCTACAATGATCATAGTCATGGAAAGGATAGGCAGGCATAACAGAGACACAGACACCATCTGTGGCAATAGTATATATCACTAAATAAATTAAAAATTACAAGTTTAAAATCACCTGCCATTTTGTTGTGTCAGTATTCAGTATATATGTGAGATCATGCAGAGATTTGTTGCTGTCAAAGGCAGATTGTAATTCTAAATTCTTATAATGAAGAGGAGCCAAATGCATGCAGGATTGTGTCATCTGCATACAAATGGAAAAAGGAGAAATATGAGATCACACACTCAATTTAAGAATGTCTCTTTCTTTACTCTGAGTCTGCAGGTACAAAAGTAAACACACCTTTGGTCATTTTAATTTCCTCCCACAGTTATATTTCTTTATACACCGGGTAAGATATGAATATTTGCAGAATGACAGAGGAGGAGCAATGTGTGCATTATGTTTAATATTAGTCTCCAAGGCTCTCGACCCATTTGTTTCATGTTTGATATTAGTTTGGTTGCTGTTTCTTTCTCACAGGAAGATATTCATATTGTTGTGTTATTTATGTATTATATATTATGCTTGAATATTATGATGAATGAGTCTTCATGTACATTATTTTTTTGTATTCTGGACAAACTGTATGTAACAGATTATGGCCTCAGTGCAGTTATGTTTTATATGCTTAAGTTTTCAGCATGTCTTCTTTTAGTTTGATTCGATTACAGCGGGATTTTGGAAAAACACACATTTTGCTGAGACCATGTCGACATAGCTGTGGTTTAGCTTTGTAGCCTATTTGAAGAGTGTGTGGTTTACAACCAAAGTGCAGCCTCTTCTCAGATATTCTTTAAACAAACCTTCACAGTTATTGCCTAACCAGATCCCAAAGTTGATGTCAACTTAAAATAAGTTGTAGAACAAGTATTTGATAAGTGTTTTCTGGAAAAACCTAATCTATTTTTGTCAAGTCGGAGTGATCTTTGCAATCTGGTGTTGCAGTGTCGTAGTAATAATAATATATGTAATAATTTATTCATTAGATCGACATGAAACAGAAAAACAAAGCAGCTTATCTTGCGAATTCACTTAATAATCAATCACAAAGTCTGATATCTTCATAGTAGTAGTAGGCTGTAGTTCGGCTGACACAACACACAAAGATTGCTTTTTGTAATAACACATCAGATTTCAGAGATTACTGAGAAATACAAAAATGATTTATTTAGTGGATTGAACTTGAATGAGATAGAAACCTTTTTCACCCAGTAAGGATGCTGTTTGTATGCTAATTAATACATTTACCCGTTTAGTAGTCGTTCAGTTGTATGGCCACCAGGGGTCACCTTTGGGTGGTCTGAGAAAGTTGGAGCCAAAAGTTTGCTCTAAAAACTGCCTTGCAGGTGGATTGGCACACAGCGGCTGTCCAGATTATCCAAGAGGCTCAAATAAGCATCATGATGCAACATGTTGTTTGTTTCAAAGGAGTCTATTGCGAGGAGCCTCCAGATTTACCGTGTCAAGACATAATTAAAGATCCCCTGAGAGGCTGGGCCTGCAGGCAGGCTACTATTGTCTGGGATGTTAGTTGGGATTCTGGTGATTTGATTACAGCTCGCTGCTGTGTGCACGCCATAAAACACATCTGCCTGTGGTGCAGAAACCACCAAAAACTACTTACCGGCATTTTTAGCATAAAGGTCCTAATTTGGGCAAATATGTCTCCGCCTGTGATACAATGCATTCTAAACTATCTGCAACATTACAGGGTGTAGCATTGTAAAACATCACTTTGAGTTCATCCTGCGGGTTTTTAAAATTTAATTACACAGCTCCTGCTGATATGCTGTTGACCAGATTGTGTCTAGGGACATAAAGTACAAAAAGATTGGAGCCCATTTATTAAATCCCAAACTCCCCAGTGTTGTGAAGCTTTAATGTTTAATTTTCTATTTATAGGAAAAAAGGAGACCCACTCCTGCCTTGTCTCAAGTGTCATGGTATTCCTGGAGGTCCACCTAATGAAATTATGCCAAGACTTTTATTTTTCATTTTTAAATTGAGTGCTCAAACTTTTTAGGCCAAGAGTTATGAAGCCATTCAGGGGCTTGTTCACAGCGACTTGCTGAGCAGAATATTTAGTGAATAAGTACCTGCAAGGCATGGCAAAACAGATTAGAATATATCTTTAATCATGATGTTGAGATGTGAAACTTGGCTAGAGGATATAGAGAGAACTGAAATTAAAAATTAGCAAACCATGACACTGACATTCCGGAAAACTCTGAAATCAATCCTCCATGCGTAAAACTAGACAACAAATTTACTTCCAACTGGTGTCCTAATTCCTGCTCAAACTGTCCCTGTTGTTGTACAATGACACATTTATAATTCACCATGTTTGGCTAATGTCTGAGCCTGAAACCGCAGAGCCCGACGATTTAGTAAAAAATGCAGCTAAATAATAGATGTTACGTTTTTTTAACGTAAAGGTTGTTCCTGTTTTCTAGGTTGAACACATTCATTTTATTTTTTCATTTTGTCAAACCTAATTCCTGCAGCTATTCAAGGTGGGGCCCAGTCCCATACTTTCATACAGCACTCATACTCTGATGCAGGTTACGTTATTTGGAAGGATTTTTGTTTATCTTACAACTTTTTCCTTGTTTCCTTAGAGTTGATGTTGGGTCAGGAGCTGTTACTGTTGTCTGTAAAAGGACAACAACGTCTGCATTGAATCCAGATTAAGAGAGAACATCTAACCCGTTTACTGCCAATATGTTACCCTTTCTCGTGTGTTGTATTCCTATATGGGCATGTCCACCCTGATGAGATTGTGGTCTCTCAAGCGTGCTCAGGCTCTTGGATACATGCTCCAAACCTCAAGGCATGTGTATATATGAATGAGAAAAAAATCTGCCGTGCTGCCTCTTTAGGACCTGCTGCTGAAGTGCAGTGGGACCAGGCTATGCTGGATAAGAGAGGAAGCAGGAGTGGCACAGCTATGCGAAACCTTTTCCGGTCCATAAATGCCATGTTTATTTTTGAAGTTCTGGCCTGGTGTACACCACTTCTCTTTTAAACAAAATGGTGGGTGTATAAAGCCTGTCATAACGATGACAGGGATGGTTAGACCTTTATAGCTTTGGGATGTAGGAGCAGGATGCTCATCAGTTCAAAGAGCTTGTAGCCACGTGTAGCTCAGGCAGAGTGATCATGTCAGCAGAAGGGCAAACTTCTTTTTTTTACAGTGGAAAAGAAAAAGGGTTATTTAAGACATCGCTGTCTTCCATGAAACAATGTGCTACACCACTCAGCAGTGATATATGATGGAAAAAGCATTTCTGTGCAGAAAGTGAGCAAAGCTCAAAGCTTTTGCAGAATACATTAACATAGATGTTTTTATGACTTATAATTTTTTAAGTTTTTATTACAAAGTTTCAGAGATTTACATTTATTTCATATAAAAACGCACTCAAAGATTACACACTTTTCTCTTTCCTTTCAGTGCAACTGTAAATCACATGGTTATGTACTATACTTATGTGTTTACTTCCTCTATTACGATGCCAGTAGCGCGACCGGGTCTGGATAGAGGTGCTGGGTGGTTTCCAAAGAGTTCTTTTCCACAGCTGAAGCCACTTTACCATGCCTGTTTTCACCACAGCGCACCACAGGCCCTTCTGTGAGGTTGCTGCGCTTCCGTTGTGTGCCTCTCAGAGCCTCTCAGGCCCTCCTCACGATAACACTACAGCCAACGCTGTCGAAGGATCAAAGATCACCCCACGCCTAACAAACAGCTAGACACTTGGCCTATCAGAAACATCTGGGAGTGGTTGGGTGCAGCTGTTGGTGCATGCCCACACCCCTGAAACAATCAGGGCTCAGGCCAGATGTGGAGAGATCATCTCACGTAAGGTACAGATGTTTCTGTTGCTCAGAATCACTCACCGCAAGGAGAAGTAGGATGCTTTCTGAAGTTCTATTAAATTTAGACTGTTTGTACTGCACCCAGCTTGGGTTCACGGCCGTGGGATATGCCACCGGCTTGCGGGTTGTCACTATTCAGCAAGCTGATTGAAAACAGTCCAGCTTGCTAAATGTTTTTTGAAAACAGTGCAAAAAAAATGTTGTTTTTTCCAAATGCGTGACTGTGAACCACTAAATATCACCTAGTCTGACCCTGCTGATGATATAGAGGTGCGAATGTTGCAGAACCTTTTCATACATTGTACATAATTAGCAGTTATATTGCAGTTCTCGAAATAGGCTGCCTAAATTTGGTGCTCTTTGGAGTAATTTTATGTTTACCACAGGACACTTCATAACATCCCATAAACTCTCACTGTCAAATCCCAGCTTCCACTAGATTATTGCTCTAACCCTTAAATATTTAGATCCTGAATTCAAGCAAAAGTAGCAAAACCAAAACAGAAAAAAAACACCAAAGTGAAAGTCCAAAGTACTCATCATGAAGACTTGCATCTTTCTGTATGTGACACTGTGATGCATTAAAGGTCCAATATTATTTTTAGGCTTATGCCTTCTTTGGGGGTGTCTACTAGAAAGTATTTACATGCATTAATGTAAAAAAAGAGGTTATGTCTTATGGCCTTGAGTGGACTGCCCACCTTATTTCTGTCCCAGCACTGCAGGGTTTTTGCAGCCACGGCCGTGTTAAGGGGCAGTGACTGTATAGTTGTGACATCACAGCTTTATGGAAGTCCCAACAGCTCTTCTGATGGCAGTTTCTGAGTACAGGCTATGCACATTTCTCGATGGAAACTTTCACAGTATTCAATATTAGTATTTCAGCATCACATAAAAGTTACTCTACTGTTACACTTTATAAACCTCAGGAACGCAGTCCAATATCCAATGATACATGACACAGACCTAAAAGTGCAAGTGGCCTTCTCTCAGTGTCCGGTCTCGTACGTGATGCATTAGGATCCACTGTGGAGATGTAAAGTTAATGATACATAGATATGAAGACACCTATTAGTGATTGCATAGTTGACATATTAATGCACTGGATATAATGTTAATACCAGACCTGAGATGGTCTGGAGAGAGTCTTCCACTCCTGTAGACTCCCCGTGGTGATTAGAAAAACACTTTGGTGGAAATTACACCCTGTTATTCTATCCCTCTGCTGTCTCCGCCTGTTCCCTCTCTCTGCACACCATTAAAACAACATCTTTGGCCCAGACTCACCGAGCATGACATCGGAAGTGAAGTTTAGTGGAGTACCCTCACCGCGACCCCGTCCTCCTCATTCTCATGAATGAATTGGTTTTGTTCTGTACATCAAAGGGAGGTCTTCTGTTTACACTGGCTTTTACTTTCTGTATATCCCCTGCAGTGGAAGCATGAGAGCCTTCTCATAAGACTCGTTGGCCATGATAACATCAGCGCCCCCGACATGGAATTGTTTTTAGTCCTCAATTTAGATGATCCCCCATTGTTGAGTTCTGCACTACTTTTTCTGTCTCTCGTCATCAGTCTGTCCTCCGGCTGTCTGGTGGGCTTTAAAGTGGAACCATGCCTTCACCCAAAGGGCCTTTACATCTCAGGGAAAGGTTACCTGTTAGAGGATGTCACTGTTGGCTGAATCCTGCCCTCATTACTCATATAAGAAGCAGAATGGTGTAGGACAGAGTTCATATGGTTTTCTTGCACAACAGTCTGAAGATGTGATCTCGCAGCTCTCTCTGGGAGAAAATTATGTTTTAATTATTAAGAAATGTCTTGATTTAGGAGAGGTCACTCGGAAAATTAGCATTTGAATATGAATTTTTAAAATTACTTCAGAGATTTTTCTTCTTTCCATGTTAATTACAATTTCAGTGGGAGTTTGAGGTCAAGTGTCACTAATGATAAAACTGAGAAGTTTTTATGAAGCTCATAATTTCAATTTTTTAAACTTACTTACAATTACACTGCAGTTGAGGAATCCCTGGTTCTATCTCTTGTGTGTTTCACATATTTCATTTATGTGCATGAATCTTGAGTGACTCCCTCTCATGGCAGCTTTTTTGGGTAGAACTAGAAAGGATCAGACCACAGAGGAGACCCTGAAGCACATCATGGTCGAAAGCAGTTGGAGGTCCAAAATGAGGACATGGAGGAAGTTGGCAGCAAAAATTGATATTTTTCGCTATAATCCTGACCAGGATATGAAGTCGAGTGGTCAAATGGATAAGAAACGCTTATTAGTTATAACAAAATGTTGGTTTAGTTTAGCTGTCTTGTTTGTTTATAGTGTTCTTTTGGAAAAATTGGACAGTCACTCAATGTGTTCAGGAGCCGGACGGGAAGAAACTATTTAAACTTCTAGCAGGTAATCAGTTCTGATCAGGGGAGGCATTTTTCTTTTTCAAACATTTCCTTTCTTACCAATGGGCCAGTGAAATCTATCTAAGTTGCATTTTGTCTTTTAAAGAAATAAGCTAAATTGAACATAATTAACCATTAAAAATTAGCTCATAAAGTAGTTGTGCTTGCTTTTATTTTCATTGTCCTCTAAATGCCATTTCTCCTTAGTCTTTGACTGTTTCCTTGCTTTTGGTTTGTTTGTACCGCCTTTTAAATGCAATTTCAATGTTCTCTTTGTGTCTTATTTTTATATATTTCTATGCCCTGGCAAAGCACTTTGAGTTGCTTAGTGTCTGAATGTTGCTATATAAATAAACTTGCCTTGTCCTGTTCATGCTTTCAGTTGAATTGGAAAAAACACTAAACACTGATTTTGCACTGGCAACGGGTCTATGGCCTTACTGACAAGCAGAAGCCATGGGCTGCCTCCCATCTTGCATCCTGACATCTCCCACCCTTCTTTGATCATACTATTTTATCACTTGTGACAGCCTTGCCATTTGTTAATTATTTGGCTGCAGGCGTTGGCTCTAGGTCCCTGAGCTGATGAGTCAGAGAATAAAATGACTCCATGTGCTTCAGGCAGAGGATTTGGGTTCAAAACCTCAGCGAATCATCAAAGGGTACAAACGGGATGTGGTTATTTACTATATCTGAGGTTATAAAATAATTTCTTTCACCATTAAAATGATTATACCGGTATATTTAACTGTAATTTCTAATATAAAACCTTGCCTGTATATTTTTAGCTGTGGGATCAGCAGCTGGTTTATAGAGAGCTTCTGATTATAGTGTTTGTGCAAAACCAAAGTCACATATGGCTTTGACAGTATCATAGCAGCTCGCCTCTCGAACATCTGTGCGTGACTAACACTGAAACATGACATACTGGTGTAGGATCTTCCAGCGGGCCGTATCTTAGATTTACTCCCCATCACTTTTATACTCCATCCCTCTTCTCCAGTGTGCTTTGGATTTCTACGGGGTTACTCGCTTTGTTCTTAAACTCCTGACAAGTATTTCTTATGTTTCCCAAGATGGGCTTATTTTACACAACAGACCATGTTGCATGCTTTAGCAGTTTTCACTTGGCTGATTTAAAGTCATAGATCATAACTGACCAGCTGTCCGGACTTTAGGAAATTGATGTACATGGGCCAAGCTTTGTGTTGCTGCCCTTTGATGTCACTATATTCTTGAGATTCTCACAGCATGAATATGAGGTAAGATTCCTAGAATCAGCAGCTGAGCCAGCCCAATGCAAAATATAAGTCTTTATAATTTGAAGGCATTGCCCCAAGGACGAATACAGCAGAGACATTGAAGCCCACAGAGAGTCGTTTTCATGGTATTTATCCAGTTATATTCATCACTCAAGAGCATTAAGGAGAAAGATAAGATGCCAGCCTGGTGGGTTTTTTTTCTTCACATAAGTAAATGTTATTGCTCAGTAAATATTTATATTTGCCAATGTTACTGTTCTATCGCTCAAAGATTTATTATCAAAGGTAATCTGAATAGTATTGAAGCTCCTTGAGGGACTCTGATATGATTTTGCCAAATAGGCTGTGGTATCTGTATGTTTATCCAAGAAACATTTCATCATGTGTTTTAGCGTTTTTACTCGCCAGAAATATTTTTGAACAAAGGACATTTTTTCCCTGTCCACAGCTAAAATCATGTAAAACGTATAAATAGCTAATACATATAAAAATGTGATCAACTTCTATGATATACACTTTTATTGCTGTCTTTTTATTTAATTCATGCTTTGTGTATTTATTGCAAACAGAAATGTGTGAGCATGTGTCCATTTGAGACCTGCAGAATTTAAATTACTGGAAAATTTATGATGGCCAGAGGATGAGCGGATATAAAGTAAGTTTATCGGACCGTAGAGTAGGTCGTTGACCCCTCCAGGCTGTAGATAGTTTAGAAAACCCTGAACCTTGCACCTGTTAGTGAGAACGTCGATGCCAGAATCTGCATGTTTTTTGGATACACAACCCAGTTGGGGGTTCGCCAGTATACATAGGCTTCATATTTACACGTGCAAAAACTGACCATGAGTATTAAACCTCACATCAAAACTGTGGGACTTCATGAAGAAACCATCAAAGGTTGGCTGTTACTCAATTGCCTATACATTTAATGGGATGCTGAAAGTGGACAGCTGTTCTCAAAAACACCTCAGTGCGACAACATTGTTTTCTGAATAGCAGTCCCATAAAATACATGACTTAGGAAAAAGTGTAATTCCTCAGTTCTATGTATGAATCGCTTAATGCGTGGAATTTAAAAAGCCGTTTTGCGTCTCCATGAGGAACTGTTTACCGTTTCTAACTATGCATTCCTGTTTCTTGTTATGTAAATGGTTTTTCTTAAGCGTGACCCGATGGATCATGTGACTCTTGGACAAATTGTTGGTGAAGTCGGCAGCCTCGAGGGCTCATGCCTTAACCTCCAAATACATAACTGGTAAAACAACTCTCTTTGTATAAACTGTATAGTCTTTTCTGTACGCACAACATAACTACAGTGTAACATAAAATATGATATCTTTAACAAGAGAATACGTGCTTGGACACTCAGTGTAATGGCATTGCTCAGAGGAACCCTGGCAACTGCTGCTTGTTCATGTGGAACATAATGATACTGACACTTCTTCTGGCCTCTGGATCCATTAGGTCTGGTTCCCCATATGGACCTGATTTGAAGAGGTTAACATCGTGGACATTCATAATTCTGTGTTTTTTCCCCTGTTAAATCATTCAGGGTTAATGGCTACTTGCTACAAATCTTTACTTACTGTACTTTGCACCGTTTATCTGATGTGTTGGCGCTGATTGACATGTTCAGAGAAAAAAAAGTGAAATCAGATGACTTTTGCTCTTCCTGCTTTAAATGCAGGGATATAATTTATCGGTGATAGGAGGGTGTGGGTCATTTATGTTTCCTGTGGAACCGACGGAAAGCTTCACATCTGCCAAAGAAAATTATCACAGCAACTGACTCATGGCAGAGGAAAATAGTTTCCACGGTTGTATATCATTTCACTTTATTATGTCCCTCCATCTGCATGAGGCTTTGAATGAGCTCCCTTTTTTAGTCTCGTTGGTTGTGATCTGCAAGGACATGCAGTTGTAACAGAGGAAGAGTTCAGCGAGGCCGCCTTGGTGAGGAGATGAAGGAATTCACACAGGTTGCTCTGTGCTGACCCTGATAGTGATTGTTCAAATCAATGCCAAGGCTCATTGCTATGGTGTGCTTCAAAATGACGGGCCGAGTAGAGTCAACAGTTTCTAAACTTTTTCAAGTGACAGCATTGTGAAGTGTGGAGTAATGGGATTAGAGGCTTTTTTTTTTCTTTCCTCAAAGAAACGTTTGCTTGAGCAATTTAATTGTTTTGGGAATTCCAGGGCATCCCGCTCAATGCTGTGCATTCCTCTCCTGCACAACAGAATGCATTCCTGGGGAATAAAAGTGATCTCCATCAGAATTAGTTAGACTCCCTACAATGTCTGAGGAATTTCGTCCTGCACGAGAACGACATTCTGCACTGTGTGATTGATAGTGTATTAATTAGAGAGCATTCACAGTGGACAGCCCAAAAGATCTGTTTTTTCTGAAGTGGGTGTCATTGTTATAAGGCAGACTGCTGTGACTGCTGTTAAGTGGGTCAGAGCAAGAGGCAGATCTGACCGGTGCGATGAGATTTGAAGGATAAAGTATATTAAATATTAATTCATTTGGCTGTTTACTGTGAACACTAATACTTTGGGTTGAAGTGAATGGATCAATTTATATTCATTTTGAATGGCACAAGCACCCAAGGTTTAATTTCAAAATCACATTAGAGCTGCATCTTCTAGCAAAACAAATAAGTTTACTGACAGGCTGAATTATTCTCACGCTTGGTGGATCTTGTAGCAGAGTTCAGTTCCACTTCTCCTTACAAGGAGAACTTTTTGCTGCATTGCTCCGGGGAAAAATGGCAGATTTGTTGATTTTCTTTTTCTTTCTATATTTTTTGCTTCCTGACATGTGGATTAATTTCCATTAATGCTTGCAGCTCACACAAGCTTAGTTGGTCATCCAATGAGAGTATTTTAGGTTGAGAACCAGGAGAATAAAGACTCTTCCTGTTTATGCCATCTGATCAAAAATAGAGTTATTTCAGCTTGTTTATTCAGTAATTAGTGTCCCAGTAATCTCTCATCTCATCTCATCTCATCTCATCTCATCTCATCTCATCTCATCTCATCTCATCTCATCTCATAATAATCTAATATATAAAATCCACCTTTGGATGTTCTTTTTTACTTAATCTTAATTGTAATGTTATCGTTCGTCTGTTTCATTTTGAAGCGCATCCACTTGCCCTCAAAATGCCTTTTTAATTTGTGCTAAATTTGTCAAATTGTCCTCCTGTGTGCGAAAACAAGATGTCAAGTGTCCAAGTTTGACAAGTTAAATGCAGGCGTTATAAAAGATTCAACAGCGAACAACCAAATTGACTCTTAAATAATGGGTGCACAGCCCATTGTTGTTTTGCAGCAGCATTAAACTGTTTAAAGGTGGATTTTTTCTGTATTTCTCAGCAGATGGACTGATTTGACCTGTTCAATATGTGAGCGCAAAAACAAAAGAGTCACATGCAACTTACTGGCTTTGTCGTCAGAGAAGGCATGAGAAACACAATATTGTTGTGGTTAGTCAGACTGTTTTTTAGCCTGTTTAATCCACACAATCATTTGCAGAGCGGATACTTGTCAGGAGAGCCCTGTTTTGGATTTATACGGTCAGATTGATTCGCACCTGTGACTCACTGGGCCAACCACAACCTTCTTCAACGGTCTCTCAGCTCAAACTGTCGAGGAAGAGAAAAATCCTCCCAGAATAATGCGTCGCCTGTGAGATTTTTTTTACCTTCTGTTCTGTGTTGAAATGAAAATACTCTCCCTTTCCTCTGCCTCCTGTTACTATGTCAACCATGAGACCACAATTTATAACAAAGAACTAAGACATATCCATGGTAGATGTAAGGAGTAGTTGAGTGACCAGTTGTGAGAGCGAAGGAAACAGATGTGTCTTTTTTTTTCTCCTGGTAGCTCAGGCAAGAAAATAATAAAATTTTCAAGCTGGCGTCACAGGGAGGTTTGACCCAGCAACAGCAGTGACAGCAGGACCACCTCTGCAGGCACTTGGAGAGAAGACACATCTTTCAAATACATGCATGCATCTGTGGTATGAAAGAGATATTGGACATGGTGTAAAGCAAACCAGACACTAAATTGTTAATCTACTTTCTTCTGCCTGGAGTAAATTTTGATTATGAATATGACATGTAATGGTGGGCCACATCACGAGGAATTTAGACTTTTTTTTTCTTTACTTGAAAGATTTATTGCTGCAATTTCTGGAGCCAGGAAGCAGTGGTAACACTAAACAGAAATCTATAAGAGATCTTTTACATCATGATTAACCAGAAGATGACAAAGAGCTGGTACTCCCTGAATTTTTCTTGACCAAATGAAAACCACCTGTGCACTCAATATACTGTATGTGCTTTGGAAAGGATTGTGCAGCGTATGTCTATATAGAGTATGTGGACTTATACAGAGCATGCACACAGTGCAAATAGTTATTCAAGTGTGCTTCAACACAGTGTTGAACTGAAAATTCTCTTTAACTTGATCGAGAACTGATCTCAGGTCTTCTCATTCACCAAGTACATTCTTTTCAAAGTGACATTAACCCCCCCCCAAAAAAGCTCATATTTCTCTAAATGCACAGCAACCTGGAGGAAATGGTCCACTACTGCTTCTGGTTAGTGTTCTGTCTCAATAAAAGTCTACATTAGACCTCTGCTCAACCCCCCCAGAAGACCACTGTGGTTCCACTATCAAGTATTCCTACACAGTCCACCTTAAAAAACATGGCTAATTACAGCCTTCAATGTATTACGTCCAATGTATTTTCAGATGTAGTGGTAGAACAGAAAGGAGTAGTAAGTCTTTGTACTGAGGCCTACAAAATGTTAACGAACTTTGATGCAACGAACAACTCTCAGTATAATGGGTTGATTTCATTTAAAAATGCTGTAATGTTCTTAACAGTTTTCTGAACGGTTTAATGTCAGCAGTAATGAAAATAACAGATTTTTATTCGCCCTAGTTATTTTTTTTTATTGGTTTCATAAATAATAATAGACTTCTTGATCAAATATTTACACTGTCAGCCCAATGGAATGAGATCATGACCTTTGTGTTCCAAGTCTTGATGTATTTCAGATTTCTAACATTTAAAGTCCTTTCTGTTACCTGAGGCACACTTGCAAATGCAAACAATAAAAGCCTTGTGAGTGTAACAAACACAACACAGGCTTCAGTGATCTGGGGGTCAGCTGCTGAACGTAAGTGAAATACGATTTAATGACAGGAAAAACATCTCACAGAGCTCATATTTATCGTCTCATAACACTAAGGTAGAACGATGTGGAAGCATCTTAATCCTACAATATTCGTTCACTGGAGTGATATTTCACGGGGCAGCTCAATAATCACACGCTTAATCGAATTTTGATGACATTGTGTGTATCAGGTTTGATGCACTCCTGTTGTAGTTGAAATAAATTCCTCCAGCAAAGCAGCCTGTCACACACTTAACTTTAATCTTGATTAAATTCGATCTGTTTATTATTTCTTCCATGGACTTTCAGCACGGCTAAAGGAGCCAAGCTCTGTGGTTTCCCCTCTAATCCATGGTCAAATGTCACTAAAATAGCCATCACAGAAAAACGACTACGACCACAACCTTGTGATGTGGACAGCATGTAACCTCAAAGTAGAATTGCAGATTTATCCACCATTACAGCACCTTGGGTTTTTTTTTTTTTTTAATTCAGGGTCTCCTATGACTCATAGGAGCAGTCAGCACTGAACTGGAGTGGATTTTACTCACAGGATGGTCGTGCGCTTGGAAAAAAATAGACATGAAAAATGAACTGAAAATGTAAACCAATCATGGCTAAAATGAATGTGAATTAAATATTACGATGTAGTGAGCAACATCTGACTTTGAACACAAAGTTGAACTAAAGTGTAAAAGAAAAGTAAAGAACCAGATGCTCCTCTGATGTTTTGATGCCATTTATCCACAGTACAAACCCTAATCTGCTAGTTTTTTATATGAAACACAAACAAATGCATCAGGCTGGCATTTAGCTTTTACATCTTTTTATCTTTCATCATTTCCCAGAGTCAGAACAGGAAACTCTGTCTGGTGAACATTTCGTCTGATTACTCTGTTGTCAACAGGATATTTGACAATCCATTGTCTTGTCAACAGGCAGTGTTTATGGCATTCACTTTACATAATGCAGAAAACTAATAACCAAAGGATGTTTACCATAAAGACACTGGATAAGACAAGCAATTCATCATTTTCTATGCTTAATAACACGTAGTGACAGACTACACAGATAGTGAGTCAAAGTCATAACTTGATAATATGAAACAGCCCAACATGTTCTCTAAGAAAGGAAATAAAAACATAAACAGTTCTTTGTTGCTGCCATACGTCTTACTGCGCTGACATTTACTAGATACCTTAATGACTCTGCAGCGCTCTCTTCTTACTTCATCTCATGCAATCTGTAAACACTGCTTTGTGTACATTTAACTTCCTGTTATCACTCTATGGTTTCTTTGACCTCTGAATCACACCAGGGATAAATAACAGAAACAAGCACAATCCCCATTTCAATTTGTCTGTCTCCCTGTTTTTTTCTTTTTCTTTTTACAGAATAAGTGGCATTAAAACGTCCTGTAGGGACAGAGGTGGACATGGATGATGTCCCCGTCCCTGAAGTAAAGCTGGAGGCTATTCTAACTTAGCAAAAAATAAGTGTCATCTGATTTTTGTGTGAGTGTGGCGAGGTGAACGTACACGTGGATCGGAGCGTACGTGTGTGAGTTTGCCTCGTCTTCCTTGCTGTCACAGTAATAATGAGCTGCTGCCAGCCCTGGAACTCATTCCACTTAGTGATATAGCAGCTCAGAGGGTGAGAGTTGGGAGACATAACTGAGTTACTTGGGGGGGGAGAAAGGGTTGCGCCAGCAAAAATTTTGAACCTTAGTAGAGAAATGACACTGACCAAACTTTTCACAAAAGTTGGATTTTTCTTCAATCAGAAGAAATCTAACAAACAGATCTGTCGGGAAGATTTATCTGTCGCTAATACGACGTTATCATAAATCATTAGGACTATAAGATGTTTCTCTGAGGGTGAGTCAGTTGTTGAAAGATGTGTGAAGACACATCACATGAAAACAGCATGAAAATCTATAAACATGAAAAACAGTGAATGAAAGCAAGATGAGCGGTTGCATGCATCCACCACCACCCCCCGCTTATGTCAACTGTTTCTCAGCAGTAAATATGACTGTTGACACGGTAAGGCTCCTCTGTTGTTGTCTTGATTATAAGCTCCAAATACAAAGTGACAAGGGTTTAATAACTTTCAGAGCGCTCAGTGAAGCAGGGTTATGGCTCCAACACTATTAGAGATAAAAGTGGAGCTCCTCCTGGGGTCTGGCTGGTGATGCCGGCTGTGCTCCTCTAAAGAGTCACAAGATGTGAGGAAAAGTTGGGGGCACTGACTCCTTTTTGAGACTAAGATGAAAAATACCCCTCAGAGATTTCTTGACTTCCAACACTTGAAGGAAAACAGCGTCTGTCTGATAGCTTTTCTGATAGTTTTCTCAAGGTATTGTGTGTAGGTGGATCCTCGCCACCTGAAAGTGAGACCCAGAATGTAAGCAACTTATTACGGTAGATAGATTTTCTTAAAAGCATAAACTATAATTTGCCCCTCATATACAGTGAAAGTTCCTCTTTACTGTCCCAAACTGTGATCTTGAAATTCACCTTTGATCCATTATTCATGTCAAAATCAATCTGTATGTTGCTGTGGTCATAGTGATGTTCCAACACAACCCTATGGGGATAGAATTCATAAAAAAGAAATGTAGAAACTGTATGTTTTTTGTCAGATAAAATATGAGGGTTAACATTTTGGAGCTTCACTCCACCCAGTTTAGAAAAACCACAGAAATGTGTTTTTCCATATGCACATTGTGACAGCACACTCATCCAAACAATACCAAGTCTATTCAAACCTTATTATTACATTATTCCAGATTATTTAAACCTGTGTAGCAGCCAGTGATGGAAGAAGTACAGCTATGGATAACACAGTAGGCTATAGAAATACTCTTTTAAAAGTCAAAAAAGTAAAAGTACAGAAGTATTATCATCAAAATGTACTAAAAGTACCTAAAGTAAACATATTTTTTGTGCAGAAGGGTCCATTTCAGAGTGATATATCTGATATGAGAGGATAATAATAATCGATGGTATGGCTTTAATGTTGCAGTAACTGCTGGGTAGTTTGATCTAAAAATAAATCAAAGCTTTGAAATAAATATAGAGGAGTATAAAGCACAATATTTCCCTGTGAATGTTGTGGAGAAGATGTATAAAGTCACATGAAAATGGAATTATTCAACTAAAGAACAAGTACTTAACGTTGCATTTAAATACTGCTGATTAAATGCACTTAGATCTTTCTCAGTGTGAAGCCACATGGAGCTCGGTGAGGTGTATTAGTGATGTACACTTCCCTTTCACATAGGATGGTGGCACCAAAGTTCAGCAATAACCTGGCCTGCCTCTCCGCAGTCGGTGTGGCTCCTTGTGGCAGCAGCAGCAGCGGCGGCAGCAGCAGCAGCTCTGGAGACGAGAGGAGCAGGAGGTTGCGCTCCGTCACGTGTTGAATAAATTAGATTTGGAGAGGGACGTCCACCGCTCGGCCCCACACTGCCGGGCTTCAGTCAGCGTGCTGCTGCAGTGTGTCTGAGACCAGACAGACGGACGGACAGCGGCTGCAGATGAGTTGATAACGTCTACTTGAGGAGGACGCAGGGAAAGTTTTACAAGACACAAGTTGCAGTTTTACTTCTGATATTTTTTTTTCCGTCTGGCCAGACATCCGAAAGAACCAAGAAGGAGAATCGTTGGAGGCGAAAATCTTCAACCCATTGGCAGGGGGACACACGTTTGTCAGTCCTGAGATGGATGTAACTTTCACTTTGGACTTCAGAAGGGAATACTGAGCAGAATCTGGATAACCTCGAAACTCGGCTCGTCTTCTCCAAAAACACAGCAGAGCAACAGATGAATGTGAGTATCCATCAGAGCCTGTCACAGACTCCTCGAGGAACCTGGTGTGATGAAGTTATCCATCAGTGCAGTTAATCCATCATCACACTTCGTCCTCCAGAAAACTTGTTTGATGTCTAACACACTTTGCAGATTACTCTGGAGTAGATCATTTCTAGTGGAAGGACGTGTAAAACTCATGACTGAAGGATGAATACTTTCTGTTTTGTGTGCAGAGCAGTTTCCTTCATGCTTCATGTCTTCAGTGTTGTAGCCTGTCACAAACTTCAGACTGTCTCTGCAGCGTTCAGAGACATACGTTATGTGTTTACAGCTTTCATCCTAAGTCTTTGAATGTGAAAGGATATTATGATCAGACTATTATGATCCTTAAAGAAAGACCTTTTCTTTAATTTTATGACTGCGGTGATTTGAGAGGCGCACGCTCAGCTCGCGCGCACACTTTGAGGGGAGCCACATATTTGAACTGTTTGTCATGTCGCTCTTTTTCTTTTTTTTTGGTCTTCTTTTTTTTTCTAAGCCACTCTGAGACATTCCTTTCAAATTGGTCAACCTATGGAGTTATTTTATTGTCCAGCGAGTGCTGCTGCCGCCGCCGCTGAGCCTTTGTGCCTCCCTCTCTCACTCCCAGTCGAGCACATACCAAATGATTATCCACATGTCGGCACAGTTATTGTGTTGGCAGACTTGTGTTCATTGACCGTGAATAGGTGTTCCTTTCCCTCAATTAATAAATTAATTAAGTCTCCGCTGGGTTCCATCACCGCGCACTTAAGTTGTGAGAGTGATGGTTGCCATGGTGCAGCTGAGTAATGATGCAGCCCCCTTTTTCTGACTTTAGACACAACAAGGACTGCAGGCTCCTCCCTTCTTTTTCCTTTTTTTTCTCTCACCACCACTCATCAGTGTGAGGAGAGCTACAGAGTCCCGTGTTTGGTTTAATTTGAGTGCCACCTTTTAGATTATTAAAGGAACAGTTCAGCACAAAATCAATAATACACATTTTCCCTCTTACTTGTCGTGCTTTTAGTCCAACTACATTGTTTAGGTGTGAGTTGCTGATGGGCCATAGATATGTCAGCCTTCTCCTTGATATAATGGAACAACAATAACTGTGTTTCCATAAAGCATTTTGATGCACATTTTGAAGAATATTGCATAAGAAATTTATGGAAATGGCAAAACCTTCCAAAAAAGGTTGTACGCTCGCTTGAGGTGTTTTTGTGTTCATGTGCAAAATGTTTGATGGAAACAGATTTACTGAATAAACTCGCAAACATTCAACTTGCATGACTGATCAGCTGGTCCCGCTGTCTGCTTCTGCATTGTCATCATTGACAGCATGCAACATGGCCAATGCTAGCTGACATGCAAGAACAATTACAACTTGAAGACCTCTCTCCGCTTTGTCTCCTGGTTTGTTTACTTCTAGCCTCTATACTTCCACATCCATGCACCTACACCCATACTACGCCGTGTCGTCATCTGACAAAGTCACGCTTAACGTAGCCCAGTTCATTGGCTAAAAACAGTACCAGAATCGCTTTTTTAACTTTTTGATTTTTTGCCAACTTTCAAAAGTTTGCTTAAAATTTGCTTGACATTTGCTAGAAACATGGCTAATGTCTCTTTGACCTGGTTACTCAGGATAATCCACAGTCCTTGTTGTGAGCAGTTCATGAAAGAACTATTTTCACTCCATATCACCGCGCAGAAGGAAACCTCTACTCATAGATGAGCTAACGTTACAGCTCAGCCGAGGAGGACGCTGTGTTTACATCCGGCGAGTCAAGACCACGAGTCACTCCACGCTTCCTTCTGCGCGGTGATCCGGATTGAATTAGGTAGGCAGAAAATAGTTTCTTCATGAAACTGCCCGCATGGTGGTCTGTGGATAATCTTGTGTAACTGGATAATTATTTCTGGAAAGAGACATTACTGTTGAGATCTTCCAAAGTATTTTTTGTTGCCGAGTGACATCTAGCTCTATTAAAGCCTGTTTGAGAAAAGGCAGACAGTCACAGCCTCCAAAACTTGGCAACTCACGCCCAAAAAATCTGGATGAATAAATAGCGCTTGAGGTAAGAGGTGAGTGATTCATCCATTTACCCATCAAACCAATTATCTACCCTTAAATCTATCCATGTATCCATTTCAACTCTACGTGATAATTGCCATCAGCATCCCCCTCCTAGAGCATTATTCTAATGTGCCACTTTTGGAGTAGTTGTAATGTTAAACTCGCAGAGAAAACAAACAAAAAAGCAGCCATCGATGGATAAAAGCGCAATGTGGACCTCCACAGCTCTTAAAAGAATCCAAGGATTATGTCATAAACCCTCAGCACAGTGCATGAAGTAATCATTTCATTTCTTGTCTTTGTAGCTTGCATATGCTGTTGATGAAGCTAGTTTTCCAGGCTCCTAATAAAGGAATGAAAAACACAAGATATGTTTCTCCCAGAACGGCCACACCAACGCCACCCAGAGAGTTTCTTGCAGCCTTACATTTCTGAAAAGTCTGGCTGTAGTCACTACGGTCTTAACTCGTCTCCTCGCAGTGTCGTCATCGGTAAAACAAGTCAACTGTACATCAATCATGGCCTTGGAGGATGTGGTGCCAGGAGGCTGTCGACTCTGGAGTTTGTTTTCTCATTTGTGACCAGACTCTGTCACCATAAATAAATAATCTACGTCAATGCTTGAAGCAGGAAACTTTTGTGAACACCCACAGATTTTTTTAAAAATTTTTTTGTAAATCAGTCCTGTCCCCTTTAGAAACATGTTTGTGACTGTTCACATATTAGGTGAACTTTGACCTTAGTTTGTAGTAATGTTGTCCAAACACTGCTCGCACCCCGGCTACTGTAACTCGATGCACATGTGTTTTTAATGATGCAACCACCAGTACAGCCAAGGCAATATCAGATGGTGTCATCTTCAAAGACATAAGGTGTATGTTTTTTTTATCTGGAACATCTTACACAAACAGCTGAACCAACCCATGCTGCTCTGGCTGTGGGAAAGAGATGAGTCTTCTGGTCACGGACCCTCAGAAACCTTAAGTTCATTGTGAAAGAAGAGCCGGTGTGTTTTCCCAATACCCTCTTTGTTATGGCCAGGAAGGCAATGTGTATCTGAGGCCTGCGATGGCTTTTCCTTTTTTACATGCCGTGGGCCCTACGTTTCAAAAGCTAATGCAGGGCACAGAAACGCGGCACTTGTGAGAGGCAATAGCCTGGCAAACATTCAAAGTTTTTAGTTTGCTTTGTGCTAAGCCTGTCATCCTCATGTCCAGTCAATCTGCAGTTCTGTCTGTGGTTTCCATTATGGCTCCATTGAGCCTGAGGCAGCCTGGCATGTTCTCGAAACCACAGAAGTTTTGTTTGAGTTAACTGGAATCGTGGCATGGAATTAGAAGCTCATTTTACGAGTCTGTCACTATAGCTGTCCCTCTTGGCCCGTTGGTGGTGAAAATAGTGGTTGTGTTAATTAAAATAGAGCAGTGTTTGGGATCATGTTTTTGATGGATTGGGGGTGATTTTCAACAGCATTTGGGATGTATCCTTGCGGATCAAATACTCTGGCTAGATCACAAAAGTCTAATTCACAATGTATCTCAAATATTTGGTATGATTGTAGAAATTAGCTTAAAATAAGAGGTATATGAGGATTAGTCAGTCAGTCAGTACATTAGTCAGTCCTCACAGACAAAATGATATGACTTGACTAAGGCCAGTTTGATATGTGCCATATCCACTGTATTAAGATGTTTAAAGGTATCTTTTACTCTACATGGTTAAAATAATTCCATGAGAGGTTTGGCATTCATCTATGTAATGTAGGTATTGGCTCATGGAGGGAGGTAACAGTGTTTGTCCAGATGGATTGTCAGCTCTATGTTTTGCCAAACCAAAAGCCTGGGTGTCTTGATCTTGTAGTGAGAGAACTACAAAAAGTACATCACAGAAAATTGAAAAGTGAAACATAAATAAGCGAATATATTTTCAGCCATCATGAAAAATGAATGTCTTGACACATTTTACCAAACATGAGAGGTAGAAATGCAGCCCTGATGTTCCCAGCATTCACTGCTGCCAGGGATTTTGATGCTGATTCCAGTCATGCTAGCAAAGAGCTCAGAGTGATCTCCACTGTATTCAAACAGAGGTTTCATTCTGCATGTAAATCCTAGAAACCTTGGATTTGGTCGGTTGACTTGGTTTAGAAGATTCAAAAGAAAGTGGGTCACTGCTGTAGTTACTGCTCACAATGAAATGTTCATGATGTGTTTCACACATGCTGGTTTTTAGAAAAAATAACCTCGAGGAAGCTTTTCCAACATGCAAATGAAATATTTTTGTGTCTTTGCTGTGTTGACACGGATGTTAATCCTCAAACAGTTACATCGTCATAAACAAAACTCTTCACCAACTACAGTTAATAGGGACTCACCATGATCAAGGACAACGATGCAAGGAAAACATCTGAATCCAAGCCACAATGAGATTGGCTTACTAAATGCAACAGCTTTCAACCATCAGCAGCTGTTCTGAACAGTTTTGTTCTGGATTGCTTTCCCTGAAGCCCTGTACATGAACAGGTTGTTACCTTTTATATCCTGAATGCTAAGTGGCCGGTAATGTTGAGACATGAAACTCTCACTAATGGAGGCTTGGCTGGGTGGACAGTATTTGTTATATATTTGGTGAACAATAGAGAGGTAACACACACCAAGGTTCTGCCTTTAAACATAACTTTAAAGTGGTGAAATTTCTCTTTAACTTTGTACTGAATCTTTCAAAACCAGATGTCCTCCTTAACCTGGTATTGTGCAATTAGACTACCCGACTGTGTCTGCTATATCCATTAGGCTACTCTGCTCTGCAGAGGTCCTCCACTGTAGCTCAACCAGAGAATGCATTATTTCAGTTGTGGCATTTGGACAAAGATCCTGGCCTTGGAAAAACTATCCTTTGTGCTTCAGAGAGAGAGAGAGAGCTTTGTAAAAGGCAACCCCAGTGTTGCAGTAAAGTAAATCAATGCTGAGACTTTAAAGTTCAAGTACTTAAAAAATGTTTAAGGCAGTCATGGATGTGCTTATGTTTTGGCCAAGAACAGCTCTCACAAAGCAACCCAACGTCTGGTATGTAGTTATGAATTTGTAGTGCTTGAGAAAGGTCCTTGTGAATGAAACATTAACCGTTTTTAATCTATCAATGCAGAGGTGGTAAGTGTTTGCAGTGTTTGACTTCACTTTTTTTTTTGCAGGAATTTGCTTCTATTCATTATGAACTTGAAGTGCTTGCCTTCATGGTCATGTCTTTTGCAATAATTAAGATCACTGTGAGACTAATATGAATTAGGAATGAATGGAGTAAATTGAGTTCATTTTTGTTTCTAAACTGTTAAATAATATTGAACTTGTAATACAGAACTGGATTTCATTTCACAACAGGATGAAAGTGATGTGCCAACATTACTCACTACTTACACTAGTTTGAACTCAAACCAATTCATGACGTTAAAGTTAGCATCTTCAGTGTTGCGGGCTCTGAATCACGGCAGACTGAAATTAGCTTATGGCCAACTTCCAGCAGCCCTCAATTACAATGCTGCAGAGCCAGAAAAAGGGAGAGAGGTAGACTGCATGGAGCCCTTCAACTCTGCTATACTGCTCTGTCACTCAAACACACTGTCACCACTGTGGCTGAGACAGATCGCCTCGCTGCATTCAGGGACACATAGGAGGCATTTAGTGCACAGACAGACAGATGGAGATGGCAATGTTTCCTTGCAGGTATCGGTTAAACCACTGGGGGGAGCATTGAAGAGTTTTCACTAGGCACTCAATTCCCCCAAATTTAATAGATCATTATGTGATCCTGTTTAAATTTCCATAAAATTAAGCTAAATTTACTTTGCAGACAAGTCAGTGTAGTAATGAATTACATGAGAACCACAGACAACTGGAAGCGGCTCTTCCTATTTAATGAAAAAGACACAATCATTTTCTGTGTGCCAGACACTTGGTGGTTTTTGGATTATTCTGCAGATGGTGACAGTCTTGTTGAACAAGTTCCACATTGCTCTAAAGTGTCTCTCAGTCTCAATTACTGATCCTCTGCTGCGGTGTGGATGCACTGCCAGAGCTCGCCTATTGTTTATGCAAGGGATTCTGACACCCTCTCTCCTTTTTGAATATCAATATTTGAAGGTTTCCCCCTTGATTTAACACTCAAACTATTAATACCCATAAGTACTGAAAGATGTTTTCTTGGATAGAGTTAAATGTTTTAATTGGTTCTTGGAGAAGTGTCAGTCCATGAGAGCTAAATGTGGCACTACAATCCAGGACCTCACCTCCCAGACTTACATGAGAGGGTACAGCTATTGTGAACACACTGGGTAGCGATTCATGCACCTTTTTAATTAGAGTTGAATAGCTACAGCCAAAGACGCCCTGTCAGAGGTAGTGTGCTGCGGCATGTGGGTTTGATGTTTCTTTAGCAAGGGAGAACTCTGGTATGTAGGGGGAACAAGGTGTTGACTTATTAAGTGAACTTAGAAGTGTAGGAAAATGTTCTGTGCAGGGTCTTTTGTATGAGCTGTGGTTGGGAATAGAGCCAATAAAACATACGGGAAAGTGTTTAAGGCATATACTTATTTTTCTTAAACTAACTTGCTCTGTATTCCGAGGCAGAAATAACACACACCTTTTCTTAGTTTCTGCTGTTGTCAGGTTTTGATATTGCTCAGCTTTTCCTCTTTGTGTGTCTTCAGGTTTAAAAAGAAGGAGCCAAAATGAAGACAGCTGCCAAGGGTTTTGGGAAGTCTGTAATGGACCCTTTGCACCGTGAGGGTTGGTGGAACAGAAGGATAGTGCTAATGGTGTATGTGGCCTTGGAGCTTGTAACAGTCCATTCACCCTTGGTCCTGGGGACCCTAGAGCTACAGCTAGATGAGGAACAGCCAGCAGGCACAATTGTAGGTGACATCAGCGCAGGACTTCCTCCTGGCATCACAGCATCCCTGTACTTCATCTCAGACCATGAGGGCACAGGCGTGGGCAATGATTTGGACATAGATGAGAGCACGGGCATTATTAAAACCGCCAAAGTTCTGGATAGGGAACTTCGGGATAGATACAACTTCATTGCTGTCACCATGACAGGTGTGACCGTGGAGGTGACCATCAAAGTAAACGACATAAATGACCATGCCCCGATCTTCCCAAGAAAACGAGTCACTTTTAAAATCCCGGAGCAGACAGCCATCGGCACCAGGTTTCCTCTTGAGCCAGCTGTTGATGCTGATAAAGGGCAGCTTACAACACAGGGTTACCTTATCAAGGATGGAAATGTTGGCCAGGCATTCACCCTGGAGACCAGGAGGGGAAGCAGCGAGGTTCTCTATCTGGACTTGGTGGTCAATGCCATTCTAGACAGAGAGAAAAGATCCACCTATACTTTATCTCTGGAAGCTTTTGATGGTGGTTCCCCTAAAATGACTGATCAGATGACATTAGATATTACTGTACAAGACATAAACGACAACGCTCCTGTTTTCAACCAGAGCCGCTACCATGCCATAATATCTGAGAACCTCCAGCCAGGAAGCAACATCCTGCAGGTGTTCGCCACAGATGCAGATGAAGGGGACAATGGAATGGTGCTATATGAAATCAACAGGAGACAAAGTGACCCGGACCGCTACTTTGTCATTGACTCTCGCACTGGCGTCATCACGCTAAACAAGCCGCTGGACTTTGAGATGAGGAGAGTCCACGAGCTGGTGGTCCAGGCTCAAGACAACGCAACCCAGCCTGAGGTGACCAATGCCTTCGTTACCATCCATGTCAGAGACTACAATGACAACCAGCCCACCATGACCATCATCTTTCTCAGTGAGGATGGATCTCCCAGAATCTCGGAAGGTGCACAGCCAGGCCAGTATGTAGCCAGGATCTCAGTCACTGACCCAGACTATGGAGAGTATGCCAATGTCAATGTGTCGCTAGAGGGAGGAGATGGAAAATTTGCCCTGACCACTAAGGACAGCATCATCTATCTGATCTGTGTGGACAAGATTCTGGACCGGGAGGAGAGAGACACCTACGAGCTGAGGGTGATGGCGACAGACTCTGGCACGCCTCCTCTCAGGGCCGAGTCCGCCTTCATCATCCAGGTGACCGACATCAACGACAACCCTCCTCTGTTTGACCAGCCAGTATACAGGCAGGTCATTCCCGAAGTGGTGTTTCCAGGGAGCTTTGTGCTACAGGTGACAGCTAGAGACAAAGACCAGGGGCCCAATGGGGACATTACCTACAGCATCCTGAAAGACCAAAGTGCTAAGTGGTTCAGTGTGGACTCCATCACGGGGATTATCACCACTCTCTCACAACTGGATTATGAAAAGAACCCCAATCCCAGTATTACTGTGGTGGCCACAGATGGAGGGAAACCACCCCTGTCCTCCACGGCTGTCGTTAACATTGTGCTTCAGGATATAAATGACAACGAGCCCGCTTTTGAGAGAAACTTCTACAACGTGTCCATCAAGGAGAACACAGCTCCAGGGACCTGCATTCTTGAGGTAGGACATTTTTTTTTTCTGATTTATTTAATTAAAAAGTTTGTAAACACACTCCTGTGCTTAAACATTGAGCTCATGTGAGAATCTGAACTCAACTTGGGGGCAATTGTGAAGAGAAAAACAAATGGAAATTTATTAGTTTAATGGGAGAGAAATTTGTCAGACTTTGCTGACTCCTTTCATTCCTCAATGAAGAGTTATTTTTTAATGTAAAAGCTGTTTAAACTGGACTGCCTGAGTGAGGATTTACCTGCAGTTTTAGGCCAAGATGATCTCCTCTTTGGCTGTCCTCCCCTTCACCTCTCAAAAGGTTTCCAGGGTAACAGAGGCAGTGTAAAGTCCTCTGTCAGCCCAGGCACAAAGGGGTTTTTCACATATTCACAGGCAGAGACAAATTCAGGGCTTTATCTAGAGACATAGATGTCACTTCACTCTCAAAAGGCACCTTAATTAGGCTAGTTGAGCGTGAGAAAAAATGGCTATAGACGACAAGATGAATTAAAGTTTAGACAAATTACAGCACCCCCAGTGACTGCAGTCCTGTTTCATTTAAACATATCGGTTTTGGCAATCTTATTAAAAAGACAGAACGTACAAAAAGAAAGCTCATCAGTTAGTTAAATCATTCAAGTGATTCAAGTGAAGTATAGACATTCAGACAAATTCTATTTCACAAGAGTCTGCTGTAGTATCGCATGGATCAAGGAGTTGGATACAGAGAGCAGTCCAGACAGAGGGCCCCGCAGACGGGATCTTGGCCCAGGGTTTGGCCTTGGGAGAGGGAGGGGTGAAGGCCTCACCGCGACTTCTGGCTTGACTGCAGAAATAGAAGCTACGAAGGCTTCTTTTGGGAGGTCCCCTAATTATAAATCACAGGGACCACAAGGATCAGGAGAAAGGAGAATACACTGAAATTGATTATGGAATTTTGAAACAGAACCAAAGAATAATTAAAAAAATGTATGTTTTGGAGGAGCTGTAAAAGCTTTACGATCACTCTTTCCGATGTGGGCCGAAGTTCACGCTCTATGAAAATGTCTGAAAATCCGTATTTTGTTTTCTTTCAAAATGGTCTGACTTTGGACTGTGCTCCTCATCGCCTCCAAAAGCATTACTACCTGCTCGCAAACATCTCTCAGAGTATGACATATTTGATCAGTGGCTCATGATCAAGTCGCTGCTCTCTGGCTTCTCTTGAGCCTGCCTGGATGCTTCAGACTTGTACTTGGCGGGCCATGTGAGAACAGACTGCTCTTACTCAGGGTGCCAGCTCTACATCCAAACATCTCAGCAAGACATCTGATGGCTGCCTTTTTTTCCTTTGCAGATGAAATTCCCAATTCCCTTTTTCCATACACAATGCCTGTCCAAAAAACCATTACAATAAGGACATTGTGATCATTAATTCAAACGTTTGAAGTGGCTTGATTTTTTTTTTCCTCTGCAGGTCACCAGCACAGCAGTTCATGATTATTCTAATATCGTCTGGCTCCACAGTGCTGTGCCTGTGATATTTTGTCACTTTCTGCAATACATTTATGGATTTATGATTTATGGATGACTTTAGAATTAGATGTGTGCGGAAAAAACTAAAACTAAAAATAAGGAGTTAAGCCTATTAACAGCAATCGGTCTTGTAATTCAATATGCCAGATCTACTGCAAAGAAAATGGGTCATCCCTGTGAGTGGAAATCAAATACGACATGAAAAACAACATCTTTAAAACCACAAGCTGCACTGTGGAATGCATTTCATGAGCCATTACTAATTCTATTCTCCATTATTAGTATTCAAACTGGCTCACATTTTACAAGTCTTCTGGACAGTGTAAATGTTACAGCACAGATCTGATGCTATAAAGGAACCACAATACCATAACTTGCTACGCTCATGGCATACTTCTATTTGATCCATATATATATATATACCCTGTGGATTGCAAGCATGCATTCACTCAAGAGGTACTGTAACACTGTACTCAGCCAGTGTACATTTTATGCCATACGTGTGAGGTCCCTTTGGAATAATAGTTTAGTTAACAGGATGAAGCAACAATTACCTCAAGGTCATTTAAATAGCTCATTAAGCATACAGCTTTTGATTCCTGACTAGGAGGAAGAGGAGTAATACAAGATGTCATTAGGGATAATGAGGCACATCAGCCAGCCCTAATATCTCCAAATTCAGTAAAGCCAGCCCCGGTTGTCTTGGCGTTGAGAGATATTTGCCATTAATTCTCCTATGTGTTATTTCGCTTATGAAGTAATGACGCTTTCCAGTTGGTTATGTCAGAATCCCACATTGGGGAATAATTTACACCTCATTTCATTGTGGTTTTGGGTTGGTTCTGAGTGTGTGTCTCTGCAAGAATTGTCCCTCTGTCTGTTTTGGGGGGTCGTTCTGGCTCCAGTAGAAAGGCGAGAGGGGGTCTCCAGGCAGCTGAGGGGGAAATGAGCCCTGACAAGCGCTGGCATGAGCGGCGGAGGTGACACAAGCGGGGGGGCTTCCTCGTCTGTCTGTTGGTCTGTCCCCTCTCCAAAATTCTTATCTGATCACACTTCATATCTCATTAGCTGGGTGTGAGGATAGGCCAGACCTAATTTCTAAACCAGCCTCCCCCATGTTCATGACAGAATGGACCGCTTGTCATCGCTGGAGCCCCCCTAGCAACATGAGACAAACACTGATTGCTGCGAGAGGAGGAGGAAATATTTTGCCATTTTTTCTTTCTTTAAGCTGCAACACAAACTTTTGCACTCATCAGTGCCTTCGCCACCCAAAGTGCTTCCTGTCTCAGCAATGTCTTGGCAACTTTTCGTCTAAACACATCACATCCCCTTTTATGTCTTGGCTAGGGTTTCTTGTGTGCAACAGTATTATCAGCCTGCTAGTTTTTAGTTTAGATAGTCTTTTAAAGTGGTGTAACATACAGCACCACTCAAACATATTCATTATTTCACTGAATTCTTTAAAGACAGCCTAGTTGAAAGAGGTACCTCAGTGAAGTGGCACTCTGAATCTCTTCTCCATTCCTGCCAACATAAAAGAAACCAGTCTATAGGGAAAGTGGAGTACTCATAATTGCCCCGGAGAGAAAGTATGAATGATTGAAAGAATGTGTTTCTTTTTCAAGAGTCCCTCGCAGTTTCAGATTCAATCTTTTCGTACTAAAGCAACCACCTACCGGTGACCAGCAGACAGGTGCTTGAGCCATGGTGTGCTTGAACTGAATTGCCTGGCATGACTCCTGTGGTGGAGTAAGGCAATAATTTTCTTAATCCAGACACATTCATAATGCTGTCTGCAGTACAGTGTGTATAAAGGTTCGGTGTTCACTGTTTAATTGCAAGAGGTGCTTTTGTACCAGCTTCCTCAGGGGACTTTCGAAAGCCTGCATTGCTGAAGCACGTCTTGCTTTTCACAGTCTATGCCTTTTTTTTCTTTTGTACCTGCAGTCCCTGTTGACAAGACAATTTTACTGAAAAAATAAAGTTTTGCTCCTCCACAAAACTCCCTTTTCAGTGTTTTAGCTGCTCGTCTTAAATGTCGACCACAATCGCCTGCAGTTCTCAGTGCAGTGCATAAAAATAGCTCATTATGAATTGCATCCAGACTAGATCTGCTGCAAAACAGCCATGTAAAATGCAATAATTTGTTGACACACGGGGACATGGCTACTTTCTCTCTTTAATAAACTTTGCTAACTCCTCCAGTCAAGCATTTCCAAAATAACCAAATGAGACTAACTAAGGAGATGAGTTAAATTGCCAGTTTCAGACTAGTATTTCGGTACACAAACCGTGTAATCAATTCTTACCAGACATTTTTCTGAAAATGGTTTGTGTCAAACAAAATGTTCACTTGTCTGTTTTAATACCAGACTGGCCTGTCTCCTCCAGGGATTGGTTTAGCTTGAGGCGAGCTGACTCTGCTTTTGGTCTCCACTGTTTCTTTTTCCTCCTGCTAACTACCGAGCTTCGCTGTGGCTCTGCGGTGTAACAGTATTTTCAGGGAATGGTAAAATTGCAGGAAACTGGATGTGCTACTTAATGTGTTTGCAAATGTAATACTTCCTTGAACACTTACTCCTGGGCCTAGCAGGGGCATCGAAGCGAACATAAACACTGATGTACATCTGGATAGAGTGTGGGTGTTCAGGTCAAAGTTGCTGCGCTTGAGACAGCTGAGCGCATTTTATTGTGCTCAGACGTCCATCAGAAAGTCGACCGCTTCTCACTTTTCCAACAGCACAGGAAGACGAGAAAGTTGCGGTAAAACTTTTAATGGTATATGGTTGAATACAGAAGCTGGGAGGAAGTGCTGTTCATTAGTGGAAAACCGAAGCTGCGGGTGTTTGAACACCAAAACCTGAAACACCGTAGAATGGCCGCTGCATTTTTAGACTGTAAGTGCAAATGCTGTTTTTATGTCATTGCTTTCATTCATTATTAATCTCTTGATTAATTTATACAATTTTTAAGAATTCTGTACGGCCAACACAATATTCCCAAAACTCAAGGTGACGTACATTTCCCAAAGATGTTCAATTTGAATTATGTGAATCAGAGAAAAGCAATAACCTTTCGTTGCTGTGACAGGTTCAACCATCAGGCAGGGATCTTTTGAAAAACAAAATTGTTTGTAGCTGTCCTTATGTAGGTGAAGCAAACAGTGTCTCCAAGGCCTCAGGGTGATTTTAAAGGGTCAGTGCAGGCTGTGATGCAGCCACACAGAGTGTTGGCTGTGAAGCAAACGCTGAAAAAGATAAAAGCGTGCTGGAGGGGTTTCCTGCCCACATCTGGCAAGGAAGGAAGATGGGCTTATATGGCTCTCTCGTGGGACGAGAAATTTCATTAGTCCAGTCTGTCTGCTAGACTGTCTGCTGCAGGTGAGGTGGACCTCTCAGCTTCCACATTTCTATGAAAGGGTGTGAGTGTAGTGTAAAGAGAGAGAGAGAGGGAGAAAGAAAACAGTTCAAAGTCTCCAGAGGGACAGGCAGCTGCGACAAAGCTCCGACTCAGCAGCTGGATCCAGCTGTTGATCCCTCCTCTAACATCTATCCTCTGACTCTGAGGGGTGGGATCTCCTTCACCCTTCCTGTCTCTTTGTCTCCGTTCGTCTCTCTTTACTTTTTCCCCCGTGTCCGTCCAGACTTCTTATCTCCTCTCGCTTCCTTTTCCCACACTGCTGTGTCCCATCTGTGATCCAGTTTCACCTCTTCACTTCCCCCGGTTTCCCTCCGGAGTGGTGACATGTAGATCGGAGCAGGTGAAACCAGCACATCTTCCTGTCTGGAGATGCTTAGGCCTCCCTGGAGTGATGTGAACACACTGCCTTGTGGGTCCCAGTCGGACCAGGCCCAGGCTTATCCAATTAGATGATGCAAGAAAGACATGGGTGTAAATTACCACCAGAGTGAAGTCAGACTGCAGGTGTGTATGCCTTCATAGTCACGTTGTCACAGTGTTGCATTCAGGCTCAAGAGGAGCAATCTCGCTTGACCTTTGTAAATAGAGACAATTATTCACTTTGCCACCCTCCTCCTTTGAGACGACTGAATGGGAAGGGGGGGTTGACTGAAAAGCTTGCTGCGATGACGCCTGCCAGGCCTTCTGTTCTCGCAGCCCGTGGTCCCCCTGCACATGTGCAAGGCAGTTGGCACTGCTAAACAAGCTGGGCATCAGGAAGCATCATCTGCTCGTGATATTCATTCTGTTCCAAAGCAAATCTGTGCTAAATCATCCATCCAGTCCTCCTGCTGTCCATGAGAAGCCACCAGACTGGAAAGCAGACGCTAAGTGACAGCTTGCCAGGTAACAAAAGTCAGTAACCAGGAAACTACATCCAAAACAAAAAACAACAAATCATTTTTAGGTGTGATGATGAAGTGCAGGTATTCTGATGGTAAATACTCCTGCGCCAGCACGTTGTATTTTATATTCATGACAGAACTGCCTCTTTCTAGAAAAGCATGCACTATATATACACAGCCCTGAAATATCTTAACCACTAAGCAAATTGTCTCCATATCCAGAACTTGACTGTTACAAAGAATGCATCGCTTTTGTCTGCCAGAAACCTCAGCCCCCCCCTTTTGGTCCAGCCTCGCTGCTGCACTGACTGCCAGTTGAAGTAACGATTCAAAAGAATGTTACTGGGCCCAACAAGCTCTCATGGAAACAGTGGAACATTCAGTTACGGGGAGCGTGTGGTCACATCATCCTATTCTGCTCTCAATTAGATCAATTTTGGTTTATGACAGGCTCTGATTAGGGCTGTGAAGGTGGCCGAGCATAGAGATACGTCAGTATCTCAGCCCCCCGTGTGAGAAATAGTCGATGGGTGGGGGGTAGTGTTTCAGGAACAAAGTGGTGAAACAGGGGGAAACATGCAAAATATAAACAAGGACAGACGTAAAGATTCCAAAGGCTGTCTCTCTGTGTGGTCAGGAAAACCTGGGACCTGCCCTGACACTGTTGGAGCAGGATGTTTTGCAGATGCTCGTTAACAGTAATGACGCTATGAACGCACTCAGCTCCTGTGTGAACCAAATCAGTGCCTACAGCTGGTATTGAACCTCAATACTTTTTCAGCGCTGACTGAAATGATACCAGGCACTTTGTATCGAAAATGACTGCTCAGATTTGTATTCCCCCTCTTTTATTTTTTGATCAGGCGTTTTTTTTTATATTCAGATAGTTCTTTTGGCTTGCATTTTATTGAGCCAAAGTTCTTCAGTGGCTGCTTGTTCTAAGACATTAGCTATATAAAGACTACAAATCACTTTTAACTGGTTATGAGCAGTCTCATTTCATACTGATGCCTCTAAATGAAAATAAGCTATTTTTATACAGTTATTATACTTATTCTTAATGCCACCAGGTCAGATTCTGACTCATCCAGGTCGATCAAGTCATAAAATCAAAACAAGTTTCCATAGTCGACTGCTGAGAAAGTATTGAAGAGTTTTGCTTCCTGAGGAAAGAAGCTGCTCTGCTGTCTGGTGGTTTACAGCACTAAAACAAAATTAACTTTGTTTCACCGCCGTCTTATTACAGTTTTTAATCTTAGATACATTACTTCATCACCATGCATCCTGCAGACAGCTGTGTTTTAAAACAGAAAATAGCCTTAAAAACATGGCATCTTTCGCTTGCTGTTTTTGGATATTGGCTGCTCGTGCATTAAAACTTGCATACAGGTGTACAAGATGCTGCAAGGAAGTACCAGATTTCTGTTTCTAATAAAAAAATGATGTGGTATTGGATCAGTGTATAGACTTGTGTCCTCACCGATTACAATTCCACCATTTTAGGCAGTATCGAATGCATTACTGATACTGGCATTGATATTGGAGCAACTCTAATTTTAATAATCGATAAATGGTAGTCGCCAATCAAGCAAACAACATTTTCTGCTACCTGGCTTAATGAGTGAGTTATCTATTTGTTATTTCAACACAGAAAAAGAAAGCAAGAGAGAGAGAAGTGGAGAAAGAGGTTTGTGGGGTGAGACGCTCCACTTTTACATTGCGGTTACCCAGCGTTGTCTGTCTTGGCTTCAGACTGAGAGGCACCCAGGCGTGCCCCAACCAGACTCCAAGTCTGTGTGTACTGATGCTCCTTGGTGGTCCTTGCTTACACTGTTGGTTGCATATCTCGAAGCCTTCGCCACATTTACCAGCAACGCCCCTTGTGTTATAAGGGAGGACATCTGTTATGCCTTATCTATTCTAAGGTAATGCATTCACTCTGCAGATTAGTTGTAATAAGGAGACAACTGCTTAGCTTAACACTGACGTCCTCTGAGTGCTGGGAGGTGCTTTAAAGATTTAGCGGGGGAACTAATTACCACAGGGTTGCGTACCTCATCCATAAGGCTAATTTGGTCTGGTGCTGCACAGTTTATGTTGAGAGTGGTGTGCTGCTTCTTTTAACCAGCGTGTTGAAAGGCCAAATCTTTGTTTAGATTGTTGTGCGAGGCTTGGTGCTGCGAGGGGCCTGGAGGCAGAGTCGGGAGCAGAGGGACTCTCTGCTGTAATTAGGAAGAGCTAGTATGTAGGAGTTCAAGACTGAAAACGTGTGATGTGGTATCAGAAAAGACGAACAAAAGGCTCGGGACTGTAGGGTGTGTGTAAATGCGTGTCTTGGTGCCGAAAAGGGTTTAGGGTGGAAAAAATTCTCTAATCAGTGCCCTGGGTTCCTCCCAGACTGTTTCACAAATGCATCTTCCAGGGCATCAGCACATGAGACTCGAGCAGGGAAATTTATGATGCAGATATTATTTTGGCTGACTATGTCCAAACTAAGATGATTCACATCAATGCTCTGCAGCACCTTTCCATTCCAGCGTAGGTTAAAGGCTGGACATGCAGCCGATCTGATCCACTCGGGGCAGAACCATATTGAGTTGCAGGACTTGAGGAATGTAAAGTGAAAAGTACTGACCAAACGTTTTTGTGTTTTTCTGAGTGGCTAAGGAACACTGTACAGAGGCTCTCTTTCAGGCTCTCTATCGAGGCTGATCACCCTCAGAGGGTGAATGAAAAAATGCTTTATGGTTAAGTTCCCAGAAAAGTGTGTATTGTCTGCAGCGGCCTCTGCAAAGTCAGCTCGCCACTCAAATCAATGCAGACAAGGAGCCGGTCGGTGCAGTAGCCGGGATAATGGAGAAACAAGTTGTTGATGCTTTCAACGAGCCAATTCATCATAGCCAGCACTAAAGGCATCCAGACATCTGGTTTCAGAAGCTGTCTGCAGTCCAACCTAGCTGTGTCTTTATTGAGGATCCCTGGAAATGATGCATAATCTACTTCATCAGATCCTTGACGCAAGAGAAGCATCAAACCCCAAGTGCATTTCTGCCATGTGCTACAGTGTACTATATCATCGCCTATAGATCCATCTGCCCTTCTTTACAGCCAAGCAACCTCTTCCATCTCCTTTTCTCTGAGTGCTGCCTTGGTTTGGTGGGGTTTGTTTCACGTTGTAGTTGTGGAATGGCTCGAGTACAATCTTACTCTCATGTGGACATGTACTGGTCTGTGGGGGTGTGCAGATGTGAATGATCTTGTTTTACAGATCTGTTCAGATCTTTGCTTTTATGCCAGCCCTGGGGAGTACAACTACAAATTCACCTGCTGCCAATTTTTACTATCAACAACTTATTGCTTACAGGACCTGATTAGCCCAAACAGCGGATATGATGATTAATGTAGCAATTTGCCTTTTGTATGTGGAGTCACGGCATGCTGGAATAACACTAGCTCATTCAAAGATCTGCCTTTGTCCAGGTAGTTTTTAACTCTTCAATCAGGAATCAGTCAACGAATCACTGCTTGATTGCTTTGTTTCCTTCCTGCCTCCGTGTTCAAGTACTACCACAGTTTTCTTCAAGGGCACCAAGGGTTTGAGGGAGTCGCAAGTCAAAATTTCACTGACATTTTCCCTGTCACACTTTTCCATCGATGGGCTGGCTGGTCTAATGTCTTGTCGACTAGTCTCTCAAGGGATTGGACAACGCTGTGAACACAGGAGGCAGGCGGTTTCATCATCACAAGTATAACAAAAGCTTTGATAAATAATAAATACTGTTCTCAACCCTGGGGAAGCCTTTGAGTGACGTTTTAAGTTGATTTTGACAACAAACGAAAAATCCCCCGGGCTCCAGCCAATGTGGTCTCCAAAGCAAACGGAATGTTTGAAAAGACGGCTAAGATGTAGATTCGCATACTCATTGTGCTCCAGGACAGGTATTACTCTCATGCAGAAATGTTCATTTCATGGTTGTGGCTTGATGTAAATCCGGCTTCCGTACGTGTAGGATTTTCAAATTGTACATTACAATTCCAGTGCTGCATAAAACGTAACCCTCAGCTCTGTGAGCATCCTGTAATGTTCATGGTAGTTCTCTCTGCTGCATTACAAATGTCACTCATCAGTGTGCCGGAAAGAAATGAAAATGTCTGACAGCCAGGAAATTTGACTTCAAACATCCTAACTCTACCCATATGCAAGCACAAAACACTTAATTTATACCACTCCGTGTAATTTGAGTGTTTAAGCTTTAGTTCACAAAGCTTTGGCAGTCACCTTCTCAGTGAACGGTGGTGCAGGGAGTAGCTATAACATGACCGAGCAGGGGAAAGATGAGAAAATAATTAGGCTCCTTTTGTGGCTTTAAATCTCAGCCAGTTTCATTCAGGGCTCTTCCCCTGTCACCATCCCTGTCATCGCTGCTTCTGCACCATTTTTTATTTATGGTCCTTCCCTCCCATGTTTTTTTTACCTTTAGCATACTAATTCTACACTCTAACAGGCTCAGTGGTGTCTAAGTGATTTTTATTCTCCTCTTACCGTGAAGTCATCTTTGAAACGTCGCCCCCCATCAATATGAAATGAACTGCACAGAAGTCTTGCTCAAGAAACTGTTCTTCCTTAATAAGGGGCTACGTTTTGTCCTTTAAGAACCCACATTTCAGGAGGAACAGAATTTTTTTTTGCAGCCTCCTTCTGTTCTGCTTTTGTATTTCTGAAAGGGGGGCTTTCTTTGGGAGACTTGTCTGAGCCACTCTGCCTCCTGCAGTTCTGTAAATGACTTGTAAACAGGCTGTTTAAGTGTGAAGTCACCCTATGCCCTGTTGCTTCCGCTCTTTATTCATCACGCTAACACACATACACATAGAAGTATGGTGAATGTTTTTGCTAAGGAGCTGGGGGGAGGGCACTGCTGTTGTTGTGGGACTGGGCCAAGCTCTGACACACATCGAAACGAAAGAGAGAAATTATTTAGAAAGAAACTTTCACTTTTTTCATGTCAGACCAGTTTGAAATGTAGTTTTAGAACAATTGTCTATGATTTAAAGCTTTAAAATAACACAGTAATTTAGGCCCTTCTCTTCAGAAATTTCTCTAATTACTTGCAGCTATTCATTATGCATTAAGTTTAAGTTTTGAGATTCTAAAATTGGGAACAAGCGTGAAGAAAAAACAAGCCACGGAATGGACAGTCCTGTGACCTGTGCTCATTTGAAGAGACTGAGTGAAGAAGGTGGAAAGTGATTGAAACAAATGGGGAATGCGGATGGAGGAAGAGTGAGAAAGAAAGCAGATGCTGAGAGGGGAAAGGAGGCGATTTACCTCATGCAGTGTGCATGTAAAAGAGGCGTGCAGACGAAGCTCAAGCGGTGGTTTGTTACCATGGCAATATTGGGAAATAAGGGAGGGGTAAACAAGAAGCCCCATCGATTTCGTGGGCAGATCATCATCCAAAGTGCCTGTTTCTCTGATGTAATTGCAGTTGAGTGTTTTCTTGCTAGGCCGAGGACAGTCCTTAAATGAATTGTGCAGAGGTGAACATATGAAACCCTGGAAGCTCAGCAACTCCGCAGCTTGTACAAACACAGCGCTGGCCTTGTAAGAGTTAAGCTGTGCTTTCTCCAGAGTTCATCACTGTTTCTTCTTGGACTGTCTCGCTGTCTCGGCTATCATACAACATTATCAACACATCCGAGAGGTCTGGGGAACATGTAGCAGGGCCTGAGGATGTTTGTTTGGAGATAGAAACATCATGATCTCTTGGCTGGAGAAGGTACATTTGTCCTGGTGTATAAACACAGAGTATAAACTGAGCTATCCGATGAATCTATAGTGTGTATCCACTGAGCTTTTCATTTGGAGGGGGAATTGGGGGGGTAGCAGAGGACTGAATATGTTTATTCAACATGTTAGCCCTCCTCAACCCGCCCACTCTCGCATGTTGTCAGTGACTGGGCCTCTGCATCTGTCATGCAAGACAGACATGGGGGGGAGTTCACAAGGCCTTCTCTCTCCTAAACTCCGGCTCTGCTCAGACGTCTTTGTCCATGCTTTTTGTCTCGCTGCAGGGACTTCCCTTCGCCCCGTCCCTCCCAGCTCTCCTGGGTTCTGATAACACATCGGGGGCATCCTAACGAAGTGCCAGCATGATTAGATTCAGTTTGCCCTTCTTTTTCCACTTGGAAGGGAAGAGCTATCGGTCTCAAAAACACTTCCGGGCTTCTCCCAGTAGGGCTGCCAGTTGTGAAAACGTTTGGCCTTTATCTCTCACAATTGAGCCATGTGGAGAAACAAACACAAATCTGTTATCTCAGAGTGGACAAAGCCAATGTGGGCACTGTGGACAACAATGTAAACAGTTGAGGAGCGTTCAGCTCTCATTGGACTGACCAGAGTCTGTCTGAGGAAAGAGGATGTGTTTGTCTGAAATCAAATTTTTGTTGAAATAGAAAGTTTAAGCACTACAGTATGTGTTTGCTAAACAGCGAGGTGTAACTTTATGATTAGTGTACACAATATAGAACCCTATTTGACATAATTGAATGGGAGTATTGAGTCTTGTTACTGACAGGAAGTCATAAATGAAATGCTATTAGTAAATTACAAATGTTCCTAAAATTCAGCAAGGACAGCACTCCAGCCTTCCATGAAGTAGTTTCAAGGGTTAACAGGTGTACATTTTACCGATGTCACACTCATGAATTTAGGTTATAAAGTAAAAAGTAATAATTTATATTGTCTGGGTGTTTGGCAAAGTAATGAGCAAAGGTTCTTTGCAGCTTATAGATTTTTGTCCCGTCTTGTAGCTGAGGCAGCTAAATAATACCTGTGAAATATATCCCCTCTCCTCGGAGTTAGACTTAAGCCAAACAATATCTGTCTGATGCATTTAGAAATGACTGTAAAATATAAAGAAATGTGTTGTGTAAGGAGATGAGAGAGATGAACTGTGCAGCAGTTTGCGTGCCAGCGTCTTCTTTTCTCAGTCTGGGAAGGTGGGACAGAGCTGCAGGATTTGGCCAGTGTCTGTGCAGAAGGGTGCATCAAGATGAGGCCAAAGCACACAAGCCGAAAAGAGTTTTGGCCCGGACGAAGAGACAACGCTTCAGTCACGGCAGATCCCTACTCAGTGAACGAGGGGATCTGAAAGCAATCCATGATTTAATTGACCTCATTTTTTCCTGTGTGTGCTTATGATTGAAGTCATAAAATTGGTCTGCTAATGATATTCTATGACAGGAGAAGTACTTAAAGATGGCCGCTTAGTTTCAGCAAAGTGGGTTATGTTGATGCAAGGCACCTACACACCTCAGTGGTATTGTAGAGAGAAGACTAAACCATCTAAATCCAGTGTAATGAACATCTGTAGATGTTGCCATGTCTCCATGTGGCCAGCAGGGGCAGATAACCGAGAGCGAGTGAAATGGATTTTCATTCACCCAGTGCAACAACTCAGTTCTGCGCGACTTGGACCGATGGGGGGGAGTCCTCCAGGAGGAGCTGGTTTGGCTTCGACTGTCTGAATGGAAATGAGGAATGAACTCCTTTAGGTCACAGGCCATGATTATGGGAATAAGTATATGAGGAAAGAAGCATTTACAAAAACTGTCCCAGTGGATGTTCTGTGTAGCTGTGGCAAGTGCTTCAGAGTTGGCGATGCAACTTCCAGGCCTTTGTAGACCATTTTAACCACTTAGGTCATTTGTTATTTTCTAGAGAGCCTCCTCTCATCTGTAGGAGCAGCGCTACCATCTGGAGCACTAGTACTTTGTTGAAATTGCCCCTTTTTAAATACTCGGCTGATTTATTATAAACCACATTGAAGTGGTTCATTCTTTTTCTTAAAATGAGAGGGTTCATTTCCTATAATCTCTTCTTTGTGTTTGCTGAATAGAGCGATTTAAATGACCTTACCGATATTTTTTTCAACTTTAAGCCTCTTAACTACCTCTTAACTTGCAACAATGTTTGGGACCATTTTCTGATATATGCTATGGTACACTGTGTCAGAGTCTTGGCTGTTTTTTTTCCACTCATCATTCCAGGCAGCCAGCGGTTTCCATTCATTTGAGTACGAAAAATGAATGTAAGTCGTGTAATCCATTACAGTTCAGTCAAGTCTACGTAATTCTTTGTTAATGTCACACTAGCGTTGCATAGTATTGAGTTTAAGTGCAGATTGATTCGAAAACTTTGCACCGCATTACAGGATTAATGCAAAAATTGCATACTTGATGGATTATACAGCTAAACCATGTTTGAAGAGCCTGCTGATTTATCTTCATAACATATGGAAATTAATGGAAGCCAGTGGAGGCTGGGAACATGAGAGAATGTACACCAAAAGTTAAAATTTTCAGAAGCATGTGTGCTGTGATATAGACTACATGTGACTGTAGTAAGTGAGCTGGAGCATAAAAGATATTTTTGATTTTCAAAGGGATCATTGAATCAGGGTTTTTGAAAAAAGTCCACTTATCCTTGGAGACATGACTCTCAAGGAGATTTCTTGCTCATGACTCATAACTTTTTGTGATTTTGTAGTAGGCGACTTTTTCTTTTCATGATCTCTCATAACTGGCAAGCAGCTGTGATAGTTCTGATACCACCTCTTTTTACCAGTTTGGCTCTTTGTCTTTTGTGTAGTTCATTACTGGTTTACAGTAATGCAATACGCCTCATTAATTTGATCCCAGTGGTCCTCCCCTCAGAGGGGCGAGTGCTGGATTTGGTGTGGTCTCCCCGAGGCTTGGGTGGTATGGTGAGAGCGATTAATGGTATGACGTCAGAGGGCTCTGACTGGAAAGAGTGGCATGATATGCTCACATAGCTGTGTTCACGCTGGACAGTAGGTTAGTTTCCAATCCCTGCTTAAGCTTGGGAATCTTCAGATGTGGGCACTGAAGGAAGCCAGTGGAAATGAACACCGTGGCAGTGGTGTGCTCTGTGGATGAGAGAGAGGAAATTGCATGCTCATACAGCACCAAACTAATTCAGGGTTTTCGAATCCCTTCCAGGCTCACCAAAGAAGACTTTATTATATAACTCACTACCTTTGTGTTCTATTTCTTTGCTCATTAGATATACACAAACAAAGAACAGAGCTGAAACTGTGGAGTGTCAGACTAGATTGATGGATCAACCATTTCCCCATATTCTCATGCTATTCTGCAAAGTAAATTATTCAAATGAATTCAACTCAGCCAGGACAGCTCACAGAATACTTTGTGTGAAGCGCCTTTTTTGAGATACAGAGCTCATTTAGCTATGGTTGTTCGCAGAGTGATGTGTGATGCTGAGAGGAAAGCAGATTGGTTTCTAAATAAATCAAATAATTCCTTTATCTCTTGCCAAGAACTTCTGAGCCTGACCTTTTATTTTAAAAACTTTGCCTCGGGTGCTAAAGAAATATAAAACGCTCCACACCTTTAGTAGTGTTTGAGACCTTGATAATTGCGGTCATGCCCCCGTTTTTCACCCTCATAATACTTACTGTAGTCACTGTTTGTTCTAGTCTAGAGTTCTGGTAACCTGTCCTCATTAGGGTTTATTTACAAGTATGTCAATATCCTCGTTGCAATGTTTCTTTTAACCCGGAGCGCTAATGTGAAGCGAGGGTCCCTTTAGAAGACCAGTCTAGATCCCTTTCACCCTGCGAGCTTACTGTTGCCAGGCTGTTAAAAAATGCCAAAGGAGTTGCCACAATGTGCTTGTATAGAATGGCTTATGGCACAAACACGGCACTGTCTGTGTCCGTACGGACTGTTGATGTGGGACAGCTGCTTTATGATGGTAAACTCCTTGCCTGAAAGCTGAGGACCCCCTGCTAATTCGCCAGCACAACCACATTGTACGTGAATTGACTCAACATGTTGGATTAGCTGGTTAAATACAGTGATCCTTTCCCTCAAAAGTACAATCCTGACATTTAGGGCGTTAGAATACAAACAAAGACTGTTCAATCTTTCTCAGGCCTTTCTTTTCTTGTTTATTCTTGGCCCAGTGTGAGGAAGATAGCAACCTGCATGTTAATTATGCTTCTCAGTGCGACTCTATGGAAGAAGTTACATGTTGAGATTAAATTAAAGTTTCATGGAGACAAACAAGAGAAACTGAGCAGTTTCTGGTGTACAATGCCTCAGTTGTTGATACAGATAAATAACTTTTGTGCATATGGGTTAAAGCACTTTGAATATATATACTGCATGGATTGTGCCAAACCAGTGACAGGGAGCTCTTGCCATTTTGGCAAGTGTCTGCGCAAAATAAATACAGAAAGACAGAAAGGGGAAAAAAGCAAGTGAATATTGGGATCCAAACCAGAAACCAAGCCGCGTAGTTTTTTTTTTTTTTCATTTTCCTCTGTCATGCATACAGGCTGAAACACATCTCAACACCATGGAAGAAAAGGACAGCGGTAAAGAGATAGACAGAGAAGGCAAAAGTGGAGGGCTAAAAAAAAAAGAGAGCAAGAGAGGTCTGAGTAGGGTAGAAAAAAAAATGCAAGCGAGAAAATGGAATAAAAATAGGCTCATGATGGAGCTGGTGTCTCGATGAGGCAGCCCACTAACCTCAGAGGCGCCACACTCCATGGCTTATCCCAGCCCAGTGAAAAGGAGGGGCCACACCACAGATCTTTCTGACTGCCAAGGCCCCAGCGCCAGGCCGACTCTCGCTCTCTCTGTCTGGTCGTGGAGGGGCCAGGCATCTAGGAGTAAGGCTGCAAAGCATGGCTCCCCTCTCTAGATGACCAGGCCAACCCCTCACGTTTCCAAGAAGGAGCAGTGAAGAGCTCCCAGCCAGGTGTCACATCAGACCTGCAGGGTTTCTTTACCATGTGTGTGACTGCCGGGATGGTTCTGTTGGTTTAAAAAAGTTGACTCAGTGTGGGAGCCGGTTGCTACTGAGTCAGAAGCCTGACATTTGAACTGACAAGGCAATATGCCTGCATGCTGCAGTGTAGGTCGCATCAATCACAGCAAGTTGTGGGCCGACGGAGCAGACATGACTCTGGCAGCAGGTCAGTGGCCTGAGAGTGAAATTCCACAGGTTTACCATCACTTCCTGTCATCCAGTGCTCTCCAGCTGTATGGCTGCCAAAGTGAGTCTGTAGTAGAAAAATTGAAAATTCAGGCGATGCACCTGATCAGTTTAAAAAAAAATCGAATCATAATCCAGACTTCTGATCTGTTGAAGTCACTTCATCTTCCCACAGACAGTATCAGATGTCCGAGGAAACCAGAGATTTCCGATTTTTGAATCATGTTTATGCTTCAGAGAGTCATTGTCAGTAAAATCCCCATAGTTCTGATCTGTCAGGAAGTCTACGCTGTCATGTGGGAAATATTGACAGACAAAGAAGGGAAGAGAACTCGACAGCTTGACACGCTTGCTCATCTGGAGGATATTCAGAGGGAAAATATTTTCATAACTGTTTTAAATTTTACATATTATGCGGATTGAAGGGACTGTACACACAGTTTTCCCTCAGTTGAAACATCTGGATTGCATTAGTTGTGTCTTTGTGCTAAAAAACTTTTGTGCTTCTTTTGATTTGTCACTTCTGCAGTCAAAGAAGTGTACATGAAATATGAACAAATAGACAGCGTATTTCATTGTTTATTTTTTTTCCTCCTTGCATCTTCCCGCTGTAAGGGAAGTACATGCAGTATAATTAGATGGCTAAGATTCGAAACCTATATTTTTCAAAGCCACAGGGGTTTGAAATTTGCTGAATGGTTGCATTGCTCAGTTATTCTATATCAGGAATTTGTAAGTTGAGTCTTCCAGTCTGATGTTATTGTGATTGAATCTCTGCTCACTTCCTTTTGCTACAGAACAAAGATGAAATGTTGAAGCATTGAAGAAGGATATATATTATTCTTTTAGGATCTGTTTTTCAAGGGGAAGGTTCGTTCCTTTGAGAATTTTCTTCAAGTGTGTTTAAAGTCAATACCGATGGTCATATTACAGTAATAGAGTCAGACTTGTTTTCAACTTCTGCAAAGTGAGCAATGTTCAGACAGAAACGCTGTCTTTGAACAGGTGGAATAGATGTGCGAAGAGAAACATGATAAATCAAACAAGTTGCAGCGTATTTAAGTGAATGCGCACATTCCAGTGCCACACTGGCTTCCCCAGCTCCACGTCTGTCTTTTTACCAAGACAAGTGAACGTCTGTTATCATGAAAATGCTTTTTCTTCTCAGATTCCGTTAGGGTGACCTCACTTTATTTGGACTGCACAGCATTTTTTATCCCACCTCCCACATATTGAGACGACGTCTCGCATTTTGATTGACTACTTTGCAAAAGTCAACCCAGTGCAGGACTGATGCATTGTTAAAATCTTTTTTTTTTTTGTTATCCAGTGGCTCTGACGACCACAGGGAAGGCTGTCATCATGGAGCTATTTGATGTCAATCAAACTGTGGCACTGTGCATCAGGATACCTTTTCACATTTTTTGCCGCCTACGCTTCGCCAAAGGAGAAAGTTGCAGGTCAACAAAACGTCACAAGCTATGCAGGTGGAATATAATGGAAACTATCACAAAGAAAAGGAAATGCAGCTACAGTAAAGATTGGGCAATTACCTGTAGCTGTATGAAGCTGGTGGGAGGTGATTATCAGAATTCTTTTGCAAAACTGCCAGACTTAAAGTGTGATGCAACACAGTACATTTGAGTCTCACAGGAAATATGTGGCTCTTAAAGACATATGCAATCTATGGATGCATTACTGAAACCAAGACCACTGCCAGACAGAAAAAGTAACAGCAGCTGAAATAGCACTTCGACATCATTGAACACTTTTAATGCATGTTCCTCTATCTAAAAGTATTACTTGTCTTTTTTTTAGATATACTACGCTGGACTTGCTCTCAATTTTATATGGGATATACCCTTTTAATGCATCTCTAGTAATCTTGAAAGAACGGAAGCGGACTTAAATTTCATGTCAGCAACCTGTCAGTTGTGTTTTCGAGGGCAGCAACAGTCAGTCAGTGTTGATCAGAAATAGAACTCAACTTTTAGCAGTTATTTTAATATGAAATAAGAACATGAGTGCAAGGAGACTATTATGCAAGGCCACCGGGGCTATGAAACCTTACTCAGTGTGGGAGTTGGAAAGTTGCATTCAAATAAAATATGTTTTTTTGTGCCCTGCACAAGGCCAAACATCTAACCTGTGTACTGTGCTGCTGAGTCAGCCGGAGGGCAAAGCATGGAGATGTTTCGAGGCTAACGGGCAGAAAGTAGACTGTCTCTCAGCATCAGCAACATTTCCAACATTCTCCCCGACTAACGTACTCTTTGTCCCATAATGATTTTGCGGGGATCTGGTTATCCGAGACTTAGTGACTCAAAAACCAAGACCAAATGAGACCAACAAGATTGTGCTGAGAAACACTTTTGTAAAGCTTAATTTTTCAATTGTCTTTGAAAAATAGTTCACCATGACCAGAAAATATGTTTCTTTTGGCAGACCGGGAGAAGACTTTAATCCAATATTGAGCGTTTTTGTTTAAAATTCTCATTAGCCATTTGGAGCAAATTAAGTTCCATGTCAGTCCATGTCACACTGGGGTTCTTTATTTGGTGTGGTCCATGATAACACTCAAGACTGTAGAGTTATAGCTTTATTCCAAACCGCCCAGTTTGCACTCCAAGACCTTTTCATCTGGTAACAATCTCCCCGTGAGCAGTTTCAGCCACCAAAAGCCCAATCCATCAGCCACTGTCATGTGCCGCAATGAAATGTGAAAGGGAGTGTAAATGCAGAGAGGCCTAATGCTCTTTTAAAATGGAAAATACCAGCTTAAACTTGTGTAATTGCTTTTTGGAAGAGCAGGAAAATAAGGAAATCAATTCAAAATTCCCCCTTATTTATTTCAAGATGAACATGGAGCGTTACACGAAACACATTTTGTCTTTTTAAACTCGCTGCCTGCTCATTACTCTTAAAATAACAGTGGGATTATAACTACATGCGCTGATTTAATTTATACACAACAGACTGGGTTTAATTGGTTCCTCTTTCATGTTTTATGAGACTGTCACCACAGTGTGTTTGGGTTTAATGCAGAAAATGAGCAGCAGATTCCATAAACTCCAATGCAAACAGTGAAAATAGGTGCTATGTGCATGCAATGTAAGTGATTGTTGCCAGATTACACTCGCCATATGTATTCCTTTAAGAAGTAAACCGTACTTCCTTTTTGATGAATTCCTCCCAAAGTCACCTCATAGTGCAGCCATATTTACCCACGCCAGCTAACTGGTTCCATGCGCTTCAGTTCAAATTGTCTTGAGCCGGTGGACAGATGATAGCAGCACTGCAGGTCAGAGAAGGACAGGACAGCCTTCAGCTATCCCCCGCACATAAAACAAATCATATCCGCTCAACTTTAAGGAGTAAGACCCTGGGATAAAAGGTAATATTGACTGTCTGTCTAAACAGATGAAAAGCAGTCGCAGGGCATGCAGCCTCCTCGCTCCTCGCCCCGAGCGTCGGGCGCACAGTCAACGCTGCAGCGCGTCCCCTCGCAAAGGTCAGCGGAGGGCTGCATCTTGGGATTATGGGACGCACGGTGTCTGCCCTTACTCAGACTGAGAAAAGGAAATGAGAGGTGTCTAAATAAAGCCAGTTAAAATGAGTCAGTCGAAAAGTGAACAAGCCTCTCGCTTCACTCACTTGAGGTTTGAGATGAGATGAAGCGATAGCCTGAAAAGGATAACACAAAGAGGAGGGGGTGCAAGAAAAGTGAAAGATTAAAGCTACAGCGAGGGAGAGAGAGAGAGACAACCTTGCAAATCACAGCTGTTGGAAACACAAGCTGACTCACAGTTTTTTCACCCATTATTGAATGTCTCCTGTGGAGAGATGAGAGCTGTGGGGTTAAAGTGTTCTTCTGACAGAGACAAGATAACCACCAGAGTCCACACCGAAGCAAAATAAACAAATTCTAGAGTTTGCTGTATGCTGAGTGTTTGTTATGTTCACCCTCTCTACTGCGTTGTAATATTTTCAGCCCAGTCACTAGAATAAATGTTTCATATCCATTTCCACAGATGCGTTGAGTCTTTATATTTCTTCATGTTTAAACTTTACATTTCTTGAGGTTCAGTTTTTAGCTGTATGTTGTGACAATGCTGTGCTTAGAGTCTGGTTAGGTTTGGGCACACAGGAAAAGAACAGGCAGTGGTTTCATGCTGTTTTTCACAATTGTTAAAAGGCTGTTTCGCCACCATCATCACCCCCATCGACCAACATGAAAGTCAGCTCATATACTGTACATAAAATAATCTAAAAGGGATTATGAAGCACAAACGTAATGTGACAGCATTTATTCTCTTGACTGGGCTGACTATTTTACTTCCAATAACTTTGTTTTACTGATGGATCTGGAGGAGAACAAAAGGCAAGAATCAGGCTAAATCTATTGACCATCAGCTGCAGGAAACCCTGATCAGAAAAGTGGTGGGTGGATGACTTCTATTTTATCACATCACCCTGATATCCCAAAGTTTGAAACCCTCAGTTTAGTGGAATTACACCGATTTTCTGAGAGGACTATGGATTATCGTAAATGCTATCTGTGCAACTGTTTTATTTGTTGCTTTGAGCTAATGCAGATAAACCTATAAACATTGGGGTTTTGCTTAATCTGTAGTTTCATAAAATTGTCTGTTTACATTGGAAAGCAAAAACATACACCAAGTAGCATCTAAATCCCTTCTTCCTTCTTAACGAGGCTAACGTTAATCCCTGGGAGCTTACAGTGAAGATGCAGCATCAAATCTAATTTATGCTTTCATCGTCACGTCACAGGAGAAACATAAAGATGTGACGCCTGTGCTTCATTACGCGATCAGCAACACAGAATAATTTACTTCTTTTGTTGCTCGACGGTTACACAGCCATGTGATGTATGTGAAGGCTGAAGGTGTAAATTACTGCTTCAGTTTGGTTTTCTTGTATATATTTGACCAGAAATGTCTATGTTTGCACTCTATGCTAATGTAATTGATCGACCCCCCTTGGTCTCATTTACATAACTGTGAGTGGCTCTACCAGGGTGAAGTGAGGTCCAGCAAGTAGCCGGCAGTAAGCAGCTGCTTCTCATCTTTCTCTACAAGCATGTGTGTTATGGCTCCGCTCTGATTGGGTATCACGTAACCCCCGTGAATCTCCTGAGCCCTTTGAGACGGCATAGGCACTGCCTGTTTTATTATTGCACCACAGAGGTCTCTGCATTTTGAAGAATAGCTTTTGGAGGAATGTATTTCAAACCGCATATCTGTCCCAGTTATGTATTGTTTTCAGTAGGCTGAACACTGTGGAAGTGTACGGAACAGGGTGACGTGCATAAATGTTATTGACAGTGAATAAATGCAAGGTGTTATCCAACAACCAGTAATCAAAAAATTCCGTATTTGTTTAATTGCCTGATTTGCAATAATAACAGTGCAGTAAACTTGTGTTGGACAGGAGCTTTTTGCAGTCTTGCATGTCAGAAACACTGTTTATGAAATCCAAATTTAATTCCAGAGCTCAACTGAAGCCCAGAGGAAACACAAGTTTGCGAACTCTGTTGTGTAAGTTCACCACTATTGCACAGCAACAGCTCAGCATTTACCATTTAACATGACATCTCCATTTTCAGTGATCCCATCTCGCTGAGAGCTTTTCTCCCTTTTCCTCTTGTCAGGGGTCACTCGCTCAGATATAAACCTGGTCTCCTGCCAGGCCCAGGCTTATATCTGTTTCTCTGTTTTGGAAGCCGGCCCTCTCTGTGGCTCCTCCACTTCCCGCATCCTGCACGACAGTCCTTAGGTTGTTTGTGAAATGGAAGTAGTGCAGGACTCCTCTGGGACGTAACAGAGAAGGGAAGGTCTGTATCCCCCCTCACCTCTGTGTTCCTGCAGGGTCCCCAGTGGCTCCCCGAGCGCTCGGCTCGCTCTACTGGTCTTTAGGCTTTTTGTGTGTGTTTGTCCGAGAAAGAAAGTGGTCTTTACGTTTGTGTGTTGAGGGGTGGGCCTTTTTGCTTTTTTGCTTTAGAAGTAGATGTCACATTGAGTTAGTCCAGCAGTCTGCTGAAGTCCGGCTAGACTGGAGAACAATATTTTTCCAAGATTGCCCCGGAGTGCCAGTAGCCAAAACGTAGAGATGCTGCTGTCTAAGCTTCGGCACATTCGTCTTGTTGCTCTGCATGAACGAGCCTCCATCTTTTTACTGTATCCTTACAACAGATTAAAATAAGGATATTTCCATTTTACAGTTGCACATTGTCTGTGCCAGCCTATCAGTCTCACTTTTTCCCTTTAATACTGTGAGCTGCAGCGAGGCTTGCATACTGTTATCCTTATCTGCAGGATGCACCAGGCAGACTGCAGGAATACTGAAGGGTAGTGCAATTTACTGTGGGTAAGATATGTAATATATCTCCGGCACATAATTTGTGTGGTATCATTTGTAAGGGATTTTAGTTGTGCTTTGTACAGTATCTCATATTACGCCACACTAGAGTTTTCCTCCCTGTCCAGAAGCTCAATTACCTTTCAGGCTTTCTCGAGCTCATCAGATGTAGAAGCAAAGATTTTCTTTTCTGGAAAAAATTAAGAATCCATTTATAACAATAAAATAAACATGTTCTTGGACGGGACATGAGGCAATGCTTCACCAGAGGGAAATTAGGCCGCCTAATTTGTTCTCAACAAAAGATTAGGGACGTCCCACATTCCTTGGCAAGGCATTGAATCTATAGTATGAGAAACTGAAGAATGTGATTTTAGTAGCTGGCATGAATGAGGACTTGTTTGGTTCTGAAGTGAAGGTCCACCCAATCCCACAGTACTCATGGTATGAAATCCAATAGTTCCCATGGTTGATTTCCTTTCTCCTATTTTAAGCAGAAATAGAGAAAGTGTTGCAGACAATCATATACACCTCCAGTTGCTGGCTAGGTGGTTTCTCTGGGCAGCAGAGCTGTCACAGCCAAGAATTGCACAATGCCCAGGTGGGAGTATCTATGATCAGGGCCGAGGCAGGGGCGGCACACTTGGGTTGCCAGCTTTAGCAAGAATTCCATCAACACCCACGTCGCCTGTCAGCTGCACTAATCTGAAGCCGACAGTTGTAAAAATATGACTGTTAGATGATAGATCCCCCTTCATTGACTCGGTCTACGGGAGTCCCCCAGCTTAATCCTGCAGTTGTTCCCCTGATTGAAAACAAATGCATCCTTCATCACTGCTGTCATCGAATTCCTTTTAACCGCTTGAACTATAGACACCATTTTGACAAATGTAAAATTGATTGGCTGTAGCTTGAATGTGATTTTGAACACTGTTCCTTTATCTCATGGTGAACTAGTTAGAATAAGATAACTGAAGTGAAGTCAGTGCAGCAGAATGTTACCGGCAGCTGTTTTTAATTGATTTTTGAAACACCAGGTGCGTAAGATTTCTAGGATACAGGAAAAGACAGCAGTAGTGCAGCCAGGATTAACTTCTGGCAGAGGCAAAATACATATTTAGGCGTGAAATCGTCTTTTGAGAAGCAAGGATATAAATCAGATACTCTTCCCAGTTCTTGTCTGGACACAGATCAACAGTGAGTGTAAGGCCAATGGTCAGGGGTCAGGAGGAGGCCAACAGTAGGCTCAGCAGCTCTACATGGCCTGAAACAAGTAGTAAATCAAAGACGCACTCACGACTCAAAGTTTTGCTCCAGGATTCTCAATCAAATCACGTTCCTAGAAGAAATTCAACACTGAGAGGGTTTTCCTCAAGTCTTCCACCTCGACTGCTCTCTGCAGTGTGACTTTTGTCTTTTGTCTTTTCATCTGGGGTCTAGTGTGATCTGTTAAAACCATCAGTCCGAGGAGGCCTGTGGCTCTTTGTCTGCAGAGATATGTCAAACTGTTAGCAGCGTATGGTCTATTGGCACATAACATCCAGCAGAGAATTAAAGCCTGGGCTTCAAAAGAGAAACCACTAAAGGCTGACAGACAAAGAGAACGGAGTTCCTAAGCCAATAACCATGAAGACTAGACTTTGACGTTCAAACAAAAATAACGTCAAATGGTATTAATTTGCAGATCAATGCCTGGCACGGTGCCCTTTTTTTTTTTTTTACATGTTTAGAGGGAATACTGAGAAAGCTACTGAGGCACTGGCATTTAGTTCTGAACAGCTAAAGAAAGAAATTAAGGACAAGGATGCACATGAATTTCTCAGGGCCCTAAATCACATGTTCAGTGTCAGTGATCAGTAGCCAAATAATTCTGTCCTTAAATACAGAAAAACAAGTGATAAACTATGATAACATCTTTTAAAATAGGTTATTTGTGAGCTGGGACCATTTGGGGATCCTTTAATAGATCACAGTGGCTCGGGCCATACATAGAGCATTTGTCCTGCACAGAGGAAGTCACTGTGCTGAAAGGGAGGATGGCAAACGAATTGACCGACCCAGACGGATGCCTGGATGTCCCAATGACTCTACCAGAAGCAGAGGGGGAGAGAAAGGTCAAGATGCTATAGTAAAACGGTTTTTACCTTTGAAAGATGTTCCTTCAATGTAATACACAGTATCTGTGCCTCCAAACACCTGCTATCAACATAGAATGGTTACTTCAGAGGAAACAGAAAATACATGAAAGGAGGTTTTTGTTCTTTTTATCCCTTGTAGAGTCCTCGAAGCATTAAATAAAATCTCGACATACTACAGCGAGCCTTGGCTTTGTTGGTTTATGTATGGGTGGTTTGTTATTTCCGTTGCCTCCCCCTGCTTTCCAGATCCACATCCTCTGTCCTGACTTTGTTTGGCAGTGCATATTGTCGTATCGCTTGTGGTGTCAAGCAGCAGGTCCACCAAAGTTATCCAGAAGCCAGGCCTGGAACCGTGAGAAAAGACTGCTGTGTGATTGGATTAGCTTTTGAGCGCCACGTTGCTTAATTAATGAAAATGACCCGGGAGCAGAGAGTGAAGCCATTGTCTGCACGGTGACAAAGTCCCTGCCCATCAACAGTATCCTTAACAGGATTTCACAAAGTATGCCAGGCGTTCTTAATTTGTTGGCTTAGACCGCTACAGAAGGGCCTGGCAGCTGAGATGATGGCTGCCTTTCACTTTGCAGTGGCAGAATTTCAAACCCTCGCAGCCCACGACAGGGTTTAAAAAAAAGTATAATTAAGAATTATTTTTGCCAAGTGGTAGCAGAGCTGCTCCACTTTTTTCCCTGTAAAAAAAAAAATGCCGTTCAGTGATTTAACCTTCATTTCCATTTAGCCAGTCAGCAACTCACACCTGCAGATTATGGCACGGTTCACTGCATTCACAGCACATGTGAACAGTAGCTATGGTTCACTTGAATATGTGTTAGCCCCTCCCTCTGTCCGGCCTCCATTCATTCCTCTTCCTTTAACTCTCTATTGAAGAGGGACGTAAATGTGGGCCGGTATTATGAGGGTGACGACCCCGCGGGGTCTTCTGAGAGGTTCAGCAGAACCAATGTGACCAGATTAGTTTGCATTCCTCAGTGCTGAACGGCTCTCTCTGGAAACTATTACCTGGAATTACCTCAAATCAAAGGCTTCTTCCTATTATCTCAGCAGGATCAGTCAGAGCGGACCACTCTGTGACTGCCAACTTAGATGTTAAAATAACAACACAGCATACCTGTTCCCTTGACAACCTAAATGTGTCTGTTGAATTACTCGACCAAAAAGAAATTCTTACAAATCCTTTAAGCTTTAACAACCGAAGCAATAATTTGTCATATAAAGTATTTTGTATTTAAGTAATTGAGCAATCTTGTTAAATATATGTAGCGCTGGTATTGTCCTTTTACTTTTTAAACAAACAGATACAGCAAGATAATTGGGTTCCAAATACTCTTACTAAGATAACTTCTTCAACAATACCTGCACACACACATGCAGACTACAAAGACCCACACCTGTCAGTCTTTCTCCGCAGCCTCATGATTCAATCACCGCTAACGCCTTCTGACACTGGCTAAATATTCCCAATAGGTCACCCGCTCATCATGTTGACGAAGATGTGTCAGACACAGTGCTGTGTTTTGTGTCTGCAGTCGGTCGAGGACAGACTGACTTTTGTGCTCCAAATAGACATCTAACAAGATAAATACTATATAAAAGGGACAATCGGGCATGGGTTCAAGCAGTTGTTGTGAATCTGAGTGGTGTAATTTCTGGTGAACTGGATGATAGTGTGAAAGTTCTTACAGTGTGTTTTTGTGGTTACGAGCTTAACTGAGTAATTTTTCAATTATCACAATCTGTATTTAACTCATATGTTTTACTTTGTAAGAGAATGTGAATAAGAAAATATCAGAGATTACAGAGTGGCCAGCATGAAATCTCAGAAATCTCGACATAAATTGAACTTTACTAGCCATTAAGGTTCATAAATATAAAGCTTAGATAACTGACACTCTAAAGAAAATACACAAATATCCTGTGGCTGACTGTTATTGGGCCTCCTAATATGAATGCATGTGTTTTAAGTTCCTCTTTGATGTTTCCGAATCTCATATGAAATTGGGTAAAGCATGAAAACTGCCGCTTTCTTCTTATTGCTTTTCCACCCAAGCCTTTTGTTTTTCTTCTCCCCCCACAAGCGTCGGGGGTTTCAAGTTTCTCCTAGGCTTACAGGGATCTGGAAATATCTGAGCTTCTTTTTTTTTTCTGGAACTCGATCTTCACATGCTCCGAGATAAAGTTTTTGGTTTGGTCAATACATTGGACCCGTATTTACAACTTGAGTTCCATTTTCATGATTATAAATGTAATGCTTTATTTTTATTCTTTAGGAAGGGAAGGAGAATCAAAATAGCAGCAAGGGAACGAGCAAAGCCTTTGCACTACAGTCAGTGAAGTGCACAATTTAAACAATGGCAAGGAGAAAAGTAATAAATGAATTAGATCTCCATTTGTTTCAGCTTTTTTTGTGGGCTTCTGACAGTCTGCGTTTTTGGAATAGTGTTGAGTCCCAGGCTACTTATAGTTGGACCTCTCTTTAGGGAGGAGAACAACAGCTCAAAGACAAATGATCTACTTGCTCCATAGTGCTACAACCAGAGTTCCTGGGCAAGCTGCCCGTACAAGAGAATTTCTAGTTCTCTGGGTGCAAGAGCGTTTCATAAGATGTTGTGTGTGTGAGTGTGTGTGTGGTGGATCTGAAATGTGATTGAGGCTCAGCATGTATACAGTACTGGTGGACAAAGGCACAGAAGACGTAGCTTTTGCTTTATACAAATGCATAGTGAGAAAGTGAAAATTCGAACAATACGTGGGAAAATCGACATCTTGCTTCCATTGTTTGGTCCTCTTTATCTTACTTTTCGAATAAGTCGGCATAAAAACAGGAATGGTGTTTAATTTCCCCTTTGATAAGATTGGCGGGGAACTCTTATTTCTTCTTTGGTCTCCCTCCAGTGGGCTTGTGTGATAGGAAAAGTCCTAATCCCCCCGGAGTAAAAGGCTCTGTTGTGGGGGGAGACTCCATATGGTCACAAAGTGTGTGGATCTTGAGTCATGCCTGGTGGTTTTTAATAGGATCACCAGAGTACAATGGTCTTTTCTAATATTTATCATCATTTGCATAAATGTTAATATGTTATGAAAAATGTCATACGACTAATAGGGCGAATTATCCTGTAATTGGGGATCTGTATGAGTCCCTAGAGATGTGCTTTTGTTACACATTTTGGATAATGAGTTCAGGGCAGCACGATGTGTGGTGGCGCTCTTTTAATCATAAGCTGAAGTGCTCTAAAGAGCTCAGCAGTTCACGGGTTTCTGTGAGAGCAGACAATGACTCATCATAGCTCAGCCTGAACCCCTTCTTTTGTTTTCCCAGCAAGGTGTGAAAAAAGTTTTTACTACGGGAACTCAACATTCTGTGTCCAACACCATCAAGATGGGGAGTAGTGCATGGGCTTTATTCCCCCGGTGGTCATTTTTAACTCACACCACACTTGGGGTGGAAAGAGCACGTACAACCCAGCAACGATCTACTGTTTAAAATGTACATCATAAAAATGTCAGTCAGAGAAAAAAGCATTTATCATTTCACATGATCCCACCGGAAAACGTATTAGAAACAAATGGGTCCAGAATCCGGAGGGATGTAGCCTCATAGTTCATGGTGCTTGACACCTATAGCTACTATCCCAAACCTATAGCTGCCTTATAGTAACCTAGCAAGTGTCTCTCCGTAATCTAAACAGCTGTGGTGATCACACAGAGACACATTGATGCGGGGGTGTTTGCTCTAAAAACAGCCCTGACCCAGGTGTGAAGCTGATGAGTGTGACTCCGTGTTTGGTGAAAATGTTTAAATGAGCTGAAAATATTTGAAAGACAACAATAGTTTGCAGGTGTTGTGTTTTTAGTGGAACACATGTTCACAACCTTGGGCTTACCTTACCTCCCAAAGTGATGTTTTTGTAAATCTGGGTTAGACTCCTACCTCAAGTGTGATATACGGTAAGAAAATTTGACTTAGGCCACTCAGTTTTGAATCAGTTTTATCTTATAAATCTCCCAAAGTTTGTTTGTTTGTGTGGAAACAACAATGATGGCTCCTCAAGATGTTAGGGTAGATGCTGCTGTGGCGCCAGTTCTATCAGACCCGGAGAGTATATTTCACTGAGAGAAGAGCAAAAACCACACCGGAGGCTTTCCCCGCTGGAGATGATGTTTTCGCTCTTTTCTCCAATGGCGTCGGTAAGAGTTGGACGGATAGACAGATGGTTCATCCAATCATCTGCCAAGTATTTTTTGAAAGTGTCTGCCCCTTTACCTACCAGTTTCGAGCGGGCGTCTTCCCAGATGGCTCTGTGCGACAAACCATCTGGCGCGTCATGTTAATGGGCCTAAATGTGTTAGATACAAAAATTATTGACTGCTTTGACTGTTTTCTGTTGATCAATTTAATTTCCTCTTATCCTTAAGATAATATATGTTAACATGTAAATGAGGAGTAAACAGATAATGTTTGGGTTGGACTTGGGCTGAAGAAAAAAAATAAAACAACAAGCAAACACAAGAGACACATCTCCACCTGAATGAGCGTGGAGGTCAATGCTAGATTTAGGCTAGTACAGTGTAAGAAGGTAAAATAACAAAGGCAATACAAAGTCCAGATTTCCTCTTGTTGGAGCCACGTGTATACGAGTTACTGAAGATATGGACAGGATTAATTCACATACATGTTCTGCCGTGATTCTGCTATCCTCCTGCTCCCCTTTATACAAATAATCACATCTGAACACGGCTTAAGACTGTACAATATGCATTACAAAGATCAAAGTGGATGTGAAACAGCGTCTTCTCGTTGATGTGTCAAAGTCGCAGCAAGATAAACAGTTGTCACAGCTAATGTGACTTCCTCTCTGAATTCCAAATAGAGATAACCTAAATATTGCTGTTAAATGTAAACTCTATCTACAGAATCTGAATACTGATATAATCCTCTTGAGACTGTCTGCCCTCAAATAAATACATGTACCTACTGTGCGCCTGAGGCATCCAACACAGACCGTACTGCGCTGTGTCTAAGATATGAAAGATACGCAGTGCTCTGTCTCTTTCAAGGCAGACTTCGGATCAGATTCCCCACGTGCTGTTTGTCAACCGTTCAGAGAAAAAAAAATAGTTTCCCCATTTATGCATAATGAAATATTCATTGTCTAACATGTTTTGACAAACCTGACTTTGAACCGGTATTAAATGGTTCTGTCAGCCCACCCCTGAGGCAAGACCAGGGCAAATATCTCTTCCTCTATTTCCCTTGCTGACATAATTTTCGGTGTTTCTGTCAAGAGATCGTGAAAGGCTTTTAGTAGTGGAGGTAAAGGTCTCATGAATTATTATCATATCATGCACAGAGACTATACAGTATATAGACTATATATATAAAACATAGACGTATAGTCTCTTGGCAGTGCCTGATTCAATCTAACCTCTGGCTAATCAAAAAATGGGCAAAGAGGTGGAGCGTGGTGGAGCTGAGGCGGACTGAATGAAGTGGAAGCTGCCACTCTAAAGCGCCCACGCTCTTAAATATGCATAATTTTAAGCCTGAATATAGTTTAAAAGTGTGAGTTATAGAAACATTTACACTCCATGCAGTTCTCATGAATGGGACAAACAAAGCAGTACGATGTATCTGAAGTAAAGGTTTAATGGTACTACGTCTGGCGTCTGGTGCTACCCATCTCTGATACTACGTCTGCATGGGGGACGATAACAGGCCACACACTCAGATCCACGCCGCCTGCTCCTTCAGCACATTTCCTCACTGCTCTGTGTTCATTGCTAATATTCTCATTAGGGTCAATGGAGCGGCCGCCTAACATGTTTTCACAGCCGGTGTGTGACATCATCACATCTCAAAAGCACCTCATAAACACAGTCCTCGGCTGAGGTCTGGGAAAGCTTATGGCCACCCCTTCACCCGTCTCGTCATTGTCTCTAGAGTGACACTGATCTAAGACACCATGAACGATGAAAGCAGCCGGAAAAAATGTAAAGTCGAGGAGATTCTGGATGTTTTTTTAGGAATATGTTTTAATATCTCTGCACTCCCTGGTCTTTGTTCACTTTAACAGTAAGAAGCAGGTCCTGAAGTGTCCTTGCTTGGTACCACACTCAAGGTATCAGGCTGTACTCTGTGTAGAAATGAGTTTCATTCTGCCTTGAAAGATTTCCTGGAATGTCTACAAATAATCCTGCCTTCATTTAGAAAAAAAAAAAAAAAGAAAAGAAAAAAATAAATCCACCTCAAACGGCAAGCAAATATCAAACAAAGGGAAGCTTACAAAAAACTCTTTCTCTGGTCAGCCAAAAGGTCTTAAGTCAACTCATAATAATACGACTGAAGACTTCAAATGTGTGAAGTGTGTTTTTTCAACAGTGTTGTACTTCAAACCTTTTTACCAAAGGCCACACAGCATGCAGAACAAAAAGTGAAATATCTCTAAAAGTGCGGCTTTGATCTCCAAAGCGAGTGTTTGGCAAAGAAATGAATGCTTCCCCACAAAACTGCTTAATGGGGCTGAAGGAAAGGCGGTACTCATCACCCACCATAACTTAAACAGCTCGTCGGCATGGTGAATTCTCATGTGCACATGCTGCAAATGGATGCTGATATCATTGCTCATTAATTATTGATCGCAGTGATTGAAGCTTTTGCTCAGAGTTGATAGTTTTGGGTCATCATCTGCACTTTTCAACATCAGATTCAGCATTAGAAGGAAATTGAAACGCTGCTGGTATGAGGGTTTTCAGCGACGGAAAGACACATCAGAGATTGATGCTGAATTTCTCTGAATATTTCATGACTGAACATTTGTTATTATTTTACAGTAAATGAAGCAAATCTGTCCATTTTATCATGCTGGGCAGAATCATAGTGATCGCCGCAGGTTGGGACTTTTTTTTGTGCACCAATTTGTCTCAGATCAGAGTAGCAACATAAGGCCTATTTTTTTCTTATTTAAAAGGGTAACTGTTTTGCACATCAAAGCCTGTTTACAGGTCTTTTTTACTTCCTCTGCATATGTGAAAAAAGTAGCTCAAAGCCTTTTGTAGACCCGAACGAAGGTGCATGTAATTTGATAAATAAATTGCCTCCAATGATGTCACTCAGTAGCGAGGATGCATTGTGGGTAATGCACAGTAGGTGCCAGGTTATGAGAAGAAGAAGAATGTGATGCAGAAGTAGGAACATTTGTTTTAAAACTGTCCATAATGAGTCCAAAAGTGTTAGTGCTGCACCAGTGGCTTGCTTTTCAAAGCCAGATGCATACAATACCCACAATGCAACATAGCCACTGAGTGACATCACTGGAGACAGTTTACATGCAGCTTCCTCTGGAGCCACAAAAGTCTTTATACTACTTTTGTCACATGTGCAGCAGCACTCCCCAAGACCTGCAAACACACTTTAATGTGTGAAGTTGTTGGAGTTGCCCTTTAATAATGTGCACCATAAGATCATGGAGTTCAGTTTTGACCATGCAGCTGGTATACTGAGTTTTACTAGTTCCCCTCTCTTAGCTTTAGCCCGGAGAAATTAAATTTAATCCCTTTGAGGAGTGGTTGATCTGCTTATCGTTTCGCTACACACTGAGCCAGCTTCTCCCCCAAAGAATCTGTCATGTGACATCTGAATCTTTAACCCATCAAATGAGCTTAAGTTACGCTGGTGAAGCAGCATTTGAAAGATCCCATGACTTGCCAATAATCCACAGTTCCCGTTTCCCATTGGCTTTTTGGATTACAATATGTTTTCTTTGTCCCATTTTTCTTTTCTGCTATGAACTACTAAAACACCCTCGATTTGCTCTATGAAAGCAACTTCTAATCCCTCATTACCGCACATTCAGGCGTTTATGAAAATGTCTGCAAGCCTTGTATGCGGTCCTGCTGGATTGGTGGACTCAGCATTTCACAGAATTTCCAATGCAACTGTAATAAATGCATCCTGATAATGCATCTTTTGGTAGCACGTTGCATTGACCTGTGCTATCTCAGGTTATGTTTTTGGAGTTTTCCCACATGTGTGTGAAGGCAGGGCCCCTCACAGCAGCAGCCACAGTTAAAGACACTTTTGTTAGATACGGCAACTGTTTGTAGTTGGAGGGAATAGACTCGAGTGTGCTGATGTAATCTGTTAAAGGGAAGGAAAACATTGTATAGTTGTTGCTGAATGAGCCCTGGAAGGCCCCAGCCTCAGAGGAAACTGGGAACAGGGGGTTGGAGGATTAGTGTTTTTTCTCAGACTTTGGCTTTACTTTACCCCACTTTTTCCTCACACTTTTTTTTCCCTGTTTCCTTTCTTTGTAAAAGAATACCGAGTTTGCCCCTGGCGTCGTGATACAATGCACCCTTTTACACTTTTGGACAAGTACCCCTGGCAGATGTTTTCTTAAATGATTACATGAAAATACTTTACAACGGAAGACCTCAGATCAGTTTGCAGTGTTTTTAGGCCCAAGTCAATACAACAGAACATAGAACATCAACACAAAGATTCACTTCAATTTTCTGAAAAGAACCTCAGACTGAAACCATAAGCATGCGGTCACATAATGGTTATGTATTATCTCGAGCGTTGTTGGTGTTCTTTAATGTGGCTTTATTTTCCAATCCCAGTGCTTCCAATAAAGCGTACACATCAGCAGTTTTTCTAACCATAATAGGGTTCAAACCATAATTTTGCTACCCTGCCATGTGAGCGAGATGCTCATACGAGAAGGACTCGCGGAGGTTTTCCATGCCACATCCCAAATTTGATGGCTTCCTACTGATAATCAAATCCAGGAAGTGCAATAATGGATAGGACAATCACTCAAGCTTTAACATCTCAGACAATACTCTGCAGCATGTGATCTGTAATGCTAGCTGTAATGTTTTCATGAAGACTGTTGTGTCATAAGGCAGGGTTAATCAGCTCCACAGGGGTGCCATGTGCTCCGTCTGTTTCTCCTTCACAGTTGCTCTCCTACTGTTATACTCAACTGGGTCACATTTATCTTCTCCTCGAGCCTCAAAAACGAACCCTGCTCTTTTGGAGCGGCTCAGTTTCGGTTTTGAAATACATCACTTAGCGCTGGAAATGGAGACAAATGAAAAATAACGCTCCACTTTGTGATGGCTGGCAAAAGGGTTCAGCGACCCTCTTCTTCCTTTTCATCTCAAGCTCAATCGGTGACTGCAGTTTATTTTAATTGGGTTGTTTATTTAGTTAATCTTTCTCCACGTCGACCTTTGTCTGGCCGGCTTAGAGCTGCTCTGCTACTCGCACCGGCTCATCCAATACCCCTGAAACCAGTGACCCCAGGGCAGCCTCTCTGTGTTCGTCTCGGCTCTTCTCCCATTTCAGAAATGCACCAGAAATGTAAGACACGGCTGCATGTGTCTTTCGGACAGCTTATCCTCCCTTCTACAGGACTTGAATTGCCTAGTAGCCCCTGTCATTATACAGCCCATACACCTCTCTTTGATCTGGTCATGGTCTGTGTCCTTTCCCTTTATCTGCTCGACTGCTTTCATGACCTGCCCTGTATGCCTATACTGAAATATCACTGTGGCTGCTGTTATCTCTAAATGAGGATATGCCTGAGCTTCTACACTAGCATCCAGCTTGAAATATACTGACAGTTTTATTTCAGGAATTGGCTCTTCTGAAGTACAAAGCGAGGCAGCCTCTTACATGTTTTGGCCATTCTTCATGGAACAGGTGCAGAGAGACTCGGTTCAGATTTCTGCCTCTAATATAAAGACCATATGAGGATTAATCTTTAGTCCATGTAGAAGCAAGAAGACATACCTGTTAGGAGAAACACATTTGATCATAGTCAGCTCCTTGGTGCGCTACAGCAGATGCAAGGAGAACGAAAAGGGCAAGAATGAAAATGTTTTCAAGCTGTAAAAATACAGCGTATAAAAAGAAGCTGCAAGAGAGAAGTCACATCCCCTTTACTTCAGAAACCCACATTTTGCCCAAATCAGCGTCTGGTTTTCAGATGACTCAAGATTTACATATTAAAACTGAGCAAAATACCAAACTGACTCATTAAAAAGCAGCAAAGTTATGCACCATCCCAGGGAAGCTGCCACTTTTCCTTTGGTGTCCTTTTGCATAATGTAATCACAGTGCAGCTATGTAAAAGATTAGACAAGATAACATTTACCTCATGCAGCTGAACACAGCCTCCTGTATAGTTCACGACTGATCTATAGCCCTCGCCTTTCTTTTTTCTGTGCTTCATTTGAGGGACACTGTCTGCGCCCTGACAACCTTGCCATCTTCCTCTTCCCCCAGTCAGACACACAGGGAAGAGAAACAGTGACCTTTGACTGTTGTTGTGTCTGTTGGGTCAGGCAGTCCTTACACCCGCTGACACATTCCACTCCTTCCGATAAATCTTTCCTCAGGAATCAAACTGTGATTTATTCCTGCCATTGTCACAGTGGTGTAGAGTCAAAGCGCTCAACAGAGAGTCACAGAGGTTAGTGCCGAGGGTCTCGCAGCAGGATGTGATACATTAACCCATTCAATGCCTGCGTAATGTCCTCTACCACTGCTTTAATGGGCTCATTTGTTTTACTATTATGGGCATGTTTGAAAGACTAATATGCATGACTATAAATAATTTGTTCGACTGAACAACAGCATTTGCGAGACACAAAAACTAATGTGGAGTAATGAGTTTCTCAGCCGTACAAAGTACAACTGCCGGTTGATTGTGGCAGGCTGGGCCTCGTGTTATTCAGTTATTCTACAAATGGTGCAAATCAATGAAGCGTGAAATATACTTTTTCAATTTGATTTTGTGCCTCATTTATAAGCTCATTTATTCATTCAGAATAGAAGAACATATATATATAATGAATGTTCTCTTGTACAGAAAGATAACAGGAAACAGCATGCTGTCCATGTCCAAAAGACACTTCCAAGTGCATAACTCAAGTTACATTATTCAACCAAAACTGAAATCTCTTAACCCAACCGAGTTTTTGAGCTAAACCTAACTAAACTGTGACTGTACAAGGTCCACTACGTCCCTGGCAGGCTGCAAAAGTCAGGTTGTTTTGGATTAGTTACTTTCATTCTTGAAAAAGTTACGTCGACATTCATAAGTTTCCAAAGCTTAATTGAGCTGTCAGTACAGCTTGACAGCTCAGCAGTAACTGGGTTGCAGTGATTCCTATTCCACTGTGTTATCATTTCATTTGCATGTAAAATGTCACACAGTCAGTCGCAGAGAAGTAGCAGTTGTCACTAGCTTGTTAAAAATAGATCTCTGACTCAAGAATTTGGGTGGATCAGCATTATTGGAGTTGAAAAAGCATCCGGTATGCTCCTGCGGATCAAATGAGAGAGGAGAGAGAGAGAGAGATACTGACATCAGCAGACAGAAATATTTTGGCTTCCAGTTCAAGGTACAGTATGACTGATGATGAGGAAATCCTCGGAGTGTGGTGCTTACACGAAACTGATGATGATGGAGCTGTGCTGGCAGCTGATTATCTGTTCACACACGAGAAAGGATTTGAAATGAACCACAGTGCCATGACATATGTTTTGTTGGAACAATGTCCCCCCATAGCCAAACTTACAGCAAGAGTTCACATCGAACTCACTGAATGTGTCTGCAGATAAGGAGATGATGGACGGTGACCTGTTCACCTCCGCTATGCGTGTGATGTATGCATTCAATTTTAATGATGATGTTTCGCCGCTCTGTTCCTGAGGTCAGCTAAGCTCAGTGCAGTTTGTTCAGTTTGCGCCAGGATTTTTCATCACTCACAGAACAAGTAGCCACAAATTGAGATGAAATTAAACACACAGGATGGCTGGAAATGGGGTTTCAGCACAACCGATGAAGCATTGAGTCCAACATCTAAATGACAGAGAGTGAATGCTGCAGAATTGTAGCGTAACGTATTAAAGCATTAGATGAAAAGTTGTCTTTTGGCTTCACTCTCTCGTTAATAAGTGGGTTACTGCTCGTGGCTTATTTGAAGTTCATTTGCCGGTCTGGGATGCCCTATAATATCATACCTCAGAACATCAGAGCAGTCTTTAATTTATAAGTCAGAACAACATTGACTCGGGTCATGGAAAAACACAAAAGACTTCAGGGAGAAGTTAGGTGCCAATTTATCTGTGATTTATATTACCCTTCCTTTTTCCTGTGCCATAACTCACTTGTCTGCCTGGGTTATTGATGAAGGTAGAAGAACCTCATATGACTCCCTGACACAAGTGGCGGGTGGCTGGCTACCAGATGAAAGACAGGAAGGATGGTTGTTGGGCCAAAGGTCACAGAGGGCAGCTGGACATTTGGCTGACCTATGACTCAGGACCTCACATGTTAGCCAGAACTTTCTGCTTGATTGGATTACATTAGGTATGCTTCGTACCCTTTTCTGCGTAAATCACACGCACACAGATGCATGAACTCTCACAAACATGATATATTGTGTTTATAGGTGGGTCAGGGACAACACTTGAGACCTCTCGACATCTCTCAAGATTGGAAAAATCAATTAATTCTAGTCTCTTGAATGTTTTCAGCCTTTTCTTTTGGTATCAAAGGAAAATATTTGGTTGTAATAACTTACAAGGTATTAGGAGACAAGAATAAAATGGAAAAAAAAACCAATGTTTGGCAGAAATGAGTCACTTCATTGAATGTCTTAGAATGTTTTATTCAAGGTGGTTTGTTTAGTGTGATTTTTCATTCATTCATTGTCTTTACTCTCCACTTCAGGGTCACAGAGCCTGTAGCCTACCCAGCATGCATTAGGCAGAGGGCAAGACAACACTAAGGACACGCTCATTAAGGTCTTCGCCCTGACAAGCAGAGAAATAATTCACATTTTTGTTTTGTTTTATTTCTCAGTGCCTTAAAGTCAAGAGATCCATTCCTTATGTGTGTTTTTTCATCAAAGGGATTTTATTATGGGAGCATGTATTTTCCTTTTTAGTTTGGTCTTCCGAGTGGTGGATATTTCATTCTGCAAGGAAACCCTTCCCTTATTTTTTCAGTGAAAACCAGATAAAGCTCTTATCAACGTATATATTTGCACAGTAAGGCGTAGTAAAGGCAAAACAACTCTGTTAGGTGTGACCTCTGCATGCCTCCATATGCATTATCTGCTGCCTCCATCATACTCCGTCTTCCTCAAGGCTTTATTGAAAATCCCCCCATTCATATGAGGAATTTTAATGGGACACAGTCAGTTTTTGTAGCCAGGGGTGAATCTACTCAGGTGCTAGCCCTTCACCTGTCTCCCAGCTTTACCTGCCCTTGCAGGTCATTGTTGTTCTTTTGGGCGAGCCTTACTGCTCCTCATGGGTACAGACCTGACTTGTAGGTCTTGCTTGAGAAATGGGCTCCGCTTTCTCTTTACTGTTGGAGCTAGTGTCTGCAACGAAATGGCAGTTGACGCAGGGATTGGGCCTGAGCACAATACAATGAAAAAGATGCAATATCCTGTATGTAAATGTATTTTGTATAGAAGCTCCATAACAAAAGAGTGTGTAATCAGATGATATTTCCATCAAGTCTCAATGTAATGAAAAGCGAACCATATTAATACGAATATATTGATATACATTATTACTTGATTTATTATGGAAAAGTTTAGAATTAAATTTTGAGATACCTGTCATCCAGACCTCTACCACCGGCAAAAGTTTGTGGGCAGACATAATTTATAATATAATATGAATTGTTGATACCAGAATAAGTAAATGGTTGAATGTGTGTTTCTGTAATCTGGGTGAAATGTCCCTTTAACAGTGTGCTCCAGCAAACTAACAGCAACAGACACAAATGTACATTAAAACCTCTGATTTGCTAAAAAACCAACTAGTAGAAAGCTTGTAGATGCTGAGCCTCTTTCCAGCAGATGCACACAGGACAGACGGCTTTCTCTTACACAGCTGGCCGAGCAATTAATACTGAAGTGAATATCCAGACACTTGATGATAACAACCCCGTCCTATGTAAGTCTCGTTGCTCAGCAAAAAGCAGGAAATGTAATCAATGAGCAGACGTGGGGTTGTGGATAAGTGCTGTCAGGGCGTGTGTGAGGTAAATTTGAGGTGTGTATGAGTGTACCGTGGGGATCATCAGGGGAAGTCCTGGCTAAAGCTCAGCTTTTGTCTAACCCAAACAGGTTTATATCTTTCAAATAGATTAAATATGTGTGTGTTCTTTTTAGGAACTTGCGTGAGTGTAATCTCACGGAGGACATGTTTACTGTTGAAGTCCCTTTTGGTCTGAGAAACAACTGAAGTGCTCACTGACTACCTTATGTATACTCAGGAAGGGTTGTTTGAAATGAATCACATGAAGGAGAGGACTGGACATGTATACAAGATAAAATATAATTACCCTATCACCTAAATATTTTGCCGAGAACTAAATAAATATCCCGGCGAGGAAATGAAACCCACCTATTGCTTTGGAGGCTCAAAAGAATGTGTGTGAAGAAAAAACTGCTCATGAATCAGAGGGAACATCTCGGATGGTAAACACACAAATATCTCATAGTAACCGTAGTGAACATTTCAAAGAGGAAACGGTCTCCAGCACAACAGAAAGTGTTTCAGATTAGGAGGTGACGTAGATTTACATGTGGTGATATGGAAAATCTCATTATCACATTTTCCAGCGAGTTTAAAAAACAAGATAAAAGGTGTAATGATGACAGAGCGCCAGTTTCTCCATCCATCTCCACATGACAGAGCCAGAGTTTTATGTGAAGAACAGCTGTTGTTTGTTGTTGGCAGGGAACTGTTTGGAAAGTTACAGTACATATTGCGTGTGTGTGTGTCTCTGTGTGCACTCATCTGTCTGTACACGATTCTCTGTCTGCTCGCGATGAATCTCTGTTGACACGCAATTATGCGACTCGATGAAACAAAAGAAAGGGATCCAAACAGACACTCAGCTCTCCGGACGGTTTCCATTGCCAGAGTGTGTTGTCTTTGTGTCCAACGCATGTCTGAACCAGGGATGACTTCCTTCAGGACCGGGGGTTACAGTTAAACAGACTTTACTGGAGAAACCGCGTGCACGCCAGAACCCTGCCTGGGCAGTCTTCATTTGTTTGCAATGTTTATCAGTCAGTGACAGCGTGTGTTTATGTGTATGGTTCCAGTAGGCCTTTATGACCCCAATGCCCTCAGTCACCCTCACTCCCACCCCCCCCTCCTCCTCCTCCTCGCCGTGCAGAGAGCGACATTAGACACTGACTCAGTTCTCTTCCCTCAGAACTGATTACACTACTACAGACTGGCGCAGGAAGGCCTCGTTCAGACCAAATCAGGTGTTGCGGTGACAAGGCCGGTCCCCCCCATTCATTTTGAGTGTGGGTACACACGAAATGAATGGGAAGACTGGCGTGTGTTTAGGCTGCGGCGGCGTGGACCGCAGGGGGGTGCCGCAAAGAAGGGCAGCGACAATGCAGCGAAAGTTGAAGTCGTACTACGGTGGCCAGTCACATAAGCTGGCGATCAGACCGGATGGTCAACAATAATGTTGTTCAAGCCGTTTATACTTCATTAAGGAACTGACTCCAGTCATTAGTCATCATACACTAGTTTGCCATGTGGTTGACATGACGCGTCATATCAGCCAAAAGGAGACGCAAACAATCAGAGGTTTGCCAAATCGCTCTGAGTTTCTGTTCTGTTGCTTGATGTTATGTTGTTGCATCGTGCTGCCAGGAGACTGAGCCAGCAGGGGAGGAGAAATGCTCTGCAGACTTGTCGCAAACTATGATACACTTCTTCTCCCCTCCACACAACCCTGCACTAATCGTTGCAACACCCGATTTGGTCTGAATAAGACCTGAAGCTATGGCTGTTGGAGATGGGCTGCAATCACCCAGTTCTAATCTGTAGACTTACAGTGATATCTTTGAACATTTAATATGTCTGATGAAATTCAGAGAGTCCATCACCTTGTCAGAAAACTCCTGAGGGCATGCAAGATTATGTTGAAACCTAATAATCCACTGGCTCTTGGCTACACACGTAAAGCTCAGATGAAGCTGAAGCTGTTGATGTGGACAGCTTCATTGGTTCCAATCTGATCAGATTTCATCTGTCAGAGAGATGTGAGCGAGAGGACTGAGAGATGCTGCTGAAATCTGTCCTGCAGACTGTGTAAGAGCTGCCTGCTGAAGACGTGCACTGTTTTGGTTAACCTTTTGTCATTAATAACACAGCGAGCTGTTTATTTGTAGAGGATGTCAGACTTTTTTTATTGGCTTTGGACAGTCAAATGAAATGATGAATAACACTGGGTTGGGATGTCATCACTTTTATAAAAGCAACTGAGCATTAAATTCTTTAAACATACTGTTAACTGTGTAAACAAATAGTCTTTATTTCATTGAAAACATGAAGCTTTTCGTCTCCTAGGAGAATGGCTGAACGTTAAATGAAATGCTGGTACCACACGGCAGCCGAATTATGTCCGAGTTAAATTGTCTCCAAGCTACGTCACGACAGGAGAGTCGGTCAGTGTCATCATTCCGGGGAGCAGCCACTGCCTGGGGTGAAGAAACTGAGTAATGACGTGAGCTGTCACTTAGTGGAGCCACTGCCTAATGCATTTAGAGTAACATGTAAGCACTGTGCTGATGATCTATTGACTTATTTACATTTTACATCATTGAAATAAGTGGCTCTGTCAAGCTATTTCAAGTACCAACCGTAAAGACACCAGTTCCTCCGTGAAATACTATCACTGAAACCATGTAAGACTGTGTTCGTGGAATCTAAAATACATGTCAAATGGTGTATCATAACACACACGAAAAAATGAATTGAAAATGAATTGAGATACCTTTATTGTGTTCAAAGTATCTCATGCTTGGTTTGCTGCGTGTATAGAAGATCTTCCTGTTAGGAGCTTATTTGTGCGAGCCTCCAATGAGCCTGGACAGGCCCAGACACTCAACATAAGCAACTACATGTGTGTAGTGACACAATACTCACAAAACAGCCTCTGCTTTCCAAGCTGCCTGGTTTAATTAGTGTTTACCAGCAAGCTAAAATGAAATTACAATGGCAGTACAGCTGTCAGTAAACATGTCTGTCATACTGGGTGGCAATTAAAATCTCTCCTATATACCTAAAAATGTCAGTGTTTTCTGGAAGCTTCCTCTTGTGCAGTGCATTTCCCATGTCCTGTCCTCTGAAGGATGAGGTCTTCGTATTTCATAAGGACCCTACTGGTGCTGTAAAGTAGTGGCTGCAGAAGCTTTGGAAGACTCGAGTTCCTGCCACACCACAGATCTGGCTCCCCCTGCTGCGCTGGGAAACCTGACCAATCCATCCCAGTCTAACTGCTGACCTCAGCCGAGCCTCAGGAGCAACGCTACAAATGCACACGAAGTGAACAACGTGTGTGTGTGTGTGTGTGTCGTTGTCCACATGTGTTGCAGAGTCTGCATCTGCATGTGATTCTGTGTGTAGAGGGGAGTCATTTGAAATCCTCCATGATGGAATATTGAAGCAGAAAAGAGAGATCTGCTTCATGATCAGCCAAACTATAAATGCAGACAAGACAATTTAATCTGAAGTCTCCAGTGTGTTATTCATTATCAGTGATTATGTTCTGCTTTGAGGTGACCACTGAATGATAAAATTAGCATGTGGTTGCACGGTACACGCTTCGAATGTCTCTAATGAAGAATATAAATTCATGTCATAGTCTCCTAGAGGGTTTTTGGCAAATGTGACTCCACTGGTTATCTATTTATGAATGCGTTGTACTTTGCTGCCAGTTGTGATCAGAAATGTATAGACAGACAGCTTGATCTCAGTGTGATGTGAATGTAGTGCAGCCTGCAGTGGAGACCTGGCTCACACAGAGAAGAGAGGACGAACTCCACCATCGAACAGTCTCATCAAACAGACTTGTGGATCTCTGGGAACCAGGGTCCAATCTGACTCTGCAACTGCATCTGCGCTGTGTTTGTGCATGCCATGCTCAGTGGGCATTCTCCCACCCACTGCAGGCAGCTGTAGCACTAGCCTAGCCCACATCAGTGCTCCTGCACCCCCACACACTGTGCATGGTTCATATTAGCTCCCCTCCCACCTACCCAGACCCTGGGATCCACCGCCCGGCCTGCCTCAGCAGACCAGCGCTCAGCACGGCGATTGGATGGCTGCGAAAGGGATGACTAGCTGAAACGGGGCCAAGCTAGAGCCTGACAGGCCCGGCTCCATGGGTGTCTGATGCGAGGTTACCTCCCCTCGTGGAAGTCTTGTGAGAGTGGATCTCCTCAGCAAGCTCCGAGCATCAGCTCACCTCCCACACTGGACCCTGGGCAGCTCTCAGAGGCTTTACGGGTGACTTTTGTGGTGCTGTGGGTTTACTGGAGGTTACTTCAGAGGTACTCTGTGACCCTCAACAGTGTGTGCTGATGTAGAATGATGTGCGAGTCAGTCATCATGTCATGTCAAATGTGCAAATGCTGCTTTTATATTGCAGAATTGTGCATTTGCATACATCATTATGATATGAATTAGCATTCAATTAGCATCGTGCCCCTTGAAAATAAAAGTCAAGTGTGTTTATGTTCCAAATTCGACTTTTATTCATGGCATTACTGCGTGGGGCCGCTAATGGCAAACAATTTACATCCATTAGAAATATTGACCTGAAGTAAAAGGCTCCTCCAACCCACGTTTAAAAAGATTCTCTAACCTCCATGTCATGTTTTGACATTGTCCTTCAAAATTGTTATTCTTCAATGCAAATTTTCTTCAAACCAGTAATTTTCTCTTTGCTTTCTTTCCACTGGATAAATAGTGGTCAGCATGCGTAAGAAAATAGTGGCAGGTTGGTTTCTCCCATTTGACCTTTGGAAAATAAACAGGCTAATGTTTTAAGCAGCAGTCTCTCGGATGGGTTACTGAGTTGCCTTTGTCATTCCAGGTGGCCGAGGATTAATGTCACGCACACCAGTGTGCTTACGCTTCCAGTTGAGTTTTTGTCATATTTATTTTTCTAGCCAGAGTAAAACCGTCGCTGAGAATTATCCCTGATATTGTGTGAAGGGTTTGTCAGCGGTGGTAAATGCTGCACATTATGCTAAAGTCCTCCCCGGCTGTGAGCCTACATCAAGGTTAGCATTGTCTGGCATGGAGGCCTTTCCCAGGACCCCCAATAACCTTTACACCCTCGTGCTTTTCAAAAATAATTGAATTGCATTGCAACTTTTTGTGTCTTTCTTTCTTTTTTTCTCTTTTGTACTACTACAGGACATTTTGAATAGGAGGTACAATTCAAAGTCTCCCAGTTTACCTGTTGGGATCATGGCTCATGTCAAGCATTGACAGGGTTAGTACACACCAGGGGGCTTTAACAACACCTTAAAGTTGTTTTCAAGGTGCTAACTCACATTCCTTCTTGATGACCTCAGGCTTGTACACAGTAGTACCATACAAGAATCTTTACATAGAGCAGCTTCTCTACTTTTTTGCCCTCAGACGGTCTTTTTGTCATCATTATTTCAATGATTTGAGCTTAATTAACTTTCACAGATAATATGAAAGCTGAAAAGTGCTGTTGCATGGCTGATCTTGAATACTGCTTCCACTCCACTCGGCTTTACTGCCTCTACCTCTTTTCTTTAGCTGCACAATATCTCTCCTCAGTGCTCATTTTGCCTTTTCTGGAACCCTTACCTCCTTAAATGGTTTGACGCTTAATCACTTCCAGATGCAAGGTCTAGATGAAAGACAGACGCCTCAGTTTTAGAAGAAAGTCTAATGAAAGTTTTTTTTAAAAATGCAGGCCACCTAGCTTCCAACAACTGAAGTTTGTCACAACTCTTAAATTGCAAACTACAAAGAGGGAGCATTGTGAGGCTTAAAATCCTGAGTGTTTTGAGGCAAGTCTGAACTCTGCTGAATGATTGATTTTTATTTTGAAGAAATTACATTTCTTATGTTGTTATATTCTGTCAGACCCTCAGACAGGATGCTTGGTTGCCGGTGGATGATTAGGGCAAATGTATGATAATAAACGGCAAGCTGCAGCTTCATTAGGGATTGAGTTTTGAAAAACCACTCACTCCTGTGTTGGAAACTTTAACCTTAATGCCACTTGATGGGTGAAATTCTTCACAATATTAGTCTACAGAAGTGCAAGCATTTTTATTTGTATCTTACAAAGGAGGGATGTACGAGCAATCAAGCAGAAACAGCACTCACAACAAGGCTGTGTCCTGTTCTTATCAGGAGAGTTGAGCACTATTCAGCACTGTGAAAAGTTAAAATTCTCAAATTCTTAATATGTCATCGCATTGTAAACTTAAATGTAGAGAACAGTACATTTCCAAAGTAAACAAATTAATCAAACTTGGTGAGGGAGGAGTAAAAATAGTCAATTCATTGCCTTGTTTTTTGGAAGTTTCATAAAAATACAAGGATTCTGATGTGATGGTCTTAAATTTCATGTTATATCACATTTAATTCGTCAACACACTGACCGCCTACCCGCTTCACACAGAAACTCTGTCACAATGTTTTGACTAGCATTTTTTTCCAGCGGTGTAGTAGTTACGGTGAGTGATGGGTGAGAGGAAAGGAAAGAGACAGAAACTCTATCCTGTCCTGTGTCTGCACTCTAGCACTGAGTGTCATTATATCCCTGACTGCTATATTACCTCCCCTCTGTTCCTCTGCCAGATATGTGGCCCTTACACCATACAAACCTGCTGCCTTTAACCCAGGTCCTCCACATTCATGTCAGCGCACTACACAGAGAAAGATGAAAAGCTACAGAACCATTGTTGATTTAGAAATCAATACTTCTTTGTCTCGTCTTGGAGGAAGGTAGTTTCTTTTATGTCCCCAAAAAGCAAAGACAATCCCCTTCAAAGAAACTAGGGCAGTAGAACCTGCTGGGGCTGTAAACTTGGCAAAATGCTGCTTTCCTGTTACAAACTCTTCCAAAGGCAGCCAAAAGTTACTAAGACTGGGCACCTCAATCATGTTGAGACCATATAATCCTGGAAAATGTGCTGTTAAATATTATCTGTTGTCATGTTTATCCTTAAGTACATGTGTAGTGGATTTTATTAGCATTCATTTACAGTTCTAGTCTGGTTGAATCATTAGCCCTGCAAGGACAGTTGGAACTCATTTCCAAAGTGAAAGACTGGTTCTGGATGATATGATTTGGCAACCGGCCTCATAACTGTATATTTTTTGTAGAAATCGGTGTGATTAAGATGGTTACTGACTATGACAGTTATATGGTGTTTCACAGGGATGCCCCAAAACAGCAGATGTATTTTAATGGACATCTGGACAGAGAAGGTTTTTTGGACAAATCTGGAATGGATCGCTCATGTGAAGTCATGCAGGGATACTGAGGGAGGTTTTGTGAATTTGAATTGCTCGTAATGAACACAACTCTATGGCTGTTTGCTCGGTAATTATAAAGAATGTGTCGCTGCTGTGCCAGTGCCAGTGTAATGTTGCCGAGGCTTTTAACAATAGAAATTATGCAAAGGATAATTGAGAGCTGATGTGAAATTTTTTTATTCAGCTGAGTTTGCGGTTGAATTGCTGTAGTTGAGTGTTTCCTGTGAATAGAATTTATTTTCTGGCCACACACAACGATTTTCCCCCTCAAACAATTGCATTTTTTTCCCCAGAAACAGTATGTTTGAAGACTATCATGCTTCAGCTGCTTTTATAAAAAAAAAAAAACCTTGTATAATGTTCTTGTATTAATCCATCCACCCCTGCAACACTTTGTCCTGCGCCTCCCTCAGGTCGACGTTTTGTTATTCCAACACTGGCACATGATAAGGCTTCTCTGAAACTGATGGCTGGATATCCATAAAATTCACTGTGGGTATTTATGAACCCCAGAGGGCCAATTCTGATGTTTTTGATCACCCCCCGACTTTTACTGCAGCATCGCCACCGAGCCAACATTTCCCTGTAGACAGGAATATCAAAATGAATCACACAGATTGCCGTGAAATAGACTTAATCGACTCATCACCTTTCTCTAATGCTGCCCACTATTCATGTTAACCCTTAATTACATTCTTGTAGAGCCTCAACTTCCATTTCCAAAGTTCAGCTAGCATGTAGCTGATAGTGAGGCAAGCAGCCTCTGCTCTTCTACACGGGCACAGCTATCCGTTTTTATGCCTTTGCACTACAGAAAAATAGTCTCAAAGTGAAGACAGCATGTTTCTCACTGGAAATTATTCGCTGGAATCACACTTAACATGGTGGACTTGGGTTTTGCCAAGAATTACACTTAGTAACACGCCATATATGCAGCTATATTCTTTGAGTTTGGACAGACGTGGATGTAAACTGCAACCTCAGGGGTGTGCGGAGGCATATAACCACAAGGCGGTAATTGTTGTTAAAGAGCTGTTGTTTTAACGAGTTCCTAAAATTAGCTTCCTAAAATAGAGCAGAAATTGTTGGATAACACCCCCCTCACCCCGAAATCTCGAGCCTTTTTCTTTACATCCTGTTTATGTCACAGCCAGTAATGTATAGTATAGCATAGCAGCCAGGTTGTAGTGCCTTAAGGAGACCACTGTATGCGCTCTGGCTTCCTCTTCCTCCGTAGACCTGTTCTGTATTCATTTGTAGACGAGCTGAGGAAGTATAAAGCAAAGCACCTGGGTTGATTCTTGAACAGCCTTCATTCTGTCTCATTTAATCCCTTTATTTTTATCAGACTCACACAAAACAGCCAGACGTCGCAGGCCACAGTTTGGCAGCATTTGATGTCACTATTTCGTAGACATTACACATGTTTCAAACTATGCAGTGAAGATTTCAGCTTTTTGTCTCCTGAGTAACCACCAAAATCTTTCACACATGCTTGGTCAGAGTCCAGACGATACTGTCTGTGCGGCAAATGTTTGGAGTCCTGATAGATTCGTCAACACTGTGTGGGCTTCTTCCTTCCACCGGGCCACTGTGGTCTCTGTCTGGGTCTTTAGTGTGGTGGTGGACATGTCACAAAGCCTCTGACCTGCCTATCTGCTACTTTAGCGAGTAGTGAAAGAGGCCTTTAGGAGTTCTCCGCCTCGCTCTCCTCATCTGCGCCTCCTCAGAAGTGATGCCAGGACAATAGAGGGAGAGGAGTGCACGCGGCCTCGCACCAGCTGTGAACGCTCAAAGCAACTCTCAGTCCAGATTTTCTGCAACTCACCCACTCGTTTGATTTCTTTGAGCCTACGCTTTCCTCTTTGCCTTTACTGCCTTTTAATGACCTCCATGTTACTCCATCAATCTATCACAAGCTACATCTCAGCGTTTTTGCAGTAGCTCTGCTCTTACAGGCTTGATTGGTCATGTCTGTTAAACGGAGACTGATATTAGGTTTGATACCGAAGATTTGGGATTATTGAATTAATATCGGGAAAGTTTCAAAGACGTGACCGGGCTTGATATTGCTGTAAATCTCCGATCAGGTTCACACAAATTGTTGCATTATTGGAGTTTATAAAGATGGACTCTCATTGGGGTGGAGAACAATTTACTGAACTGTGGAGACGTGTTAAAGAGGAGCTTTAAGAAATCTCCACAGTTCAGTGAATTAGGCCCTCTTTATTCTCGATTCCTAGAAATGGAAACATCCTCAATGATATCTGTAACTTCAGCACTTTTTTTAAAAAGCCATTTTAGTTGCTAGGCTGATGATCGATGTGTCACACATGGTGCTTCCAGTAACAGCAGGCTACAAGTACGACAACAGCTGGCTCAGTCGTAAATGTGAGCTTTAGAGGTTTAGAAATGTCATCCAGTATTATCTGAGCATTATTTTATGCCACTGGGTTTGAGAGCTTAATTAAGGCCAGTCACAATAGCCACTGCTGGATACTCATCTGAGCTCGGTGTGTTTGCAAAGACTTCACGGAGAATACAGAGACGATTTTGGTTTAATCAGAGTGCAGAATTAATTTGGTCTCACTCTTTCGCTCCTCAGGCATCACGAGACTGTGATGAGCAATGATTTAATCCCCAGTGTTTGCACGTCTGTGTCTTTGCTTACGCATGTAAGGTACACTGAATGGACGTGTGCATGCGGAGTTTGATTGATGTGTGTGATAATTTCCCAGTTGGCAAACATTTACACGTGCACTCCGTCATTTGTGGCCTATTTGGATTGGCAGACGTGCAGCCCTGATTGGCTGGTTTCACTGAAGACTACGTGAGACAGATTTGTTTGACTGGGCACTCTGAAATACGGGGAGCATGATTAAAAACTACATCGCCTTCGTTTCACCCCTTGTTGGCCTCAGTGGTTTTGACTCCACATCATTCGTTTACTCACAGGTTTCTACTTCTTTCCACAGTGAAGTTTTTTTTTGCACGGCTGCACAATGGAGATGTAGAGAGGAGCCGTAGCCTGGGCAAATAAGGTCACACTGACAAACATGTGTCTTCGTTATCCACAACAATTTAAGAATAAGAGCTAGAAGCCGCACTGGTCAATCGAATAGTTGTAGGACAATTATAATTGACTTCTGGGAAGCGCAACTCTAAAAATAGAAAGCACCCAAATCCTGGGCTTGTTCTTTTCCAGGCCTGGCGCTCTCTCAGACCACAGAGTGAGGACCTTAGATGGGCCAGAAAACTTTCGAGCATCCAAAAACCTCAGGATCATTATTCCATTTGAACATATTATACATAAACATCTAAAGGCATGTTCTCTCGTGTGAATCCTGTTCTCTTGATTTGACAGTCGGTCAGTCAGAACGTCTCCTCTGGAAGGCTCCTGGAATCTGATGGGAGAACCACAAAGTGCCCCAGTTATCTTTGGATTCCCCCAGCTTGTTTTACTAAGGAGCCGGCCAAACGTTGCCTTTCCCCCGCTGATAAGACAGCTCCCATCATGCCTCACTCACACACAGAGAGTGTAGGGAGAATACTGCTGGCTGCTGCCGATGATCTAAGATTACTCCTGCTTTTGAACTTTCAATCCAATAGAAAATAGATGGTTTACGCAATACCTATACATTGGCGTGGAAAGAGTAAAAAGTCAGCGGGATGCAGAGCGAGAGAGAGAGGCCACTTGTATTCATGACAAGGTGGATACAACAAAGTGGTGAGTGGTATTTTTCCCCCCTGCAGGGTGGATAATTCTTACTCGACTTCCTACATGACTGGCACATCTTAAATGACTTCCTTGGTTATAAATATTTCCTTTCCCTCAAAATTTACAATATGCCCATGTAGAGGAGGTCGTAACATTTGAGCACACGTACCTTGTTGTAGAAATGTAAGATTAAACAAAGAAAATATCAAAGGGAATCTGTGTACAAATGTGTCGTGGCATTCAGATGAACGGTGGATGACTTCTTGCTGTGACACTGTTGCTGAACTGCAGCGTTAACAACGGCAACCAAAGTTAGCTTCGATCTTTATTCAAGACTTTGAAGAATCTTGTTTTATCAGTGTTGATTTATCTTCATCTTTGCTAGAGGCCACATTTTATTAAGTTTTCTTCAACTCACAGAGTTCGTGGTTTTCTTTTTTTTTCTTTTTTTTTGTCTAATAGTTCTGCTCATTTTTCATTAGCATATGGCCCCATACGTCCTCTCGTATGGGTGGTTGGCAAATTATAAACTACTGGTCAGACAAGGATCTGCGTTACAGCAAGATGACACTGATACGCTGCTATTAACTCCGAAAATGAGAGTGGAATTGAAATCACAGTCCGTAGATTCCAGAGCCGACTGGTTGCTCCTGGCGATCTACTTATAAGCACACAGTGGTTAGGATTTATGCAAATGTGATTGTGTGGTTTATTATCTTACAGCGCGCTCCGCAAAGAAGTCATCCACTCAACTCATGGAACATATTGTTCTCAGGTTTTTCAAACCACAGATGGTTCAGAATATCTTCATCAGTTTATGCAGTACTCCGAGCGCAGGGAGAAGTGTAATTATTAAAGCGCTGGATTCTCATGTAAATTAATTTCATGGCGTGCACATCACTCAGTCCCCTGTCTCTTCTGAATTTGCAATGAACAGAGAAGCTGAGTATCTCTGTAGCACACACTGCACTACTTTACTTTACTCAAGTTCGAGGCTTTTAAACTCACAGGGAACCTTCAATTCAGTGTTTTCAGAGCCAGTACATTTTACTATATATCATTATAGATTCATAGAGTGAAAAGAGCTCAAACTCCCACCCCACCAGAAGTAACTTTCATTTTCCCTTCTTTTCTTCTTTCGTCTTTTTTCTTCCATTTTTTCAAGTTTTTGTTTTAAATATAAATGTAGTCTTTTTACATCTGACTTTTTATGAACTGTATGTGGGTGTACTTTTAAAAAAGTTTTTTTATGGATGGTTGTGGCAAAAATGGAGAGCGACACGGAGTCTCTTCAAATAGCTCGCACTTTGAATGCCTGTCACGAACGGGTCGGTCACAAGGGGGGAAATATTTTCCTGGATCTGTTGGGAAATATTTGTAGCGTATCTGCTGGCCCAGGTATTGCTAAAGTGCTCCTTAAACTTTCTCTCCAGCTGACACTCGTCCCACAGCTGTGAAGAAAACAAGCATATAAAGCTGCAGGCTTGTTATGAATACCTCGCCCCCTGTGAAATGATAAAATATTACAGTAAGCTGCAGCCTCCGCGAGTCAAAAGATGGAGTAGCTTTCTTGTATTGCTCTTGGTTTCCCCTTTCCTCGTGTGGTTTATTATTCTTCTCTTTGGCTTGAGTCCCTGCTCGCTTTACAACTCCCTCACTCCTACACACCATTCACCCTCTGTCAGGACTCACATTCAAGAGTGTGGGGCACGCTCTCTGCTGAGTCCCCCGTCTGCCATCTGCTCAGGAAAAAGAGACGGAGCCCGAATCAGTGCAGCCAAACCTTCATCACCTCGAATGAATGATTTCCATCTACTCACACTCATACCAATGCCTTCTTTTTAAAAAATCAGCTTTTGATGATGGCTTGCCTTATTTTTCTTGGCAGCGTTCCTGATGACTACTCTGTCTTAGGAAGAGGAGGCTCCCTGCTGCTGAGTGTTGGCGCACCAGAGCATGAATCGAGCTCGTATTTTCTCCCAATTAGTGTTTTCCTAAATAGATCCATTTATAAAAGATGGAAGGAAGGAGAATTCTAATCAACTTGTGGGGTTAAACCCTACTGTAATCGCTCGCAAACTGCGATCCGGAGCCAACACTTGCAAACAATTATACTGCTGGTACCCAGGGGCCCGTTCTGATTGGTGTATTTGCCTTGCGCTGTCTTGGGAGATCCTGTAGTAATTGAGTCGGCTCCCCGGCTGATGGCTTGTGAGCTGCTTTTATAGCTCCAGCGGTTCCAGCCCTCTGTAGATGTGCGGCATTATTAAAACCAGACCACAAGTGGGACATTACATTGGGATATAATGCGCTGCACTGAAGCATACTGTGTGGTATCCCACTGTTCCCCAGCCGTCCCAGTCACTGTCCTTTGTAGACAGACGCCACTCCTGTAGTGGGCAGTTTTCCCTGCTGGCAGCCCTCCCAGAGCCTGTAGAAGTCATCCTCCTTCCCGTCACCCTCCTTCATTCCCTCAGAGCACTTTTCTGCCAAAGGGCCTGTTTGGCTCATGCTGTGGCTCAGATAAACAACAAAGAGGGGGTCCAAAGATGCTTTCAAAAGGCACCTGGTATGGTGCTCTTGTTTCAATTTGTGGACTGCCATCACTCTTACATCCCTCTAATAGAATTTAGATCTGATCTGCTGTGGTTTTATTAATGAGTATGGAAACTGTTGGGGTTATCCAGTCAGATGTTTCCCTTCCAACTTAATAAATTTTCATTTTAATGCACAATGTTGGAATGTTTAACCAATAGCATGTTTTCTTTCTCCGTAGGTGACTGCGACAGATGCAGACGGCGGCTCCTTTGGCTCCATTACCTACTCTCTCGGTTCTGGCATCAGCAGCGCTGTTCCCTCTCAGTTCACCATTGGCAAGGAGACTGGCCAGATCTGCACTAGTGCTGCACTAGACAGAGATCAAGGGCCGGCCAGCTTCGACTTTACTGTTACTGCAGTGGATGGGGTGAGCTTCCACATTTAGAAATCATGCTTAATATGAATCCATCGAGCCACAGAGTAATTCTATAAACACAGCAGCTTTGCTTTTTTTTACAGGCCAGATAGCAAAGACATGGCCAACTGTGCAGAAAAACTTTGATTTGAGCAGCCAAGTAAAAAAATAAAAGCTTGAATGGCTCTCCATGGCAAGCTTAGTCAAAAGTTAGTATATCCTGTTCACTTTATGCCAGATAATACCTTAAAAAATAAAAGGTTTAAAATGAAAGAAAATTACTGCGGCCATGTTAAAGCAATCAGATGGAGAAATGCCTCAACTGTCAGGCAGTAATATTTTAACAAGTTGGACTGCTGCCGCGCTCGTTTTTGCCACCTGGTCCAAATGAAAAGCCTTCACTGTATTTTCTGCAAATGAAAAGCCCATGAAACAGATTGTTTGGTTGCGGCGAGCCCTCTCACCCTCCACGGGTCATGACATATTGCTCCTTCCCGAGGGAAGCTATCAATCTGTATCCCTGCCCGAACCTGCTGGGACTATATTTTAGAGGCTACGCCATACAACGAGATTTTAACAGGGTTTACTGCTGGTTTTTACTTGCACCATTAACGTGGCTTAAATCCTGCTTTCAGGTGTGTTTTTTTCTGTTCACGGTGTGATGTATGTGGAAGCATGACAAAAGAGCTTTTGTTTCCTCTGCAGGGTGGACTGAGCTCCGTAGCCTATGTGAAGGTAGATCTGGTCGACATTAATGATAACAGACCCGCCTTCTACCCAGTCAGCTATGCTGTCAGCCTGAGCACTCAGAGCGCCCCCGGGACATCTGTTGTCAGAGTGACGGCCTATGACCCAGACTCAGGCGAGAATGGCCGAATTACATACAAAACAGTACCTGGAGGGGCCTCCCCTTACTTCACACTCAACAAAGATACAGGTTGGCACTTTTCCAGTTCCTCTTCATGCTTTACTTTGTTTTCAAGATTTCAATTATTTAAGGAGCTTATTGATTTTGGCCTGCAGATCCTTCACATTATGTTTGCACACGATGTCAAAACGGCCTGTTTGAACCTTGCCTGCGTCTTTGCTTTTGTAGGTGTGATCTCCCTGTCTCGATCTGTCTACGGCAAGGCCAACTCTGTCATTCCCATGCTGATCTCTGCTCAGGATGGTGGGGGTCTGGTTGCCCACGTCAATGCCAGAGTCAACATTAGCGTGGTGGCAGGGTTGGTGGCGCCACCTGTGTTTGAACAGACTCAGTACCACTTTACTGTGTCAGAGGACGTCTTGCGGGGGACGGTCGTAGGCATCGTCCAGGCCAGTAGTAAGACAGGTGGGTCACTCACTCACATTGGAGTTTCACAGCTCATATTGAACAGATCAGTATACATTTATCAGTCTCATGGATCATGCTTGTCTTTCTCTGTACCCTGCACCTCTTGTACAAATAGGCATCGGGCCACTATACACACCTAACTCTGAACTTACATCAGTCAAAAAGTCCATTTCACAGCTTTGTTTATATATTAATTTTATGAGTTTTTAGAGCTCTGTTACAGTCATGAAAATTGAAAAATGACATCCTCGGAGTATACTGTTACTTCGGTGCTTTTAGCGCTGCCTCATGGGCCTTGTTGACTTGCCTCTGGTTTTTGTTATACTTCTGTCTTTCCAGGTACCTCCAGAGATATCTCCTACACCATTAGTTCTGGGGACCCTCTGGGATACTTTACAGTGGATCCTGAGACTGGAGCTCTGAGGACCAGTCTGCCTCTGGATCATGAAGCCCAGTCATCTCTTGATTTGGAGGTGCAGGCTCGCAGTGGTAACCCGCCTGCCTTTGGCCAGACCCGTGTCCACATTTCCATCGCAGACATCAACGATAACCCGCCTGTCTTTCATGCCCTCATCATCGGAGTCCTTGCTGCTGGCAGAACATACAGAAATGGGTACAGTGGTGTATCGGATCCAGGCTGAGGACAGAGACTCTGGAGTCAACGGACAACTCAGCTTCGATCTTTCTTCTCCAAGTGGAATCCAGAGGGCCTTCAGCATAGAGCGCAGCAGTGGAGAGATCCGATTGGTAGGGAGCCTCAACTATGAGAGTGCCCCCCGTTATGACCTCCAGGTGATTGCCAAGGATAGTGGAGTACCCCAGCTTAGCGCCACCTTCATGCTTGTGGTTCATGTCCAGGCAGAGAACGACCAAGGACCTGTTTTTGATACCCTCACCTACCGTGTAGAGCTTAAAGAAGGGACTCCGATAAACAAACGCTTCCTGCAGGTCAGGGCTCTGAACAGAGAGACCCCCGGCTCAGGTTCCTCCAGTCCCCTGGCATATCACCTGCGTCCAGATGGAGATGCTGCAGGTTTTGGCATCGCTGCAGACAGCGGCTGGCTGTTCGTGAAGAGTGCTCTAGACAGAGAAGTCAAAGACATTTATCTTCTGACAGTGCTGGCCAGTCAAGGTCATGGACAGTTGAAGAAGACGGGCAGTGCCACGGTGCGGATATCAGTGACTGATGAGAATGACAACTCTCCTCGACTCACACAGGAAAGAGTCTTCATGGCTGTGAGAGAAAACTTGCCTGCAGGAACTGGCTTTGGTCATGTGTCGGCCACAGACCGAGACAGCGGCCCCAACGGACGCCTCGGCTACCGCTTTCTTCACCCTGACCGACACTTCCAGATAAATTCCCACACAGGTGAATTGAAAATGTGTTGTATTACCATTAAAAACAGCAGCAGTCACAGATTAGAGTCTTACAATGGAGGTTGCGGAAAATCTGCGTATTTATGTTAAAAACTGCATTTGCAAACAAAGTAGTTATCTACAGTGTCATTCATTTAATAAAGCTGCTGTTGACACAGGAGCTTGCACAAGAAAAGAATGGCTGCACTGCTGATATGATGCCTCTAGGCGATACTGGAGAAACCCTGAACCATGAATTCAGAACACTAACCCCAAAAGAAACTTTTATATTTGTCATCAAAAATTGAATTTTTTTCCGGAAAAACAAAAACAAAAAAACAACTCAATCAATGTTGAGTCAACTCCCTGAGTCATCTCTGAAAAGTGAGAGGCTACAGTTGCCTCTCCCCCACCGTCATAAATTAGTCAGATGATGATGACAGCAGCACTAAGCGCCTTGCTGGGCTCTAATTGGCCTGCCGAGCCTGTTAGTCTGTGGGTGTGGAGACACAGACTCAGAATTGTGATCAGTCTCTGGCTGAGTCTCTACCGCATCTGCCAACCTTCCAAAACTCCTTTAGTTGTGTGTGTGTGAGAATGAGTGTGCATGCACATGTTCACGAACATCTGCACACTGGGGATGTCTATTACTTGTGTGTCATTGATCAAAGCCCTCATCATTATTCCTGTGCTCTGGACTTGTGCCCCCGCATTAAAATCCCCTCTCATCCACCCCCTCCTCTCCCTAGGTGAGATCAGTACAAGGTCTGTTCTGGACAGAGAGCAGCAGTCGAGTTACCAGCTGGTGGTGGTGGTTCAAGACGGAGGTTCTCCTTCCCGTAGCGCCACAGGCACCGCCTTCATCACTGTCCTGGACGACAATGATAATGACCCTGCTTTCACTCACAGCCAGTCTGGCAAAAACCTCATCATACAGGTAATGTCACAAGAACAAAAGCATCAACAGGCAGAAATTGAAAAGTTTTTCATATCCTTAATGACATACATGTGTTATTTTCAATCTAAAGGTGACAGAGGGTCAGTCGTCTGGGGGTTTACTGGGCACTCTGCAAGCCAAAGACCCTGATGAGGGAGAGAATGGCACCGTGTTCTACTCTTTGTCAGGTACAGTACCGTCAGGAAGTCAAAAGAGTAACCATTTGTGTAAAATAACTATCGAAAGACTTCTGATAAATATGCTACATGGAGTGATTTAAGAAATTGATGCAGTGGGGTGTGCTAATATGATTACGGATGAAGGGAATAATGCATGTCAGGACACTTTTACAGGTAATCTGCCACCCAATCAGAAGAAATTATTTTCTATATCGGTGGTATAAGAATATTATTATAGGATAAGTTTGTTGTTATATTGATTAATTGTGTTTATTTATGTATTTTACCAGTTTTCTGTTCTCACAAAACTAGAACCATGCAGCAAATGTTGACATTTTTGCTTGAAAAATGCCATAAACGATAGATAGATCATCATTGTTGTCCACGTGTATCAACACTACAGACTTTGACAACATGCTTGATTCAATAAGAAGCATCCATCGCCCTTGTCTGGCTTCACTTCAGTGCTTCATAATGCTACAACTGACTTGCTGGGTTTGTGTAATTGGCTCTCCCACATACATCGTCTCTAGTTAATGTCTGGCCCCTCTGTGTCTCCCAGGTCCCAGAGCTGAGCGATTCTCTTTGAACCCAAACACTGGGGAGCTGCGTTCATCATCCCCACTCAGCCACTCGGAGCGGGCTGAGTACACTCTGACGGTGACAGCCACCGACAGAGGACTGCCCCCTCGCAGCACCTCCTGCTCCCTCACCATTCAGGTCAGTCTGTCATTGGAGGCCGGCCAGCACAAACACCCTCAATACTCACCTATTTAATATCAAAGAATAGGCTCAGCGCTGAGAGGATCCATGTCTCTGGGCCCCTCAGACTAGCTGCAGACATATCAGCCTCGCTTTTGACAAGCTTCCCTCCCATCCCCTCCCTTTTCTTCCCCTGTGACTTTTCAAAAGGGGAAATTTCTATCTGAAATGGAAAAGTGGGTCTGAATCAAATACTCCCAGCTGGCTTGTGATGAGGGCCAGCTGTAGACTGCTCTGATCAAGGTCATACTCAATGACTTCAACACTTTTTTAATACAGTAGCCCTTTCTGAAATGAGCGGCGGGGCCGTACGCTCACGTAAAAACACAGCATTGAAGGTAATTCAGTTAATATTTAATATAGAACAGAAAATGGACACAATGGAAGAACCCTGGAAGGAACGTAGATTTATAGGTTCCAGGAAAAAAGAGTTGCCATATAAACAGCTCCGCTAACTGCCAGTTCTTCCTTTCCAACAACACAAAAATGAAAGTCATAATTATTAGTTAATTGGATTAAACAGTACTGTGTTGTTCTTGCCTGCTGACGCATTTCTGTAATTTCCTTTAATCATCTTTTCAAACTGATTTTCTAAATCCGTCAGTGATAGGATGGGAATACACCGACTTATTTCTGGAACCCTCCTTTTCCATCTAATGTGGAACCAATTTTACAGCCTGTCATGTAAGATTTCACAACAAACACAGCTTATTTTTTTGAAGGCCTACTTACTGTGGGAACCCTGCTGTAGGGTGCAGCGCTGAGTATCTACGAGTATCTCGGTAATGCTGCTGAAAATTTGATCAACACGACCTTTTCCTCTCGCTCGCCCCTTTACAGCTGTTTAAATGTTCTCGTTCCAAGTGCTGTCTCGAAGAAAAAATGTTTCATTAAAACAATGTGGCATGTATTACTTACGGTGCTCTTATGATACAAACGAGAGGAGTAATAATGTCGTAGTCTTTGAAGACACTTGAACTGCTCATCAAAGGGAGTGTAAAGCTATACACAGTACAGAAATGTGTCCCAGTGCTAAATTCAAACCCTGTCACCATTTCCTCCTCTGATTGTGTTACTTTTTTCATCTATTGTTTTATTATTTTTCCTGGCAGCGGCATGAGTTTCAGATTAAGTGTTATTAAGGTTAGCAGGCATGTTATTCAAGTCTATAAAAACCTCTTGTAGCTGGTTTCATTTATTCCCAGTGATCACATACAGAACAAGTGAGTGGATTGGACAAAATCTGTTTCTGCTTTTCCCGAGGTCCATGAAATATTTTCATATTTTGTACTGAAAAATTGTAAACCTCCAGGCAACCAAATGAAACATTAGGTCCTCTGTCATGTTTCTCTGTCCTCACATAATCTACTGCTTCTTTATTGCAGGTTCTCAGCACTAACAGACCTGCTTCTAATTCCCACTCGCTATCCTTCAATTCTGTGGAGGAGGCCAAGCCTGGCTCTGTGATTGGCTCAGTGCGTCTCAGCAACAGAGAGACCTCAGAGGAAGGGGAGGTGACCTACGCGGTGGTTGGGGGTACGGACCGAGAAGGGACCTTTGTCGTGGACCGTCTGACCGGAGACGTGTACCTGGCTCGTCCTCTTGACTACGAACGAGATGCACGCTACACCCTGAAGATTGAGATAGATGACTTCTCTCAGGTCCCCCCAAGCAGCACTCTGGTCCACTTGGACATTGACGTAGAGGACAGCAATGATCACGCCCCTCAGTTTCCTGAGGATCCCATCACTATCGTCATCTCTGAGAACATGGAGCCCGGCTCATCTGTCTATACCTTCCAGGCAACAGATAAGGACGGCAGTGGGCCCAACAGCGAGCTGAGGTACTCCATTCTCAACCAGTGGCCAAACATCCCCGGCCTACTAACCCTCGACACCTCCACTGGGGTTCTGTCTTTGGGCCAGGAGCTGGACCATGAGGTCATCTCCAACCTGATATTGGTTGTGAAGGCAACAGACTCTGCCCACGATGCCAGCCAGAGGCGCTGGAGTTCTGTCACGGCGAGGGTGTACATAACGGATGAGAATGACAATCCACCAGTGTTCAGCTCGCCAACAGCTGTCAGTGTGATGGAGGACCAGCCGGTGGGCTTTGTGGCGCTGTATGTCATGGCCAGAGATGCAGACCAAGGGGAGAATGGCAGAGTGACCTACAGCATCCAGTCAGGCAACACTGGGGGAACATTCAGCCTCAACGCTAACACTGGTAAGTCCAGCCCAGTGCCAATGTAGTAAGCATGGATAGTGGAAAACAAAAAATGTTAAAGAGGATAATTTGAGGTTTTGCAGTAACATCCATGATCTGTGTGCACATCTGAGAAAAGTCTTTGAAACGAAATCAGGATATTCTGCATGAGTAAGTTTCCCCTCTTCAGTGTGTACTCCTTTTGGCTTCTGGTATGTTTTGCCTTGCCCTGTGTTTCAGCCAATGACAGATGATGCTTGGAAGAATTAAAGTGCTGTATCGTAGTCAACTGGACTTGTTTCAGTTGCAAACCTTGGAAGAAGGGGAGACACATATACATATATATATACACATTTGTTTGTTTAGATATAATCTACCAGGCCCTTTTTGCTCCTGTTTGTTTGATAACACTAAATCTTTCAGCTTGTTCTCTATCTTTATATTTCCAGCACCTGTTGGGAATTCCAGCACTTATCCCTCGCTCAAGTTGAAATATTTTCGATTTAGGGGGACAAGCGAATCTGCATCTGTTCGCCTCTGCCTCTAGACTTTTTGAGAAATTGTGCCGCCTCTAAATTTCACCTTACATCGCATGTGTACTCACCTTTCTGTTTTCCACTCAGCTCACCACCAAACACTTCCTCCATAAACACACACAAGCTCTTTTAATACTCTGCTTACGTCTAAGTACGGCGCAACTCTTGCTTCACCTTTCATGACTTATTTCTCCTAGTTGGAGGCCAGACAGACAGAGCAGTGTGCCAGATACACAACACACACTCACACAAGCATGCACACACACAACCTATCATCTGTTATTGTGGATCTATTCCCATGAAAGACCAAAGAACCTCCTGCCCGGGCTTCTGGGAACCATTAGAGAAGGGATCAGTTACGCGTGTTTATGTGTACGCACGTGTGTGTGTGTGCGTGTGTGTGTGTAGGCATGCACATATGTGTTTGTGTGCTTGCATGAGACTCTGTCACTTAGTCAGCGCTGACCTTGGGCTATTTGGTCCGGTGGGCTTTGTTGTGGTGTTTGGGACACGTGTCAACGGAGGCTCTGCCTCCTCCTTCAAGTCGCCAACCAGGGTGCCCCCTGGAGCCGCTCAGGGATGGAAACATTCAGGCGCTGTCATGCATGCCACTTCTGCTTTACAACAGAATGCGTGCTCACCTTGAAGTGTTTTCATACACACGGGTTATTTGTTAGAATGATGACAGAGTTAATCCCCTGAGCACCTGGATGGCTCCTGTTTTGGGGTCAGTGACTGTGGACCTGTGACCATCTCGACACACTCTGTTTTCATTACTTTGGCGTCACAGTTAACCACAATAGAGAGTTGACTGTCAAGCTATTATTAGGAGTATATAAAGTCACAGAGTGAGGCACATTCTCATCAGTCATTGTCAGAAGGGAGGCCATTAATTTCACTTGTGGAGCGAAGGGAGAGTGCACTAGAGATATGGTGAATTGCTTCTTTGCAAAAGACAACACTATTTGGGGATTAACACATCAAATGGTGATAAATTACTTCTGCATAAGACTAGAAAGATGTGTTTGTTGTCTGAGCAACCTCAGCTAACCCTCACACTGCAATCCAGAGTGTTGGCGCCACAAACCTCACTTAGGCTTAAGATGTTGGAATTGAAAACATCCAAAATAAAACTTTCCCCTGTTTCCCACTGTCTTTTTTCTGCCCATGTGTTATCAGTGACCAGGGATAGAGCAGTGGATCACAGTGGAGTCAAATTTGGTGAAAATATTTCAGCCTGTAATTCCTACCAGATTAGAGGCTTAGGGGCAAGTTATCTCAGTCCTAGTGAGATACAAACATGCTCAAAAGAAGTTAAAACCAAAACAGCCCTGGTCTTGTCTTTCTTTAACAGTTGCAGCTCATTTTAAAGCATGAAATTGAAATTGAATCAATGCAAGCTCTACCCTCTTAGGGCAGGATAATGAAAAGGCAAGGGTGCCCCTAATTTCTACAGAGCACGGCAGGCCTGGCTGTTGCGTGTCTAGAGTGTGTGTTTACTGCTTTTTTCTCGATGGCTGCGGCATTCTCAAATGGAAAATCTCGTAAACTGTGGCCAGACCGTTGGGCTGTTACAGCGGTGGTGGTGGTGGTAGCACTCAGGTAGGCAGAGCTCTGTGTGTGGAGGAGATTAGCTCTGATTTGGCCCTCACACGGCAACTTTTCACACTTGCTTTTTAAATCACTGGACGACACACACAACCATGGAAATTGGCATGTTTTATTGCCTTTGATAGCATGCTTTCATACTGTAGTTGTCGTGTGTAACTGCCTGTGTGAAACGGTCTGTAATAAAGTACACCCACCCACCACACACACACACACACATACAGGAAATCTCTCCTCACATTTCACCCCTGATTCGTCTCTCCACAGGCTCTCTGTCTATTTTCAAACCTTTGGACCGTGAGGAGCAGGACATCTTTAACCTCACAATAATCGCCGAGGATCATGGGATACCCCAGCACTCGTCCAGCCAGCTGCTGTGTGTCCATGTGATTGATGTTAACGATGAGGTGCCCTGGTTTGAGGAGAGCCAGTATGAAGCCGAAATATCTGAGAACCAGCCACCAGGAACTAGTGTGTTGACAGTGTCCGCCTCTGATCTGGACCAAGGTGAGATACTGCAGCTTTGGTACATGTAATAGTATTTTTTCATTCAACATGGTCCCAGTGAGAACTGATTTGTTAATATGCAGGTCAGAATGGGGTTAGAGGTTAAAACTGAAATTTGGTTGGAAAGTTTACGTTTTTGAAAGTTACACATTGTTTTACATCATTTGAATGACATTATTTTGTATAAGAGGTCCTCACTACACGTTGACATATAAACATAGAAATTCTTATCATAAGTAGTTACATGTAATCTAAAAAACCTGTCAACCCAATTTAGCCTGGTTTTAACCATGACATGCCGTATGCACATGTGTGTGTGTCATTTTCATTAATGGATATCAAAATGTGCTGTTGCAGCAGTTAAGGCAACCAAAAATGCCAGTAATGCTTCTCAGCTGTCGTGTGCTGAGTACGTATTCAAATTACATTAACAGTTGTTTTTAATTGAGGACTACACAGTAGGGTGGGGGTGGGGGGGTGCATTCCCCTGGACTTAGTCAGAAGCACATAAAACAGAAGGATTATAAACTTTCTCTCCAAAGGCAATCAGCGAGGCAAACAGGTGAGGTTGCCAGACTCCTTTCAGCTAGCACGCAATCTGGCATCCAGACACCTGAGGGAGGGCCGCCACGGCCAAATGCTTAGACAGCAAAATTAATGACAAACAAACAAATAAGCATACAAGCTATTAACACGAATATCCAATTACCTTCTAAATGTTGTTTTTGTTGAATGTTTACAGGTCAAAGACTGAAACTGTCTAAGCTTACAATCTGTTATTGAATTATAACATGGTCACGGTGTGTTACTCTGCAGGAATCAATGGGCAGGTGACGTATGGCAGTATCTCAGAGGAGGGTTTCAGCATCAACCCAGTTACAGGTGTAATAAGGACCACGAAGTCACTGGACAGGGAGCACCAGGAGTACTACACTGTGACAGGTACTGTCCTCTGAATGTCCTCTGAAGGTTTTTTTACATAGTAGTTTCTGTTTCATGTTCACCATCTCTTAACACACTAATGCGGTTGTTTCTTGGGTTTTTCTTTTCTTACATTTTGACAGTTTTTGCAAAAGATGGAGGCCTTCCCCCCAATTATGCCAAAGCCACAGTGAGGATCAGAGTGCTTGATGAGAACGACAACCCCCCTTTCTTTGGACGTCTCTACTACAGTATAGAGGTGCCAGAAAACCTAGAGGCAATGCCTCTGTTCACCCTGAGAGCCACTGACAAGGATGCAGGAGATAGTGCAAAGATTAACTACAAAATTACAGGTGAAAACTTGTTTTATTGTACCATTCAGTTTTCAACTCCACTGCTCCCATAACTTTGAATTTTTTCTATCTTTTTACAACCATTTTCGTTGCTCTCCTATCAGGGGATTCATCAGGATGCTTCCACTTGGACAGACAGTCAGGTGTACTTTCCACTTCAAGGCCTCTGGATCGGGAGAAGAGGCCTGGGTACACGCTGACAGTCACAGCTCAGGACCAGGGCCACCCCCCCCTCAGCAGCACCGTGACAGTTGAGGTAACCGTTATGGACATCAACGATCACAGCCCCCAGTTTGAGAGCAGCAGCTACACTGCAGACGTTTCGGAAGATGTTCCCATCGGCTCACTGGTCCTGGAGGTTAAAGCCATTGATCTGGACCAGGGCCCCAACAGCCAGGTGGTGTACTATCTGAGCAGTGGCTCCCAGAGCATGTTCATCATAGACCAGAACACAGGTCGCATTATCACAGCAGCACCCCTGGACAGAGAGCGTACCGCCTCTTACACCTTTGAGGTGTGTGCCACTGACTCTTCCCCTGTAAACCCTCGTAACTCCACCGCTCAGGTGACCATCTACATTCAGGATGTGAACGACAACGCTCCCTTCTTCATTCAGGACCCACTTATTGTGAACATCTCTATCAGCAGCGTGTCCAGCCGCCGAGTGCTGGCCACCATGAGGGCAGAGGACAAGGACTTTGGTGCTAATGGCTCTGTGTTTTATCGTTTTGCCAACCCAGTGAGGGGCTTTGCTATCAACTCCCTGACTGGAGACATCCAGGCCACAGAGAAGCTGCAGACTCTGACCCAAAGCCAAAGGACTTTGATAGTTCAGGCTATGGACCAGGGCAACCCGGCTCAGTCTTCCCTGGGGGTGGTTATCGTTTATATTAGGGAACAGAGCTACAGCGGGATTCGCTTCTCCCGCACGGCACGAGATGTCAGTCTGCAGGAGAATGCTGTTAAAGGTTTGAGTGATATGCATTTCTAACCTTTACCGGAAATTGGTGAATGTATAAAAATGATTGGTAGAAGTAAAATGTTTCAACAGTTTCTGTTCTTCATCTTACAGGCACAGTAGTAACACAAACTCAGGCCCAGTACCCTGATGGCTCCCAGACAGGCATCAGCTACAGTCTTTTCAGTGGAAACAGAATGCAATCCTTTGGAATAAACCCCATTTCTGGTAAGTACAGACATGGCAGCATCCACTACAAAATGATGTTTTCCAAATCTTCAGTGTGACTCATTGTTATTTTTGTGAATTAGGTGAAATATGGGTCCAGAAATCTGAAGGAATAGACTTCGAGGAGACGCCGAAACTCCGCCTTGTGGTGAAAGCTGAGACGGCATCCTCCAGCTCTTACATGGCTGTCAACTTAATCCTGCAGGACGTCAATGACAACTTGCCACGATTCCAACTCCAGAACTATGTAGCCTACATTAGAGAGGCACAAGGCTACGATTTCCCCATCATCCAGGTGCGGTTGAACTGGTCCCCACACATGTATTATGGTTGGCTGTTGGTTAAGTGTGAAGTTGTGGAGTGAAAAAAAAGTTCTCAAGCTCAGAAATCTGGATAGTTTTAGCACTGTGGAGAAATGAATGAGTGTCCTCAGTGTCCAAAATGAAAATACTACAGAATCACTTGTGCCATGGAGCCCATTTTTATGAACTCCTGACTTCCAAGTCCAATATTTCTCACTAGTTCATGTTACACTGAAACAGCCTTTGCATATATTTCTATATTTTTGTTTCCCTAATTGGGTGATCATTTCCTCAGGTTGCTGCAGATGACCTGGACCAGGGTCAAAATGGTCAGGTGACGTACTCCATCAGGTCATCGTCCATGAGTGGCTTGTTTAAGATAGACCCACTGACCGGCAGCATCACCACTGCAGCCATAATGGACCGAGAGATCTGGACGCAAACAAAGTGAGTTTTGCTCGTTTGCTCCCTTTTTTCTCTTTGTCTGTAGTCACTTCCTGCCATGTGGTTCTTCTCAGCTCATCTCTGCCCCCAACGCACCCTTGTTTAATGTTTGTTATCAGTGTGACAGCGTTCATTTCCCTTCACAAATATCCCTTGTTTTAAGGTTAAAGCTCATTTTTGTGCATATTTTCATTAGAAATTCCCAGGTTTTTTTAAAAACTGAGTAGATCAGTTTAAACCTTTAGTTAAAACCTGTTTGCACATTTTTCTTCCTGCAAGAAGACAATCTGAACTGCAGTTACAGTAGGTCCTCTTATAACAAGGACTGCTCAGAAAATTGTTGTCAAAGTTATAAATAATCATATTGGTCCTGTAGATGGTATTTTAAAATCAGATTTTATGCAACTTCTGTTCGATTGATTTTTCCAATCATTTGAAAATGATAAAAAAGAGAACACTGTTATTGTAAAAAAGAAAGTATCTTCCAATGCTCATTTAAAAAAAATGAAAAAAATAAGTTGATCTTGCCGGTGGGTGAAACTTTACACAACAAGGTTAAAAGTTCATGCATTGACATTAATTTTCTGGCACCAGGCTTGTTGTTACGGCCACAGATCGGGGAACCCCGCGGCTGGCTGGCTCTGCCACCCTCACTGTGATCATCATCGACCTCAACGACAACAGCCCCATGATTCCCCTGCCTCGGGAGATCCGAGTGCCTGAGGGTAAGTCGACATCACAGCTGAAGTTAGCCCAGTGATCTTATCATAAAGCCTCATATCACACTCCCTGGCAGCTCACTCAGCGTGGCTCAGTGAGAAAAGTCTGAACCTATTATGAAACAAGCTATTGCCAAGTTCCTCTGTTCATTTCCTGTCTGTTAGATCAAGGCTTTCCAGGGCAGGATATTTCTTAATAAAGAGAAAAAAATAGGTATTTTTCTTTTTTTCAGCAGCAACCTAAATGTCTGCTCTTCTTCTCCCGCCTCCCCACACACATACAGATACTCTGATTGGCACAGTTATCACCCAGGTGACAGGAAATGATGTGGACTCGGGGCCAGCCCTCTCCTATACACTTCACCTGGATGTAAACAGCCAAGACATGTTTGGGATTCACCGCTACGGAGGAGGAGTGTCTCTGACTGGCCCTCTGGACTATGAGGAAAGGACGTGGTACACTCTGACCGTCCGCTCATCCGACTCTAAGCATCAAAGCGAGGCCAACCTCACTGTGCTGGTGGATGATGTGAATGATAATGCCCCCACCTTTACTCAAGACTTGTATCAGGTACAGATACCTTCACACGTCTGTCTTCACGCCTGCATTTACCACCACATTTTAGAGAGTTAGCATGTAAATAGTTGAACTGTAATGGATATACAATACATATATCTATATAATGTGTTTCTCATCAGGTGACTGTCTCAGAGCACCTCCCAGCAGGCAGTGCTCTCATCACACTAACAGCCACTGACGGTGACTCTGGGGAGAACGGAAAGATTACCTACAGAGTAATGTCATCAACCAAGGGCGTCTTCTACATCGACCCAAGCAACGGTAAGGTTACCGTGAGCACATTTATGATTGTTTCTAACTGTTCTCCACCCAGAGCTCCCCGTAATTACCCTTAATAAAAAATGTTATCCCCTAAGGCTCTTCTTGGATGCACATTTGGGGTTTGGACATGTTTGCAGCAGGCATTGCACAAAATTTAATCATTTTGTTCATTAAAAGACATTCAAAGTCAGATTTAATGTTATTTACCTCAGATGTTGTGCTTGAGATAGGATCTAAAAATAAGTGTGTTATAAAAGAGGACTCATTTTGCCTCGAGCTATTCTGCGTGCTGTTGTCAAACGCAATTCTTTTGCTTTAAATATTGTTCTTTTCAACAGCATGCAGCCAAACCTACTACAGTGTTTACAAAAATTGATTGTAATTGAATTATTTATTTGAATCATCCATTGTTACTTCTTCCATTGCGAAACCACAATATGTAATAAACAACAGAAGATTTAAATTTGGTTGCTCTGTTTATGACCATGTTTTGTGTTAACCTCACAGGTACACTGTTCGTCAACCAAAGAACCGAGTTTGAATTTGAGAATCCCTCCATCCTTGTGGTAGTTGAGGCGCGGGACCAGGGCACTCCATCCCTTTCATCCATCGCCACTGTCCGGGTACAAGTGTCTGATGTCAACGACAACGCCCCCATCTTCCACCAGTCAGAATACAGAGCCACTTTGTCTGAAGATGGGCTTCCAGGATCAACTGTTCTGACCTTAGAGGCTGTGGACGGAGATCTGTCCCGGGACAACTGTGGTTTTGATTTTGCTATTGCCAGTGGCAACTCAGGTAATACCTTCCAGATTGAGAGTAGTGTGCGCTTCTTGGAGGGGCAGGGCTTCCAGACAGTCGGCAGCCTGATCCTGGTGGAGGAGCTGGACTTTGAAGCAGTGCCAAGTTATAACTTGACTGTTGTGGTATCAGATCGTGGAATCCCTCAGCGGAGCTCCAGCGTGCCTATCCTCATCAGTGTTACAGATGCCAATGACAACCCTCCAGCTTTCAGCCGAGCAGAGTATAGTGTGGCACTGAGTGAGGGTGCAGCAGCAGGGACGGAGATTTTGCACCTATCTGCCACAGATCCAGACTCTGCTCCCAATGGAGAGGTGCAGTACTCCATAAGCTCAGGGGACGAGACAGGCCTTTTCCAGGTAGACCAGTGGACTGGAGCCTTGAGGCTTCAGAGACCTCTGGACAGCGAGAGACAGTCGTCCCATAGTATTGTTGTTCAGGCTACCGACGGTCAAGTGCACTACGCTTTGGCCCCGGTCAGTATCGAGGTGAAGGACATCAACGATAATCGGCCCTTCTTTCCCCTCAAACAATTAACTGCTAGCATCAGGGAAAACCAACCCCAGAATGCCTTAGTCACCATGCTGCATGCAATCGACCATGACAGAGGTGTTTTTGGACAGTTAAGGTACTACATGTTAGACTCTAAAGAGGGAAAAGACGCCTTCCTCATCAATCAAACTTCAGGAGAAGTACGAACTCACGCCACTTTTGACTTTGAGAAAGTGAACTCCTTCCATTTTGTGGCTGTTGCCTTGGATGCTGGCAACTATTCTGCGACTGTAACAGTGCAGGTTTATGTTACAGGGGAAGATGAATATGATCCAGTTTTCACATCCTCGGAGTTCTCTTTCCAAGTGCCTGAAGGAGCAAAGACGGGTCAGATTATTGGGAAAGTTCAAGCCAGAGACGAGGATGGAGGTGTGGACGGCATTGTCCTCTACTCCCTAGCAGACAGTTCGCCTTATTTTGAAGTAAATAAATCAACAGGAGCAATTTCCTTAAAGATGGACAGCTACAGTAGACATGTGAGTCGGTCTAAAAGAGAGGTGCGTCTGATGACACTGGATGTCACTGCTCACAGTCCTCTAGAGACGTCCCGCAGAGCAGTGGCCAAGGTTACTGTAGATGTGACCCACACAACTTTCGGTCTCAACACAGACATGAATATGCTGCTCGTCAGCGTCATTGCAGTTTCACTTGGGACCATAGTCATACTGATAATAATTGCTGTGGCACTATTTTTTGTCAAATTAAGACGTCGCAAGAAGGAGAAAAAAGGACATGGACGTACACCAGCGGCAGGCACCATGCTGCACAAGTTTGAGGAGACAAAAATAGCCGCGAATGAAATGATTTACCATCAGGCCCTTCCTGGATACACAGCTGATCAGGGTGGCAGCAGTGGGGGTCCATACACTCGTGGAGGATCCCTGGATCCCTCCCACTCCAGTGGCCGTGGCTCAGCAGAGGCAGAGGCAGCAGAGGATGATGAGATCAGAATGATTAACGAATACCCTCGTGTGTCAAGTATCTCCTCCTCCATGCAGGAGCGCATCTCTGCCCGAGGACCAGACTCTGGGATCCAGCAGGATGCCGATCAGCTGTCAGACGTGTCCTGTGAGCCGTCCATAGATTGGTTCAGAGGGAAGAAGCTGGGCAGTGTGAGTGGTACTTTATTAGCTGGCCAGGTGCCAGTCTACAGGGATGAGGGGGGTGGGTATGTGGGTGTGGGACGAGGACTCAGCATCTCCCACCCTAAAGATTATACTTTCCCAGAGGGTGGAAAGCCTGCAGTGGACGGCTCCCTGACAGCCATTGTGGCCAGTGATGAGGAGCTGAGGGGCAGCTATAACTGGGACTATCTGCTAAACTGGTGTCCCCAGTTCCAACCCTTAGCTAACGTTTTTACTGAAATAGCACGTTTAAAAGATGAAACAGCTCCTCCTCATCCTCGCAGATCATTTCATCACAAGGCAAAGGCCGAGTCAAGAATCGACCCCCCACCTCTCATAACTTCTGTGGCCCACCCTGGGGCCAAAACTGTACCTCCAAAGCCTGCCGTCGGGAGGACATTCCCCCACTTGTCTTCTTTGAGAAGATCTCCTCTCAGTGCTGAGGGATCCATCTCCTCAGTCGCCATGTCTCCTAGTTTCTCCCCCTCTCTGTCACCGCTGGCAGCACGCTCTCCCGCGATCACACCCTTTAGTGTCTCCCAGGGCCCCTCTGCATCAATGATCAGCACAACTGATCACAACCTGGAACACAGTGAGGAGGCAGAGCTGAGGATTTAAAGTCAAAGAGTGAATTCTGAGTCATTGCTGTCCCAGACTTGTTCTACTGTATAACCACAGGGGCTGCAACCTACAATGAGTCAACACTTTTCTCTTTTCTGTTCTCTTTCTGAAGAGACGAAGGACACAAAGTCAAGATAGCTGAATTGATTGTGGTGCTCACTGAAGAAAAACTGAACTACAAGACTAACAGGCCAAAATGGACTATGCCTTTTTATGTGTGTGTGTTTGTGAAAGAAACTCCTTATTCTTCTGTTGATCAGTGTTAATTTGCACATTCAAATGGAGGTTCATACATGATGTCAATATTTTGTACAAAAGCATTGTCTATATTTTTATACATACATGTGGTTTCTGACAAGAAATGGCATAAAAGTGTCAATAGGTTGCTAAAACCTCAGAATATATTTCTATATTTGTATATTTGTTGCCTGTACTGTACACGGTTGTACTGTAAGTTGGTTTTATTTCTTGGTATTCTTAACCTTGTGGTTTTAAATGAAGCTCTTCATTAATGCTTTATGAACTATGGATTTTTGTAACAGATTATTGTAAATATGTACAGTGGGAGAGACGTCCTGTCTTGAACAAATGAAACATCAGTCGGAGTGGAGTATTGTGCGATCAGTTCTTCTGCGAATCTCGTGTTTGATCTCACATCAAAAGGTAATCATGAATGTGAAATGCTGAAGTTGTCTTAGTCCTCAACATACGCGCTCTTCATTTTTTCCGCGGCGGAAAATGAAACCTGACATCCAATGATCCTGTCCTTCAGGTGCCCTGGCTTTAATTTCTCACAGTGAGCCTTACTGCTTTCATTTTGCATTGTGAAGATAATTCATGTGAGGGAGAACATTGAGCAGCTATGTGGTAAATGTAAAATTATTTGCTCTTATCAGCAGCCTATTAATTACAGAGAATGTAAGCAGGTCTTGGTCATTTTTCTACTCATTCAATGTTCCTAAGTAAAGTATTTAAGACACTTAAGCTCTAAATCAGTGCTGTCCTGGCACTGACATTTTCAGAAGGTTTTTCTCATTTTTGTGCAGATTTATTGTATAGATTTACTGACAAACTATAATGAATGTTGTTTTGGACCACACTCGTCCCCTCTTTTCAACATCACTATAAAGAATACTATAAGGACAAAAAGTAATGCTAACAAATGTTAAATTCGGTATGAAGGAAGTATGAAAAAGTGTATATTTATGAATGTTCAAACACCACCAGAGAATGTTTCCTAGAAGAAATGCATGTAATGTACATGTCCAGCCATAATTCACATAATGCTTTCACACAGATGCCTACATCAAAAATACATTCATGATGATAATTGCTTTTTCGGCAGCTTTTACAAAATAATGTATACATTTGCATTGATAATTACCCAGAGCCCTACCATGGCTTAAATGCAGATTCCCCTCTCCTCTCCAATAGTTCTTAAAGTATTTTATTGCTTAAACCCCAGTTTTAGACTCTCAATAACATTATCTTAAGTAACACTAACATTCTACAATATTTTTATTTATTTTATAGGTAGACTTCAGAGGCTGAAAGGCTTGGTAAATTATTTCCAAGGATGCTATTTTGACCATGGCCAAACATACATGAACACTACCTATCTGATAGAATGAAGGTACCTTATTGTTTGTATTGCTTTGTATTGAACAGTGTTACCTGCCACTCACATTTCACGTTTGTCCAAACTGTATAATGGTGCCATAGAAGAGAAATTCCTCCAAATGTTCATACATACAGTATTCTAGGCTCCAGAGAAATGTTTTGAGCAAAAAGTGCCTGATTAAAGTACTTATGTGAACTCATTGTTTCTTCTGTTTTCTTCTTTCTCGGCACAGAATGATAGTAATGTATGAAAATGAATCATATGATAATAGTTATTATGTATAATGAGTCCATGGATATATTCATATGGTTTTGGATTACAAGTGAACCAATACAAAAGATAACCAATGCTTAAGCAAGGAAAGAGTCTAATTTAAGTGGAACATGTACCAGTGCTCTACCCAGTCACCAGCATACAAAGTTCACAGTTAATGTTTTTGCACATAACAGATGCATTCACACGTACACATCGCCTCAGGGGCTATGTACTATATTGACATTTGTAAAACACGTGTCACATCATGTTCACATTACATATTTATTACACGACTTTCATATCAGGAGGTGGACTGAATGGTGGCGGAGTTACAGGTGACAAGGCTGCCAATCCAGTTCAAGGCTGTTTTTCAACATTTGTAAGGGTGATGCCTCTAGATATTTTTAGGTTAGGGTAGTAACGTCATTTAGGGCATCCAGCCATTTTTGAGACCCAGAATATTTTTAGCCAAACCATAGTGATTTCCTTACCCTAACCATGTTGTTTTTGTGCCTTAACCAAAACAAGCCAAGATGTTAACATTGTTGGATCTTCAATAAACATCACATCCTGTTTCCCCTCAAACCTAGCGACACGCTGAGGCAGAAACCTGATCATCCTAAGGATGAAACAGCCAGCCATAAGCAGAGTAATGTAGTTTGTGCTGTTCAAACCAGCCACGACAGCACAGATTTGTACACCGCGGAGACAAAACAACCACTGACATCTGAAGGAGAAAAATCATTCCTTTGAGGACAACCACGTAAACATCTTGGCCAGAGAAGACATATGGTTTGAAAGAGGAGTAAAAGAATCCATCTCTGTCAATCTGGAATGGCCTCCTTTTGAATAGATTCTTACTTACTTCACCCACTCGCTAATGAATACTGAGTTCCCTCCCCCGACAGCTTGACGACCGTTCACACCTGGGCTCACCTAGCCCGAGCAACCCACATGAAGGCCAGCTGGGTCAACGGCTCACAAGTGGCCCTAACGACTCTGAAACTCTTAACGAAGGGCACTTCCACACAAGCCTGCGACTCGCCTCCAGTTAATTGAAACTGAAGAAACCTCTTGGATGAGAGGTGAAACGTCTACAAGAAACTGAAACACGTCCTGTTGCCTACGATACAACACTTAGAATTACCATGACCTGGTTGACTGAGAACCTTCATCAACAACATAACAAATCATAAAGTTTAGTTTTGTAGAGACATTTGCCAACATTATTCTGGTGACCTGGGTTGAAATAAGGCTCCTCTGATACATCAGAAGGCTCAGCGGTACTTTCTGGCTTCCCATACCTACAGCCAAAGTCATGAGCACTAACCTGTGACCTGCATAAACTCTGCAACTCAAAAGTCTCTATTCAATTATTGGACAGAAAGTGGGCCAGCCCCAGCGTTGTCCCAAACATCTCAGATTAAACTACATTTGATTTAATGATAGCCATTAAGTGTTATTTAGCACTTGATAGTTATATATGATGCAACACAAACACAATACTATATTACGTTATTTGAAGTAATGGCTTTACAGATCCTCTTAGTTCTACTAAAAGCAGCCATGGGCAAAAAAACAAAATAAAACAAACTCAAAATATAACCTTCAGCTGCTTCACATGAAACGTTCAGATCGTCCTTATTCCATTCTTATATTTGTTAGTTTAAATCGGCACCATACCAAGATACAGCCAGACTTATTCCTTATTCTTTCATCCCCCTTTCATCTGTTTTGTCCAAAGATCTCATTCACATTACATTTTGCAGCTCAGAAATCATTCATCATGTAACAGTGACCACACCAAACTAATGTGCAAATCTCACATTTTTATCTTTAGGTGTATCTGCGTAACTGACGCTCCTACAAAAATGATTAATTATCATTACCGCTCTGTTATTGTCCCAGCACTTATCTTTGTTTTGCTACTTTGGAAATCTGAAGTATGTTTTGCTGTTTTTATTAATTGCCCTCAATTTCTGTTCCCGAGATCATGTAACTCATAACAACAAGGGTAATTTAGATGTCCACACTCAGGGCTTAGTATTACTAGAATGTTTTCATATTGTACATAAAACCTCTGTGTTTAAAATGTAATACTGGCTCTCAAATGATACAGTGATGTAACAAAAACATCAAAATTGACTACAAACTGTGATCTCTTGTTTTAACACAATGAACTTTTATCAAACAGCAGAAAGGTCAAGTGGTGCAATAATAACTGTGCTCTCTAGAAAAATGCATTTAGCTTTTGAACTTGCACATTTCAGAATTAATGCATGTCAACAGTGTTACTAAATAGTGTTATTTTTTTGCGTACCCAGCCCCACCTGTCATGAAAACGCATTGCATCACTCTAATATGGCCCGAGGCTGGACAACACTCCCGCTGCCTGATGAAACAGGGCTGAAACTGGACCAGCGCTGTTTGTCCGCTCCAAGGCCTGCCTCCGACTGGATACTGAGCTGAAATCCAAACCGTGCGGTATACTGAGCAATTACACACACGCACACATGCACAAAGAGGTGAAATCATGTGTGCAGTTTTGGTCCCTGGACTGGAAACATGGGCGGAGCTGGCTGGATTGAACAGCCCGTTGATGATACACTTAGCTTGAGTGTCATAGCAGACTCAGGTTATGAGACGGCTGCTGTGACCCAAACCGAGCACCTAGGATCAGAGGCCAGTGTATACACAACAGATCTCGGATGATATGAGAAAGAGGGCATAAGCCAAGTCATTACTCAAAGCTGAAATTAAAGGCTCTGCGTAAACCAAATGAAATCTATCATTTTCCCGTCAACACAAAGTGGATACACTGGAGGCTACTCTGTTAACATGCAATCTGTAGAGCCAAGCTGCCCTGTTACCTTCACTGACGTACTTCTTCAACCTCTGTGTCTCTTTGACATTACTTTCAAGCGCATGTGGTATTAGAAAATCTGTGATCTTGGCACTTTTCTAGCCCCGCAACTGCAGTTTACTTCCAGTTTAATCCCTGTTGTTGTTAACCTGGATGCTACTCTCATGTGTTTGGTGTTGAAAAAAATAGTACTCCATCATGTCCATCGTGTATATCTGGGAAACTCAAGCTTAAAGCATCTGAAGGAACTTTCATAGGCACTGCTGCCTCCTGTAATAAAAATTGTGATCTTGCTAGCAAATGCATTCTATTAAGAGGTGAGTGAATTCAAGACACAACATCATTTTTATACTCTTTTTCTGTCTTAAACACAGCTGTTTGCAGGATGCATAGTGATGAGGTAATGCATCTGTCTGAAGCTGTGTGAGATCAATAACTGTAAATGATGTTGTATTGCTGTTCACACACCTGCTGTAGGTTGACCTACATGTCACCCTGCAGATTTGATTGCTTGGTTACAGTAACCATGTTGAGCTGAAGCTAAACTTATCAACATTTCCCAGTATTGTAATGATTTTGCAGGGAATCTGACCAAATTAAGAATAACTCTATCGAAATATAGAGTGTTCTCGCTGATGGTCTTATGAAGTACATATAGAGGGATTGCTATGAAACTCTTTTGAGTGTCTAATGTTGATTGGGCTACTGAAAATTGAATGGTGTGCACATTTTGTTTCTCAGTCTGGAAACTATCAAACCATTATCTCGAAATTTGCTGATTCCTAAACAAGTCAAATCAACATTTAACCACAGCCTTACACCGGTGTAAATAAATCAGCACGTGCTCATGAATATATCATGTAAGTGTGCTGGCAAGTTGACAAGGAAGTTTTTTGGAAAGCTGTGAGAGGCTGGTAGGCCTTTCCCCAATTAACATTGCCCTTGTTGTGCACATTTCTCAGATCTCAGCTGGAGGTTGTTATGATGTGTCATGTTAGATAGGAATAAGGGAATAACATTCAGAGGCCCAAATATCACAATTTGCCTTGCACTTGTGGAAGCGCAGTCATTTGTATTCTATGTCAGCGTCGTCAGTAAGCTACCTGTGTTCATGGTCTTCATGCTTTAAGCTGCTTTCTCACAGAAGAACCATCCGGGCTTAGAAATCGTTGAAATGGCTGGAGAACAAAAGTGTTGTTATTCATATTGATCAGTTCCACACTTTGATCAAAGAATATGCTAATGAACTAATTTCATGCTTTATTGAATGATTTCCCTTTGTTGCTAGTATAGCACTCTTCTGAATAGATGCAATATTGTCTTTTTCTTGCAACACAATAAGAGAATGATTTATTCCTGCTTAGGTAGAACCAAGATTCAGGTGCAGCTTATTTCAGCTATGCAAGCAGGAACTGTGTCACTTGCATAATTACACTATTACTTTTTCTAAAGGTACCAAATCTGTAAACATCTGATGTCACGTCTCATATTGTTCACATGTCTCTAAAATAAAATGCTCCTATCAATGTCTCAAAGGATTTTACTGTTTTTGTTTATAACTTTACTGACTTCTTGCAAATCAATCATCAGTAGCAGTACTTCAGAAAAGGATATTCAATATTTGGAAAATTAAATAGTTTTCATTCATGCAGTTTTCTGAAGAGTCATCGTGATGCTCAGTGTCGTTGCTCCTGACATCTTGGCAGTGCCTGACTCCCCTTCACTCTCAGCTATTCCAAAAGTGGGCAAAGAGGTGTGTGGAGATGAGACTGGCTGCATGAAACCTGGCTGCTGACAGCTAGCCAGACAGCTAGTGGCTAGCTGTCACCCAAAGTGGCCAAGCCTTTAATTATTTTCAGCCCTGGAGGTTGCACTTGGTACTTGTATACAAATAGTACGTGAGTTGGGACACAATATCGTCCTTTTTTAGTTGAGCTTGACTTTATCCAGAGTTCTGTGTCATGATAGAGGTCTGGATATGCAAAATGATGCTGTTTGGTGAATTACAAACCCGATCCATTATATAACCGAGGAAGCGATGTTTTTCATCAAGACGCTGTCCGATTTTAATCTGACTTTATTTAACTTCCTGACTTTCTGAAAATGGGTGCGGTGGTGTAGTTCTACCAAAATAATGGTTCTTTTGTCAGGGAAAGATTATTCTTGGCAAGTAAATTACTACCAGGCATTGGCAGGTGAGTCAAACAGTAATTAGTTACCCAGAGTGCAACAGGTCAAACTTTTAAATTAACCTGTAACATGACAATCTTGTGGTTAACACAGTAATGTTAAAGGTCCCTATTTAGAAGTTTCCTGCTTGCATAGGAAAAGACCTGCAGTCCAAATCTGATTTGGTTGATTTGGAATTGCCAGCTAAAGAACAGGATCACAAGCTTTCCTTTCAGCACATAAGGCTGGTAATGTATAATGCAATGTATATAATGTAGCACTGCTTTGCCAGAGGATTCCTGCTTTATAAATGAGGCCTTTATTCCTTTTCATAGTCTTGGTAAAACAGGTTTCTCTCTTGTAAACTAACATAGTTTAACATGGGGTGAGAAAAATAAATCAAAAGTAGAAGGGGAAAAGGTTTGGAAGGGATCTGAAATATTTGGAGTTTTGTTTATATGGGTGGGAAATCTAATTCCATAGTTAAGCTACGCTGAAGGCTAACTGACGACTTTAAGCATTTGACTTAACTGTAGAACTCATGACATAACCTTTAAATAATATTTTGATACATTTAGGATGTATCATGATACATATATATCTTAATATTTTGAAATCTCCTCAGAAGCACTTCAGAAATGTCATATCAAAATATTTTTGCCTTTTTTTGTGTGTGTAACGCAGCCTTTAAAACCAGGAAGCACTTATACATATCACAGTATTACCAGATCCAGAATCTAAGAAGATATATAGTCTCTTATAATGAGAATGATATCATATCCATATATTGCCCAGACCTAATTTACAATAAATGAAAGTACTGTAAAGTGACATGAAAGAGAATATATTGTACACTCAATCCTACATGTGTAGTGGGATATCTTTCTGACGAAGGCGCTGTGGTACAGGATAAGGACCACAGTGTCTGATGTTGCATGCAGTGTGCCTACCTGATCTTAAAGGAAGCCAAAAAATTAACCCTTACTCAGACATTCTAGAGACGTTCCTTTCATGCTTTTTAGCAGTGCAGAGCTTATGTAGAGCTGAAGGCATAATGACTATAACGACTGGAGGATATAATGGTTTTAACATGGCCTCTGCAGAAGAGCTTGTGCCATGGGTCCTTCTCACTGTCTTATGTTCAAAAGCACTTTCTATAATGAAGCAACCAAAATAGGCAGGCTTTCAGAGGTAGTTAACCAGGGCTAGATAATGTCTCTTTTTATAATCTCGGCAGTGATCTCATCTTGATGACATAATATATGATGTGACAGATAAAAGATGAAAACCAGCTGCAGAAATCAGTCAGTTGTGAAGTGAATCTTAGTGAAGGATGTGGGCTCATCGACATACGGAATGGGAATCTTTGCACACGGGTGTGAGCTGCTTTGTCTGCAGGCCCTTTGGTAAGGATCAGACTCTGTTCTGGAGAAGCCCAGGCTACCGTCCAGTTAAAATGAGGCCAGACCAGAGAGAGGTCTCTCTGCACCCGCTTGGATTACCCATAAACCCCTTATACCTGCAGCTTGCACGGAAGTCTCTGCTCCCTGCTCCCTCAACAGAGGACCAGGCTCCAGGGATGCTCCATCCTCAGCTTACCACAATCCTTTCTCCAAACACTCAAGAGAGACTTTTTTCCCCCCTCTGATCGTCCTGTCTCTTACGAGTTCTGTTTTTTCCCCGGCTCTCTCTTCAAGGTCTTGCCAGGCTACTTGCGTGACTAGAGGGAGTGGAAAAAAAGGTTTCAAAACCCATTGGCACGCGAGCCCCAAATCTATTTTTGGAGAGCGTTCTTTTTTTCTTTGAAAACAAAAAAGCCACAGGGAGAAATAGGCAATACTGGGGTGAAGGGGGTCTGTTTCTCATTTGGCCAGGCCTGCCTCCTGTCCTGCCCCGCCAGCGTCAGAACCACAGCACTATGGGGAAAGAGGGTGGCTCAGACTAGGGAGGAGAAGTGTTTTTCCTGCAAAACCGCGGCCAAAACTATGGACCCTCATCTTAGCCCTTGTCACTTAGCAACCAGCCCAACCTGCTTTCCATTACTAGGCCATCTGCTTGTGTTTCAGGCTTTACTTTGTTTTGATTTGTTTCGCCCCTTTTTAACTTTTGTCTTAAATTCGGCATGATTAAATTACTGCATTTAAATCAATCCGTCATTGATAATTAATTATCATCAGGCATTGTTTGGTAGGCGTGCTGCAGCCTATGGCTTCATTCCACTCTGCCTTGATGATTTGCTGCAGTTATTGTGCACAGCGGTTTGTGGAGGAGACAGGCGATGAGATAGGAATTCAATAAATTATGTATGAGGCGTGTATTGCGTGACATATTTGTGAATATATTCTTTTCTGTTTTCCCTTGTTTCTAGAGTAATGCATTTACTATACAAGGATATGACAGGCTCTGAATTTTGTGCATTTAGCTGGAGTGAGTGCTTTGTAATAGCGCTGAAATTCCAGACCCATTTCTCTTTTGCACCAGCAAAACAATGAGGACGTTGGATAGCAAAAAATGTGGCAGGTAAACAAAAAAAAAATTGACAGCAACACAATTAAGATTTATTTAACATAATTTTACAAGTGGCATGTGTTATCCTCTCTGACTGGTGATGACAATGTCTGTTTATGCCACGTTGAGATTTCCTTTGCTTAGTCAAGAAGAGGCAAAAAAAATTACAAAGGCTCTTGTCCTGATAAATACTGTAATGAATTGCTGATGATGTAACCGTTGTTTAAGGCTTTTATGTAGGGCTATTAAGGCTGACAACTAATCTGAGTTTATCATGACAACTGTTGTAATTACGCCAATTTGGGCAAGAGATGCTGCAGTCTGTCAGTCTGAAGGGCCGACACACAATAACATGAATGAAAATGGAGAGCTTTGTGGTTGTAGAGTATAATGACTCACAGCAGTGTGCTGCTGCACTGATGACGAAGTGTTTCCCATCACTGATGCTGTGATGGGAAATTTCTTGTCGAGACTTAGGAAAACCACTGAGCCTCCAACTGATTCTGTCAAAACAAAGCCTCTTTTCCTATTTTAATATACTGTGAAGCAGCAGAGTACAATATGTATATCCATGTATATTAAGGTACAGTGTCAGTTCAGATTATCCAAGCCAAATTTCTTGTTATCCACTTGATAAGTCTCAAATGCAAAATTGTCATTGGTGGTGCTTGTACACATCTAAAGGAAATTAATAGCGCTTGTACACAAAAACAGAAGGAACTTGGTGATTCTGGACATCCTACAATCAAAAGATTGTACCTCCTGACCCTCAACTCCTAAACATTTTCATTTAGTCCAAACAGGAAGGGGAAACGTGTTGATGTCAGTACTGATGTAGGTGGATTTTGTGTGGCAGCCCTTTCAGGTAAACTTGAGGTACTGAAGGTCTACACTCTATTTAATACCTACCGACAAATAAACTACTCCATCATCGCATTTCTGCCACCTTGTTTGACAGAAAGTGTCACCTTAACTGAACATCATGTGGGTGATGGCTAAAAGAAATTCTCGATCATGTGGATCAAGTCAATCCAGTTCAAAGTTATCCTATGAATACAATTCGATTAAAAAGATGAATCAGTCCTCCACTCTGCTGAGATTCGATTATGTTTTGAGAGGGACAGATACCCTTTGACAAATCATCTGTGTGACCATTTGAAATATATAACACGTTTGTCATCGGCAAGACCCAAACCTCTGCTGAAGGTCATTCTGACAGCCGTGTTTTGATAAGATTTCTGGAAGAAAAAACAACTTTGCTAAGGGTTTGAGAAAAGATAAAGTGGCACTATCACCGCCTCCTCTCTCTGTGCTTTTCTAACTAAACCCAAGCCAAAAAATCAGACCAAATAATAAACCAAAACTTCATATATTTTTCATCACGTCTTTAACCAAACAACATTGCATAATGTTCTTAAAGAAAGTATTTTATCGACCCATTTTTAGCTTGAGAAGTTACCATATTGATCTAACCTTCTAAGTGAGAGTGGGGATTATTTTCTTTAGTCTGATATCTCTATGGGAATCTGGCTCAGTGTTGGGCGAAACCATTGGAGAGTCAGATTGATTGACTGAATGTAAACAGATCCGAGCTCCCTTCTTCTTAGTGAATCGTAGAGTCATGGGGAGAAAAAACTAGTCAGGCTGTTTCAGAAAAAAACATTGAATATACTGAACTCTTTCCTCATATAATGATCGGCCAACCTGTATCTCCTGCAGAGTATACAGGTGCCGAGGGAGAAAGACTGTAAAGGATCCAAGGGGAAAGTGGCCTCATAGTGGCACATAAACATACTTTCTAGACAGATTTAGTCTGATAAACCAACAGTAAAGTCCAACTGTTGTAACTGAGGAACTCAGCACTCAACACCTGCTTTAACAGATATCTCTACCTTCCAGCACTATCCATCGAAGGGGCATAAATCTGGGACTATGAAAACATGCGCTGACAGGAATAAGTAAGAAGACCAGAAGAAGGCATGAGTCATATTCATCTCTCTTCTTATTAAACTATCATATATTAAACTATACATGTTTTACTTTGGAAAATATTAGAATCACTGTGCCAAGAGCTTATGCAGTCAACTGTCTGCAGCACTGACAACTCAAAAGAGAAATGTCGGATGAAATATTCTTGCAATCATGCAAGAAAAATAAATTATAAAGACTTAAGCCTGAGCGATACTGGATTGTTGGGACAGACGCCTATACCAATATTCTTTGCACATTAACACACTTTTTTTTTGCAGTGATCCCCTAAATGTAGCAACCAAATACTTGTGACAAAGATATGGCTTGGAGACAGTTACGATGTAACAATAAACTTTCTTGAAACAATAAATCTCTGTAAATTTAATAATTACTAATACATTACCCCTTGCATCTTTTTTCTATATTATGTTAAAAAAAAACTGTTTTCATATCTGCACCAACTGGCAGCCTCCGCAGAGTGGAGAGTGGTGCTGTTTATTTAAAAAAAAAAAAAAGTTTTAGAATTAAAAGGTGTTCTTCTTTATTTATCTTTATCTATTCTTAATTTATCTTCTCGTTTCTCAACCTCTTTGCAGCACTGAGACACAGAGATGCCAAAATCCACTGTAATGTACTGTAATTCTCTCTTATTTGACTGCTGAATTGAGGGAAAATGTAGAAATAAAACTGAGGGGGACAGACGGTCAGTCAAAAGTGGCCGGCTGACTGGCTATTCATTTGTTATTTTCATCATTGATTTATAATACAAGGTACCGAATGTATAATATCAGAAAATATCAGATAAAAGCATGAAATGCATGCAGTTCTCATTACTGAGCAGCATATTTTGCATAATGCAACTCTCAGGGGGAGGAGGGGCACCCACGAAGGGGGCGGGGCATTCGCGAGGGGGCTGTAGGGTGGCCAACAGGTAGGTTTATTTAACTAAGTAGGCTCGCTTCAGTTCCAGCATTGTTCAAACTCTTTGCTCATTTTCAATTAGCCGAAAGTTAAGCAGAGTCAGGTACTGCCAAGGTGGCAACAGCCAGGATCACATTTGAGCTTCAAACTGGCTTTAGAAATCTATGGGTGGTGTCATGGTGGCTTTGTCCAAAATTGTTACAGTCAGTCATCTGTGCATATCACACAACATATATGTCTGTGCTGATTTAAACCAATATATCAATAGTGATAAGTCAATATTGGACAAACCCATATATTAGTCTGGATCAAAAAAAGATGATGGGAATTACATCACTATCCTGGCCCTGTGGGCTAAAAACATTTTAAATTAAAATGATTATGTATATCAGTTCAGGCTGCTAAATGTCAAACCCATGGTAGATAGTGAAAGCTGGGAACACAAGACATTTCATTTCTCACCGAGTATCATTTACGTCATTCATTTAACAACAGACTTTTAATTTAAGACTGTAGACAAGCACACTGAGCACACTGAGATTTCCATTGTTAAACAGCTAAAACCTTATCATGTACAGCTTTGCCTGGTTTTCAGTTGTTAAAATCAAACATGTTCGAAATGATCGTGACAGCTCTGACTGCTATTTCACGGATCAGTGCAAACTTTCCACAGAGTCAGTCAGTCTTCAGAGTCAGTCATGGTTGTAATCAGCAGTGCTGCCTGTTCCCAGCTTATTAAATGATGAGCCTTTGCTGTTGACAGATTCATACATCTGTGAGTGATGACCCTCTAAACAGAATGGGAAATAAAGATAATAAAAACAAACATACCAGAGGCAGCCAGACAACAGGCTTACAAAACTTTTATGATTTTAGTTCATAAAGTTCACATAAATGGCTCCAGTGGCAAACACAATTATTTAAGGCCGGACATTTTCTACTTGACTGCCTGATTAAGACCAGAGAAAAATATTTAATCCTTGATGCTAATTAACCCTCTGACATCAAAATACACTAAGACCTGAAGGGGACTTCAGGCAATTTGGATTTAGACTTGACAAGCAGAGTGATTAACTGATCTCTGGATCGTTGTTTGGAGCCGATGCCTTTTAGGGTCCGGCTTTGAATAATTGTGTGTCTGCTCTGTGTTGATGCCGTGGAGCACAGAAAAGCACGGCTTGGTTTTTGTTTTCTATAAGCCGGAGGGATTCCAGCAAGGTCTCATCAGACATGAGCTGCCAGCCCTGAGGTTTGAACAGTGGACTGACATACTTAACCTCATCAGTCACTGCACGCGTTCTCTCATTTGCATGTGATACTTGGCTGTGGGAAAAAAGGTGGGCTACAATAATAAAGTTGCAGCCAAAGGGGCAACAATAATTTATGATGATCCCCGATGATGTTTATATCAAATGCACACACTCTACTGCTTTGAGGATTTATTATGGTGCACACGACGAATCGAGAACATATGGCAGTGCTTAGCTGCCAAGTGTTTTTTTTCTAAGGCGCACCATTCTTACAGCTCAATGAAGAGTGGTGAGGCTGCTAACGCTGAATGGGGACGTCAGCACAAAGGTGCATAGTCACAGAGTCAGTGATTAGTGTGCTTTCCTCTGCTAAAGCTTAAATTTCCTTATTGGCATAATCGTTTTTTATTCAGTACATACTTAATGCAGCTCAAGTATTTTAGCTGAGGAAAAAAATCCATTTAACTTTCCACATTTAAACTTTTACATTAAACTGCACAATGACTCCTGAAACTGTCTCAGCCTGAGAAATAGACATAATTCTTCTGCAGTGGTTTCTTCTTATCCTCCAGGTCCTCGGAAATACGAGCTTTGTTGGTCCTCTTCTAATCAAGAACCGAACTTGAACTACACCTGGGATACAGGAATGCAACTGCAATTAAAACCCTTTTGTTACACAAAACAAGCAAGTACTTCAGAGGCTGCGGACCAGCACTGACTACTCATTTTGTGATGCTCAAGTTACTGAAGTGGCGCAGTCCTGCTTTGCATAACAGAGACACTTAATCAAGATCAGGTATTTCCTTTCCTCTGCAGATTTAGAAGAGGTCATTCATGCTTTTACTTCCTCCAGACTTGACTACTACAATGCAAATGTATTTAGGTATTAGCAGGCAGAACATCCACAGATGGCAATTCAAACAAAACGCTTCTGCCAGGCTTTTGTTTGTCAGGGGAGATTCATTGCGAGCAATGCTGTCGAGTGCTGTGATCAATGGCCAATTTTGTCTACATCACCTTTTAAAAATCTAAATTTGTCACAATTGTTCTGAAACATAGCTTGCTCTCTCACTTTGGTCACTTTAATCTCCCCATTGCTCTGCAGTTGAAGCTGACTATGTGGACCTTCACTATATACTAAGATTATGCAGTAGCCAAAAATTACTATCTTTACTAGTTTTTGTTTATTTCTCTGTTTTCTCTGACCTTTTGCAAACATTGTGGCATGCCACATCAGGAAAGGCTCTGGTGTACATCTTATGACATGGGGTGATACATTCTGGCCATCTGAAACACTTTAAGTGAAGAATTAGGTCATCGTTAATAAAATTAGTTTCACCTGTGGAATCAGAAAAAATGAAGGGCTTAGCATCAGTTGACCAAATGCATTCTGTATAAAATCATAGACAATACACAGAAATGAGGATGTGGTTTCACAATGTCTTCAATGGAAACAGGGAGCTTTGAGTCTTCTGCAGCGTTAAGCCTGATTCTTAAGTGCGTGCTGAGCTGGGGACAAAAGCTCAGCGTTATTTTTGTCACCATATGTGAACATGAGAAGTTTTTATGATCTCCATGCTGCTGCTTATTTGTCAGTGGTCTCACAAATGGCTTTGGAAGCCACAAGTCTTAAAAAATAAGTGGTGGAATAATTAAACACGACAAAAACAATGGAAAGTGAGACAGTGAAAGTGAGAGATTTGTAGTGATGCACAACAAACATCTGTAACGTTGTATAATGATTTGACATATTGACCTGGAGAAAGATAAAGTTAGCAACTGGGTAGAAAAGCTCAGATTCACCAAAAGAATGTCTGAAAGCATTTTAAGGTCTTTTATGTCTAAAATATATTTTATTTGCTGCTATAAACCATTTCAGTCTCAACTTCCCAACACAGACTGCTCTTCCCTCTGCACACTAACTTTGTGGTTGAGTCAGGATCCTTTTTTCAGATAGCTGTTTACATGTGGGTGTCACGGACAGGCGTGAAAGAGCCTCTCCAGTTGCCATTTATACAATCACGCACCACATTCTCTGTGGACTCCATTTGTCTACTCCAGCCTGCTGACTGTATTGTTAACTATGCTTGAGTGTTGTGGATTTTTGTGGAGGAGAACTGATAAACATAACCTATTGCTTTGATATGATACATAAGTGGAGAGGAGATGAATAAAATGACAACAGTGTGAGTGTATTTGAGTGAATAAATGTTGAGAAGATAATAAAAGACACAACTGTATGATGAACACGGCACATGTTTTTATTCTAATTTGCCTGCAGATGCAAAACCCAATAGGCTGCTCATTCTATATTAAAGATATAATACACAAAATGTACGCATTAGATAGTCTAAAAACAGTTAGACATTTGTTATATATTATGTTGAGTTGTATACATAAACTATCCAAAATGTTTGCAGCATTCTTCAAACCCAGAGAAATACGTAGGTGCTTTTCACTTGACTGCCTGTCGCCATAACTTCCGGAGAGAGTCAGCACGGACATCACAAACATGATTAAACGTAACGTGAATAAAACCTTCAAACATTTCCTATTCCATGAGTATATCTGCCCGAGTCACGTCAAATTTATTTTCACTGGCAACAGAGGTTGTTTAACCATGAAAACAACAGCTCCCATGATAACACACACTACTTCACAACATCATCTAACTACTTTGTTTCCATGGTTTTGATTGAGAGACCTTTAGCAGCAGAAAAATACACACTGTGTGTTTAATGCACACAGTATGTGTGCAAACAGACATACTGTGTGTTTAATGCATGTGCTGCAGCTCCAGTGTAACCTCTTAAAGAAGTGCGAGAGATTACACTATCAAACGCCACACACACTCTTGGTGCTCTCCAACAGGTGTTTCAAATTATTTTGACTGATTAGACCTCAGCTCATGCATGTGTGTATCTGTGTGAGTGTGTGTGTGTGCAGACGTTGCCTGACTGACATCTCCCATATTCTCCTGTTAGTTTTGTGGTATCAGTAGGGGTGAACAGATTTTAATGTTTGCTGAAAACATAAAACTTTGAAGTTTTTTTAAAGTTATATCAACGCATAACTCTGCCCTGCTCCAACCTGAGGGGAGGTCTGAGTGAAAACACCTGTGTGGGCATGCAGAACCTGAGATAAACAAAAGCTGCATGTTATAATACTAGATAAAGACTTTCCCCCCCTTTTTTTGTGGCAGCTGTATACGTGTACAATATGGCACCAATACATACCCACAAAAACACACTGTTGTGTCTGGATTCTTGGGTGCTATTCTTCATCTCTGCCCTGGGTTCGCCTGGTCCAGTAGGAGGACTGCTGTCGTAAATCAAAGCCTCTACGCAACAACAGTGTGGTGAGAGTGGTGGGAGCCAAGTAGTTTGAACTGCACTTCTCCAGCCGGGCGTCTGGAACAAGCCCAGCTACTGAGAGCGCTCCGAACAAGAGCGGCCTACTTCAAGTGGAAAGTATTTTGGCCGACAGTCCCATCTGCTTTCACTTTGATTCCACATCTAAATAGATAGTGTCTACGGCGTGTGGACGATTACGTGTTTTACACTGCAATTCACTTCAAAATATTGATGTTATGGAGATTTTCTCTCATCAGCGTAGGCTTTTCACCACACAGGTTCTGCTTGGATCTTGGAGTTACACACTCAGCATCTCATAAAAGTTATGGCTCATAATTGCAAAACTTTTTACTGCTCATAGGAAACCATTAAGTTTGAAACTTTAAACTCAGACAAGAATGTCATTGATATCCTCAGAAATTGCCTGCTCGCTCCTTTGAGTCCCGACATAAAATAGACTTTAGTGTTACCAGAAAAATAACCCACAGGAGGACTGAAGTTTAATCTCACACATAATGCCTATACATATGGACAATGTTAGACATTTTCATTTGTGTGTGTCTATTTTAGTGAGCTACGGTGGCTGCTATCATTTCAACTCACAGCATCCGTCTTTTCAACAGCTCATTTGCATTAATTTCTGACAAATTTTGCTGTCAGAGTGTCCTGGCTTTAGAGCAAGGCACTAAATATCACATGTCAGCCTGCCTTTTGTTACTTGTTAAATAAAATTCAAGTGAAGATACATAAGAAATGCAACCCTAACCCCATGCAGCAGATGGTTATTAGAAAATGGTGGCTAAAGCTAAATTCCAGAGAAAGAACTGTCACGCTTAAAATGCCAACCCAAGCTGAGATGACATGAGTTTCCACTACAGCCTCACAGCAGGAGGTAACTGTGAGCTGCCCCACGTTTTGTCACTACAAACGGACAAGCATCAATGTGTCAATACCGGAAAATGGATGAAAGGAATGTCAGTGTAAAGAGCTCCAAGCTAAATTCAGTTGTTTAAACCAACGCCAAGGAAAAATTGTCACTCTGGTTGCATCATGATGATTACAATAGTGGAAACTCGCAGAACACACAGGAAGAGATAAAGCCCAGCCTGACCAACGTTTGAAAGAGCCGAGCTGTGTAGGAATATCCAATTTGATGTTTACTTACTCTGCCAAATAAGAATCAATGCCAACAGAGTTTTAGAGTTTCTCTCGTATCCATTGTGGCAAAAAAAAAAAAAAAAGAGAGATCCTAAGACTCCCTAGTTGAATATCACAGGTGGCTTGTAGGATGGAAGTCAAACGGTAGATGTGGGGCGGTTGCTAAGGTTCAGTCAGGTTGGATTATCATGATATCTGCTTGGCAAGACTACAAAGGAATCCAGTGTATTGGTTCTGTTCCACACCAAGACCCAGATGCTGCAAGATGCAGATCAAAGGCGTATGTAGGCAAAATAATGTAATAAAATGATAAATAATGTAATGTAATGCTCTGTGTATTAAATATAAAACAGGAATAAAGATTTTATGATGGCAGACTCGTAAAGATTTCTACATTCAGGATCTCAGCTGAGCTCAGCTAATTACTGAAGGGGCTGTGGGCGGAGGGCTCTGCCTGAACTTGACCATGAAAAATACTGGAGTCTGCACAATCAGCTATTTCTAGACATTATGAGGTTAATGGGGAGATTGGTCATGATGCTAATAGTAAAAAGTGAAGCACTACTTTTTTTTTTCTTGGTCATACTTAATAGTTTATTTTGTATCTAATTTGTTATTTTTTAAATTATTTCCTCCATGTACTGGTTGGGTTGTTTTCCCATTTGTTTTTCCTTCTCAGTTGCCATGCTATGCAGACAAAGACAGCAGAGTGGTGCAGATCAGTTATTTACCAAAAACCAGGTTAACAGTGTGACAGTCCCCATTTCTGGTGTTCTTTCCCTTTTCCTAATTCATTTTCGCTGAACTCCACATCCCTCTCAGCTGATTGGAACATTATTCAGATCACCTGTTGCACACGGTGAGACAGGCTTCTAAATAATGATTGAGAGCAGCTTGCTGTGCTCCCCTCTTGGCCAATCAGGGCTTGATCACGCCCTTTCCTGAAGGCTTAAGAGAGGTAATTCCGATCCTTCCTTGTCTTACTGCCAACCTCACTTAGCAGATATTGCCAGTCAGAAGCTGTAGTCTGTTTAGGCCCGTTTGAGTTGGTGCTGCAGTCTTTTGCTTTCTGGTTGACTTTGAGCATTCAGGAACCTAGTTTGAATTTAAAAAAAAAAATTGAAATCCCCATTTAACTATTGTTGACGTGGTGCGTTGACTTTTCTTTTACTTCACTGAAATCCCTACCGCTTTATCCAGCAACACAGTCCAAAGAGGCAAACAATTCATGGCAGCCTGAGAAAGTGGCAGGTAGAAAACACAAAGCCCCAAAAAGATGAGAAAAGGTTTAAAAGACCAGGCAGGCAGCAAGTTTCAGATAACAGAATGCAGGTGTCAGAAGCTACAAAGAAGTGGCAAAAAAAAACATAGCATCTTTAACAACCTGGCAGGATATAAACCCTTTTCACAGCAGGCATTTTGACCGGTCAAAGCAGGAAGAAAAGCACAAATTTGACCAATAATGTTAACAATGTCTCCATTCTATTACCTTTCCCAGTAAGCCATATCAGTGAAGGAGCATGCACAATATCAGTCCTGGAATAAGCTCACCTAAATGGAATGCAGCCATTATTAATGTTATAAATTCCACTTGTGACAAGTCAAAATGTCTGCTGTGAAGAGGGTCTCTTTGTGGGAATGATAAAGTTAAATGCAGCAGAACTAAGGAAACAGGTGAGAGAGTGTGTTAAGGAACTTAAAAAACGAAGGATGGTCATTACATCACTGAATCTTGCTTTAGTGCCAGACTGTGGTGAACGCTATATATTGAGGTCAATGGAAGATGCATGGAGAAACAAACTATAACCTAACATATCTTCGTCGTATGACTTCTGATGAAGAAACAGCTCCAGAAAATCAAAGTCCAGACTTCAAAGAGTAGGTTAACAACTTATTTTTTTATCGACATGTTGTTCGTTCCACACATTTGTGTAGGTGAGGCTCCTGTTTGCCATCAGTTGTCAGCCGACTGTCTGTTATGTGCTGTCTTTTTCAGGAGGCATCTCTTCATCAAAAGTCAGACCACGAAGATATGTTGTGTTTATAGTGTGTTTTCTCCAGGCATCTCCTATTGACTTTAATATAACTGGCACAACAGTCTGGCCCAAACAAATGATTCACTCGTTTTTAATTCCTTGGAGTGTGTGGGGAAGTTCAGGTAACTGCAGGAGAGGAAGGAGAGGCTGGATGTAGAAGTGAGACAGTCAGAGAGCTGGTGGACCAGTTGAAATCAGCAATGACCAGGTTTAGGAGTGTAATCACAATGTATTTTCTGCCTCTGCTCCTATTGTTGTTCTTTGTCTTATCATAGTTTGTTTACTTCTCAGTCGGTCCACTCGTGTGTAATATGGCTGATCAAATTGGACATCTTGAAACCACCGGCCATTGCATCAGGTCTACTAGGATGTAAATTGTGGGCAAAAGCTACAGCAGAAGTAAATTTGAAATCCAATTTACGAACATAATGGAATTCCAATTTATGAACATCTTTGGTGTGACTCTTGAACAAGAGGTTAACATACAGAAATTACTGTTAAATTGGATTTAAAAAAAAAAAAAAAAAAACCTGTATGCAACCCCTGTTGCTTTGAAATAAGACCCAGACTGAAAAATGTCATCTTGTGAAATGGAGAATCAATCTAGGTGCAACCTGAGTGTAGGACTGTGCGGGCCTACACTTGGTCTGGTAGGGGATTTGGGACTTTAAGAGTTGAAGTTGAACTTCCTAAAGTTGTTAACGGCTGCAGTGATCCTCTCTTGGATTGGGTTGATGAGAAAGTGGTGCTCTGATTTGCAAGTCTGGTTTAAAACTTCAAAGAGTATGCTTTAGTATTCACAGAGTGGGAGGTGATTCAAGATTCTCCTCTTAAAGCGCATAGAAAAAAACTTAATAGGCGCCTTTCTTCCCTTGACAAGGTTTTGACCGTTTCCAAGGTTAGTAACCTCCGTTTGACACCAATTCAGTCTACGGCCTTGTCAGAAACTTTTAATTGAAACTGAATAAGCCGCAACGCTCCTTACTCTTCCAAACAGCATCAAAACACAGCAAAGAGACAGTTTTACACCAACCACAGTTGTCCAATCACATTGTCAGTCGTATTAAACGGGTTGTTTGGAGAAAAAAACATTCACAGAAATTTGGACATACTTCTGAACCACAAGAAGAGACGAGATGACAGTGTTCTTGCTGTCCAAGTTGAATTTATTTGTAATTATAGAGTCAAACTTCACAATTTTTTTTATTGGAACGTTTTTAATCTATCACAGCTGCTATTTCTGCAAGAGAAGTTCAGTCTACAGTGTATTGATCAAGGACATGCAGAATGTTGAAAGAAAAATAAATTTAATCATTCTCTCATTTGTGACTTTGTTTTTTTCTTGCCAAAAAAGTGCTGAGCGGGTACACAAACAGACAATCAAACAAACTTATTCAACTGACTGTTCTGCAAACTTGCAATCTGGAACTTAATAGTACAAAGCAGAGCTACAATGAACTTTGACATATTTGTTTTGCTGGCTATGCTTCTGCTTTTAGGAGACTGGAGTACAGATAAAAAAGGTGTATTCATAGGGAGCATAATGAATACAATGTACTTTTCTATCAGGTTTTCAGGCATCTGCTCAATGTAATGGTACCAGTGATATTCTGAAATGTCTCCTCTGCAGTAGGTTCTTTCTGAACGTATCAGGCTTCAGATTCCTAATTTCAAACAGATTTACATATCACTTTGAACACTGCGAGACACCAGTCAGGATGTACTGTACCTCATAAAAAGTGTAAAAGCCTGGCAAAAGTTGGACTTTAAGTGTTGGTGCAGTGCACATGGGGTCTGTAGTTGAGCCATTAACCAACACATCTGTGAAGCAGCTTGTACCTTAATGAGTGACAGAGTTAGGATTTGGTGAGGAGGACGAAAGGACTCACAGGTCGGAGCCGATGGTGACGGAGGGTGAAAACGGATCACAATCAACACACATTGCTCGGCTCCGACATCTGCTTTATCACAACTCGCCCGTTGCTGTGATTTAGAGGGCAAGATGCCTACAGGTGCTGTTCCACTTACTGCATGCCAGAGGAATCATGTCCCATGTGATTGAGAAAAGAATAACAGAGGTCAGAAACAGCACTGTGCAGGCCGTTTCTGAAACATGTGCATCTTTGTGTGATACTCGCTGCAGAATCTTTCCGAATAAATGCAATAAAATTTTGGTTTGGCTTTGTTTAACTTCAATCTGCATAATTGTAAAATATGATCATGGGAATCAGTCACAGAAGACAAATACATCAGACACATTTTATTTTCTTAGCCTTCAATTGAATTCAACTTAAAAGACCTTCTTCTTAATTATTCTTTTTGTGCACTGCCAAGAACATTGAGGGTTACAATAATTTGAAATCCACATAAAAGTAGATATGTTAATGTTCTTTCAGGCGATAAGTCAAAAAGCTTATTCTTATCTTAAAGTCACATGGAATAGGCACGGTCTGCTCGGGAGGCAGAGCAGGAAGATTCAGAAGGGGCTGAAAACACATCCTTGGCAGATGTCCCTGAAAAACCTCCTCACTGGAAGGTGAGCTGACCTGTCATGCTGAATACTCTTCCAGCATTATTGTTGGATTATGTAAATCTCTTGTCAGTTTGACACCACTTTTGTATAAAAAAATACAATTAACTCGAATGAGCAAACATGAATGGTGGTGCCCACACTTACAGTCAAGGCCTACGTGAAGGTGGATGTGTTTAAGCTTTTACCAGGAGTCACACCTTCCTTGGAAAGCCCCTGCCAAGGTGCTGGAAGAGAGAGTCCGGCCAACTGTCAAACCTACTCAAAAGGATAATTCGGTTTTCTTCTCGGTTGTAGAAAAGTGTGCTTTTTTTTATCTTCTCAGCGAACTGAGGCATCACGAGAGTCTGCTTATCCGGTCTACATGTGTTTTGTGAATTTGGAAAAAGCTTACAACCAAGTTCCCCAAAGCATCTTGTGTGAAGCGCAGGACCTATATGATTCCTATACATGTAGACTCAGAGCTGTGATGGTTCTCTGAGCATTTTCACGAGCTCGCTCAGCATGAGCATTAAGTATTCAGAGGGATGAGCTGTATCCACTCCTCTGGTTGTGATATATTCATGGATAAGATGTCAACACTAATCTGGAGTAGAACGCCTCCAAATGAATGTCACTTGTGTGTTATTTCTTTTGACAACTCTGCAAGGTTGTATACAAGTTAACTGGACTGTATGTACAGTACAAGTGAAGGATCATGGGCCCCGATTGAGCCCACAAAGTAAGGGTACTCTGCCCCATCTAATACCATTTTGCACCAAAATGAGTGTGTATGTGCAGGTTTTTTAGGCAGCAACCCTGTACAATGGGCAATTGACTCTTTTCTTTTCCCACTGGCCTTTGTGTTTGTTTGTTTTCCTCTGGTGAGTCACATTCAACATCACGAATGAGCCGGTAAAGAGGAAACAGTAGAAAGCAGCATGGAGGTGGGTGACAATGTTACGGTGGTTACTGTTTACATCTTTTACTGCTGTCTCTTTTCAGTGAAAAGGGGCATCGGTGTCATGTTTACGCCACTGCCAATTATTATCATTGTTGTTTTTTGTTGTTGTTCACTGTGAAAGGGTATAAGATGTTTTCATGAGTGACGGTACAGCGAGATCAATGGGCTTCCGTGCTACCCTGCCCCCACTTCAACAAAGTACACTCCTTTGCACAACCCCCACACACAGCCTCCGAGCTGCCCCGTCCACTCACTCTGCCACCCATTAACATCATGTGGATAACAGCCATTGAACTTTTTATTTGCTTACTTTCTGGAGCTGTTTTGAATTGTAACATTGGCGTTATTATTTCTACATTGGACTTATTATTGTTAGAATTTACTATAAATTGTTTGCAATTACTTTTTCCACACTTTGCTCCATTTTTCAATCCCAGTTGTCTGTGGAGGAGGAATTTCTGTTTGATTTAGTGATGAAAAATTGCTAAACTATACAAATAAATTAACTTCACATGGCATGTTGGTTAACGGAAAGCTGGAGAAACAAAGTCATGAGTAGTTCAGTCTTCCTTTATGACTCATGTGCTGATAGTCTTCCGATACGAGAAACTGAGAATGCGGATATCAGAAGTTGTCTGAAGTGGCCTTAATATTATGACCCAGGCATGGCTAAAAGAGGAAGTTCCTGGAGAATAGGACATATACTTTGAGTTGCTTTGTTTATACTGTTACTGGGTTGGAACCCTTACCTGGAAATAGTGAAATGGAGAAAAGTGCAGTGCAGGATAAGCGGTAGACGATGAGTGATGAGTGAGTGAGAAAAGATTTTGCTTGGATGCTCCATTGGTGCTTTACTCATGTTTTACAGTTTCACACATAATATTCAGTGGCAACAAAGTTTTCAGATGTTTGTTTTCCAGGAAACGCTATATTCAAATGATGGTTATAAAATCTGTCAAAAAAAAAAATAATATCCTGAATACCCTTTAGTAGAAAAGAACGTGGTTGCATGTCTACCTTGCCTTGCATTTAATGACTTTAAAACACCCACACTTTCTTCTAATTTCCATGGAGCAGTCACCGCTGTTGACACTGGGAGAAGCTACTCGAGCACTCTGCCTGAACAAATCTGACCTGAGGAGGCGGAATCCGGTAAACCCAGCGTCTCCTGGCTCATCCACTGTTATGTAGCTATGAAAGTTTCAAATGTTTGGTTTCACTCAGGAAATCAGCTCAGGCAATCAGTTTCATGAAGTGGGAAAACTCTTTTTGTCATGAAAAGCTGCAGTGAGTGTGGACGTTGCTCTGCATTTGTTGGCCAGTTGCAGTTATAATTAAGCCATAATTATCCCCTGAAGCAAGTTCTGCCAAGAGGTGCTAAATGGCTCAAAATCAAGGCTTCATTCGGTTTCGTTTCAAGAAATACTTGCGTATTCATAAGTAGTAATTAAAACAGCTTTTAAAAAGTTATGTATATATCACCGTAGTGTGAGTGTATAAATAGTTATGGATAAATTGGAGTTTTAAATCTCTTCATATAGCAGTCCTAATTCATGGTTTAAGAAAATGCAGGAAACTGAAATGAATGACATTACAACACTGGAGAACTGCAGAACAGAAAATTGCATGACAAAGTAAGTAAACAGTAGGAAGAAACTAAACAACTGCCCTTCCGTGCGTACCCTGACCGCAGCCTCTGTGTGCCAACCAAAGGTAGCGTTCGTGAAAACAAAGTTAACAACTGCTTTAACACTTCAGTGAAAATGCCAACAAGCCCTTGTGGGATTTACGATTCTGAAATTGCCCTCTCGGTTTATTTGCGGCCTCTGACTGGTTGTCCCTCTGATTATGCAGGTGAATTTAATTGGAAACATCAGAGCAACAGTAAAGCCTATATTTTCTGGGGGGCATTGCTCTCACGCCATATACAGAAGGTCATTGTTGTCACTGCGGCAGAGTTGTACAGAAGAGAAAATGTGCCTTGAAAGCAGCCTTGTTTTTCCTTCTTTAATGTGGTGGATATTACTTTCCAGAGTTGTTTTGAAATGTGTTTAAATAATAGAAATACTCTTGACAGCTCTGTGTGTATTCTTAAAAGGAAAGCCTTGAAAATGAAGATGATAATAGAAAGAAATGGAAGGAAAAAGTCTTTATGTCGGCAGAGATTAATTTGAAAAGACAACGGTCAATCAAATTAATCTTTCTTGTTATTAGAAATTTAAATTAGCACTCTAAACCATGTATTATTTCACACAGACCCATATCTAAACTCTTCAAAGCAGAGATTTATAATTACTCTTAGAGAGTAAAAGGAAAGCATAAAAGTATGTATTTTTATTGATTGTGTTTTGTCTTTTCAGATATTCTACCACTGACATTCACAGCATCCAAGGATCCTTTATGATGATGAATGGTTGTTTCTTTGAGAGAGCGCTGATTGAACCACCAACTGGAAAAAAAAGATTGACAGACTGTTTGAAATAGCACATTAAAGACACTAAAAAATTACTTCCATATGCTCTGTAATGTAAAAATTGAGCGCTGTTTGTAATTCCCATGGAGTAAAGATCCAGGCAGCGCTGCTTTGCCATGTTTTTCTGGATTCTCTGTCTCACTGCAGTGCCCTTGTTTGCTGCTGCAGAGCACAGGGGACTGTGTGAGGATGAATTTCACTCCCAACATCTGGAAGCGTGCTTAATGATCATTAAAAGCGAGATGAACTATTCTCTAAAATGACAGGGGGGAGGGGTACGCTGTGGTTTCGGTCTCACGCTCCCCTCACATGCATAAGCTGGCTTTGTGACATGCAGCACAGTCTCACAGGAGACCCCGCCTGAGACCTTTAAAATTTAATTTGATCTTGTTCTAAATTTATAGGCGACACTAAATTTACATTCTCCTGTGTGAGAATTTGGTGTCCTAACATTTCTATCCAAGGGTGTGATTAGAGCGAGCTTGACAAGTGGTGTATAAAAAAAGTAAAAAAAAAACACCACTGACCTTGTTAAAACATCAAACTGCTGACTGTTACAAAGCTACATCTGTGAAATTTATCACATTAAAGGTAAGTTAATTTGTGATTAAACACTTTAATAGGCCTTAAGTACCCAATTGCAGCTTGAAATCTTGTGAAATGCTAGTAACTGCTGAACACAATTTCCTTCACCTCCACTCCGAAAAACAAAATAACTGGTTTTAAAATTCAGACAGGCTGTTTGTGGCCCATGAATAATGTGAAGGTCAAAGGTACCGGAGCTGAAGGATGTTGAGTCAGTCACTCTTTTAAAATGGTAAGTCAAAACATACCCTTTCAATTATTCACTCACCAAACTGGAACTAAAGTAGCCGGCCAAACACTGAAGTATTTTGCATTGAGACGATCGTAACAGCATCAACCTCATCACCTTGAGAGAGCTAAGTGCCTGTCTCATTCATTATCAAAACTTGAATATATTGTGGCCCAAAACTGAGTCAGTCTGTTAACAGTGCCTGCCTTGTTTCTTGTACCAAAGTCATTTTGAGTCATGGTTTTTGCCTTGACTTCTCAGCAGAATGTGTTTGGAGGTACCTGTGCAATGGAAAAGATTAAATGAACTGTTACATTGACTTTACTCCAACTAAAACAGATCACCAAGACTCTACATATGGCAACACAGTATCACAGAAGTTCATGACATTGTCACATATAATCTTCAGGATTGGTGTACATTGACAAATTGTTTTTAATTGTTTTGGTAACTCGCAGCAAGACTATCTTTAGTCTCTGTAACATGTTGCTTTGAATGATTGAAACAATATTTATGAACCACACTGAAGTTGCAGGGAAGTGATTGAAGTCTGGGACTTTTACACCAACATCAAGCGTTCGCAGCCTGTCTTTGGTTGGATTTAGCCAACAGAAGTACTTTAGTTAGGGATAGTAAAACGTACTTTCAGTTCCTGAAACATTCTCATATCTAAATGTAAAGGATTCACTTTGGTTAAGCTTAGGGAAAGCTTGTGATGTCAGTTATATGTTAATCAAGATCAGTCCGTGAAATACAAACTAAATTCACCCGAAAGAATTGATGTACATGGACTCCACTGGCCTTTTGATTGGTGGGTGACCCACTTTACCTCCTGAGCCACAGCTGCCTGCAGTGGACATACTGACAGGTGTGTAAACTTTGACCTCATCAACACACATATGATATGAACAACCTGCTAAGTAAAGGTTCAGTCACATAACACTTCTGTCCTACAAGTGTTCACTCTGCCCTCCATTCATTTCTACTGACCACAGGTTGAATTCAAGCATGCATGTGCTGCTTCAGTTTTTACTTTCAGTCGCCTCGGGTGGATTTGCGGTTCACCTTTGTTCTGCTCCGACCATGAAGATGTGCAAAGTTGGCCAGTAGAAACACTGACGCAATGCGTTTGGGAATCGATTAGATATTTTTGTAGTGTGTTTCATCACCATGTTTAGTTTGTTATCATGCTACCAGACTGCAAACCGCAGCGTCGCTCTTTTTTTTTTTACACAGTTCAAAGTTTGTTAAAACTCTGGAATACATTTATTTACCACCCACATACGTATATCACATCCATTTCATGACTGCTGCAGGGAAGTTCCCTTGAAGGAAGGCTAATGTGACCGTACCTTAAGACCTGAGAGTGTTTAAAAGAGTCAAACCACATCAAACAGCACATCGCTATAGGCTACCTATTTCAAATCACCTGCCTCCAGGTAGTGGGAGAATAGTTCAAGTGGGAGAACAGCCATACTTTGGGTCACTTCTCTTCAAAGGTAGTCATGGTGTCACGCACTTATTTGAACATACCTAAAAGGAATAAAAGTAAAGCTTAGAGAGAAGTTTCTGGGAAAAAAAATCATTTTCAGAAAGTTTGCATGGGGGGGGTCACTACATGGATCTACATCGAAAAAGCTTAACTTGATGACTGAGGATGTTCTGACATGTAAACACATATTTGGCTTGTACTAGTCCCACATTCTAACATCTATCAGTTTTGGCAGGAGGATCAAAAGCAGATCATGTCAGTCAAATAGCCTTTGACATTTTGATGTGTTGATTAGGGGGAAACATGAATAATCCAGCTTCATCATTTGGGATCTTTGATCTTGGGGATGCAGTCGTCACATTCAGTCATGTGCAAAAGCTTGAAAAGAGGGAGGAGGAGGATGAAGAAAACACCAGGCTTAGGGGAAAAAGGATGAGGAAAATGAGATTTCAGAAAATGTGTCACTTGCAGATAATCAGCATGTCAATGTAAAATTAACCATTTCACTGTCGGGGTAAGTTGTGGGTGGTTGTGAGGAGTTGGTTCTCTGTTTGAAGCTGGAGTAATTACACAACAACTTCCACATTTGGAGACCATGTGCACTTCACTTGCATCCCTGATTGAAACAAATGAGGCAAATAATTAGAAGTGTGGTCAGTTTACTAGACCGAGGCCTATCTCGCATCTCAAAACAAACGACCGTATTTATACAATTTGATTTCAAGAGATATTGCAATCAATGTAACAGGCAAGACCCAACAACCCTCCTGTCTAATTAACACTCATAACATTTGTGGGGCTGGAGTTACTGATGAATAGTTACTGTATGTTTGACATGTCAGGTTACTTCTTAATAGTCAGTGAGTTCTTAGTGACATCTTCAGGAGCAGGGTGGTACTGCAGTTTGGGGATAAAGCTACGTCAGCACAGCACGACGTGGAAGATGGAGCGGGGGAGGAGGCTTGTCGATGATGCTACTTTAAAGGTATTATTCTTCAAAATAAGAGCACGCATTCATAGTATACGCTTCCAGTCACTCATTTGTTAAACAACACACTCTAAAAAGCATAGATCATACGTGTTATATACATTATTACATGTTGCTTTGCTTTAAAGTCCAGTTATGTGAAATATATTGAAATAAATATCACACAAACTTTTATTTCGAAGTGGTACTACTAAAGCTGTTAGCTTGCTGGATGCAGGGATTTTCTGGCTGAGTTCTATGGAAGCAGCAGGCAGATAACGTGAGCGTTGCGGGATAAAATCATCATGGATGTAGCACTGAATGACAATTGAGGACAAGGGTGCTTCACCGTTGAAAGTATTTGACATTTCAAGCCTGCTGTCTGTGCAAACAACGTGTTGTTTCTCCCTCGGACGACTGGACTTGCCTCCAACACCAGGCTGCTACAGTGGTGAGGAAGCTAGGTTAGCTGTCAAGTAGTAGCCTCTCGAGCAGCCACATCAGCACCCGCTGACATTAGCCAGCCACGTTAGCATCAATGTGAGGAAGCTGTGATTTTGTGTTGCTGTGGGATTAGAACACAGAACGATTATCATTTTTGTTGAACTACAAACATGAGCCCATCTTTACGTGTCAGTGTCTGGTGCTGTCTTGCAGATATTTCATTATGGCAGACAGTATCATGAGTAAGGCTGCTACCATGGAGATCCCCATTAACAGCAATGGAGACACAGGGACTCTGCCAGAGGATGACAGCCTGGAGCAGGTCAGTCAGTCAGTCACATTTTCATCACTGATAGTGTCCTTCTACCGAAGCTGTATTGGCATCTTGCTGTTCTATGTCTTTTTCACGTGACAGCAGAGTCCAGGAATTGTAGGCTTGTTTAGGCCAACTGTTACCTAACAATGCATAGGCCTGCATATACATAGCTATATGCTACTGTCACCAGAAGTACCTGCAATTGGGAATGATGTGTTAAGAGCATGGAGTCAATCTGACAGGATGCTTCAGTCATATGAGCCTTTGCATGGAACTGTACTTTGGTACAGCCTAACAGAGCTGCGAAAGCTGCAGTATCAGAACATGAATGATATGTCTGTCTGTGTGAGTGATACTGAGGGGAAACCATATTAAATAATCAAAAAGCACAATGCCTAAAACACATTTTCACTGCAGGGTCATGTGAGACCTACAAAACAAACTCTGATGCTTTTCAGCATCAAGCCCTCCTCAGGGAGTCAGTTTTTTTTGTTTTTTTCCCTCCATACATATTGACTTGGATCACTCACTTTCAGTAAAGAGAATATAACCAATCAATGAGCCTTTTTGTGTTTTAAAACTAAGTTTCTAACCTGTAGTTTATGCACAGCTGAGGATACCACAGGCCAAGATGTAGACCTTTTCCTTCCTCTTGCAACCCTTGCTGTACATGTATTGCATGCAGCTCTTCTTTTCTTCTCTGTGTTTATTGGCAGATTGCAAACAAATTGTGAAGGTGCATATCACAATATCAGAATGTGTTGATGCTGTGCTTATTAAGTCCATGAAAGTAATTTGGCTTCATATTATGGACATTTATTGGCTAAAATGTCACAGATACCGATAAGTAGTATGATATAAATTTCCCGATAATGGGACCAATACACAGTATATCGTGCATATTTTACACACGCATAAACATACATCTAAGAATGAGGACAACAAAAGTTAAAGAATGGTACAGGGCAAAAAAAAAGGTGAATAGTCAGGGCTGTAATGTACAAAAGCATGTTAAGGGAAAGTGGCTGTATATACTGCAGATGAGGAAAAATTAGACTATTTCTTGCGTTCTAAACCATATTTATTACCAATATATGTTATAAACTCAGGATTTGCAGCAGGTGATGGTGTCTGGACCCAACCTGAATGAAACCAGCATTGTCTCAGGAGGTTATGGAGGACCTGCAGGGGGCATCATTCCCACCAGCAGCATCAAAGGTACGGCACTGCTGGAAAACCTGATTTCCTTCCTTTACAGGTTTTGCTTTGTTGTTTGCTCTTCACAGTACCGACACAGTTTCCACTGCGAAGAATAGCTGTACCATATCTTAAAATGATACTTCAGTGTAATATGGTTGTCATGACCCTGTACTCTGCCAGGTTCTGGCTTCACACAGCTCACACAACCACACACAATTTGTCTATTGTCGATTGCAGGCTGTCATGCACTTTGCCAAAGATATGTCAGTGTTTTTTCGATCCTTAATTCACTGAGAGAGGTTGGTTAAACCCCTTTAAGAAACCCTACAGAGAGCCTTTCCTCCTTGTATTCTGATGTGTCACTAGAGAGTTGCTGACCTCTAGGCTCCTTGGTTCATATTACGAACATCCATATTCCTTAGGGCCTGCAATTCGCTTCAATCCCGAGTATCTGGACAGAAGACGAACCCCTGCAGCAGGACCAGGTGGCTGTGCATTCAGACAACTTTTTTGTTTTCTAAGTTAACCTTTTATATGTTGGTCTGTTTTGGCCCCTTAGAAGAGGTTTTGGTGTTGCTTGACCGAGGGAGTTGTATGCAACCTTGCTTGTACCTCTTCAACTCACAGCTTCCGCAACAAGAGACGTTTTTGGCAGTTTTCAAAACTAGGGATGCACTAACATGAATTATAGAGCTGTCACTTGAAATGTTGTCTGATAAGAATGTCCTCGTTTGTACTGTAAAATGCACTTTGGATGACTGTTTTGTCATTGCCTGGTAATTACCTTTCATCCCATGAAGTCCATTTTCATTTTTTCTAATAATCCCTCTATTTTGCACGAGAAACCTGCATGGTGGATTATTTCAAATACCTTTTAACCCCCAACTCATGATGTATCTTCCACCACAGAGCCTAACATCTTTCTTTCAGTCTACATACTTTGCTGTTCAGCTGCAGCTTTTGCTTTTTTTGACACTTATTTCACCCCATGTCTCCTCTCATCCTCACCTTTTATCATCACCATGCTCATTTCAGACATTCGCATGAAATCCAGGGGTGTTAGCTTGCCTAAAAGTCAATCTGCAGCCAGTCGACTCGCCCAACACACAGACCAGCACCCAGGTATCACCAGGCTCATCTCCATGTCCATACTGTCCTCACTCATTGTCATGACCCATACATTTTCAGTAAACCTCTTCCTTGTACAGTAAACCCTAATACAAGACAACATGCATTAGAGTGTAAATTGTTCCTTTTTTTTCTCCTTTAGGGTCGACGTCGAACCATAGCGCAGTTAATTCGACTGAGGAAGTTTCTCGTGGTGTAGCAGTCGAGAAATTGGAAGGTGTGAAGAAATGGGGCATCAACACATACAAGGTATCGTGAGCTGTATGTAGATCATTTGTTTCCTGATCAAATAGATATGTTAGGCCTGTATGTATGTCCCTCATTGCATTACCATGATAAAACTGTATGGACATTTAAAATGCATATGTAGAAATGTTGGGCATCCTTTGCTACCATGCTTACCCATGTTGTTCCTATGTCAGGTTTATTAAGTATATTGCCTGTATTGCTTTATAATATTACTAGGGATGCAAGATAGTATCTGCACGTCATCTTATTGGGGCAATAAAGGCTTTAAAATAAAATTTTGGCATCAGTCGAAAAGAAAATTCTGCAGATATGACAGGCACATGAGAGACTTTAAACACACTGTAATTATTTGCACTCAATGTGTGTACACATTCACTGGGCAGACTTTGAAAGTCTGCATATGTCAGCCATCACAATAAGAGTTGGCATAATATGTTAATTCTACTACAGGAGAGACTTGATGTTCTCTGCAATTAGGGGGAAGAACCTCCATCTATCCATATCTGCATTGGCAGTTGGCCAAAATGAGTTGGAAATAATTAATATTGGCAACAATCCAACACCATGCATTCCTAATTATTACCACGTGTATATACAGTGTAATGTACTTGACTGAAATGGTGACCTTGAGTGTTTTTCTGTCAAAAAATCAACTGTGCCCACTTTGGTCCACACACGTTTTTCAGTCATAGTGACAACATGATGTTCTGTGTAATGCTGGGTTTAATGTCATCTCTGTTGATATCCACTCTGCAGTGTACAAAGCAGATGTTCTCAGAGAGGTTTGGACGAGGTTCACGAACAGTGGACCTGGAGCTGGAGGCTCAGATTGACGTGTTAAGAGACACCAAGAGCAAGTATGAAAACATCTTAAGACTGGCCACAGCACTAACCATGCATTTTCAAAGCATGGTGCAGACACAACAGGCTCTAGGAGACACCTTCACCGACCTCAGCCAAAAATCACCAGAGCTGCAGGTACAGTGCTGCCAAAGCTCCCTGTGTCATCAAACATGAAAATTGAAGTCAGCTGGCAAAGCTTCTCTGTGTTTCTCCACAGGACGAGTTTGGGTACAATGCAGAAACACAGAAGCTGTTGTGTAAGAATGGCGAGGCTCTGCTCGGTGCCATCAACTTCTTTGTGTCTGGTATCAACACGCTAGTCAACAAAACAATGGAGGACACCCTGCTGACCATCAAGCTGTATGAAAACGCAAGGTAACAAATCCTGACATCCTATTTAAGAAGTTGAGAAATAATCTGAACGTCTGTAGGGTGATCTCCTGGAAAAGCAGAGCCTGTGACAGTCTTAACTGTTTGTGCACGCAGACTTGAGTTTGATGCCTATCGTTCTGATCTGGAGGAGATGAGTTTGGGCCCGAGGGATGCAGCTGCCATGGTCCGCATCGAGATGGCTCAGCACGACTACCAGGTCCACAGAGAGAAATACGAACGGCTGCGTAGTGATGTCACCATCAAGCTCAAATTCTTAGAGGAGAATAAGGTTTGTAGTTTTCTTTTGCATATGAAAGGTTTTTGTTATTGCTGAGACCCAGTGGTTTAAACTTTTCACGCTGCTGCAGTGATGTATAGGTGGACTCCAGGACCCTGTGACAACACTGTTAGATGTGGTTACAGATGCAACAGTGCACACGTTTGACCACGCCCAACCACAGACATCAGCGCTGCTTTTTTGTGGTCAGAGTAAAAACTGGCATGAGGCTTTTGGACAACTCTCTTAATGTGGAAAAATTAAACCACGCATTTAGAATAAATGGAGCGTGTTGTAAAGCATTCCAATCTGTCATGGCTGTCTCACATCATATTCATTTGTTCAATTATGCCTAGTTTACGGTGTTAAATTGGTCCAGTGTTCACTGTTCCTTTCAACTATGCTGTAATGCAACAGTAGTTTTCCACACAGAGGCAGAAAATCCATCTTCTTTTTCGCCATTATGCATCTACTAAGGCACACCAGGTCAAACTGAAGGGAGCAGGAAGACTTCTTCGTGCACAGACACGCATATGCCTGCAATAGATAATTGCGGTAATAACAGCAAAGCGAGAATGCCTCAATTTTGTCAAATTAAATACAGACCCATAATCGACACTAGTCAGTCAAGTCACTTTATTTGGACAGCACATTTGAAAAGGTGTCGACCTTAAGTGCTTTCAAGTTATTGCGGATGGGTTAGAATCTGCCTCAATATAAGTGTGCATGATTAAAGAAATAAAAGTTACATAAAACACAAGATTACAATAATACAAAGAGGACAAGACTAAAAAATGATCAAAGATGATCCGATTAAAGACGCAGAACGTCATACTGTTTTTGCCAAATCAATGAAAAACAAGAAGATTACAAAACAACATTAGTCGCAGTTTGTAAGACTTCCTCACGCCTAAAAATATCTTAAAAAGCCTGCTCCACTTTTGGGAATACATCTGAGAGGCATGAAATGTGGCAGATGCTTTTAGATTGAATCCCCAGGAATTAATCAGAGCGGCGAGTAAATCTTATTAGACGTTTGTTTGCTTTCCTGTAGACACTTGAAGCTGTATTTCTAATGGCACAATTTTCCTCTTCTTTTCTTTTCTTCTAGGTGAAGGTGATGCACAAGCAGCTGCTTCTCTTCCACAATGCTATCTCAGCCTACTTTGCCGGCAACCAGCAGCAGTTGGAACAAACTCTCATACAGTTCAATGTCAAGTTAAAGCCCCCAGGATCAGACAAGCCGTCCTGGCTGGAGGAGCAATAAAGAGCGCTCAGGGTTCAGCTGTTTAACATGTGCAGCGACACGCTGGTCAGTGAAGAATGTGACGTTGTGGTTAGATGGATGCGTAAAGGAGAATACTGTAGGAGCAGTAGCTGCCAGTGATAAAGAAAAACATGAGATGGCTCTTTTGTAAGGTTTTTTCAGTATCGCTTATGAAATAGATGGAACAACATTTTCAGTTGTATTTAGAATTTTTTTGTTAAGCCACAAAATGACCTTTTGTTACTTTCTTATACTTTTAGGTAGCACAATCATTTACATGGATATCGCTTCTTATTTATGTACAGTATAGACTTCTATTGTGGAGATATCCCTCGGCAGTTTTGCACATGCATTGTTTTGTTGTTGTTGTTTTTTAATGTTGTCTGAAGCGTTTTCTTTAATTTTTTCAGAGTATATCACATGAGGGGGGAGTTCCACAAATAAGATTAGCAAGTCAGTGGGATGATGTCAAAAATGTTATGATCTATCCTCTGAAATTTATTTTTCATGAGTATGCATGACTGAACCATCATTTTACAGATTGAAATCAAAGAAATCAGGATATATCATCATTTTCAAAGTCATCCCACTTTGTTTGTAAAGTGACTTTGTGGAATACCTGCCTGAACTGTCAGTTTACAGTTTATAAGCATAGAAGGGAAAATATATATAGTGAATATAGTGATTTTCTCTAACCTAATATACAATCCTTCATTAGTTTGATCTCCTAAATTTCAGGTACTTTATGTAATAATGACTCTAGCACAGTTCCGAGTATCTGTCTTGTTGACTCCAGAGTTTACACAAGGAAACAAGCCTCGCAAACAGATGTAACACTTATGACACAGCATCAATCCATTTATCCGATGCTTCGGTAAAAAATACATCTAAACTATCATAAAGACATCAAAATCAAAATGCAATACATAGCCAGTTGTTTGACAATGTTTCAATAGGAGGCGCCAGTGTACAGTGAATAGGAATACTGAATACATGCGTTCTAGGTTACAATACAAGCTTCAGTGTCTCTTCAAAGGCAGAGTACATTTTTCTTATTTTGTGTTATTTATTTACCCATCTTTTCTACATAACATTGTACGTTAATGTTATGTCCGTTTCTTTTAGGTTCTAGTCAGCTGATTGTCTTTGTCTTGTTCTGCATTCCCAATAAAATCTGCTGGATGTTTTTTTTTGTTTCACCTACCTGTGCAGTTGACACAGATCTGTTGGTTTGATATGAGAAGCTCTCACAGATTATGTACAGAAAAGTCACATTATATGTAATATGTATGGCACCAGTAATTATGTACATGAAAAATACAATCTGATATATCTCTAACTTCGCTCTCCATGACTTATTATCTTATTTCAGAATCATCCAATTATACTTTTGGCAGCATTTTCTTGTTTTGACTGCTGTTGAAAACACTACCTTCTTTTTTTAGCATGAAGTGATTCGTCTCTGATGTCATTAGGAAATTAAGTTAGAAACACAACTGATTCCTTTATCCCAGCAGTGTTTACAGACTTATGATGTAAAAACAAACCTCTGAACACATAACACATATTTTTACAGTATAGTGAAGCCACATAAGTTCTAGATTTACAACACAAGTTTTAGTTCTCATCAAGGACTAAATGTTAAGAGTATGTTTTTTTTTTTTCTATCACAGCGTAGGGCTCCTTATGTGCCTCTGAGGGATATTGAATAAGGCCAGACGAGTTTGTCCTGTTATTTTCTGGGCAGCTGGCAGGAGCTTAAGGAAGCCGGATGTGTTGTAGGTGTGTACAGCTGGTTAAACCTACCAACATGACAACACAACATTAAAATCATCTGATGATGATTCCCTTGTCCAGCTTTCCTCCCAATAAACCTCATTCCATCTGAATAGAGCTTCTGAACGCTCTCAGATCAAAAGGGTAGAATATCAGATTAAAACAGAATTGATTTTACAAACACAATTAGGGATTAGGGATCTGCTCTCTGTACTTTGGTGTCTGAGTTCTGACCTTATCTTCAAATGACAAGCAGCTCAGACTGATTATCCTAAGTATTGAGTTTATTTCTTATTGAAAACCCCCCTTCAGTCGTCTCTGAATATTTGTCCCCTGAATCAGACAGACAGACAGACCTCCTGCCTTTTAATGAGTTTGTTCAGTCCGTTGGCGTCCTTCGCTTCGATGCCCGCACACCAGGACACCGCAGCGAAGAAGATGGTGCTCGCAACAGACTGATAGAACATCTGGAGCATCCGGTTGCGGACATTAAAGGACCTGAGCCTCCTCAGGAAGTGAAGCCGGCTCAGGCCCTTCTTGTAGACTGCCTCCGTGTTTGTAGACCACTACAGTTTATTGTCCAGCACAACACCCAGATATTTGTATGATTCCACAATGTCAACATCTGTCCCACCAATGTAGACTGGAGAGGGTGATGGCTGGTGTCTGCTGCAGGGGTTGGTGTGGGGCTGTGGGGGGAGCTGGAGTGAAACCTGTCGAAAAAAACGGTTGAACTCATTTGCTCATTGTTCATTTTCCTCAGCTGGTCCTCCACCTTTCCTCTGGAAGCTGGTTATCTCCCTCACCCCACTCCATATGTCCCTGGTGTTGTTGTTCTCCAGTTTGTATTCCAGTTCTCTCCTGTAGTTGAATTAAGTGATAAGTGAACAGCTAGCTCATTAATACTTTTTTTCTGTAGCTTTTCAAGAAATACGTTTTAAAGGTGGGAAATCATAACATAGATAAAGTTTAAAATTGCCTACCCAAACAATTTGTTTGGCATTGTAGCTGATTTTACAAATACCTGAAGAGGAAACAACAACTAATAAGAAAAGGTTATCCAGAAAATGTAGCTTTATGCTGAGCATTTGAACTCCATGTCTGAATATGTTTCCTGGGATCCCCTCAGTATTTTAGTGTAGAAAACCAATTGATTTGCATACAAATGCACGAGGGTGTGAGAGCGATCATTCTCAGGAGGGCTTATCATTTCTGGGGCAGAGTTGAAGTGCTTGCTGCTTGATTGACTAGTTAAAGGCCAGTCTGACCACCAGCCAACACTCAAGCAAATCTCATTGTCTGAGCTGGTCAAATGGCTTAATGTTTAACCAAAGATTGGATTCTGACATTTAGCTTGTTACTCATTTATTCACTTCACATGTTTTTTTCTTATTTCTACCAACAAAACAAAGCTAAAAATAAGGCAGCCGAGAACACCAAAAACAAAATGATTCTTAGTGTTTTCTTCATGGTATAATTCAGTGGTTATTTGAAGTATAGGTGAGCCTTCTACAAATACCTTTAAGAAATCAATGCTCTCTCCCTGTCAGTCTGGATGTTTATCACGCTGGAGGAGCCTATAAATCCAGACCTGGACTGCTCACATGGGGTCAGGACAGCTGGACACAGTGTCTAAACTCCAGCCAACACACCTTCCGCAATCCCAGAGTTCCTCCTGCTGGGAAGGTGTGGGCTGCCATGGAAGTCCGTGAGTTACCTGGGCGTGTCGCGCGCACGCAGGTAGTTTCGCCACTCCGCTCTGGCTCTATCCAGGTTGTTGACGCTCTTCAAGCCGCTGCTCAGTTTCAACACGTCGACGAAGGGATAAAACAGGGAACAGGGACACGGGGACACTCGGACAGCAGCTGAATCAAGAAGAAAGGTAAGTTGTCCTGTACCTGACAGTAATGTTACTATATTAACAGACACTGTATGGTGGTTATAGTAGTTTACAGAATCAGAATCAGAATCAGAAATTCCTTTATGAGTCAAACGGGGTGATCTGTGCGTCACAGCAGCCAAAGTGCAGCTCATTAAAACAATAAACAGTAATAATTGTAAAACAATAAACAGTAATAATTATACAAAATAAACAAGATAATAAAAAGGCAATAAGAAGAGCTAGAGCAGAACTAGAAGCGTATAGGTGATTAAGGTTAGCTGGATGCAGAATAGAACCAGAAGTTACAAGCTACAACTGAGCCTTTATTTGCCTATTTGCAATTATGTGTTTTATTCACATAAGCCTATAATATATTTATTTATTTATTTATTGCCAAATAAGCTCCCTGAGTGACTAACTCAGTCAACAGGATGTAACATGTTCAAGTGAGTTATAACTTAAAGTTTTTGTTGTCAAACTTTTTCCACCTTATTTTCGTGCAATTACAACATTCTGACTCAACACATTACAACAAGAAACTCTAAACTTATAACTATATACTACTTCCTGTTATAACCTGATAACTTGTATTGTTATAAAGTGTCAAACGTTTCATGTTATAAAATGTCTTTTGTCTTTTCTGTATGGCAGCAATATGCTTCCGTAGTATTGTGATAGATTTGGAGGAATGTTTTTCATGAGTTTTGAAAACCCTTTACAGAACCACAATCATTTTAAGTTCTACAGAGAAAGTAAATGTTTTATCCGCTGCTGAACATTACCGCACACAGTCATATTGTCTACAGTAGTTTTAGTAACTGTCCCCACCCTGCTCTGCTTCTTTCAGTCTGAATGCATCATCCTGACTGACAAGTCCCTTCAGCCCGGCTTCAGCTCAGTAAACAGTCATTCAGAGGAGCTTATATTTCCCTGCAGTTCTTTATTGGCTTTAATCCGAGCCGTATGTGTCACTGACACTATGGTAGCATCCCAAACCTGCTGACAGCTCCTTGACAAAAGATGCAACCAGGAGGTCCTCCCGCTCCACCACCGCCACCACCACCACCACCTCCTCCACCTCCTCCACCACCTCCTCCTCCTCCACCTCCAGCACCTGGCCTCCCTCCACCACCAAATGGCGGGGGCCTGTTTGGAAAAGGCGGGCGCCGGAGCTCCAGGATGCGCAATTTCAACTGGGAAACCCTTCCAAAGCACAGTGTGATAGGAAAGCACAACATCTGGACAGTAGATAAGTCAGATGAGGAATATGAGCTGGACACTGATCACATGGAGGAGCTGTTCAGCCACAAGCAGGACCAGAAAAAACTCAAGGCCCTGAACCGCCAGAGTCTGAGGGGCCTGCCCACTGCCGGCTCAGGAGGGGAGATGGTGAGTACAACCAGGCAGAGGTTACACGGGTCACACTTGTGTGTTGTGTAATGCTGAGATATGCAGGCAAGGTCTCTTGACCTGGACTGGATTTTTGTTCTTTCTAGTTATGCAGTTGCGATAAACTGGAAACATTCTTACATGTTGCCCTCGGCTGAAACCACTCTTGCAGCAGATGTGAATAAAGAGCTCCACCAGCTTACTCCGCATATGTCATGATATAACAAAGTGTAAGAGTAATAAGAAATATGATGTAATGTCTGTCGGAAGAACATTGTTTTGATTTTGAATCATAATACAAGGGTGGAGTCTCACTAGTTTTCATGTATGTTTGCTGAAGGAGGTTTTAATTGTGTCCTCACACAGCACTGTCCTTTATAGTAGCCTACTTGTGCTCTGTATTCAGACTACTATAATAAATGGTGTTCATTGCACTGAAGGCACAGTAGGCGACTCTCAAGAAGACTGTTGGAGTCTCATTTCTTGGTTGTGAAATACTGACGCATTGGTTTGGTGTACGATTGGTTGTTGACGTTCAGACCAAACAACACCAACCAATCCTCGAGTCCCATTTCCAGGTCATCGAATACTAAGGCATTGAGTTTATCCAAAACAAACAGGGAAAAGTTTCTCAATATTATCGGATCATTTATTTTGTAGATCAACTGATGTAACGTGTCCAACAATAGTCGGTCATACGTTGAACTATGTCCCTCTTTCCAAGCGAGAGAAAATGTATCACTTGCGCAAAAAGGGTATCATTCCCTGATCGTTCAATACAATCAACTCAAAGAATTCTTAACCTTTGGAATCAACTGTCTGCTTGTAAAAGTCAGGTATCTGTGATCCAAGAGACACTGCTCGAGCTAATAGTGAAGTGATCTTAACAACTGACAAGCTGATTATATCCAGGTATGTGTCTGTTTCCACTCCCAGGTTTCCATCCTCAGCTCCAAGAGGAGCATGAACCTTGGAATTTTCCTGAAGCAATTCAAGCGGTGAGTCAGTGGTAGTATTCTGAAGGTGTGAGTGTTTGACATTTGTCAAGTTTCAGTATTAAACAACACAGGATGAGGCAAACAGATTAGTCTGCAACATGGCTGCCTCATGCTCACAAACCTCCGAACGGCAACATGTCCTGGCAGGTCTGATCCGCACTGTTCTACAGCTCCAACAGGTTGCATCACTCTTTTGTAAAAGTATTGCCGAAGGCTGCTTGGCATATGCAACAAATAGAACAGGAAATACTGTAGTTTTATTTCTGTACAGCAGTTATCAATGCCTCAAAACATTCGCCCAAACTGGCAAAAATGCCAAATATGTTTCTTGTCAAATGGCATCCCATCATCCTCGTGTACAGTGTTTATCTGAGGACTGACGTCAGAAGCTCTTTCGCAAAGCTATTTGAGCAGGTAGAGGCTTGCTGGTGTCAGCAGCCCAACTTATCTAAAGATGCTAAAGTGTGGTATTAACGCAGTAACACGCTGACGCTGACTAAATATCTGAACCCTATCTGCCTCTCCACCTCTCTCCACAGGCCTGTAAAAGACATGATTAAAGATATAAAATCAGGAAGTAATCTCAGGTTTGCTTCTGGGAAACTCAGGGAGCTGTCCAAGATGCTGCCAGAAGAAGGGGAGGTACTTGTGACAGCTGCTTCTATCTTTTAATGTTTTCTTTAATGTGTTTTGCAAATCTCACCACCGTGTTGCTTGTAATTTCACCTAAAGACGAATCAGGTTTTAATATTTGTCAAATTCTTTTTTGGCTCTTTGATGAATGCAGGAGAAACAGCTGAAAGGTTTTAAGGGTGATCACAACGCTCTCCCCGAAGCAGACCTCTTTATGCTAATGCTGGTCAAGATTCCCTGGTGAGTTACCTGAATGTAATAACATGTATTGCAAATATTAAATGAGAGCGGTAGTGGACTAATAATGCAAACTTTGTATTTGTTGTGTAGTTATGTAGAGCGCCTCAGGTGCTTGGTGCTCAAAGAGGAATTCTTCCCCCTCATGGATGAAATGAAAGAATTCATCAGCACTTTGACAGCTGCTGGACAGGGTAACATTTTTTAAAGAAGAACAGATTTTGAGTAAAAATATGTTGTAGGCATATTTAGACTTCGAATTCACCTCGTGTGTCTCCCTGCAGAGCTGCTGGAGTCGGACAGTCTCCACTCTGTCATTCGCCTGGTACTGAAGACTGGAAACTACATGAATGCCGTGAGTGTGTGTCATGTGAAAGTGGTGTCTTGGATGACTTTGCTTTTTTGTTTGTGTATCTCTGAGTCTCATTTGTTTTGTTTGATCACAGGGTGGATATGCAGGCAGCGCAATTGGCTTCCGAATGGCTTCTCTGTTGAAGTTAGCAGACACCAAAGCAAACAAACCGGGGATGAACCTCATGCATTATGTTGTGATGGCAAGTAGCTTTTATTACTTCGGGTCAGTTTTCTCTGTATCTCACGAAATGTTTGTGAAATGTGATTTTTTTATGCGATCTTTCCTGTTCACCACAGCAAGCTCAGAAGGCAGACACAGGCCTGCTCACATTCACAGAGCAACTCAGAAACGTTGAAGCTGCAGCAAGGTAATTAATCTTGTTTTAAGATACTTTCAGTTATTTTTTATCTGCTCTATCATCATAATTTTTTTTCCTTCACTTTAGATTAAATAAAGGTGAAATTGAAGCAGAGTTTGCAAGACAGGTAAAGAAAATACAAGATGCTCAAGCAGACACCTTGAAACAAGAGGAACTAAAGGCACAAATGGAGGACTTCCTAACGGTGAGGAAGCCTTTTGTTGAGAAATTCAGTTTATGCGCATTTTGGTTGATTAGATGTTCTAATGTTTTGATTTACACTCCATTTAGGAGGCTGAGGTCTGCCTGGCAGAAACAGAGAGTGATCTTCAGCAGTTACAGTCCGTGAGTGACTCTGTGGCAGAGTACTTCTGTGAAGACCCAAAGAAATTCAAACTGGACGAGTGTTGCTCCATTTTCAACTCGTTTTGTGAGAAGTTTATGCGGGCCATGCAGGTGAGCTTGTGTTTTGGCACGTGTTCCTTCGCTGAGGTCAGAAAAAACAACTCCCGATCGATCCGTTAACTGCGCAATTTGTTTTGCAGGAAAACAGGGCTCGCGAGGTGGCAGAGGTGCAGCGGAGACACAGAGACAGGTTGCAGAATGCTTCCAAGCGCAGGTCCACAGCCACCTGCTCCAGCAGAGACAAGGAAATGGAAGGAGTTGCATTAGAGTCCGTGCTACACAAGTTCCTCACCAATCGTGGATCTCGGAGGAAACTAGGAAGGCCGTCATCTTCTAATGGAAGCCCTACGAGTGGCAGTCCAATCAATGGGAGCCTATCAGAAATTATTTCTGAGGTAGACCTCCCCACTGGAAAACAAAAGAAATCAGGCTTTCCTAGAATTGAGGAGATTGGCAGAAAAGACTGGAGTTCAGCAGGTGAACTCACACAGAACTCTTCCCAAAAGAATGTCCAGTCTAATAGTGAGGACAACAAGGCAACACCTGTCATTCCTCATGAAGAAGAGACAAACACTTTGAAAAAAGAGGAAAGAAAAGAGGACCCTAAAAGTCTTACACACCCAGCCAATAGGACCACCAGCGTTTCCTCCTCAGGCAGATCTTTCTCAGCAGCCACTGATGATGATGAAGAAGATCTGCAGGACAACAATGAGGAGGAGGCCCAAAAGTTGCGGGAAGCATCAAGAAAGGTTTTGCGTTTTCAGAAAAGCCGTAGCAGTGTGTCATCTGGGGACTACCCTTTGGAAAATCAGAAATCTCCCGGCGCAAAGAAAGTCTTACCACGTCAACGCACCTTCGATGAGGAAACAGAGAGGTATCCTGGAGACCCAACCAACGACGAATTAGTCACATTTTTGCTCACTCCTCAGTCCTCCTCAAAGCGAAACCTCGGCCGCCGTCATACTCTACCTATCAAAGTCTCTAAAACTGAGGATGGGGAGGATAGTGTGTGGGCTGAGCCTCCCATGAGAACTCCTAAATCTGCAGCAAGAGTAAAAGAGACACTGCAGGCGGAGGGTGGTGGACACAGTCCCTCAAAGGAAGTTTTTGACTTTTCTGAAGTATCTCAAAACTTTAAAAAATCTTGTGCTCAAGATCAGGATTCCCCATCGGCAGAAAAGAAAAGCAAGCCGAATGTTTCTGTAACCAGTGTTCCAGATAACGGGCCTGGACAGCACAACCAAGAGGGCAAATCTATGGAGCCCACAGGCAACCATGTACAAAGGAATAATGAAAATGTTCCTCCCAAGGCCGCATGGATTAAGACTGAAACCACTGGACTGTTTTTTAGCTTTTTCAAACGCCTTGGAGATATGAGCAAAGCGCAGAACAGCAAGGAAACTGTCCAAAAGGCCAGTGGTTCTGGTGTATAAGCTTTGAAAGGTATAAAATTTAAAGTCAGGGAAGCACATGTAACTTTAGTGTTGCTCGTAATTAAAGGTGTACTATGCAGGATTAGTTGTTGCAGTTTGTAAACACACCATTCAGAGTTGCCCTCCTCCCCTGCTCAGAGTTCAGGAGATAGAGAAAGAGCAGCAGTGGTGGAGCGAAGTCTAATTTGTGATTGTTTCATGGCTGTGACATTATAAAGCACAAATAAAAACGCCCACACTTCCGCACACCTCTGCACAACTCTGCTGGAATGTGCTGTGTGTTCGGATTTGAGGCAATGCGGCTAAAAGCACGCTTAATCCTGTCCGCTGCTTGCCCAACCCTCATTGTATGGTGACTACACATGTCTGCCAAAAGTCGACGCCCAGAAACGTCCCAAACACAGCAAATTGCTAAGAAAATAAGAAAATGCAGGCAGAGGGCCGAGTCTCTGCTGATTGAGAGGGATTATTTTTGTATGAGTAATTGTTTTTGTTCCTGCACATTGTACCTTAAACTGATCTTGGTGATGATGGAGTGTTTCTGTCAATGTTAATGTTGTGAATTGATAAGTAGGTTGTGAGGAGACGGAGAGAAGGTTTGAGGAAAGTGGGTTTGTTGGAGAGTCTTTCAAACGAGGAAAGGCCATTGTGTACGTTGCGCCACTAGATGGCAGACTGCAACAGTTAAACGTCAAACTGTTGCTCAGAAAATAGGGGTGTTGTTGATTTCCAGGCAATCTCTACATTGTCTAGTAAACAAAAGAGCAATGGGCACACTCACTGTAAAACACCTTTTCATCGTGTTCCATCCAATCATAGTAATATTACTCTGATAGCGTGGCATCGTCCTCATCAGGCGGATAAATGTGTTAATACAGTGTGTGTTCTTTGCCTGGATTAAAATATACAATCCTGCAGAATGTATTGAGAAAGTAAATGAATGTTGAGTCTGAGTATGAGTATAAGAGAGTATAGTTAAGTCAAACTGCATGTAAAATCTTGCTTTGGTTGTTATTTTTGATACATTGATAAATGACTATTTGCTGCACATGCTTGAATTCAGTATTGTTATTTTATTTAACAGTGATAATATCTTTGTCCGAAGCCTCTTGAGTTTCCTCCTCTGTCCGTTCTGTTCCGTTGTAACAAAATTGCATCAAAAATGCAGATTGTAGAGATGCTTTCAGGGTCTTACTCAATTCAGCCATTGTTTTGAGCTTAAATGGGTCAGTGTTACAAAGGCAGCCTGTATCTGAGCAGAGCTGAACCATGGGCTGTCAGTGGCAAAGTGAAGGGTGCTGATCTCGAATTAACTTGAGAAGAGATTATCATGGTTACAGGGCCAACTCCAGGTGGCCGATTAACATGTAAAGAACCAACCTCTATGAATTTAGCACTGTACAGTGCTTGTGGCAATGCCAGGGCACGCTTCACATGGGTCACAGCACGGGTTCGACATAGGAGCTGTACAAGATTATGCTTTTAAGAACTATTTTCAGCTGTCTGACTTAAGTGTTGCAATGAGGTAATGGACATGACCTTCTATTTATTAGTATTCGGTATTAGTACCGGAGTGGTCTGAATGATTTTCATGTTTCTTTGTTGTAAAATATATTTAAGACTAAAATGTTTATCCAAGAAAATTACAGAGAAACAAATATTATTGTTACTAAATCTAAGTTGTCAAGTTGTTCTTTCATCAGTGAGAGTGGAAAATAAATGTATATGAATACCTAACTAAGTGTCCAGGTAACTCTACTATTAATCTAAGAGTATTTACATCTTACATTTATATATTTATATTCTCAAACAGAAAATCAACAACATAAAGAGCTCCACAATATCTATAATGTGTGATGACTCATCAGACTTAAAATGAAAAACTATTATTGAGGAGTCACTTTCAGGGTCATCTAATGTCACGCAATACATGCTAGCGGTTCTGAACTGCGTGAATAAATGCAATGGGGTTTTTCTTTGATAGCCATGTCAGCACCTTGCGATTTAGTTTAATATAAAGTGTACACATAGAAGAGTTGGTGTTCTTATTTGTACTCTGGCATGAGCCATCACATTAATTGTCAGAATGGTATAATAATAGCATCTAAAATGACTGACAGTAGCATGAACAATTAATGTAATGAATGGCTTTAAGATGATTACATCAGTTTACTTTATTAGGTTGGGACCTGATTTAAATCAGCAATGCATTACGGAGTGGCTGTGTAATAACCTTAATTACTGGATTACTTCTATTGTTACATCATTTGCTCAAAACGTGATACACATGTCGTCTATGATTTGATTTATTAAATTAGCTACGTATCCACAACCAGGGAACTGCAGGACCTGGCAATTATCAGTTCCTGTAGGCATCTTTTATTCAGGGATATCCGAGCAAATTTGACATGTTTTAATGATGTTATGTTTGTCATAATAGATTGAAATATACATTCTTCCTTCATCAAAACTGTGACGAACCCTGTGAGCTAGTTTGACTCCATCGATCTTGACAGTGAGAGTTACCTGCAGTCTGCATTGTGTGACCTGCTCACTGCTGCTGCTGCTGCTGCTGCTGCCAGACTGTAGCAGCCATCTTAACCAAACTACGATGGAAGCAGTCTCCATGGCAACTCCACGTTGCAGAATAAAACCCAGAGATGACTCTCACCCCAGGCCCCACCCCCCAACAAACTCCCCGCCGCCTGCACCACCACGGCAGCCTCACACACAGTGCACCCACATTACAACACAGTGCCATCTTTTTTTTTCATTAATCCTCCGTCTAATTGGTCTTTACCTAAAGCACCTAGTCTTTCACTTGACCCATCCCCCACTCCCCTACAAATAAACCTTCAGAGAGAGATGTTGCGGTCTTTGAGCTGAAGCTATTGATTTATTTTTTCATTACATATCCTATTAGACTTATCAAGTGTCCTGACCCAAACCCCACATCCCCACCTGATGAAACCCAAAAGCTCCATACCAGAGCAGGACTCCCCTGCTGATTGCACACACCCATGCCTCTGCCCTCCCCTGCACCCACTCATTTCCCTGCCATCATAAATAGTCATTTGCAATTTCCCTGATAACTCTTAAAAATGCAAGGAACTGGGGTCTCATGAGGTAAGATCCGAGAGAAGATAAATAAAATGTGCTGTGGAACTGTTAAACTACTGATCTGCATTCTGGTTTCAGGATTATTGCCTATTTGCTCATCAGCATCCTCCTGCTGTCTTTACACTTAATTCATTTGCACCCTGATGATTCAAAGCTTAAAGGTAATAAGCTGCATCCTTTGTCCTTTTAAGGGAACGGGGGTGTTATCTGTGGAAGCCAAACCCCTTTGCACCAGACAGACTGTTTCCCTCAGTCAGTTCCTGAGATTTCGACTGGTTTGCATGTTCCCTGCCCCCTCCATATGCCATTGGGCTCCTCAGCTCCTCCCATCTGCCATCTGACCAATGCTGCGCGCAGGCCACTCCCCTAATCTCCTCCTTTCCCCTTCTCCTCTTCCTTACTGTCCCCTTCTTCTCCCAGACAGACCCTGCCCTTTCCTTTCTGTCGCCCGGTCTGTGGATTTGTTGGGGAGGATTGGGACGCTGACAATGGGAAGCTTTCTCCGCGGCCTGCGATGCTGACACTCCACTCCCTCCTGCTGGGAATTCATGTGAGTACAATCTGCTCATTCACTTCTGTTTTTTTATTGTTGTATCGCATTTCTGCTTTCTCATCTCGTTTGTGCCATTAACTGGAGCCCTGAATAATACAATAACTGGGATGAGAGCGGATGAATTATTGATCACTCCATCCCATCCGGCATCTGTGCATTTGGTGAATCACACTGGGATTGATTTTGTTGTGATATATTCTGCTTTTTTTTTTTTTTTTTTTATTTTTTATTCATCAGTCATGACAGACATAAAGCAAAAAATCGTTTTTTTTAATCCAGCCCCGTTTAAGAGCAACTGTTGCACTGAAACACTGTGCTGCTCTGATTCCTCACTGCTTCCTCCACCAGCCCACACACTTCTCCATTTTAGCTCCTAGGCGGCCCTGGCTGCCGGCTCTGTGGCAGGTGGGCATCTGTGCTGCAGTCTGAGGGCTGGGCTCTGTAATCAGCCATACATGCTCTTTTGTTTGGAGGATTAGTGATCTTCAGTTGGTGTTCTGATCTGAATATGTATGGGGGGTTATATTGCTGGGAAGCTGTGTGAGCCACATGTGAATCAGCGTGTTGTTTGCTTATGTCATTCTCTGAGTGCTTGTGTTGCATTGTGCTGCAGCAACAGCCGATGCATCATTTTCATACCTCTGGCCTGGACTGTGAGGGAGATCCAGTCCAGTGGTTCCTCATTGATTGGCCTTTTTGTTCTGGAAGATTGGCTCGTCTTTGTGTGAAACTATCGTAAAAAGTCACATGTTGGTGATGGAAAGGGTTTTGCTCTGCTGGCTGCCTGCGCTGGGTCACAGGGAGGTTGCAGACGGGCCTGGATGCTGCGCCTGAGGGCAGCTTCTTAGTAGGAGTTACATGTCTGTCTCAGGTCTGCAGGCTTTCATGCAGGTTGTGTACATGGGTTTGGCCGGCAGCCTAAGACGACCGTCTTACAAACAAGTGTGCCGTGTTGACTGTACCAGCACACTGTGAATTGTTTCAATACATCTTCATTAAATCTTGAACTGGGACCAAGTGTTTGCTGCCAGGAACAGCAGAGTTTAAATTGTAGCCTAAAATTGATTAGATACAACCTTTGAATACAGACGTGTGCTTTAATGAAGATGCAGCTGGGCCCTGCTTTTCAAAATCAACTCACTGTACACCCAAATGAAAGAGAGAGATAGATCGATTAAAAAGATTGATTGATTGGGATGATTTGACCCTGATCCTTTATTTTCAGTGATTTAATAATCTAATCTCCAGGTTACAAAGCTCACATGTAAATGAGGCCTGTGACAGAAACTTTATTTATTATTTTAAACCAGTGCACTGAAATCAAAAGGTACAAACCAAATGTTTTTTAATTCAGCACCAGTTGAAATAATTGATTGGGCTTGTCCTTTCAATTTCCCTTTTGTTGTCCCATTAAATGGTCTTAATACGGTACTTAAATTTGGAACTTCATACCGCCCTCTTAACCTTTATTACTTCTCATCACAAGGTCTGTAGAAAACCAAATTTCCCATGCAATAGAATAAAGACTTAAACTGTACCGAGCTGTAGCTCTTAATAATATCGCTGTGTAATAACTTTGGCACTGGCTTTTAAGGGAGCGAAGAAAATTGCTTCACACAAAAAAAATCCTCCCATGTAGTAAATTTGCTCATTTGAAGTTTCTCTATTATTCCACTATTTAAATTTTAAATCACTCCCTCAATAAAGATTGTTCTTGGCCTATTTTCAGACTTGGATTGCATATGATTATTCACTAGACTTAATTGCATTCTGCTCATTATACTCCATGTCCTGGTCTTCAATTAAGATTGATCAAAGCCGATCATTAGACAATGTAATTTGCTCTCCTTTGAGAAGGATTTCATTGAACCGCTTGATAAGGCGTGGCCATATCCAATAAGGTCTGTATTTAAATTTTGCACACAAGGCATCAGAAGTGTAACGTAACCTAATGAAGAAGGATGCAGACACATCAGAGGTAATATAGTGTATATACAGACATAAACTGTATATAAAACCTGAACTTTAATGCAATTTCTGAGTGTTTTGCAGCATATAAACATAAACCAAACCCTGATGATGCAGTGCTTCCAGGAAAGATAACATTACAGCTAATTATAAAGGTTAACGTTTCCCCAAACATGTTACAGTCCAAAGATTAACGAACACAACAGACTGCTACGTCAGTTAAGGTTAACACAAGGCAACACTCATCCCAGTTATATAAACCTCACAATACCCACGTATGATTTTGAGCTTTTTGAGTTTTGATAGAGCGCATTAACCAACATTTGTGTCGTGTTGTCCTTCCAAAATCACATCCAGTTCATCATCCATTCTGAACACTCACTTGTCATGATGCAAAGTAATTTGCATTTGTTTACAAGCTGTGACACCACTCAATCATCGTCGCGCACACTGACCACTGGCAATCAAATTGTCGAGCAAAACAATGGCGGTGTAGTTGCACAAGACATCGTGAATCACCATATGAGACGCCACAGTCGCCCTGCAGCTCTGTCTGCAGGTGGATGAGGGTTGCAGCAGCGCCCGGAGCCCGTCCACCGATCGACCTTTTATAAACTCTGCAGCATGTTGTGCCTGCAGACACACCGCCTGCATTCCGCATTGTCTTTCTGCCAGCCTTTGTGATGGTGAGCTTAAAGGGAGAGACACCGATGTCTCCTGACTCCCTCTTTATGTCAGCCTTGATTAAAAGCTCTGCTGACTACTGTACTTGACGCGAGGTGGTCACTTTCTTTCATCTTCTCTCATTAGCTGTCAGATCTTATCAATCTCGTGGCTGCAGACAAAGGCAGATACAAAAAAAGGAGTACCGTAATAGACTGCGCTTCACAATTGGAGTCCATTTTTAGAGTTTTTCTGTGTTACTAACGTGCAGACTTGGCCGGCAAATTTTGGTCGGGCATTTTTTTGAGATATGAAATTGTATCCCTCTGCAGAGGATGAGCTCGGTGCAAACAATGTAAAATAACCAACAGCAGTGGTTGAAATAGTCCTGACTTATGGTGAGTCTGTCGTTCTCAGACATCTTAAACATAACGTCTTCTGCTTTTTTACTTTCATTATGTGAAATCCAACGTCCACTGCCGTTACCGCCGTCCCCTGTCTGACAGAGACTGATGCGTTGAGACAGATTCCTTCATCCTATGCAGCGGAGTGGAAGGGGAGCTTGTTAGTTTGAGGAGCAGAGGTTTCTGTGTTGTGTGAATAATGATTGATGAGTCATCATGGAGCCGGGCTCCCCTCGCTGGCCCCGCGACAGCCCCTTAACACCCTCAAAACACAGATACTTACTTCAGAAATGTGATTCTCAGATGTCTCGTTCTCAGGTTTTACATCGGCCATGTTGTTATAAACAGAACAAGGGCCCTGTGGACTGTTATCTCTAGTACAAGTCTGACAATACATCAGTTACGCTTGACCTCATTTGGAATTAGATTCCATCAGTTATTGCTGCAAACTGACACAATGATCACAAGTTTCCCATTTGCTTATTGATTTTTCCTTCCTAAAGAAACAAAGAGAAATGCCAAATTCAGATGTTTTGCTGTTCTGTAATTTATGAAATAAATCCATGTGATAAAGCTGAGTTTTCTTTAGTTCTGCTCTCTTCTCCTGTCTCGCTCTTAGTCAAACATACTTCTTCATTACAATCTGACAGTTCCTTCACAGTTCACAAAATCTATCTGCAATGGTGCCTTAATCCAAACCAAAACTAGGCTACCTCTCGGGCCGAGCATACACAGGAACAATTACTGCTTGATGACACACACACAGGGACACAACAGATGTGCATGGAAACAGAAACAACAGTCTATATTTAAACCCAATCTTGACCTCACATCGTGGAGGGCCAACACTTTCTACTTCAGGTCACTCAGACTTTGGCCCATGTTTACCAGACCAGCTGACTGCTAAAGTAAACTGTTGAGAAACTCTTCAGTCTGAGGTCCTCTGTGGGACACAAACAGCAGATATCACTGGGCAGGAACAGAATTACAAAGAACTTAGTCCAAATAAAAGTGCACGTAATAACACAAATAGTTAAAACGATGATCCTGAAACAGACTTAGAAGACTGGATGCATTTGGAAGAAATATACCTGCCTCTTACACAAACAGAGGAAGAGAAGGAGAAGGGAACTTTTTATGACCCTTGAAGTGCAAACATCCTGGAATCCTGAATAGTCCAACAAGGAAATGCTAACAATCTGGAAATTACAGCCTGCTTAAAGGATCAGTTTCCCCGTAATGAAAACAAAACCTGAAATTCACACGTGAACTTCATGGGAGTAACAATTATATTACTTTAATAGACTTGAGCCTTGAGTGAGAGACAATCACTTTCTTTTAACATCGGTTTTTATCATTTTATATGTGATTTTGCATGTGTTTGCTGTATAGTGTCATGTAGAGATGTCAGAAAACATTCTTCCAAATATTATTATACTGATTTCAGTCATCAAGGATAATACCCAGCTATAATATCAAGCCATTTAGACCATTTTGTCTAACAAGTTCTCAAGTTCTTTGCCTTTGACTCATCGTCACCCTGCCCTTGCAAAGTGAATGGAACTGAAGTAATTAGTGCTGAAAAGACATTTGAGAGTCACGTCTTAGTTAGTCAAGATAATCTACAGATGTTGCTGTGAAAATCTCTCATCAGAAACTATTTTCTACCGAGGTTTAAGAAATAAAAATTGGATTTTATCCTGTGGAAGTGACCCCCTTTTAAAGACATCAATATTAAGATTCATATTTAATTTATAACTAATTAGGAGTCAGTTGGGGAGTAGCCTGACTTAACCTAGGTCATATTTTGTAGGGCCTTTCCACAGAATATTATGTAATAGGTCTCATGAATAATTAAAACTCTGGGTGGGAGAAGTAGATCATCTATTCAGTCTGACTTTTTGGGTGATTCTAAGTGGGACGTTTTCACATCCGCAACATATAACGTCACGCATTCCATCCATTAGTCACAAGGCAAAAAGAATGTCTTTCTTTTATTCATTTCACATTCGAGTAGAGGAAATGCACTGGGCCTAGCAGACATGAGTCATTACTTTTTTGTATTATGTAGGACAGAAAAGCCTTAGAGTGGTAATTTGCAAAAAAGGGACAAAGACGGCTCTCTCGTTCAAGTACACAGGTACTGTACAAAACCAGGTGGGGTGAAGAGCGGGGCACGGCTACCTGCCCTTGTGAAGCAGGCGCAATCCAAGCAGATTAAGCCGAGTGCAATGCTTTCTCTAAACGTGAGCTCATGTTTCTGAAATCCAATTAAACTATTTATTTTAGACGTCTGTGCCATCACGACGAAGTGTTTAGCACACAAACAACTGACACCAAGTAAGAAATACCCCCCTTGTAGTCTGGTTTATGGCCCATCAATGACTGCCACTGCTTCACTGGTGCTACTGTTACACTATTTGAGTAGTGCCAGGCCGAGTTTATGTACATGTATGTAAGGCGTGTGCTTTAATTTGAGTTGACTGGGCGTGATGGTGTCATCAGAGTCTGGGAGACGCTGTAATCCAGATGGCAGACAGGGGCTGACCCTGCAGGAGGACATTAAGCCACTTAACTGTCCTGCAGGGTGAGAGTGGCAAGAGATGCTTTGCAGTAAAAACAGCTGAATATCCGAACGACATTCGTATGGGTTGGATTTTCTGCAGGCGTCATGCTCCAGTGTGACAGATACAGTACAGAGAAAACTCAGTCGAATACTGACTTAAATAACTGACCTCATCTGTATGAAGTGCTGATCATGCAGTTCCCGTGACAGAGCCTTGAAGAGGATCCAGTCACATGCAACTTCAAACATCACAGTGTGCTGCAGATTTGGGTCTGTAGTCTGTGCTGTCACGATTACTGTGTGTCTTGTGTTTCTATCAGAGCTATTTTTAAGATCTCAACTCATGGTTTTCTGTTATTTTTAGATTTTTCTGTCCACATCGTATTTCTCTGAACAACGGAACCCTTCAGAGCTGTGCAACAAAGGCTTGTAAAGTTGCGTTTTACCAACGGCAGCGATTTAATTGATGTTGTTTTTGTCGTTTCTGTTTATTTTTTCAAAGCAGTTTTTGCACATATTGTCCAGAATTTCTCTGAGCACACGCACAACGACCAGGCCTGCTGTCAGAGCGAGACTGGTTTCAAAGACAGATCCTCTTTCTGTGGTGAGGCGAGTGGGAGGAACTGAGCCGAGGAGGGCTGCTAAGAGAACCGACTGCCAGGGAGGAAGGGAAGGGAAGGGAAGGTGGGGGAGAGACTGTTGCAGCCTTAAAGGCAGCGGCTAGCCAGCCGGGAGGGGAGGAGCCTGAAGGCTTTGGCTCCCCAACCTTCCTCCTGATGTCACCGTTCAGCTGCTGCAATTCAGAGTCCATGAGAAGGGAAGACTGCTCGGGGAGGGGAGGGCTTCTGAGGGGAGACGAGGGGAGGGAGAGGCGAAGGGCTGGCTGTGAGGACAGTGAAAGGGCTCGGTAGTGCTCCTCAGTCAGTAGGCCCTGAAATCACTTGGCAGGGAGCAACAATGGGCCTACGTGTGTGTGCAAATCCCCATCTGCAACACGTCTGTGGCTGAGATCAGGCCTGCTGATGCTACGAGTGAATTTATGTCGTTGAGAGAGAGAAGGGTAAAAGGAGAAGACAATAGAAAGAAGGAGAAGAGGAGGGGAAGAGATGTGGGCTGGTGCACTGCGAGCTGAGCTGGAATGCCATTGTTAGAGCTCGCTGCTCTGTGTTTCAGAGAGGGACAGCTGCTTCCGAGGCCTGCTTGCTCATGTGAGACGGACAGCCCAGTTCACCGTGAATATTCCCCCAAACTCCCCATTGACAGACAGACAGGTGGGGCCTGAACTCAGCCAGCTGGGAGTCAAGGGAAGGAACTAGTAGGAATTTGGGGAGTGGCGTTTTAAAGCTTCCTCTTTCCTCCCTTTACTCTCAAAGAAAAAAGGGGCCTAGCTGTATTTTTCAAGGCGCACTGCTCGGAGCCGAGAGGCGGAGCGGGAAGCTTTAGCTGTTGGTGCTACAGTAGGTGATGTGCAGGCCTGGTAGTGAGGTCAGACTGAGAGAGCGGGCAGTTGTCTCACATGCAACCTCACCAGAGAAATTACAAACCCTGCTGTCGGAGCAGTGGGTGACAGATGAGGCGAGGCTGATGAAGTGTACAATCATAGGCCTGTGACGCATGAAGAGCTGATGGGTGAGTCAACATTGCTTCCTAAGGAAAGGTTTGAGTGTGCTTTCTTAGGATTAATTGGCTTGAATGGCCCTTAACTGGGATAGTAACAGCTGCTGTTATGATACATTGAAAATAGTAGTGTAATAGTGAAGTGGATCCATTTTTTACATAAAGTGCACACTTATCTGTAAGATCTCCTGCCTCCTTGTGGTGTAATAAATTACAATAAATACGGCGTTCTTAGTGCATCACTGACTTCACAGTGGTATTTCACAGTTCCTGGTGATGTAGATCTACTACATTCTGGTCCACGAGAATGCTTCTGGGATAAAAATAGGATCTGTTCCAATTTTAGTTTGCTTTTAGGTTTATACTTTCTTGGCAGTTGGATCAAGTCAAACATGACAGTTCATGTTGTCACACTCCACCGCTCTCATTGATTACATTGGCACTACATGTTCATGCTTATCATGTCCTTGTAGTTTATCTCAAGCTATCTCAAGCTAAAGCAGGGGTCAGCTTTTCTTCTAGACATCTGCATGAGTTTTGTATACTTTGTGCAGGAAGTGTAAGTGTATTTCAGATTTTCTTTTCCAAATATATGTGATTGACGCATTGTGTTGCAGAAGACAGATTTCACTGACATTTGTGAGAGGTATTACATCATTTTTCACTCAGCCAACTCAGCATTTATCACTGTTTACTAGATAAGCCTCACCTACGTCATGTGAACATAATCAGGAAAGATGTTGCTCAATAGTGTTACCAAGAAAATAGAAACAAAGCCAGGTAGTTTCTCAGTTAGTGCAACATTCAATTTTTTTTGAGTAATATATTCTAGTTCTATGTGTCTGACATTAACAGTTAATTGCCTTTCGACAGGTCGGAGCTCTTCATGTCACCAGTGACACACAATGACAGACAACACTCCCTGTATTACATCTACGTACTCCCCGTTAAATGACATCTATCCGTTAATCATCTGCTTCCATTGAAAAACACCATGCAGTCTCAAAGTTTCTAGAAAATGGTGCATGACAGGGTAGTTCCTGACAACAAGAGCAGTATCTGAAATGAAATGGAAATACAAAGCGCTAGTGGCGAATGATCGATGTTCAATATAATCTTCTGTGTTGTGTCAGTTTCCGAATTTAAGTGAAGACAGATGATCCGGGGGGGAAAGATTGAGCACGGGACTGATTAGTTTCTGATTTACAGCTGAATTGAACAAAACAAACAGGCCAATAGATAAAATGTTCCTAGCGTTATATAAAATCCAGATTGATGCTGTTTTAATTTTCCACTGCTCTTTATTTTAAGTACTGTGTCTGTGTTTTCTGTGTTCACATAAGCACATAAAAGATTATGTACAATATGACAGATGTACAACATGTCTGTGGCACGCTGAGATAATCTCTACGTGACCCAGTGATACAATTTCATGCAGCAGTTACGGCCATCTGAACAGAGAAACAGCAGGGACCCTCTCATCTGGAGCTCGGCGAATGTTAAACAACAACACAGAAGACATCATTAATGGTCGAATTGCACAAGATGCATTTAAGCATTTTTCTGTTCACAGCATATTTACTACCCTTCTAACAGCAGTGTAAACACAGACATGTTGGCTCCTGGACTGCATAGTTGTCACAGCTGAGAGTTCTGCCCCACAGTGTTAATCACATGTATTCATTTTTCTTCCACTGCATTAGCGAGATTAGTGTTTTCACTTATAAAGTCAAACGACCTCTGGCTATGCGGGTGTTCATCCAACTGACACACTTTAATAAGAGCGAGAGGGAGCGTAAAGTGCCAGCAGATACAGGACTGGGATGAGGTTTTTATAATGTTAACAGCATTATGAGTCATTTCTTCCTCTGCTCATGCCGAGGGCAGACAAACACACCCTCCTCACCCTGTTCGACTGTTTCAGCAAAGCTTTCTTGACCTTTCTCTTGTTTTCTCCACCTTTGTGTGTGCAGGTTAAGCGGTCCTTTCGCCCCCTTTGAATGTCCACCACTATGGCTAAACGTGAGACAGGCAGCACCAGCCCTGTGGTCAGGCAGATAGACAAGCAGTTCCTGGTCTGCAGCATCTGTTTGGACCATTATCACAACCCCAAGGTCCTGCCCTGCCTGCACACCTTCTGTGAAAAGTAAGCTCCTAATCAATCAATCAGACATGATTTGTACAGCATCTCTCATACAATGCAGTTCAAAGTGCTAAACAACTGATGGGCCTGACTGATCAATGGGATTAACATGACAGTAGGAAGATAAACGGCAGGGGATTTGGTGTCAATTAAAGAGACAAGCAACACAAGATGAAAAAACTAATAAGAACCATTTTAAAGAAAAATTCAAAGATGAGACATCTTTTTAATAATTTCAGTGTTTCAGTGCTTAATTCAGATACTGAGTGCATACAAAACATAAATAGTTAAGTCCATTATCGTGTTTCTTGTATTCCCTCTGCTTACATTAAAGGGATGTGTTAAAGAAATTAGAATATTATGTCTAACTGCCCCAAATAACAGCATTTATACCAGCTCTTCTCTCATCACTGTGCCTTCTGCATGATGTAAGGCACCAGCCACTCTGAGCTTGGCCGCAAGAAAACAGACAGCATTTTTTATGGACCAGGACTGTTGGCAGCAAACACTGATTTCCACAGCTCTGTTGCTCCCAAATGGGACGGATAGTACAGTTATAAATAATTTGGTGCCCATTAAAAACTGAGACCAGAGTCTTATTGTCTTGTAAGGAAGTCAAAAAATAAAAGTTTTGCATTTGCACACTGCAGCTCCAGCCCTCTCATTCACTTCTGTTTGTGTCTGTGTAGGTGTCTACAGAACTACATCCCTCCCCAGTCTTTGACGCTGTCCTGCCCAGTATGCAGACAGACCTCCATCTTGCCTGAGAAGGGTGTGGCGGCCCTGCAGAACAACTTCTTTATCACAAACCTAATGGAGGTGTTACAGCGAGACCCAGAGTGCAGCCGACCCGAGGCCTGTAATGTTCTTGAATCGGCCAGTGCAGCCACAGCCTGTCAGCCCCTCTCCTGCCCCAACCATGAGGGCAAGGTAAGCTACGACAGGAGGACAGAGGAGGTTTTACGATACAGTATCAACCAGAGATTGACAATGCGATGTCCTGTTACAAGATCTCACATTAAATATTTTTTCTTAAAAGTGTTTATCAGCAAATGAACCCACAGAAATACAATGATCCCTTGTCTTGTGCTCCACTGCACCACCTGCAGGTGATGGAGTTTTACTGCGAGTCATGTGAAACAGCCATGTGTCTGGAGTGTACAGAGGGAGAACACAGGGAACATGTGACAGTTCCTCTGAGGGACGTGCTGGAGCAGCACAAGTCGGCGCTTAAAAACCAGCTGGACGCTGTGCGCAACAGGTACGGTTTTCAGTGCTTTTCATCCATAATGAATTATGTTTTTGCATTTAGAGGATCTTGGAAATATTCAAAAAATAATGAATTATTCTAATAAAATTAATCTGTGTTCATCTTTTTACCACTCTCCTGGTAGACTACCTCAGCTGACGGCTGCCATTGATCTTGTGAATGAGATCTCCAAGCAGCTTACAGAGCGGAAAAATGAGGCAGTTACTGAAATAAGTAACACTTTTGACGAGCTGGAGAAGGCCTTACACCAACGCAAGACTGCTCTCATTACTGAGGTGGAAAATATCTGCAGCACCAAGCAGAAGGTCAGAGGTCTTTCTGCTTTTTTTTTTCTTTTGATGGAAAAAACTGAAAATGTGCTGTCTTTATATTTCACATTTTAGTCCAGGCACCGCTGACTGTCAGCTTCTGTCTCCTTGGATATTCTTAGGTGCTTCAAGCCCAGCTGACCTCTTTGCTTCAGGGCAAAGAGAACATTCAGAGCAGCTGCAACTTCACGGAGCAGGCCCTGAGCCATGGCAGTGCCACCGAGGTCCTGTTGGTCCAGAAACAGATGGGTGAGCGGGTCAGTGCCCTGGCACGACACACTTTCCCTGAGCATCCCCACGAAAATGGACATCTGGAATGCCAGGTAGAGACTGATGGACTGAGACGCTCCATCCAGAACCTGGGAGTCCTGATCACAACAGGGGCTGTCGGCCATACGAGTGTCGCCACCGGTGAAGGCCTGAGACATGCACTGGTCAGCCAGCACACTACTGTCACAGTCACTACGAAAGACAAGGACGGAGAGCTCGTGAAGACTGGTAATGCTGCTCTGAGGGCAGAGATTGTCTCTGCAGACGGAGTGTGCACTGAAGCCGAGGTGGTGGACAACAAGAACGGCACCTACGAGGTTGGATATACGATCCGTTCAGAGGGAGAGTTCACCTTCTCTTTGCTGCTGTATGAACAGCCTGTTAGGGGCAGTCCGTTCCGTCTGCGTGCTGTCAAGCCGTCGGATGTCCTGCAGTCACCAGACGACGTGAAGAGGAGAGTCAAGTCCCCGAGTGGAGGGGGAGGTCATGTTCGACAGAAGGCTGTGCGCAGGCCCTCCAGCATGTACAGCACCACCAAGAAAAAGGAAAACCCAATAGAGGATGAGCTGATCTACAGAGTGGGTAGGTGATTAGGCGGCTAGTTCTGCTGTTAATTATGGTAACTGAGTTGTATGATCAGTGTTCAGTTTAAGACCACTTTCTGTTTCCTTTGTTTAAACTACTAAAAAGCCAAGTAAAAGCTGAACATATGAAGAGATATTCCAAGCAAAGTACAGCAGAACTGATGTAGCCTGATGTCTTCCTGATATGACAGGGACAAGAGGGCGAGATAAAGCAGAATTCACTAACCTACAAGGCATCTCGACCTCTAGTAATGGAAGGATCGTGGTGGCAGACAGCAACAACCAGTGTATACAGGTCAGTGTCTGTCATTCTCTGGAGCTACAATAATGCATTTTTTAAGTTATTTTTTTTTTTGAGTAATTGAATTTTCCCTTTTTAAGGTATTCTCAAATGACGGCCAGTTTAAGATGAGGTTTGGGGTCAGAGGCCGTTCACCAGGGCAGCTGCAGCGCCCCACAGGGGTCACAGTGGACATGAACGGCGACATCATTGTAGCTGACTACGACAACAGATGGATTAGCATCTTCTCCTCTGATGGCAAGTTCAAGGTGAGCGGTCTCAACCGGGGGGAAAACGATATTTTCTCTGCACAAATTTAATATGTTCCACTGAATGACCAAACTGGCCTTTGGGTGTCGCAGAGCAAAATCGGTGCTGGAAGACTGATGGGACCCAAAGGTGTGGCCGTGGATAAAAATGGACACATCATCACGGTTGACAACAAAGCCTGCTGTGTCTTCATCTTCCAATCCAATGGGAAGCTGGTGACAAAGTTTGGAGCCAGGGGGACATCAGACAGACACTTTGCAGGTACTGCGTGATACTTATATAGCAAATACAGCTACGATCATTTCATTAAGGATGTCTCTTACAGGTGGACGAGATGCAGATGATACCTGACGCAGAGCATGTGTTTGGGCCAGATTTACAGATTTTATTTATGTTTCAACAGGAATGTTTACGGCTTTCAGTGATCAGCATGTTTCTGTACACCATTTTCAAGCTAACAACTAAAGCATGTATAGCTGCTTGTTTGATTAGAGAAATCAACACATTTAAGGATTATTTATTGTTGCATTGATAAACATGCACCCGATCATCATGCCACAAGACAGAGCTGTGTTCATAACGCACACCAATGCATGAGAAAGATGTGATGATTGTCTCCCTGTCTTCGCCTCTCACTCACTCACCAAACTTGTTACACTTTTATATCGTGGTACAATCTTAATCATCAACTAGCTGCTTATTAGCAAGCATATTTATATATATTCACTAGTAGAATAATACATGTCAAACTACTAGTGAAGTTGTTATGAGAAAGACCTCACTTTAGCTTTAGCTTAGCATATTAGTTGTTTGGACACTATTAACACTTGTGGAGACCATATTTATGAAGTGATACTACCAACTTATAAGGGCTGTTATGAGCAAAGCATATTAAGATTGTAATTCAACATAATGTCTTTGCTATCAATAAGCGCTAATTACGAGGTTACTTAAGGAGATCTTAGTTAAAGCTAATGCAAAGTACTTTTTTGTGGCCAACCATGTGTGACAAAAGATGAGGATGGTGAAACAAAGAAAACTTTCAGTGCCATACCACAGAGCAGCTTCTCTCCACAGGCTGTGAGACTCCTCAATTCATCGGAATCCGACTTGGTGACAGCCAGGCATTAAGAATAACTGTAATGACGATACAGAAATAGCCAATCTTCTTGCTGATGGTCTCGTTTGCTTATGTAGGTCATAGAGAGACATCGGTATTAAATTGAGACTGTTGCATAACCAGCTAAATGTTCCTTTTTGAACGTTCCAATGTGCCACTAATATGCATGCTAATAAGCACTAATAAATGGTTAATCTGTGTACCTGAATATAAAGTGTTCCCACCGAAAAAGGCTGTGACTGAGACTCGCTTGCATTGCTGGAACCCCTCACTGAAATGGCTTCGGTTGTTGCACAGGCAGCGGGTTGAATCTCGCCCGTTCTCTCAGTTTAATTTCTCACCTGGACCTTTTCTTTTCTTTTAGAAAAAAGTTGTGCAAACATTGCACTGGAACAAAAGCTTAGTAAATCTGGCCCTGTTTTCAGTAAGTAATCAATTCCCTGTGAATGTGAACTCTGTCATGTCTCACGTATTGTCCCACGTCAGCTCTCAGTGTCTCTTTGTGACCGCTCTGTGTCTTGTGTTTTTCAAAGTCCAAAAATAGTGTGGAGCTTCCTTTCGTATGTTGTAAAAGCAGTTGATGACTCATCTTTCCTCTCTTGCCCTCTCTCTCTCTCTCCTGTGCTGCTTCCAGGTCCTCACTTTGTGGCCGTAAATAACAAAAATGAGATTGTGGTTACAGACTTCCATAACCACTCGGTCAAGGTACGGCTTGTTGCAACTATGTGTGTACATTCTTTACTGTAGTAAAGCTGCTTTGGACGTATTGTGAATAAATAGCTTACAGGCAAAATATCTACAGCGTATTTCAATTAATTTCACTTGGCAAAGCTAAAAGATACCTCTCCTTTTTCCCCACAATGATGCTGCTAGTCCCTTTTTTGATGTATTTAAAGCACAAAACAAACAAACAGCAACTTAAAATCACTCAGAAAAAGCAGAATCAAACAAACATCAAGACACACAAATAGTTTTTTAAAAATAGAAATTAAAACAGCTGTTGAGCCTGATCGGCTGTGTTGTTTTAAATGTTTTTAGCAATATGCTTGTTATCATATTTTTCTGAGCATGTTTTTATGATGTGTGACAGCCGGGTGTCATTCTCCCTGTCCCTTTCCTGTGTAATCTTTCCTGCAGGTGTACAATGCAGATGGGGAGTTCCTGTTTAAATTTGGCTCCCATGGAGAGGGAAACGGCCAGTTCAACGCTCCGACGGGCGTGGCTGTGGACTCCAATGGAAATATCATTGTTGCTGATTGGGGCAACAGTCGGATCCAGGTAAGCTTGGGAAAACTACATCTCAGTGAATGCAGAGATCAGATTTCCAAGTGCATCACTCACTTATCTGACCTTACCATCCACCAGGTGTTCGACAGCTCTGGGTCCTTCCTGTCCTACATCAACACATCAGCGGACCCCCTTTATGGCCCCCAGGGCCTGGCACTCACGTCTGACGGTCATGTGGCGGTGGCAGACTCTGGGAACCACTGCTTCAAGGTCTACCGCTACCTGCAGTAGAGACCCCGAGACAGCCATTTCTACACCACTTAAAGCACTGACAACGACACAACCAATGTATTCCACAGGGTGCAATGACCTTTCCAATACAGCCTTTTGATGTGCACATCAGCTGTTATAATTAAGTGTCTGAACTCGAGTTTACCCTACTTATGATGTGCATTGAAGGTTTGTTTTAAAGTTGGGTAATGTAGCATCCTTGGGACAAGTAATGGACATAAAGCTAAGGCCTGGTGTTAGAACCCGTTGGTGGTATTATTAAACCACACTTTCTGTGAGACCGGACAGGGTAGGAGATAGATTGAAGTATTTAATGAGCCATAACTTGTCCAAATGCATGAATTTTTACTTTATCTTAATGCCTAGACAACAACACAGTGTACCCATCAGTTGCTTTTCTCATCAACTAGTTAATGCTTACAGTGAAATGAACAGTGCTACGCTTCTCCAGCAATGAATTGTAAAAGTTGTCATTTACTGACATCACATAAAAATGTCGCCACCATCTGTGCATTGATTTGCTGTATGTACTGTATATACATAAATGTATATTGTGTATATTAGATCACTCCGTATGTATTTGCTATGATTTTGAAACACACGGCCTTTTGGCTATTCAGAGAGCAGCAGTCAAGGATTCCAGGATTTTAAAAATGTGTGTATGGCAGCTGTTAAAAAAAAGTGTGCTTTTTAAACATACCCAGCACACGCTCAAAAGAAGAAAAGTGTCATATTTATTGCTAATGTAAGCAGCACAATAATCATTTTTGTTAATATCTGTTGTTTTAAAGGGAAAATACAAAATGAAAAAAATGCTAATTTATTTTATTTTATACACTAGCTCAGCATTTACAAATTATTTTTATAAATTGTTATGTTTTTTTTTTTTTTCTTTTCCTTTTGGAATTCAAACTTTATCCCTTTCCCTTAAAAGGAAATCTCACCTTAAAGCAGAATTCAGTATCTCCTCTCATCTGGAAATTTTAGTTTGTGTTTCCAAGGCTACGGTCCCATCATCGTTTTCATCCGGGATGCCATCAATTTTTTTTTCAAAGTTTCTCTGTTCAGAATTAATGGCTTAAGATATGGGCTTATAGAATGATTGTTTTGCCTTTAACAATTTAAGAGCTTTATTCATTAAAGTGCTAACAACTACACACCAGAAATAATACACATATCTCAGGAAATCCATCCAGATTAGGTCAACAGCTTTTTATATTACTATTTCTTTTGATGGTATCAGAGTTTTTGGGAGCTTTGCAAGAAAACTTTTAATTTATACAAATGCAGATCAGAAATAATTGGGATGGAATATGAATTCTGTTTTACAGTGTTTTTTTTTTCTTCCGCTTTCACATAGCAAACAGTTACAATATTATTAAATGATAATTTATTTGATGTCATTTGCCAGCAAACTCATCCGCGCTTTAGAATACACTCGCCTATACTGTTGTAAGCTATCTAACAAAACACTGTTAGGTCTTAGTTTCTGCCTGCACTTCATCAAGCCATGACTCCCAGCTGGAGAGCTACTCTGCTCTTCCTCCCCCTGGTGTTCATTCTGTGTAATGTCATAGGAAAACCTGGTGCCACAGCAGAAGAGAGATCAGGTGCAGGAAGAAGGCAAATTCCTGGTCTGACAGAAATACCCGCTGTGCTGAATACCCAAACACCAACATCCACTCTCCCTGGTGTACAGATTCTATAAGCTACAGGATATGACCCAGTTTCACCCGTCGAGTCATCCAGGAAGCTGCTGTTTTTTCCTGCGCCCGATCTGTTGTTTGACTTGTTGCCAAACAGGAGCCCTGACATCTTTAAAGAGTCAAAGGCTCACCTTTTTGACATGTGTCAGAAGCATTTTACCCTACGCTGTTTGTGTCACACCAATGCAAACAATTTTGTTTTCTCTATGAATATGCACTGGTAATAAAAGCACATGGTTTACTGAGTTGTTCTATGTCCATGTGACTACTCATTATGCTTTATATTCAGTGAGGGGAATTTGGTTTGTTTAATTCCAGCACTTTGTGACATCACACTACATCACCATGTCACATATTTGCACATTATATGATTATATTCACAGTAGAGTTGAAGCTTACAGGAATTTGAAAACAGGACAGAACCGACCAGAGACACGGTGAATGGTGCTGGCTCAGGCATTTGTGAGCTGACCAATCAGAGCAGACTGGGTATTAGACAGGAGCTCAAACAGCATCTCAGTAAAACGATGCATCAGTAGTAACCAGTAAATTATGATCCTGTAAGTAGTTCACAGTTGGTCAACATCTTGTGAATAGATATATAGATATCAAAATCCTGAAAAGAATAATAAGAGCAGCGTCTGAATAGTTTGGGTGTAGATATTTATGGCTTTGCATTTGTTTTCCCAGAAGTCCTTTTCACATTTTCACAACAAAGGGACGTATTGGATCAAAAGGTATAATTATGGATTTATGGCAATCAATCATTTTGACTCCAACTATTTAAAGAAAAGGTTTGGTGACCAGTAGAAAGAACTGGTATAACTGGTATACACTCCCTAAGACAACTACAGCTTCAAGCTAAAAGGACAAAACATTTCACAATGTTTTCTTGAAAAATTATTTATTTGCAGACCACGCTGTGCTTCTGGTCTATGTTACAAATACTTACAGCACATACAGTATGCATTTTTTGAAACAATAACCATTCCCGAAAACATCCAGATGGTATATTTATAGGTAATACATATGTATATACATACATACATGTGCATAAAAAAAGCTCAGAATGCACTCAAAGCATTAGAGTGGGGTAAAAGGACCACAGTACATTGATACAGTGTCAAACTATAGATAAGCTAGATAATTGTGCACTGACAAAAAAAAAATAATTTGGGGTAAACATTTCATGAAGGTATGATATCACAGGTTGCATAGAATTGTTTTCAATTTCAAAATAAGATTGCAAATAAACACAACATTTAAAAAGAAGTGAGTATGAAGTTAATATGGTATATGAGGTAATCAGAGTTTATGGCAATCCGGTGCCTGGATCTGTGAAAACAAAACATAAAAACACTGATACATGGAAAGCTTGTATGATGTTCACCTTATACACACACAATGGTTTAATGCAAACATGGAACATAACCTGTATACATGTGTTGTATACGGAAGTCATACAGCTTGAGAAAGACAGGCTGAAAGTAAAATTAAAAAGTGAGAGGTAAAGGTATATGATTTATATCAGTACTGAATAACAAAAAAATAAATAAATACATTTCAAACTAATGAATCAGAGCACAGTAGTTCTGACGATAAAGACGATGACTGAGGGTAAAACATTTCGTTCCCTTTGAGTGAAATCTGCGAGACATCTTCGGCGATATTTTGAGAACAGCACAGTTGACACATAGCTCTGTTGTGAGATGGATCTGGCGTCCCAGCGATTTCTACCAAGCTACAGTAGCCAACAATTTTTAGAAATTTAGCATACCAGTTGTGCCAAGAGTGAAAATAGTTCCCGTTGGAAATAGTGGATTTGGAGCCGCTACTACACTACACTGTACATTGCAGACCAGCTGTCTTGAAAGTCGCTTCAATATTACGGACTCTAACAGTTTAACTTCTCTTATATGATTTAGTGCCATGTGTCAATTATAAGGTCTAAAAATTATAGTGTTTAACAACTACATTAGGGGGAATTGATAAAAAAACAATTAGCTTGTGATAAATAATGTTTTTCATGGGATATATTGTAAATACAAACTGGTGGAAATTACAGTAGATCAGACGCATTTGTCACAATTCCATTCAAATCAGCATTTAGGCTTTTTTTGTTTTTTTACAATTCAAACAAATACAAAAATAAATGCATGCAAAAAACATGAACACAAAGAAACAATGTGATCACACAGGACGAACATAACGTACATTGTAAAACCTCAAAATCCTGTGATTTCTTAGGCACGCACTGAATCTACAGTAAGGACAAATCATTCTCTATAAGGACAGACAGGTTTACCCAGTGTAAGCAAACTATGGACAGTGTCTCGATGCAGCAAATCAAACATACAAAGCTCGTTTTTAACAACCACAGTTTGCAAAACATCCACCTTCTCTTGACCTACACCAAATGCCATTCAAGTTCGAAGGCATCTTCTATAGCACCTTTGGAAACGTAGTAACACCTTTTTTTTTTGGATCAAGTGGCATCAGAAGCAAATCAATAAGTGAGTGCTGACAACTTGACAAGTGCCTTAAAACAGCTGCTAACAAAGTCCGTCTCCAAGTCAGTGTCCAGCCCACTCCCCGGCCGTGGAAGTGATGCAGTATTTCAAGTAGATTTCTGAACATGATCAAAGCTCTTGTAGTTTGTGTCGCTTCACACACAATCTTCAATTTGTATTATCTAAATGTGAGGCACTTGCAAAACAAAAATATTAACTCAAACTTTCAATCGTCAGTCTGTTAGACCTCTGAGCTGTCACTGCTGCTGAGGGCTTGTGTCATCATGGGCTCCGCGCTGCTGGAGTTCTTGGGCACGTCTTTCTTCTCTCGCTTGGACCGGATGAGTACGACCACCAAGATGCCGATGAGCACCGTGAGGAGCAGCCCCACAAAGACACCAATGATCAACACGAGTCTGTCGTCGCTGTCGTCTCTCTGGTTGAGCTCGCGGGGGACGATCCCTTTGGTGGAGATCTCCCTCTCCGGGCTCGTCCTCCGCTGGCTGCTGCGGTCCAGCGCAATGTGGAGGATGTTGGTGCCGCGGTTGTTACTCACTCCGATCTCCTCTATTATGTCTGGCACGTCGTTGGCTGATCTTCTGACGCGATGTTGACCCTTTGGAAGCAGATCATTGTGCTGGCTCATGACATGGTACTCCAGGCTTCTCTTGCCGATGCCACGGTTTGCGTTGTCCCGAGAACGGACAGTGTAGATGGTGTGAATGTACCACTCTCTCCCTGCAGACACCTGGACAGAAGAACAGTTATTGATTAACGAGTGACACCTGTAGGTCATTTCACACAGCTTTCATCAGGGCAACAGCTCCTTATGTTGACTCTGAAGGGTTCAGTGATAAAAGAACAAAACATAAAACATTTAATATTAAGTCTTTGTACTGTTTTCAATTGAGTTTGTGTTAAAAAGGATTAGCAAATTATCACATATTGTTTCACTCATGTTTCACACAGGAGTTATAAAAGCCAGCTGACATGTTGACGAGATTGCTGACTCGCACTCAGGCTTTCATTAAATGCAGAAAGTGTCAGGACAGCGAGTCCCTTTTCCTCTCAGCTTGTTAGGAAGAAAAAGTAAACTATCCATGGAAAAAAACATCTTTTGAGGTCACTTTCCAAGACTTTTACAGTATAGTTTCATCTTCCTCTCTACACAGCGGGATGCCACCGTTCACAGCAGCTCCCTACCGGGCTGATTTAATGGCCAAACACAACGTAAATTCCAGCACAAAATCTCACTGGAGTGCATCCCAGATCGGTGAAATATGAGACTGTGGACTATTCAAGGGTGCGTACTGAATGTGGTTCAGGCACTGACCTGGAAGAGAGCCGAGGAATCTAATCTGAAACCATCTGACCCAGGCTGCCTCACTAGAGGTAAAGCGCCTGGGTCATCCACTGCCAGGAAGGCTTTGAAGGCCACATTTCCAAATGTGCGGGCCTGGGTCTCCGGCTGGGCCTTGTCCTGGGATGAGAAGAAGGAATATTTAGGTTTGAACAGACTCAAAGCACATGGAACATCATCAGACATATACTTCTGTTGCTTACAATTATCTTGAATCTGTAGAGTAGTGATGGAGCATCAGCCAGACAGCCAAACTCAAAGTTGCTGGGATTGTACTTGGGGACATATCCATCAGCTCCGGTGCACAGGAACACTTTCTCTATGTTACAGATAAAGGAGTCGCCCAGGTTCTGCACCGGATCCACCATCACTCGAGCGTAAATTGTATCCCCTGAACGGGGAAAGGAATACAGTTTTCATCACTGCAAAACCCATGTAACACATCACAGCTGCATAATTGCTCAGACTACAATTCTGAGCACAACATTCAGCCGAACCAACTCTTTTCATCTCGGCAACAAAAGCTTTCTGCACCCTTCAAGATCTTGTTGAGCAAAATAAAACTCAGGCTCTTACAATTCATTTGGCTTTGAAAAAGACATGAAAGTGGTCAAAAGTTATGGGGGCCTCATTTTCCATTTTCATTTTCATTTTAGTTTCATCCTGATTGGTCGGGAAATAATGGGGAATACGATAAATAAACAAAAATATTTATCACACATGGAATTGTTTTCATCTGCAGAATCGAGGGGGAAGACAAATGAGATAAGCAATGAAATACATTCACAGCCACACATCATTTTAGTGACTTTCTAGTTATTTTTGTTGTTGTTGCTTTTGTTTAATACACAAACTTTTGGAGAAGTTTACATTTTATGCTTATCATTGCCTTACCCTGTGAGAACGCAGTGTCACTCTCCTGCCCGAAGCCCATGGAGCCGTCTGAGAGCCACAGCATCCGTTTAGTGAGTAAGATCATCTGCGTGTTCAGACTGAACTCAGCAGCCACGGGGTCGCTCACCTAGAAACACGTGAAGACAAGCATCAAACCATATGTAGAGACAAATATGGTTTGTCCAAGCATGTGTTAAATTCATAATTTCCATCAGTGCAGCTGATGAAATAATGTGTGTTTCAACTGAGATAACGGAGCCTCGTGTGAGTTTTGAAAATCACATTTTAATTTTGGTGTCAATGTGAGCCTAATTCACTGACTACATTTCCCTGCAAGGATCAACAAACTTTCAATTTTTTCCGATTTGACAAGGTGAGTTCACCTGCTGAAAGCGGATGTCCACGTCGAAGGTGAGAGGCTCTCTGGGATTGCAGACAGGTGGGATGGTGTACTCCAGGCTGGGAGGGGATGTACACGGGAGAAGCTTCACTGTGTATGTGCCAGAGTAGTCGCGCACCTGAGAGGGGAAATTATATTCAGTGAGGATTAACAAAAGTGAAACAATCAATCTGCTGCTTGGGGGAAAAAAAAAGGTTTACTCACAGCAAAGTCAGAGACAAATGTCCACTGCTGGATGGGCTGGTTGTAGGTCGGCTCATTCCTCACAAGACTGAGGTTAAAGGTCAAACCAGGGTGGTCCGGACACATGACCATGGAGGTAAGCGGTGAAGCTGAGGGGAAAATACATCAATCATCATAAAGCCAGTATGCTCAGTGGCAAGTTAAAATACCTAAAACATAATATACATAATTGATAAATGGACACATGCAAAACATAATTCATGCTATAGAAGGAGAATTATAGTTTACAGCTTGAATAGGTAGTTAAAGATGAGTGAACAGAAAAATAAATAACAACAATAAAAACATATAAATTTCTACTTTAATGCAAATATATTATGACTCTCAACCAGCATCACATATCACATCCAATTTAAACTGTTAAACACTCATCACTCCTGTATGACATACTGTACCTGGATGTGTAAACACAAACAGGCCTCTGAATCGAGCCTCAGTGCGGAAGTTGACCACCAGTTTTCCATGGCCGTTTATACGCATGCTGGTTGGGTACAGGGCACCTGTGAAGGAAGTCGCAGACAGCTTTAATTTTGGCTAATTCATTTACAATAACTTTTTTAGGAAAGATTTTAAGGAAGATCATTTTTAATTTAGTAACTATCGTTCAAGTCTCACCTTGTAATTCGGCCTCTGGTGGGCTACCGATACCATCCCTCCATAAGATGGCAGTGTCGTACACGAATGTGAGCCGCAGCTCTGACTGCAAGTCAAAGTGCTGCCATCCTCCTGCTCCCACTGGAGAGTGGAAGACATATGATACATGGAGCGGGACTCGAAGGGTCACATAGGACTGGACCAGGTTCAACACCTGCAGTGAAAACCAACATGTGTTGTGTCAAAGCAAAAACAAAGATTTCACAGATTTACCTTAACCTTGATATAGAGAAAAAAAACAAGTCAAATCAAGAACAGTGAATGAGGTGCCTGTGTAATACCTTGAGACAAAGAACAGTATTCTATCATTGTGCCTTTTAAAAGCAAGTTTAGCTCTTGAGAGTGCTTCATTAAGATCAGGTATTAGGGAACTTTATAGTATTCTTTATAGTAACTACAGAAGTGCTGCAATTTTTTATTTTCTTAAACAAATCAATTTAAAACACTCAGATTTCACATTGTGTCCAAATCATAATGTATTGCTGTTTTTAGTTCACATCATGAAACACTAAAACACAGAATGCACTACATTTACATCCGTTGGAGCGATTGAATTGCTTCATTGTCTCAAAGAGCTGTTCTAAACTGGTCAAAGGATTCCAAGTGGTGAAAGTCCTGAGAGGGAGTGCTCTCTGGTATCTGCACTTTCCTCTGACCTGTGCGAGGTACCTGCCTGCACTGGCTCTGTGTTCGTGTGGAGACGTGCCTACGCCTCTGGGCGCTGAGAGCTCAGGCAAATGATTTGCAGAATGGCCTCCTGACACAACCTGCTGGGCTTTAATAGATTCCTGTGGTCGTGTTAAGCCGGGCACTAAGCCCTACACTGTGACATGACACTGGCCTCGGCCTGCGCAGAGCCTGCCTGCCCACTTAGAGGAGCACTCGGGTCACAGGGCACCCGCAAACAAAGGCACTTTCTTTTTCCATTGATCCGGCCTCACAGATCCTGGAACTGAACCGGTGACGCATCACTCTATGAATCTACATACCGTCTTTTTCTCTGTTCACTTCAGTAACCATAGCAACCAAATCTCCATACAGAGCTGTACAAGAGCTGAATGTATACCATTCTCACCTTTGATGGAAAGACAAGGGACGAGAATAGAGTTTTTATTGTCAGATGTGTGTTCTTCGGGTTTTGAGATCACAATCCTTCGATCCTTTTAGTGGCTTTCTATTTTTTTTAAAAGCCGAGACATAAATCGCCATTTACTCCAGAGTATGTGCACTGTCGATTTCTGCTATTGCTACTGGCCAAGGTGAAGTTGATATTACCTGCAGCGGCTTGCCTTCCTGTCGAGACATGTTTATTACTGCCACATTCACATTTAAATCATGTGGCTGCAGGCAACAAAGTTCTACTTGTTGAGAAAAGGATGTTATCACCTGGGTGATGCCTTTGTTATTAAATGAACCCGAAGCCATGTAAAATGAGAAACTCTCATTACAATAAGAAACTAATATACACTCGCCTATACCTTCCGAGCCAAAATATATTTGCGAGTGCTGTAGGGCTTTAATTAATAATAGAGAGAGTGGTGGAGGTTTTCTCCATGATGTGCCCTGTGCACTCTTCCAGCCTGTCTTTATCAACACTCTTCCTTAATTAACTGCAAGTCAACTAAGAGTAGCTTTCCAAGGTGAATGCAAATGTCTACGGCTGTGAGGCACAAGAAGGCTTCCAGATCTCCTCCTTTCAGCTCCACATTTAACAGCTGCTGCTGCTGCTGCAAACAGCATATTGTGCACAATGTGTAACAGAAGAATAGAGTTTTTTTTATGAGGGCTGCTGTTATTAACGTGCCACTTTGACAAGTCAAATAACTGGTCTGGCCAAGAGTTGAAGGAAGCAGGGTGTCGGGTTAGTCATTACTATGGAGGTTAACATGGGTCTCCAGACAATAATGGATGACTATTCTACAGGCTAGTATTTACTTTAGGATCTTTAAAGGCAAACCAAGTAGGCAAGCAGAGTTTTAATATGCCTGTAAATGATTAATGAGGATTGAAAATCCAGGAGTGTTTTGAAATGAAAGTGAGCGAGACTTGTTATAGGACACAACAGACCAGTGACTGCTGAGTCCACATTCCTATCCTCATGGGGGTCTGCTGCTTTATTGAACTGACTCCTTGCACTTCATGTCTAGCAATGACAAAAGGGGTCAGAGGTGAACCGAACGTCAGAGGTGGGGCTGATTACCTGTCCATCAGTCCCGATGGTGCCTCCGCAGTCGCTGAGCAGCTCAGACATGTCATAGTAGCTGGTGAATTCCCACAAACAAGCCTCCAAGTTGAGGTTCCTGTAGAATCGCAGCGTGCTGGACCCCCTGAGGGAGGTGCTGTACTGGTAAGGGGCCGTCTCGCCGATCACTTCTGGATTTTTGGTGGCTTCGGTGAGGAAGCTGTGGCGAGTCTTGACCTCAGTGTAGTCCAACAAATTGGAGCAACGATGGTTGCCAACACGGGTACCGTCGGGGCTCAGCGTGAGCTCGAAGTTGGACAGGTCCCGGGTGGACACTACAGGCAACATACCTGAGGGAGGAGACACACAAAGAAGTCAGAGAGTGGACACAGGAATGTTAGATTAACAATTAAGGAAACGTAACCGCAGTAGTTTCTTGTTAAAAGATTGTGGTTGATAAGTGACACATGGAACCAACATTTCCAAGACCTTCTCAGCTTGAGAGGGGTTTAAAACCAACAACCTGCAAGTGATATTCAAAGTGTTTTTCCCGCCTTTTTTTGTTTGTCCTATTAGTTTCACATGTCCCTAATTAGTCTTTGCACATCTGTGTTGTTGTTTCGTCTGCATATTCTTTGTCAGTTCCTTAGGCTGGTGATTTTCCCAATGTTTGTATTTCCCCCCATGTTCCTACTTCCACTAATTTCTGTGGAAATGTGTCCTTATCTGAAGGAAATGTAGACCATTAAAAGGTATACACCCTACACTTAATATCAGGGGCAATTAAATAATTATTTTCCTTTTTTGAGTGGCAGTGAAAGTACATTTAGTCAGTCTTTTCTTAAATTGTGAACCACAGGCGATTGGAAATACATTGATAAAACTAACTAATTTCTCTTGTATCTATCAGATTGTCTTTTGTAAAAGAGACCCAGTAGATGGATGTACATTCTTCTAAACATTCAATCTGCTCCTCTCACCATCAATGTGAGGCATGGTGACAGTCAGTTTGATGAGGTTGGGGTGCTCCGTGTCTTCTGTTCCGGTGTACCTCAGCTTGGCAGAGAAGGGCTCAGCCCCCACAGTGCCTGCGACACGAGGCTGGCACATTCCTGCAACGGCGCCGTAAACAAACAAACATCAAACGTTTTGTTTTCCCCGAAAAAATTCCTCCACAGAAAATTATTTTATGTTTCGGCTTTCTGTCACAGCAAGGACAGCAAGTACTGCAGCGGGAGAGCGAAATGCAGCCAACATCTGCTTATCTTGCTGAACCATTTCCATGAGAGAGACCAGACATTTCAAGCTCGAGGATGAGTCGCACTCACCCTCGTCCACGCTGATGGACACAATGGGGCTGCTGAGCTCCAGGCCTTCATCCCCGTTTGTGTTCACGCCCCTCGCTGCACACTGGACCCTGGAACCAGCCTGGAAGTAGACTGAGTCCAAGGTGATGAGCTTGGAGGAGGTGAAGAAGGTATCAAAGTCAACCTCTCTCATAGGACTGGTGACGCCATCGGGGCCGGTGGGGGCGCTTACGAGCCAACGATAGCGAGTCAGGGTGTTGTTGATGTTCTCGCTTACACAGATGGAGCCTGTTTTGTCATAATCTGGGTACTTTGGGTTACAGGCCTGGAAAAAGGGAAAACAAATGATGCTCGTGAGCGAAATGAACCCAAGAATCACTGCTGTAAAGTCACTTCTGTACACTCCTGATGAGCCCTCAAGGTAGCTGATAATTAAGTGTGTGTACATCTGCTAAACTACCTAGCTAACAGTATTTACGTGTTTTCACTGTCAAAAAGTCTTGTTAAATGAATCATTAGCAGAGTAAACGATAAGTGAAGGACGTGTTTATTGGACTATCACTCGGGACGTACAGTGACACAAATGACAGGGTATCCGGCCACAGGGAGAGCGTCTCTGCTCCTGTCGATGTCGTCGTAATGCAACAGCGAAACCACTCTGGGCACCGAGGGGAAGGTGACATCCGCCATGCTGTTGGTCTCCTCGATATAGATTATGGCCTTGCTCATCTGTTGATTGACAAGCAAAGGCAATTAAGGGGCTGTTAACAGAGAGGAAATTGCTGCTGCCTTCTGATGTGATGGATAGCCAGGTAGTTACACACTTGACAGTTAAATTATATGCTAATTTTGCTTTAATTTTCACCTTTGTCTCTGCCACCATGTTCTCATCAGGCTTCAGGTGCACAGTGAACGCCTCCCTCATTTCTCTCACGCCGTCATATAAAACCTCCACCTCCACATAGTGCTCCTTGTCGCCCTCTTTGAACACAATTTCTGCCAAGAGAGATTAGAATGACAAAGATTTTTGTAGCAAATTTAAAAACAATTTTGCCCTGAATTATAAAAGAAAAAGAGATTTACCTTCGGATATAGGATGGTAGTCCTCCCCAGAGGTAGCAGATCCATCTTTGGTGTGAACCCGGACAACAGAGACCTTGGAGGTGTCTCCGACACGCAACACCGGGATCTTCACCACAGCCACTTGGCCACTTTCCTTTGGCTCATTCACACTGAATTTGGTCTCTCCAAACCTAATAATCGCCTCTGAGAAAGCATAGCATTTCAGTTTCAGTCACAGACATTACAGCATGCCGCAAATTAAAGCCCCCGAACGCACAACTTTCTGAATTTGTTGCCACAGTGGTAATATCATAAAGGATGCATTGGTGCATCTGGGGAAATCAAGATAAATGGGCTGACACACAGACTGAACAAATTGTCTCAATTTTTCTACAAACAAATATCAAAAGGTGCTATAATCATAAAAAAAAATTTCTGCATACGGTGGCAATTAGCATGATGTATTGTAAGGAACAGCGTGCGAGAAGAAAACAAAGCGCTCTTACTGTCTGCATCATCTTTTATCTTGATGAGTGTTTCATTCTGTCCTCCGATAGATGCTCCAAACGGAGATTCACTCTTGGGGCTTCCCAACACCAGACGGAGCTCTTCCTCTTCTTCGTGTTCTGTGTCGTCGACTAGTACCAGCACACAAGGCTTTTCAATCTCTCCTAAACAAAGAGAAAAGGGGAAGTGTGTTTAAGCAACTCAATATCTTTGCATGAATTAACACAAAAAAACGAAGCGGTGGGTACCTGGTAAGAAGGTGATGATGGAAGCATCTGTATTTGGCCTCTCATCGAAGTCCATCATGACCTGGGCTGTCCCCTGTCTGCTGTAACAGCGTACTGTGGACTTGTAGCTGATATCACCACTACGGTAAACAGTGACCAAGATCTGTCCTGAGTTCTCATTGCCCACGTACACAGGCTCACGAAACTGCACCTTTGGCACTGGAGGAACGATAATTAAACTCATAAATCAACATCAGAAATACAGTATAAACATCGCAAATCCCCGAGTGTCACCTCTGGAATTAATCTTGATTACTCACAGTCTGAAACGGAGTCATTGATGAGGATGGTAGCCTTGCTCGGCTCCCCGAGGATCCCGTTCATAGGCATCCGCAGCACCAGTTCAAACTTCTCCGGCCCCTCCAGCACCGGCTGGCCCAGGTCGTCCAGGATGGTCACACGAAACGTCTGCATGGTCACCCCCGGTGCAAAGTCCAGATTCCGGCTGATCCCGACGTAATCCACACCAGCTGCTCCACAACACAATATAGGTCAGAGATATCTTAAAGAACACACTGCTTATGGGAAATAGTGGATGTAGCACAAATAGACTACAGTACTTGATCATATCTCAACAGCAGTTCTCATGTTACTTCATAATTCTTTTGCGAATGTCAGGCAGCAAGCACGATGAAAAGATATGCACTGTGTGCTGACAATGTGACGCTTTCTATCTCGTAGTCGATAGCGATGATCAGTTGGAATTTAGTGCGCGATTAAATGAGAGCTGTAAGAAACTGGATATCTCCCCAAGCGCAAACAGGTTATTCATTTGCCATTCTTTGAAGCGTCTGGGTATTGAGAGCTCACCCTTTGCCCGCAGGCTTTTCTCATGTACTTATGACCCAGTTATGTGCGTAAGTGTGGGCTTGCATTTCCGCCGTGCTGCATACGATTAGATGCTAGTTATTTTTACAGTTATAACACAGGCGAGAGCGGAGATGTTAAGAATCTGTACGAGGGGGAGAAGACTGCCCGAGGGCAGGAGATAATAGAGGCTGTAGGGAGGGCTGGAGGAGATGGCAACCAGTCTTAGAGCACAAAGTGCTTACCAGTGTGCAGAACAATCGCTATGCATTCCTAAAGCTACGTCCTCACTCAAACCACCATTATCCTCACAGCACGGTGTATATCCGATTCCTACAAAGCCAGGGCCCAACAGACGAGCCCTGACTTCACCCCCGACCTGAAACAATGTTTACATTCCCCAGGTCAGCCACCCAACATATTCACTTTTAACATATCCTTGGACTCCTGAGCTCAGGTAAACAAAAAGTGACAGGGTGATGACTCGAGGCTATTGTTTTCTGTGGTTTATGTTTCTTTAAGCACTAAATAGCTAAAACTGTCAGAAAAAGGCGCCTGGCAGGTACACATACCCTCAGCTGAGACAGGATCTGTCTTTTTGGAGCGCACTGTGACCGTTCCTCCTTTGGAAAGGTCAGTCCCCGTCCTCCACACCTGCACCTCCACGAAGCCATCGCTCTCATCCACGTGGTAGCCCGTGTTGCCAAAGTAGAAGATGGGAGCTGGGAAGAACAACAAAGGCAAAAAGGGAAGGAGATGAGGAAAAGCGTGCAGGAGGATGTAATCCGTAATCATCTTGTTTCACAACAGGATACCTGGATGTCTGTTGTAATTGCGGAGTTGAATCTGTAATAGCTAGAATGCTCCGTGAGATTACCGCTGATTACAGGAGAATTTGAGGGAATGTTTCCATCGAAACACCAGCAGGTAGTCAACACTGTAATTGCAGCCCTTTAAACAACGCTTTCTAACTTCCTGTAATGATGTTTAGGGGGGGCGGGGGGATTTCTACATCTGCAGCATGTATTAAAAGACAAAAAGCTACCTGAAGGCAGGAGTGAATTTCCTGGTTTTGTTGTTGATGGGTCTGGTGTTGGAGTTGACTTTGATAGTGATGGGTCTGAGAGGCAGACAGGAGGCCTGACAGGAGGTCTGGGGGATGTAAAGCTCCGTGTGCCAGCCCAGGCCTGCCTGACTGCAATTAGTGTTTCTACTAGCTGAGATTCCACTGCAGCCAAACTCACCCACTATTATTCTATTTAACCCTTTCAGACCCTTTCTGTTTTCTCTCCGTGACGTACAACATGTCATTTCTTGAGAAACAATGCCTCACGGGCTTGGACCTCTGTATAAACACCCTTTGGTTGGTGCAGTCAGCGACTGTCATACTGAGAGAACAGCCATCACAAACAGACTATTTATGGACTTAAACTGCAGGGAGACAGTCACATTCCTTTAGAGCAATACAGAAATAACCCAAGCAGGCAAAAGCTGAAAGCAATTCAAAAAAGCAATTCTTACTTATACAATAAACATAGTTGTATAATTGATCAAATACGTCATTGTTAGAATGACTAATGGGAACAAGCCACTACTGAGTGGCGAAAACCGTGTGCTTTTGAGAGCAACTGTGACCAAATAATGAATAAATTAAATGAATGGCAATGGCCATGGGCAGAGTTGTGGTTTCCATGACAATGGAAGTCTGCACCTACAAAACGGTACTTAGCTGTTTCTCATCACACAGTACGAGGGCAAAACGAGAGTGGGGATGTGCAACCGGGTGATAAATGCAAAAAATAAAAGCAAAAGCAAATCCATACTGTTGTAACTGCATGATTATATAATGAAACAAAATACAAGAGCAAGGAAAAAAGAGATTAACTGTCAGTCAACAGTGCTGCCAGGCACAATTACTGATCGGGAAAAAAAAAAACCTGTTTATTATTTTGCGCTGTATCATTATTCTTTCACGTAATCTGAGTCTTAAAAGAAATTGCATTGCATTTTGATGCAGTCTGCTATAGCGGTAACAGCTCTATAGTGACAAGATAAGACAAGTTCTGAAAGGGAAATCATCTTTTCAGGCAAAGCCTTGGGGTTTGTGGTTCTCAGAGGAGCCATCTCTGCAGCTGAAATAATATTTCTCCAAAGAGCAGGCAAAGGACAGAAAACTTTTATGCTTTAATCTGTCCTGAGAGCACAGACGGGACAATGAGTGCTGCATCAAGAGGCTCGCAGCTGCCAGAATTTCTCCCCACAGAGAACCCAAACAAAGATGGTTTTGGCTGTCTGTAGCGGCTCCCCAACAGGAGGAGTAATCAGATCTACTAGCCTGAGGTTGGCAGCCAGGAACCCGGGCCCTGTTGTACTAGTCCAGTAATCAGATAAGGTTTGTGAAGCAGACAAACTGCGAGCTTCAAAGAGCTACGGCCCATTAACTGAAAGGTAAACCAGTGGCTCCTGGACTCCATCCGCCCAGCCAGCAGCAGCCTCCTACACCACGCAGCACGTCTAAGGTTACCTGGATGCAAGTGGCGACGATCCACATTTAGATCCACTTAGCATCTAAAATTATGTAAGGTGTGTCAACATTCAAATATATTAATTGATTTGACATACTTGCTGTATGATTTTTTTTTTTATGAGTACCATTGATGTACAAGCTCAACAAACAATGGAAAGAAAAAAAAATCAGCCACATACTTCTTATTTAGCAAAAGTAGCAGTACTACAGTGTGAAATACTCTGTCACCACTCCTACATTTGAAATCTGACTAAAGCAAAAGTAATAGCATCAAAATAAACTCATCAGTCCCCGAAAATGTCCCGTTTTGGAATAATACACAGTATATTATATCTCTGGATTATAATTAGATAATTAAACACTCATGTTGCAACGGATACATTTTATAATACAATATGACTAATATATATACTAGCTAATTTCAACTATTTATATACTGTGGGGTAGTTTAATCCATAATAATACCTCATCCTTTATTCGTATTTTTAAATTTTATATTAATCATCTGAAACTGCAAAGTAACTGATGTCAAATAAATGTAGTAGAATAGAAAGTATAATATTGGCTTACAAATTGTAGTGGAGTAGAAGTATGAAGTGGCATAAATAGTATACACAAGTAAAGTACAAGTACCTCAAAATTGTATTTAAATACAGTACTTGATTAAATGTACAAAGTTACAACAGCCACCTACGTGGGTTATTATGGTGGCCAATTTATTACATCTCATATACAAAGCCAAACAAAGGGAATATCATTACTGTTGCATATGTGTGAAAGTAAAGTAAAATAACAGGCACAAGAAGAGATACAGGCATCCCTAAGGGGGCTGTTACACTCCCACTGACTGCCTGATTTCACTTGAACTTTGTATGACATTCCCGCAGCGCTAAGTGGCTTCTCTAATGGTGAGATTCAATTGAGCCCTGGCAAATGCTCCTCTGCCCACTGTGTTCTCGACAAATCTCTCTCCGGCAGCAAAAGCATACAAAAGCAGCTCCATATTCAATACGGAATAATCTGCAACTTTAAACACTGGCGACTGTGAGAAACACGTGAACGTTCAAAGAGGGGCCTGGATTCAGCGTCTTATGACTGTTGATTAAAGTCAGCAGCTCTCCGCTTAAGTGCTTTGGACATCTGTTTATATCAGAATGAACGGGAATCCAGGTGAGGCATAATGACAGGGTTCGTGGGTTCCCCCTCGATTCATCCCCATCCAGGATATAATGCACACGCACGGGGTCCGCCCATCTTTAAAACAGCTCATAATCATACCTTCAGAACCTGAGAGAAATTTACAGGCAACTGACACGAGTCTATAAATACACGAGTCAAGTCCTGCCGTACAAGCATTCTCTTGTCCTACAGCCCCAACCACCAAAACATTTTCCCGGATGCAGAGTCAATATCAAACAGCAATTACCTCTGCAAGAAAGGACAAGTTTCTCCAAACCCATCGCAGCCAAAAAGGCCTGAGTGGAAACTGTAAGGATGTGGCCGTTTACGTGCAGATGGTCCGCCGCTGGGAAAATTGCAAGTGTTCTGAGCATAGCAGCTGTCCGTGGCTGCTACTGTAGAATACCTGGCCAGCTTGTAAACTTTACAGTCGAACATGCCACGTTGGCAGAAGATTTACTTTTATGTAGAAAGAACTGAAAACATAATTCATGTTCCTAACTAAAACAAAGTCATTTTTAGCAGCAGCTCCATAGTTTGTGTCTCTTTGTGCATTAACTGCAGGCTTGTTGAGAGGAGAAGATGTGAGAAAGGCTATCAGGCTGTGTTTGGATCTATTTTGTTCACAATATAAAACAAGAATCAGCACTAACCTTTTTCACACATGCACACATTTCCAGCTAATTACCACAGTCCCTTTTATGTTTTCATTAACCTTGTAATTTGTACCTCTTCCTGTTCACCATGTGCTGCTTTCTGCTGTCACTAAGTCCTGTTGTTGTTCTGTCCTCACTTGTTATTCAGATTTACTCGCTTCTGTTTATCTTTTTAATTAATTCCTCCTCTCTACTGTTTGTTTTTCAGGTAGATTTTCTTTTAGTTATGCTGCCGTTTGTGACATTATCCACTTCTAGATTGGAGTGCCTCCTCTAACAGCTGGATTAACCTTGTATTGGTATATAATATAGGGTCAGATAGAGTTTCATAATAATCTAGTCTTGTCTGACAGACATGAGACATCAGCTGATTATTTGCACCTTTCCAGAGTTTTGTCAGTTTGGCCGTTAACATGCAGGGGTTCAGACTTTACAGTATCCTTCCCAGATCCCTCTCTGCTGAAAACACAACCTGAACAATCAGCAGGGATCAAAAGCGTAGCGAGCAGACGATGGTCTCTCCCCACCTTTGCACTCGTGTAGACTGACAATGTGTTTGTTGAAGAGTCTGGACCACATACACGGATCACTGTGACTGTGTAACTTTAACAAACAAAACTCCAGCACTCAGATAACTTATCTTTTTACTTATTGTGGGCAAAATTGTATTGTATTATATCATATCAAATCATAATATATTATGTTATATTACATTGTATTATATTATATTGTTAACGTACATGATCTTTACTTGCATTCACAATGTAGCAACTGTACCTTGTTAGGCAATATCATAATATAAACCATGGCTTGATTGAACTATTTTATTCATCAAAACTTCAAATATCCCATTTGTACTAAGGTCATATTAGATTATTGCTGGAAATGTGTTAAATACATGAGCACAATTTATTTGGCAATATTGGATTTATAGGATTTTTAGCCAAAAGTCAACATCGACATTTACAAAAGATTATTCTAATAGTAAATGGTACGTGGTACAAAATACGATAAATACATGTCATTAGCAATAGTGCATATTCAATGACTTTGAGACTCGGTACATGTATATTTATGACGCACTAAATTTAAACATAAAGCAAGTAGACAAGTCAAAAGAAATGTCAGGACTCCTGACATTTCTTGACGTGGCATGACTGACATGTCTCTGCAATTGGACAACATTTCTAAATTAAATTCCTGTAAGCTGAAATATGCTAAATGGGAAAAGTCTAGAGACCACCCAGAGGGATTTTGTTGAGTTTTGGTTACACTTTGTGTGTCTGAGCTCAGTTGCCAACATCGTTCCCTCTGAGGCAGAAACATTAACTCGTGTGCCATGCAACAGTCTGGATTCTGAACAAAACAGATTTGAATTATTCCCTCTCTGCAATTAAAGGTGTTCTAATTAGTCAAATTATTGTTTTGGTTGGAAAGAAAAAGAAGCCTTAGTTTCCATGGCACAGGTGTGCAAAACTGGTTATAAGCCCGGTAAACTCTTACTCATTTAGGCGTAAAAACGACCAAACTTTCTCAGTTTAGATTCCCATAAATTGTCAGATTAACATCAGACCCTTGGCAGACGATATGAGCTCCATCTCCGACTGTGCATGTGTGGTTTCTTGCTCGTGTTCGTTCCTTCATAGGTGGCCGAGAGTGTGCATTTGCACAGAGCGGGGAGTGCATTCTTCGGTGCCCTGTGGCTTCTAATTCCATCACATTGTGCTACTCTGGTTTGCTGAAATGAAGACATATCGCTAACATCCTTTTTTTTTTTGCTGATATCACTAGTTTCTGTTTCCAAGAACTATTTGAGTCCACACCTCAGTGGAGGTGCTTAAAGTCCAGCATGGGGAGCCCCAGCATAGAGCTCTCACAAGCAGGGACAGCTGTTCGGCCATGCACCGACTCCTTCCTCCCATGTACAACACCCACTGGACAAGGACTGCTATAAGAGGAATGACAAAGAGGAATGTGGTGCCCTCATTTGCCTCCCTTTTGTATATACTGGAGTTAGGATAGAAATTATGGGCTGGAGTGTAATACCTAGCAAGAATACCTGAACTGCCTTTCTACTCTTCCAGACAGGAGATAGGACTTGTTCTGCTTGCCTCGGAGCTATTTACCATTTACTCCGCCATCGTTGCTCAAGCCATTTAATTATCACCTCCTTCAGGGAGATATGAAGTTCTGACACCACCTTATTTCTCTCCGCTCTTCACGTTTCATTTATTCAGTGGATGCTGGCAACCTCAACACCTCCAGCACCAAATCTAAATTATACTTTGGAGGTGTCGCTGCACCAACTTTACACATATTGTGTTTGCCTGTGCATGTACATGTGCAACTGTGTGTATATGTGCGTGTTCAGGCAGTCAGCCTGATTTCAGGATCTGGTGTGGTTATAATAAGGCACCAAGTTGTTGGACGGTAGCTCGCAGGTATTGTTTCTCTCCACATCAGACGGAAAGTCTTGACAAGAGAATCCCATTTTGAGAATAACAATAAATTGCACACAAAGGACGGTTCTACAAAGCAAGGCTAAAGTCTGGCTGTTGCAATCAGGCGGGATGGGCCACCCTCGTGAGTTTGGCGCTTTCCGACAAACGATATGCAAAAGGAGATTTTGATTGTCATTCAGCCGCCCTAACAAAGCCAGAGGCAAAAGAAAACATGATTGCAGATAAAGCAGGAATAAACCTGAGTACAGACTGTTAGGGCTGGTTGTCAGTCTGAGTCAAGCTAATCCTATAATGCACTGAGCCTCCTTTTCTCCTGTTTCTGTGTGAAAATCGAGAGCCTCTAATGAATGCAAAGGCATGCCAGGAAGCCTCAAATCTGTACAGTGAGTACATTTTGTGGTATATTTTATAATGAATTGACTGTTCAGGCTAAAAAAATCTAATTACTCAAGTCATTGTTTATAACAGAAAGCACATCGGCTTTATGAAACAGGGGCAATAAAATACAGTTTTGCCTTCCATCAAACTAAAAGGAAGTAATGCATGAATATGAACATGCTGTTTCTTAGTAACAAGAAACTGTGAAAAGGAGTAACCCATTAACCCTTTGCCTCGCTCATCTGAGACGACTTCCGAAGCTATCTTTAAATCTTAATTCATTATAGTACTTCCTATAATCTATGTGCTTTATTTGTTATCAGCCCTGTTCCTCAAACACAATTGATCCTCATCCTAAATGTAAATGACAAGCGGCGGTATGTGGCCGAGAGAGACTGTTATAGCAAGAAATTAATCAATAACTTCTCCAATCAATGAGCTCTCTGGCAGCTGTAAAGACATGCACTGTTAGTCAAAGCCATCCATAAATGCTGTGACAGTGTTTGGAAATGTTACAGCTGCACTGGTAAAACAGCAGTCTGAATGCCGTGAGGGCCGACTGTTGTGCATCCCATTAAAAACTTGTGTGTCTCAGCAGCTGTCTTGGCAGTCGGCAGTCAATACCCAGGAGCAGCGGAGGTCAAAAGGCCCTGTTCTCACTCTCAGGTTACACTGGACGCCGCTGTAGACATTCCAACCACGTAAACCTCCTCCTTTCCTCAAGCAGGTCAAACAAATCCACTTGAAGTGTGTCTGCCTTGAGTCCCACGAGGGAATTAAGAGGCAGAACAACCTGTTGCACAGTCTGAAAACTGCTGCTGTTACATTAGCTTTGAAGACATGACATCCAGGGTCATGGACAGATGAATCACATCCTTGACACTGAAAGAGGCCTTGTCTAAAAGATCTGCTCAATGTCTAAACACATTTTTTGAAAGGGGAAATAAGAAGACTGAATGTTTCAGTGTTGCTAAAGCTCTGGAGGTTGATTATTTCAGCATTTGTCATGCAGATAGGGAAAAAGTCACTGTCCAAAACAGCTGAAAACTAACTACTAAGTATTAACTAACTTGATCAATCAGTGCCATGCTGCGCCCAGATCTTACTTTGCAAGGCAGCTGGATTTGCAGGATCATGTGATCATGTGATATCACAAATCCATCTTGCGAGGCTACAATCTATATAAGCGCTCGTGGCCGAACACATAGTGGTTGAACCAGTCAGCATCCTTTGAGGAACAACCAACTGCTTGGGCGAGGTTTAGATGTGATGACCAGCGAGAGAAGCGACTGTTAGTTTGGAAAAAAAACACTGGGAGCGCCTTAAGACGTTAGAATAGCTGCTTCAACATCAATTATGTCAGAACTGGAGAGCACATTTCATTGAAAAAGGAGCAATGGAAAATATGTCTTCACTGTTCTCTCAAGTGGCTTCAATAAGAATTTGATAAACCAGCTGGCTCGACTGGTCGTAGCACTCTCTTCCTGTTGATCTGATTGGTTGAAGTTAGCTTGTGATAGACGGTGGAAGACAGATGGTTCATCCAATCACCTGCCAAGTATTTTTTAATCGCCTGCCCTTTTCCAAAAAAATTTGTAGCTGCACCTTTCCAGAGGGTTTTGTGTAACAAACCATGTGGTGAGACAGGTTAGCTCAAAGCATGATTTTTTTTTACAATTTAAATTAAAGTCTATGACATTTTAGCAGCGTGTACAGTAATGAAGAGGTCTCTCACAACAGGAAGCCTCTAAGTTTGAGTAACTGGAGCAGTTGGAGTAGATTTAAAAAAAAATTAATCTCAATGAAGCTCGTTTACCTCAATGAGATGCAAAAACTCCACTCATTCCCCATTGGTCATGATTTTCTGACTATTTAAACCAAGCAATTAGACAGAATGCTGAATTGAATATTGCATCATTACCCCAATTATCTAGCTTCAAATGTATTTGATTCGAGGAAAAAAAGACAGTTCCGCAATCACGCCGGGTCTTTCAGCTCCAGCGTTGCCTGCCTGCAGTCACAGAGCCCTGACTTCACAGCAGTGCTTCCGGAGATCATCAGAGTGATAGGGAACTGAGGAATGGCCGTCAGGTGTTGGGGAACAAAGAGGCGTCATGAAGATATTGGAGACTATCAGCCCTCCGGTCTGAGCCTGCAGATATGAGATAAAGGCTTCGCCTCCAGGACGGAGGCTCACACACTCAAACACTTTATCTCCCAGACATTGTCAGACAAGCACAAACACACTCGGCAAAAAATTCAAACAAAGGCACATATTTGCTGTCTGTCTGCCCACCTGCTTACCTGTATGCATTTATATAGCAAAAACATTGCAATCACAAAGGTTTTTCAGGACTCATTTTCAGCTACTATAAAATGTGCTATTGCATTACCTTTATGAAATAAACAAAGGCCCCATTAGCCAAGAACAGATTCACTCTGCCTTTTCTTCTGGCTTTCATCAAAGTGGAAAATCTTTAAAAGTCAAAGGAAAAAGCACAGAAAAAACTCTCTAAATGCCACAAAGGGTTTCAATAATCAAAGCCCTTTGCTGTCTTGTCCCTGCAGAGACAACCTGACACTGTACTGCATTAACATTTCACACTTATGAACGGTGAAATGTCATCTTACCGTCTTCCATATCAGGAATGATTGTGATTCTGGCTGTGTGGAACTCTGAGCCCAGACGGCCCCCCATGGGCATGCTGAGGGTGACATTGAAACTTTCCTCCTCTTCATACAGGGAGTCATCGATGATCACAACCCGGCAGGATTTCTCCACCTCTCCCTTGTCAAAGCGCAGGATGCTGTGATGGTCCTCGGGCCTGGAGATGTAATCGGAGTAGGACAGCACTGTGGTGGGGATGGTGCCTGTGGCTGAAACTGAGGGTGCAGAAAATAGAATTACAGAAAGCAAAGTTAAAGATCCAGACTCTGCATCAACACAGTCACATCAAAATCAATACACAAATATGATTTCGTCTCACTCTGAAATTGTTTCTCGATGGTCAATGTTTACATCAATACCACCTTATGAGGTAGAGGTGCTTCTAGAGGTGTCTAGATAATATTTCTTAACCTAGTTATTCACTGACTGCTGCCTAATGTATATACACATCATCGTTTGAGCAAAACAACCTCAACTCTTTCTTGAATTACAACAGCCTGCCTTTACAGTAAAGAGAGACCTTCACTCTTTTGATCCGACGTGGATCTTTATCAGGTTATTTTCTTTGCACTTCCTCTCCCATTCTTAAGGATTACAGCATGCGACAACTGAACAGCTGCCATCGAGTCAGTGACAACCGACAGAGCAGCTTGTGGGTTTCTTTTTTTTCTCTGGTACACTGATTAACTGTCACTTTGCACCTACATTTATGTGCAAGACTGAACAGCCCAGTCGCCTGAATAAAGAGCACAATGTCAACATCTCGACAATCCGTCTCATATTACATTCACATTACATGTATATGAAGCTATAACCATGTCAGGTGGAGGAGGGGATGGTGGTGGTGTGACCGAGATGTTGGGACGTTTTGCTGCCACCTTTGTGTCTACAAAACCAGGTATTTTAAGCCAAATCGTGACCTCATCCTAACCCTAACTAAACCCAAAGCACAGCGTTGTCACAACATAACATTTAAAATGAAAACATTTCAATTTGTGACACATATTGGAGAAATGTACAAATGAATGAATGCAATTAAAATGACAAAATTGTCGAGTAGTGAGTGATTATCAACACGACAGCCTTCACCGTCTGCCACTTCAAAACATGCTGGCCTTAACAGTACTTCAGCCTCAACCCACAGCTAATTTCAAGAAAGAGAGGTGATCGAGAGGAGTAGTGGGTATTAAGGTCGAGCTCGTTGCTCATTTTCACCGAACCTTTCATGGAAATACAGTTCACCACTTTCATGCGTTACCTTGCTGGGTGTAGCAGATGACCATGAGCTCCTGACTGACATCTCCACTCCTTTGCACTGGGATAAGCAGCTCACCAATGTCCTCCTCTATGTTGTACACAGCTGAGGGTATGAAGACTGTCGACTCTGTGTGTGAGAAAAATCAAAATTCCACACATCAGTTGAAATAGTGTGTTCATATCATCTGAGTTAAATACCTTTATGTTAAGTCTTATCTGTCTCTTGGCACGAGAAAGTGGCTCATGTGTGATCTGTTCTCTGGCAAATTGAACGTGGTAAATTAAATGTCAAGAGAACTGAACTGGCTGATTGGAGATGAAGAAAAGGCAAACGCCTCGGAACATCAAATCATATGTGACATTATTTGCATCAAAAGACTTTAAACCACAGGCTTGCAGCGTACACCGGGACCAATGACAGCTCTCATTTACTGCTCCGCTGATGGTGCTTCAATCACGTTTAATCAAAACCCTCCATCTCCTGTTTATTCATCTGCGAGAAATATTCCAACCCAGAGTCGGCTTACACTGGTACACAGAATATCACGTCGAGACAGCTGTGGTTATTGACACGGTAAGTGAAATAGATGGATGTGGAAAATGTGATCTTTAAGATGTTTGGAAAAATAATACAGAATCATTGAGTGAACTGAAAACAACGTGTACACTTCATCATCTTGCATATTTGGTATCATTAGAGGAGTCTATTGTTGGTTGCCAGCCAAATCTCTAGAATAAATTGCTCAAATCCTATCAGACCGTATTAGCTGACTTTTAAGGTCATTTCAGTGGAGGAGTTGGTGGCGGCGACGTTTGAGCTGGCCAAAATGGCTGCTAAGCGAGACACCACTGTTCAAGGCGGTGTTTCAACGTTTGTAAGCATGAAACCACCGGATAAATTTAATGAGATGTCAGGTTATTTTCAAGCTCTGTCTGTGGAGAAAGAACCAGGTAGGCCAATCAACATGATCTTTTCCTTGCCCTTAGTGAGTGGTTTTAGTTCCTTAACCTCGACAGACCATAAGCACAGCGTTGTCACAATATAACACTGAAAATTGAATCATAAAGAAAAGTGAAGTTTCAACATGTCCATGGTTTGCGGAAACTAACTTGCCAACATTTATTCTGGTTATTGGGCTGCAGTTGCCCAGAAGAATTGGCTTGAATAAAAAGGTTTGTTAATTATGTTCGCAAGCAGGGACACGTTAAACAAATAGTTTTTTTCAGTTTTTCTGGCAGCTCTCCATCTCTTTGTCTCCCTCCTTCTCTGAGCTGCAATCAGGAAGGTAATGAGTTTGCAACATCGCAGCCGCAGCGCTCAGACCGAAGTCTTGTATCCTTCTCAGTGAGCATCACCAACATTAACGAGGTGTCGGTAAGTCAACAGGACTCGACCTTTCCTCTCCCGTCTTGGAGACCATGCAAACACTTGCGTAGGCTGATGTGGCCACTCTTCACATCTTGTTTTTTAATGCTCAGCTGCTTGCAGCCTGAGCCATTTAAGTCTGTCTGGTGTAAAATAATTTATTTCTCACAGTTTCAGGGTGGCAGCCTCGAGGCTATTCCATTTTTCTGCTCTTAGTGAAAAGACACACACAGAAAAATACATTTTTATGAGCGTTCAAAGAGTTTTCGACCTTGAGAGGCCAAAATAAAATAAAACTTTAGAAACTACTAACAGTATAATGATATGTTAATAGACATATGGCTGTGTGAAGACAAAAAAGAAACAAAAATAAATGTTCTCATCTTGCAGAGAGATAGCTGCCAGTTTTTTTTTTTTGATTTCCCTCCAGAGGCTGATGTTCTGTGAAACAAAGTTCCAACTAAACATGTTAATTAACATAAACTGTTGACAGCAAATTCCTACTTTTCACCCAGTGAAGCCCTATGGGAAGGGGAGAAGCATTATCAATATTTATATTATGCAGCTCTCCATCTCAGCTCCATTACAGTCAAGCTGTTATCACAAACACTGTTCATCTGTTCCTGTAGCGCTCATTTCACATTCGAGGGAGGTCAGCATATCTCCATATCCTTTCGACCTTGTTTATCTACACTTGTGGAATAAAAATACTGCCCATAAACAAGGTTTGCTTTTAACTCATCATGTAGCTATTTTCATAATCAAATTCGGTTAAAGATGTTATTAGTTCCTCCCAGGTTTCCATCTTGATATGAATAAAGTTTGTATTTATGATATTATGTGATCTTATGCCATCAGGCAGATGGACAGAAGCATTTCCCCAGGACGTGAATAAAGCTGGGATGAGGGCGAATTAATTACTGGAACTGAACTAAGATCTCTGCTGCTAGAACAACATCCACAACTAGGTACTCTTATACCAATTAGAGAAATTCAGTGCACTAGGTGACATGTAGCCAACTTTGACCCTTTAGTTTTGGTTTATTTATTTTCCCTAAAGATGTACTGGTGTTACCTTTTCTTTGTTTATGTTTCATGTTCTAACTCACGGAGAAAGAACATGTACTGTGATGTTTTTTACTAGCACTCAAAGTAGCCAACTAGGTTACCATGGGAGTGCCGATCATTGAGGCTGCGCCCCTTACTCAAAATCTAACCAACATCTTGTCTATTTTACGCCGGATTTCTTCTGTATGATGGTCGAACACCCGTGCAGAACGTTGAATAAACACACTTGACATCAAATGCTCAATTCTATTTCAATAGCTGGAAAATGTTTTTCTGTCAAACTCTATTGTAGCTCAAATTGTAAGACCATAGTGTGTCGCATTGCTAATTGTCATAACATTTATAAATTGCACAGCATGTATTTTGGGTGGTGTTTTCATTATTAATCATCGGCCATTACCGATGAAAATCTATCTGATGTTTAGTAATGAACACCGACTTCCTTTCTCACTCTCTGATGTATCATTTGACATTTACTTGTAAGTTAAAACAACAGGTGACCAAATGAAATGCACCGTTGCCTTGAATAAAATTATCGACTTCTCTGTGTTTGAACGTTGTTAGAAACTTTTAGGATAATGTACGTACACAACTCAACAAAGGCCCAGTTGCTTTTAAATGTTTTAATGTGGAAATGTTACCCATTATATCTTAAATATCACTAAAACTCACCGTATACCCACTTGAAGCAAGAGAATGAAATGTAAACATTTGAATTTAAATCAAATCCTTGAAAGTGAAATCATTACTGACCGTCATCAGGGTCCAGGATCTCCACAGTAGCAAGCTCGGGGAATTCAAGGGCCGCCATCACCGGCTCAGACAGAATGATCTGGAAGTTCTCTGACACTTCATACTCGCTGTCTGACATGATCCGCACCTTCCAGGTGGCTGTTGTCTGGCCGGGGTTGAACTGCACCTGTTTCTGAGATTTTCCCCGGAAGTCTTTATCCTTTTCTGCAGTGCCATCCTTTGTGCCAATACCTTTAGAAGCACAAGGAAAAAATGGTTTATCGTCATAATCAGGTGACATCTGCTAAACTTGTGTAAATACGACACATCCAGGAAATACTTTTTTCATATCTTCCTTTTAATAAACAGTGTATGAGTGTTCGGTGAACCATGATATCCTTTTGTCAGTAAAAAAATATAATTAAACTACTGTTTTTCATCTCCTATAACACCAGGAAAATGTCACACCCCAGTTGGTCTAGCCTGATAATATCTGGCCATCTTCTTGGGTGCAGATTAACACCCCCAGTGTTTCAAATGGCCATGGTCGGAATAAAGCCAATTATCCCTAATGTCAGCCTGGTTGCAGCAGCAGTGGCTGAAGGCTAACTTGCATTGTCTGACCTTCAGCATGTGAACTGTTTGATGGGGGCTCACAGTCACTATAGCTGCGACACTTGCAGGATTCCTGTTGAGCAGGGGCACACAGCCTCGCCATTGTCTTTGCTAGCTGGCCACACAATTCACAGCAGGGGTCTGGCCGTAAATAGAATGAACGCGGCTGCACACCCGACGGCAATCCGCAAATATAGAAAACAAGAAATTACTGGATAAATGGAGCGTTATTATTAAAAGGAACTATTAAAAAAAATCTGTTTGTTGACAACTGAGGGAAGAAGAAAGAGAGGAGAGAAACTGAAATACTGCATCAGGACAACACAAAAGATCTTCAAAAGACCCTAGATAGAAAAATGCATGAGTTTGGGTTTTTTAGAAAATTACCATTCTGTTCTTTGATGGGAATGAAAAGTGGGCTTTGATATGCAAGTACTGACAGAAGGAAAAGGCTCCTGCACATATGTGCTGAGATAAAATGGTCAAGTTCAATGGAGCTTGAAAAATCAGCAGTCTTCAAAGAGGAGCTAGAAGAGGATGGCTAACTCCATCTCCTGCACAATGCTGGGATTGGATGGCCGGGATCACAGCAGCCACTGTGAGACTTCGCGGCAGGTGGGCTATCTGCAGCCTCCAAACTGGAGCCACCTGCCCTGTGCACATTGACCAGTGAAGCAGTAGAACACGAGTGGGCTCCTCTGATCAGTGTTCACTCAGGCAGGGCTGGGAAAAGAGAGATATCCCTGGTCTTCATGAGAAGGCACTGGCCTGGGATCAGTCGCTATCTCTACTATCGCAGCTCAGAGGCAGATGGGTGGCTTCAACTGTCAGGCCGCTCTGGTGGCCTGTTTATGCTGGTTCATCAAAACGGTCTACTGCCTTTGCTCTCCTGTCCTCAAAGCAGCAGAAGAAAGAAACTCAAAATAATTAATATTCCTGTTTTTTGGTTGTTGCTATGAATTATAACACCTTATGCCAAGTTGACACTACAGAAATTTTGCCATGATCTTGCGTCCCTGCCATTTTGGAGATCGCCAACAAAAAGCCTCAGAACAGAGGCAGACTGGCGTGCCCCCATTAGCTATAGTCAGTATGTCTAAAATGTGATCCAAGAGCGCGGCGACAGATCACCGGCAACAGAAAGTTCTATAGCGTGAACAACACAGCGATCTGAGTTGTGTAGTGTGGCCAGGGCCTTGCTGAGGCAGGATGATGGTTGGCAGGTTTGAACTGCTGGGCAAATTCTGCATAAATAAGCAGTATGAGCACCACCGCCTCTTATTTAGATCTGGCTAATGAGACAAAAAAAAAGACACACTGCATTTACTTTAAACGCAGCTCTTGAGGTCAAGTATCTACCTGTGGCTGTATAAGATTAATGACTGTAATGTGATGAAACAAGGTAAACACTGTTTAAGTGCCATACCAACAGGCTGCTGAGCTGCTTCTCTCCTCCAGCTGAGAGACTCCTCACTTCATCCTCAGCACTCTGCTATGTAAACTAGTTCAAATTTTACAGTATGACTTTTCCGTCCCAGATAAGTCGAAATCCAACCCAGTGACAGACATTAAGAATGACTATATTAACCGTATAAAATATGTAGACACAGCCAATCTTCTGATGGTCTCGTTTGCTTATGACTCTTTCATAAGCAGTTAAAAGTTCCTTGTAGTACAAGTTCCTTGTAGTTTAATTATTAAAGCCTGCCATGCTGCTGTATTGCTTTCTGAATATTTAAATATATTCATGTTACAGCCTGAGCGTGGCAGAAAAAGGGTAAAGGGTTTGACACGCGAATCACAAATACTCATTAATGCAATAGCGCATTAAAAACATTTTCTGTTGAATCTTTAAGATTGAATTCTTGGCTATAAATTGTCAACTAAAAACTTCCAAGGATATTTGATAAGACTGAAACAAGAACAGAGTGGTCTATGATCAAAGAATCACTGCCTGAGGAGGTAAACATGTACTCACTTAGTGGAATGAGAAATGAAGAAACATAAAAAGGTTTCACCAGATACGCGTTCAGAAAAAGAAACTTTATTGCTATTTGTACTTTGAGGGCATTGTAAAGCGAAATGGTTCCGACTGCCTTCTGAAAATTTAAATAACAGCTTCTTTTGTGTGCTTTCCAGCAGCAGCATTGAGAGGTAAATCATTCCCCCCTCATCCATTATCAATCCCCTTCATGCTGCCTCAATCATAAGAAAACTGCTTATGAAAACCCACGGTTTGGACCCGAAAGCACACAACAGTCGGACATCATAGGATGCAACTGTTTTTTTGTTTTTCTGTTCTGGGCAGTGAACACAGAGTGCATCCAAAGTTCAAATTAGCACTTCTTTAATTCATACTGCAATCATTAATAAAACAGCAGCAGTGCTCCAGAAAATATAAACAAGGGACAATTATTTGATTGTTTGCACAAACTCCCTCTAGAGATATATCATTTTGGTGTTTGGTAACATTCATTTGCAAAGAGACCACTGTGCGGTCATCACTCAGGGGTTTCAGTTTATTTTTTTATTTTCTGTTTCTTTTGTTCTCGTTGCTTTATCATTGTTTTCTCTGTTTTTTACTTGTTACTGTGAAAATTATTATTGAGTACATCCACCAGTGTGTCTGTACTGTGTATAATAATCTGTTTCAAAATATATATTCTTTTTATTGCACCAAGTCTCGGAGGTAGAGTAGATATATTGTGCCGTTTGAGGGACTAGAAAGGTCACTAACATTTGCATATCGCCTCAGAGATGTTTCATTAGTCTGACACCCTGGGGTATTCAAAGATACAGGCGACAGTACAGTAAATGATCCCACTGGATGTGACCTTTATCATCAGGTCAATTTAATCACACCTCATTTTTATGGACCGTATAAATGGCAACGCTAAAGGGACGAACGGTGCCAGCAGTAAGAATTCCTACCTCTCATAAATCCTTACGGCAGCTTGGTTTTATTCACAGTTATTGTTCGTTTAGTTCCGGCCAGTGAATTGCCTCCACTAACATTTGGAGTGGCGCCTTTCCATCACCGCCAACTTCGGGGTGACCTTTCTCACGTGCACATGCAGTCACTTGGTTTTGTCCTGTGCTATTGTGCGACTGGAACGTAAATACTGGCCGGAGGAGACGGGTGAAAGGTCACGACCTGTGCGACCCCAAAGGGTGTCTAGGCCAACCATAGGGTTGCTCTTAAGTATCTCAAAGTTTGTGTGTGTGTGTAGTTACGCCTGTCAATACGTTGGCCTCTGGCACTCTCCTTTATGTAGGTGTTAAAAAGTTCAAAACAAGACTATAAATAGCTGGAGGGAATCCTAGGCAATAGGAGTGTTTGTTTTTCATCACATTTATTTGTTTCTTTGTTCTTCTTGAATCTTAGCTATCAGGATATTCAATAAACTTTGAGTAATAATGATGGATATTTTCTGCCACCTTGGATGGAGCTATCATTAAAAGTGTCTTGATAAAATTAGAGATGGTGTCTGCTTACTGACGAAGGAGGTCTCCCCCAGGTAGCCCCGACGCTTCAGCAACACCTCCAGGAACTTGGCGTCTTCATCCACCACGTAGAATTGCTTCTCTAAAGAGATCCAGGCCCAGTTCAGACGGAACTGCTGATTCTTCAGTCTGTTGCCTCCTGCAAGCAAATCGAATTTAGACATAAGTGAAAGGAAAAAGAGGTACAACAGCTCCCAGGAGCTCATCACACAGCAGGGGAAAACACACAAGTCAAACAGCTGAACTGGGAATTAATAATCCAAAACATGTTTTGGAAATAGCTATTTATTTTTGGGGTGGCACAGAAGTTTCCATGCTCATTATGAGAATTACTTTTTGGATACCTTTAGGACTTGACTTTGACTCTTCTAGCACTCAGTGGGTGGTAAGAGGAGTGTATGGCCCTAGTGCAAAAGGAATGGAATTTGTGCCGTCTAATTGCTTCAATTCTAATTAAGATAAAAGGTGTCTGTTTCCTGTCTGAACTGGGTTATTTTATCCTCGCCTTTTGAAGTTGGATTCAAAGGCCATGACTACAGTCCTGCAGGGCATCCCTGCTACCATTTGACCATAAAGACTCAAAGCAGCGCTGCAAATACTGGCATCAAACACACACAGGTACACAAACTCTGACAAAAAAAAGAGTACAAATATATGTAGATACCACACGTAATTTCACTGAGAGCACTGACTAGCAGACTAAATAATGATCCACTGATTCCTGCATTCACCAGACTGCTCAGTGAGAGCGGCTGCCTGCTGCAGTATTGGACGAGGATGGTGAGACACAGACGACTGAGCCACTAAACATCTGGCACTTCTGAAAGTGGTGGAATAAAAGTGAAACTGCCGGGAGGGTGTAAGGACATTGCTGTTGTTTGTGTTAGAGTCTCTACCCTGCCCCACCCCGGCTGTTATGGTCGGTAAATCTGTTACGTCCAGCTGACCGCTCCACTGTGTCCATTTCCTTTCTCCACGGGCACAGTGAGACCTATACACATTCACCCTGGGTCTTTTATTATGTGTGAGGGTGCATGCATTTACGAGTTTGTGTGTGAGCGAGCGTGTGCGCACATCTGAAACATTCTTTGCACCTGTTCGGAGCTTTGCCCTTCGCTCTAATAGCGTTCATATTTCCTCATACAGAGTAAAAAAAAGGGTTTTAATGCTCCTGACATCGATTCTTTTTGACAACACAGAGCCGCAACTTGGAAAAAGGACAAAGTCTGAGTGACGCACAAGGACGACGGGGAGCACAGCGTGTTCTTTTCCCCCACGTCTCATACAAAACCAACGACTCATTTAAATCATTTAGTTGAATAAAGTTTTTTAATCCATAATGAGCACATAGAGGCGCTTTGATGTTTCCCACCAGATAGATGACTCAAAGTTTTGAACTCTCAGAATTCAGTGCGAAGCGAAAGAAACATGACTTTCCCTAATTTATCTTTGCAGTTGTGGTTAGCAGCACTAATGGACTTCATCAGAAATGCTGGAAAGAACAATAGACAGAAGCTGATGTGGCTCGAACTTAAAGATTCAGTTCAGAGTGAACCTCAGACGGACTCAAGGAGTTGTAATTGGGACATAAAGCTGCAGAAACTGTAAAGAGAAAACTGCTCTATTTTCTCTCTCCTGCAAAATTAGCAAAACATTTAAATTATTTAGTTGTGTACATGTCATCAAATTCTGATGAACACAGAAGTTCTTTATCTCGTCGTCTCGCAATTTATTTACATGACACCATTTCAACACACTTGTACACAAAGACATTATGAGTGCCTGACCTTATTATGACTCAAAGCAGAAAACAACTGTTTCCTTCACAGTTCATACAGTGAGAAGAATTTGTCCCAGCATTTCCTTCAAATTTGTAATCCACTAAATCATGTTTTGAATTTGTTTCTGAAACTTCTAACAAAAGGTCTATCTGTGATAGCTTTTTTCTTAATGTTCAAAATTTTTATATCTTATTGTCGGTGTTCCTAAATTGGTCTGCTCAGCCATCAGTCACTGTTCATGTGCACAGCCGTCTCCTCTGTTAATCCCAAATAAGGTGCTATTACTATGATAATATAATAAAACGTAATGTGAAAATATTCTTGAGTATTTTGTGCTGTGCTAAATTTTGCATCACTGCATGAATAAAAATCATAAGGGAGGTGCTCTGAATAAATGACAAGTAGGGGGAAAAGTTGTTTGGTAAGTCAAGTTTGGTAGAACAAAATCGGTAACAAGTGTGATGTGTTAGACTTTTGGAAAGCCAGCAATGAGACAAACAATCTCGGATGCACAAATGTTGCAAATGTAAAGGCTGACTCACTATTGTGTTGTATGATATGGTAACAGAGACTTGAAGATGTCTAAAGTAATACATATTACACCTCATACATTCTTGAGGTCTACCACAGTGTAGGATTTTGCTTCCTGTGTGTTCCACATCCTTCTCCAGCAGACAGGCGACCTGTGTATGACAGGACCTCCCTACTCCGTTTGGATTACAGCCAGCAGCATGGCACGCATGCCACCAGTAAACACTTCACGTGTGATCTCTGAGTCGTGAAGGAGCCCGTCCTCCACTGAGGTAATGGAAACAGAGAAGGTCACGACTATTCATCCGACTTCACACGTTGGCACAGGCTTTGTAATAGTTACACCACGGCTGACACTCTTGATCGCAAGGATAATTCTCGTAAATGGAGAATTTAAATGAAATGAATCATCGCCGTATCACCAAACACTCGACACACAGCGACATTTTAGAGGCATTTATTGGAAGGATTCTACCACTTACTTCGTACATTTCAACATTGAATGGCGACATGTTTTGCATAATTATCTACATGACGCTGAAGAAATAGCCTACACATCAAGCTTAGCCTCGAAAAGTCACTCTCTCTCAGGATGAATCAGGTTTAACACCTGTTTGCCTTCAACAGTATTCAGACACATGAAGTGGCTCCATCAATTATTCATTCCTCCAATCCAGCAAGATGTGAGGAGGAGGATAAATCAGCAAGCGGCGCACTGAAACTTCAGAAAAATGAATTTATGTTCACAGTTTATACTACATGCAACACCATAACCCAAGAAAACACTGGGTTTAGGGGGCCATAAAGTCCTGGTAAAGCTGCAGTGTGGCCTTCGGGGAGCTGGGGAGTGGAGGTGCTCGTTTCCAGAGGACCACTTCACTCCTCCAGATTTCTTTCTAATTAAGATAAGCAGAGGTTTGAGTAAGTCCACTTCAAAGAGGCCCCAAGGAAAACACCGGCGTTAATCTTTAACCAGCACTCACAGCACTGAGACAGAATTCAGTGCACAATATCGATATCTTCGCACTGCTTTGCTGTGCTGGTCGGAGCAGAAACATACATCACACGTCGTGGAATTCATCATATAAGCCGCTCATAGCAGGTACATGAACGTGAGTGTGTTTCTACTTAATATCCATATTCTCATTAAAATCAGAACTCATGCGGTTATAGCAGGGATCCTAGAAATTCCAGCCATACATTCATTGATTAATTGACCGGCTGCCTGCAATCTGTCTTTTTGATTTAAAGTAAGTTGTTTAGCGCTCCGTCTCTCTAAATAACAGGGTCAATAAACTGTCAACCTCTGCTCTTTTAACCACTTGATCATTAACAGCCTTGTGCATGAACCTTTTCACAGAACCCCTTGTACAGTCCATGTAGTTGCACTTCAATACACAAGTCCTGTCCACTCACATAGAGGATGTGTGTCGAGGGACAGAAGCCTTTTGAGAGAGGCCAAAGAATGCGAGAGCCTGCACTGTGCCAACTTAGTGCCCCTGTCTCCTCCCTGCATACATGTTGCAGACAGCCCTTATTTGGCCACCGTCAAGCATCGTGAGGCCACGATGCCCTGCGGACCCTCGTCTGTTCATTCAGCCAGGCAGACAGACAGGCGGCCCTTTGCCCACTGAGCCAGCAGCGCACTGATTAGGGAGGATAAATTGGGACTAGTCTGTGAATCCTGTTCAATGGACACAATACATCTAAAAATACTTATGATCATATACTGCAAATGGACTTTGTGTGCCAACTGTCTTCATGATCTGCAGTAATTGTAATCTACTGTAGCAGTGAAACATCAAGCGACATACAAGAGAGATAGATGGACGACTGTGATTCACAAGGAATCCTTTCGAGTTGGATTAAACGGACCACACAGAGAGACAAAGGCAGAGGAGCTTCTTATTTGACAATGTTATAATTTCATATTGAAGGCATTAAATCTGAATACTGATTATGTCTACCCCCCCCCCTTCTATCAGTAGTAAATCAATACTGTGCTGTACTTTAACTTCAGGGATGACTTAGGATCATCTCCTTTTCCTTGAGTGGCCCAGCTGGGGCCTCGACTTGAAACCAAATCAACACCTACTGTATGGAGAGAAATGAAAATGGCTGTCCACCAACAGACTCCGTTCGACCTGACACAGCCCTGAGAGGATCTGCAGGGAAGAATGGCAGAAAATCCCCAAATCCAGGTGTGTAAAGCTTGTGTACCCAAGAAGGCTCGAGGCTGTCCTTGCTGCAAAAGGTGCTTCAGCTCAGTACTCCGTTAAGGTTCTGAATACTTATGTTCATATAATATTTCAGTTTTATTTTTTCATACATTTGGAAAAGGCTTTATTATCAAAAAAATGACTGATCTGAATGTAGTTCCAATTTGAGCTTATCAAATCAGTGAGGTCAAGATTTCAATAAACTTTAATTTTGCTCTTTTCTTAAAAGGAAGTAGCTTGAAAGTTAGTGGAATGCCAAAATAAGATTAGTTATTGACGTGACAGTTAATTCACTGAGTGATCTACATACTAAATCATACTACAAATGGTATAATTTTGATTCATATGTAGGAGCACGATTTGGAAATGGAAACCCTGCATCAAGCGTAAATGAGCACTTTATTTTCCCATACTTAATTTGTTTTACGAGCACACAAATATTTAATCATGTGGGTAACAAAATGCTGCGTAGGGAGTTCTTGCACCTGCACTGGAAGAGTCATGAAGGAGATTTAAGTGTTATTTTAAGTGCCTTGTTTGAGCTGAATCACTCATAATAATTACACAATCTATAAAAGCCCCTGAATCTGTTAAAAGTGGTGATTATTTTTCTTAAGTAAACAGAAGAAAGTCATTGTTTACAATAATTAGCTTTCTGGTTATTAGACTTGAGAAAGTCACTTGGTCTGACATCAACATTTTGATCCATAGCGACAAATCCCACCAATTACTGACCAGACTGCCACAAAGCTTTGGATTAATCTTGATGACTTTAAGAAGAAGATGACATGACCCCCTCTAAAACATAAGCCTGTGATAAAGTACTTTTTGTTGAAAACTAGGACTGTACAATGAATCAAAATATTGACAAATTCGTATCACACAAGTGTAATTATTTGAGATCTTTGGAGGATGAAACAGGTCTGTTTAGAACAGCTGATAATATTTACTCTGGCAGCAAAAACTTTACACCTTAAGCCCCACAAGCAGTAAGCCTCTAATACTACAGAATTGTCACAATAGCATTGCATATTAGACTTTAATATTGTAATGTAGAATGAATGTTACAGTCTGGGAGGGAGGGGGCGTTAGTAGAAAATTTAATCCTGTTCATTTTAAATTCTGCTGTGGCAGCAGGATTATGTTTGACATTTTTAGCTCCACGCTGCTTCCAGGACGAGACGTGGGAGACAAAATGACCTGATGACCTCACACTTACAGGAGAAAATAATCAACAGCAAATACTGTTTCTTAAGAAAATCGAAGACAAAGCACTTTCTATCATCACAACTCACATTAACTCGATAACATGAGTTGAGCTGGGCTACAAAATGTACCAGACCCTACCAGCATACTTTTCATCTCTCCAATTAAGGGAAAAGGGATATGATAATCCTGTTGAAGGAAAGAAAGCACATGGCAGAGGAGAGAGGGAGAGAGGGAGATATGGTCTAATCACCCTAATCCTTGTATCAGCAGTAACGAGTTGGCCGTGTCTTGAAAGATTTAGAACTGTTATGATTTCACAGGCCCTAAAACCCTTTTCTACCGCCGCAGCCTTTCAGGGAACTGTTCTGCTGTAAATGTGGCTGCTCCGCAGGGTCCATTCTGGCTGCTCCCGCCTCTCTGTCCACTCTGACACAGTGGTCACTCTGAGGCGACATTTGAGGGGCCTGAAAGAAAGGCCAAAAGCACTTCGGAACAAAAGTGCCGGGTCAGAGAGCCATGCGGGGCTTAAAGCAAGCGAGGCTTTGCTCTCAGCGGGGAAAGTTCTTTGAGATTAACATCTGAACCACAACTATAAAGGTGATTTAACTCTGAGTATTCAACATATTCTACATTTGGAATACAAAGGCTTGAATTACTTTCTTGTCTTAAACTTTCAATGACCAAATCATGAATAGGCATTTGCTGAAGCTGTTAAGGAGGTGTTTAATAATGCAATAAACAAGAGGTGTTTATATATTACACCTCTGCACGGGGATATGTTAATATCAATGGGAAAACAGCTATCTTGCAATGTCAACTGTGAAAAATTAGAATACAACTTTGGAGGCTATTCAAGTCATGTTTCGCCACTTTGCGTTTGTAGAAATAAACCAAATAAAGTTTTATGTTCTTCCCTTTGTTCAGCAGAATGCGGCAAAACCTGACATTAAGATAGGCTTCTATTGTTTCAGCTCAGAGTCAATACACATTGGGGATGGATGGATGAGCACAGAAACTCAATAACTCATGAGAGCCAGAGCATATTTCGATAAAATGCTGCACCATTAACAGCATCCACAGAAAGTCCTTCAAGGTGAAGCACTTAACTTATTAGTTTGTGATTTAAATGTGCCTCCTGTGAAACAGAAATGTGCTTAAGTGTTCTTATAAATGCAGTCCTCCACAGCATGATTGGCAGCAAGAAAACCTTTTAACCAAAGCAAAAACCTTCAATTTGTTCCCACACTGTCTGTTTTTGATTCCAGTTTGCAGCATGAGGTTGTTGTGGAAACTGCCGCGTGACTTTCTCCCTGGGTCACAAAGTGGGTGCACCCTCGCCCGAGTGGGAAGGCAGCGAGGAATTCCCAGAGCTCTTATTTCAGATGGGGCTCCTTTATTTGCGGCCCAGGAGACAATTGTGTCAGAGGAACTACTGTACAATGTGAGTGTAGGGGAAGGTCACTCAGTCTGCTTCACGCTCTGGTGTCTTCACACACTGCCAGCCACAGATGACGTCATTCATCATCCGTTACAGAAAACGCTTAACACAAAACCGGCACATTGGCTGGGGAGATTGTTTTTTCAAAAGTTTTGGAGGAACACTCAGAATTAATTTGTCAGAAAAGTGCAAGTGAAAAAAAAAATCTGATAGCAGATAAACAACCCAATAGAGAGCTGTGTGGATATTTGGCTAGTTTCACTTCTTCTCTGTGTCCAAAATTATTGGCATCACACACATGCAAGCATCTTAGGTTTTTTTTAAAGTATAATCCTATTAGCTTGCCTGGAAATATTAGTTGAAACGGACTACTTCCAAACACATAAGGATTAGCAAGAGGGCCACTCTGGATGCACAACTCTGCAGAAGATCTGCTCAGTCGCGGGTTGCTGATTTCAAACCGGGGGCACAGGGTGTGCTGCCAAGCACCCAAGGTCATGACTTATCCCTGATCGTGACCACATCATTAGGGCTGGAAAACAGACCGTCAGACTTGGGTGGCCACAAGTTATTTGGAAGTATTTCCTTGTTTTTGGTTAAGCTATAGCTTTAATCATTAACAAGATTATAATTCAATTATAACACAATTAAAAACAGGGTGCATGTGAAGAATATAGTAGAATTATATATACTACAGATTCAGACCATTCAACAGCTTTTGTTGTCTGAACTTGTTCAGCAGCAGGGTGACTATTGCACATGAAAACATTGAAAAGTCTAATCCTCCTGTATCTCTGCATAAGCCAGCAAATAAATCAGTTAGCCAACACTGAGTTTTGAGAAGCTATCCAAAGAGTTATCACTAAGGGGTATGTTTTCGATTGTGCAGATGAGGTCAGACACAGTATTCCTTGATTGCCCTTGAAAGGCATTCCTGTCTGTCAGAATGGATGCAGCCTCAAGTGTCTTAATTAATAGTCAGTGGCACGGTTTAGAGAGCAAAAGCCTGAACTCTCAATAGCAGCGGAAATAACAACAAAAGGCAGAATTAGCAGCTGCGGGGCTTTCCTCTGCATTCACATGTAAAGGTCATTGTGGATTTAAAATCAAGAGGTTCCTCACTCATTACCAGTCAATTACATACAGTACGAATGCCCTGACAGCCACAAGGCCAAATCTTTGCACTGAAGTAGCTCTGGCAACCCACCAAAAAGGATAAAGTAAGATGCATGAGGGGAAACCTACTAAATATATCTACTATCATTTCAGCGTAAACTCGTCACAATACCTTTCTGAAAAATACATTTTAAAAGAATAAGATGCTACACTCCTTCTGAGCTCATCTTAAAAAACAAAGATTATGTCAAACACTTCCTGCTGCCTGAAGAGATGAGCTCATAGAGACAACAATCTGGCTCCGTCCCAGGAGCTGAAAGGCTCGCATTGTTACGAGTGCATGTGTTAAACGTACCTCAACTCTCCAGTGCGGCTGGTGACTGAATAGAAAAGAACAGAGGTAGTGAAATAACAAGGAGATACAAGGGGAAGTGTGAAAATGTGAGAGAAAACAAAGCAACATAAGGACGCAGGATGAAGGGACTTGACAAAGAGAGCGGGACGTGCTTTTTCTTGACCCTTGAATGCACAGTGTTTGCTCTCTTGTCAGACCGAATAATGGTGGACTGTTTGCTGAAAGCAGCAGTGTGAGGCCATAGAATATAAAACCCCATCCCAGTCCCACAGACTCATGAGCTCCATACTAATAGAGCGGGGTGTTTGTCGAGGCTGTTCTCAGGGCCGGCCTCCATTGGTCTCATTTATAACGACATGTTTCAGCTGCATTTCACAGTTGTTACTAGCAAATCCTCACATGTTAAAGGCTTTTGCCTGAGAGGGAAAAGCTCCCTGAAATGCTGAAATGGTAATTCCTAAAGAAGTGTTAAATGACTCTTGGTTTTTTGTTTATGTCTGGTGAAAAGGAACCTTCAAGTAGAACTGTGCAAACCTGCATGTTAAAGATAAGCATACTAGTCTGCATTCATGAGAAGAGGGGAGAAAATGTCTCAGGATTTAGTGTTGTTATTGTCTCCTTCTTGTTATATTGGACTGAAGATTAGTCTGTGCAATGGAACAAACCCAGGGTTCAAAAATATGCACAGGTATGTTAAAAGAAGATTACCTCTAAGAGTGCTTGCAAAATTTCATTTAGACACTCTAAGTCCGTTTCCCTACATTTGAATAACTCCTGGACGCCTTTGTTAGAGTATTAGAATTTTATGTTGGAAAAATCTCAAAGAACCTTTGGTTCAAAGTCAGAGACAGTCCTGTAGTTGCAGGGGTGAAGTCTGACTGTGAATAGAACAATGTTAGCTTACATGCAATTGAAATGTCTTTTCCTTGATGTTATGTCAAACTGTTTTCCTTTAATCTGTCTAAAACTCATGTTTGATGCATTCATATCTCATTGACAACATCCCTTTCACCAAGACTAGGTTGGTGACTGTCCGGCCACAGATGTGAGATGCTGCTGTTGGGTTGATATCAAAGATGGTACATGAAATAAGCACAGCAGAAACTGCAGATAGGTCGGAAACCGTGTTTTACTGCGTATGCATAATGTGCTTGTACCTGATGAAAGATGAAGATGTAAAAATTTAAATAATAAATGCATAACCAGGCAGTCAATTTGACCGTCCATTTAAAGTTACAATTAGATTTGATTTACAATTTTCACTGACAGCTATGCTGTTGTGAGGGTTTTATGCCTTGCCAACTATCATTTGCATTTTAAAACTCTACTTTAAAAAAGATATTTTACAACAACAGCTTGACAGTTTATCCTGGTGGTTAGCGTGAGGCAAGTTCAAACAATATTCACCGAAAATGATTGAGTGATTCAACAATAAACAACAAAGGATAGAAACTCGGTTTGCTGCAAAGTTTGGATTCTCTAATCTGTTCTGAGTAAATCATCTCCACCAAAGGATCTCTGACAATGTTATCAATTTAGTTCAATTCAGTTAATCTCCCAGGTGTAAACCCTCCTCACACAGGAATCAATAAATGATCTCTAAAACATCTTCATGCCAGTCGCTTGTTTGTCTTTGTGCAGACAGGATACGTTTCTGGAAGGGCAGCTGCAGGCTAAGCTAGCTGTGTCGCGGTATTTTTTCTTTTTTGTTCGTTCGGATGCACGCTAGATGCACGCAATACAGCATGCGGGAGGTTTCACTGAATTCAGTGATTGAAATTGAAGCTCACTGGCTCAGCTCAAACTCGGTCTAGTGTTTATATCACAGTGGGTCTACTGCTAATGTTAATTTTTAACTGACTGTAGTTAGCAATCAAAGAGCAGCAGTGCTCACAAGTTGAAGCTAACTGACAGAGGCAGTTAGATATATAAAAATAAATAAATAAATAAATAACAAACCTAACACTTTCAAATATTACCACAGAACTGAATAAAACGTGTGGGGAAACCTCAACAAAAAATTTGCCTCATAAAGCCTCTCTATTTCAGGCTGCCATTCAAAGGCACTGAGTGTTCAAAGCCGACACAACGATGCACAGCCTGGTTTAAGGAGCACAACACCTGGACCCCGAGGAATGGAATAACGTAATTAGATGTGATGCGTTCTATTTCACACACACACAGAAAACTATTAGATCCAAAGGACAAAAGCTAAATGTCAAAAGGGATGAACATGAGGCGTGCCGAAGTTGCATTGTTGCCTTCAGCTCCATCTGTGACACTTCAACTCACACACACTGAATGCCCTTTAGGAAATAATCAACTCTCTTTAGAAGGTAAGTTAAGTGCAAATTAAATCTGTTAGCTGACTTTCCCAAAGGTATCCCACCACCCCAGTAGCAGTAAATGTTCCCTGCCTTTAATGTTCTTGCATATGACTCATTGACCAGTGATAACCTTTAAAATATTACAGAACGATTTTGTGGTAATTGTAATAGCTTCAGCCAATTACTTGGGGATTTAAGGAGCTAAATGTTAGCGCTGCATCAGATTGCCCCGTTGGATAAACCTGCGCCCCGCGGCCTATCTTTGTTTCCCTCTTCCCATTTAGTTGCTAATATGTAACTCTTCACTCCAAGCCCATGTCCTGGAAGACCAAGATAAGGCCAGGCATGGTCGAGTTAATTTCAGGCACCAAGGCATTCCTCAGTATTCTGCATGGGGGGAAGGGTTGATCTAAACTCTGGACAACATCCAGGTTGTTGACATGTTTTGAATGTTCTTTATGTTCATCAAAGCTACATGGGGCAAACCCCCCCTTAGGTAATGAGGTCTACGGGAGGTATCAAAATAATTCCTATTCATATGTAGATGAGGGTGCACGCCCGGAGAGCTCACCTACTACATTAGAGCCCAAGCAACTTGTCAACACAGGCGGTGTTTAGAGACTGAACAGCACATCAGCACGTTCATGCCATTGCTACAGGCGACAGGAAGCAGCTTGATGCCTTGCCCCCACCAACACTGGGACCAACAGAGTACTTCTATCTTTCATCTCCTCTGACTGCTCCCTTCCATTTCTCAGCCAGATGACTTCTCACATCCTGTCTATCAGGCTCCACTTATGGAGTAAAGCAGGTGGAGGTGGTGGTGGTGGTGGTGGTGAGAGGGAGCTTGATCCACACACAGGATCCCCAAAGGGTTTCATCCATGCCTTTTATGAGATGAGAGCCCTGTTACTCTCAAAACACACTCCTACTGTTTTTGTAAGGAGTGTATAAAATGCAAACCTTCTCCAGAGATTTTGGTTCAAACTGTGTAACATTTTCTCTCTATTTTCTTGGCATACTGAAATGATGATGATATCCAAATGAAAGGAGCTGCTGTTTTTCCCGGGCTACATCACAGCATTCTAATCAAAAGAGGCAACAGCTTGAAATCAAAGACAAAGCAGTTATCAATTAAACTGTAGTTGATGCCCGGCATCTTAGTGCAACATTTTAGCAGTGCCAGCTTCATCTCTGATTATAGGATCAGGCAGCTGGCCCCGAGATAGATAGATGGTGGGTGCTTTGTGAGTGTGAATGTGCATAAAAAGTGTGCACAAAGGAGGTGTACCCTGCATCGAGCTCCAGTCCTGAAACCCAGGCTCAGCTGGAGAGAGTTGTGACAGTACAGCCTTCGCCCAGCTGTCAGAGGCTTATCATGCAGCAGGGCAGAGAGGAGCAGCTCCGGCCCACTGCTGGGATTCAGGGGCCAAAAGCACATTATCCAGAGTGATTTTGCAAAATGGAACAAAAGCTCTGCCACTGCAAAAGGAGAAATGTCACAGCAGCAACTGTGGCATCACCGAGTCTCACAGTTCCTGCTGTTTTCTGGGAATATCAGATTTGTCAAAACAGAGTCTCATTAAATCGTTTGATATGTTGTGGCAAAATATCAAACAAGACACAAATGGAACGCTCCCATTAGAGGCCGAACTGTTAATTTTGCCCCCATTATAGTTGTGAAAAGATTCCCAAACTGTTTCATTTCCCTGAACATTTCAGTTTTCCGTTCCATTTTCCACACTTTTCCTCCTGTTGCAAGTGCTAGAAAGCTATGCATAAAATACGTGCATTCATCAGGTTTTCTCCTGACTGTCACAACTCAAACCCGATAACACAAACTTCAGCCTGCAAGCTTTTTCCACAAAAGGGGGATTTTCTACAAACCAAGTGCTTGAACAACCCCAGTTCTGCTAGACTGATATCCTAAGGCAGGTATGACGACACATATCATCATCCAGGGAACAAGCCTGGGCCTGGGGTTTCTATACTTCAGGGAATTTGCCTTTGCTTTGTTAACCTTGGCTCTACACACTTACTTTGGCAGCGTATTAAGGAAAAGAGGGGGAATCATCAAACAGGGTTTCCCTTCTGTTTCCAAAGGGAAATTAAGGGCACTTCAGTGGGAAAGCATCTGAGCGTCTGCCACGTGTTACTCTAACGTACTACAAGGAACTTTCCCCTGGTCATGAAACAGTATCAATCTAATACTGTTGCCTCATATGACCGACATAAGCAAACAAGACCATCAACAAGAAGATTGTCTATTTTTATGGCGGAGTACTGAATTGATTGGACTCACAGCCTGAGGAAACAAGCTGCTCAGTCTGGTGATGCGGTACATGTTCATATTACAGTTATTAATCTTACATTGCCACAAATGGAAACATAACCTCTTCACTGTGCACACTGCAAATCCACTTAAAATAAATATAGTATTAAACCTACGTTGCGTCTTTCTTGGATGCACTTTCAAAACAAATGCACATGCTGGCCAGATCACTATCTTTAGACACAAGGTGATGGTGCTCATACTGCTTTTGTCCACAGTGCCGAACAATAAATAAAAGTTCCTTGTAGCTACTTTAAAATTTGATGTGATATACAACCACTACTAGGAAGAAAAATATATAAGACATTCCTGTTGCTCTTCTAAATCATTACCTATCAATACTGCATTTAGGGCTTTCATCTGTCCCAGCAAACAAGCAGAAGATGCTTTTCCAACTAAACAAGGACTGTTGAGCAGTAATCTCTTTCAGTCAGTATCTGACAGAAAAAAGAAACTAAAATAGAGACGAGGAGGCATAAAACTAAGAGATATAGGCTGATAATTATTCAGCATTTTGAGCCAAGGACACTCAAGGAGAAAGACAGAAAAGCCTTAATTGGCTCACTCAATAGCTAATTGATAACACAACAATGAAATCTCTCATCAGCCTGTCTTTGCTTGCTTGCTTTGCTAAAAGAGCCAATCATTAATATTGGCATTTGACAAATTACATTGGCTCAAGTCTGTTAAAAATGAATGTTTCCCCTCACCAATGATCAGAGGTTCTTCACTTGCTCTGTCACTGCAGCACTCAGCGCACATTATTTTTCTTTAGTCATCCCTGCTCCTCACACACACATGTTGAAGTAAAAAATAAATTTGGAGATACACGTTGCCTTTTGCGGTGAATAGAGTAATAAACATAGCGAATGGGTATTTTATGGGTAATAAACATAGCGAAGATAGCTGCACTGCAGACGGGTGAGAAAATTACGACTCAAAGTTAGCGACTAAGGACATACGGGACCAGTAAGCCACTTAAATCACTCTCCATCTAAAAAGATTAGCCTAAATTCTTTCTGTAATTCAGTTTTTCATCCTCAAAGTGAAGCAGCTGTTACCCAGGAATAGCTCCTCTAATCAACTCCCAGATGTTTTCTCACAAAATATTTTTCCATAACAATAAAATGACTACCTAATATTTTATTAGCTGCGGCACAGATGGACAGCGAGGAAAATTTGACACCTTAAAATCTCTTTTAAACACAACTGGCCCAGCTATGTAATTTCCTGGAGCTGCAAACATACTTTATGCATATGATTCATACTGCGGCTCCCAAGGACAGAGGAATGTTATACCCCCCAAGTAAAGTGTAGGGGAGACAGTTTCATTAATAACAGGGTTGAAACGCACAGAGAAACTGCAGAGTCATCATTTGTGCTGTGATGGGGATATTATAGTACACACAGTCCATATTAACCTGACAACTGCATGTAAGTGCATGCTCCACCTTACTTTTGTTTTGCTCTAGCACGCTATGGGGAGAAAGCTAATCCCTCCTAACCTAGGATTAGACAGAAGGGCAAAACAAGGGAGATGGATTCAAGTATGCACTCAGTGTCACAAGCGATTACACACCGATAACGTAGAAGATGCAGAAGATCGACACGGCAGATGTTACTGCAAAAAAAAAAAAGGCTGAGAGGATTTATTAGGTCGAGGTACTCAAAGTGACCCGAGCTTATCTTGTTTCATGAAACAGAAACAACAAACAAAACAGGTTTAGGTGGGCGCTGAAGACTCGCATTGGAAACTGAAAAGCAGAAACATTCCTCTCTGTTTCAAAAAAATGTTCTGGTCAGGAATTTGATCCGGTTGTGCAGACCCATTCCACTACAAATCTGAAGGATTGATTTGTACTTTACATACCAGACAAGCCTCACGATTCAAATGCGAAAACACAAAGATACCTTGGACATATCTGCAGAATCTGACCTTCAAAAGTATTACATTTTTATGAAACGAACAATCAATGATCCTTTGCTGCCTCTTTGTAGCTCAGAGAAAGAAAGAAAAAAAATGAGATGGTAGTGAGTGCCTGGGAGGAGAAACAAAGGCCAAAGCAGTGTGTCTGTCAGTAGGAACATCCCTGATGCTGAGTGACTGGCGAGAGGCAGACAGGGATTCAACTCCACAAACAACTGCTTGGGAATGCCAGGGCTTGTGTGTGTGCTCAGGTAAGCTCACCTGAATGCCCCCTAAATTCTCAGGAGACTAGGGGAGGGTTTAAGTCCAATGAAACACAGCAATTAACTGACTTGGAATGACAGGAGCAGCCCCCTCCCCACCAAACACACATACAAACATCCAGATACTGATCTCGCTCTAAACAAGTCACTTTCTAACTGATTGAAAGAGGTTTCTGGCCAACGCCTTCCCCTTCTCTTCTGTCCCTGAATCTGCCGTCCAGGTGTAATGTTTTTTCCAAAACAGAAAACACACACCCAGAAAACGTATATGTGTAATTTCAGCCCTCTGTGATTATTCTTTCAAAGCTCTGACAAGCTCGACAAATAGCGACACACACAAGCAGCTCTGACAAATAAGCCTGGCTATCTCCTCTTTGATAAAAGCACCTTAAAAACTGTTGTAGAGGCACATGGTAGCAGCTTTATGAAATTAAAGTAGTAGAGTATAATTTAAAATGATTTCAGTAATATTCTGATGTTTGTCCTATCACAGGGTTAAACGTAGCAGAGTCACACTGTGAAAATCCTCATATTGTGACGCATACTGATTGAAAATGATAAGCATTTTGGGATGTGGCCTAATTGCCATGTTGATATTAGTGACAGAAAGCCCATCTGCTGTCTTTATGTAGCCAAGTTAATTGAGTGAAACAGCAACATCTCTTCAATTCTGAATTACATAAGCATAATTTATTCAGCTAAACAAAACAATTCGCCGGGCGTGTATCATGCTTTGCTTAGCATTTTTTGTAAAATCATGAATGTTTACAGCAAACGTTATTATTGCTGTGTAAACTGAACAAGTCCCATATAGATTTAAGTTTGGGCCCTGAACACTCCATTTACAGTGTAAATGACATGTCAAGCAGCAAATGCATCGCTGCCAAGAAGGATTCAATCCCTTGGCGACTCAATTTAGGAGAGCCAAGACTGTGTCCTTTACCAAGACCATCCATCTATCAGGGAAACTAAGAACTCAGCTTCAACAGCTAAAACAACCTTATGGTGAGATGTCAGACTGCCATAAGTATTTGGACTGGGCTTAATGAATGGCTTGGCATTTTCCATTCATTCTCCAACTGTGGAAAACATGCCAAGAGTAAATTAGCGCTCTGCCCTGTAATGAGTGCAGGTTGTAAGTCACTTTATTTTTGGACTGATGATGGAGCCAGCAGAAATCCTGTAACAATACGCTGTGTGAGGCACTGATCCCAGTACAGTAAACTCATCTTTGAGCAGAGGCAAAGTGCAATCTGGTAAAGTCAGGGGCTACAACTGGTGCTGAAATGATGAGTTATATTAATCAGCCAACCAACAGAAAAGCAATCTACAGTAAGAGACAATGGATACTTGTTGAAAGGTTTATCAGGCAAGTGTTGCTATTTCCAGCTCCTCAAATGCAGTGGTTTGCTGCTTATCTTTGTGTTTCATTGGAGGGAACAAGCAATTTGAAGTCCTCACTTTGTGCTGCATGGGAAATGTCATGGGGACTGTCTATGTAATTTGCATATGTCGAGAATTGTTCATCCCATCTACTTCACACCTGCAGGCTTTTTGCTGAGGACCAAAGGAAGTGCAGTGTCAAATCTGGTGCATTTTGGACACATGAGTAGATTTAATGATCAATCAATTATTCTGAAGGAAAAAAATGAATAATCATTAGCTGCAGCCCTGGTTTTGGTCCTGTCTATTGATATTGTATGTACGTATCGTAAACACAATGACCGTCACACTAAAATACATATATATGCACACAAATCCAATTGCACATGATAATTAGTAGTCATACATACACTCTAAGCTGTGTACACTTTAATGGTTCATCACAGCTGTTGGCAAAAACCCCTAGAATCCAACTGAGCAGCTGCAACATGAAAAGTCACTTTTAGCCCTAAAAAAAGATTGCCAAAATGCAGTTGGAAAATTTCCCAATGAACTTGAAGTAAGGAGGAGAGTGTTTTCCACTGCTGAACATGACAGAGTGCAGCTGTGTGCCAGTGTACACCATTCAGCTCCTCCCCAACACCAATGTTCAAAGGGCTGGAGGCTCTGTCTGGGGATTTAGGGCAGCCACCAGCACAGCTTAAATCTTATTAAAAAATGTTCACTGACTGCCTCACAAGCTGCAGTGCAGCATGTGGCAAGTCCTTATGGATGGGTCATGCAACAAGACTCTTCATCAATTTGTCAAGCCATTTAGGTGCCACCATCAAGCACAATTCCCGTGTCATAGGATGACATTTTGGAGATATGTGATGTCTCTGACCACCGCAATTTCATGCTATGTTTCATCTGAGCACATAACTATGATTGAGGACAGAATAAGACATCTACTGATTTGAATCCTCTTAACAAGTCTAAAAGTAATGTAAAACTGTCAGCAGTGCTGAAAAAAAGGGGAATCTAATCGCCAGTTCTGTAAGACACAACTGTGTCATCAAGCGTCAAGAAAGACTGACAGAGGAAGAAAGTGACAGAGAGAGAAGCGCAAAGAGATCCATGACAAATAACCCAATTGAGACAATAACAAATGGACCTATTGGACGGACCTCACTTAACAACAAAAGAGCTCTTCACAGACTCCGTTCTTGCCAGGATTTCAGGTAAAGCACTTTCATCCAGCATCGCCACCTGATGAGGGCTTGTCCCCTGCATTTTAGTCATCACTCATTAGCAGCCCATCCACCTGCTGGCATTGATGTTAACCTGTCTATTATTCAGCTGAAGCCATAGATTAGTCCCGAGTCGAGGGATGAGAAAATGTGTACGGGGGCCCACTGAGGTGCTTGTGGGAAAAGTGGGCCCCTATTAGAGAGCTCCTTTGTGCTCACTCATCGCGGCTGAAGGGTAGCAAAAAGGACACACTGTCAGGCACGCTGCTTCTGCTAATCGGCAACACCGGCATGATTGCCTCAAACCACTAACTGAGCCTGTGCCTGATTGCATATCTGCTGTGGAAGGAAGGTCCCCGCTAATTGTTCTACTAATTACTTACTTGCTAAATCAATCATTACTTTCTAAATCAGGAGGCCCTTGCATGGAAAAAATAATGGGTGATCATGGGCGAGGCACTATACGACTAGACCGCGCCGTACTGCACGGTAAGACTAATACGATGTTTGGATGAAAGGTTAATAAGCGTGGGAGCTCTGACATTCAAATGTTTTGGCTGACCTACTGGCTGACTGGAAATCAACAGTGCATGACACAAACAAAAGCTAGCTGCAAATCCTCTATATATATTTTCCTTTTCCTTCTCATTTACTGCAGTTTCTCAATTACTCATGCTGAAAAAATGGGAAACCGTGTGAAGTTATTGTTCTGGAAATCTCTCCCATCTGTGCGCACAGCTTTTGCAGAGTAATACTGCTAAATTAGCCGAATTATGAGGCACATGCAAGCTTTTCTTTTCCCTCCTTGAAGAAAATCCGAGTTTCTCATAATTAAACTTGACACAGGGTAAACTAAATTCAGTATTTCAGCCTCAAAAGTGAGCCTGACAAAGACTAATTTCAACCTTAATGGTGTGCCTGCCACTTAGTGTAATTTCAAGAGGGCATGTTTAAATAAAGGAACTTACCACTGTCCTCGATGGAGAAATAGAAGATGTCGTTTGTGGCATTGTCCCCATCTCTCAGGACATAGCATATGTTCATCTCGTCAATTTCAGCTGAAAAAGAAAAAACACTTGCGTAAATATCGATTATTTCCTACTCATAAAGGTTTACATCCGTTATTGGGCTTAAATGACAAATGGGGAAATATGTCCAATTGGTTCCTGACAGACTATTTGTTCATAACTACTCCTGAGCCCTGCTATAAGAAGCAGACTGAGGCTGTGTGATGGAATGTGCTCACTGCATAGTGTCAGGGGAATCTGAAAGGAGAAACTGCCTGGTAACAAGGGCTGTATATCTATTAGACTCCTGAAAGACACAGAACATAAAGAATAGCTTGATTGTTTGGGCTCCATCTCATTCGTCTGGTTGCTGACAGTGTGGCGCTAGACGGGGTTCTTTATAGTCCCGGATCTGAGAGATTCTGAAGTTACAGCCCTGGCTTCAACATTTGATGTCAAAACATTTTCCTTCAAAGGGACCAATGCATAAAAATGCATAGCCACCGATTTCAAATGCCCAGAAGACAGTGTCTTTATTTACTGTCTGTTTACTCTTGTGAGAACTCCTGAAATATTGAACAGGCCTCTTGGGGAAAGCATCTCACAGCAACTCTGTAAATAAAGGCAGGGAATACATGGATATTGACTGTACACTGATGCTGCTACCCTGATACTTGACATTTACCCAGACACCTCTCTGGTCTGCTTGAAATACAACTTTTGTACACATGTTTGCAAAGCCAGTGGTCTGCTGTGAGCACTATGCCACCCCCCTCCTTGTCTTACGTGAGAAATTACGACTCTGGTAATGTACAAATCACCACTAGCTCTCCTCCTAAGTGAAATGCACGCTGAAAAATGCACTCCTCTAGTGAGATCTGGTCAGCCTCAGGCACTGGCATACTTCATCTCTCTAAATAGGCAGTCTCTTGAGTGAAAACAAAAACCTTTATGCTTGAACTCAGCATTTTTCAGGCATCAGAGGAGAGTAAGTTTAGCAGAGTGAGTAAATGTAAAATGAGCTTGAGAGTGGGCTCAGGAGAATTAAAAATGGCCTTCAATGTGACTCTCAGCAGTACAGTACAAATCTAACAAATTGCAAATGTGTCGAAAGGCAGCTCACTTACCTTGTGTGAAGATGGTGATTGTGGCGTTTCCTCTGCCGAGGTTGATTAGGTAGCCGTGTTCTGGTGCAACAGTAATCCTAAAGGTCACAGTACCCTGAATGCTGTCTCTGTCTTCTGCTTTAAGGGTCTTACTGGTGATCACAAACCCCAAGTGGCCAGTCTCGAGAACCCGCAGTGTCGAGGCACCCTTGTTCACCACAATCTGCGGTACCCCATTATCCACCGAGAGGACAGTAATCTTCATCACTTGAGGCTTTCGAGTTTCAAATACTGTGTCCGGGAAGATGTAGAAGTCTGTGTGAGTGCCATCCGTGACAATGAAGGAGAAGCTGTCCTCCGCACTCTCCGTGCCATCATGCTTGTAGCTGATCATGTTCTCATTCAGGTCCTGCTTTGTGAAGGAGGTGACAGGCCGGGTGTTGTTAAAGAGCAGGCGACCATGAACTGGGATTTGAGTGACTGTGAACTTCAAGAGGCGGTCAACGGTGTCTCTGTCCTCCACTGTTAACTCAAAAGGCGTGATGAGTTTGTTTTCTCCCTCGGTCACCACCAGGCCGTGTACTGTCACCACGGGCTTTTTATTGTCCACGTCAGTGATGGAAATGCGGAAGGTGCGGAACACAGGGTTGTAGCCGTCCGTCACTTCAAATTCAAAGCTGTCCATTTTCACTTCATCATCAGCAGTGTGGATGTAGTAGATTTTGTTGCCAGCCAGCTGCAGCTGAGTGAAGGAAGAAATTGGCATCCCAGGTGTGTCTGTGCACTCCAGGTGTCCTCTTATCGGCGCTCTTGTGATTGTGAAAACCAAGTGTTCATCTGGGCTGTTGAGGTCGCTGGTGCTTAGCAGGTCTGTTGTCAGACTAACCCTGCCGCCCTCTTTAAGTGATACACCTTTACTGATGACGTCTGGGAAAACCATGTCAATGCCACCCACTGTGACATAGAAGTATCTGTCAATCAAAGGGTTGATGCCATCTGTTACATCGAATTTGATAAGGTCACGAATCCCCTCTTGCCCATTATGGATGTATATAATCAAATCCTGATCCACTTCATTTTGAGTAAAGTTCATTCCGACTGTGATATTTTGCAATGTCCCAGAAGGCGTTGTCCTCTGTAAATACCCCTGTCCAGGCCCATAGCGAATAATGTAAGTCAGTGTGCTATCCTCAGAGTCCAGATCAGTCGCTTTTAAAACGTTGCTGTTTATGACTTTCACGTCACCTATCTCAACTTCAAGGCCGTCATTGATTGCCATCCTCGGGGTCTCGTCGTCCACAGGGATAATCATAACTATTACTGTTTTCTCTACACTGAACTTTCCGTCTGTGAGAACAATATCAAAGCTGTCCTCTGTGGTCTCTGAGTCATCATGCTCATACACAATGCTGGAGGCCTCCCGGATTTGATCCAAGGTGAAGTTAGAGATAGGTACAGTGCCGGTAGTGAGCTGATTGAGAATAAATCCGTGCTTGGGGGGTTTGGTGATAATGAATGTGAGCTGATCAGAGGGGAGATCTGCATCAGCACCATTCAGAATGGGAGTGTCGATGACTATGTTCATGCCCTCCATAACCACAAACTCTCTCATGTAAATCTCTGGCTTTTCATCATTAGAGGGGATTATGGAGATAGGGAAAAAGTGCCTTTCAGAGAAATTGATGCCATCAGAGCATCTGAACGTAAACCTGTCCTCCACCGGCTCGACTCCTTTGTGAATGCTTTGAACATAATAAATGTGATTCTGTCTGATGTCCTTGATGGTGAATGCACTAATAGCTGTACCGGACCTGGATTTCTCAGAGCCGGGGGCCGGGGAGACGTTTTCCACATACCCTGAAGTCGGCTGTACAATGATTGTACAGAGGAGGTCATCGTTGGGGGTGTCGACATCATCAGTGCTTATATGAAGAATCTGGATTACATTCTTCTCCCCCTCTACAACAGTGAACTGCGGACCCACAAAGACCTCTGGAGCCTGGCTGTCCAGGGGAAGAATAGTCACATGGACTCTGACACCTGTGATTTTATTTCCTCCCACAGTCCACTCATCAGACATGTCCGTCAGAGTGAGATTGAAAAAGTCCTCCTTTGTTGTCAAGCCTATCTCCCCGCTGGTATGAGCGTAGACCACAAAGCCATTTATAATATCAGCCTGGGTGAATGTACGGGAGGGGACACCTCTCACCAGAATTTCACCTAATGATGGCGGGTCCTCCACAATGAAGGTCAAACGAAGGTCATCTGTGTCCTCATCTCTTCCCTGAATTACATTACTTGTGATTTCTGTTGCTCCATTTTCCAGCACATCTATATAAGAGCCAATTGTACCAGCTGGGAGGCTGATAGTTGGAGTCTCATCATCGATTGGCTTTACACTAATCTTTATAGTGATTGGGACTACGTGGACCCCATCACTGACGTCTATTTGTATCGAATCGACTGTGGATTCATCCCCATTATGGACATATGAAATTCTGCCGTTTGCAATGTCCTCCAGGCTGAAAGTGTTTCCTTTAGTCATAACAGTGAACGTATACAGGATCTGGCCGTGCAGTGGAGGCTGAGTAACAGTGAAGGATATTTGTTGGCGCTCTGTGTCTGTGTCTGAGGTGTCAAGCTCTGCACTTCTAATGATATGTGTGCCGCGCTCGAGCACAGTAAATCCAGAGTTTGTTATTTGAGGCGGCTTGTTGTCCACAGGCTTTAAAAGTATAGTGAAAACTCCTTCGACAACATTTCCAGAAACATCCTCCACAGTGTACCTGAACTGTAAAACATGAGGTGTAATTCCGAGCTCAAGATCAGGCGGTTTGTATGCTATTTTATGGTGATTAATTTGTGCCTGCGTGAAAGTTGTGACCTCAGTGTCTGGCTTTTCAGTTAATACCAGTGCTCCCAGTACAACAGGGCTATTCTCATCTGTGTCCGTCGGAGGCTGGACGATTGTGTATTTGAGATCCCGATCCTCTGAGTCCAGGTCAGTGTAACGGAGGAATTTCTTTCGGAAGTAAGTAAGCTGATACTCGTGCACAGTTATTTGTAGAGTCGTGCCAGGGAAGAGCTCAGGTGGGAGGTCGTCGACGGGGAGAATTTTGATAATGAACGAGCTCTCACCTGATTGGTTTGGTGGGTCATTGTCATCTTGAACTCTAAACACAAACTGATCCATTACTGTGCTGGTGCTGTGAGGCCCGATGTGCTTGTAAAAGAGTTTACCATCAATAATATCCTGCTGCAGCCATTCAGTCACTGCTTTCTCATACACTTCATCCTCTGTATTAAACTTCCAGGTTGATGGATCCTCCGGGGCCTCAGACTGACGCAGCAACACCTGCCCAATTGTGGAAAAAGGAGGCTCTATTGTGAATTTGATTGAGGAATCCTCTGAGTCAATGTCTGCCGCACTGAGCATAAGGGAGGAGATTGGCATCATTTGGTTTTTGAATAAAACCAAACCGGTGTTGGCGTTGATTATCGGAGGCTCGTCATCAGTTGGCACAACAGTGATGGGAAACAGAAACTCCACCTCATTTGTGCCATCTGTCATCCTGAAAATAATATTATCACTGTATGTGTCACTGCCATCGTGTTGATAAATGACAACTCCAGCATCGAGGTCACCCGGGGTGAAAAATTTCCTCCTTGAGCCCAGGACGGTTAATTCTCCGTGCCTCAGCCCTGCGATAACAGTGATTTTGACTTTGTCTAAATTGTCTTCATCGCTGATTTCCAGAGTCTGTGAAGTGGACAGAGGCCTGGACTGACCCTCATATAGCAACTGGCCTGTATTCCTAGTCACCACAGGGGCCAACGTGTTCATAGGCTTAACAACAATCATGAAAGCAAAAGGGTCTGACACAGCCCCCTCTGTGTCCACAACCTCAAACTCAATCTGGAAAATCCGCTCAGTGTCTGAGTCCACAGCAGGGGGTTTGTAGGCGATTTTCAGGTCTTTGAGGTCTCCTTGGTAGAATGAGGTTATTGGTAAATTCCTATCATCTGTGCTCACTATGTAGCCCTCCTCAAAGGACAGGCTGGATGTGATGTTGAAAATTAATTCATCAGGATTAGACTCCACATCCTCTGCGGCCAGCATGTCCATGGTTATCGCTGTCATTACAAACTGGTCTACTTCCATCATCATCATGGCAACAAAGCTGGGTTTGGGGGCCGTGTTATCCTCTCCTTCTCTGATCCTCACCAGAATTTGGAAAAATTCCTGCTTGAGCAAATTGCCTTCCTTATCATGTAACTCCACCAGCATTGGAATGTAATCTCTGTTTGGAGACTTCAAAGCAAAAGTGTGCTGATAACGGATGTTCATTTTAATAAATTCATCACAGTCCACCATTGTTCCAAGCCTGTCCTCATCCACAAGTTTCCCATACCTGGGCAGCACGCTGCCACTGGAGAGAGAGGCTATTTTGCATTGCTGTGCACTTCTATCATAAGTGAATTCTAAAATTCTCCTATCGATGGGGTTACTTGTACCGAGCAGTTTCTCAACAGTGAGTGGCATATTTTTGGTCAACACTTCCAGCTGCGTGAAAATGACTTCCACCTCCATCATAAACGGGATTATAATGGTATCCGCTTGGGTGTCATACCTGAGTTGTAATCTCACTCTGTCCCTCGGAGGACTCCTGGAGCCGAAGTGAGAATACTTCACGTCGTTGGGGCCAAATTCACAGGGAAACTTTTTCGGAGACAGGTGTCCAGGCCGCTGAGACAGGGGGTCATTGTCCAGGACTGTTATGCTGCATCTATCACCGGGCTGAACTTGGATCACCAAATCGTTGATGGGATCAATGAAGACTGATCTCCCGAAAGGCACGCGGATCCCGTTATTGGCAACCAATATCGTGTCCTCTGACGGCTCGGACCTCAGCGCGTACGATAATCCATAGCTGTCAAAAACCTGCGCGGCTGCATCACCTGTCAGAATCACGGCCAGCAGAACGAAAGCGGCGCCAGTCCCGTGCAGCTGCGGGTGAATAATCCAAGCCATTTGGAGTGTGGAACCGCAGAGAAGACACGTTGAACTTTTGCGCATACACGCTTGTAAACTAAGTGCGGCGGTTAAAGTTGCAAGAATATGAAATCAGAGTTGGATGATATCACGCACCTATGGGCACCAAGGTGCACCATTCTCTCGCAGCGGCGGCACACTGATAACCTAAACTTCATACTCCTGCTTTGCCGGAGTAAGGAGAGTCACGCCCTCCTCTCAGCCGATTGGTTCATATCCCTGCTGGAATGCGTTTGTCAGGTTTTAAATGGATGTGGCTGGTGTCATTCTGGCCAGACAAAACGATGCCGCGTGGGTTGGACCTCATCAGGCTGAATAAGGTAAGACAAAGACGGATAAGGTGATGTTTGGGCACAAATCAAAGATTTTCGAGCCTGCAGTGTGCGCAGGAATATGTTCGAATTACTTAATTTTACGCACCGAAAGCAGGACAAATCTCTCTGTTAGGTGTTGTTTTTAAAAATGATCTACATTTTGTTTTCACAATCAAAGCAATTCACTCGCTCCAGACTATTCCTGGAAATGAGGGGAGGCAATCAGAAGTGCAGCTGTGTAAAAAAAGAGTCCTCATGCTGTTCTGACTGGAGAAAAGCTTTGTCTCCCTCTCGTGGTTCGCGTTGTTGAGGAACCAGCAGACATCACACCCTGCCCTCGATGTTTAGGCACATTTTCCACTTTCTTTTTTCCTCATGAAAACCAAATCTGTCATGAAATTCTTTGATTTGATTGCAGTGCCACTTCAGTGGGCTATAAACTGCTGTGACAAGGAACACAATGGAGTGAAGTCCCTTTAGCTGTGTGTATGTGTGAGGTGTTGTGGTCTGTCTGCAGCCACACACACACCAGAGCTGATGGAGAGGAAGCACTGCAGGAGTTGAACTGTGTCCACTGTCAGGCGCTGTAGCAAATCAATGTGGCCACATGACCCTGCGGAACTGCCCACAGTCCACTCTAAAGCACGAGCCAAAAGTTCCACTTATCATCCGGTGACATTGTCCCATTTCATGCTGTGCTGCTCTCTCATCACACAGGTCCTTCATGTGTCAGGGCAGTGCATTCTCCTCCGACTCCTGACAAGCCCAGTCATGATCCGGCCTCTCTCTGCAGCCACTCATCTGGAGGACCAGATGAGCCAGAACCAGCGTTGATTAAGAGGACCCTTGGACAGACATTGTGCAACACTGCAAGGCCAAATGACTCAATTATATTAAAAAGAGGTTTGCTTTTGGCACGGTGAACATCGCTGCACATCCAGGTGAGAGTCACACATTGAATAGATGGAGATATATGTGTCTGTGGGAGACTCTGGGAATGTGGAGATTGAGACATGCATATTCTGTACTGTCTCATTAGCTTCCTATATGTTGTCTGTACTGTTTTCATACCAACTTACAATTTCAGCATATTGGAAAAAGTAACCTGTTTTCTCAAACACATATTTTCATTGCACATAGCTGCAGGCACATCTGTTCGGCGTGTTTGATTTACCCCACCGCCGTTGTATATATTAGATGTACACACATTGGCCCATACCTACGCTCCCCTGTCAATGTGTAGCATCCCTGGAGCCTTACACTGCCTGGAAGAATTTGACTTCATCTGTGCTTAGTCCCCTCTGATCGCTTGGAGATAATTTTCATTCCATCCACAAGTCGTCGGTGCAGCCAGTGTGTCTCCACCTGCCCGTAGTTGCGCATTAATAACATACAAACTGCCTCACAGCTGGCATGTGTTGAAATCGGTACACAGTAGCTGCCATAACAAACTGTGCAGTTGAGTTGCACTGGACACTGTTGACAGGGTCCAATTATAAATATAGCCAAGCAAACTGCAAGGCAAAGCCCCCAGGCCTTGACAGCTCCTAGTTACAAGAGAAAATGAAAAAGAAGATGAATAGAACTTTCTGACAGCAGCGACGGCAGAGGGGGAATTGGATCATACCAAAACCTTCAGGCTTATTTTTGAGGAGAGTGGAAGTTTGATGATATACTGTCATATCACATTTAAATCAAATTTATTGTAAATGACCAATCCTTCTTTAAAGATAGAACTGTCAGTCTATAAAGGTGAGAGGATTCTAATCTCACCCCTGATGTGCAGGTGATTTATTGTGCACGGTGCAGATGGAGCTTCAGCTGAAATACTGATGTTCAGCTCACGTTTGAATGTGAATGTTTATCAAAATAACACTGATTATTTCAGTTTGCTCATTTATTTAAACTATTGTTCTCACTCATCAAGGAAATAATCAAGGCTGTTTGTTCACGAGCTCATCTAGCTCTTCTTCTTCTGTGGCTGCTGACAGCCATTACTCAGTTTTGATTTGTTTTGTGAGGACTGTGCTGACAGCTAAATATGCATACACCAGCTTTTTCGACTGCCGAGAAGAAAACAATAAAAAGCATATTTACAATGTATACATAATCTAAAAATATCCTGTTTTGCCCGTCCTTTCCAGCTGAGACAACTTTCATTTTGGTCTCGGCTGAATGTCCTGTCATCGCCACACACACAGAGACAGACCAAACACTGGGAAGCTTGCATTCCCTGCTGTCAGTGACACCACTGTTGTTGTAACTGAGTTAACAGAGATACAAATCATGTAAGGTGCCTTGAGCTCTGAGAGGTGACATCACTGAGTCAACCCGATACGGGGATAATGCGGTGCTGCAGGGTGGGCCAGCTGTGTTCAGCCTGAGCTCAGACTGCAGCCAAACAAACTCCTGACAATCATTGTTTTGTTTCTCTATCTTTAGACTATCTTTATTCACTGTAACAACAATAAGAATTATTGATTGTTCTGCATGCTTTTATCATATTTCAATATTTTGTACAATTCATTTAGTTGGCTATAGAACTGAGGCTGGAAAATAGCCATAATGTGGGCTGTCTGTGTTAAATAAACCAGTGTATATACAATTATTTACATCAATTCCAAGTTTCTGCATAATGCAAAGCTACACAAAATCAGTCTTGTCATGTATTAATATAACCCCTGTTTGATCTGTAGTCACTGTAGTGGCAGCAGTGTCCATCTCACTAGAAATACTTCTGTGTTACCGTGCTGTTTGTCAGTGTTGCCAAAGTGACTCCGTCCTAACAATTGCTCTGACTTATCAGGACTATTTCTGCTGGGGGTTAGTCCCCAGCGACAATACAACCCCGGCCTCGCTGATCTCATTAGGGCTATTTTAGTTCATTACGTCTCTGTCAGGGACAATTCTTCTGACGGTTGAAGCAGGAATGGTGGCAGCAGCTATACTCTGAAGTCATTCCCAACAAAAGTTAATTGTGTAACCCTGAGAAACGCGATGCACAGCCAACCAGCAGCCAAATCCATCTTCCCCACCTTACGTTACTCCTGGGATAATACAGAACTAAGAAGGCAGCAGAACCAGTCAAGTTTAATCATATTCTTTATTTGTGCTCCTAGATTCCCCAGGGCTGTGTGGACCCATGTGTTAAGACTATAATGTATGGTCAGAGCAAAGCTACCGCTTACAAAACAAGTCGAGTTGGGTTTATTTACAGCATGCTTTTAACAAATGGGTTCATCGTTCGGCTTTGCAGGAACAAACAAGACAAAAATAGATGAAACCCAAGGACAATCAAAACAAGAGAAGAACAAGTTTCAACAACAACAAATCTATATGTGTGTGTGTGTGTATTTTGTGTGTGTATATATGGACAAATTGCAGCGATATGTGAAGTCTGACCACATTATATTGACCTCCACTTAAAGCAGGACATATCCTCAGAATCTCGCGGGTTATCTTCATAAGGCAGAAGTTAAATCACAGAATGAAATGGAGCTAATCCGACTAATGTATTGGCATTCAAACAGAATAATATCGACCTGACTGCAATCTTCAAACATCAGGAATATTTTTGAGTGAGTGTGATGTTTGCTTAGTTAAGAAGATGGAATTTGATAGATATTCCTTTCATGTTGGTGACAGGTGAAGACTTAGAAAGGAAAGGTTCACCCAAAAACTGAACATTTGTCATTTTCTACTCACCCCAATGTCATTAGAAAGACAGGTTATATTTCTCTAAAGGATGTTTGCAGGAGAGGTGTATTACATCCAGGCCTACCAGTGGATAAAAACATGAAAATACAAATCAGGGATTGTGGTTACTGTGTGATGTTGCATACAGACCAGTGTGTTAAAGACAAAAATCTGGCTGTTTAATTTGGCAAAAACATGAACACCTGTTTCACCCCTTTCTTCAGACCCTCATTGTCAAACTGAGAATTTATTCTTTTTGTCCCATTTGATAATCTGTACATATAGAAATTAACTGGCCGTGATGTAAAATCTGAAATCACTGATACGTTATATTTTAAACAACGTAAATGACTGAGTTTGCAGGATGTAATGTTAGATTTGATGATACTAAAGATGTACTTCATGTGTGTTGTCTAGAACAGGTGGTGGCTTTCCAAGAGTTGTTAAAACTATAAAATGTTATGAAACTATTTTAATTAGTTCCAGTAATTGTGGTATTTGACATGCAGTCACAACCTGTGAACAAAAGGTTTTACACAAAATCACTCTGGGTCGGTACCAAATCAAGGTTCCTGTCTGTGAGCAATTAACTGCTCGATGTAGTTGCACTCTCGTAAGGACACCATGTTACTGAGAGATTTTAATGAAGTGCGATGTGTAATGCTGTGCCCAAAAGCCTCTAACAGCGCAAAAGCAATTGTAGGGGCACCAGGGCACTGTCAAAACTGCCTTCATTATATTCCAACTAACCTGACTGATGCGGTGGCAGCTGAGGACACAAGTACAGGCCAACCAGCAGACATTTAATCACTCACCCGTAACTGAAAGCTGTGTTTTTGACTTCGGGCTTTTTATATGTTATTAGGGACTCAAAATTTTGGGCTTCCTGCGGAGGTGTGGTCACCTACAGGCCAAAGGTTACATCATTTAATGGGATTGCTGCAAGCTGCCCTGCAGGCCTTCCTTCTTCTGATGAGTTTTAAAGCTGAGAGGCACTTAACATGTATGCCCACCCTGCGGGCTGCACTCATTCACACTGCGCAAAGAAAGAGAAATGAGAATTCACCTGGTGAGAGTCACTGTGTGACATCTGCTCATTGTCACATCCCCAGCAGAAAAATTTGATTAATTTATTTCCTATGTGATTGTCAGGGAACTAAAGTGCAAATTGCCTCTGGCAGTGTGAAGGAAATTGCCAACAGGAAATAAATAAATGTAGAGCAAATAAAAATGTAATTCCAGAGGAAAATATTTGTTTTAAGTTTGGGCATTTGATCTTGTTCCTTGTGGATTTAAGCAGCTGAATATTTTGGCCCTTCGTCTTTGCCGTGTTTTATCTTCTCAACCCTTTTAAATTTCCCGTTTCTGCTGAGCTGAACGCGTTCTCTTTCGGCTCTGTTTGATCTAAAGTTGGGGACTAAGTCAGCAACAATATCATCGAGATGAAACGGGCTGCATTCACCAGACGCTCGTGAAAAAGCTGCACACACTGCACATGTGGGGACAGTAATGCTTTCTCCTGGACTGCGTTTCACTCTTATCATTGTTATACTTTTATCAAGATGTATTTTTTTTGAAAGGGAACCAAGTGAATTTTTTTTAGATTTACTGTGACATAATGAAATTTACTACCTCCAAGTGGCGGCTACGTGGGTGCCTATTGTTCCAATATTCTTGGGAATGTCTCAAATATTTCCAAGTCCCCCTGCCAAGCTTTAATTGACTTAATCTTTCCATTAGCCAAAGTCAGCTGTCATCTGTTGGAGTTAACTGTTGTAACAAGGTGCTTTTTATTCTTCCTGGTAAATGAGAGTTTTAGCTATATGACTTATGGGTGATTTTTAACCCCCCTGGCCCCAAGAGCTACACACAAACACACATGCATGAGTACCACACACATACACACACACACATACGTCTCCCCTGCTGACAGCTCTAATAAGCACCAGCACACAAGCTGACAAACTCTTGTTCACTTCTGTCAGGTGATGGGGTGTTGATGATCTCACTGAGTTTGGTAAATACGCCCGCGGACAGACATAAACAGAACCTTTAACCTCCACACATATTCACCCCTCCACAGGTAGCAAACATGGACAACAGATAACAGTCTTTACTGCATTTATTGGTATAATGATAAAAGTTTTGTGTTCATTTTGCTCACAATAGATTTTAACAGCTGTGAATATCACGACCATATGCTTCACTGCCACAGCCAGAAGATGGCAACATCACAGTACACTGTATACTTTACAGCTAGTGTGTTACAAAGCACCACACTACACTCCAGAGGTTAGCATCATAAATATATAATATTATGACAGCTATAGGTGTCTTTTACAGTGGCGATGCTGAAGATATTTTGTCCTCATCAAGCATAATTAGTCAGAAATGTGTTAAACAGCTTGTCAAAAAAAATGTCAAGTTGGGAATTTGTAATTTTATCTTTGTTATGCTTGATTGGATAATGTGGAATAATATGAAGCTAACATAAGAGTCCAGATCAATTTAATTATCAACACAACCCCAACAAAAGACAAAACGCTAGTTGTAGTCCTTTGATTCTACTTATGAAACAAAATTATTTATTTAAATGTTGGATTATACCATTAAATTATATAACTTAAGTACTGATTATAGATTTAAAGTTCTGGGTTTTTATTAACTCGAAATATCTTCAACAGAAACGATAAATGAACTTCAGTTCAATAAAAGTTAACTGCAATGTATCACATTTATAGTTATGTAGTAAGTTATTAATGTCATGCCTGCAGTCAGGTATGGCACTAAGTGGGAACAGTACCCATCATTAAACAATAATGCCACACCTGTAGTGTATAAAATCTTCAGATGTGTTCAGTTTGGTTCAACATGTCAGTCGTGCTCTGTACTGTAGCTGTGTTGCCTCACTTCTGAAAGACTGGCAGGCCTAATTAGTTCAGGACCTCGTGTAATGACTTTGAATTTCTGCTGCCAGATTGACTATTGCATCAGTGTTCATTTTTAGAAGCAGGGTTGAAACCTGGCCGATAGATGGTACATCTAATTGACAGAGAGCTGGACTGCAATGCCAAATGTGTTCTTCACCCACATGCAGAGCAAAGACTGATGACCTCCTGGGAAGTTGAACTAGTCATGCAGAACACACACGTTTTTTTAAAATGCATTGATTTCACCTTTTAATATTGATCATCTCTCCCTACAAGTATGCAAGCCATTTGTTACGAGTTCACATAAATATGTGAATTCTGCTGAGGCGAGCGTTCAACAACAAACAAAACAAAAAATGGTTAAAAAAATGTAAATGTTTCAATGCAAAAATGACAGACTCTGAATTATTATCTGTCTTATTAATGCCCTTTGACAGAATTATCCTCATTCACAGTGCATGAATGCTTAGTTATACAAGCCATCTCTTACATAACATAAACACTGTCCAATTAATATTATATTGTTGTGCTTGTAAATGTCTTCAGTTACCCTCTGCAGCCTGATTTAAAGTTTACCACTGAGAATTCATACCTTTTTTGAAGTGTACTTCAGTTTTCATTATTTATTATATGCAGATTAAAGACATAAACACCAAGGGCTGGCAAGAGAAAGTGAGTCATTGCATACTTAAGAAACGTGAAAGCGGTAATCAACATGCCAAGAACTGGGTCAGAAGAGTCTCTGGCACCAGCAAACATCATTAACAAACATTTGGCCGAGATTTGCAAACCCTCACTGAACATAAACCTTTGTCGGAAGTTTATATCCTTCTCAAACCGCCTCACTCAACAGGAACCTTTTTAGGGAATGTTTCTTCCTAATAGAGGAGTTTTCTAGGTCCCAAGTATGGAGCTGCTACAACAGGGCAGATAAGGCAGAGAGACAGTAATAAAAGAAATGCTGTTAGTAATCTGATGGCCCTAAAAATCTGCACTGGAAGAGGTTCATCAGCAGTAGGAAATGTCTTCCTGCCCTCTAGTGGCAAAGCAGTTCAATAATTCATTGAGTCAATTATAGTGTTATTATTAAAAGCTCCATCAGATTTTTTTGGACTCTGCAGCTTCATATATAATTAAAGAGAATATGAATAAAAAGTGTTTTACTTCTGTGTCAATGTTACTGGTGTAAACATTAGAAACATTAATAGCTTTAGTTTTTGTCGAGAGCTTCTAAATGTATTAAAACAACTGTCAGTCAATTTGTGGAGAATCCAGATTTGCCTGTAAAATAGTTAAGATTGTGTTTTTATCACCCAAGCCGGCTGTCTATGTCTGTGACATTAAAAAAGGCTAAAGACGAATACTGCTGTGCCACAAAACGCATGTTTTGCACTGCACACTGTTTGGACCAAGAAGAGGAAATATCTTGCAATACAGATCTAATCCTGCAGTCTTGTGTCAGCTGTCTATCAACAGTTCTTCTTTGCAAAAGGCATCCAAACTAGAAAATACAGCGTGTGAGCTGATCAACACCGTGTGACCTCGACTTAAATTGACAGGGCAGTGCTTCGGCAGGCAATCCAAGCAGGGATATAAAAATAAACAGGTAATATTCGAAAGGTGCCCTCTCATTTCGGTTGGAATAAATAGAAAAGGCTGAATGCTCCTCGGGGCAAAGAAATGTAGCAGCTGCCTCAACTGTGCTCTGTCATACTAAAAAGCAACGAGGGACAAGCTGGAGAGATGAAACACCTGCTGCAACAGATTTTCAAATGCTAGTCGTGAACCTATTAATCATCCTTTGATCTTCACTGGATGGTTGTATTAGAATTTCAACCTGAGTCATAAACTGCTGAATGAATTAGTTTACTCGTTTGAATTATTTTTTACACCATTTTAATTATTTATTTTTGAGCTTAGAAATGGTTTTATGGTGAATATTTTGTTCACCGCTTTACAATCTTCAAGAGACAGTCAAGAAAATATTTTATTTATTATTATAAAACACACACATACAGACACACAAAACACAGAGAACTGAATTTGTTTTTATCTCAGTTAACTTCAACGTATGACGTCGAAAATACATATTTCTCTAATTTCTGTTACTGTTCCAAACTAAATGACAGACACAAGCAATGTAGCTAAATGTACTTAAAACTAACTTGTCCTGAATAAAAGTAGAGAAATTAAATAAATTACCTAAACCAGGAAGAATACTTTAGAAGACAAAAACGTTCTGAGCTGCATATTTAGCTCTCCAAAACTAGCCCTAATTGACATAAGAAAAATAAATGTTTTAACTCTAAGTAGACTCATTTGAACTCGACCCATCTGTAAGGGCACAGGAAAGCAAGAAGCTTTTATGTGTTATTAATGTCAAGATGTTTACACATTTTCATTTGTGGTTTAACTGCAACATGATCTTTGTCTCCTCAGAAGTCAATTTCTGTGAATTATAACCTTTCTCAATCACCATATTGACTGTGGCTGTAAAGGTTTTACAGACTTTTTCTTAGTCTTGTTTTATGTGATGTTAAACTCAGCCCTGGAGGAATTAAGGTGGTGTGTGTTCACTTTCTGGGGAATTTATTTTAAAACCCGGAGCTAGAAAATCGTTGTGTGATCATTTTAAAGACACTTGCCTTCTTGACAAGTAACCAGAAGCTAAAAAATCAGCATTAGGTCATTTGTTAGTGTAAGATTACGTTTGTTATATCTGTGTAAAAGGCCAAGTTGGTGGAGAGTTCTCTGCATGAAGGGAGGAAAAGAGGAGACTCCCCAATTAAATCAGACTAACCAATGGGAAAAGAGGTTTATTACACCTGAGTGTGTGTGGAGTGTTAGCTGTGATTAGTCTCATTACACTATATATCATTTTGGCAATAAAGCACTTCAAACTTTAACACATTTCAACATGTTTCTCTGTCTGAAGGTTGTGACAAAAAATAATTTTAAAGAGAAAATATGTAAGATAAGGTCAGAATTCAGTTTAAAAAGTGATTTATCATTATCACCAGAATGTGAAGAAGCAGCAGTTGACATTGTGTCAAAGACAGCTATGTATTGTAGACCATGTCTACTGAAGTTGGTATGCTAACCAGCCAGTCCCGGCCCATCCTGTCTTATAGTACCATTTGTCTTAGGCCCCCCCGTGGTTTCAGTTGGGAATATAAACTGGGGCAAGTTTGCTACACTTTACAAGCTCTCTTAACTTTTTTTAGTCCAATAAACACATCCTTATTAAACAGAAAATTACAAACACACACCGTTTCGAATTCATTCCTTTTAACTGTCTTGTTAACTCACGTAGACTAGGCTACAGTCTCGATCTGGCTGTGTTCTGACTGAGCCCAGTTCCGTTGCCGGCAGTGTGACACCAACATTTTCCCTATTGCTCCAAGCTCCTGGTCTGCAGAGACTTGAGTCAGCTAAATGTGAAGTGGTGAAGTCACACCCCTTCTGGTGAGCCCACTGGCACCTTATTTCAGAAAAAGATTCTATAGTAGTCAATGACAAGAGACATAATATTTTTTGATCCAGTTTGAATTGTGCCATGAATTACAGATGTGATGTTTGTCGATTTTAAAGATAACTTTATCGATCAAGTTTGTCGTAAAATTCTGTTTAATTTTGCGGAAACTACATTGTCTCGCTCATATATCACCAACACCAACATGGCTGCTATCAGGGCACAGAAAAAGTATTTAAAAGGGTGAAAATTACAAGAGGTCTGGTCATTATGACAAATGCAGTTATGAGAAAGGAGAGCTAGTCAGTTTTGTTCGCAAGCTAGGGACCGGCTCTACAAGATTTCAGTCATCCATTTTGGTCAAATGGGATAAAAGAAATTCAGTCAGTACCATAGATGTCTTTTCCTGAACAGCAGGTAGTAGCTACAGTCAAAGATAGCTACACCAAAGAGTTTAATAAGCAGCAGCGGTCACTGTGGTGATATACTGACCCCTATTTGTTTGGAGTGACCTTTGACCGGTGGCCATGTCTTAAACATTGCACCTTTAATTAATCTACATTAAAGTATGAGTGAGTTGTGTTTTAAAGTTACACTGTGCTAATAGGAGCCATTTAGTCTGGCTGTGTAAAACCATAATAACCCATGACTAGTTTATAATGTTTGAAGAGGTTTCACAGTACATACATAATTTATGTCCATTGTCCAATTATATATAGTGCCTGTGTATAACATATTCTCTCACTGTACTGCTGGATAAGATGGTCCAGACATAATTGCATTGGTAAGTGCACAAACCAGATTGGCTTGCAGATGTCTTGTAATGAGTGTGATGAGAAAATATGTGCAGCGACGATAATAACGTCCACAAGTCCTGTAAGTGAGAGATTCTGTTGATTCAGAGGGAGTGAACTGTATTTTATCACATACTGTGTGCTCTCACACGTACAGTGTCTGCGAAAAGTGACGCAAAAGCACACACTTTGCTCCGGGCTTAGCACATGCTGCTTGCGATGTCAAGGTGGAGAAGGTGGGAAATGCTGAATGGGAACTGACAGAATGATTTGTACAGCAAGCACGTTGATCCACACAACAGTGTCTTCTTACACTGAAGCAACAGATGAAAGTGAACTGCTAAATTCAGAACAGCACTAAAAAATGCGCAAATACTGAAACAAATAAATGTCTAGCAAAACTATAACATTTTAGAAGGATTCATATCTAATTAAAATGTATGAAAAACTCATGATTTTATAATTTTATATGTTAGTTGACTCTTTAAATCCTAATGAAGTGTGTTACTAGATGGTCTAATGAGTTTTTATCGTGCCCAGCGGAGTAAAAATGCTTTTGCACAAACTTCTTTTCAGCTTTCAGAATATTCAATGAGATCGCAATTGAACACATGAAACCATGATTTGTTCAAAGTCTCACTGATAAACACTGCCCTGTAAGCCGCAGCTGTATCTTAAGGGGGTAATGAACATTAACATACTGTATTTGTTTTGTTCCTCTTGCCTATGGACGTAAAAGAAAGAAATGGGTTTGCAAGAGGTTTCTTAGCAACTGTGCGGGCTCACTTCCCAGCTGAAGACTGATGCTAAACATCTTTTATGGCTGTTTCCCTACTATAGTAATTACCCCTTAAAAGCTCAGTGGAAAGCATATTGCTTTTCGTGTGAAAATTTCTTACATCATGAGAGTTTTCATGTGGGTGTTTCAGTATCAGTAAATGTTATCAATCCGTCCTAACGACATTCAGCAGGGCCTCTGTGTGTTTTTATTTTCCCAGGATCGACTCTGCAATGATGTTTACGCCTTCATTGTGGTTTCAAACAAACATCACATTTTTCTATATTTTTTTAACATTGTATACATTCACTTATGGCATATTATCTGAAACATATGAGCAGTATGTCATTATTGCATCGTCTCCCAACTTCAGTCTACAACTTCATACGTACGTTCATAGGTCTATAAGTTTGTCTGATCTGTAGATCTGTGGATTTTGTTGATGTCCTTTACTGAGCTAAGTGGTTGTACTGCATGATGGCTTCCTGCGTTGAATAATTGGCGTAATATTGAAAGCTTGTGCTTCTTGATTGAATCTACCAGGCCGGCTTTATACAATGATGCTCACACAACCAATGTACTTTTGTAGGAACATCCAATCCAGTGCTTCAAGCTCACTGAGAACTAGAGGAAGTAGAGCAACTATGGCAACTAAACATCCAGATATGTTTCGAGGGAGTTGCATGAGAACAAATGAGAACTGGAGATTGTACGTATATTTATCATGTTGCCACAAAACACAACTACAATAAAATACCCATGCTGCTTTGTGACTGGAAGGATCAAAGTAATCCAGTTGCTGGCATGTTAACGCAACATGAAGTAAGGGCGGTAAGGTTGTCCACATCGAGACAACATGCCCCTTCAGAGCAGAGATAGGTGATCAGCAGTGTTTTAAAACCATACATATAGGCCAAAACAAATATATAGAAATAAATAATTTGCCCTGATTAAATTACAAAATACACATTTATGGAAATGTGCAATAAATATGGCTGTCACATGATGCAAAAATTATATAAACAAAACATGTTGCTTTAGTGTATGCATCTCCTGAAGCTGTGACTATTTAATCAGTGTTTGCTTAATTATTTTGTTGTTTTTTTGGTTGGGTGAATCCTTTATTATTTTTTACCATGTGTGCTTAAAGGGTATTAAAGAGACTTTCACAGGAGCTTATGCTGCTTGGGTTTGATAGAAATGTCAGTGCCAGTGCCTTCAGGATTTTAATTAGTCAGAAGCAAATGACTAAATACATTTCTTATAATTAAAATGTAATTATGCTCACAATCCATACATTTTGCTTCAGCCCAATAAGCCTGCAAAATCTGAGATGAATACAAATGAGCTATAAGCGTTTCTTCACTGTGATGTCTTATTAACACAACGCCACATTGTTCTGGGGAAGAATTCAAAGTTAATATGTCTGCCCTGCAATATTCATTATAACAATAATTACATTGTTTTTGCATGAAAATAAACGGTAGGTCACTGCTTTCCTGAATGGGAAACTACCCACACACCCACGCTTGTTACGCTGTTGCAAAGCAAACCTGGAAGTGGAGGGGCGGCGATGGCCAAAAAGACATTTTCTGACTTTGGAGCGCGCAGTTTGGGAGAGCATCTGTCACCTCGTGTTCCCAGCTGATCTGACGCGTATTTCTCAGAGAGGAGGAGGTCAGCTACATGTCCTACAGCCCCCACAGACGAGAGAGCGAAAGGGGTGGGCAGATGATTGCCTGAAAATGCCATTAGCGGTGTCTCCAGAGGAGACTTTGGTGATAAGATGAGGATCCAGCCACGCACGTTTCCTCTCTGACAGCTGCAGCGTCTGGTTCTCCGTCGGGTGGCTCATGTCAATCACAGCCGGGAAGGTAAAGTTTTACTGATTCTTTATAGATTAAGCGATTTGGATTTTTTAGCCAGCTGGTGTGAAATAATTGTATTGTTTTTCCTTCTTACGAAAAATCAATTTTTACTCATGAGCGTTTAAGTTGGAACGTGGCGTGTTTTCAACAGTTTCACTGAAAAACTGAAATGCGTCTTTCTTTGTCCGAACAACCGCTAAAAATATTCAACCAACTCCGTTTTCTTTTTATGTCTTCTTTCCATTTGGACTTTTTAATGATATTGTGTTGTTCAAATGAGTGTATGAAAGTCCAGATTTGACAGTTGTAGGCGACTTTACAAACTCGGTGTAACATTTCCCTGTCTTGCGTCTCCTCCGCTCTCAGTTGAGACTGTGATGCCGTAGCAGCCATGTCACAGCTGTATTACAGGAAAGCTGACAGCTCGTCATACAGGGACCGCATCCCGCTGCGGATCGTGCGGGCCGAGTCTGAGCTCTCTGCCCTGGAGAGGGCCTACCTGGGGGCTGTGGAGAAGGGGGACTATGCCAGTGTGAAACAAGCCCTGGAGGAGGCTGAGATCTACTTCAGGATCAACATCAACTGCGTCGACCCCCTCGGACGCACGGCGCTGCTCATCGCCATTGACAACGAGAACCTGGAGATCATCGAGCTGCTGCTCAGCTATAATGTGTATGTGGGTGATGCTCTGCTGCATGCCATCCGCAAAGAAGTGGTGGGAGCTGTGGAGCTGCTGCTCAACCACAAGAAGCCACGTGGGGAGAAACAGGTACTGTAGATGAATGATCACATCCTTTTTACAGCGCGCGTTCAATCCACAGGTGTTTCTCTGACAGACCTGTTGCTCACAGTTTCATTTACTTTACTTTACAGTATATTGTGGAAAACAAATTAATACCTGATTTTCATGGTTCAATCATGTATTTTCAGCTGCACGTCTCCACAATTAAAGAAAATAAAAAGAGCCAAGCAATGATAGGATGAATGGTTCTTTCTTTACTCCGCCTTACCGAAAGGGAGGTCTTATGATAATCATTATTTTAGTGCATAATACGTTTTGAAAGAGAACAGGAAATTTAATTTAGTCTTAATTCTTTTTGAGGAAATGTACGAACCATTGATCAAAGCCAATCTTTGAAAACTACCTCCCCCCACAAAGACAGTTTAATTGTATTATTGTTAGGTTTTGAGCCTCTTCTGCAACAGAATATAAACCCATCGGCCAAAACAGTTATGCCTCAGGTGATGCACTGTAGGCTATACTTGTGTCTGTATTTCTCACTAACATGTGTACAGAGTTTTCATAAACCTGTGTTAAAGCAATGACAGCACTTATCATGTTGAAGTTTATTTTCCGCGATGTGATGTTTTATAAAACTCGCTCTCATTTTACTCTCATAAAGTCCCTGTGGCTCAGGAGTCAGTGGGCACAAGTCACAGCAGCATGTGATGTTCCGATCCGCTTTGATGAGTAACGTTAACATTCCTGTTAAGCAGCAGGGGGGACAATGTGGCTTGTTTGTTGCTATCTGTAGATATTAAGTTATTCTTTTCCATGAATCAATTCCTCCCTTACACAACATTTCACAAACAATAAAACATTTCATACAGGCATGCTTTCCTCTGTCTCTCAGTTTGAGGCATGACTGAGGTTATTCTAAGAATCTAACTCAATGTTATTTTCCGATTGAAAGGCACTGATGTTCTTTGATGTGATGCCTTTTTTGCTGCAGCTTTTACAACAAAAGTCCACAATTTGTGTATCAGCCAGTTACACAAAAGCCACTGGTTGCTTTCAGATGAATTCTTGACATTTTTTGTAAATGTGTGTTTTGACGCTGCTGGGTCTCACTGTAATGGACTTGGTGTACTCTGTGAAGAGTTGGGAAAAGAATAAAGGATGTTGTTGCCTCCAACCAAGAAGGTATTTTATGGCCATCTGAACCACAAGCCATTAGCTGTATGCTCGCTGTCAGACAAGATGGTTAGAGACACAAGACGGATGAAATCAGATCCATTCAAACCAGTAATTTCAATTCCTGTGAGGGGTTTAATAAGCAGTGCTCTTTTGTGAGCTATCACATAAAATTATAGTGAATTTTCATGTCCGTCCATCTGTGTGTTCCTCTCTTTGCCTTCCTGAAAAGGTCCCACCAATTCTGCTGGACAAACAGTTTTCAGACTTCACCCCAGACATCACTCCAATCATCCTTGCAGCCCACACCAACAACTATGAGATCATCAAGCTGCTGGTGCAGCGAGGTGTTTCCATACCTCAGCCACATGCTGTGCGCTGCAACTGCTTCGAGTGTGTGTCCAGTTCAGACGTGGACGGCCTTCGTCACTCGCGCTCCCGTCTCAACGTCTACAAGGCCCTCGCCAGCCCCTCGCTCATCGCCCTCTCCAGCGAGGATCCTTTCCTCACTGCCTTTCAGCTCAGCTGGGAGCTGAAGGAGCTCAGCGCAGTGGAGAACGAGTTCAAATCAGAGTATGAGGAGCTGTCCCACACGTGTAAACAATTTGCGAAGGACCTCTTGGACCAGACCAGAAGCTCTAGAGAGTTGGAAATAATCCTCAACTACCGTGATGACATCAACCCTCTGCTGGATGAGAATGCTAATGAGCTGGCCCGACTGAAGCTGGCTATCAAATACTGCCAGAAAGAGGTAAGCTCCTTGTTGTTATGATATCCTCATTGTCAGATTGAACTACAGCGGCACAGCACTACAACCGTTTTTTTTTCTGGATATCTTCAAAGTAAAAAAAGATAACACGAGCAAAGATGTCTTGTCTTGATAACACTGGTGCACATACAGACGTACTGAGAAGTGGCAGGATTTACAGTGGATAAAAACCTGAGTACAAATAGGAATAAGCATGGAATTCTTTGAACGACATGGACTGCATTACAAAGACGATGTCAAGATGGGCTGTAAATGGCTTGAGAAGGGTGGAGATGTCCTTTGGGAGATTAGAACAACATGTAATTGTCAGGCTGGCTCTTAGCAATGCATTACAGTAGCCCTCTCAGACAGTCCCATGACAATTGGATAATTGGGGGTAATGACGGAATAAGTGATGGCCACTTCCCTGAAATACATACTCATAATATTTTAATAAGGGAGGGAACGTTTTACAGTCTTTCAACATTTTCTGTGGAGTATTTTCTTTGGATGCAATGCAAACATTATTTTATTTAATTTTATTTTATTTAATTTTATTCTATAGATAGTGCTACTCAGAATTTACACATTGTGATTACACAGCAACAGTAAGAATAAGCTTACTTGTGAACATTATGATGGATTATATCTGTAAATGTATAAACTTTGTGAGGGTTTTTTGCTTAAAACAGCAACAACAAGCTGCTAGCTGCCATAAGCTGGTGAAAATTGAAACTTTTGGTTGTGATCCAACACATTAAGTAAAATCTGGTTTCTCTTCTGTCAGGAAATGTTGCTTTATAGCTTTTATTTTGTTCACACAAGGTAAAGTAAGTTCAGGGTTTTTTGGAACGGGCTACAGTATAAAGTGCAGAGTGTGTCTTTTATTTGTTTCACTCAGTAAAGAGACTGTTCAGAGCCCTCGGGTGTTGTTTGTACACAGCTGTTGCATAGTATTTGGAGAGTTAAAAGCTCATGCCGCCTGTATTCTGCTCATCAGCTCCGTTTAGATGTAGTCTTGGCCTTTCACATTTAAGAGTCATTGCATGCAGTTTGCAGTGTTTTGACTTTGCCGTTAGTTTGATGAGACAGTTGCCAATGTGAGAATGAAGGAGCAGTGTGTCTGTTGGCGTCTCTACGTGGCACAACTGGTGTTCATGGCAAAAGGTTTTATAGCTGAACTTTAAGGGCTCACGGGCTGTTGGGTTTTATCACAGGTGGTTGTTTTGGACAAGATTTCTTTAGGCGTTTTCAGGCTACATTTGACACTGATCGCAAAATACCTCCACCACGACTACTACTACTACTACTATTACTACAACTACTGCTGCTACTAAATAATAAGGACCTGGTCCTCTACAGTGCTGCAGTGCTACAATTGGAAAACATTAAACAATAATATTCACTTGAAAACAGACAGCAGGCTGCACTACAATAAGAAGAAAACATTTTTGAAAAATGGTAAAAGTAACACTAGACAGAATAACACTGATGGCTATAAATAACAACAAGTTTTCACTGTATGAACTCAAATATAACAAGGAGACAGTACTGTGTACCGAACACTCGCCACCCTGGATTACTGTGTTGCATTATTTATTATTAAGTTTAATCATAATTTCTTCTAAGACTTATCTGCAGTAAATTCAGATGTTTCCTTACACGTGGATGCCTGAAGTCTTTGACTTGAGCTTTGGATATAAAATTCTGGAGCCATAATAAATATTAACATTTAAAGCAAGGCTTGCAGTGGTGTGCTACTCATCTTATGTATATAAGTATTGGTCTTTTATAGCCTGGATTGAGGCTGAATCAAGATAACTCAATGAACTTGATAGAACAAAGAGCTGAATGTCTTTTCCTTATTTGTGCTCTCGCTTTGAGGAACGGTGCAGCTGTGTACTAGCTGTAGCAATCGTTTTCCAATTATAGTTAATGCACTTCGATCATCGTAAAGTTGTTTTTCATTTCATGCAAACACATTAAGATTATTGACCTCTTTTGTGTTATCCAAACTGGTGTATCCAAATTAATTATAAGAATTAATGTGTTATTCTTGCCTTATATACATACAGTATGATCAGTTGTCAACAGTGGATTTTCATGTGTCAAATTCGACAACTTTTGACAACCGTAGTCATTGTGATTACATCTGTGGTTGTCCTGAAGTTGTGCACAAAAACAGCTAAGACACTCCTTTTTCTTTACCTATGAGCCAAGACCACTTCAAACAAACTCCGGACAGCCATAGGATGGAGGTCCAATTAATATACAGTAGGAGTGTTGATTGTTTGTTCTGCACTTACCTAACTGCACGGGAGTGGCCACCCAGAGGTTGGTGCATAGGCTACTGCCAGTATCGTATGTTGTGGGCATATAGAACGCGACTGTCCATTTGTGGGTTTGGACAAACAACACAATACAAGTAACACACATCATTAAGCTGCGCTCTTGCGATGACTTGCCATTTTGGACTTCTTCAAAGAAAATGCACTAAAGTGGTTGAAGAATTTTAATGGACTTCATAGACCACCAGCACTAAGTGGATGCTCACATTATTGGGAGCAAAATATTCCTTTAATGCATTCAGAAAAGTGTTTTTCCTCTGCTGTCCTGCCACCTGCTGCACTCAGGAGCGATAATAGCTTGTTATGTTGTAATTAAGTGCAGAATATGTCTATATAAAAAACACACATCACAAAAATGCATCTGTTGTAATGTTATCTACTAAAAACCATTGCAGGAAAGCTTTAAATTATAATCTTTAGAACTGATTTAGATCACGTTCGTATAAACTGATCAAATGTTACTATATAGCTTAATTGATTTGCACAACACAGTGTGTCATCAGTGTAACGGTGCCTTAGGACAAAATTAACACTTGTTTTGAAGGGGAGTGTGGTGTGACATGTGGATGGGGTGATTTTCACCTTCCAAAAATGTCCTCGGACAAAATCTGGTCCCGCCAGATGTCACCTTATGCCTCCAGTCATGTGATGGCAAGTCAACATCTCACAAGGACAGATAGGAAACATTCAATATGTCAGATCTTGCACTGACACATGACCTCATCAACCACAATTTAATGCTATATAGTACCGTAATGGGAATCCATTTGGCTGTAACATGGTTAAGTAGAAATTAACTTCCATCACCATCCACAGATGTCCAGCAGATGCCGATATCAAATCTCAAAGGGCAGAGAAAATGTGTTTGGGAAACAGATTTGACTTCTCGACAGAGTATTAGAGAACACTTTAGAAATGATTGCCCATTTTTCCCCCTTTATTCACCAATTAGTGCATGCATATAGTATGTAGACCATACATTATACGAAAACATGAGAGGTGACAACTAGGTAAGAGGAAAATAAAATAAAAACAAAACGGAAGATGCAGCCCGTGATCTACTTGAAACCTTTGTGTTGCATATCTTGAAACCGCTGGTTTTCAGTGGCAACAATAATCAACATTACTATATTGTGTCAGAAAAATAAAAAGGGATAGCCCCTCAACATACTTGTAGACTAGATACCACAGCATAATAATAAAATACATGTATTTTTTCAGTGGTGGAATAAGCAATTTTGCCTGCAGTTTTATTTGTAGCTGCATACTTATTGTTCAAACGAAAGCTTTTGCAAATGTAAATTAAATAACATGTAAATAAAGTTTAGTTAACATCTCTTTTTGTCTCTCTCTGCGCCTCAGTTTGTTGCTCAGCCCAACTGTCAACAGCTGCTGGCCTCTCGGTGGTATGATGAGTTCCCAGGCTGGAGGAGGCGTCACTGGGCAGTAAAGCTCATCACATGTATCTTCATCGGCCTCCTCTTCCCCCTGCTATGCATCTTCTACCTGATCTCGCCAAAGAGCCGCTATGGCTTATTTATCCGGAAGCCGTTCATCAAGTTCATCTGTCACACCGCTTCCTACCTGAGCTTCCTCTTCCTGCTCTTCTTGGCCTCGCAGCATATAGCCTCTGTGGAGAAGGACTATCAGGGCCCGCCACCCACCACTGTGGAATGGATGATCCTGCCATGGGTGCTTGGTAACAATGAACACACACACATACGCAGACACTAACATGTCGTGTCATGTTATCATGCACTCTACACTGTGGTCACACGCATTTGAAAAAAGTCAAACTAAGGTGCTTGCTGTGACTGTGACACGTATGCTAATGTTCAACCTGCACAATGCTTGTCAAATCATTTATTTCAGTGACAAATTACCTCTGTCGTTTGTTCATCTCTCCAAGGCTTTATATGGACCGAGATCAAACAGATGTGGGATAGTGGCTTCAAAGACTACATAGATGACTGGTGGAACTTGATGGACTTCATAATGAACTCCTTGTATCTTGCAACCATTTCGCTGAAGATTGTTGCTTATGTAAAGGTACTGTGAATCTCACAGCACAAACTATTTGACAGCCACAGATTCAAATCTACACAGTGTATCAAGGATTCCAGCACTTTCACTTAAACGTACGAAAAAGAACTTGTGGATAACCAGATGTGTGTTTCTGGTTATAAAAAAGTCACATTTGCAAACTGTTTTGGGGATGCGAGAAAAATATTTTTAAAAATATGTTGTCTCTTCCTTTCACTCACTTCCAAGCGAGGCTTTGGCGGTCAGGTGGCTTTTGTCCACAGGGGTGGCAAGAATCAACAGAAAAATTAAAGTTCCTTGTCTTGATTGAATTAAAGAAACATAAAAGGAAGGAAATTTAACTTCAAGTTTGCTTGAAATCTTGAATCCATTATCGAAACCAATTTGTCATTTTCATCCTTCTTTTCTTTTTTACAGTACAGTGGCAGGAAACTTAGAAGCAGCTGGGAGATGTGGCACCCGACTTTGGTTGCAGAGGCACTGTTTGCCATCGCCAACATCTTCAGTTCCTTGCGCCTCATCTGCCTTTTCACTGCCAACTCCCATCTGGGCCCCTTACAGATTTCACTGGGCCGCATGCTCCTGGACATCCTTAAGTTCCTCTTCATCTACTGTCTGGTGTTGTTAGCCTTCGCTAATGGCCTCAACCAGCTCTACTTTTATTATGAAACAACTGATGATGAATGCCATGGTATTCGCTGCAGCAACCAAAACAATGCCTTCTCAACGCAAGTTCACAAATACATTTTCCCTGACAAATCTGGATTATTAATAATTAATATGTTTGTTTTTCAATGGCGCATAATGTGATGTATGGTTGTTTGCTTTTCAGGCTGTTCGAGACGCTGCAGTCATTATTTTGGTCTATATTTGGCCTGATTTCTCTCTATGTGACCAATGTGAAACCACGACATGAATTTACCGAGTTTGTGGGCACTACCATGTTCGGCACGTACAATGTCATCTCCCTGGTAGTGCTTCTCAACATGCTAATTGCAATGATGAACAACTCCTATCAGCACATTGCTGTGAGTGGTGTATCTTACCTATTTTATCGTTTGGCTGCACTAATTTGTCTTGCAGTACTTTGCAAAAGGTTTTGATTAATTGCTGTTTTGTTTTTGTTTTGTTTCTCAGGATCATGCAGATATAGAGTGGAAATTTGCAAGAACAAAATTATGGATGAGCTATTTTGAAGAAGGTGGAACTCTGCCATCTCCATTCAATATAATACCCAGTCCAAAGTCTGTTTATTATCTTTTTTTATGGATAAAGAGGCATTTGTTGAAGAGACCAGCCTTAAAAAGGCTTGAAACTTTTGAAACTTTGGGAGTAAGTAGTTTTCAAAGATTTGCTTTGATCTGTATAGTTGTCAGTGACTAACTGACATAACATGGCGCTTTGTTAATGCTTCTTTTTTTGTTCTTTATTTGTAGAGACGCGCAGCTGGCAATGTAAGATTCAACCATGAGTATCAGGTATTCTTTTGTTATCCACAATATTCTGTACCACTTGATGGTATCTTGATTAAACTTTATTTAAAAATGAATCTGTAGTTTGCCTTAAAAAAAAGTGTGCGTCTTTTTTTCAGGAGGTTCTGAGGAACCTTGTGAAGCGATATGTGGCTGCAATGATTAGAGATGCCAAGACAGAGGAAGGGCTGACAGAGGAGAATTTCAAGGTAGTATATAAATATTCAGTATTGGAACCTCAGTTACCCATGTTTTTATAATTGCTGATAATATCTGCTGTTGTTTCCTCTCGGCTTCTCAACAGGAGCTAAAGCAGGATATCTCCAGTTTCCGCTATGAAGTCCTTGGAATGATGAAGGGTAAACCTCAAGGTGGGGCCCCGGGTACAGTTGCAAGCTCCACCATGGCTTATCCTGGAAACTCATTCATATATTCTCCGAACTTGCCCACTATAGATCCTCAACACAGACTAAGCGTGTCTGATCTGCCCACCACCCCCTTGCTGCTGAGTGGAGCCGCCAACTCGACCAGCTCTGTGGGCTCATCGGGGCTCCTCCAGAGAAACCGCAGACCCACTTCTCAGATTTATGACGAAATTCATTCAATGTCAGAGGAAGATGCGTTGGAATCTGATCGTCAAAACGAAGAACTACAGACTAAGAGAGTGGTTGTGGAAGTCCTACAGAAAGCTGCGAGCAAGAAAGTGAAAAATGGGCCAAAGATATATCCAAATTAGGCCGCGTCTGCAAGTTTTTAAACATTTTGAGATTGAATTTTCATTCACTAATCTACATGTTGAAAATAGTTCATGGAGTAAACTAATATATAGAATATAGTTACCGGCAGTGCAGGACTTTTGCATATAAATGAATGTCCGCTACAGTGCTGATGAAGTCAGACAGTGCCAGACAAATCCCGGTGTATTTCACAGAAAACTTAAGTCTTTATATTTGGATTCTGTGTGCAGGCGCAGGGACGGAGAAAATAAGAGTAAATGGGGGTCTACGGTGTCAGAGGCATGTCTACAGTATCTGGGAGTGAGAATAATTACAGGAGAGTAATGCATTCTCCTGCCTGCACTCATAAACCTTTCGATGCTCTATTGAATTGAGTGATCTATCATTCTGCCCTTAGGTTCATAACCGGGGATTGCTTAAGAATGCATCATTGTTTATTACATGATAAAGTTGGGGGGGGGAGTGAGAAGAGAACGGCACTGCTGTCATTCACAAAGCACTTCTTCGCCAGCTACCTGAGCATCTCACTTGTCGATCAAATTTCCACAAAGTCTCAGGACAATCTAGTCCTTGAGCATATTAATACTGACACTGGGAAACTGATTCTTAAACATGTCCCACAAAAGCAGAATAATTTGCAGAAATGTGAAACGTAAGATGGGCTGGCCCCTTGTGCACAATTCATGACATGGCAATTAATTTTCTTTTGATCGACTAATTTTATTCATTCTATTCATTCCATCCATCCATTTATATTCATTGCAGCTCTATTATATTGTATTATATCCAAATGCTGTATGTATTTTGTTCAGGGCGACCCTGAAGAGAGAGCTTGCTCTTATTGGCCGTTTGAATAAAGGGCTTTTTTTTCAGACAGGGGAGACAAAAGTTCTGCACTGAAGGTTTTAATGATATACTCAGTGTAATTATCCTTTAATGTATACAAAGGCATGATAACATGTTATCTCACATTATATTACATGCATTCAGCTCTGATTCATAGAAAACATCCTGGGTGAGATTTGAACCTCAGTGAGTTCTGACTTGATGCTCAGGGAATTGTGAAGTTGGTAACTGATGTTTTACTTTGAGCTTTAAATTCCAAAGAGCCGTGACACCCTGCTGCCTATACTCTGGTCCTTCACCTTGCACTGTCCTCTTACTGCGATATGCAAAACTATCTTAAATCTCTATCTCTGTGGAAAAGGTATTACTTCTCATACGCTGACAGTATCTAGTCCTTTTTATGCTAAAAATCGATCATAAAGAAAGACATAATTAACAAAATTACACTTGAGTAAACAGATATGTTATTATATATATTGAATTAAGACAAAATATCCAATTGTAGTACTTTGCTAATTCAGAGATACAGGTCAACTTCTCTTTTGATCCATCATCACTGTCCTGACCTGTTGAGGGTGAGACAAAAGGTTTTACTTTTGAACAGAAAGGCATGCAGAGCAGTCTAGTTAAAGATTTGTTGAAGGATTTGTTCCTCAACCATGTGCACTATCTACTATACCTTTGCAGGCGTGAGGGCCCTCTAGTGATCTGTGTGTTACTGTGCAATTTTGTAACTTGTAATGACATTACTCTGTAAAAGGAAATAATATATAATAAAAGAGATCACTAATTCAAAAAGCAGTGTTTTTTGCACTTGTGACAAGACAACATGTTTCTCTTCTCTTTGCTCGGTGAACACAGCAGATGTCACAAAGACGGAGAAAACAAACGACACTTTTCCTTTAACAGGCCTGTCTCTTGATTTGCCGTTCTCCTGAAATCTTCCTTTTCATCTTGTTTACTGGAGGAAACATTTCAGTAAATAGTTTGTTACCTTCTGTCTGGCTGTATATACAGTGGTCCCTCTGACATAGTGCACTAGATACACAGTTTACATCCTCTCTCTGAAGGTTTTTCGCTTGTATTTTGTGATCTCTCAGAGGAGAAGCACTAGTTAAGTCTCAGGCTCACTCTCTATTTGTAGAATAAATGCCAATGCTGAAATATCCTACCTGACTGAAGTAAAAATTATTCATATAATTCTATAAAAAAAGAAATAATTCATATGATGCCTATTTTTGATTCACTGTCACATCTTTCCCAATAAACAGGAGACTTCCACACAACCTTCTGTTACCAATTAGCTATATTTGCTTTACTTTACAACCCAAATTGAATTAGCTCTCGCAACAAAGGAGCAGTGATAGAATTTGATAACAGTAAATTGACTTAGTAGGTTAAATAAGTTAATTTAAAGACTTCTGCATAAGCACAATGTGGGATATCGTGTTTCACTTCTATTGTATGCTACTTGGACTCAAGTCTTACGTACAAAAGACTATAATATGCATGAACATATGATGCATTGTTGTAGATTAAACTGCCCAAAATAACATTTGTTAAAACTAGCTCCACTTTGACCAGCTGCAACGTCAGAAAAATACTGCTTCCATGTTAATGCAGACTTATAGTCTGACACTTTTTCCATGAACCTTGATGTAGATTGCTGACAACTAAATTATTTTATTCTAAATTTAGTAGCTTTAGCACTCTTATGATTTAACACTTACCAGTGATTAGTTGTTTTTTTTTCAGCACTCTGTTATGATCTGTGGAAGAATAATTTACTTGGTTAAAAGCTTTCATAGTCGTCAGGCATCAGGCACCCTCTAGTGATGGAAAAGTGCACTGTTTTATGTAAAAGATTGTGGTCACTGTGGTCTCTTCACCAACGAATGTTACTAACATTTCTAAACCTGTTTACATGTTATGAAAGCTGTTGCTGCTTTTGACCTGCTATCACCTTTGTTGGCTGTGTTTTTTTAGGTGTTTAAGTCAATTTGAGGTGCAAAATGTGTTGTATTACTGCTTCAAGCATAGTATTAACTAATAGTAGCAGCAGTTATGTTCGGGTTTTATTAATGTTATGCTATATCTGTATTTGCAAATTTAATTATACACCTTCATAGTTTGAAGCTGCAGGCTACATGGGTGCTGGAGGAAGTCTTCATGTTTCTGTTTCCATAGCAGCCGAGAGCAAGAAAGTCACACTATCTCTAGAAAGGCAATCAACAGAATGTTTTGGTCTTTGTACTACATCTGAAGAGCTCCCTCAATTCAGATTCCTGTTGCATTTTCCCTTCAATTTCCACTTTAAAGGAGTTTCTTTTTTAGCAGGATACAAAGAGCAGAAAGTACTCAGTACTAAAACTGACTTTTATCCCCTCTTTGTGGCACATGCGGTGTTTGGGTCCGTGTGTCAGTGTGTGTGAGAGTGACTGATTCATGCAGAGCGCTCTGATTCAAAGTGTAAAAGTCTCGCTGCGTTTAATTATCGCTGTAGTGTAGTTAATGAGTGCCATTATTTCCCCCATCGAAGCAAATATAGAGTCTCAAGTTTGAAAATTGGCTGCTCATTGGAATGTGGGGATTGTAAAGTTAATGTATTCCAGTCTTTGGGATTTTAGGAGAGATGAGAAACCCGGGAAGGGATTTTATGCGTAAGTGCTTTTCTAAAGACCTTGACAAATCAAGTTCATAAGCGGCATGCTGCCTTGAAAGTGTCATCTTTTTAATGGACATGTGGTTTGCTGAATAATTCATGTTCTTGTATTTTAAACTTTTCTACTTTCAGACTCACTGGTTAGACATTGATATAATACACAAGGCCACTGATTTTCACTTTCAAATCTGTGCTGCAGTATTGAATCAAACACTGTCTTTCCCCCTTTTAACCATCCATTGTTGAAGAAAAAACAAAAAAATATTCTGCTCACATCTGGAACATCTGGCTCGCCAGGAGGTTGAACAACATATGGCGGAGTGAATGGTATAAGTAATGCCACTTGGGTATGCTGTGAGTAACAATACCCACTTGTATGGCTAACAATAGCTACACTTTTAAATCTAATCATGTTTGAATGGCATAAACAACATGATAGTCTGTTTTGCCATGGGTCATGTTGCTTAAAAAAAAATAAAGAATGGTAATATTAAAAAAAAAGAACAACAAAATAATACCACATTTAAAAGTAGCCGCTTTAATATGTTTGACACGTGTGTTCATGTTCAGCTTATTTTAATTTCCTGTTAACAATTCTGTGCATGTGTGAGCCATTTCACAGACAAATAGTTTGTTGTGTCTGTTGTTGTCGCCAAGATACTGTTGTTTACATGGAAGAGCAAATGTCTTTGTCCTGATAGCTCTTGTTTAACAGGACTTGGCAGACAGTTTGACATTTTGAAATATAGATCAGGTTTTGTACATTTGACAATACAATAACATTAGCTCGATAGACACTCGGGTTTAATAAGGAAACAAGTGCATGTTTTAGGATTTGCCTGGTCTGTCATTGTTCAAATAATAATCCAACACCCCATTATTCCCTCTCAGTGTAAAAATGAGTAAGTAGTGATGCAGTGAGACTCACTCTTTCTTACCACTAGGTGGCGCAAACTACACTCTGAAAGATTTATACAGCCAGTGCTAAGGCATTTGTTCAGAGCAGATATTATGTAATGTTTCTTTGTTAAAGGTCCAAATAAATGACACGTTAATAGAAAAGATGCAGCTGGATTCTTTATCTCATCTGCTTATTATAAATGTCTCAGTCTTGGGGCTCTATGATATATGCTTAGTTTTTTGTAGCAGTGTTCTGAGAAGATAATTCAGCAATTAGTTTTAAACAAATTTTTGAGCCTTAAATCTTGATTTTTTTAATTAAAAGCATGCTGATGTGTCCAGATAAATTTACGTTTTGTTTTTACATTACCAGATTTTGTGAGAAATGCAACTAAAGTGTGTGCAAAGACTGCAAAACATTTTGTTAATGTGCTGGTGGTCACACTTGTTAAAACCTGACATCCATAGATAATCTTATATATTAAAGAATGCACAAAATCCAATTCCACATTGTTAATCACATATAATATGATGACGATACAAACGAAATGTAGATTTTGAGAGGTTCTGGGTGGTCCATGAATGCATGAAATGTTGCCATCCTCCTTGAGTGGAGGGTGAGACTTGTGGTATATAAACTCCCACTCTGAGTCTTCTCCCATTACTCTGGGTCTGGAAGGGCTGGCTGAGAAATCAAGGATGAAGCTCCTTTTTGTAGCTGCCTTTGCACTCTTTGTGCTCTCTACATTTGACAAGGCTGACTCTTCAGCTTATGACAAAATAGTCGCCCACAGTCGCATCAGGGCGAGAAAAGAAGGGTAAGCTTATTAATATTTGTCATTTTTATTATTTTAGAGGCTGAATTGATGCCCTTGTGATATCACGTTATTTTATTTTGCATGCATGGAATAGTGTTGAGTCCTGAGCATAGCAAGCATCATTAGTTTTATCATTTCTGCACATTTTTATCTTTTCTGTTTTTATAGGAAATCTGCTCTATAATGCAGCCACAATTGTTTCACCAATATATTTATATATTTTATTTCTGGCATATTTCATTTACTGTATTTGAATAGTTGGATTATAACGCAAATCTGGCAAACCACTTTAACATCCAGCAGGTGTGGATGTCATTATTCATTTTTGGCTGTGTGTTTTCAGAAGCAGCAGGGGTAGTTGCCAACAATTATTCACACTTAGACAGCCTTGTCTCACCCGGCGGGGCTGTTTGTCACATCAATTTAACTATGACTTATCTCAGAGTTTAAAAAGAATCCTACTTATGTGTCTTACCTGATGATTAATGCCTTACCCCATTTTGTTGAATGTATTAATGCATTGTTTTTTATCTATGTGTTGCTATGTTGAGATGGCTCTGGAAACTAATCCTCCTTTAGGATGATATAGAATAAATCTAAAAAAAAAAATGTTCTCCCTTAATTCTCATCAGACCCAATGTCTGCGCGCTCCAGCAAGTCATGGGGACCAAGAAGAAATACTTTAGCACTTGTCGTAACTGGTACCAAGGGGCCATCTGTGGAAAGAAAGCGTAAGTGTTATTTCATGTTTCAAGTTGTTTCTCCTCTTTATAGATGAATATTACAAGCAAATTCAATGATTAAAAAGTGTCAGATTTTGAATATGTAGCATTTCTCTTCACTATCTGCTTCTTCTCCTTCTTCTACTGCTTCTTCTTTAGGGGGTTTAATGGAAACTTTCATGTTTCCATTGAGACAGACATCTGTTATCTTACTTTGAATCAAACTACCACTCAAAATGGAAAACACATTCGTGGACGCAGCCCTAAGGCCTTTGTTTTGAAGAGTGTCCTATTCAGTCCTCTAAACTGAAAGTTAGGGTTTTCATAATTTAGGAAGCCTGGTCGTCGTTGGATACCACAGTGGTGAACCACTCATTCCAGGATATGATGTGGCTGCAAAGTGTTGACTGTACTGACCATGTACCATGAATGGAAAAGCATTCAGCTCAATCACTCTAGACAACCTCTTTTTCTCTTATTGTTCCAGCCCTCTCAGCACTTTTATGCTTAAACATGGATCGACGCCATGCCTATTATACAGTCTCTCTCCCCTCTCTCTCACACATGCATACTAAGCTTGCCCTCTATGCCTGCATTATGCTTAAGTCATGCTCAGCTCTCTAAATAGGCTTAGCTCTTCATAATGAATGCACACTGTTCGCTGAACTTGGCAAATGATAACGTTGGCAACAGCCAAAGAATTTTATCTTTTTCAATGGGAGTCTGACGTGAGACTACGGAATCAATCAGAAGATAGCTGGGCCAGAGTTGAATTTAAATGGTAAACTGGTTCACTGAGTTACTCCTTTTACAATATCCTCATGCAAGATCTCCTGAACTTTTGAAAATATTTCTTTAAGCAGAGCTGCACTGTAAGCTCTAACTTCAAGCTACAATAGCTTATAGTTGGATAATTAAAGATATAGTTATTTTCTTTTGGTAATTCAATTGTAATTTTAAACTAACCATCTCACATTGGAAAGTATCACTTCAGTCATGAGAGAAGTAGATCACACACACTGCAACTGCTCTGCATCACTATTCAGTAATAGTTTCAAACAGTTCCTACAACAAAGATTTTAAATAGATGATAGTTTATAGTTTATAATCGAGAGACACTCCCATAAGAGAACTTCATCTACACCTGCACACAAAGAAAGGACAGAGTATTATCTAATCTGGTTGTAACAACTGTTTGAAACACTTTTGTTGGAGGTCCAGAGGGACCAAACATTAGTAATAATAACTAGAGCGGCAGTCTGTAGAGCGCATACCTACGCCAAGACCCAGCAGTCCCCTCTTGTGCCCTCTCACATAGATACCAGCCATCTAAATGTGAAATCAACTCCTGTGTTGAAATCAACAAAATGTTGAAAAACATCTCGTAATGTTTTCCTGGATCTGTCTGTTTATCTGGCTCAAAAGTTAATGGCGTCTTATCTGGGCCGTGACCCATCCTCCACCCAAGTTTCTTGGAAATCCGTTCAACAGTTTTACAGTAATCCTGCTGACAAACAAGCGGACACGGGTAAAAGCATAATCTCCTTGATGGGGGTAATACATTTTGGTGCTGAGAGCAGTGTGAAGTATCATCTTTACTCAAGATTTTGGTTCAGGGGATGGACAAACATGTAAAACAGGCATTCAGAGAATGAGGTGTGAACATACAACATTAGTTTATTATCATGACACAGATTATATGACCTTCCTGAAGTTTCAAACCTCACATTGTTCCTCCCACCGTGTCCTCCAGAAGCTCCCCAGATGTTTCCCAGCAGTTCACAAGCACAATGACATAACATTTTCTGTTTTTCAGTTCAGCTGTTTGTGTAATTGTTTTAGTCAGCGCTTTCAGTGGAGCTGATTTAACAGCAAATGATTCTGAGAAAATGCACATATACATTTGACTTCAGTAGAAATGATGAAGGCCTATGACAACTTCAAAGTTTATCTTAAAAGAAACTGAATAAATTCCAGTAGAGGTCACTTGTGTTGACACAATACAATTTGACACCTCTACTATTATACGTATAAGCTGCAGGCAAGCATTCCCATCTTGAACATATAGAATTCTTCAGGTAATCTAACTGAGCAAGATAATCTAATATGGCTTAAATTGCACTTTGTACAGTAGCTTTTGGCAATCTGCGCTCAGTCTAACTTCATTAAGCCAGCCAAAAAACTTGTCTTCACCGTCTGAGGTCTAATTCAATAAATGAGAGGATTTCTGCCTCCAGAGCAGCCTCCATGAAAAATGTGTACAACCACACTGCACATTAGTGATGGGTTGAATTGGAATAAAGCCACATATGGCTTATGTTACGTTTGACAGAGTTATCATGAATCTTCGTGGAAATGGTTTTTTATAGAGATGCTGACAAGTCAAAAGTTTCCAACTCCATGGCCAGGCACAATCCCTCAGTGTGGGAGTGCAATGCAGCAGGGGTTTTTGCTGACTCTACCGCAATGGGGTTTATGTGATCTCATCCCCGTCCCTCCAACTCTATTCAACTTTGATTCAAATACAGTTGTTGAAGGGAAGGGGTGCAGTTATCCATGACCCAGAAGTCCCGGTCTATATTCAGTCTGAGACATCAACAGTGGAAAACTGCCATGAGCAACCCACTGCAGGAAAGGAAACAAGTTTCTGCCTGAAGCCTTTTCTTTCGAACCAAAGTCTCATTAATTGCTATCCACAGATGGTTGTTCTTTGTGTGGTACATTCTTGCCATGTTCATCATCTACAGTCCTGAACAACCACGGTGTCCTTGTGAACGATTGCTTGAGATAGTTCCACATGGATTTTTCAAAAAGCAAACAAACTTTTATGAAGTGCAACTATTTCCACTTGCATCTTTTTGTTAGCTGTTAATTCAATTCAGATAAGTCATTGTTTGCCCCTGTCCATGCTGCCAAGTCTCTGCTGTCTGTTTTCAACTACAACTGGTACTCATGCAGCGCTTTCCTGGTGTCCTGATCATCCTTTTGTGTCCTATCACGAGTGTTCCCATGCATTTTTGCCAATTACTTTGATTATTTAAAGTAATTTTTAAGGGGGAAAAAGTCAAAATTCTCTGATTCCAGGTTTTTGGAAGTAAATACATTCTGGTTTCTTTACTCCTTCATTACAGTGAAATGGAAAATCTTTTTTTTGTTGTGGACTAAACTGGAAATTTGTGAAGGTCATCTTGGGTTTTGGGAAGCACTGATCGGCATTTTTCACCAATTACCAGTATTTTATAGACCTATCAACTAAGTAAACTGACTAAACAATGATGAAAACAATTGTTAGTTGCCACTGATTAATTTGATCGTGTTGAGGTGAAAAACGGGGGAAGTAGCACCTTCCCTGTTAGTTTTTCTCACAATAAACACCGGGCAGTCAACAGTGATGAACCCCACAGCCAACTCAAGATGCATGTGGTATTGTTTACCACTAATAGGTACATCTGTGGTGATCTTTATATCTTGTGGGTCTTTTTATTGTTGCATACCTGTGAGTAATTTGAGGTGAAATGTACATCTCTGGTCTTCCAGGAGATGGAAACAATGCGATAATTCCAACATGTTCAAACCCGCTGAGGCAAGGGAGAAAGTCATGTTTATATGTAGCAGCTGCAGTTTGAATTTTACTATCGTCCTCAGGCTACAGTGTCCAGAACCATTTGCAGTAAATAGGAGGAGACATGCCTCTAACATGTCTGTCCATCAGCAATTAAACTTTTTATTTTTTGTATGTAATATATCCAAAGAGAAATAATTATTGTCATTCTTAATTCTTAATTATAAAAGTATGTAACAAAAACTCTGGTGACAATTGAATAATGTTGTTTTTCAGATTAGCTTAAAGGTTTCCATACAGACCATTAAGCCCTTTAAATGTTCCTTATGTCAACCAAAATTTCCCAAAACTCAGTTCTAATTACACTGCATTTTTTTGAAGGCCAAAATCGTAATGTTTCTGAGGTTAACCAACCGCCAAGTAGAGTCGAAACTAATTGTTCAGCTTCAAAGAGGAGGTCTCTGTAATATAAATCTACTACTGTAATGGTAGCACAGTCCTTGAGGCAGCCTTTCCATTAGGTTTTGGCCTGAGCTGTTGGAGCACATGGTCTGCTGGGGTAATAAAGGAGATAATGAGTAACATGTGGAAATAGTGAATGCACAAGCCAAACAATGATTCAGCTACAAACATGGCAGCCAGAAAAATACAAATCTCTTGCACGGTTATGTTGAAAACATACAAACAGTATTTCAAAGAATGTGCTGCTTACATGAGCTAATGTCAACATTTGTGATCTGTGTGCTTTTCTTGCAGGACTGTGCTTTATGAATGCTGCCCAGGGTACATGAAGTTGGAGGGCATGCGTGGTTGCCCTGCAGGTACAGTGTGTTAACTACAATGCAGTCAGTGTATAAAGGTTAGATGAGGCCGTGTCCTCCACATGTAGAGCAGATGTATAGTTTTGTTGTAACCAGACCAAAAACACTAGAAGAGGATGTGGTAGCACACATGTAGAGTCTTTCTTTCCAAGCCAAGAGATTTCTTATTGCTGATTTTAGAAAGACTGTCTTACATCTGAAAATGATTATCCTAAATTCTTTTTAGTGGCTCCAATTGACCATGTGTATGGCACCTTGGGTCTGGTGAAAGCCACCTCAACCCAAAATTACGCTGACATTTCTAAGCTAAGACCTGAGATTGAGGGATCTGGATCCTACACCTTCTTCGCCCCCAGCAACGAGGCCTGGGAGCTTTTGGATGAGGTGAGTCAAGGACAAAATGAAAAGCAGTGGAACCTCTTTGACGAGGAGGTTTTAACATCTAATTTTCCTCGTCTAACAGACAGTGAGAAGTGCACTCGTCAGCAACGTGAACATTGAACTGTACAACGCTCTGCATTATCACATGGCCAACAAACGCTTCTTGACTAAAGATTTAAGGAACGGGATGACAGTCACCTCCATGTACAATGACCTCGGTCTTCAGATTAACCATTACTCCAATGGGGTGAGTATTATCATTCAGTACTACTGTAACAGTCCCCCTGCAGTTTTACTAAAAACCCTTTTAGCAATATAACATTGATATATATGAAATGTGCAGGTGGTGACTGTGAACTGCGCCAGGATTATCTATGGAAACCAGGTTGCCACCAATGGAGTTGTGCATGTCATTGACCGTGTCATCAGCTCTGTTGGAAACACAATCCAGGATGTCATCGACGTTGACGATGACCTGACAACTCTGAGCGTAAGTAGACAAAATAATGTATACACCTCAAGGACAAGATTTGTGCAGTAACTGCAAACAACCACAGGCTCAGACTTACATTTGCAGGGATTTAGAGGAAACTGCCAAACAAATGTAGAGTTTGTATTTGAGATTTCGTACTTTTAAATGTCATTTTCAGATGATAAGGTTGTTGAGCCTACCTTTTTTTCTACTTTACTCTATTGTACATTTAAAGTTCACTAAACAGACTCCTCCTGGTGAAATCATCATCTAGGATATGGCACAGAGAGCTGGACTGTCGGATAAGCTGGGTCAGCCAGGACATTACACTCTGTTTGCCCCCACCAATGAAGCCTTTGACAGTCTGGGCGGGGACGTGTTGGAGCGACTTCAGAGCGACCCGGAGGTCCTCAAAGGTAACGCAAACTTTTATTCTTGAGAGGTCTGTCTCCGTTCCTTAATGCCCAAAAGATCACTCAAGGCCATTTAAAACATTGCAGCGGAGACTGGGGGTTTATATTAACTGTAGCAAAGTAGAACCATATTTATATTTTAGGATGAAGGTACAGGGAAAGAAAAGCAGTGGTTCCCCCGGCGGCATGTATGCTAGACACAGTCCTTTTCTTTTTTTTTTTTCATGTTCAACTTCTTGCAATTTGAAACAGATGAAGCCGCAGAGGATTGGAGCCTACACACATTTGGCAAACTGTTCAGCAAAGTTGTATCGAATAGTCATGAAAATAGGTCTCTAGTTTTAAGTCATGCATGAAGTTGTGGGTGGAAAGTTAAATAAGGCAAGGCATCATCTGACGCTTTGGTAATGTTTGTTTTGTTTTGTTTAAATATATGTTACGAGTAGATCAGGATCAACACACTGTAGCTATTTGACTTTTTTTCTCAAACATTTGATGGTGGAATGATGGAATTGTACCAGTGTAACTGTCAATTAGAACAAGGTGAAGCTTTAAATGTTCAGTGACTATGAGCTCTTTAAAAATGATGGTGCAAACAACAAAAAAAGTGCAGATTTTTTACATTTTTAACATTAGCTTGTTTTGTGTCAACACAGACCGGCAGGAAACAGCTGCTTCACTGAGGAAGCTGGTCAAATTGATAAGAATCCAAAACGTTTTATTAGCCCACAGCTCGCCCTATGATGTGAGATCATACCGTTTCACATAAAGTTAAACAGAACTGTGAAGAAATCACAAGTCTTCTCGCTCAAGGACCCAAGGGATCCAAAGGGTCTTCAGGTTCCCAGGTCTTTATAGCCTCAGCTGCAGTGTAACATGAGGAAGAACATAAAACAGCCCACGAAGCCAACTGACCTAGTCTACATTCAAATAAACTTGGTAAATTAACTGCATTCATATTTTCTACCTTTACGGATGAAAGCACTTTACAATTTAGCCTCTCATAGCAGCGGAGCACGTGCTGGCTGGTGCTGAGTCACAGCTGACTGAGATCTACTGATGCATCTCAACCACAATTAATTTTGGTCCCTCTTTTTCAGCCCTTGTTAATTTCCACCTCCTGGACTCAGTCCAGTGCTCTGAGGCCATCATGGCCGGCACCTCTTATGAGACCCTTGAGGGCAACAACATTGAGATCGGCTGTGACGGTGAAAGCTTGACAGTCAACGGTATAAAGATGGTGCGCAAGAAGGACATCGTCACCACCAACGGTGTCATCCACCTTATCGACCAAGTGCTCATGCCAGACTCAGGTAAGACTCACATCACCTCTTCTTGTTAAAGCATGATTTACTGCATGAATATAGACATTGTGCCAGGTGTTTGGTATTTTGCTGTTATCCATATTAAAATGTTGCTGGGATTTCCTGTGCCCTTTAAGCTAAGCAGGTGATGGAACTAATTGGAACTTCTCAGTCGACCTTCGGCGACATGGTGTCCGAGTTGGGTCTCTCTGCTGCCATGAGACCAGAGGCTGAGTACACCCTGCTGGCTCCCCTCAACGTCGCCTTCACTGGTAAGTCACATGCTGTTCATTACATCATTAAAGCCTCTCAATTTTCCTCTCAGCGGTTGGCGAAATATGAACCCTGGCTGCTCCACATTCAGTCACAGTCTGGAATAAGGGGAAATATTTTTTTATTTCCCTGGGCGTGCTGACTCACAACTGAAAGGATATGCACATATATGGAGCCTCAGGGAAATTGGGACACTTTTATGTCATGTAAGAACAAATACCCACACCCCCAGATAACATTCCTGAACCTCACCCAAAGGGAGTAGAGATGTTTTGTTTTTCTGTAACAAGAAGGTTGGATAAATTGAGGCAGAATACTTTCATCTTTATCGGCGTACGATTTGAAATGGGTGTAAGGAGTGCACATGGTAGAAACATCTGGATGTAAAAGGAACCTTACATTCCTCCATAAATTCATGGGAATCTGCATGTAGAGTAACCTACAAATCATGAGACATGATTTATAGGTCACTCTACATGTTCCACCTACAGAACTGTGCAGTAAATCAAGTCATTGCTCACAGTTACTATTATAGCTGTTGTTCTCAGGACATTGAGGTCAAAATAATAAAAATGTACAGAGATTTTTGTCAACGAAGCCAATACATTAGGTGTAAATGTATAATCCTGCTGGTATGTTCAATTTTTAATTAGAAAATATCAAACCAATTATTTCCTCTACAGATGAAATGATGTCCATGGATCAGAGGATGCTCAAGATTATTCTGGAGAGCCACATCTTGAAGAATAAGGTTGTCCTGGGACAGCTGTATAATGGCCAGCGGCTGGAGACCATCGGAGGAAAATTTCTGAGGGTCTTCATCTACCGCACAGTGCGTCCATTTCTCTGAAACTGTGCCTAAATATTGTGGCTGGCTGCCACTATACATACACTATATGAATTAACCATATCATCTGACCATCAATCCTCACGTCTTTGACACATAACATTAATCTCCTGTCCTTTAACTTGTGGAATATTTCTGCAGGCTGTGTGCATTGAGAATTCCTGTCTGATAAGAGGCAGCAAGGAAGGAAGCAACGGGGCCCTTCATCTCATGAGGACTTTCTTGAAACCAGCGGAAAAAAATATGTTTGAGATTCTGACAGAAAATGGAGGGTTCAAGTAAGTACTGAGCAATGCTAGTAAAAATGGACTGTGGTATTAAAGTCCGGCATAATACTTAAGACCACATTTCTTCGGATCTTTCCATTAAATCCACATGGCACATATGGGAATGAGAAAGTGCTGTTGTTGCAAGCTGTCAGTCCTCGGTGGTTTCTGTAACAGCCAAGTTACTGTTTTCTTCTCTGTGCTGCAGGATCTTTTTGTCTCTGATGGAAGCTGCTGGCTTGACTGACCTTCTGAAACAGGAGGGAGACTTCACTCTGTTCGCCCCAACCGATAAGGCTTTTGCTGGTGTGACCGAGAGAGATTTAGACTTGTTGAAAGGTAGGTCTACCAGAGTCTCTTTATCTTTTTAAGCGCTTCAAGCACTTATGTTGCAAACTAATAATTACACAAAATAAATGAATGATTTTCTGCTTGACTGTCTTTGTTTCAGGTGACATAAATGCTCTCAGAACGATCCTTCTGTATCACATCAATAATGGTATCTTCATTGGTGGTGGTTTGGAGTCTGGGGTGACGAACCTTCTCAAGTCTCTGCAGGGCAGCAACATCAGAGTGATGCATGTGAGTATTCAGTGCAACAGGATTGAACATCTTTTGTCCTAGGGCAATAAACATTATACCTTTTGTTATCCTCAAATATGAAGATATGCAGAATAAAACAAAAAACATATTTTAAAAAGTCCTTATTTTAAAAAGTCCTTAAAATTATGGGAGTGTCATTCTTTTTATTCTCTGCTAAAATCATCAGTTTGCTAAACTTAGTCACCTCAGCAAGCTAATAGCATCATCTTCATACTTGTAAACACAGGTTCGTTCAAGCCCCTCATTTTGTGGTTTTTCGCGTCTGTAATTGTTTTAACTGTCTCCTTCAGGCAAACAACACGATGCAAGTGAATTCCATCCAAGTCCCTGAATCTGATATCATGGCCACAAATGGAGTCATTCACTTCGTCAAACAAGTCTTGTATCCTGGAGGTACAATTTTTACCCAGTCAAAATTGTTAAGACTCCCTTCCTTTTGTAAATCTGTCAAGAGATGCTCTCTCTCTGTAATTTATAACTGTTGTAAATGCCCGACTCCAGTTAACGCCCTGTTTTTTTTTTTTTCTCAGATATCCCTGTTGGAAGCCAGGATCTCCTCATGCTGTTTAAGAGGCTCATCTCTTACATGCAAATCAAGGTGTTTTATCAAAACATAATTTATTGTTATTAAGGCAAGATTCGTTATAAAGGGCAGGGTGCAGTTTTCTTTGTGTAAGTGTTCTTGTAAATTCTTTCTTTGGCTGCCAAAAAAATTACAAAACAAGACCCTGCTTGAAAACCAGGCATGAAGTTAGTGGTTTTAAAGAAGAGAGCTGTAAGGTGTGGCTGCTGACTGAGCACAGGTGTTGATTTAGCTTTTAATCATGAACAAATGTTGATTAATTTAAGGATTCAATATATTATATTATATATTATATATATTATATTAATAAGGATGCAATATACAAAAGTCCAAATATGGTCATACTGCACATTTTTATGTTAATCTGGATATCTACTATAACAGCCTTTACTTTATCTTTGTTTCACAGTATATTTCAGGATTCAGGTATCAGGAGATTCCCCTTACATTTATGAGTAAGTAACAACATTTTGGTTTTTGTTTCGCCTTTTTATTTTATTTTATTTATTTTCTTTTGCAATAATTACCCCTAAATGCATTCTTTGGTGTCATTAATGGCTTTATATCTCCTGTTGTCATTAGAGAGGATCATCACTACTGTCATCCAGGAAGGTACAGTAATGATGATTGCAGAGTATCATCATCATGTGATTCCTAATCAGTAAAGTCTGACATATTGTATCTGGACAATAATAGTTGTATGCTTAAAATAGGCGGAAAGAATAAGAAGGCTAGTGCCTGTTGAGTTGAAACGTGTACTGATAAACCCGCTGACACTTTTTGTTTATCCAGATAATTCCACGTACACATGCAAGTACATGTACGCACATGCTGGGGTTGACAACTGAAGTATTAATCACATAGAAGGGAAGAGAACAGAGAAGATTACATAAATAACCTTTACGGCTAAACATGAACAATATATAAGTAACACAATTTATGGAATTAAAACATCTGTGCAAAATTATATTTAAAAACTAGATGGCAGAAATCATTTGATTATGAATCACATTCTTGTCAAAGCAACCTTTCTGATCCAGTGAAAGGTCCATTTGTTATGTAACCTGCATACAAATGGGGAATTCTCTGTATCAAGGGGCAATGCTGTGCCGCCTGTTTCAATGTGCTGAAACAATGTCTTCTTTGCTTTTATAGTTCCCGACGTAACCAAAGTCACCAGAGTCATTGAAACAAAACCCTCTATCACCAAAGTCACCAGAGTCATTGAAGGAAAACCATCTGTTACCAAAGTCACCCGAGTCATTGAAGGAAAGCCGACCGTCACCAAAGTCACACGGGTCATTGACAGTGATCCCACCATCACCAAAGTCACAAGGGTTGTGTCAGGTAAAAATCTTCGCTCCAGTCTCTTCGATCTGCGCTAAAATAACACGACAGACTTTCAAATTGTGAAAGTTGTCATGCCTTCACCCTACTCCACCTTTGACTGGCTGTCACTGTGATTCTCACCCTAACCAAGACCAATCTCACTCCTCCTGCCTAAACCTAATCAGTCAAACCAATAAAGGCATCCAGGAAGAGTGAAGAGTCTATAATAACACATGGAAAACAGATGCTACCAAATACCACACATAAACATGTCAGGTGAGGTTGTATAAAGAGCAACAGAGTACAATTAGGGCGGAGCTCAGGATTGATGGATGGGTCAAACAAACGTTCACCCAGGAGACCAGGGTTCATGTCCTGTGTGAAACCAAAAGACGTTATGGGTGAGGCTGTGTTGAATCATCAAATTTATATAATTCATCATCTTAAGAACACACGAACACTGTCATCATGTACAGGTCCTCAGTACTCGGTCAACACTGGCACCACTGACATCACCCTGGAAGGTCAGTGAAACGGATTCAAATCTGAATACAGAAACAGAAGGACAATTTCAGTTATTTTAAGCATTGGGATTTATTGTTGTAGTTTGTGTGACTGTAATCATCAGCCTATCAGTGGTAAATGTGGTTTGTAGGGAAATATTTACCACCTATAAATATATAACAATATAGGTTAAATTCACACTATTTCAAGTCATGTTTTACAAGTAATGCCCATCCTAAAAATACTGTAGAAAATAATAGACAAACTTCATATAATGGATGGTAATGAGAGATTAAATAGACTTAAAATCACTTCAAACGGCAGTTAGAATAAAACCCGATTCGTCTTGAAGACAAAGTTTCTTAAGTAACAGTACAATGGATGTCTGCAGAAAAATATGTCAGTTTCTATTTAAGGTTGTTTCCTTTATCTTCAGGAACTGACCTTTCAGACATTTCCCACCTTGAAGTGAACCCTAATTTTGACGCTGAAAGTCTTACCAGAATGATCCAAGGTGAGTTTGTACATCCCAGCGACTGGGAAAGAATAATTCAGAAATAAAATGTGATTAATATGTTTCTTTGCCTCTATAGGAGGTGGTTCAAGAAGAACCCCTTCCCGAAAAATAGGTAAAAATAGATTTAAAAAATAAAGGCAAAAATCTGCCATTCTAAAAGAAATCCTGCATTTGTAATAAATGCAGTTTAGCCTATGTGAGCTCCTTCAGGCAGTCATCTGCCACGTTCACATGGCATACTATGCTTCCTGCATAATACATCCAATGCACCCCTTCAATAGTCGACGGGTGTATTTAAAGGATAGTTCAACATTTCGGGAAATATGCTTAGGCTTCTCAGTTTCTTGCAGTAAATTAGATGAGAAGATGAGACAACTAGCAGCAAAATAGCTTAGCTTTGCACAAACATTGAAAGACTGAGAAACAGCTCGTCTGGGTCTGTCCAAATGTAGCACAGTCTGTCTACCGACGCCTAAAGCTTATATTAGTGTCACTTTATGTCTTGTTGCTTCGTTTTACTGGGGGTCATGTGAAAGAATTTATATTTGCCAAGATATAGTCCTACACATAAAACCACAATGTGTAACAGATTAAACAAACAAGATATAATGTGTTAAAGGGTTAGTTCACCCCAAATCAAAAGTAAATATTTTTCCTCTTAGCTGTGCTATTCATCCATCAAGATTGTTCTGTTGTGAGATGGCACTAGATCTTGGCGCTCCTCAATCCATTTTTTTTCCACCAATCTGCACCATATTACCCACACAGAAGCAAATGCGCATCTATACGTGGACAAGAGGCTAGCTAACTATGCTAACTAACTTGCCAACATTACAGCTTCGCCAGGGAGGATGCCTTTAATGTTGGCATCCCATGCTGTCACTAGCATGAGCCTCTTATCCATTACTAGATGCACACTTCCTTCTGCACCTTGAACATCATTCCATTTCATTTGAGATGAGGCAGACATATCTATGGATGATATCTCCCAAATTCTGCAACTCAAACTAAAACAGATGTAAATTAAAAAATCTAGATGGATGAATAGCACTACAGGTCACTTTAGGGGTGGGCTGTCCTTTTAATACGATTTGGAGGTGTTAAACAGCTGATAAATGTTTATATCCACCATACAGACATGACATTGGTATCAATCTTCTCATCTCACTCTTGAAATAATGCAAATAAGCATATTTCCCAAAATCTACAACTATTCCTGTCAGCCAACTGTGTGCTGCTCACTCTTTTGCTGCCGTGCTTGCCGTCACAATGCTCTCATGAAAGCTATGCGGACGCTTGGTGCTGCAGCTGCTGTTTATAATGTTTAGCATATCCCGAGCCTCACCTCCACGCTGTAAACCACCTGTGAGCTCGGCGTCTGTAATTATCATCATCATCACCCCCCACTCCCTGCTGCTGGGCTGGGTGTTTCCCTCTGGGATCAGAGCCTAGACGCCAAACTTTAACGCGGTACAGTACAAAGTTACATTGTGATCAATGACATGTATTAATTGTTGTACCCTTTGACCTTTCTTTTACCAGCTGGCAACAGGAGGAGAGGAAGGGACTGAGCCTGGACGGATGAGAATATCAACATTGTAAAGGCAGAAAGAGAAACCAAAACCAGAAGTTGAAACTAGTGTTAAATACAGGGGATACACTTAGGATGTCAGTGATTTCAAATATACTGTAATAGGTATAACTGACAAAAATAAAACTATTCTCATAAACAATTTAATGGTGCTTTGAATGTATATCTATTATGAGTGTGCAATGTCTGGAAAGAGTCTTTTAATTCAGCATAGTATGTAAACAGTGTTCAAATGAATGTTTTGGCATGACTTTAAAGACGTGGAGCAAGTCAGGGTAGTAATAAAATCCAAGCCATTAAGGTTGTAATGAAAACATCTCAATATTAAACTTCTCCGTGTTTTCGCGACTGGTGAAGGTTAAAGGAAGATTTTACAAGCTGTTTGGCAAGATTTATATTATCTCAGCATGATAAAGAGTGAAAAAAGGGATGATGATGTGTTTTCAGATTTAAACTTTTACAAACTCTTAATTTCTCCAGCTGTAAGTTGTTTAAGGTTTTGTGTAAATGTTGTCTATGCTTGTTACATTTGGAACAATGTATCCAACTGCAGGTTTTCAAGGTTGTCAAGCGTCTGCTCATAAAGTGCATTTTATTGCTATGAATATGCCAGTATGATGAGGGCATCTGAAGACAGTGTTGTTTGGAGTAATGTCTACTTGTAAAACTCTTAGCTACATGACATTGGTCTCAGAGATTAAAATATCAAATGTCCAATCTAAATATTATGTCTACATTTTGTATTTCCAAGTACAAGGTCTTTAAATTCAGCTGAGAACTGATCCTTTGTCAGTGCCCAGTCGTTTTTCTTCATGTTTTAAAGGGAGTTTGGCTGTCCACTTTGGAAACTTCCAAGACCTTATGTGTAATATAAAATAAACTGGGTGTAATTTGCAAAATAAACTCTCTTTTTCCTATTTTTTCATGGAATGTATTTATCACTATATAATACAGTGTGTATAAGTTGAATAAGGTGAAAACAAATCATTCATTTTAACTTTGACATCAGTTAATATGGTTTTATTATTATTATGTAGAGAACAATAAGTGCATTGCTACATATATGTTGATCAGAAGAACGTATAAATCATATTCAGTCTGGTGTTTTTAACTCTACAGCCAGCTGAAATATTCGCCCTGAGGTTGCAGGGACACTGTGCGAGCTGTTGTGCACAAATATTTGGACCAGGTCCAGCAGGTCCTCTGTTTTTTGGCTCTTGTGCAAAGCTCTTCACTAAGGGTTTATGGCTTCCTGGATCGACTAAGGGGTAAAAATCTGAGCAACTGCCAAGATACAAACACGAATGCTTGCACCAGACAAAAACACAGACATGGCAAAATGTAAAAAGATTTTTTTTTGTCCATCTATAATTTTACAGTAAAAATAATTCACTGTACTCAAGAACAGGATTTATTGGTCCAGGCAGTTGGTCAAATCTCTGCTTGAAGTGATTAAGTCATCGTACTGATTATCATTGTGGTGACATTTACATGCTGGTTTAATTAGCAATATTTCAAACAACACCTTACGTGAAGCGTTCTGTCGGCTCATCCAGTCAGTGGCCTGTGAAAATTCAAGACAGTCAATCAAACAAGAAGCACAATAAAATATGTTAAGTTATTCTTTACCATAGAGAAATTCCAACAGATGTATGTATGTAGCCCTTAAATACTGCTCCTTAATGCATGTATGAACATATTAACGAATGTTCTGCTTGTCTGAACAAGTATTACTGTTAAACGCTTGCTTGCTCTTCACCATACCAATGCGGTCATTTGTAAATCTCTGATTAAAACGTGTGGAGCTGACAGTCTTTATGACTGAATGCATGTATGTAAATCTGCATGCCATATTTTTCTTACATCTTGATAAAGATAAATGACTTTGAGTCATGTTATTGATGTCGTGCAGCTATTTGATATGTTTGTGTTTGATCCAGGGAAATGTGTCCTGTGTAGTGAGTGTCCTGCTGTAATTGACTGACCCGTATTCAGTATAGGTGAAACATCCTCAGCTTCATAGATTCTGTTTTGCAATATGAGGATATTAATGATATTAATTTGCCTGTTTGTAATGCTGGAGGTGGGCTGGGGCCATAAAAATAAATAATTTATCCTAGTTTGTTTATTATGTTATAGTAACTATTTGAGCAAACTGCCACAATAACATGCAGATGTTAAGAGAGAGAGAAAACAATCTGCAGTCAAAGATACAGAAAGCAACAACTTATACGTTTACAACATTGTCTGAGAATTGAGAAAACATCTGCTGGAGGATCCGATTGCTTTTCCATTTGGTCTCGGATTTTCCACACTGTACTCAGCTGTGATCTTGCAATCAATTATTAAGTCATTTATGAGACTGCTGGTATCACCAACAACGGGTTCAGATTTCACTTGACTTGGCGTGGCAGTTTCCACTCATCACCATCACCAACATGCAGCTGTCTGTTCGTCATCCTTAAGTGAAACCACACAGACGGCAAATCCATAATATCTTCATGTCGGATGAGCTTTGACTCATCTTAAGAATTATGTTGTTTGTAGTTTTGTGACCACGCATTGCACTGATGACATGAGTCTTCCACTTCAGTAATAACTCAGACTTGGAAGGCACACCATGCTGTGGCTTTTACACAAAACATAATGTTCTTACAGCGAGAGAATGACAAAATAATTCTTCAGCGCTGATCTTTCAACAGTTAAGGTTCATTGCAGGTCAGATTTTAGGAAGTCACACCAGCAAATATCTTGTTTTAAAAGCTGAAGTGTTACATATAACTGAACTGATTGGATGTCATTGATGCAAATGAATGACTTAATTATCTCAAACTCCAAAATGACAGACGTTTACAAGTGCATTGAGTAAAGTATGATGGATAGTTCTTGTTGTAGGATGCAAGTATACCTCATCTGACCTTCAGATGGAGTTCAGGCGAGGTTTCGGTCTGTTCTTAATTCACCCGACTTAATCATGGAAGCATACCAGAAGAGCTTCCTGGCCCATTAGCTGTGCATATCAGTGTTGCTATGGATGCAACTATGTGAAAGTGACATCTGGATACAACATTGCCTCCGAAAGAGCTGACATGTTCCTGGCACAGTCGCTGCTCAGTCCTGGCTGAGTTTCCACTGCAGTGCCATCATGTGCATGTATAGACTTGGCCATAAAATGGAGGAGTATGACTGAACATCAACCAAGCAGAAAAGCAATTTTTAAATGTGCTCATCTTGAAGCAAACATGAATCAGTGTCCTCCCTCTGACTTCTGAGTGACAGTTCAAGGTCAGGGGAGTGTTTGTATTACGTAAAACCATAAAAAGTCACCTGAATTGACTTACAGATACTGATTATTTGCTTAAATGTGAATTAAGCACGTTTGTCATTATCCTGTAACACAAAATTAAAGGCTGCAGGTGAGCTTATCAGTACTAACAGCTCTAATTAAACTGGTGGTGAACACACCATTAAAAAGCACAATCTATCTGAAGGGACTCACACACAAATGGCGGGCAAGATAATGTTTTAGCATCATCCAAATTACGTTACGTCTTATTCACCGACTTCTTTCCTCACTTGGACTCACATCTGGAATATATTTCAACAGGGGACAAAATGAAATACACAGTTTCCTTGAGTAAACTTGTGTGAACATTGAAGGAAATATTTGGTATAATGCAAGTACACAATTCATCAAAATATATAACAAAGGTCCAGACATTTTTGAGACACCTGGATACAAAATGTTCCATAATATCTTTAACTGATTTAAATGCCCATGTAGCTAAGTTGGAAAATTCTGTATTACCTGAACCAGATAAGCAGCTTTGTGGCATCAGGTACTCCATCATCAGGTACTCAGGTTTAGTGAAGGCTTCACAAGAGCTTGACAATGACAAACTTGTTTTGTGGGAAAGACCTCAGGCATCAAGATTTCACTTTCAAGCCTGTTGGCCTGCTCCCATTTCCACTCTCAAACCCACCATGATATACTGCTGTCTCACTCAGCATCTACTGCAGTAAAAACACGAGACTCAAGTAGATCCCTTTCGGATCAACACTCTTATCTTCTGACTTAAACGTGAACATGTTGGTGACAGATGCAGTCACCAAGGAGGTTTTCAGAGAAACATTCATACATTTATTGTCCTTCATCAAACTTTCCACCAACACGTCAACTTAAAATCTTTTAATAAGAGAATTATACACACCTCAATGTTTCTAACACTATAATCAGCTGGTAGCTGTTAAGCCATGCTAACTAACACTGTTGTGCTTATTGTTGATAAGGATCTATGGAGCACAGCAACTTCAATTTTCCATCGCTGTGGTCTGTGTCATAGAGAGGAGCAGATTCAAACGTTACATAATCTGTCATTCTCTTATGGAGGGCCAGGAATGATTGCCAGAGCTACATAAATGGAGCCCAATAAATAAATTACTAAACATCTTTAGCCAAGAGTTTTATTTACTATAACCCTTCGTGGCAAAAGCTCTTTGTTTAGAACTGTATGTTGTGTAAGTATATAGTCTTTGTGTGCTTCCACGTCCAGCTGTCTTTAGTTAGCACTTTATTTACTTTTTTCTTTAATGTCAATTCAAAAATACCCACTATATCATAAATTTGTGGTGAGCCCAAAAAAAAACACACGCAAGAACGATGACATCATCATTATTAATCATAATGATGCCAGTTATCTTAGACACCACATTTCATCTTGTGACTATTACCAAAACAGGCAGACTTTAAATTTAGTTTGACTGTTTCCAGTCATGAATACCAATTTGTTACATAATATCTGGGCCTCTAAACAGATAATAGTTTCATCGCCTAGTTGAATTGAGTGCAAAAGTGCAGTTTTCACATAGATTTTTTAATAAGCACCTGTCAGCTTTCATCTCTGTCACTCTTCGCAGTTTTCAAAAAAAGATTAATGGACACTGTACACTTCTGAACAAGCATTCGGAGCAGAGGTGGTGTAGAGAAAGCTGCAGACAACAGGAGAAACTGTCAGTATAGGACGAGATTAAAACTTTATGACAGTTAAAAAAGCTGAAAAGCTGAAAATTTATTATTTTTTGAAAGGGTTTTTAATAAAAATCTAACACAAAATTATCAAAAAGATATTTTAATGTTTGTTTGTAAGGTAATGACTTGTTGCTTAACATTAAAATGTTCAATGGCTAACTGGACATTCTAATTTCACAGTAAACTTCCACAGTAAAACCTTTTATCAAGTCAACTTTTCTCATTCCTTTGTCGGTGCACAATGTGAGATTTTAAATATCTTCTATTAGTCCAACAGGAGCAAAACCACACGGAGAAAGTACAAAAACAGCAATGATTTAAAGCAACTATGTCGTAAATGTAAAAAATGTTCAATTTCGACACCTAACCCCATACTTAAATGTTTCATTATGTTTCCTGAAGCTGACCCTAACCCATAAATAATTCAGTTGTTCCCGTCATCTTTTTCTCCGAACTAAAACTGGAACATTACCAACTTCTGCACTCCCCAGTGGTGGTATGAAAAATATCACTGAGGCCAACATCGATGCATGCTGCTTGCCATGACTGCAAAAATAACATGAAAAATCCTATAAGCACATCAAAATGCTGAACAAAGGAGCTCTAAAAAAATCCAGAATATTTCAATTATTTGCTCTATTGTTAACCGTAACTGTAAATATTCCACTTAGTTTCTTACCCACATGTTTGTACACTTCAATAGAGCTGTTTCTCTTTTACTTAAACATTTGTGCTCTGCTCAGATGGATCCAATATTCTCCTGTGAGAAACAGACGGTCGTTGTGTTTTACATTACTCCATGCGAGTCCAAAATACCGATCGTTTGGCTCCAGTCTAGATAATTACGTAAAAAGCAGTAAAAAAACACATATGGATTTAATAATATCTTGAGGCTGAGAAAAAACATGAACCTTCTATTTACCCACAAATCTCTCCAAGTTCATTTTCAAAGAGATCCACCTGCCAAAGTCAAAATGTGAAGTCCATGTGAAACACAAAAACACTAAAAAAAACAACGCAGCCTCCAACATTGCAACATTTACTAATCCTTAACTGTTTAATGAGATTAGATTCCGTAGTGTCTGTAACAAATTAGAAATGGACTGGAATAATAACTCAGTGAACAATATTTCATGAATTGGACTCTTTTCTGGTGTTGGACTTAAAGTTATGTCTGCATCAGATCAGAAAACAGCACCTGCGAGTTAAGCTCCTTTCGTCTGATATCCACATTAAATCAGCTTCATGCTATCAAGCTGTTACGTGTCTGTGTGGCTTCTGACAATGATTCTTCAAAAACAGCTGTCATTGGTTGGATGGTGATAGCTGGATTTTATGCACTCGTTTTTTTGTTTTGTTTTTTTTTGTGGTTATTTTTTTATGAGCATTTCATTTTGTGTGGTTTTAAGGTTTTATGTGGTCTGTTTTAGGTTCTTTCATCATGCTTCCTGATTTCATGTGAAAGTTTTTTAGGTTTGTGTGCTTTTTTATGTTTCACTTGCAGCCAGAAAAAATCTCCTTTGGCAGCGCTGGAATGCGGAGGGCTCATTACGTCATGCGAATGTTATGTCTTGAAAAACTGAAAACTGCAGTGCTCTGGTCCGACCCTCTCACTGAAGTGACATAGTGCAGAAGCAAGTGACGGTGGGGCAGAGTGGCCGCCATTCACCCTAGAACAAGACACTGTACCATCAAAATGATTTCAAGCTGTTATTTTAGGGTAGAAAAAGGTAGACAATGTTGCTTTCAGTCTATACAGTTAAAATTTAAGCAAATTTACTGTTTTTTGTCACTTGTCCAGCGCATGGTTGGTGAAGTATCAGGTCACATGAGGATATTAGACAGTTGTTTTGTTTTTGTTTTTGAAACTACAACCTGTATTGAAGATTCAGTGACTTAAATTGCATTATAGTGCATACAGACATAAAAGTATTTTTCATATCACTGTATTTTCAGCACTGCAACATTCATGTTTCCATGGAGATTTGAGATGAATTGGGTGCTCATGGACAGGTCCTTGTGTTCCCCTGAAGAGAAAATATTGGCAGAGATAAATTTTTCCTTAAATTGAGCGTTTTATCCACACAAAGTTAGCTTTTTTCCTCCCTCATCTTTCCCCCCAAACTGTACTTTCCAACTCAAAGCTTCTCCGTCTTGAATTTCTGTCGAAGATGTCACTGTGAGCTTTCCTGTCATATTTCACTGCGCGTCTCATATTCTCTCGGCGCTCAGCTCGCATCTTGTATCTTAACACTGAGACCAATCAGATTACAAAAAACATTACGGGCAGTTTGACCTCCAGCAGCTGCAGTCTCGTGGTTTTTTTTTCTTCCAGATTCCTTTGCTGGCTCAAAGCACAAGAGGGATCAACAACATGCAGCAACTTCCCAAACAGTCTGTCCAACACATGCAGGTGGACAGAAGAGATTTGGTAATGTTCATTTTTTTTATGGAAAACACATAAAGCTCTCTGGCAGTAAGACCTGAGATCTAGAATTTGGATAACTCTCACAGTTTTAATAAATGTGATAATGCCAGCGTGAAACCACACTGACAGGACATCAATCTTGATTGTACTTTTTTGTTACCGTCAAAGCTTTTCTGCTGAACATACGATGGACTCTGCGGTTGTACATTTAACGTTGGGACTTGTTTTCAGTAAGAACCTGAGAACAGACAGCTCCTGAGTGCTGATAAAAGGACGCGTGAAGATACAATATTCTAATAATTCTTGTTGAAAGAAATTCATCGCCTTCAGGATCAACATCTTTCATTACCTGGGCCAACCCAAATACTGTGATCATCACGAGTTCTGGCTTGTAGGACAGCCTGCATGACACAATGAGGATTTTAACTCTTTCAAAACCCTGATACAATATGAAGAAGACAGATAAATTAGTGCTGTTAGTCATTGCATCAGCTAATTGTAACTTTGACTAAGTTGAAGGTCCGTCTGCTGTTGGTATTCTTCAATGCTGCATTTACTGATTATTTGTCCTTTTTGACCGAGAGACAAGTTCAACAGCTGGGAAATGTTTTTTTAGAGCAACTTTAGTGCTTCCAAGAAGCATGTGGCCACTTCTTCTTCTAAAGAAGAGTGTAGAAAGACTGGTGTGACGTTAAAATGAGAATTCTGCTTTCCTCTGGAGCACTATCCTCTTATATTGCGCACATACTTTGGACAGTGGTGTCATAACACACTTCATTTTTTACTGGATATTTACTTGAGTGCTCTTGGCTTACGTGAGAGCCCAGAGAAGTGCAGGACTGTTTTAATTGAACAGTATAACCAAGAGACCGGGCACAGGTTTGGCTTCATTTGTGTTTTTTTTTTTCATGACTCAACCTTGTGGAAAACTTTCAGATGTCTCCCACTTTGCCAAGGGAGGACATGCATCGTTGTGTTCAAGTGTGTGCAGCATCGAAATGGTGTCAGGTTATCTGCACCATCATTGTGGTGACTCCTCAGGAATATGATATACAACAACCTTTACCTTTTGGAGAATATCAACAGAATTTAGGTTGTAAAACTAACACTATAAACTTGTAATAATTTATTTAATTAGGGTTAGGAAAACACAACCTCTGGTTAAGACTGAGGAGACACTGTGGTTACAGTAACATTTTAACTGCAAGTATGTAACAGGATGCAAACTCCTGCAAATGTCCTGCGTGAAAGTCTGAGGCGCACAACCCAATCACCAGAATAAATGTTGGCGAAGTACATTTCTGCAAAACCACAGATAAATTCAAACTGAACATTTCTTTATGTTACGACTTTATGTTTGTAAAAAAAAGTCATAGCTGGCTTAAAATACTTGTTTTGGTCGTCACTAACACGGATGGAGATGGTCCGACTTATCGTGAAAAATAGTGCTTTTGGTTGGCACAATAACTGCTGGAAATGTCCTCAGATCTGCTTAAAAAAACCACCCACTTTTCATGCCACAAAAACGTGTCAAAAAACATACAACCGGTTTTGTCGCCACAAAACAGATCCTGAGGAGTCCTTAAAAATATCCAGTGGTGTGCCTTGAACTGCCGTCTGCCGTTTGGCAGTCTTGTTGGCTGTAATAACAACATCACCATCCCCTCCACCTCCAGTTGTGAAAGGTTTGGCACACATTGGACAACATTGGACGTATATGCTGTCTGCAGAAACATTAACTGCTAACATTATATCCTGGCAACTGGGCTGGATGTGCAACATGCGCATCCACCACACCAACCTCAGTGTCCTTACTTTCCACCTCACTATATACAGGATACAATCCTTCCCCTAAAGTCGGCACTGGATATAAATCTTGAGGTGTGGAATTGTCCAGTAAAAGGCATAATTCCTTGGATTTCCGGCCCCACAGTATATAAACACATCTGTATAATGTCTCTGTTGGTTTTGGACGAGGTTTAGTCTAGTCTGAGATAAAAACCTGAGTGATGGCACATTCTGCATGTGTAGGGGCTTGGAGATTGACATATTTTAACAGAAAAAGCCTGCATTACAAATCATGTCTCCGATGAAAAAACTCTATCAAGTTGCATTAAAGGAAATGCAGGATTCTGCATGTGTGGAGTTTGAACTATGGGTTTAGATATTTTGCCTTCTGCTGCATCAGTTCTGACTGTTCTTTTTCTTTAATCTGTTTATGAGTCAAGCAACTTAAATAAGAGTGATCTTTTAAGAAAGTTAGTGAAATTACTTATTTATTCTGTGACTTAAACCCGTTTAAAATACATGTATCTTGTGGTTACTTATGTTCATTCCAAACCAAGTACTCAGTGTTATTTTACAGAAGAGATGTATTACGACACATGTACAGTCAGGAGCCAGGAAACTTTGAATTATGTGACCCGCATGGTGTTACAAACTGTCCACTGCATTTGAGTTCATAATTAAATCATTAGTGCACACATTCACAATCTTTGTTCAGGCTACACATAAGAATCTTGTCTTTTTTGCTGCTGCTCACAGGGGTAGGAAGGCAATATTTCACTCTTTCCTTAAGGAACACTCCCCCTCCCCTCTTCCAGCAGCTTCTGGGACTCATGAGCCACGTAGACGGGATTCCCTGAGCTTTCATGGTCCAGATTTCCAGTCTGCCATTTCCTCTCCATCCAGCCAGTGGCAGTGCGATGGTCTGAGTCTTGGCTCAGTGTTTGCTAATCCCTGCAGGGAGACAGAAGTTCACAGAACCACATAATTTGATATTCTTCGTAGCCAAATTAACCGAATCATTAATTGTGAAAAGTTGTTTTCTCTGAAAGAAAAACTTCAGAATTTTTCATGTGGAGCATAAATTTCATTTTTAAGAGCATCATTAAGACCTGACCTCACAATCTCCCTGCAGCGAGTCCATTATTACTCATGTTATTCATGTTGTCGTGCAAAATTCAAACCTGCAGGCTGGAGTTTATTTTGAATTCAGGACAGAGTCTTGAAAGACACTGGATGCATCAAGCTAAATGACAGGAAAATGTGCATAAAATGATCCACAAGATATTTTTGAATTTTCCATGTGATGTAATGGTGAAGTCCATAAAAACTATGAATAAGTTTAATAATAATTCATATTTCATACATTGGAACCAGTAGGCAGAATGAAATATGTAGTGATGTTCAAACAGCATTGAAATGTTTTTTTAAAGATCCCTCTTAGGCTTGTTTCAATATGTATAAAGTCTCTTCTTTGATTGATAATTTTCATCTGATGTGGTTTGACATTAAACCAAAAGTACTTTACCTGCCTAATAACTTGAAAATGACATTTTCTCTACCTGGTTGAAAAATCCAGAGTCTGTGAAAGTTTTTACTGCAGGCTGCAAGATGTATTCTACTTTTTTCAACGGACCAACGGTTCATCAGAAACTGGATAATGTACATAATGGTGGTGAAGAAAAAAACATTTTTTATGGGTTTGTGAAAGGATGAGGTTATGTCAGGTCTCTCAAAACTCAATACGTAATACCTTAACACCGTGTTCTGCCAGGTTATTCATACATGATTACACAGAATTTATTACACCCTCTAAATGTCAAGGTTTTTGAAATGAGAATTGATTGTTTCAACTCATAGCCTTGAGATAAGACAATATAGCGGAGCCACACCTAAATGCAGCTGATGAATTCCTCTCTCTGTGCTGGCATGCTGAACACATCCCCAAGTTTTTTCACATGTTTTCGCCAAAAGTGCTATAAGTCATGATGTGTTCAGGCAAGTGGTGACAGTGATACTGCACAGCAACATGTGTATAGTACGGTATTCTTACTTACACTGTGGGTTATGTTACATAAGTAAATACATTATTTGACTTTGCTTGATTATTCTATATGATATCCATCTAGTGTTAAAAAACGGGACATCTACAGATCCCTACTATTGAATCGTGTTGCATACTGTATGTGATGTTTGCAAAAGAAAAAAAAACACTCAAATGTGATTCTACGCAATATTCGCATTTCAAGGGCATCACTTCAGGCCGTTAATCATGATACTTTCAACACTCCCTTTACAAGCCTTTCTGGTGATAATTGCACACTCTCTCTGAATGCTTGGGCTTGGGCTATAAATTCAAATCACTTAGCACCATTAATTGCTTCTGTTTTACTGTATTCTGCACCCTTTAATAAGCATCTAATTTGTTACAAAAAGATCTCTAAATCTGAATAAAGCTTACAACAGGTTTGATAAATTCAGTGCAGGAGGAATGCTTTATGTTCCTTATTTTTCTCAGTATGTTTCTATCGCTAAGATCGGTTGCTGGCTGTCCTGATGTTGATGCAGCAGACCCAATATGTTTGGCCTTCCTCCCACTCTTTCCTGCCAATGATATTTTACTGTCTTGGGAAACTGCACCAATGATGTTTGCATGTGTTTGTGAAACTTCCATTACTGGCTTTGTCATTAGTATGGCTCATCTACTTGAAATACTTCAAACGCGGCCAGTGACTTGAGGTTCACTTGAGATATTCCACATGCGAATATGACAAGGTACATCTGACCTGACTCCTACTCCGGACTCTGGTACATGACGATTAGCAGCTCAGCCATGACTATAAAACGTGGCCTGACACAACTTTATTCAGAAGCGCACAATGTGTAAGGATATGTAAGAATAACCAAGGACTTCAGACAACATTTTAGATTCAAAATGGAAACCTGGTTCATCAGACGAGCTGGGAGCAAAGTAATTACATGTTACTTGTAAACTACAGTTGCAGTTCTGGCCAGAAGGTATACAATACATACAACATAATAAGCATCAGTGGGGCTGAAGTAAAACTTATCTACTGGTAAGTAGAAACACACAAAATTAAACTATAAACATTGTGATACATCTCTAAATATCATGTAGCTACAAGTACACTTCAGCAGAATTACTGAATGTGCTGTAACCTGAGAGAAAGCCGTAACCACATAAACACAATTCACTAGTTGAGCCATGCACAGCCAAAATGAAACCTGACAATCTCCTCAGTAGTTTAAATGCATCGTACCTGCTGGCTATTTATCCATCTATATTGTTTTGGTGTGAGTTGCCACCAAACATGTCACAGCACAAAAAGAAGCTTACATCTGCTCGTGGACGCGAGGCTCATTTTCGTGACATCAAGGGATGTAAAAATGTATTTTCCTTCGCAGCTGAGCTGTAACATTAGCTAGCTTAGTTAACTTAGTTGGCTAGCCTCTCGTCCGTGAGTAGAGGCAACAGTTTTATGGCCCACTCCGCCTCTGATTGGTTGCGTTCTCTCAAACTGTTAGTCTGTTAGCATAGCTCTGGTTATGTCTGTTCTTCTTGCAGTTCTGATAAGGCTAACACACCAACTTCTTCCACCTCTCTCACCTCTTCTGCAGCTCCTCTCAGGGTAACTCATTCTCAGAGACAATCTTCACTGCCAGCGTGTCTCTTGGGTAAACAGAGCGAGCCCTCTGGTCCGCTTGTCAATTCTGTGAACCTGGTCTATCCGCTCTGCCTAAGTCGCACATAGACATTGCAGCTGCCGCAGCAGAAGAGGTTGTTGTGTTTACTGGGGAAACTACAGCTCCCAATCCACCAATCCACCACCTCTGTCTCTGGCTGTTTGAACATTCAGTTAGGAGATAGCACTCTAGCTAGCTAAGTCTTTTCTCATTTTGTGATGTAGTGTAAATTCATTGCAGCCCACTGACCTTCCTTCCTTCCTCCCTCTGGTTGTCCAGCGGTCCAGGGCACCGAGGGGTGTGAGGACACAGGAGGAAAGGCGAGAACAGGCACTCTGCATTTTTGATTTAGGAGTGAGCAGTCCATTCAATGTAATTACTGGACGAGAAGGAAAGAGGGGCAAACTGAGCTAAAATATCTGAGATTGGGAATTTTACAGAGGGAAATGTCTTAACCCTAAACTGTGTCCGGGCAAAACGACCTCCCCGGGTTGAAGTTTATGAGAAACATACCTCAGTTTAGTGCTGATGATGTCATTTACTGTATCTTTAACTCATTTCTCCTGAGGTAAAGGGCTCATGCATGCAGTGCTGGCAGGTCTGCTGAAATGACTTACTTTGGCCCCTGGTAAAGACAATAACTTTTTAACAGCTGAGTGATTTACTGAAGACACTTTTTTTTTTTTTATCATGAGCGAGCACTTAAAAGTTTACCTTTGTGTTATACTTCATCACTCCTGGTACAAGACTGTTTCAGATTACTTGTAACCCGTTCCATATTTAGCACACTTTCAGACACAGCGGTTAAACAGGGGACAGACTGTTTTTCCCAATCTTGGAGCCTTGTTTCACCTCGGGAAGGATATCTCAAGGCTCTGCTGCTTCTTGGAGTCAGAAAAGAACAGGATCTATCTGCTCATAAATCACAGGACAGGGACAGGTTTACTAGGGACTGTGATCCAGTCCCATTATCTCCATCCATCACTGGAAGAAAACTTTTTTTTTTAATCAGCCTCCTGTAACTTATGAGGACATCAACTGAGGACAATGAAAATTTGTAAAGAAAGAAAGAAAGAAAGAAAGAACATTTTATACTTTAGTATTTCCGTGCTATCCACCATAATTTATTGATTGTTTCCAAATGTTCACTAAAACACTAATTCTTATATTTTAATAATTGTATCCTGTCATGGGTATCTGCAGTTAGTTTTTATTTGCTGATCATATAAACAAAAGAACAGAAGAAAATAGGATAGAAGCTAATGGGGCTAAATAAAAACAGAATTCATTGAGCGGTTGTTGTGAACTTGCTGCTGGCAGGCCGGGCCCCTGAAAAGGTCCAGTGAACGGGCCCTCCCAAAAACTGTTGTACTCGCACCAACACACACTCTCTCCTACACACATGCAAAACGTCTTTGCTATTCGCTACATCGTCCTCTTTCTCACAGGTGCTAGCTACCTTTTGGCTTGTCATGTTACCTCCTGGCTATTGTTCACATCTTCAGCCTGGCTGTAAACTTAAAAAGTTGGTCATTACATTAATATTTGGCTCTAAAGTTGTTGCCAGCTGCCTCTTTTTCTTCTCATTCTTTTTCTGGCAGCCAAACGTGTGTGCAGGTCCAGGCATTGCAAGGAAGTTCACTCCAGTATTAGTAATTAGGAAGGATCAGAACATTTCTCACGTCATGTGAGCCGGCGGTGCATTTTGGGTATAGCGTCCAAAAAAATGATTCATTCTATTTTCAGGGGGTTTTCATTAAAAAAACAGGCTACAATTTTACTAAAACAACAATAATAAAATTTTTATTTTTGTTGTTTTGATTCTAATTAGATACATTTAAGTATTTGGTGGGTGTTTTGGCTCAAAACAAAAGTTGGATATCATTGCTTACATGAGGATGAACTTAATTATAGCTGGCTTGTATGGGCTGGGCGGCAGCTGGGCCCGAGACATTTCACCCTTTTTCCCCCCATATGTGCAGCCATGGCTGCTGGGCAACACTTTTCTTGAAACCAAATAATTATTGTAAACAGTATATTACACTTCAAACCTTAGTAACACTTTATGAAAGGTATATCATGAATAAAGGTACATTTATAGCTGATTAAATAAATAACAAACTTTATAAACCATTTATTAAGCAATTGCAAAGGTTTATAAACATCAGTTGCAACTTTATTAAGGCCATTCAACCAGTGTTTATTGCACAGCATTTATTACCATTTACAAGGTAAAACAACAGTTGTAACTCTACCATAAACAGTTGTTTAACAAATGTTGACGAGTTGTCGAGTTGAAAATGAAAAGGATAAAACACAGATGAGAACAAAGTGAAATAAGTTAAAACAGCTACATGTGGGAGCAGAGAGGTTTGTGAATGTGGTTTTAAATTGTCCACATGGTGGTTTTGTCTTGATTTTTAGTGCGTTGAAGATCATTCCAAGAATTCAGGGCGGTAAGAGAAAAGGCTGACTTTCCAAATTCAGGTCACACTCAGGGGGGAATTAAAGCATACGCCAGTTTTTGAGCGAGTTCCAGTCCAGCATCACTGAGACGTAAGGTGTCCAAATTACTGTACTCTTTGCACTGTGGGGACAATTACTTACCACGTGAGCCTCAGCATGACAAGTGTGATGTCTGTTATTGACTGCATCAATTCATGTGGGATTTATTAAGTGTGCACAAGAGGTATGTCTTTGTGTCTCCAAAATAACAAAATGTGGGACAGAGGACACAGCTGGCTCTTTTTTTTCTACCTCAGCTTTGTTTTTACAGCTTCAGAAGGAAAAGACAGACAACATGAGTTTTCACACTCGCATTTATTTGAGTCATGTGCTATCTGTTTTTCCCTTCTGTCCTGGTTGCATACTTTCCGTCTGCTCCGGTTTATATTTACGGTATAGTTGGTTCAATCACGCCTTAATGGATCAGTTTCGCTCATGAACTTGAAACATATGGAATTTAACTCACTGCACATTTTACTTTTTCCAGTTTGTTGATATAATATTTGTATTTGGTGACAGCATACATTGTTCCTTATCGATCTCAGCATCTGTCGACTTCGTTGCTTGCCGTGTCCGCTTCATTATCTTCATATGGTTTTGTATTGTTCCTTGTATTGTTGATAGTTTTGTTGTCCAAACTATCCGTCTATAAACTACAAGTTAAAACTGACAACATTAACTGCAGCTGATGACTGCAGCTGATGCAAAGACTAAAGGAAAGCATGACTTTAACTTGATCTCGTGCTGTTTCAGTGACATCAGATTTCAGAAAACTGTTATTTATCAGACAAATTACACATTAATAGATACTTTAGAAAGGGCTGACATTAGAGCTGCATATTTTGTGGTTTTGCTTTTGCACCAAAAGTCCCATTTTTTAATGCTCTACACTTTTAAACCCCAACTCGCTCACTCGAACTTAAAATGATTTTTGGAAGAGCTTGCACTCAAAATGTTTAGGTTAGAACACCAGACACAAAATAAATGTGTCACATGACCCCATGACATGATATATGTTTGAGCTTTTGTGTGTGCGGGAGTCTTTTTCCTGACTGTGTCAGCCTTCAGTCTGGGTGTGCAAAAGCTGCACCCTGTATGGCTAAATAACAAAATGATCAGGTTGCTGAATGTTTATTTTTATGTTTATTAAACCCAATCATAATTATGTCATTTTATTTACAACAATTATATGATTGTAATTTTAAAGACAAATGTAGATTTAATAATTCACCTGAATCCAAATTCATTAAAAAAAAAACACTTTCAGTTGAGTTACATGAAAGTTATAAACAAAACAGTTACGACATGTAATTTGAGCATGAAAGCATTAAGTATACATTTTCATGACATTGTTTTTAGTTTGTTAAACTATTAAAAAATATGTTAAGTGAACAAGGTATGTGTTGGTAATTGACCTTAAACTCATTAGGCTATGTTGGCTTTCAGCATTTTAGTAAAACCCTTAATGCTCTCACGTAAAAAACATAAGTCAAGCCTGGTCAGATGACGGTTTGTGTCAACTGATCATAAAGTGATTGTGTCATGAATGGATTGGGGGTTTAAAGTGTATCTGCACTAAGTCTGATACTAACGTGTTTATGCAGTAAATGAAAGAAGGCTGTCATTCTTTCCTCTGACCGACTCTGTCCTCATTTAAAAGACACACCAAGCAAAGAGATGTATCTACGTGACATCATCGATCCATAAACACGGACCACATCGTGTTCATATCACAAATCATAAGTTACGGAACAAAAACAGACTTTTATGTCTGCAACAAAGCGGAGCAGAGTATAGAACGGCATATAAAAAGATTCCTGTAAATGTATCCATAGCTGAAATAAAGATTCTGGCACAAAGAACAAAAGCTAATCATTGAGTGTGGAAGGGTGTGTTTTGATGTGCTCAGTGATTAAAGTGAAGACCAGCAGTCTAGGAAAATAAGAGGTCAGACAAGGGGAAAGTGCAGCAAAACACTTTTATGATTATTTATTTAATGGGGGGAAAACTGCCATAAAAAAAGCTAATAGTCGTATTGTAGAGGTGATCAACAGAGCTGCTTGTAAAAATAAGATCAGAGCTCTACATTAATGCTCAGTTTGATCCGCTGGATTCCTCCCTAATAGATTATTCACATTTATAGACATCTAATCAAACGTGTGTGTAACATTCATGCATCTTGGAGAAGGAGGGTCAGCTCAGTGAGTTTGAATGACTAAAATAGCAGAAGATCAAAACAGCCAATAAACAGTTTTGAGTTGTTTGATATGCACCGACCACGTGCATATAATTTGAACATTGGCTCAATTATCGCTCCTCGTTTATCACTATCATTCCTCATCTATCATTGTTTAATTGTTCTGTGAAAAGAATGCTGACAGGCTGTTTCAGATTAACTAAAATCTTATTGTGGCTTCTTTGCATGTGGGAACTGCTTATGAAGAACAACAACAATTAAAAAAAAAATTTAAAAAAGAAGTAGTCATTACATAATTCTAACTTTCAACCTTGCAGCTGGAATCATCACACGTGGCGGCCAGCGCTGACTTTAAAGGAGGAGTTCACCCAAAAATGAGAGTCAGTATCTGCTCACCCCACTGTGAATGGAAAGTTGGGTGAAGTTTCACAGTCCATAAAACATTTCTGGAGCTTCACAGCAAAAACAGGGTTGCAGCATTTGCCTAAACAACTGAAGTGAACTGATTGTTAAAAATCACCTATAAGACTTGTAATCTTAATCTCCAGAAGCCCCGAGATCCAGAATGTCTTAATAAAGATGTTTACACCTTTGTCATCCAGTCTACACTGAAGGTTTCAGCTTTAAAAAGGGTGTAACTCATGTCTTCTCAAATTAATTTGGGATCTCAGGGCTTCCACAGTTGGATTAATCAATGGAGGCATTTTTTTTTCCAGGTTTTGTTTTAATGTTTCAATGCATGAGCTTTGCTGTGAAGCTCAAGAAATGTTTAGCAGACTTTGAAACTTTCCCAACGATAATGACTGCCTTCCCACAGTGGAAAAAAAAAGGAAACTACCTTTTTTTATTTGGGTGTCAACTTGACAAATTATTGCTCTGACCGAACCACGTTTATCATTCTATAGATTTAAAAGAAGTCAGTCTTCCAAGACGACGAGGTGCACATGTGTTGTCCACATGTGAACCAACATGAAAGACAGAAGGCATGTATCACCTCAAGTTACAGACGTTAGTCGCTGTTGAACCCACCGTGACAAAAAAGGATAAATGTACAACTTCCTTGTGGTGAGTAGAGCACGATAGAAATGTGACCCACTGCATGTGAGACCAACTGAGTAAACACAGTGAAAAGTAGTGCACAGAGGTTAGAGCATTTAAAGGAGAATCATCATCAAATTCTCTTTTACTCACTTTGTGATACTTTGCACAATAGTAAACATGATATGAAGAAAATGATGTGAACCCGTGCTTTAAGGACTGAGCTTCAATTCCCCATAAATATATGTTCTGTGTTGGAGATGGAAAACAAAATATCATTGGTTGTGACAGGATATGATGAGGAGCCGAGGCCACTATTTATTACTTCCACATGTGTGTAGAGCGTGTCCAGTCTGGTCCCAGTGCTGTGGTATCTGTGCAGGAGCATGCTGGGAAACTGTCAATCCGGTGATGAGTCTGATATTCATCGCGTGTTATTGCTTCAGGCTCACAGCAATGACTATGTGGACTCGTGCAGGAACAGGCGGCCGTCGGAATAATAAAGCAGAGACACGAAAGCTGATGAAAAAAAATGACTTCTTGGTTAATTGTGCATGTTGGTTTTCACTGCAGACTTTTAAAGCAGACTTTTAAAGCCTGTGGCCTTTTTTGTTTGATGCCCATATGCTGATGAAAAGCAGTTAAATAGTCATTTGTGCCAACAATGATTTCCATGCTCAGACAAAATCCTTAAATCACAAGCGCTGTAAAATGTTGTGATGAACTTTAAGCCACAGCAGTATAAACACCACTCTGTCTTTCTCTAAACTCATCAGAGCTTTGATTTGAGATTGGATTTGGCGCCCTCTGCAGATTATAGTCTTCACCTACCAGCACTCTCCTCGCTTAACAGTCATCTGTGAGCTGTATTGACACCAGCACTGATAGATAGTTTCAACAAAACCACATGTTGATGTACAGAATTTACACCTATGTGGCGCTCACAAGGGCTGAGAAATAGCCAAAGCTAAATAAACATTTATCTTACACCAGGTTTTTTTTGTGTGTGACTTCTTTATACTAACTACCCATGTTCAGAGCCTCATAGACAAAAATGGCCAAGTTATCATACTTTCTGAATGTGCTGCAATGTGTGTTGTTTGATGACTTTGTGTTCACGATAATTCAAACCATAAAGATTAAATTATTGCAGTCGAACAAAACTAATAGCTGCCCTTTCAAAATGTGTTTTCAAGATCAGTTTTCCTCAATGATCAAGTTTAAGTTCATGCACAGAAGATGAGAAGCAGCAGTAATGTGTCTCCATGTAAAACCTGACCTGCTGATCTCCTCTTTGTTGCTCTACTGCAGTGATTTGAAGTGAGTTTGTTCAATTCTGTTAGAATATTTCCAAATTTGCTGTAAGAGACTTAAAAGAAACACCAAAAAAGCACAAGGACCCTGAGAACTATGTATCCAACGAATCATCTGAAATGATGAGTAATTATGTGGCAACAACTGTTTAAACAAACATAATGAAACAACCATCTTGTGTATGTGGTTTTTATCAATAGAGTGGCCATTTCCTGTGTCTTTAACCAATGTTTTTTTTTTCCCCCCCAATCTCGTGATTCAGACTCCTGCTGTGGGTGGCCAGCAGCAAACATGGAAAGGTCACACTGTGCATTAAAGCGCTCCCATCCTGAACACATGAATCAAACTAGTGTTGGATCTTGCCACAGGAAATCACATGGGAATACAACTTTCTCTGCAGCTGGGTTGCCTTTTGAGATAAGGTCAGTACCGACACAGCTTAGTAAAATGCCTTTAAAAACGGGGTTGAAAACAAAGCTTTTCTGAAGGTTTGTGAATGTCTTTAGTCTAAAAATATTATTTATAAAAGTTTGGGGGGGTTTTGTTTTAGTTGTGGATTTAAGCAGAAGAAATTATCTGTTTTTATAAAATGAGGGTTTGTTTGCTTCCTGTTTAATTTTATTTTTTGCCAGCTAAAGACACCACTACATCATCAGAGGACACTTAACAACATGATTTTATGATAATTCTGTACATTCCCAATTACCTCAATTTGGTCATTATATTTTGAAAGTACCTACCGGAAGTTAGTCTCACACGTCGAGAGGCTCCCGAATTGTTGCAGATTTATATCAAAAGGTAGGCTTTATATTATATATGAAAACGTGCATCCATATGTCTGGATTTAAATCAGTGTTTTCAGATATTATGACATTTTTTTCTCGTTTCCATCTTTTCACTATATTTTGAAAGTACAAACCAGGAAGTGTTGTTCTGCATTGACGTTAACTTGATAAATTGATCATGCTGCGGTTCCCCGCTGTGGCCACTAGAGGGCAGTGAAACTCAGTGTGAATACCGTGCGAGTCGGGCGCAGCGCCGCTGCTTTCAACGTATTTCAAATGAGTGTGTGCTGCCATCTGGCGGCCACAATGACTAACTGCAACACGTTAAACTCAGTCAAGCTAGCGTCGATGCAGCCATAGTAGCATGCTAAAACTTCCGGTCAACACTTTCAAATTAAAACTAAAAGTGACGCTTCGGCTCGAGGCAGCTGTATGACCCAAAGGGGACGTTATTTTGACGTGTTGAAGCGAAAACATCGATACATCCGGTCACGATACGTTTGTTTCGAAAGGTCAATACTGTGGAGAGAGTTTGTGCAACATCATCACTCTGTTGTGGGGAGTCTTGAAGAGGGCGAGTCTTTGCTCAGGAAGACGGTTGCTGGGTGAAATTAAAGCCTCGAGGGTCTGTTGTGACGAGGATTGTTAGCTACAACACAGCTAACTGGCTAATTAGCTGAGCTGTTCTTCGGAGTTTGTCGCTCACTGGGGTAAGCGTGGATACCGTTAGCTTCTAGAGGAGCTAATGCTTACGAGCAAATACTAATAATATTAAGTTAACAACAGACTTTTCATTGTTGTATTCGTGTGCTTTTGGTACAGTGGCACCATGGCGTAACAGGTGAGCAGAGGCGTTAGCTGTCGTTGCCGTGTTACCATCAGCATTAACTTGTTTTTAGCTCACTTCAGCTTACAGATAAACAAACGCACTAAGCTAGTTTGAGTGAATCAGGTGATGCTTCTTATCACCAGGTAATGAAACGGGTCATTTCAGTTATACGTGTCACTGTTTTCTAAGTGGTGTGAAATGAGTAATTTGATGTAACAGGTCAGAAGTTAAATAAGCAGTGAAATGTAAGCAGAGTAACCTGTAGCCTGAAGCAAAAGTATTAGAAAGTGTGTTACATTCCTGCTAAATGTCTGACAGTCTGCTTTATTTTGTGATGTGTTGATGTCTTCCCATGTCTGGATGCACACAGCAAATTGACAGCCAGCTAATGTGTCTTGTTTCAGAGGGAATGGAGAAAGCTAAACAAGATGCCTTTGACAATGCCAGACTTCAGGTGATCAAAGATGGCTATGAGAGGGCCTTTGAGTGCATCAACAAAGGGCTCACAGTGGACGAGGCCGGAGACAAGGCCCAGGCTCTGGAGCTGTACAAGCGAGGGCGACAGCACCTTCTCAGGGCCATCAGTGTGCCTTCACACGGGGAGGAGTGTGTCGGCAGCTCCTGGGAATCAGCCAGACAGATGCAGCAGAAGATGCAGGAGACGCTGAACAACATCACCACCCGCCTGGCCATCCTCGAGACCAGCTCTGACCCCGAACCTGCACCCACACCAAGCGCCGACAGTGTGTCTGCAGGGGCTCTTTACCCAGACCTGCCCACCAAAAAGCAGCCAGACAGGCCAGCTCCACTGAACTTCCTCTCTGCTAATGGCCAGGCAGGAGGAGCTGTAGGAGGCAAGAGTGAGGGTTTAAATCTGTCGCCCACCCGACAGCCTGTGGTTCCAGTCGAAATGCCTCCAGCTTACTCTCCTCAGGCAGCTGACGGCCACCTGTCTATCTCATACGGGACAGAATCAGGGGAGATGTCCCTGGTTGGGGATGAGTTCTACAGTCGTACATCTAACTCGGCATCATCTCCTCAGAGTATGGGTGAAGAGGGAGAGGAGCTGCTGTACATCCCTCATGGCGTACAGATATTCTTCGTCACACCTGAAGGGCAAGTGAGCGCTCCATCATACCCGGGCTACCTGCGGCTGGTGAGGTTTACGAGTGATCACTCTGAGACGGTGCCCAACCGACCACCGGCGTTTCTTCAGGTAAGGGAAAATAAATGATCTCCCCCAGGTGTTTCATCACACGTCAACAGTCTCTGGGATAAAGCCTGATGCAATGAGTCTAAGAGAAATGTCACCACTGCTGCGTCACCAAATCTCTTGAATCTTGTGCCCTTTAACCTGATTTTGTAAGCCGTTTGCTGGGCTCGTCTGTGAGTCATCAGCAGAAGATAGGCTTGTTAATGATCTCTGTCCCTCACCCTGTGAACGTGGTCATGTGAACGCTGTTTACTCAGTGCCATAATCCCGATGGGGCTGTGGATATGATGTCATCCTCCTGGGAAATCCCACGTCAGACAGAGCATCAGGCATCAGGCATCATGTACTGATGTACTTTTCCACGTGGTCATGCAATAATATGATAGTATAATACACAAATACCACCAAAGGCAAATCTTTTAAAAAGTGTATAGCTTTATCATTCTCCTTCACTTTGTTTATTGCCCTTTATGACACAATCAAATCAAAGGACGTTTTGCAGATAACACTGCTCCCAGTGAAAAAAAACAAAAAAAACCTGAGTGAGCAACACCAATTACAGAAGAAGTAAAAGAAATAGACAGAAAGTAGTGACACCTGTACAATCTGATGCAATCAGATACAGCAGCGCTGCAATAACATTAATGAGGTGACGGCTAACTGCTACGTTCTCGTGTCCAGTACAGCCACAACCTACAAACGCATTCAGATGAAAGTTGCAGCTTTACAGTGAAGCAAGTTGATTTGCTGCATTGATGCTGTCTCTCATTCAGGGATGGGAGTTGATTAAATTGTATTGATACCAGTGCAATTATTGATTCTGTGTAAAGGTCAGATTCTTTATCGATTCCCTTGAGGATTCCTGATGTCTGTGTGTGTGAAAAAGAAGGCCCCCAGAGTTTCAGTATTACTGCCACTCTTTTGTGATCTGAGTCTGAAGATAGTGTCAGAAAAAGACCTGCATGTGACTCAGGTGTGCAGAAGGTCAGGTTTTTCTCTGCTGTTTAGTCTGGAACCAGTTCTCAACTGAATGAAATGAGAGAATATTTGTACAGCGTTAGTCCTCATTTAGGTTTTCTTAGTCAAAGAAAAAAACAACTAGATATTTACACTAGGTAATGTACCTGCTGCTCTGCTGGGAGTAGGCACTGGATGAACATTTTATTGCATCACAGAGAAGACACATGTTTGTTTGAAAAACATTAGTCATGATATCATATCATATAAAATCATAAGCTCTTCCTGCACAATAAAGGATAAGTAAATGTTGATAACCTCATTTCCTAGTCGTTTAGATTAGAGTCTGTAGTGATTACACACATCCGTTTCACATCCATTTTTATTATAGATACAATATGCAAGTCATACCTTCAGCCATGGTGACAGTGCAATTTAGAAAAAGGAACAAAAAAAGGGAAACCAATACAGAACTGTACGTTCGCGAGCTGGACAGCTTTTTCCAGTCATTCATGTGACGATACTCACAATTATTCCGATAATGCAAATTCACCATGATCAGCTTCTGCCAAGTGTTTTTTATCACGATCCACAATAAAAATCTTTTATCGTCCGGTGCCTCGGTGGGAGGCAGTGGCACTCGTCCTGAGTGTCAAATTTACGGCACATGTTTAAGCACATGTTGCATAGAAAGATGCTTCAGCAGCATATTACTGCTGTTTCCAACCTTCTAAGGGCTGTTGTCAGATTTCTTCGTAAACTTGTTCCAAGTTTTCACCAGCGTAGACACACGAGTTTCGCTGTTGTTTCGTAATGTGCGACTGTCAGAAAAACATGCCAGCGTAAACAACTCTGATGGATCTGACAATTTGGAACCAGTTCACAACTGAAACCTGCTCTCCATTACCATCACGACTCTAATTGGCATCATCCGTCTTCTTCTGCTGGAGTCGCTGCCCTCCTTTTTTGCCAGGACGAACCAGTTTGCATTGTCTCGCATCACAGAGAGGACACTAAGTGAAAACAATCAATCAAAGAATCTTAGATCAGTAATAAATCAGAAGTTCTTCCAGCACTATAGTGGATACATAAATGGTGGTAACCTCATCTCCAGGTTGTTTTTTCGTTAAAATCTGTAGTATTTACACACAACTGATTTGACTTGTTTTTATGGTCGATACGATGTGTCACCATGCAATTTTTAAAAGAGAAAAAGGAAACCAATACAGAACTGTACGTCAGTGAGCTGGACAGCCTTTTCCTGTCATTCATGATTCATGACGTTCAGTCACGATTATCCTGATGATGCCAATTCACCACGATCAACTTATCCCGAGTGTTTTTTATCAGTATCCACAATAAAATCTTTCATCGTCCCATCCCTCGTTGGGAGGCAGTGGCACTCGTCCGAAGAGTGTCAAATTCACGGCACTCCTTTAATTTAAGTCCGTGTTGCAAAAAAAGATTTTCCAGCAGCATGTTATTGGTGTTTCCAGCCTTACATAAAATGATAATTTTACAGACTTGACACAACAAGTACTGTTGTCATATTTCTTTGTAAAATTAAGCAACATTTTGGACTTTTACTCCCTCTAGGCCTCCTTCCTCCTCCCTCCTCCTCCCTCCTCCCTTCCTCCTCCTCCCTCTTGTTGCAAGTTTTCAGCAGCGTAGACAGATGAGTTATGCAGTTGTTTCGTAATGCACGACTGTTAGAAAAACATGCCAGCGTCAGTAATTCCGATGGATCTGACATTTGGAACCAGTTCTGAACCCAAACCGCTCCTCGATTACCATCCCGACTCTCACTGGCGTCATCTGTCTTTTCCTTCTGAAGTCGCTATCCTCTTTTCTGTGGGACCTGAACGTTCACATCGTCTTGTTAGTAATTTGAATTATGCTTTTGGCAGTCATCATCCTGCTGGTTTTTCTTTTCACCATGTACCACACTAGGGTGATCCTGCTGTTGCAATTATAGTTGGAAGTGATGCAATAAATCCAAGTCTTCAGGCAGGTTTACTTACTGCAAGTAAAATCAGTTTTATTTTAAGACAGGACTTTTCCTAAAAGTTCTTTGATAAAGGAAAAGCCCTGCAGTCAGGCCGCTACAGAGCAGCTAAGCTAACAACTGAACAGTTTCTGAATGTCCTTCATCATGCATCTGTGTCACCATGTAAAAACATTACCTGTCTTTTTCTCATGACACTGAAATATTGTGCCTTAAGAAAAAAAACCCAGTTGCAGAGATGAGTCTGAGATGCTCACCAAGTATTTCTGTTAATCTGTCATGATGAAATTTAGTCCGTGAATGGAGAAATAAACCAGCTCACATTTGGCTCCACTGTTCCTTTGTCCCCAGCTTGTGTACACAACATCAGGCCTTTGTACCACTAGATTGGTTTGTAAATGTGGAGGTCATGTAAACACTATAACAAGAGTGATAAGATAAGAAATTACAAGAAGCCATATAAACGTATCGGCTTAGCTTTTTGTTACAAGACTAAATCAATCAATACGTTATCTAATTTATCCGACTGATCCTGTTTTGAGCAGTTTTGTGTTATTTTGCCGATGTTTTCCTCTGCTGTCTGTTCAAACGGCCAATGCACCGACATTAGTGGATCATGAGACTGAAATTTGACTCTTCATCGGGGAATTTCCCAGGTGGTATTGCCAGCGGGTGACGTCAGCGATTCACATGAGTGCCAGTGATTATCTGAACCCTGCTTACACTGTTATGCCCCATAATCCTGTTAGACATGCGGCAGTCAGAGGGAGACAGTGTCCTCTGGTCTGTCTGCTCTCAGACGCTTCACTGTGTTGCACTAAGCAGAATCATTATCAACATGTAAGGCTGCTCATTTTGAGGTTATATTTGAAAACGTATAATTTAACGGTATCTCTTTGCAGAGCTCTCATCCCCTGTTACATCTGACTTCCATGTCATCATTCTTATTTTGCTGTATATTAGGACACGGAAACCAATGTTTTGGGCATCATATATTTTTCTATTAATTATCACATTTTCCAGCTCCATTATTTCTCTGAACTTTCCCTTTCTTGCAGGTGTGTGACTGGCTCTACCCTCTCATGGCCATGGACTCTCCAGTGTTGCTGTGTAACACTGGTGTGTTTATGTTTCCGGACATGATGGCGCCAGCTCCCGGCTATTATGTGGGGGTGGTGCTATCCTCTGAGCTGCCTGCTGCAGACAGAGCGCTGTTTGAGGACCTGCTGTCCCAGATGACAGATCTCAGGGTTCAGGTCAGTGTGCTCTCGGATCTGCAACAACACAACACGTGTTCTGACACTCCATGGGGAACAAAAAAGAAAGGGGCCTATATATATTTATGCTGTTTTTCAAACGGAACAAAGGCCACTCTGACATGAATTCCTACTGTTTGCACATCAAATTATGTTTACACGAATACTTGTAGTCCACCAAGGAGTTGTTACACAGTGCCTTCTGGCAAATCCTCTTGTGCCAGCGGGACACAAAGAGCTATTTTAGTGAGTGACGCTGTGAAGTGTGAGTGCTCTGCTGCTATTGGTGGTTACAGGCATGCAGAAGTGGGTTAATCTTCATTTTGCCTCTTCTTTGAAACCTGAGATCCAACTCATTAGTCTCGTTGTTCCATGATAATTCATATGTAACACTAGAATGGTGAACTTGAGCCGCTGATGTTGACTTAAGGGTGGCCATCTGAATAGATTTGACCTCACACATAAAGATGTTTTGTTTTGTTTCTAATTGTTGTGTTGAAAAGTGAAAAAAGACAGCAGACCTCCCTACAGTAAATATCTCCAAACTTGTCCCTTTAAATCTTTTCCTCCCAGGATGAAAGATTGTATTTGACACTTACATGCTGCTTTGAGGCTGCAGACTGAGAGGTTTTCAAACTTTTTCATTTTTTTTTTTTTTTTTTTGCCTGGCATGAAACTCTTGCCCCTGCTTACTTCTGACCTGGCACACTTTTCCAAGTAACCCCTGCCTCAGCATTATGTGGATTTGAGACAGGCAGGTGAGGAGAATTAATCAGTCATAATGCTCTTATCTGCAGCAGTTAGAACAACCTCAGGGCTGCAGCTGAAAGACTAATGCCAGTTCAGCCATGATGGAGGGAGAGACGCTGGCTCAGATCGATGCCAAACAAGGTCATTTCTGATGAATGCAGTCAAGCTAGTTATCTCCTCTGATGGACGTGATTCCCTCTCAGCAAGTAGGCACTTTTTGAGTTGTTTTTATTTTTGGGTCAAGAAGAAGATTTAAGGTTTTCGGAACAAAGGGAGACTGTTTTCTGTCTGCACAGAGACGTTTGAAAATGGCAAACAAAAAGTGCATTGTAAGAAGAAGCACAGAATAATAAGAGGAGCGATTGTGTGAATTTTGGGGGTTACTCGGAGACATGCATCTGAATGGAGATGTGTACAGCTTGTACAAAGTAGCAAACGAGTTGTTTTGATCTTATTTTTGGCGCACATTGTCTGTCTTCATCAAACAGTAGCTAACCAATGTGTCTGTATGGTCAGGCTCCAGATGAAGCTGCAGAAACCCTTAATCTCAGTGAGAAGGTGTCCATCGCTACACCCGAAGAAGAGGCTGCACCGGCGGAGACAGACGAGGATAAACCTCTGCCTGAGTGGAGTGAAAAGGTGGCAAGTGGGATTCTGACAGGTGAGGTCAAACTGAATCTTTCTCGTTAAATATTTTATGCTTTAGTTTAGTAACCGTTTGGTAGGAAAGACGAGAGACTGCATGTGACTCTGTGTGATTGTGTCGCCCTCTCAGGTGCATCCTGGCTCAGCTGGGGCCTGGTGAAGGGAGCCGAGTTCACAGGCAAGGCCATTCACAAAGGGGCGTCTAAACTCCGAGAACACATCACTCCAGAGGACAAACCCACCCACGTCAGCCCAACAGTCACCAAAGGCCTCCATGTTGCCAAGCAAGCAACAGGAGGAGCCGTCAAAGTCAGCCAATTTCTAGGTGACTCAGTTGTCCCCAGTCAGCATGTTTTACTGACCTTGTGTTATTATTTGGCAGTGGACCTCTAATTAACTAATGCTGTGTTACAACAGTGGACGGGGTGTGTGCGGTTGCTGGCTGTGTGGGCCGAGAGTTGGCTCCACACGTGAAAAAACACGGAGGCAAGCTGATCCCAGAGTCTATGAAGAAAGACAAGGATGGGCGTTCCAACATAGATGGAGCCATGGTGGTGGCTGCCAGCGGAGTGCAAGGTTGACTGCATCTGCACTTCAGAGAAAGTTGTTCACAAGAGGAGTACTAAAATGGCCTAACGTGCTTTGTGTCTTGTGTTTTTGTCCAGGATTTGCGACCATGTGGACTGGTTTGGAAGTAGCAGCAAAGAACATCACTACGAGTGTAGCAGCAGAGACAGTCACCACCGTGAAACATAAGTAAGTCTTCCTTCTTATTTCAAATTACATGTCGGACCACTGTCACTTACTCAAACGGTGATCAAAATGTTGCAAATGACCTCTTGCATTACACATGCTAAACGTGCACTCACTCACTGTACTTCTCAATTTGCTTTGCAGATTTAGGGGTCTACAAAAAATCCTTGACCCACCTAATGAGGAGAAATGTAATTTGCCCTAATTATACACAGCTATTTAACTCTTTGCACTGCTAATCACAAGCATGACATGAGCCTCCCTGCGCTGTGCTAATTCACTGCCTCCCCACTTGTCACAATTCACATTTTGGTCCTGCTTTTCACTGGTTTCTTTAAATATTTCTACTGGAAAATTCACACTTAACAACGTTTCTGTCCTGGCTGATTTTAAAATCTCCCATAAATTGTGTGATTTCGTGCCACATCTTCCAATGATGGGAAAAGTACATACAAAATATATTTGTTGATTTCTATAGGGTTGGGTGATTATGTATTGTGAGTTAATCTATATTTGTCAGCTATCAAAGGAATTTTTGTTACACAATTTCTCCCATTTAAGTGATGTACTTTAATTGGTCAGATATTTAATTAATTGAGTAAGCCAAAATTACCCACCAATTCAGTTTCAATAGGATTGAGATGTTTTATTCTCATTGCATATAAAACACAATGGAATTTGACAGAAAATACAGAAAGAAAAAATGAATAAAATTCACATTCTAGCCCTTACAAATTTCTTAATTCAAGATTTCGCACTTGCATGGGTGTAATCCTCACATTAAAATTCACATCTTTGCAACCCTTGCACTGCTAATTATTCAATTCTTTCCAAATCCTCTTGTTTCTCGCCTTCCTCTTCTGACATTTCATCCAATCTTGACTTCTAACGAAGGTATGGGGCAGCAGCAGGACAAGCCACAGACCACGCCGTCAATTCTGCCATTAACGTCGGTCTCACTGCCTTCAATGTTGACAACCTGGGGATCAAAGCTGTGGTGAAAAGGACTGGCAAGCAAACTGCGCAGGCCATTTTGGAAGACTACAAGCTTCATGAAAAACCAGAGAACGGGAAACAAGTGGAAAAATCAGGCAAATAGCCAGTAGTGCCTTTCCTCATTCTGCCTTAAAGAAGAGTTTGTATTCCTTTATCAAATAAATCTATATTTAATATTCTTTATTTATGAAATATGGTCTATATTTACAATATTACTATTGTTATTCATATCATTTATACTGACACAGATCCTAAGCACTTTAATCTTTATTAATAATTTAAGGTATATGGACCTAAATAAAGAAAAAAGCAGAAACACAGATTAAAACATAGTTTGAGTGTACAGTATATTGATACACATAACACTGAGGTATTTTTCACTTATCCTAAAAGTTACCACCTTAACTCTGCTCTTTTTACTAAGAAAGCATTGAATTTTTGTTATTTTGACACTTGAATCTTTCCAAATCTTCACAAAGCATCTGTGTGTTCTGAGTTTTTCCCTGGTAGGGTAAGTGCAATTTAAATACTTTGAAATTAATTATAATAAATGTTATCTGTATCAGTATCTCCAGATGTAACTGTTCTGGAACGAAAAGCATCTGCTAAACTGTTGTTTTTCCTTGTGGTGTTTAAAATGAGTCGTCATCACTGCTGTTGACTGTGCCTGCAACTGTCAAATGATATGCAAAAATCTAACAGTTTGTAAAACTAAAGCTTATATAATCTATTGTGTATTCTTGTTAGACCTTCACTCCTGTGAATGAAGGTTATTGAACACTGTTAATGTCTCAACTGCAAGTCTGAGGAGTCTAAAACTGTATAATTGATTTTTTTTGTTGTCTTCTGCTGCAAAAAAAGACAGTCTACATTAATGTCTCCTGGATTTCAGTTGTGTTTTATCCAAATATCTTTGAAATGTTAATGTCTAGTGTGTTTCATATAAAAATCTAGATTTTATTATTTGGATGTAAAGACAAAACATTTAACAAAATGTGAATTTTGAAGTGTGATGCTAACTTTTTTTTGAGTGATCGGGTTTGTCTCTATCTAAACTCCAGCTTTAAGACCTCGGCAGGTAAATGTAATTTTCATTTCAGATGGCTCTCAAGTATTCTAGTTGCGAAGTGAGATTTCTTTCCTACCTGAAACCTTTTTTGAAAAATAAAATGTTGAAAGAAATTCTGTATCTTTGAAGATTTCGGGGTTCATGGCCATTTATTTTGCGTTCTGTGCGTTAAGAGCAGAATAGTTTGGAGCAGCGTTAATCTGTTTAAACATCATCTTGAGACTGTCAGCAAAATACCGCCATCTAGTGGCTGTATGTTTTACAACATGTTAATTACCATTTAGGAATTTATTTCTGGCCAGTTTGACAAAATCAAAAAATATTTTATGTACCTTGGTATCAACTGTGAAATACAGTTAAGACTGTTGAAAGTGAAATTTCAGAAATTAAGCATGGAATGTATTTGAATTCATATTTTTAAAATCACACAAGGTCTTCAGAGGCTATACGGTAGTTTTGTGCTGTTGAGTAAGTTGAAATTCACTCAATACAATTTTTTAAATTCAAATTTTAATTTACTGAAAATAAGATTTACAGTGATTCATGTCAGAGTTAAATTCTAGCTACATTTGAGTATTATTCCTAACTGAAATGAAGGAAATATTGCAAACAACTACAAGACAAAAAAATGTAACACAAAGTCACATGGAAAATATGATAAAAGACTGATCTCCTTTTTTCACCTCAGAAATTGAAAAGATGCGAACATACCATAATTCTTACACAGTAAAAGATGTACAAAAAACAAACGCTAAAGTGCCATCTGTATTTTTAGGAACTACACAGTGGTGAAAAACTGCAAGCAGTTGCTCGAAAATTGCACAGACCTCTAGACTTCACAATGAGGACCATGATTGAATGCCAAGTGACTGTACGTAGGCAAGACAAATACTGTCAAAAAATGATCAACTTCCTATATGTCTTTCACACATAGAGTATAGACCAACATACATATCTACGCATCTAGTTTTTGGCCAATGAAAATGGCAAATGTGCTGAATATAGTCTGGTCAAAATGGAGTTACCATGTCCTGTGGACTGTGTCAAAGGTCTTCTTCTACAGAAGTCTCTTCCATGGAGGAGTCTCAGGTGTGAGGTAATCAAAACTTGGAAGTTGCACTCTGAAACAATGTAATTTGGGCCAACCAGAGATGAATAAATTTTACTTGCTGTGATCTGTTCAGGTCGGCTGTAGGCTTAGGGTCCACCAGGCCAGGAGTGATGTCCCACGACACGTCTTAAAGATGGCTGAAGGTCAGTCTGTGAGGTGGGGTTCATAAATGCAGAAGCCGGGTTCATGCAGTTCTTTTCCACTGACTGAAACGAGTAAGAAAGGGTCCTGATCTTGGCACACTGGCAGCATTTGTCCCCGGGGAACAGCCCATTTGTCCGACAGCATTGGCGGGGCATGCTCTGTGGTCACGCCGCCAGCTGGAGGAAGCTTTTGATCCATTATCAGTTATTGGTTATTGTCACAAATGGCTGATTTACTTGTTTATACATCTTCTGCTCAGTGTATCTTCTTGAGTCATGAACTGAAATTAAATACTGACATCAAACTCACACTGCCGGAAAGATTCTCAAACAATTCAACACAGAAAAAAACACAATAACTAAGATGTCATACCCTCAGCTGACATCTTTACAGCTGGCTTTGCTCTCTGCAAGATATCCCTCTCTCGCTTGACTGTTCTTTTGTAGGAAAAAAAAATATTCACCACTTCTCACTTTTGTCATAAAAATGAACAGAAGCTGAAAATTATCTTCCCTGGTAAAAAATAACTTATGGCCATCTTTGACAGTTTCCTGTTTCTTCAGTGGTCTCTCTTTTTCCACAAAGCCCTTAAATGATGCTCAGCTGCTTTGTTGAACTGTGTAAAACAAGACATTAAGTCATGAAAACTGTCAAAGCAGCAGCTTTTCATGCTGCTACAAGGAAGCAGTAGACATACTTTAGACAGAACATTTAGAGGCAGAGTCCCCTTCAGGTTGCCCATGTACCTTGCAGTGAGCTCTAGTGTGATTGTGGCTTGTTGATAGTGTCAACAATCAACTAATTGCTAAGCCCATGTCTGAACAGAAAACACAAGAATTTGAGCAATTTGCAAAGTCCAACCTCCATTTCTGTTCCTTGCCAGAATGAAGAGAAGCCCGCAGCTCACTTTCCTTTTCAGAATAATGCTTCCCCACCCTGTGGGTTAATCTTTTAGCTCAGATTTGGACCTGCAGGCAAACCCAGCCTTAAATCCACACTGATGTCTCCTTCGTATTCAAAACAGATCATTTACATATTAAGGTTTAAACAAGTGAAGATGAAAAGTGCTTTATGCTGTTCTTTTTAGTCAAGTACACTTCATTTAGGCTATGTATCCCAATTTCACAGACAGTCTTACTCTGTAATATGATAATTAGGGCCCGAGCACTATCAGTGCGAGGACCCTGTTGTTTCTGTAAGTTAAAAATGTTCCTCTCCGACAAGAAGCGCATGTTTGGCGGCCTAAACATACCCCAAAACTCACCACACATAAAGGTTATTTGAGTTGGGAGAAAAGTGAGTCAACGTTTCCAGACAACTCAAGTATGTCCATTATATTAAGGTCTTTCAGGGTAGATGGACAGCTTGATCAGCAAACTGTGACTTTCTGAACCTTCGAAACTTTGAAGGTAATTGAATTATGTCTTCAGAGGCCAGCTGGATAAAAGCCCTATGATAAAGTGATTGTTTGCATCAGGTCGAATAATGCTTGATACTCATATAAGTACAGGAGGCTGTGTGTCCTAGACCCATTGATACTGGACAAGCTTTGGGTAAGACGCACCTATGCTTTACTTTCATAACACAGTTTTTGACTTTTACAAAACAATAAAGTCGTAGTTTGTCACAAAAGTAATGAAATATTAAGATGGAAATATGTAGCCAATTATAAAGACTACATGTAGGGTTGCCTTGGATTTGTGAAAAAAAAAAGGGACACTCGACCAGCTGACATTCATAGTCATTTTACTAGCCTGGATAAAATCTGAGGTATTTGTATCAAGACTGTTATGATATAAACAAACATATCTTAATATTGGTATTGGTGTCAAAAGTCCAGTTCTGGTCAGGCTATAATCATACATATTTAAACAACTTTTTAAAACTGTCTTGTTTACATCAGCAGCTTATTCTCAACCATCCCTGCTCTTGTTTGTGTCCTTCAGCTGCCCGAAACAGAAAGTGGGCCATGGCTAACAGAACCTGTTGGGATTGGCTCCATCAGCAAAGACACACCTCACTTTATCACCAGTCAGATGATTCTCCCCAAAACTACAGGCCTGGGAGGTTGCACAGTGGTCAGTTACTATCAGATCCTTCTTTAAAAAGCTGCATCTTCCCTCAGGAGGATAAGTGAGATTGTTGGCAGAGATAATTTTACACCAATGAGGACTTATTTATGAATGAAGACGTTGATTTGATTTCTCTATTGCAGAGAAACATTTATATATCAAATATAGTTAACGTTTTGATAATGCCACCTAGAGGAGACATTGGACTTCATCAAAAGACTCAACATCACAACAATGTTCTTTAAAAATCAGGGCTGAGCAGGATTAAAACCACAACAGAGTGTAATTTTAAAAAAAAAGGGTTTATTAAGTAAATAGCCAGTAAAGACAACAGTGCTCACTGTCTGAGCAGCTGAAACCGTAGTCAACAAACAACTGCATGACCTGAAGGAGTTGTCATTAGAAGACAGATACTCATATACTCAGTGTTCCTGCCACTTCAGGCTCCTGTTGTGGCTCGTCTCGTTCGTCTCGGCTGCTCGTCCATCACCTGCAGGAAGATAAAGAGGCGCAGTGGCAGTTTGATGTCTCTTTGTGGAGGTTTAGTGTTTGTTTGTTTTTAGGGGTTTTTATAGTTTGTGGAGGTCAAACAACTACCACAAAAACAACACATCAACAAAGAGACATCAAACTGTGTCTATTTCTGTTGAGTTTTGATTCTCCTTGTGGAGGTTTGATTCTCTACCTCAGTTGTATTTAACCTGAAATCACTTTTCATACTTTGTTGAAATAGAGTTTTGATTTACAATTAATATTTTCACTGCACATTATTTAACAGCTTACATTTAACAACATTATCTAGTTAATAGTTACTTTGCATATTCAGATAACTAATTCAAAAAATAAAATATTGTGTGTACATACAACGATCCGCCACAAGATTAAAACCAATGACAGGTGAAATGAATAACATTGATGATCTTGTGACAATGTCACATTCTACTGGGAAAACCTTGAGTCCTAGCCTTCACGTGGACGCCTGTTTGACAAGCGCCACTCACCCAAACACCGCTGCAGACCAAGTGCGGCCGCTCATGGGAAAGACACTACTCAATGGCAGTGGCCCCTCAGCAGGAGAGTGTGGCTGCATCACTGCAAAAAGTGCTCAGGAATGATCCGAGAGAGATGACAAAGAGCTCAAAGTGTCAACCTGGCCTCTGAATTCCCAAGATCTCAAACCAACTGAACGTCCATTGAATGCACCATGAGCCAAGGACGATCCATGGGGGCCCCCACATGGATGGGAGTTGGCTCTGGCGCATCCCACAGATGCTCAACTGGATGGGATCTGAGGAATTCAAAGGCCAATTCAACACCTTGAGTTCTTTGTCACGTTCATCGGATCGTTCCTGAGCCGTTTCTGCTGTGTTGCAGGAGCACTGTCCTGCAGGGGGACACTGCCATCAAGGAGTGCTGTTGCCATGAGGGGGCATCCACATAAATGCCAGGACTCAAGGGTTTCCAGCAGAACATTTGATTGTATCAACATGATCAATGCTGACTTCACCTATTAGTGTTTCGATGTTTTGGCTGATGGTGTATATACACATGTTAAATACTTCATATAAAGAGAACCCTGCCCTATTGTTTATATTTTCCTCTCAGTAAAACAACACATTTAAAATGTTACTTCTACTTCATTTATCTTGTATTTCCTATTGTATTTAACCTGTAGCTTTTAATAATTTGTTTCAATGTAGTTTTAATTAAATTTAATCGGAAGTAAATTTGAACATTTACATTGGTCTTAAGTTACTCTGTATGTTCATTTAAGTATCTAAGTATTTAAGTTCATTTTTGAGTCTCATTCTCAGGTTGTCAAATAACGATCTTTCTGGGCTATTAGCAGGACTCGTAGAGAGATTAGTTGTAGACTGTAAAAAACACTCCTTGAATCCTGTGGGTTTTGAGGTTGGGCCTAAGTCTGCTCTGGTTGGTCAGTTAACACAGGCCTGAGCCACTATAAATTAACCTCTCTCTGGTCGGTTCTACTGCTGGTTCCCTGCACTTCTACCATGAATATGACCACGAGTCTGAATGCACAAACGCTCATAGGATACCGATATTACCAATACCACGCTCGAGTGGAGATGTACAAGAACTGAAAAGAACTGAAAGGACGCAGACAAGCTAAAAACTGCTCAAGCTGTTTGTAACTATTAGTTTGCTGCACTTCTACCGTGAACAACTGCTTCTTCTGCCATTTGCCATAGAAACCACAGCTTACAGCCTGAAGGACAGCACTCGGGCATTTGCCATTGAAGATCGTTGAAGTCCGGTCGAGTTAACCTGAAACTTACAATGATAACCCCAGGTTTGCCCAGCAGACCACTAACAAATGGATTGCTGTTACTGACCTTTTGTCCCTAGAAAGCTATATACCACGACGCCTCCACAACAACATGTCTCCGCTCAGTTCTGCTGGTGCTGTATCTCGCAATTCGCTGCATTCCTACCATGAATAAGACCACCGATGTTAACACCAGGCCCTGCTCAACATAGTTTATCCACTCAGAAGGACGTAGACAAACGAACAACCGCTAAAGGGAAACCTTACAAAGGCCTCCAGAAATTAACATGTCGCCAGTCATTCTGCTGGTGTCTGTAGCTCAGTCTGCTGAAGCTCTACCATGAATGAGACCGCAAGAACCGCTTCTAAACCAAAAACGTCCCCACCGCACAGCTGCACGTCAAAAACTGAATATGGTCCTTAGTAATGGCTTGCTGGGCGAACAGGCCGAAGCTAATGTTAACGTTGAATCTACATAAATGAAGCTGTCCCTTTAAAATGTATAAGACCCAGCTCAAAACCCACAGGGCTCAACGGAAGTGGAAGTATTTTAAACAGTTTTTTTTACTGAGAGGAAATATAGACAAGTCTGGTTACATTCATAAAGTATTTAACATGTGTAAACACTGAGAGTCACAACATTAGAACCACTGACTGGTGAAAAAAAAAAAACATGGATCATCGTGTTCCAATGCCATGTTCTGCTGTGAAACCATGAGTCCCAGCATTCATGTGATACTCTCTGACAAACACCAGTCAGCCAAACACAGCTGCAGACCAAGTACAGCCCGTCATGGCAGCAGCACTCCTTGGTGGCAGTGCCCCCCCCAGCAGGACAATGCGCCTGCAACACTGCAAAAACCGCTCAGGAACGACCCGAGGAACGTGGGAAAGAGCTCAAGGTGTCAACCTGGCCTCCAGACTCCCCAGATCTCAAACCAACTGAGCTTCCACTGGATGCAATCTGAGCCAAGAACGATCCACGGGGGCCCCAACATGGATGGGCGTTGGTTCTGGCGCATCCCATAGATGCTCATCTGAATTGGGATCTGGAGAATGAGGAAGCCAGTTTGACACCTTGGGTTCTTTGCCATGAGGGGGTGTAGTTGGTCTGAACGGTGTTTGGGTGGGTGGTGTTTGTCAAAGAGCCTCCACAGAAATGACAGAACTCAAAGTTTCCCAGAAGAACATTTGATTGTAACAAGATGATCAATGCTCACTTCACTGTCAGTTGTTTTAATATTGTAGCTGAACAGTGTATATGTAAAATGAAATTTAACTGTATCATTTATGTTATATATAAATTAGATCAAATAAATGCAGGCGTTCTAAACAGACACTGTTTATATTTCCTCTCAGTAAACAAAACCCATTTAACATGTTGAACTGAAACAAGGCCAGTTGCCAACAATATATTACCTAGTAAAAACCCATTTAAGATACTACTTTTACTTCCATCCTTTATTTCCCACTGAAGTTACTTGTACAGAGCTTGTTTGTAAATTTGTTTGCCTTTTTAATTAGTTTTTTTAAAAACTGTCGGTATTTAACGACCTATGAATGAGACTCGACTATCCTCTTGAATCATTTACTGATCCGAGAGTATTAATGAACAGCAACTGACAAATCTCACACTTTCTGCCTTTAATTTTAGCACCTCCAAATTACACTGCACTGACCTGGTTAGACCAGGTCTCTCTCCTCTCCGGGTCTGATCACCATACAGGTCAGAGCTGCTCCACCTGAAGCTGAAGACAAGTCCCACTGTTCACCTGGAGAGAGGAACAAGCACTTTAGTATAACACGATGATGACAAACATATGTGTACGTGTGTGTGTATTCTGATCGTAAGAGAAAAAGAAGATGTAATCAGATTAAAGACACATCCAGCAAAAAGGGGATTTCTTACAGGATTATAATTTTATAATAAAGATTGAAGTAGCAGTCTGTAACCATGTGCATCTCACATCACTCTGCACTATAAAATCTACTATAATCAGATTTAATACATGTGCTTTTTAAAGGTTAACCAAAAGTAAACCAAATGTATTAAGTCCTGAGAACATTTAGTGCTTTATACACACATTTAAATAACACACTAAACCAGAACTGAGACAAACACACTGAATCCATTTGGTGCAGATTACAATGAGGCTGCATATTGTGCGTATAAACTAGTTTAGCTGTTCAAAATTACTGTTATAGATGCTGACATACTAACATACTGAGACATTATTAAACACAACACATGAAGCCTGTTGGGTAACTGTGCTGTAACGATGCTAACAAGTTAACATTACACAGCACGATAATGGCGTCATGCTCACGCTCTCCAACAGACACATATGTTAGCTAACATGCAAACCTGTCTGTAAAAACAGGACGATTTAATGACTCGGACGTCTTTATAAGCTCGTTATAGTGTCAGTACCCGGTCATTGTGTTCTTACCCGTTAATAAAGGCAGCTGAGCTGCCGGTAACATGTTTCCCAAACCGTGCAGTGCCTCTCCAACAACTTTTAAGTCAGCTAGCTAACATAGCATAACATAACCACTCACAGTGCTCCAACAGACACACACGTTAGCTAACATTTTCCATGTTAGCTAACGCTCCCTTTTAACCCGCACATATGTAGAACTTACTAGGATTAACGTTAGACAACATGAAGGTAAGGTTAGTTACTTATGTGGAACTCGCTGATACATGAAGGTAAATCACCTGGGCTTATTACCTGAGATATGTAGGTAATAACTGATCTGTACACCTTCCACACAGACATGAATACACCTGTACTGAGCAGGTAACTGTACACATAAAGCAGATTCGTACAGAGCAGTTTACTTACCGTGTTAGTGTCCTCAGAGAAGAGCCGCTCAAGTGACGATTCTTCAGCGATTTATATAGCATCAAGCGCCATCTTAAAGTTTTGGAGGGAAATGCACTAACCTCTCGCGAGAAACGAACGAAACCGCCCCTTTTGGCGGGCACCTACTGCATTCGTCAGAAAATCTGTGGGCGGGATTTTTTGTTTTGCGTGGTTCACCCGGATCTAGAGAACCTGTAGACCACAGCATAGACATATATGTACAGGCTCTCTACCTGGGTCGAACCAGGGAGCCCTTAAATCGTTGAAAGCTGTTTAGCTCAGTTGGTAGAACACATACGCAGTAAACAGGGAGACCCGAGTTCGAGTCCTACTTGGGGTCCGATAACTTCCTGCTTCCTGAAATCTCTCAATCTGTATTGTGAGGAGAGTGTAAAATAAATGTTATTCAGAGAAACAACTGTTAATAGGGTTTGTTAAAGTCATTTTTTATTTTTTGATATTTCATTTCTCTGGTCTTTATTTGTCATTATTCCAATACTTACGGAATATCATCAAGTTGTATTACTTTAATATTGTAATCGGGGGAAGTCAGTAAATTTGGACACCTCAGCTCAGATGTTATTGATTTCTGTTCTGTACTTTTACCATAAAATTAATGAAATTAATTGTGAATGATGACTTCATGGGGCTGATGTCACAGAAAGGGGTGTCGCACTTGTACATATTATGTATAGAAGAATCTATTTCTTACCATTTTATTATATTGTTTATTTTGTACTATTATTATTGGTTATTGTTAAATTGAACTGTCTTTAGGCTTCTGTGACACACAAACATCCCTGTTTGCAGGACCAATAAAGGAATTCTGATTCTGATTCTGAGTCAATCGCGATCCATGGGAATTGCATGAGGAGGTCAGTGACATAATATTCTGATCAGTCATAAATAAGAAAATGTCTCTAATATTTTATGTGTTGGGACCGTCACATGGTTCTGACGTGAGAGCGGCCTAAATTGCACTGACAAAGGAAAGCGCATGGACCCTAATGTCCAGTAGGTGGCGCCTGCTTGACACAGTCCCCTTAGGTTTGACACCTCCCATCTCCCATTGTCTGAGAGCGCACCTGAATGCATCGTCAATTCCGCATTGACCGGATGAACGGAGAAAGTAAGAGCAACTGCGTGCCCATTATAGCCATAGACATGGTTACAGATCCAGTCCCAGAGTTACGTGTCGTTGGAAGCATCAGCGTTCGTCAGTTACTCAAAGTTTCGTCCAATCAAGATTGTAAAAGTTGTAAAGTATGGGGTTTTTTTTTCGCACTGGTGGCTCGCATGTATTTGCTCGCGCGCACGATGCACCTCATCACGTGATTGGATGTATGACGTATTTTCTTAACCGTAAGAAAACAGAGACATTTTGATGGGAACCTTTCTAGACTACAGAACGAAGGAAACCAAATTACCATTTCTCCCCCCAGAAAACGGGGCAAATGGTGTCCCGGGACTGATTTATATTTTCTCGGGACAGCTGATGAAAAAAGAGAAAAATTCTGGGAAAAACGGGACGGGTGTCAACTCTAACTACACAGCCAACAGTCGCATTAGTGGCGTCATAAACCTTACCGAGTCGGTCCTGCACATAAGCTTGGTCACAAAACTTGCCATCTACTTTCACATGATTGCAGTTGTGCATTTTACATCTGTTCATACTTTTAATTAATTTTTATATGTAAATATTAGCATTTTAGCTCAATAGCTTCCGGGTCATGTGATCAATTGACTCAAAATCAGTGTGGGATCATAGTACTCCACTGGCTGCACGAGGTACACCTCTTGTTTTTACATTTTAGATCTGTTCATATTTTTAATTAATTTGTATATGTAAATATTAGCATTTTATTAGCATTTTAACTCAATAGCTTCCAGGTCATGTGATCAATTGACTCAAAATCAGTGTGGGATCATAGTACTCCACTGGCTGCATGAGACACACCTCTTCTTTTTGCATTTTAAATCTCTAAAAAAAAAATTATTATTAATTTTTATATATAAATATTAGCATTTTAGCTCTTCCGGGTCATGTGATCAATTGGAGCGGCTTGCTCGGATCGCAGTGTCCCCGGAGCGAAGAAGAGGTTTAACCGGAGCGAATGTCTGTCCAATATCCAACTTAAAACTAACTTCACTTTTTTGTATCGTTTCCGTGCCGAGGCAAATTGTTGAATTTTACTTTTTTGTTTGTAATACATTTAACCCAGTTAGTCAGTTAGTTGGCTAGCCTTACTTTACAAGCTAGCTAGATCGCTAGCTAGCTTGTAAAGTGAGGTTAGCATGAAGCTGTTGTTGCTATGGTGATATGTGAGGGGAAACACATGCAAGCCATCAGCGACTGGCTTTATCCTAATTAAACGCTTTCTTGTGATTGTGCGCTAATTTGTGTGTAGTGATAATTGGATTACAATTATAAGCAGCCAACCGCCTGACTACGTGAACGCGCATCAAATAACCACGCACTGTGAGGACGCGCTCAGACAGCAACGTGAACGAGGAGTGCTGACACCCGAGCGGTCCGATGTAAATCACTGCAATGGCAGAGGGAGGGTGGAGGACACCGGCTACAGCCCTGCCTCCTCTCTGCATGTGAGCACACAGCAGAGTAGACACACGGCGAGCAGGCAGGACGACAGAGCACCATCACAGGGGCAACAAAGGGACGCATGGTTCATCTCAGGCTTCAAATGAATTAATGATTCATTGAGACGAGTTCCGCCTATAGATACACGTTTTGCAGCATCTGTCCTGTCCTCACCTTAAAGGTAAGAGCGATTGCACCAGAAAAAGGAAATTCATATGTTCTGTAGCGTTTTCTTGCTATCTTATATTGATTTTAACGTTTAATTGCTTACCTGTTATAATATTAGCTCCCTAAACAGGCGTATACTGTTGTGCTTCTCACTGCAAATGCATGTGAATTTCATTGCTATAAAAATTAATTTGAGACTCACCATATGAAATGGGTGTGACATGTTACTTCATAATGTGTGTATGAGCAGCAGCAGCAGCATCAATGATTGTGTCAATGCTGTATCAGGACTGAAAGCAACTATACTGACAGAGAGCCTAATTTCTGTCATGTTTTATGCAAGTTCAAGTTAAGGAGACAATTTGAATACTAGTAAGCAGTCTCCTTGTCTTATTTAAGGTATATTAGCACTGCACAGTCATGGAGCTGGAGCACTTTGATGAGCGGGACAAGGCTCTGAGATATACCCGAAGGGGCTCAAGAGGGAATGGGCTCCCCAGTCCCACTCACAGCGCTCACTGCAGCCTGTACAGAACCAGGACACTGCAAGCACTGATCTCTGAAAAGAAGGCCAAGAAGATTCGTTTCTACCGCAATGGGGACCGCTACTTCAAAGGGATTGTGTATGCCATTTCTCAGGAGAGATTTAGGTCCATAGAAGCACTCCTGGCTGACCTCACAAGATCCCTGTCAGATAATGTCAACTTGCCACAAGGGGTGCGGACCATATATACTGTTGATGGGACAACAAGGATCACCAGCATGGACCAGTTGGTGGAAGGTGAGTAGTGTTAGTGAATTGTTGTAAATTTGCCTCAGATGTAGTTTATATTAAGTGATGTAACATCAATTAAGTGATAGACTCCACCAAAATTACCATACTGCTAAAAAAAGCATGACTTCCTCCGTCTTGTAGTGCAGCAGCACCAAGTATTATGCTATCCTGTGATTAAAGCTTTTTTGTGGGCAAATACAACATCTCCTATGTCTTCTTGACTTTTTGCAGGAGAGAGCTATGTTTGTGCATCCATAGAGCCCTACAAGAAGCTGGACTACACAAAGAATGTAAATCCCAACTGGGCAGTTGGTGCTAAGACTGCTGTGTCCACCCGTGACCCTCCTTCCCTTGGCAGTGCCAAGGCTGTACCCCCAAGAGACCAGAGAGAGCAAAGACTTTATCAAACCCAAACTGGTAACCATTGTCCGCAGTGGAGTAAAGCCTCGCAAGGCCGTACGGATCCTGCTCAACAAGAAGACTGCACACTCCTTTGAGCAAGTCTTGACTGACATCACTGATGCCATTAAGCTGGACACTGGAGTTGTCAAAAGGCTCTATACTGTTGATGGCAAGATGGTAGGTGTTAAGTTAACATTTCAAGTATTGATTTTGTGAACCTCATTTTTGCTAATTCTTAACGCTTATGATTTTAACAAGGGTTTCTGATATTAAGAAGTAAGGTACACTGGAGACCATTCAAATTAGGCAATGTCCTTGGGAGTGTTAGATAAAACTAAAAAGCTCCCCATATAAGAACAAAGATAAACATATTTTTAATGAAAAAACAGCCCAAAGTAAACTTTAAATATGGCTGCAACTAAGGATTATTTTGATCATCGATTGGAACCAGATTCTTAAATTCTTGCTTGAAAAATGACTGAAACAATGAATCAATTATCATAAAATTGATTTTTGTATTAATCAACTAATTGCTGCAACTCTGTCAACTACTTAAACTTCAGAAAAAAAGAATGCATTGCATTGTCGTGAATGTTATGACAGATTAGCTGTGTGTGTAACGCTACAGTCTTGTGGTCCTGCACTATTAAGTACACAGCCCATATTAAGTTTAATTGCCACACCTTGTATTGTACAATAATACGATACTGTATATCAGTTAATTAAGCAATCCTATTGCAGCCTACTGCAATGGTTTACCAAAGTCACGTTGACCTTAGCTCATCCTCCTCATCTGACTTTCACTGCTCCCTTTACTCAGAGTGGAAGCATTAAACATACAGTATCTCTTACCGGTTGCATACTTGCACAACCATGCCATTAAGTGCAGTTAGCGGCTGCACTTAAAATTGCATGATCAACTTCCCAGTGAAGATTTAGTTCAATTGTTGCAGTAACTCTGTCAGGTTGTTTTGTGCTTGCAGTTGTTGATGCTAGTTGCACATTTCTAGCCAACATTAGTTAATCTGCATTTTTGAAAAAGTAACCAAATTTTCTTACATTTAAGAGATGTCAACCTGCTTATGTAGACCACATTCAGGTTGGTTTATTGACACTTTTTTTTTTTTTTTTACAGTATACCTTATCTAAACTAAATCATCAAAGTCATGGAACAAAGCGGCCTGAGAGAGGACCATTATCTAGTGCCTTTTTTGTCCATCACTGACACATCAGTTGCTCACAAGAGAGAAAGGGAATTATGCTTTTGTTGGATTGAAGTCAAAGGAGACTGGCATGAATTTGGTACCTTTGTCCATAGCTTGTCTGTGTACAGTACTTACCGAGATACATTTGATTGTGGAGATTCTATCTATCTAGGTATTCTATTATGTCTTCCCATTTGTGGTACTGTATCTCACAAGCTTCTCACATGAAGCTTATTTCAGCACACTGCACATGAGGCAGACGTGGTACACATTTGCAGTCAATGCACGCTGAGTTCATCTTACACGGTTAGTGAATTTCCAGGTTTTGGAAGAAACAGATCTTTGCTTCTGACATTAGAGGTAGTCTGTTCTGTTCTTCCTTCACGTCTTTGAGAATTGCTTCCTTACCCAAAGAGAGACAACCCAGTAGGTTCAAAGCCAACTGGGAATATTTGCTAAATGTATTATGAGAAATAGGTTTCTAGGACTCCGTGTTATATTCCTACCAAACAGTAGCACATTATTAAATGATATACACCCAGTACCAGACAGGAAATCTGATCATAACGATTATTTTTAACATATATGTATTTAATTAAATGTAATGGACAGTAGAACGTGTTACATTTTTATTCTTTGATGGAATAAATTCTTGGGGCAAGTGTCTTATTTCACACTGCAATGTGTCCCATACATTACATTCTTCTGGATATTATCACAATAACAGGTGAATTTGCCTTATGGGATGATATGGACAACACTTAACTGCACATAGAATTGAATGAGCAAATTAGTTACAAAAAATCCCACAGAAATAATTGTCTTAAACTAAACCTATGCATAAACTCTGTCACCTGCACTCCATATTAGTAACCTTATCACAATAATGATTTTTTTTTCCCTCTGATGGTTTCTATGGTGACGTGGTTGCTAAGGAACAGCCTCTGCGGCAGAGCGGTGCAGTAGTGATGTGTCAGGACTGTAGGTGTAGTGTGAGAGGGCTCATACTGTAGATGCAGCTCCTGGTCGGTCAGACTTATTATACACATGGCAGCAAGATGGAGCACATGGCTCAGGTATAATCCCAGGATAGAACCCGTTCTGTAATGGTTTGTAGAGGGAACAGTTTTCACACCAACAAGCGGATCTGCCCTTACTGATCCTCCAAATCATTTTAGGAATACAGATTGTTTGGAATGGACATGAAATTGCAATTTCTTTCTACAGTTTTGCATTTATCTGTGACACAGAAATGGCCAGGTATCAATGTTTCACCAGTTTAGTGGTGTTAATATTATCTATGATTTCCTGATGATAAGCTGAATTTGTAATGTGCTTGTTAGTGCTGCTCTGTGCTCTAGTTTCACTGCTTTTTGTATTCTTTGCCATGTTGGGGCTCCAGATGGCCAAATAAGCTCCCGTTGGCATCAAAGAGCAAGTTTTCATGGGCGTTTAACCTTTTGGTAAATTACCTGCTTGTGGTTTTGGTCCTGAGGCAATGCCAAGTCTCTGGAAACGGTTAATTCTAGTAATTTGTTTTCTAAACATGTTCATCACTTGATTAGCCTTGATATTTACTTAAAATGGTATAATGTAATACATATCTTCTTTTAGTTTTAAGAAGATAATCTAATTTTATCTTGGTATCTTTATTCCTATATTGCAAAAGTAGTGGACGAACGATTTTTCTGATTTTGTCTTTATTCACATTTATTTTGGACTCATGATTCATGTTTCTATTAGTGGATCTGCTTAGTGGGTGGCTCAGCTTGGTATCTATAATCCCTCCATACTGCTGAGTCACTTTGTAATGGTGTTCTGCCATCAGAGAGAGGTTTAACTTCTTCAAATGGACACAGCACACTTAATGACAGTGGGCTGCACTTAATGAACCTCAGATGACTGATTATTGATAAAACATTATCCAGTATTCCAACCAAAAGGTAGAGAGGAGGCATTAGAGGAACAGACAAGCCCCTTTGAAGCAAGAAAACATGCTATGGTCTGGTGTGATCCTGTTTTTGTGTGTGTAGAGATGGAGCAGAGAATATTAGCATGAATGAATATGTCTGGGGAGACTTACCCCATGGCACTCCAATCCCCCCTTCACTGGATATGGTTCTGTACTGTAATTTTATTCTGCACACCGCAAGCTTCTCTGTGTGGTAGTCAAGATTTCTTGTTGAAATAGATGTCGACACAGCCACCCGAGGACAGAGCCTGGCTTGATACCAGCGCATGAAAGCAAGGCTTAATTCTCCATGGTACTAAAATTATGTATCAGTAGATGTGATAAACAGCCCATTCATGCTTTAGAAAAATTAGATACAGAGTGGAAGTGGTTATTTACATTCATGGTGCCCTCTGTGGTAGAGAGCAAAACCTAACTTATGTCTTCAAATTCATTTCGTCCTGTTGACCTTGACTTGGTCATTTATTGGTTTGGCCTGTGTGTGCCCACAGTGAGTCTCCATTGGTCTCTGCTCACACCACAGGTGTCATTTCTGTGTGGTGCGTATACAGATTAACTACCTTTTGTTGTTAATGTATTATGTGTATGGTGTATGGTGTCTCAAATACTGTTTAATGAAAGAAAAATACTACTACTCCTTCACTAAGTTAATGGAATAAATCATTCTTAAACCCTTCCGTTTTAAATCCTCTCACTGTGACTAAAGGGGAAAAGGAAGGATGAAGGACATAGGGAGGCTGCCTGGCTTTCCTCGTACCGACTGCTGTGACTTGGCTATTAAACACAGAACAGTGACTTGTTCAATGTCCCACTGCATTTGGCATGGGGAAGAGATATTCTGTTATCCTCTCTTTGTTCTGATGCTTGAGCTGAAGTGGAAGTTGCTGTTGTTCTAATATTAGAATACTGCAGAAACTTTACAGCATATCCAGTGAGTCCTGTGAGCTCTGTTTATAGGAGAAATAGGGTCCACATTAATACAGTTTAATTAATTGTATATCATTATCTTCCGTACCGTAATAAGGCAGCACCCAAGCCGCTTTGGGTAGCACCAAAGTCAAATGAAACTAGAATCAATGTGAAGTCGAAACTGACTTAAGGACATATCCCGTCGACTTCTGTAGCAAGTTTTATCAGTAAGCTTTTTGGGTGTTGGTTATGTATTATCTACTCTTGCTTTTCCAACTTTTATGTGTACAAATATGATAATAATGTTCTGAAATTTCATATTTTTTTTTATTGAGGAATGTAAAATCTTCTTGAGGGAGGCACATTAGTCTCCCATACACCCAGGAAAAACACTGTTTTGCAAAGTCATCTTACATGGCATGATCTGCCATTTATTACAGGGATAAATTTAGTCATATCAGCAAGCAAGCCTTTGTTTAAGAAATGATTTGGAATGTGCTTTTTTCTTTTCCTGCTTCTGAAAGTCAGACATTGTTAGAACTACAAAGGGCTAAATATAGAAACACAAGATGTGGATGTTATGATTAGGAATGCTGGAAATGTGTGGGCATGTGTTATGGCTTATGTGTTTAAATGTGTGTTTGGATTGCGGGTGTGTCCTTATGGATGTCCTCATAGTGCTGACTTCCATTTTTTAAGGCAGTTATTACTCATCTGTCTTTGCAGCAACTGCAGTTATGTCACAGAATTCTGCTGCAGACCTAATTTGAATCTCGGATTATGTATGTCTGTGAATATACTCGGTTACATCGTCTCCTCTGGCTACTGGACTGCTGGATTCTTCTGAGTTTGCAGACTCATAGTAAATTACAGCAAATAATTCACTCTTGATTCCTGAAAATAAATTACTATGGTGTAAACATTATTTAATCAAAATTAACTGGAACCATTTGTCTGGCTTTAGTGTTCCACTTCAAAGAGGGGATTCAGCACCCTGGAGAGCTCCACCTGTCCACTGGTAGAGATCTGTTTTATCACCAGTTTGTATCTTTTGTGTAATCTATGGTCTTTACCATGACTCGGATTGATTAGTTTAGATGGCATGCATACCTCCCATTGTGTTTTCTGTCTTCAGCAGAAATACTAATGCCTTCAGATATCACAGATGAAACCCTGGTGATCAATATATGCACAGGATGCTCCAGGACCGCAAGGAGTGTTTTCGCCTTTGTGTGTGTGTGTGTGAGGGGGATGGTAGGCCTGATGAAGCTGCTGTGTCACTGAGCCAGCAGGCATAAGCAATCAATATAAAGCTACTGATTCATGATTTCCACAGTTATGCCGTTCTATCCTTTAGGTTGAGGTTTCCCTATTTCCTAGTGTTTAAGATGAACAATGTCATATTTAAAAGTATTTTGTACTGTGGCAACTAACAGATTATTTTCACTGTCGATTAATCTTCTTATCTTTTCATGATTGTTTTGTCTATAAAATAGCCGGATTGCTTCTTTTGTCCAACAGTCCAAACCCCAACGAGTATTAATTTACTATCATGAATGTCAAAGCAGCTAATCCTTGTATTTTGTATTTTTTGCTTGTAAAATGCATTTAAGTGATCTTTAAAATAGTTGACAATCCATTTTCTTTCGCTGGACTAATCAGTCTAGCTCCAAAATTTAGTCAGGTTGTTTAGGTTGGTTTAGGTTGGACATGTTTGTTGTCAAGAGGTTGTTCACCATTGATTAGATCTCTTTTAATGGCTTTAACCCCTTAGCAGTAATTGTCAGCCATCTTAATCTGATTACATGATCCTACTATCAAATAATGTCACTTCTGTCTAGTCAGATTTACTGATTTCTTATTTTAACTTTAAACTTTTGGACATTTTTTAGTTTTATTCGATAGGGACTGGCTGTTATTGTGGTTGGTATCCACCTACTGCCTGAAGCCAGATTTGAACCCACAATGTCATCATGGACAAGGTGTTCTATGTTATTTCCGCTGTACCTCGACTGATGGCGAGATTGTTCTGTTGCCTGCAGTTTGTACTGTTCGCTGCTCCAGATAGGATCTGACAGTGGATCTTAAAGTAGCCGTGTCCCTCTCATCGTCTCACTCATCTGAGATTCTGTCTGGTCTCCTTGGCAACGGCTGTGCAGCTCTCCTCCCTTTTGGATCTCTCACTGGAGGAGGGGTGGAGAAGGGATGGAGGAGGAATGGGGGGCTGTCAGAGAGGGGCGTCTGCAGAGAACAGGGCCGTATTAAGCCCCCTTCTGTGTGCAATTTTTATTTTAAGATTTCATGGCTGAGTGACCTTTGGCTGTTTGAAGGCAGTTTTGCTGCAGGTTACTGATAAAACAATCCCTTTGTCTGGTGGATAATCCAGCATTTCATTATTTTTGTATGAAGCAGGAATATCCAAGCTGTATTAACTGTATTCTAGTAATTATTGACTATTTTTAAAGAAGACATTTCTTCCAAAATAATCTGAGATTCATACAATGGAAACCAGATGTTGGCACATAATAACTAAGGAGGATGATAACAGAGCATTTAATAAACGGTTAGAGGGCGGGTTTACCGACTGTGGTGGCTTCCTTTTCTGGTCTTCTTTTCTCTACTGTTTGTCTCAGCACTTAAGACATATTATTAGACTCCTGCTGAACTCTCTATGGGTCTTGATGATGAGACAATGAATTATTTATGTACTGTACATATTATATTTTTGCTGTTTGGCTGTCTTGATGTTTCAGTGTTTAGTTTGTTTGTTCTAAACCTTGTTGTCCTCAACGGCATTGTAAGAACACATTCACTAGGCATTAGGTGACAATCGGCACTTTTTAATTTGACTTATTCTATAACGTCAACATCTATAATTTATTATTTATAAATGAATGCAATGCAATTTATAATCATTCACATGTAATTTAACAGCTAATTCAAGACAAAATATATTTCCACTTAATAAATTATATCAATATGGGATTTACATTTTTGTTGAGGTGTTTTTGTGGTTCCACCACTCTGAAGAGGAAATGAAAAGACGAGCTCTCTGCGTTCACTGGCACACTGCTGTAGTTAAGTACATCAATAACCCCTTTGAGGAGAAGGTCAGAACTCCATCAGCATCTTCATTTATTTATGACAGTGCATCCACTGTGATGGGCTTCTGCATTAATGAGAGCAGCAGATGCAGCAGCTTAATCATCCACTTCCTCTTTGTAGAGAGGTGAAAAGATCATAATTTTTTTCTCTCTGTTCTTATTGAGATGATATGTAGGGACCATGCTTTTTTTAACAGAAGTAACAAAGCCTCATAGCCATCCTACAGCTAAAGTTAACATTTTATCTCCTATCATATAACAATTTATTAGATCTTAGGCATATTTTGTGGATCCAGTTTGTATTACCCCTAACTGTTTATGTCATCACATATCCGATTTTGGCTAAAACGATCAAGTAAACTGTGAAAATACTTCCATTTGAGTAACAATCTGTCTTGACATGATTGGCAACCTAAAGGGATGACTGGTGTTAAAACTTTGTTTTACAATGAGTAGTCCAAGACAATGGAGGGCAATTAACGTAATCTCTCACAAAGGGGTGGACCAATTTAATTACCGGCAGACACCATTGTTACAGACTGTACTGAATAAAATCCAACAGGTTTAAAAGAAGCTTAACTTCTCTTTGTAGTTACCCTAGAGACATTTTCACATGTAACCAGGCTGATACACCAGTAGAAAGAAATTTTAATTCCATTATTCATTATTATTATTCATGCTGTACACACTGTAGCATTCATTTTCCCTTTGTACTTGGCCTTTTTGAATATGCAATTACTGCATGTCTGCTTAGCTGCAGTCCTACAGTATGTCATTAATCCAGTGGTATTTCCTCCATGGTTTTCTCTCTTTTATGCTGAGAGGACTTAAATTTTGTTTATGATAAATTTAAGAATTGAAGATTGTCCCAAATATAAAGAATCATGGGAGGGCAATGTGCAAAGAGTAATTTGTCATAGTTTTTATAGTTATTAACTGTGTGCTTTTGTATGGACGTATAATCATCTAGTACTTTATATACTACAGTATGTGTGCCATGTAGTTGAAAAAATAGAATTGCTAATGGTTATTACGGATTCAAACAAGTCACTTAAAAGTATATTTTGAATGTTCCTTTTGAACTGATCACTGAGTAATTGTTGCACAAGAGTTTGAAATTTGACATTTCCTACTATTTAATTAAAATATGGCTGTCATTGGGATATCTGTAAAGCATATTACTCTCTGAGTCATTTCTGTGGGTGTTTGTCACTGCCTTCACACACTGAAATGCAACTAATTATCCTCTGAGATGTTCCAAAGTCCAGTCCAAAACTGGCGAGAGAGTGCAGCAACAGTGTCCGTGTACTGATTGAAAAATAATGCAAACGCCTATGTTGCATACTTTCTACGGCATGATTCCGTGTTAAATCAGTTTTGGGGAGAGTATACAATATATCAGAGAGTATATCAAACTTGTTTTTGTTCTATGACTGACATAAGCGTCTGTATTTTTACCAGATCACCTGCCTTCAGGACTTTTTTGGAGACGATGATATATTCTTTGCCTGTGGCCCTGAGAAGTTTCGTTATCAGGATGACTTCAACTTGGATGAAAGTGGTGAGTCTGCAGTTGGTGTGGTCAGGAGACAGTCTGAAATACACATTTGCTTCATATTGAACACAGATGATATCTAAGATATTATCACCACCTTCATTAATTCACTTGACCTACTTTTATAGCTGTGTGTATTTGATGAATGTGCAGGTCACAATAGAGAAGATGTCATCACTCATAGTCAATGGCTCTGTGGCTTTAGGCTGTTGTACCCAAGAGAAAAAAATAATCATCCTTATTAATAATCAGACCTTTTATGTGTCCCTAGTTTTTGGAGCTGTTGTTCAATCTCTTCTTTTCCTTTTTTTGACAAATGTAAAATTATTCTGAAACTAGCACAGAAATTGTCACTGACTCAAAGCTGAGTGAAAAAAACAGAACAAGGTAGTTTAGTACTTTCTAGGAACAATGCTGCTGCAGCAATCAATGTTTTTATGTCTTTTTTTCCTCTCTCTACAGAATGCAGGGTGGCAAAGTCTGCATCATATGGCCGGCTGCCCTCTTTGCAGGGTCGCTCTTCCCCAAGAAGTGGTGGGATGTCCCGTAGGAGCAAGTCTCCATCATCAAATAGTTCAGGTGTCTGTTATGCCTTGACACAAAGAAACTGCAATAATTCACCATTATGCTGATTGTTTCCATTTCTGCTGTACCGACAGCTAACGGCACTGCAGGCAGTCAGCTGTCCACACCTCGATCTGGAAAGTCTCCAAGCCCCTCTCCAACCAGTCCAGCGAGCCTCCGAAGACGACAGGTAGGAAAATTGATGTTTCTATTAATACGTTTATGACGATTTATTTCATATGATGTCATACATTATACCAGAGAGGCTCTGTGAACGAGTTTAACAATTCTCTTCATCAATGAACAATATTTCTAACAGGTATTCTAGTGACTAGGGATTGAACAGACATGTTGTAGTTTATTGATGGAATAAATGTTATTAATTTCTTTCCTTCAGAGAACATTTGTGAGCTTCCTCTAGCTATACATTATTGACTGCCCTGTTTTTGTTGCGCAGTGATGTGGCTGAGTCACTGCCATTGTTATTTATATTACTGGGAGATCATAACAAGATGGCACAGGGGATGGCAGTATACACAGATGTCTGGATGTAAATATCAACTCATATACAACACGTTTGTGAGTTCAGGAAAAAAGAAATCGGCAAACTTCACTGTCCCCTCCGTCAACACAGTCTGTGTTTGCACATATTATGCAGCTTTTGGGCTGTTGTCATGAAACATCATCAGTACTGCAGCAGCACAGTTTCGCTGTGATTATCTAAGATCTTCGGAGGACGAGCAAGTTTTGAGACTGCATAGCACAGTCTGGAGCAAAAACCAATTTTCAGTGATACCATCATTAATTAGTCATAAGACTGGCTGGGGTTGGTATTGTTGCTGTGACGGAGGATATTATTTTCTCTCAGTTCCTTTCCCAACCACATGCCAGTCTTTATGCTGGTGGAAAGGTTAATATAATGTTTCAGCACGCTTGATTTATTTCTATCTAATCTCAAACTGCATATTCAAGGCTGGCAGAGTGGAACCAATAGGCTTTGTGTAAGCTGGCTGTAATCACATTTTTACAAGCTTTGCCTTCTCTCAAGTTTATGTAATACAAGTGCATCAGTGTGTCTTTCTCACACCATGGTCGTCTCTTCTTTCCAGGGATCACAACACAGTGGCTCTTCACTCTCTTTAGCTTCCACCAAGGTCTGCAGCTCGATGGATGAAGGAGATGGGCCTGGTAGTGAAGGTAAGGATCAAACATTGGAAAGAGACTGCAAGTAATGTCCATGCTATTATTTCTATCTTTAAATTATATAGTTCTTTTGTTTTGCACCACAGCTGAGCCAATGGATGAGTTCCCCTCAGTTCCTGCCTCCATAGCAGAGAGGTACAAAGTGGGGAGGACATTAGGGGATGGAAACTTCGCTGTGGTCAGAGAGTGTGTGGAGAGGTCCACCGGGAGGGAGTACGCTCTGAAGATCATAAGCAAAGATAAATGCAGGGGAAAGGTGAGCCTGCCTGTTCAGAGACTGGCTTCAATAATCACAGATCGAAGTTTGTTCTGATTCACTGTCAAGAGGTTCTTTCTGTATATAATGCTCTGTTTAGGATGCTCACTCAGTTTCTTTTTCATCGTCGGTCAGCAGATGGTGCAATCTCCCCTGAGATTAAAATCTTGGGTCTTGATTGCTTTCTCTCTCGTTTTTATAACACCATCAGATCAAACTACTTAGCTTCTGTTAACAAGAATCAAAATTATTTCAACTTACTTCAGAAACCAGTTGACAGGAGGCTTAGACTAACATTCCATTGACATGTATATGTTTAAAATCTTTTCACTGTACAATATTTATATATTTTCCTTTTATTTAACTTTCCTTTATTACCCAGGAGCACATGATCCAGAGTGAGGTGTCAATCCTTCGGCGTGTGAAACATCCCAACATTGTTCTTTTAATTGAGGAAATGGACACCCATAGCGAGCTCTACCTTGTTATGGAGTTGGTCAAGGTAATACACATTTGTTAAGTCGCAGGTAGAAATGTCAAGCTCAAATGCTGTAAAAGTTGTATTTTAGTGCTCATTGTGAAGTTTTGTTCTATCCAAATTATTTCACTTGAGGTCTGTTTTGTGACAATTTTATATCAGTCTAAAAAATACAATTCCTGTTTCAGGATAAAGTGTTCATGTTAAATAAATCCCCAGCTGCATCTGCCCATCAACAGTTAAAAACTAGCAACTGGTACTTTTTCTCATCCCAGATATTCGTTTCTTTTCCAGGGGGGAGATCTCTTTGATGCAATCACCTCCTCCAACAAGTACACAGAGCGAGACGCCAGCTGTATGTTGTTCAATCTGGCAAGTGCCATCAAGTATCTGCACAGTCTCAATATTGTCCACAGAGACATAAAACCAGAAAACCTGTTGGTGAGTATGACACTACACACACTGTACTGGCAGTGAGGGGAGCAGCATTGTAAAAGCTTCCCATCTTCAATCCTTTATGTAACCTATTAATCGCCTTGGCCATTCCCCTCATCACTTTTTTCCAAATACAACTAACATTAAGGAGTGCGACATAGATAAATGCAGCTATGAAAATGTCTTAAATGAAATCACTGTACAAAACTCCACTGTATTACTCCACCATTATTTCACTGTGGTCATTTGGAACTCTATTGGATTTCTAACACACCCCCTCTGTAAAGTCTGACCTAGATCTAAAATAGCTTTGATCTATTAACTGTAAAAATGTAGTTTCAGAAGCAAAAGTCTTAAGATTTCTGAATTGAATGAATAGCTTGCTCATTTAAAACAGGAAAAAAAGACACTTTATTCAAATACAAGTGAACGTAGTGCATTATCAGTTTCTTTTGTTTTAGTCTTACTATTTGCTATACATATATACTTGTCCCAATATTTATGTGATGAATTGAGCCAGTGTTTGTAATGCAAATGCAGCAAAGCCCTTTCCAAGGTCTTTCTTTATATTCCACTCAGTGTTACATTTTCTCATCACATTGAGCTCATTTATGGACTTCCTATCACAGTGATAAATATTAATTGGTGTCTTTCCCGTGTTGTGTGTGTTACACAGGTGTATGAACACACCGATGGTAGCAGATCTCTGAAGCTAGGTGACTTTGGCTTGGCCACCGTCGTCAATGGGCCCCTCTATACTGTGTGTGGCACTCCCACCTATGTAGCACCAGAGATCGTTGCTGAGTCAGGGTGAGTCAGATGAGTACATCAGCTGAGCCATCTGAGATATGAGTAATATGGCATTTGCTAGAAAAGCAAAAATGGCCACTGTAATTATTGGAGATTATTTCTACCTGCAGATGTGATTAGTCTTTCTGATAGCTGGTATCTTCCTCTTCAATAACAGGTACGGCCTCAAGGTTGACATTTGGGCAGCTGGTGTCATCACTTACATCCTGCTGTGTGGCTTTCCTCCTTTCCGTGGGTATGTGCTCCTGGATCAGGAGGTTTTATGCCGTTTTAACCAGCAGTGGAAAGAAACGTATTGTATTTACTGAAGTATGTACTTAACTGCGATTCTGAAGTACTTGTACTTTGCTTGAATATTTTCATTTTCTGCTACTATGTACTTCTACTTCACTGCAATTCAGAGGCAAATATTGTACTTTTGACATTTATGACAATTTAAGCTAATACTTACTTTTCAGATTTTATAAAAACAAAATGACAAATAAACATCAACAAATAAGTCGTCACATGATATATAGATTAAAATAAAACTTTAATGATCCGAGCTGAAATTCAGATGCTACACAGGAGATTTTCAGCTTCAACATTCAAGTGATAAACACATTAATACATTAATAATCATGATCCACTAATATGATTTCCTATATTCTGAAATATTACCGTCTGCATAATGAGTACTTTTACTTTTGGTGCATCAGCAATCCACCGTAAATATAATTTTGATTTCATGACTTAGCAAACCCCAATAAGTCAGAATTTGACCCGCTGACAGCAGTTAGTAACTGTAATATCTAAAGAGGCATCAGTGTTAAATTGAGACTGTTTCATAACCAGTTGAATGTTCATTTTAGTGTGTTAAAGTAAACATTTTAGTGTGTTAAAGTAAACATTTAAATGCATGACTTACAATATCAATATTGCAATATCTGAGTACTTCTTTCACCTCAGGTTTTATTCACATCAATGTTTAATTTGTTTAAATTGCATCAATCAAAATGTCTGTGGTATTCCATCACCTTGTAGACAATGATGATGAAATGTTGAGCTTTATAAAATATGCATTGTTTTAATTTCTACAGCAGTGGTGAAGATCAGGAGGCTATCTTTGAGCAGATTTCGAAGGGCGTGCTTGATTTCCCTGCACCATACTGGGACAATGTGTCTGACACTGCCAAGGTTTGTGTCTGGAAGTGCTCTCCTCATCTGCCATCGTTATGCTCCATGTGAAACACCAGAATCTGTCTGTGATCTGTTGCTCTGGTGTCTTAGATTACATCATTATACTGGATACTCATGGTTAACATGTCTGTTTTTAGGCTCTGATCACTGGGATGCTGCAGGTGGAGGTAGATCAGAGATACACCGCGGTGCAGGTGCTCGATAACCCATGGGTCAATGTAAGTTCGGCATGTTAAAGTCAGTCTTTTCACCAGAATCACCTGTGCACATACAAGTACTGCTGAGAAAGAATATGCAGCTTGATCCACAGGTAGAGTTGCTGAAGCTTTGTTCTTTGTATTTTCCAGGATGATGGTGTGTCAGAGAACGAGCACCAGCTGCCTGTGGCTGGGAAGATCAAGAAGCACTTCAACCCCGGGCCCAAGCTCAACAGCACCACAGCAGGAGTGTCAGTCATTACAGTAAGCACTGAGCCGCAGCCCTCCACACACTGACACGGCATGCAACGCTGCATCAGTAGATGAAATGCTTTTTTATGAATGTGCTTTAGCGATAATGATTTGGATGTCATTCAAAATTGAAAACACCTGCAGTTTTGAATTTTGAACCGCAGTGTTCCTCATGTTCACCTGCTGCTGAAGTGTGCAAAAGCTTTTTTTTTCTTTATCCTTTGGATGTCATCGAAGTTGCTTTGTTTTAAGTTGAAGCTAGAATCGTCTGCTTTTGAGCTTATGCTTTTTAGCATATTAATCAGTTGTCCATCATTGTTTTTGTAATTTATGATAAGCGGCTCCCCTACATTATTTTTGAAACGATACACATCCATTCATCCATCTGCTTCTTGCTGCCAGGTCTTCTTGTGTGTGCTCTGGCCTCTCATCCTCCTCTTGTAGATGGACTGTCAGCACTGTTGTTTGGAGATCTTATAAATTTTATAGTTGGACTTGGACCACAGGTCATCACTAGGTTTTGGTAGATATGATTTCTTGAATAGTTTCAAAGCTGAGCTGGATTTGTACAATTGGCAGAAAGAAAAGTAACTTGTTCTCAAAGTCAGAGACTATCTATTTTTTTGACTACTTCCCATTGACGTGAAAGGGGGGGGTATCAGTTGCATTCGTCTACATTTCTGATATCTAGCCTTTTTATTTAGTTTGCAGGCGAGCCTAGCGCTCACTTGTCAGTTTCCAAATGGAAATATTTCTCTGACAGATCACAGAGTGTCAGTTGACAGTGACGTGACAGTTGTCTGCCAGTTTTTTCCCCTCTCATCACAGCAGTTATAACAGAAGTTTAGAGCTGTGCTCCTTAATGCTTATCGGGTCAGTGATGCTTTGAGTTCAAGGTGATCCTCTGAGTTGCGCTCGTCTCTCTTTGCTCAGCTGGACCAGGACTTAACCATCCAGAGGTCAGGGTCTTTGGACCACTACCAGCATCCAGGATTGTACTGGATAAGGTATGACATAGTATAGCGCTAATACGCAGTATTTCCATGGCAAAGTGCTGGCAGTCTCCATTTCCCATCTCCTAAAGGGTTTGTGCCATTGACCCTCAATGGAGCACTTTTCATGCCTCACCCTTATTTACCTCATCAGATCCATTACTTTATTACTTCATCATCTCAGTAGTGCTGTGGCTGTTTCCTCTGGCCTGGTCGTGTAGTTAAGCTTGCTATTTATTTATTAATTTTACGTAGAAAGTGCTAACTGCATCTGAGGATTCATGTGATGCGTTGAACAACATGATCTTGATCAACAAAGTGAAATCACTCTTGTTTCTTTAAAAGAAGTGCTGATTTCACAGACCTGATGTTGGCAGACTTTATTGTCTCGTGTTGTTACTTTCTCTTATTTTGTTCCGCACTGCACTAGTATGCTGTGTCACAAGATTACGTTAAACTTGCTCTGTTGCAAGAAGTTATATTCTCTCAGGAGAATAATGGTGAGTCAAATGCAGCTTTTCAGCTACAACTGCATGCTGACATTGGCTTATTTACCAAGTGTCTCACTGGTGGTTGAGTGGATGCCACTCCTCATCTCTGTGGTTGTATGGAGAACCTAACGGCAGCTGCTGTGTCACCCTCTCTCAGACCACGGCACTTGATAAAGAGAAGCAAGTTTTCCGACGAAGACGCCACCAGGATGTGAAGCTCACTTCCCACTTCCCGCACAGTATTGGTGCTGGTGCCTCCCACAGTGCCAACTACGCCATCTCCCCCGCTGAGTCTGAGGATTTTTCCCTGAGTTCGGCCGACACTGTTCGTTCACCCGTCTCTCCGTTCTAAACAGCCTGGCTGAGGCCACGGTGCCGTTGACCCCTCCTTGGAAAAGTTAGGAGAGGCCGGAGTGCAAAATGTGTCAGTCTGCTGACTTGGACATTCAGACTGCAAACTTACCTGTATCTATTTTATTTATTCCCAGTCATTATACTTTTATTTTAAAGACAAAATACATTGAACAGATAAGGGGCACATTAGTCTCTGGATCAAAGAATACACCTTAAGAGCATGCAACAGTTTTTTAATACATTTTCCCTTTTCTTTTACAAAAGCGACCAAACAGTTTAAGCCTTATTTCTACACAGCAAGCACTGGTTCATTGTAGTACTCTAGAGCCCTCTACTGGTTTATATAGTATACTGCAGGAAAGACAACCTGCCTCACGAAGCACTTGGCTTTTTAATGAGAAGTGTAAAGGCAAAATATGGAAACCGTAGCTTTTAAATATTACATGGTTTTGTGATATGACATGTTCAGTATCTATCACTTATCATACTGGTTTAAATAGAAATGCTTCAATTCAACATCAACAGTAACAGTCAATCTAGGTGACTCTGCTGTGGTACTTAAGATTCTGGTGCATAAACCTTTAAGGGGCACTATGTGGTTTTGGAGAATAAATTAATATTCATAATATTTACAATATTATTAAGAATGCAGGATATTTTTTCCATGGTTGAATAAACAAGCTGTTCTTAGAGGAAAATAAGATCTCCAGAACACTGTTTGAAGCTTGAAAGGTGGCAGGGTCCGCCAAATATAAGCAAATTAAAACAATATGAAATCGTGTTGTCCTTTAAGGTCAGTTAGTTTATTCAGCTATGACAACAACGAGATAAAGAGAAATCAGTCAGTATCTAAAATTTCTTCCCCCATACTACATAGTGCACCTTTAAAGAGATGGGGGGGAAAAAAACAGGCTGCTATGTTGTACCATAAGCATCATCTGTACTGAACAGATTTATTTGAATAGGACACATATTGTCCTGCCACCCAGTAGCTTGAGGGCGCTAATGTTTGACTCTTGATGATCTAGCTCACCTGTGTGCTTTAGGATGATTTTTGAACCAGTAGTTTTGTCACATGTCTGTGAGAGTGGTTGTAAATCAGTGTTGGTACAGATGAATGTCAGTGCTGTGTAGTTGGTAGTAAGTGCATGTTTAAAGCCTTGCCTTGGCACATATGGATTTAAGTGCAATTAGGTGTACTGCCCAGTGAGCACAGTATTTTTAAATTTTGTCCTGCGAAAGGCTGGAACGAGTGAGAATGGATCTATTGGCAACGGACACACTTCTCTATCGGATGGAGGCGATTAGCTCATGTGTAACATGGATTTTTCTTCACACACTGAAATAAGAAACAAGTTAAATGTTGGTAAACACAACAGTGCTTCCAGTAAAATCTGTTATTTTAATATTTGTTCATTCAGTCAACACATTTTTGACTTTTTTAAATATCAAAGAATATAAGATCATCAGATTTGAATCACCAGACTAAATGTACTGTATGTCCCCTGACCACTTCATACATTGGTTCACCGGAGACCAAATATTCATGGATGTGAATGTTCTCTTCCCTTCATCAGAGACTGTAACCTGCATGTGTACTAATATGCATCCTAAATCAGTTGTTCTGGTCTTCTACTGTTTGATATACGCCTGTCAGATATGAATCCATTTCTCTTGTCATTGTACGTGCTGTCTTGGTGAATGCAGTTCAGTTAAGGCAGACTATAGTCACACCACAGCTGAGTTAAGACTTGTATATACGCATTTTAACAGAAATGTAACATCGCACCACCGATTTTGTTAAAGGGCTTTTTAGTTTTTGACTAGAAGGGAGTGAACCAAAAAGCACAAGGAAAGCAAGTTGTGATTGTGACTTTTTGGCAATGTGTTTGCTTTCAAGACTGTCTGTTTTTCATCATCTGAAAAACATGTAATGTTTATGTACAGTATGACAAGCTGGTACTCAAAGACAACTGAGAATGTCAGTGCTATGTGGAAGCAGATGGAGAATGTGATTGCTGTATTATATCCATATTCCATTAATGTAAGGATGTTATAAAACAATCTAAATGAGAACAACAACTAGTAATGCACTCATTTTCAATTCATGAGGAAAAGATATATTGTTGTGTTTACAAAGCAAACTTCCAATGTACTCTGCAAAGAAACCAAACCTGGAAATAAAAAAAGAATTTAATTAATTTACGAGTCAGAAAGTGACTGTTTTTGCAAGACAACTTGCAGTAGAGCCACTAAATCTGCAGCAGCATATTCGGACAGCAGGTGGCAGTACAATCAAACAACACAAGTTTATTATATCCAATAAAATTCCACCCTCAGTTAGTCATTTACAGCATGCATTTACAGAGGTCGTCATACATACTTTATTATGGATTGATACATGCATGAATTATGTCAGTCTACACACCTACATAAGTACTATCTCGACAAAAAACACTCCCAACACTGGCACATTTTTTCAGTTTTATTAAAAACACAAAAATAATGAAAGCAGCTGAATTTACAGTTATCAATTTTGATATTATCACATAAGCTTCAAACATATGCAAAAACAATTGTTGAAACTAAAATATATAAATCATAATGTATAAAATAAATTAAAAGAAATCAAAAAAGCACTGCATAATCCGAACATATTATTAAGAAAATGATTTTTTTGTCAACAAAAAAAAAGAAAGATTCACGATAATGAAAATGATTTCACAGTAAAGCAAAGTAAACCCAATGCCTTCAGTAGCTCTTAGCATGCAAAACGTCAGCTTTGGGTCGGGCGGTGTCTTGAAGCACCGCTAGAAAATCAGAATGCAAACTCAAAATCAACTTGCATATTTTTGTTCATTTTAAATTGTCAGCTCACAGCGACAGCCTTCTCATTTTTGCAATTAAATGCGGACACAACGGCTTTCATATCACCAAAAATAGACACCGTCTAGACATAGATGTAGTCATTTTGGAAGACTATCCTGTTTATCTTGTGATCGTTTTTTGTCACACAGCTGAAAACCTTCCTTGGACCTTTACAGCAACCAAGTCATAATATTGCTTACCAATGCCTGGTGTTCATGGTTTCACAGATTGAAAATAGACGAGCAAACATTTTGTGCAAAAATAGGCAAACTGAAAACACTGTGAGATGCACAAGTTATTGTATTAACAACTGTCGGATGTCTTAAAAATGACACTTCCTTCTACAAAATGTCTTACAGGTTTACCACAAACACTTTAACAGTCGTCACATACTATCCAATAAATCTGGTATTGAATCCTCTGGATATGTTTCTGGAAGAAAACAAAACAAAAGACTGATAACTGCTGTTCCAAATATCCCACTTGACTGATTTAAAGATGTTTGCCATCAATAAACAAAATAGTCTTCAGTTTAAAATAAATATGGATGTATCATTATTTTTACTTTTTGCTGACATCTTGATCAAAAACAAATATTTCACAAAGGACTAAGCTCACACTGAATTTGACTTTTCTCCCATATAGACAATCAAACACAAAGTAACAATGAACATTTTGTCTTTTCACGTACACGCAACAGTACATTTGACCACTGTTATTAACAATGAGCGAACAATGGCCATATACATGTAATACTAACCAACTAATATCTGAAGTGCAATGAAGACGTTTTGAACATTTATACATGGCTCGCATGATGGAAATGTTGGCGACATGGTGGCTAGTCTAACAGCATTTAGATCTTTATTTCAGCCTTTACAAGCGAGAAACACTTTACACTGTCCATATTTACAGTTTAACTTTATTTTCCTAGAAAAGTGTTCCAAGTGAGATATGTATCTGCCATACAAATGTTGTATAAATGTTCCTAACAGAGGATTCATTTTGTTTTGCATTTTCACAGTTTGAAACAGGAACTTAAAAGCTCACATTAAGTACATTTTATTAACTTAACTGTGTAATTGTTTTAATTTAAGTTAAGTTCTCTCCTTGCCCAGAACAACAGATCTGCTCGACTTGGTTGTGGAAATGCATCAGCTGGTGTTCAGGTAAGACATGAAAACCAACAGAAAATGTGTCCAGATTGTTCAGCAACAGGTTCGCCTCAGAGGCCAGATGAACACATGTAAGCTAACCCTGATCTTTAGTAGTGTCACCGTCATGCCGTTGTTCCCCAGCCCACTGGATCTCTTTCGTGCTCTGTGGCTCTTCAGCAACACAGCTTGGTTGGTAGGTGTCTCTCTTGACCAAACTTGCCTCCTGTCGCGTGTATCTGTCTGTGATCAGTACCTGTTTTGATGCTCGTAGTGCCACCGGTTGAAATCAATGTTGAATGCCACAATACTGCCAGAGACCATGCCTGTGATCAAAGTCCTGAGGAGCAACAAAAACAGGAAATCAGTGTCAGCGAACAGATGATAACCATACTGGTGGTCTTATGATTTTATGTAGAATGTAGAGGGCTGCAACTAACAATTATTTTCTTTCTCGATTAATTTGCTGATATTTTTCCCAATCGATCAGTTATTTGGTGTATGAAATGTCGGAAAATGGTGAAAACTGTTGATCAGTGTTTCCAAAGCACAAGGTGACATGCTCAAGTCACGTTTAGTTCAAAATCCGAAGATATTCACTTTACTCTCATAGTGGAGTAATGAAACCAGAAAACAGTCACATTAATAGGATTTAGGTGGATTTAAGGACCTAAATGGAACATAATATTATTGTGTTTTCATAAGTGTATAATCACCTGAAACTAAAGATTCTTATGTTTTTGTTTCCTTAAAATCAGCCTCGTATTAACGGGTCCTCTTCCGTGGAGTCGGCCATGTTGCACTGACATGAATTTACAGTAGCCCATAACGGCTAAACCGAACACTGACGCTGGAGAGAGCCTTTCACATTTTTTAGCAGCTATCTGGAGAGAGGGTGAGACGAGGGGTGTTTACTTAGTTGTAATGTGCAACCTCACTGTTGGATGCCACTAAATCTTACACCCCGGATCTTTCAAGAAGCTGAAATCAGAGAATTGTTCCTTTTTTTTAAAAAAAAAAAATACTCAAACCGATAAATCAATTATCAAAATAGTCAATTAGTTGGCAATTAATAAATCAATTGCCAACTAATTGATTCATCGTTTTCAAAGGTGTATTTATATGAGCAAGGGACCAACATGTATTAAAATGGGATCTTTGTTAAAGATTATTTCCGTGCATATGAACAGTTTGTTAAATGTCCATAGTGGTGAATGAAACGAGCACAGGAGGTCATCAGAGGCCGTGACAGTAAATTACCGGCTTCCTCCGACAGCTGAAGTAGACCATTGACTCCCAGTGTCTTTTTGCAACCCTTTTGCTCTTGTGTCCACGGCTGGCTGGTATGTCGGAAAAGCAGCTGATTTCACAGGGTCGTCTTATACTACTACACCCCGAGGGCTTAAATGCTCATGCACAATGAACAGAGTTGAAGCAGAATGCCTCTCTGTAAATGGAGTCGCAGAGCAGGGCTCACTTATGTTACCCTAATGTCAACTCACTGAGGGATGAGATTGTAACTTAATCAAGGGGTTCTTCTAATATTTAATTCAAGTGATTTGTTAAGTCGTGTTGAAAGAAACGTTAAGAATAGCGAGCTGTATTTCAGTATTTTTAGTCTCTAATGTGACTGATAGTTTACAGTAAACCAACGTCCACATCCTCCTCTATCGGACCGTCCTCTGCAGGTTGTGCAGTTTGTCATGATTAAGAACCAGGCCTCTGTTGTGGACCAGACTGTAAGTGCCGAGGGGGATTTGGCCTGTGGCTGTGAAGTGCAGCTTGAATGTTCAGAATCACTAACCTCTCTTGACTGCCAGGGTCACATGATTACGTCAGGCTTACAGCCTCAGAGCGAACACTGTCGCCTCTGCGCCGCCATCCAGGCACCCATTATATGACTCCTGACGAATCTTACAGAATGCAAACACTGAGGAAAAACACGGTGACCTGCCAGTGCTGACCTGCCAACAGACTTGTGCAGTACGCATGTGTGCTCGCTTTTGTCTGTTTATCCAAAATAAGTGCACGCGCAGAAGATACCCCGGTAATTTTTTTGTCTCTATGGCAACTGTAGGTTCTATTTAAAGGAAAAGGATGGCGGATGTTCCACTAACTAAAATGCACAGCGACAGCCATGAAACCCAGCCAACACAAGGCTTTTCTTTCCCAGCCTACAAATACAGTCTAACACAGGCACATAAACACACAACAATCCCACGCAATGATTCTGTGGAGCCAAGCTGAGCCCACATCACGCCCTGTCTCGTTCTTATCACACACAAAAATGTACCAACCATTTGGATATGACTTGCAGTTTGATTTACTTCAAAACTTAAAAAAAAAAAATGTTGTTTGCTTCTCTGTATCTCCTTCTTGAATGGTAAGATTAAACACAGGAAATCAATAAGGGATACCGTCTATTGTCTGGATTCACCTCATCTGAGGACCATTTTCAAACAGTAAATATTATGGTAAGTGGGAAACCGTTTATCAATGTGGCTTGGTGTACACATCCTCTATCTACCACACAGCTGCCTGCTCTCACCTTTGATCGTGTGATAGGTCCATTGCTCGGACGCCAGCATCGCAACCAGGGTAGATGTAGAGCTGTTTGAAGTCACAGGCCTGCCACACCTCCACCACACCATTATCTCCACCTGTGACCAGGTTGTGGCCATCACTGCTCAGGAGAATAGCCTACAGGGACGGAGAAGAGAGGTCCAGCATGATATTTTTCAACTTAACTTACCATTGTGCTTTCTAGGAAAAGCTGTCTTGCTGCAGCATACAAAGGTTTGTGAGTGTTTGAGAAATGGTTATTTAAACAACATTTATGATGGTTGAGGTACAGTATGAGAGTGACATGCAGCAGCTATGTACACTAAAGTTTTGTGTGACCCAGATTCCAAAAAAAGGTTTTGACGCTGTGATTCGTCTCACTTTCTGTGTTGCAGGCATCACATTAATTCACATAGTAAATTTACAGAAAACAATAAAGTTTCAGTTTGAACAGAAAATATCTTGTGTTTGTACTGTATTTAATTGAATATAGGTCCAAATCATTGCATTCTGTTTTTATTTTGTTTGTAGTTACTAGCACTCAGAAACTGTAGGGGGCGCCAAATTGCAAAAAAACCACAACAATTTCTACACATTGTTGCTTTAATGTGGGAATGTTACGTTGTATATCTGTAGAAAGATTGAAATAGTGGGCCACTACAAAAATCCAAATATTTAAGACTTCAGATGAACAAAGCTTTAGATACATCTTTCATGGAGCACCCTGGTGTAAAAGCATGTGTCAGCTTACCCTGGTGGAATCATTGACCTCCATTTGTGCCAGCAGTTTTCCATTAATGCTGAAGTTGCAGAAGCGGCCTCTCTCATAGTAGATGATGCAGTGGCCCTCGCTGGACACTGAGATGAGCCGTGGGCACAGATAGTGGTCCGGCCCCTCCAGAGCCCGCAGCAGGTCTCCCGTGATGGTGTGGACCAGACATGGACCCTCTGCCAGATCGAAACATACACAGATAGACGCACAAACGTAAGCAAAGTGTCAGTGTTAAAAGAGAAAAAACAATTATTCTTACTTTATAAGATCACTACTGAGCATCGATCAGATATTATAGATATTTGCCAGATTCCTGGTCCCACAGTTTTCTGTGAGGTATGTTGTTTAGCTGAGAACATTCGCAGGTCTGGAGTGTTTATTGAAATGACTATATGTCAAGGTGAGGTCGTAATTAATTCGTAACCTACAGTATGTGTGACTGTAGTTAAACTCAAGCAAAAGTGTCCCTGATTTTCTCTTTTCTCTGATGACAATGATGTGGAAGGGACATGGAAAAGTACACCGACCTTTGGCTCCACTGATGACGAGGCCCAGCTCTGCGCAGACTGACACACACACAACTTCCTGGTCATGACCCGTCAGGACTGCTCTCGGTGCTGGGTAGTCACCTAAAAGATAACACATTTACACAATGTCATAAAACAAATGGTTTATTTTTTAAAAATCTATTGTCTGACTCTAAAAACAACACCTAAACCATCTGGATGCCTGTGTAGCATATTGAATATGCTGCACTTGTGAATAATCACCAGAATACCTTCATCAGGCAACAAAATCATATAAACACAAGCCCAGCGTTTGTGACACACATCTGCTAGCAGGGAGGTCCCTTTGGATTGTCATGTAAATGCAGGGATGCCCACCGATGGCAGCCGAGCCACTTGATTTCATCCTGCGTGTCACATGATTGATGATGGCCAGGGGAGAGGTTAGTGAGGGGAGTTTCACGGCAACTGGAGCCGAGTGCCGCCAGAATGGTGTCTGACGAGAAGTATGAATGCAGCGCTCTTTGTGTTCACTGATCACCAATAATGGTAATTTATAATTATGATAGTCTGTGTCTTACAGAGAGTTGAACCCTTTGAATTAATTACCCAGTGGGAATTACCTGTATTTGGAAAACTATGAAATGCAAACCAAATGCAGCCAAGGTTTAGGCACTAACATTTTTCTTGTATGTTTTTAAAGAATAATAAAAATTTTAGTTTAAAGTCTTGTTAAAGCAGCTCCAAGAAACACATTTTTTGTTGATTGTGGCGGCCCCTGTGGACAAAGGAGTTATGAGCATCTTTCTTATCTTTCTTTTGTAAATAGCGTCGCTGATGCATGGATTTGAATTAAGTGAGTGAAAGAAAGAAAGATGAAACACTTTTTTAATACATTCTATTTTTGAATATTTGAGTAGTGGTTAAACTTGAAAATTTGAATAGATCATGTGACTATGGTTTCGTCTGAAAAAAATATTTTCAATAGTTTTTTCCCTTTTTCTATCGGTGACTGGAAATTACGTGATAACTGGTGGTATCACGTTATTTTTTTCTACATTAATAGCTCCTGTTGACTATCAAATACCGTGTTTGTTTGAAATACCCATCCTTCTTAAAAACTCCTTGTAGTAATTTAAATTAATGGTGTTATCGGTGTGGACCTTTAGTAATCACCACCTTTCAACCCAGTAGTGATGGCAAACTCAAGAAAAACTTGAGCTGCATTGAGTTACATTAAATATACAGTATGTAGCTGTTGGTCTCCACACACGACTCCAAGTTCAGCCAATTTCAGTGAAAGTTTCTCCATCCACCTCGATGACAGTTAAGCCCTGATAGATGATGTGGACATGCGTCAGACCTCCCCCCTCCTCCCCCCATCATCTCATCCTTCAGCTCGGCATATCGCCTCTGCAGCTGTAGCGGTCCAGTCAGTGAGCTGGACTGTGATCGATGCAGCACAGTCCCTCTGCGACCAGGACCTGCGCAGCGCTGTCAGTCCCAGCACCCACTGTCGAGGGGGGCTGAATAGGACAAGTGTCAGAAAAAGCCTCCAGGGGGAGAAAGGGACCTTGTGCAGCTCACCTACCCGACAAAAGATTCAATCAGCCTGCACTGCGTACCCCCCATCCTCTCCTGGCCCTCTGGGACGAGCTGAAGTCAGCCACCACAATTACCCGGTGCAAATATCCCCTTGCACTGGTGTGACGGGCCGAGTCTGAGAGGCAGGGCCTTGATTGAGCTGGAAGTTATTTTAATTATTACACATTTAAGACACATGCAGCCTTTTGGGGCGCGGGTGAAATCAATTTCTCGGGCGCGCCACATCTGCGGGATGAGGGAGCGGTGAACCAGAGGGCTGCTGCTGCCACACATTCACACAACCTTCAAGCAGTATTATAGAAAATATAATAGGCATGAAATCACCAGAATGAGGCTTGTGGAATGAATAAGCCAATAAGTGAGAGAATAAAAAGGACTTCAAGATCTGAAAAGGTGTCCGTGATTTATCCCTTAGGGTCCTTGCAGTGCTCGCCATCCATATTTGAACATGACTGATATTTCCCGGCTGCAGATGTTTGTACAGTGCTGCGTCAAACATACAGTATGAACAGTTTGAGCAGATTGAGTCATTTTCCGCGGCTCCGTCGCCTTTCTCACAGCTCCCACACATCTAGTGTTCTGCATTCTTGGACCAAATTAGGTTCACTGCTGCCTCAAAAGTGTCTCTGACATGTTATGTTTATGAACAGAGATAGACTGATTATCAGCTCTGATATGAAGCATTTCTAAACTTATCACCATCTGAGTGGGTTTATTTTGTTTTGCTTTGTTTTGGTTACAAACCTCATGTTAAAGTCTATAAAATCTGAGTTACCTCTGCAAAGTAACTATTAACTAAAGTTAGAAAATAAATGTAGTGGAGTAAAAAGTACAATATTGATAACCAAAATGTAGTGAAGTGGAGGAATAAAGTCGCAGAGAAGTACAGTACTTGAGCAAATTGGACTTAGTTACTCCACCATTGGTTATTCTAAATTTTGTATCTGTATTGTTATCGGCCCTGAAGAAAAACGTATCGGTCAGACACTATTGATGAGATATTGACATTGGAATTGATTTGACGGAGTGAAAACACATCCTGTCTCTTGTTTCTTGAGATGAGCCATGTAGCGTCCCGTCCTTTTGTCCGTTGAAGATGCATTGTAAGCACTAGCAGCGTGAATATCAGGGGAATACTGTTTTCCTGCTGCAGTAACACAAGTGCTATTGCCCCTTGCTAATTGGAGGCAACCAAGCTGAAATTCTTAATTAACTGTCGGAGCCTCAGTGAAGTTAATTAGAGAACACTCGCAACTAATCAGGAGCTACTAGAATCTGTGACAATTGGAAACACAAGATCTTCGTGCACACACACACATAATATCATCCAGAAATGAAATAAAAACACTCTTCCTCATCTTCAGTGTTCCAGCTCCACACCATATATGGCGCTCCTTGCCTGAAACAGGACTGCGAAGTCTGCTTCTCCTGCTCTGACGGATTGTTTTGAACACAGACAATCAGTGGGAATGAGCAGCTAAATGAACTGAGCTGCATAAATCACACATCGGGGTCTACCATTTTGAATGCCAAGACATCTGGAGTCCTGTACGGTACCTAAAAGCAGCACAGCTCAATGCCGTGGATCACACTAATATATCACAGCCACAGCGCATATAAATTATCATCTCTCTGTCTCTACACATTATTTGATTTCTACGGTAGAAAGCCTTTGCTTTGAGTTGATCAAAGACTCTTTCTTCCTGAATCACTCTAAAAATGCTGACATTGACATGACTCATGCACCTTTATGGGTTTTACCTCAACAACAAAGTAGAATACTTAATGGATGAAGCACTAAAAAGTCTGAAACATTTTCCTGTAACTTTGTCTGGAGAGCATTGCCACTGTATGCGTACTCTTACTCACTGTTATTGGGGTTGTCTCCGATGATATGGTGCCGTCCACTCCAGTACCACAGCAGAAGTGTTGCATCCCTGGACCCAGAGACGATGTAGCAGTCTCCTCCGATGTACGACTCTGATCTGGCCAGACACGTCACCACGTCCCAGTGGCCAAAAACTATCTGGGTCAGCTTCCCTAAAGAAAATATGTACAAACATGTTTTTGAAGTTGAAAGGAAGTGCAATACGGTGAAACTACTGCCAACTGTGTTTTCAAAGGCCCGCTGACTGAAGTTAGGGGAGTATTGTATGAAAAAGTAGAAAAATATTTCCAGTATAATGAAATCTGTGGTTCCCAACCTTTTTGGCTTTTGAAGTTAATCATCAAATCTCATCATAGATTATGGCTTTAGTGTGGACAGAGTTTAGATCAGCACGCAGGAGTGATTTTTTCCTCTTGATTTGTTATAATTGAACGATTTCTAGAGGCCAGAAGAGGTGAAAGTCTCTGAGTTATTCCTATGTTCCCAGAGGCCTATTTTTTTAACATATTTAAGGATCAAAAGTAATTTTCTAGCAATAGAGTAATAACTAAATGTAAATTATAAGTGTATATTTTTACTGTATACTTTGGGTGTACTGATTTCCCACCTGGCCCAATATCATATCAGATATTCAGCATTTTTCTCATTATCACAATCAGCATTTTTTATCTAATTGCCTTTAAAATAAAAATTAATTCATTAAAAAATATGCTGCTTTGGCTCTGATGCATCATGCAATCTGCAATGTAACAAGTTACTGAAGTTAGTTGGGTAAAACGTTCATATTTGATATAAATTAAATACTCAAGTAAAGTACAGGCTAGGTTTTGACCCGAACACGGATGAAGGTTTATGTGTGTTAACAGAATATTTAACCTGAGCCGTGGCAACATAGGACTCTAAGAACATGCAGTAGTATCCATTATCTCATAAGACAAAATCAAAATTAACACAACAGATTTTTTCTTTTCCTTCCAATCGTCTTGTGACCCCTCTCTGATTCATCTTTGGGCGGTCCTCACAAGCAGCAGTGAAAACCATTTATATAATCAAACAAGAATGTTTCTGACATTATCAACTTGTTCCCACTTAGTCATTATCAACAGAGAGAGAATCAGAGGATTCCAGTATAGACATCCCTTTTTCTACACAGCTTGTCAGGAGAGAACAGCAGCAATACTGTATTATTCCCATCATAGCGCTGAGTCCTCCACACATCGCTGCACACCTCTATAGGAAATAGAGTTTACACTGCAACCTACCTGTCTCGGAGGAGTACACACGAAAGCTCTTGTCCCAGAAGCCACACACCAGTATGTAGCGGTTGTCAGCTGTCACCACGAAACAGTGTGTGGTGATTTGGATGCTCTGGTCCACTAGGTCTGTGATCTGACGCTTGTTGCTTCCAGTGTTGTTGGCTGTGGAAAAAAGGAAATACAGAACAGGTGTCAATACACAAGGAGTTCCAAACATGTTCTAAGTTACTGAAATAAGACCTCGCTAAAACCGATATAAAAGACAGTGTTCTATTTATTTTTCCTTTATTTTTTTTATTTAAAACAAGGATGCTTACTCACCAACCAGAGAATCCATCTCTATAGGGAGGTGATGGGCCTGCTCCAGAGAGTAGCCTGGTGCTCCTCGAAGACCTGGGGATACATGAGGAAATGAATTATTGAGGATATTTCTAGCCTCTGCACATGTGCATTCTTACACACACACACACACACACATAATCACACACCTGCTCTCTTTTTCAGAGCCAAAGTTAATTCAGAGTCTCTTCCAGGAGATGGAAGTATTGGAGGTTCATCAGAAAGATTTCCATCTGTCTTACCGGGCTTTTGTTTTTTTTTTCTCAGTGTCAAATTGAATGGAGACATTTTCTCCGTGCAATCTGTACTTGGAGCCACATTTCAAACAGCAACATGCCCGAAAATATGGAGGCCTTATTATCATTACTATTCTGAAAAGCCAAACCGCATTTCCCTCCTCTACGACAGGATGGCAAGGGCACTGCAGCTGTGTTCATTAGTGTGGGAGCGGCCGGATCAGCCACACAGTGCGGAGTCTTTGGTCCTGAGCTCGCTGTGTTTCTGCTGTGACAGATGGGGACGTGTGAGGAGAATGTGGTGCAGTTGCGGCCTAATTTCCCAGTAACCATTGCTTTGGCCCTCTGACCCTGAGGTGAGGCCGGTTCTCAGGGAGGGGCTCTGTGGGTAATGTTGTTCACACATGTCTGAAAAGGAACATGTGGAAACATTCATGGTCAGCTTACCTAGGAGGTGCTAGCCTCTCACATAGCCAGCTGGCTACAGCTCTATTATGCGCGGTGGGCAGGCTTGTGTGTGACGGTGATGAAGTGATTTTACAGGGCCACTGCTGTGGTAGGTATCACATGTGGTGTGGCACAGTTTTTTTTTTTTTTACGAGGGCACATGTGTATGTTTGAACACATCACCTGCCATGTGTGTTGAGCTCCACTCACCAACGGTGTTGTGCCATCGGTTCACGGCGAACACGCGGTTGCAGGTGACAGTGACCACAGCAGGTATGGTAAGATGGGGCAGCGTGTTGGCGGCCACGTGCGTCACTGGCGAATTAGACGGGAACTTCAACACCATGATGACGTCCTGCTGCATCTGGTCCTTGAACATGAGAGGACTCTGTGGAAGGAAACACTATTGAGTAGAAGAGAGAAAAGACGGAATGTGGGGAAGGATGGAGGGATGTCATGACGGCAGAGGAGGAGTACAAGGAAAGAGGACCAGGAGGAGGAAGGGGGGATGGAGAAAATGAAAAGAATCGGTGTGGAAAGATTAGAGAAAAAGAATGGAAAGAGGCAATTAGTGTGGAGGTTGGAGGAAAAACTAGGTTCAGACACAGAGGAGAGCTTCATGCACTGACCCCCTCCGGACAGTGCAGTCAGACAAGGGGACTGGTCAGACAAGGGTAAGACATGAAAAACTGGGATGAGATAGGCTGTACACATGGGATGGTGCATAATGACACACATGTATCAGGAAGATTCAGAAGCATGAGGTCGATTTTACCACAGCGAAACTCAGCTCAACTCTTACAACCCTGGGTTACATGTGCAGCAGGAGTAAAAGCAAGGGCAGAGATAGTGATCCTGACAATACTCCGGGAGTTTTGAACCAGTTCCAGCACTCATTCCATCTCTAACCTTGAGACCTTTGACACAAGTGGATGGAAGTGGATGAAAACATTCACATCTGTTAGGAAAGCAGAGAAATTGAACTAAAAGGGTCTCAAAGGGATCTGCCTTACAAAGTTTCTTGTAGGGAGAGAGAAACAGAGAGAGCCACATGTGGATAATGAGGGCTAGGCTGGCTATTACATGGATTAGACAGGGAAGAGCAGCTTACAGCAGGAGGAGGGGAGCTGCTAGGCCAGTAGGGAGCACTCTTCCCTTTACACCGCACAGCTAGAAGGCAGTAACAGCTATAAAACAGTGCAGAGAACTAGTGCTGAAAATGTGTTGTTATATTGCGGGTCTGTGACCTACATGAGGTAAACCTTCTAAAATATTTATCTTAGGTTATAAAAGAGCGGATTGGAGGAAATATAATAGACATGAAAAATCAGAGAGCATCTATCTCAATCTTGTGTCTACCTGCAAACACACACCACCCAGGCTCGCACAGGTCCACCACCCTCTCTCTCACACACACCACCTTCAACACCAGAGGTGCGGGGAATTTTCCCAGCATGCTCGCTGCTCTCACCAGGTGCATGGCGGAGCTGCGTGGAGGATGTGGCTCAATAAGCAACTGAGATGGCGTCTGTCCAAAGCTCTGGATCTGCGCCTCTGTGGCCTGCGGGAGAGAGAGAGAGAGGGGAGAAGGAGAGAGAGAGAGAGAGAGAGAGAGCGGCTGTCACAATCAATATGCATCAAAGTGATGGGTCAATGCGTTACTTGACAATGCAAGCAAATCCTAACTCAGCCGTGCCTCTGAGGAAGGGGGGAGGTAAAGGGAAAGGGGAGCACTCCCAATCCGCCTGGGTGCTCCCCCTTCCCCCCTCGGCCTGCAGAGTCATCCAAGTGTTAGTATGGAAGAGACAAGCCTTTTCCTATTAACATGCTTCAGTTAACCATTCCCATTTCCAGGCGCAGGGGCCCCCGCTGCATAAACGTTAACCTGGAGTGACATCCAGCTAGGACTGCAGCAGGCCGGCTCGCTTTTAGATGTTATTGTGCTTGAAACAAAGGGGGAAAGCAAGTCCGTGCACACACAGACGTATGAAACAGAGGCACAAAATCACACGAGCAGACCGGGGCGATTTGGGAGAGGGTACCTTGATGAAGGGTGATTTATGGGGTATGATGGGGAAGGCGCTTGTGACTTAGGAGAAGAACTAAAAACAGCGTGGCAAGTGGCACACTGAGTAGAGGAAAAAACAACACGAGAGGACTATTTTACTATTATTAGAAAATAACTTCTATTGAAATAAACAAAAGAGCTCATTTGCCTCCAGTGAGCGAGGACAGAAACAAGCGGTAAGAGCTGCTGAGCTTGACTGAAAGTGGGGCACTCCACGGCGGGAGTGATTGATGTGACTGGAGCCACTTCCACCATCAGAGGGGAGCTTGTAGACGTCTGTCAATGCCACTGTGCACAATGGAACATACATCGCTCAGCCTCTCACCCGCCCTTCTGACTGCCTGGGTGACTAGCCCTCATTTTCCTCCGCCTGCCCTGTACACACCACTCACTATCAAGAGGACCTATTGGGTAGCACATGCCACAGAGGGAGATGTGGCACGGGAAGTTTGGAGGTGATACTGAATCAGGACAGGCCACCTGCAAGCCAAACAGTCGCCCCTAACACCCCCCCGGTCACTTCCTATCTTCCGCAGCACCAAAAAAGGCGCTGTCTGCACGGCCGACTGCTGTCACACAGCAGCAGTGAAAGTTTCATGCGAGTTGGTGAGCACATTTGGCAACCATTAAGCGTTAGCCGGTGTTTCTTTACAGCGCAGTCCGTCAAGTAATAAGCAACTGACATTATGGCTATTTAAGGTTAGGTTTGGGGTGAGGGTCAAAATGTCTGCTCGGATAGAGAAATTCGATACAAAGATCAGAAAGGCTGAGAGGGCCATGTGGAAAACATCACCATATTTCTTGTGATGATTCTATTACCAGGGAAACTGGGCTGTTGCATGTCCCATTTTGGTAGTCTTAGACAACCTTGACGCCCAGCAATTATTCCCAAGGGGGGTGGGGGTCTGTCTGTATATGTTTGTGTTGTGTGTTGTGTGTTGTGTGTCGGGGGACTGGGGGTCTGACTCGCTGAAGGTTAACCCAAGAACATGTTCCTCCACTAGATGATCAAAACATGTCAATATCTCTCAGGTGCTTCAACACTAATCCTCCCTGAGGTCTGTCAGAAACTTATCTCTATCTCCGTCTGAGATGGAGAGCACTTAACAGGCAGTTCATTAGTTTAAGTCACTTCAGGCTCTGCTTTTTGGCTGATAAGTGACACTTATTGCCAAAGCCATCTGGATGATCTCCCCTCCCAGCAACAACCGCCTTGCTTGGGTGAGCACCTAACATCCATCATAACGCACTGTGTCTGCGTGTCTGTCTGTCTGACTTTGTTCGCGTCTGATTTTTGGCGTGAGGAGGTGAATGGCTGCAGCTCTCTCTTTATCTGCCGCCCGGTCCCCAAACTGGTGACAGAGAGAGACTCTTTGGAGGATGATCCCCCTCACAGCATCCTCCAGTGCACTCATGCAATGCAGCAACACAACAGCTCTGTCAGACAGAATGCAAACACGGCCTTGCGGTGACCCGCTAAGCACCGTGGGATCATGCTGAGTCACGACACCTGAGATCAGCCGTGGCAACTACAAATATGAAGCTGCTACACCTTTCACCTTCTGACTGATGCTGAAGATTAAAGAAGCAAATTGCTTGAAGTACCTCTGGCTTTTAAATAGCTTAAACAGATTATAAAAAAACTGATCAGAACAGCACAGAGACGATACAGGCAAAGGCAAATACACATAAACAAACTATCAATGTAATTGCTGTGTAATTGTGTTACTTTCTCATGTGACTGCACTGCTGCTCATTCTTTACATGCCACTGAAGTTTTGTTTAAAGTAAGCTCATCAGGAATTATTTTAATCCTTAAGTACTAACAAAGAATTACCCTGAGGCCGTGTCCTGAGTGACAGCTTTGGAGTTGACATGTGCACTACTGTATGTGGGGGTAGAAACGTCTCCAACACGTGTCCACCGGTAGCTGAGTGCCTCTAATGCACCTATCACGCACACTGGATCATATACATAATGTGATACATACGAAGGGAGTTTCTCATCATTAAGGTCAAGCGTTTAAACACTTGTGTTCCATCCCTACCAGGATATCAAGGTGAAATCAATTTAAAGTATGTCAGACGCTTCAAAGCCCTTCACCGGCTCGCCACAGCACACTTTGTTGTCTTTGTCGATGCAGAGGGGGCGGGAGGGGCGGTGGCAGCTGAGGAGGAATAGAGTCCCACTGATGAATAATTTGTCTGTTTACTTCTGAGTGACACAGCGGGGTCTGAATCAAGGGGTTGCTGTCATGTTTTTCCATAAGAGAAGCCTGTCAGGAGGAGCATCGCGGAGAAGGACCGCTGTTCCGGCAGTGTGCCCAGTAGAGCTGTCACCGTGCCCTCAACCAGAGGCCCGGCGGCGTGTCAGGAGTGTCAGCGTTTCCATCTGACACGCGGACGGAAATTATCTCTCATGACCTCTAATTTCTTGACATTTCAAATGCCTTAATTGTTCTGACTAATGCCAGATCGGCAGTTTCACCTGTCAGGCCCAGAATGAATCAATACCCTGGAGTCAATCGTCACATTTCAGCAGGTCCTTGCAAGACATTCACTGGGCACTTTTCCATGCTCCACCTCACTGACTCAGCCTCACACGCTGGCTTGTGTGAGACAGGAGTGGTAAACAATAGTGGGAAGGAAGAGTACGATAAATCCTCAAATATATCACCTACAAAATTATCATCATGTTAACACAGCCTGAGCAGGAAATTGTTCAACTTAAATAACTCAACAGCATGAAAATGCAGTAAAACTGCTGTAATTGGATCACCCAGGAGAAATACTCAGACATTTAATGTTTATACTAAATGTTTATTCTCTACACTAAAGTTTTTTAGTGCTGGGGCTGCTGAAAAATTAGTTGTTTGTAGAGCTGCAAAGATAAATCAATTCATTGATCTGTTGTCAACTGTTTTTCTCTCGAATTGCCTTCTCTACCTTTAAATGTATTGATTTTTGATAATTGATTGATTGGTTTGAGGTTTTTTTTCAAGGAAATTCTCTGGTTTGTTTACTCCTCTATGATAGTAAACTGAATATCTTTAAGTTGTGGACAAAACAAGTCATTTGAGGACGTCATCTTGGGCTTTTAGAAACACAGATTGTGATTTTTCTCTATATTTTCTAGACCAAAAAACTAATCAATGAATTGAGAAATGAATCAACAGATTAATGGACAATGAAAATAATCATCAGTTTACAATATTGGAATAGCCAGTAAATCAGTTTCTCATCCTTTACATGCAAGGAAATCAAATAATGACATTTTATTTCTGCAGTTTAACAGACTTGTTCATAAAGCATTATCAGGAAACTGCCAGGTTTTGGGGTTTAGATATACATTGTTATACTTTATGTTACAGTGAAAAGAGGAATCCATCTGGAATGGGGGAACATGACTGAAGGTATGAAGGCTTGTCTTAATTAGTGCTCATCATATCCGCATTACATCAGTTGCAATTAGCTGAGCCAATTTCTCTCTCCAGCACAAATACATTCAACTTGTCACAATAGCGACTGCATCAACTGGGCACAATTAGGGAGTCTGAGTAGCGGGCTTCCTAATGTGCAACTAACTAACAGTACTGTCATCTCTCAGGGTAACAGTAGGGTGTACGACAGCTAAGAACCCCCTCAGCCTGACGCAAAAATTAAAAAAAGAAATGCATCGCCCGAGCCTTTCTCAAAATGATGAAAACCAAACCTTTCACAATATGGTTTGGTAATTAGATCAGCCAAATCTTCTGCAGGTGATTTGCATAGTGGTCACTTGATAAATAAAGGCGCCCCTGGAAGTGACAGTATATAAATGACTTGTTTTGCAGACAGCAGATGGTGGATATCACAGGGAGAGACAAGCTCACACTGGAAAGTACCACAATGCATGCCAGCTGCTGCAGTCTCTGCTCCCCTTTCCCCTCCACGCAATTAAGCTATTCACGAGTAGTACGGTCGAGCTAATAGATATTCAATTAATTAGATAAGAACAAGAGGATTCACTCCCTCATCTATTGACTGAGCGACCTCTGCTGATTGATCAGAGAGCTCAGTCAGATTCATTGATCCGATTAGGGGAACAGTATATTCAGCACCACGAAAGAAAAGAGCAGAAAAGATGATGTTAATATGATTCTATAAATAACGTGGACATATATTAAAAGATCACTGTTTATCTGAGAGAGAGAGACAGAGAGAGACAGGAAATTAATAACTCAGGTCCTCAGAAGATGACGCTAATCTCAAAGTGAACTCGATGAGTCAGCGGCTCTGCCTGATTCTCTCACGGGTTACATCTGCGTGACACAATAATTGATTGACAGATGCATGATATGAATGCTCCCGGAGCTCCGGCACATGCCAGGACAAATAGAGACAGGAAGTTGTGTGCCTATGGTGAATAAGAGAGGAGGAGGGAGGGGCTTCAGTCTCCATGGCGATGTGTGCTTGTGCCTTACCTCTCTGAGCGAAGGGTCAGTGATACTGTCCAGCTTGGCGGAGCCCTCGTAAGTCAGGTAGTGAAAGACGTTGAGGGCGCGCATCGCCTCTGGGCCTCGCTGCTTGTAGCCGAAAATAAGGTCAATCCACTGATGCAGCTGACATGACACAAACTCGCTTTCCAGGGCCTGTCAGAGGAGCACAGGGCAAGTAGAGGAGAGAGGCATACCAGCGGCACGAGGGCCGACATACACAACAAAAATTGCACTTCACAAACAACAGCGAACACGACAAAACATCAAACATCCCAAATCTAATTAAGAGAACTTTAGATGGACATTTTAACCCCAAAGTTAAAAACAACATTTTCCTCTTCCTCATGTGCGGTTTGTCCATCCAGATTGTTTTGGTGTGAGTTGAGGAGTTTGGAGATATCGGCCGTAGAGATGTCTGCCTTCTCTCGATTCAAATGGAAATAGATGGCACTCGGCTTTTGGAGCTCAAAGAGTAAAACAAATAAAAATAAAAAACTCTACAACAATGTCTCTTTCCAGAAGCAATGATTGATTTACTCAAGATAATCTCCAGACATCGTTGCAAGAAGTTTCATGTAGGATTTTTTATTTTCCTTTTTTACTGAAAGACACCAGCTGGAAGCTTGTGCTTTGCAACAAGGTCTGTGGGTTATCTTGAGTAATGATTTCTAGAAAGTTACACTGCTGTTGAGTTTTTAAAAGTGTCTTTTTTTGGCGCTATCGGCACCACAAGCGGAGTTCCACACAGAAATCTAGACATCTCTCTGCCGATATCTCCAGAACTCTGCAACTCATATAAAAACAAACTCGATGAATAAATGGCCCCTATAGGTTAGAGGAGAAATATATATTTTTTGGGGATATTGGGGGTGAAATGTCCCTTTAAGGGAAAACTAAATGCATTTAGTTAAAAAAAGATAAGTATCTAATCTGTTTTACTGCGCATGAAGATAACAGACGAAAAGAAAGAGAAAGAAAGCTGCATCCCTTCTTTCTAATGCAATCAGCTAACTCGGATGAGCCCCTCATATCAGATTTCTCCGTCCACTTTATATACAGACCTCCTGCCTTTGCATGGAGACAAAGAAATCGGTTCAATACTAACAGGGCTCCAATTTACTGTAAAGCTGTCTGCAGCAGCAACATTGATAAATCACTTGTGAGGCTGAAAAAGGAGGCTTGATTTCTTGTGGGAGTCTTAGTGAGAGATTTGGGATAAGATTCAGGGCAGATAATTATTATAAATATACCTATGGAAGCCATGCAGTGGAGGGTTTGATGTATTGTTCCAAAATACGGTACACTATAATTCCCATGCAGGCTGGGGTAAGGCTTTGCTAGAGGAATTTACACTCCTCCCCTCGCGTCAGGAATAACAGCCATTACCAACAAAGCCTGCTCGAGCACACAGAGGCAGAGTTTGCCACAGGGCATATCACTACAATTGAAAGTGGCACATGCAAAGATGGGAAGTGGGAGGAAGAGGGGAGGGAGGAGGAGAAGGAGGGAAGGAAAAAAGAGGAAGAGTGAGACAGAGGGGGAGGCAGGGAGAGAGATCCACTGACAGAAATGAAATAATAGAGGAAGCAAGAGTGTGGGCTAGCTAGGGAGCAGAACAAAAGAAAGACAAAAACATGGAGGCAGAGCGACTATGATTTTCTGGGCATGTGAATACGCTGGTCTGCGAATGGAACAATGCAAGGCAACATCACACATGTATCCTTCAACGGAGAGAAAATATCCACTGTAATCCTTTTGTCATACTCCCTCCTTGTTTTGGAGATGCAGACATGCCCGTAACAACTCCAAGTCTTTTCGCTGCTCTCTCCCCGCCTGCCTCGCCCCCCCTTCCACCCACCCACTCCGCCGGTATACAAGCCTGATAGAGCTCGACCAAGCAGCGTGGGCAGAGCACGGGGAAAGGTCACCTCCATAAGACCAGCCCAGCTCTGTCACTCCGGCTGAAAAGGTCAAGTGTGTTCCCACAGCCTCTTTCTACCTCTGGACCAAAAACACTGTGGCCCCTCACCTCAGGATACATAAAATGTATGAAACTTTGTGTCTTCCTGGCAGCATTATTGAAGGTTCACCAAGCCTAAATTAGAGAGCGGAGACATATCAGAGTATTTTCATCGCTCTAAACTGAGACTGTAAATGTACCCATTACATTCTGTTGGCGGAGATATCTATTTTATATACCGCTGGGCTCTATATCACATCACTATCGTGATATCTGACTATATATCGTCTTACTTTCTGGATGTAAATACTGTTCTTTGTGATATGGCATAAGTGTCGTCTTTTCCTGGTTTTAAAGGCTGTACAGTAAACTGATGTCATTTTCTGAACTTACTAAACTGTTCTACCTGTTCTAATACTTGTCTTTACTCATTTATACCCACTTACACCTGCTAACATCTGGCTTTTGTCTTCAGTGTTAATGTGTATAATCTGCATTAATCTGCACTAATCTCTGGTGCAATCACAACAGAGATTAGAAAGAAGCAAGATGTCTCACTCCTTAGCAATTTATGTAACCAGCTCCGGAAAAAAACAATGTGTCTAATTCAGAATTTTACTGATTAAGATTTTTTAAAACAAGTTTTTAACGTCATCTGGATGTTCCGGATGAACTTTTTTAAAATCAAAATGTAATCAAAAGTACCAATAGTCAACCCAACAATTTTTTTGCAATATCGATATCAAGGTATTTGGTCAAAAATATTGTTATATTTGATTTTGCCGTCCAGTGCTTCTGAGGAGATTTAAAAATATATACACATTTTTAATAATTGTACAGGCCTATTTGAATTTTATGGAAGAGTATTAGGGCCAGGGATGAGGGAAAAATGAGAGAAGGAAGCTTTTTTTTTTCATTATGCACTTCAAGAAAAAATGTCGAGAATAAAGTCGAAATGTTGAGAATAAAGTCAGCTGTTCTGGTCCCTCAGATCCAGTTAGGGGAGTGACCTGGGAACGACTGACAGCTCTGCGAGCTGCCTGAGCATCCGGTCTCTGCCATTACTACATCCTTTCAATTTCAGCTTCCTTGTTTGTTTTTTTCGGCACAATCTCTTCAAAGTCCTATTACTGACAACCACACTGTGTTTATGAGCTAAATGAGAAATAATGCCATTGTTACTAAAGCAGATTCTGAAGTACAGTTTCCCCAGTTCATCTACACGAGGCATTTTGTTGAGGCAGTGATATGCGTGTTTGCTGTGGTCTCAAAAGGTCCACTTTAATCTTGAAATGTCAACTTTATTCTTGACATTTCGACTTTTTTCTTGAGGTGCATAATGAAAATAAAAAAAACTTCCTCCTGAAATTTTTTTTTTCTCACCCATGGCCCTAATACTCTTCCATAGAATTTGTATTAACACATAACTGAAAACAAAATACAAACTGTATTCTTTCGTGTTAAGTAAAAAAAAAAAAAAAAACTGAAAAAACTTGATAGCCAGGGCTGGGAAAAACTGACATGTTGTGTAAAGTATACTGACACTGTGGTACAGGACTCCTGGTTATCCATCACAAAGCTTTCAACATCAACTATAACAATCTGATTTTAGAATTAACAACCAGCTCTTTTTTCAAGAAAATATGTGTATGTGTTCAAAACAGCACGGTTGTAAATACATGCAATGGCCATTCATCATGTGGTCATTGTATCAAATATTTGTGTTCTCTTTCATAAGGTTATCAGAGATGTTGAGTTTGTACTGTAAGTGATTCCAGATTAAAGGAAAACAGAGTTTGTCTGACAGCGAGAGACGAGTTGGATCTCCATTTCTATCCCCGCGCTGCTGCACCCTGAAGCCTGCTGGGAGTTGTGGACCACATGTTGATGGGCTGTCTGTATTAAACGTGCGCACACAGTTCACACACGTGCAGACGGAAAGGGCCCTGCGCACTGACAAAGTGATGAGGCCCGGCATTACAGAAGGTAACACTATAGGGCAAACCTGCCCTCGGTCCTGTCCTTTAGTGACATCAGCGGGGTCAGGGGTACAGTGTTTGTATTGAGCGCTGCACTTTATTAGATGCTTCATGAATAAGACAAGGAGACACAGATGCATGGGAAGGTTACGACGAAGAAGGGGAAATGGATTTATATGCTGCTGCGAGGAGGAGGCAGAACAGCTACATGTCAAGAATTTATTTTAACCCTCAAAGACCTCGGACAATTTTTGGGTCATCTGACTCAAAAAACTGTATTAATTCTGTTTTCCTGCACTATTCAAACAGTCGGCAAGTGTCACACATGATCCGATTCAGGAGAATTAATGTTTTGCTGGCAGCGACAGAAAAGAAGAAAAAGGGTAAAGATGAAGTTAAATTGAATTCTGTCTGAGGATTTTCTATTTCTATTTGATTTTGAATTTTACGCATTCCTTACCATCCTGTTGATCCTGACGTAGTCTTCAGGCTTCTTGGCCCAGGCTGGCAGGTCGACGTCACAAACCATTGTCCTGTCCTCCCTCATGCCCAGGTGGTAGCCGTTGCTGTTGACAAACATCTCCGGGAGGTAGTAGAACTCGGGAATCAGTTCCTGCGTTTTGAAAAACAAGGATGATCATGTTTTACAGCTCACTGACAGGGCCACATCTAATACCACAGTTTTCGCCATATAATCGCCCGACAACTCGGCAAAGTGCAAGAAATAACACATGTGAGGACAGAGCCACGAAAACAGAGAAAAAAGGCTCTGTATCCCACTGAGATGAAGTGAGAATTCAGGGGGAAAGGTAACACAAACAAACTAAACAGCAGGCCATGAGAAGGCGGTGAGAGGTGCTAGTCCAGTTATTCCAGGCAGAGGTGTTAGGTGTGTTAAATGAAACTGGAACTGAGCTGGGTTTTTCTCCCTGGTCTCTGGGCTCTTGTGATGAGGTCAGGACCTCGCGGTGAAGGGGAAGTCAGCATGGTAAAGGAGCCCCCTACATAAAGCCTGGTGTGACTCCGTACACCGGAGACGAGAGCAAATATTTACCCGTGTTTCAAGACTAGACTATTCCTAAAGGCATTTCTCTGTGGTGAATGACCATAATAATAGTAGTGTAACATTTTTTAACCCGTTGAGTACAGTTTGTAATAACCATTGGAGCATCAACATTTTAATGCCTTCTCTTTGCCAAAGTTACATACCAAAACTCTTTATTCTCTCATAATATTGATGTGTGCTTATTTTTTTGTCTTCTTGGTTTGTGTTTCCTTTGGCCGCTAACTCTGAAACTTAGATGTCACACCATAATTAGAAGCAAGAATATTTGTACAGACAGCACTTGCTTTCAACTCCAATAACTGAACCTTTACTTCAACAAAACATAATAAAATAATAATATCGGATGTAATACTAATGATGACCTATCTCAAAAGAGTTTCCAGGTCTGAAAAGTGAAGCCAGTGCAGATGTGCCTTCAACCTGCATTCTTTCTAATGGCCAGCAGGGGGAAACTCAATTGGTTTAAAAAAAAAAAGTCAGATTCTATGTAAGCTTATGAGAAAATGACCCTAATTCTCACTTGATTTATTACCTCAGTAAACAGTTTTATTGTGGGTTTATGGTCTCAATCACTAGTGTCAAGTCTTTTTTAATAAAGCATGATGTTCAATTACAGGTCGCTACAATGGCATGTCCTCAGGTTCTCAGTCAGATCCAAGATCAGGACCTCCTCGTCAGCTCCCAATCTGATCCAAATATAGTCACTTCTTGTTAAAAAAACCGAGATGGCAACAGCTGTTACGCCCAAAGCTAACATGGTGATAGAAACAGCTGTGAAACGGTGCTTTAAGTTTTATTTTTCCTGCAACCGCTGCAAAATGACTTATTTCATGCCAGAATTTTATCTATTCATTCAGATGCTTCATTTCAAAACTGTCAATTTTGCCGTTAGCAATCCCCTCCCTCCCCTCGACATCGCCACATGAACTTGAAGCGGTAATCGCCGGACACTGCAGCAAACAGAAGGATCATCCACTCTGCATGTTTACGAGCAGACGGGATCGTCACTTTAAGGAGTCCTCTGTCCTGAATGGATAAAGTGGGCAGGGATACCAGAAAATTAATTTTCTCTTTCACTGCATGAAAGGAGGAGAGACATAGTTTACTGACCAAACACCGGATAACAGTGATTACTGTTGGAATACAGAGCTATCTAACACTTATTCTAATACAAACATATCACTTATAACAGCTTTTAATGGTGGCTTACGGTTAATAGCATGCTTTGGATAGATAATGGGGGCAAAATGTAAAACTATTGATATGGTCATTTAACAAAGATAAAGATAAAGAAAAGGTATTTGCTACATAAATGACTGTATGTATACTTTCTGTGGTTTTGAAGCCCCCGCTCTGATCTCCTCTCCTCCTGATCGTACAGCTATGAAAGGATGAGTGAGTAAAGCCTCTGCACAATGAGGCATATGCACACGAGGAATGTAGATCCTCATTAGAAAACACACACACACAGGACAAGTTAAATGGTGTCTGTCTCTTAGATTGAGATTATAAAGGGTGCAAGACAGCATTTTAACTCCTTGTATCAGGCGTGTTTTATGAATGCAGTGTTTGTCAGATTCAGTGGTAGTATAGTGCTTTATATTGCCTATGGGATACATAACAGGGAGAGCCTTTAGGCCCCCATAAATCACTGGGTTTTGAGGGAGCGAGTTAGCAAGACAAGGTACAGGCCAATAACACTGCTGGTCTGCTGTTGGTCACATTTCACCCTCAGCACACGACAGGGAAGGGAGTCAAGTAGCCATTTCTCTTGGTTTCCCCTCCGTCTCTCACATACACACCAACGCTCCTTCCCTCCACTTTTTTCGTCTGTAAACTTCCTGCCGTAACTCACCGCCGAGCCGTTAAAACTGCCAGCTCTGTTTTCAAGCCACCCTCCCATGGCAGCCATTAATTCTGCAACAGCATCGTAATGGGCTAACAAGTCAATCACACAAGCCTCCATTGCTTTACACTGTGTCACCTTAATGACATGTTCGTCAAAATCTGTCACCAGTGGAGTGCTGCTGGATTCCTTCAGACAGCATGGTGGCAGTTTGTGTGTATGTGTGTGTGTGTGTGTGTTTGTGTGTCTGTCTGTGTGTGTGTGTGTGTGTGTGTGTGTGTGTGTTTGTGTGTCTGTCTGTGTGTGTGTGTGCCCACTTCCTCCAAGGAATGTCTGCCTCTCTCTGCCCATGGTGGCTGCACCAGCTTTAACATAACTGCACAGAAATAAATGAGAGGTATAGGATGCACATAATGACGGGGTGGTCGCGAGGAGGTGAGGGGCTCGGTCGGCGAAAGGATTGTTTCCATTTGACTTGCTCTTTTAGGAGGTCATCCCCATCAGGGGTTCAGCCTCCCTCGGTCTTGTCGTCATTACTGCCGGAGGAGGCCGGGGTTAATGAAGGAGAGACCCTGGTAAAAACAAGCTGCCTTTTAATCAGGGGCCTGATAACCTGCTTGGTGTACTGGGCCGGAGCTGACCTTAACCCCCGGACTCTCCCGTCAGTCTCAGTCGCTACATGATGTCTGCGCACGCCGTTTGTGTGTCTGTCTGCATGTTTGGCTGCCTTTTCTGTTGGAATGCATGGGAACCTGTGCTTTCATTCTGTTTTATTTGGATGTGATTATAATGATTGATGCCATTTTTATACATAGAAAAATACATAAATTAATTTCTCGGTTGGAAGAAAAAAGCAACAAGAGAAATAACAGAAATTGTGATTATTATCAAAAAGGATCACTGCAAATGTTTATAATTGAATCTAGTCATTATAGTGGCATTGCCACATACAGTGGTTTACCCCTATTGCGACATTACCGAGCCAAACAAGCTGTTGCGTAATATTTTCCTGCTTCTAATACATTATGAAATACTGTTAGTAATCCAGCATTGTCCTCCTCACTACAATGCCTCTCCTAATAGATCAGTAGCAATCTTATGTGTGTAAAAAGGAATGCATGCAGACATACAAGTAGTTGAAAGTAGGCTGTATTTGTTAACAGGGTGGCGTTTGACTATTCAGCTGTTCGCTGGCTCGCAGCTCACTGCCTCTGCCTCACATAGACTGTTGGCGGCTCTCCCCCAGATCCTAGCGAGTAAAAGCCCTGTCCGTACATAAAAGACTACATTTTAAATAGCTTTTGTCATTAAAGCTTTATTAATTGCCTGGGGCAACACTACCCGATGCAGGGTGTGCTAGAAATATATGACACTTTGAGGTCAGTGCGTATTCCTGCTGCGTGTTATGCAGTGGGCAAAATGGAGGCGAATCAGCAGGGTTCAGCGTTTTCGGTAACTGCTCTGTGGATTTGCAGAGGGAGGGCTTTGTCTTTCTCTCAGACACAGCCTTTGTTCAAACTCGTGAGTGCTTGCATGCAGAGATACAAGATCATTCTACCTCGGAGATAGTTTGTTTTCTGCATGAGATAAATCAGATGTGCATTTCTAAGTGCTCAGGGTCTTCCTGCACACTGTGGGTCTCTGTGATTCGCTGTTTGGATGAGGCATTTATAATTAATGGTATATATTTTTGCAGTAGTGTTGAGGCACACTGGCTGAGGAGGGGAGCACAGTGAGTGAGAGGCTTGGTATAGTTATATTGCCAATTATAAAGAGTGTATGGTTGCAGTTCTGTTAGAAGATATGTTGTGCAATATACAGAGATGTTTACTATCATTGTTGTCTGAATTAGACAGCACCCACAGGTCCATAACACCAGTTTAAAGAAGGTATGTGACAAGGAAATATCTAGATAATGATTACAGTTTTAACTTCAGGTCTCCAGGTATCAATATGAACATAAACATGGATTGTACTACTTGCTTTTGAAGTGATTCTCACCTTCACATCGGAGGTGTCCCTCTGACAGTTCCTCCAGGAGCGGGTGATGCCTGAAAAGGTGCGATCAGGGTGGTCGAATTTGTTGTTATTGGCACAATGGAGGAACGTGGTGAAGGGCTCCTGCAGAGAAAGCAAATTAGACATCACAGAGATCAAAGATCCACACCCAATTTTAGAGTCATCGTTATCTTTTTTTACCCTCTTGATCTGCATTGTGATTACACCCATCATATGCACATATTCAAAATCTCTGTTTTAATTTACTGGATTACCATGCAATTTATTAATATACATGTGAGTAGTCTGGATTATCTGTATTATTTCATTGTTATTCTTTCTGCGGCAGACGAAGGGTTCTCTGCAGAGATCAGTCATTCATTGTATCCAAGCCTGGGGGAGAATTAATTAGTGCTCTTCCTGAGTACAGTAAGCCATAGTGATAATTGGCTGAAATTTGGTTTTCTCAGCCTGAGATGGCGACCATTGCCGGTTGGGGCGGATGGATCACTCACCAGAGGAAGAAAGGGATTGTGAGAACAAACCCACAGAGGCCAATCTAACTGCTGTCAAGGGAGCTCCCTCAGTTCATCGGCCTCGTTCTACTAATGATGGGGGAGGAGGAGAAATACAGTATAAACTCCTCATAAAGCTCGTTCAAATTAATAAGCTGACTTCAAAATCAAATGTACACCAATTCAGAGAAGCTGTGTGGGTTAGAAGGGCCTGTTTTGTGGCGAGCAGATTGGCAGAGCGCGCGTGCTTCCTGCTTCTCCTCCAGAGTAAATGAGGACAGTGCTCAGTAACCTTGATGGACACGTCTCCAGCGCTCACTGGGTTGCCTGAAACACATAAACCTGTCACAGCAGCCTCTGTAAATCATTACCCAGCCACTCTTTATTTAGTTCACATATGCCGGTTTACTGGCCTGTGAAATGTGTTTTCTGAGCGCCATTGGTCTAACTCAGGCCCAATCAAATTGAGATGTCGAGACGTTTCCTGTGCAGAAGCCGACAGACCTCAAAGTAACAGCATCATCAAGTCTGACAAGTGACAATCAGCTAATGCAGACTCAAAAATGAAAAGCTGTCTGAGGATGTGGGTTCGACTTCATTCCTATTCAGATGCTTGACTAATTCGGGGGAATTTGAACACGCTACAATAATGGTGCTTGAAGGTGGTTGAAGGAGTGATTTTACTCACTATTCTGACAAGCCAGTGCAGGGTGGAGGCAGCTGTGGAGTAGTGGGAGTTGTAATGACAAGGTGGTGTCTGGTCGTCCTCCCAAGTCTCATAGCGTTCAGCGTAGAATGCTGCACGCTTCGGATTCAGAGCACCAACGGGCTGGAAAAAAATAAGGAAATAAGAGGTTCAGTTTGTGCAATGAAGTAATTTGTAACTTAATTGCCTTTTAAGTCAAATAAAACATAAGACATTTTTTTTTTATTTCATATAGCCCACTATTGTAAATCATATGCTTTATGAAGGCAAACTTCATATGCACGGACATACGGCTACAATTTCATATTTTAATTGGCTTTGCAAGCATGACAATATACACCACTGTATTTGTGTTCTATATACTTTAAAGGGACAGTTCACCCAGCTAGCTCATGTTACAGCTCAGCCACGAGGACGCCATTAATGTTTACATCCTGAGCTGTCATAAGCAGTATAAGTCTAAGGCACAAGTCTGTATTTTTTTGCACTTTGAGCCCCACAAGAGTATCATCGTGTTCCAATATATACGTACAAGAGAAGCCGGACATCTTTAAAACTATGCAACTCACACAAAAACAGTCAAGATGGATGCAGAAGACGACCAGTAAGACGAAAAATACAGCTTTATGATCTTTTTGGTGAATTGTGCCTTTAAACAAAACTGTGTTTGAAGACTTTTACTATAAATAAGGATGCTTCTATTCATGACCACCTCCTTTGCTCATACATCTGTTCTCATTAACATTATCCCGTTAAAAGAAGACTGGTCAGACTCTTAAAATAAAGTTTTATACAAAAAGCAAAATCATCTGGAAGTATCAAATAATGATGGTAATAACATAGTAATAAAGGCCAGAAGCCACGCTCCACTTAAGATCTTGCTGTCTCAAACATTTCTGGGTTTGGATCCAAAACTGCAGTAGCTTCACTAAGCAGCAGGAAGTCCGTAGATCTGAAGACTCTACCAGACACATGTCTCGGCAGCATATTAACAATATCGTGAAAGAGTCCATGAAAGGCTTTATAGACAAGTTCAAGGATTTTAAAAACTATGTTATGCGTATCTGAAAACCAGCATGAGTATCTCTTTTCTTTGCTCTTGTCTTAGCTGCCTTCTAATCACAAACACACACTGACTGACTTAACTTAGATTACTGTCATCAGGTCAGTGAAAACTTGTATCTGTTGGTCAGTATATCATCGTGCAAGCCAATGCTATCAAAACTATGAATATGAATCATTTTCTAATCCATCTTATTCGTTTTTAAACTGTACCATCTCAGACCTCACAGTCCCCAAAAACACTGTTAGTAAATCCTGTAATGAAACACCAGTGGTAAACTTAAGCTAGTCTGACTCATCTAATGTACTTAATTTGGCTTACTTACTAAGCAATCACACAAGTCACACTAAAAGCCTCGTAAAAAACAAAGAGATCTGCCTTTGGAAGTAGAAGTAGAATAGTTTTTTCTGCATGATCTTCTGCATTAACCGTCCAGTCTTCATCTTTTTGGGTCTCAAAATGGAAAATCTTACTGCTTACAGATACAGCAGGTCTCATGATCAGTCTTCCATCCATTACATTTTAACGACTATGCAGATATATGACAGTCATGGGATGGTTATGGAACATATTTGGTCCTCATGCTTATAAAATAGACTATTAGAGTGCACAAAAGCATTCATAGGTCTGAAGGAACTTTTTCCTCGTACACTCTTCGGATGCATCGTTGCAGTTTTTACTGTATAGTGTTTGCAGACGCAACAACATGTGTATCAGACATAGTTTTGCCCTGTGACACAGATGATTTGCTGCCAACTTTCTCATGTGATGGTCCAAACTCATGGCTGCAGCTAAACTTATTTAAGACCCTTTCCTGGCAATGACGCTACAATACTTCTACTTTTACCAACAGGTTAAAAAACATTTATTGGGTACACAGTTTATAGGAACTGCTCCCCTATTCCTCGTGTTGGGAAAGCACGAGGAATGGGAAAACATAATTGAGCGTAATTAGTCTTAGTGGTTCCCCATCAGGCTACATGTGGTGAGGCCGGCAGAGAGGCTGGGGGAGAGTTCAGGGCAGACAAGCAGCTTTTCTCTGGGATTTGTCTGTCAGAGCCCATTATTCTCCCGAACCCTAAAAAGTTCCTGTTGCGCTGTCTTCTGTCTGAAATTTAGAGGTGTACAGCGGCATGGGCGAGCAGGATGGCGCACTGAGGACGGAGGGAGGAGATATGAGCGTCTCCTGCTAAATGTTGTGGGTAATCCATGTGGATTAACCCTGGCTGACCTGATTTACACCCAACGCACCCAAAGAGCCAAACACTTTACTCAGCACTGCAACTCCCAAATGTGTTCAGAGCCCTTCTGTGCAACTGGGAGATTTCGAATCTGAGTTATCAGGACCTATAAAATGTTGTGCAAACTATAAATGGACACTACAAGCTTTGGTTTTAAAATCACCACTCAGTAGAATTGAATCAAAATCTGAAACGCTGAGCATTACTGGCTTGCATTTGTTGCAGACAAACTATTAGATTACTTTACAATAACCAGGTTTGCATGTCATGTGAACGTTAACCACCTTAACAATTTCCTTTCATCAATATAAAATTTATAGGAAAACTTTTCTTAAAGCCTCAAACCAGCTTCTTACTGATCAGTAGCAGAGCCTCAAAATGTCAAATGAGCAATAAAGGCAGTGTCAAGACTGAAAATGTCAGAAATCATAAAAACTTTCTCATTCCCAGCTCTGCATTTGAAGAACTGCAGCCTTATTACTGTGAGGACATAAAAAAGAAAAAACATCTCTGCTATATTTATTTGACATCCATCCAATTATTTCATAGTTAGGCCAGACCTTGGATAGCTTGGGCCATTATTTAACCGCAGCCTCAGTAATAATTTCAATATTGTCCTGACACCATCGCTGGGCTTTTGCCCTTTGGCGGCTGTTTCATTTTCATGTGTTCTTAAGGAAACAAAATTACTCCCATTAAACATACATTTAGCGGTGAATAAATTGCTTTCTCTGCCTTTTCAATCACCTCATCCAATATGAGCGCCTCGGAGGCATATTGGCAGTCAATATTAATATACTCAGTACCACTGAATCGGTTACAGAGGGGGAAGGGAGGCTGGTAATGTAATCAATGGCAGCTTTTCTACCTGAAAGCTGCAGCTCAGAGGTCAGAAGAAATAAAATAGCAGCCCTCAATTCAAAATGGTCTCAGACTAATGCCTAGAAATAAAGCCACTTATTCTGACATTATTAAAATTGCACGGTTATTCTTTTGGCTGGGGACAGTTTGAATGCAACCTCAGACTCTTGGTCATTTTGAAGATTTTGGTCGTATCCATGTGTGGCACATGCCTGAAGCTCTACGTCAAAATTAAATTGGGCCAGTTTTTTTTTTTTTTTTTCTTTTTTGTCTCTTCCTTAAAATTTAATGGCAGCCCACATCAGTGTTAGCACAATTGAATAGACCGAAAGAGAAGTTTATTGAGATCTGCATAGATTTATGGGGTGATAATAGCCTTGCTTGTGACGTCTTGGCCCAGCTGGATCGGGGTGCGAGCCACAAGACGTCTCGCACTCCGTAAAACCGCCCCTAGTGCAACTAATGCAGGTTAGAGCTGTACGGAAGATGCAGGTAATACATGTGACATGTGAGAATAAGGAATAAGGAAAAGAGCTGCAGGTAGAAGTGATAAGTGCAAGTAAACAAAGTATTTGGAACAAAGCTCTCAATATGGTTTTTAGATGTTTTATTTTTTCCTTTTAATATCCTGATATCAAAAGAAGCTGGAAAACAAACTAAGTCATGTTATTAAAGGCGAGCACATGTGATATGAAACATAAAACTGTGCTTAAAGGGATGTTTATAAGCTAACATTACATCTTTAAGTTTTAAACTTGCAAAAAGTACAAGACTGTGCCACCAGCTCTTCACTTTTTCTGGAGACTAAACTAACCACAAACACATCTTGAACGAAGCACCACGTTACATGAAAGGCATCCAAAGACGAGTTTACTGACAAGTCATTTCCTCTTCGTTCTTATATCTGGCACTACATTAATGAAGCAAAAATGTTCTCACAGTGTTCCCAAGTCACTCAGCTGTGTAAGCAGAAATATAATAAGACACTTTCTGTGAGACATGTAGTGTTGAGGGAAGGCTGCTTTTATTGTGTTTTCTAGAAACCCTGTGTGGCCGGCGAGCTAGGATAATTATATTGACTGCATGGCAAAACTTTTAGCGGTTCAGCCGTATCACTGAAGAACTTCTTCTTTTTGTTACAGGTTGCTGTCATCTTGAAGGGAATTTGCACCTGCCAGATTGTTGAACACTGCTTAAATTGGGACTGTTACACAGCGAAAATATAATAAATACACTGAAAAGTAAAACAAAAACAGACAAAAATATAAGTGAAGTTAAAGTAAAGCTGAGAAGGCACCAAATGGTTCTTTCTCAGGTGATTAATGTGCATGTACAGATGTAGGGCTGCATTATTCATCAAACTATCATCAAAATCACACCATGGCCAAGTGCAATATCCAAATTGCCGTTTTATTTTTTTTTAAGGTGAATTCTGTGACAAGACAGCACTATAAAGACAAACTGTACTGATGCAGAGATGTCTTCTCTTACAAATGTAGTTCTCCAGATGTAAGACAGCAAATTTGTTTGGTACAGACCCCAACAAACGTCACATCCTCATGATTTTAATACTTCTTTTCAGTGAAAATAAAAATTGTGATGCAAAAATGACCATCCCTACTAATCGTCAGTTGTATCACATTCGTAAGAACTATTAAAGAGTGATCACAATATCATGCAGCCCAAAACATTTTGGCTGACAAATTCAAGGAAAAGATATGAATAAATGAATGTGGAGGGAAATTTAAGGCTGTTCTGGTGGCTTGTGGTCCACCATCTGCATATAAACACGTAGCTCCAAACCCAAGTGTTGAGTGCTGGTAAGAGAGCTTGTTGTTTCCCTCTAAAGTCAAAATTACACGAAAGCACCAAATGTGATTCTCCGTCTGAACAAATCCTGATGTCTCAATGTGTCCCAAATGTGTCATATAATGACGGCGGCGCTCGACACCAAAACAGAGTAAGCACGCCAATAAAAGAAACACGTGCACACACGTGACATTGTAATGAACTGACCATAGGTAGCCTAAAAAAGAGATACTACTACCACAGCATGTTTGCAGAGACAATGCACTCTCAGCTACGAGAACATGAAAGCTCGGCATAATGTAGCTCACACACCGGTGCTCTTGAGAGAGTTCAAGCGTAAGATAAACTAAAAGGCTACTTCTCGGTTAGTCCAAATCCTCTCCACATTCTTCTTCGGTGTGCTGTCTTGGCCATAAAAAAAAAAAACACTAAGATGGTGTATTTTGTGTGTAAATGTAAAATTCTGGTCAAACAGTACACATTTCCCGAAAATGAATGCAAACTACTACAATGTGATTTTGTTTTGACAATGAAAGGACAGCCAACAATACGAGGAGAATGTTTGATTGATTTGCGGCTCAATGCAAAAAAAAAAAAAAAAACACTTATGATGAGATAGAATGAGCACTTCAGTGGTCCTTTAGTGCTTGTATTCCCGTCATATTCACATCTGTTGATAAGCCCCAATCAGCCTTTGTTTACCTCTGTTCAACAAAGAATAATCACCTCTCCTCTTTTTCCTGCATTACATATCATACTGATCACAGATGTAAGACAATGAAAACAACTGGTTCAGACAGTTCCACACTTGCTCCTATCCGAGGTGATTTCCTGTACAACACCTGACCCAGTGAAATGCATCAACACAACCAAACAAAGTATGATCAAACTTAGATTTGGCTTCAGATTCAATCAGGATCATCTCCGCTGCTGCACTCCAAAGATGCGGGAAAGAACATGGCTGTTGATGAGAGAGTGTGCAGAGAGTGCTTCTATTTGTTTGGTTATATCTAAGCTACCTCCCAAAGAGACGCATATTACATTTAATATTTCAAAATAAATTACATTACAGTATGTTGCTATGGTGCTCTGTCAGGAGAAGTCGCAGTCGTTTTTGCTTGCCTCGTCAGAGGCAGGGCTGCACGCAGCTCCAGTCTAATGCAATCAAGTTGCTCAAACTCAAGATGAAGCAGATGTGCTCCCAAAGAGCCTGACTGGAGTGGAAGTGAGGGTGAAGAAGGCTCCATTATGGAAAGAAATGTGTGGAGGGGTTCTTTACAGCAGCCGAGCTCTGTCTGCGTTACCATTAGTGTTTCTCTCACAGATGCCAGAGCAGAAGGTTTGAGAAGGAAAGAATGTGCTTACAAGTATACGTCTAAATTATGAGCATTATTTCAGTTATTTAAGGTGAAAAGAAAATGTATGTAAACACTTTAAATTACAGTTATTGAGAAATGACAGTTTTTTTGCGTTGCTCGTCTTTAAAACAATCTTTAACAAAGGATACATCTAATAACTCTTTGTCAGTTGTGAAGACACATAGTGTTACCACATCTGCTTATTTCTCCTACTTGTGCAATTATATGAATTTCCATCACATCATTTAACAGCTATGAGGAAGATTTGCTTCCGCCTATCTGTCATCGACGTCAATCCATGAAGAAATAATCATTAGAATCCAATAAAAAACTTCACTGCATGAATGTATCTGACATCCAAATATGCAGAAGCCTGGCCCCGAGGCAAAGCAATGCGCTGTTCAACAGTCCTGTTCACAGTTGACTGAGTGCCCAACCAGCAGGTAATTGTAGGTGTGTTCAGTGGGTTCGTGAGGATATTATTTGGCAGATCAGCACCGAGCTCCTGCAGGTTAAACAATGCTGTCAATCAAATGGCAGCTACTTGTAATTGACAAACAGGTCTCAGGTATGACTCCGATCTGTGGGAAAAAAAAGCCGCCCAAGTTGTGCAACAACCAGCGCGCTTCACTTTATAATTTAGCTGCAATTACGCTTCAGCTGCTTTAGCCAACCTAAGAGTAATGATATGACAATTTAGTACAGCTCAGTGAACTCTGGAGTGATAGATGATATTACATGAGGTGATTTGATATTATTCAAGTGCAGAGAAGAAAAGAAACATACAAATTAAAGCAGGAAATGAGCAAAAAGCTCAATGTACTAACCACTCAGGCTCAGTTTCAAACAGCAACACCTTTTTAGGAACAGACTGAAATGTGTTTGTATGGCACTGAACGCTTTTAAGATTCATACTCTTCCATTTAAAATGATTTTATTTAAATACACAATATGTAACATTACTGCGCTAAAAAGTTTAAAAATGACATAAAGGTGTTTTGTTGAGTTGTGAACTTATATTATCCCAAATGTTTCCAACAATGTTCAAACCATGAAAAATCTGTAATTTTAATCAAGGTAAAATTTCATTTCATATCCCCTTTATCCCCTTGCTTTGCTATTGATTCTGGGAAAACACCAGTTGATACGTCAGAGAGTGGGGGAAGGAGATGGAAAACTACCTAGCTAGTGACTTGACCGTTTGTATTGCTCATTGCGATGGAGCAGAAGTATTCGTTTGTCTGTTGTAACATTACGACAGCAAACATTTGGGCTCTTTCATTAGAATGAAATGACATTACCTGAATAAATGTAACTAAACATGATGTGAGATAATCGGACAGATTTTCATCTGCAATAGTGGTTATTTAACAAAGAAGACAAAAACTCCCATGATCCCACGCTACTTCACAGATTCATCAAACTACAACTTTTGTTTACATTGTTTGATTGAGGGACCTCTAGTGGCAGAAGTAACATACTTTTGTTGAAGATACTACATATAGGTAGGAGAAAAAATAATGTGCCTGTCATGGAAAATGATCTCAAGCATTGAATCTTACATGAGACTTACATTCCAGCTGCTATGACCCGCTTTTGTAGCAACACTGCTCCAGAAGTGAGTCATATTAGCTTGATGCTAATTTGCAGCAGAAATTACATCATGTGTGTTTAAGCTAAGTTGTACTGAATGTTTTTAATAACAAAAAAAAGGATTTATGAACATAAAAAAATATGTTTTCCTCAACAATTAGTGGTAAAAAATGGGTACCACATCAAAAAATATGAAACCATACCCAGCCTTAGTTACCACACACACAGCCTGCGTGGTACACAACCACATCCCAGGACAAACACCTCAGAGAGACACACACAGCCCTTATATACAATGAACAAGTCTCTAGAGGCTGTGCGGCTACCTCTGATCCATAATTGAACAAAAGGGCAGGCCAAGCAGAGAGTAGAGTGGGGGGCTTGTGTCCCCTCCCTGCAACACTAGCAGTGAACTTTTGGAGGTAAGAGCCCCGGGGTTCCAAGGACAACTGTCAGGAGACACGGGCTGTGAACTCATGCTAATGAAGGCAGCTCAGCCCTGTAAACAGCATGGGAGGATGTCACTGGAATACATTACAATACATAACTGTCTCCCCAGGGCAGGAGGAGTGCACATGGCTCAGCCCTGATCACCCCCCCACCCCCCCGCCACACACACACACACACACACACACACACACACACACACACACACACATCCCCGTGGCTCTCTCAGCCCACCTGGATACCCCACAGGCCGGAGCCGCCAAAAGGAGACAAGCGCCGAGGTGACGGTGGCGAGACATACAACTGGGCTGTTTGTCCAAAACGTCCTGAGATATGAAAAAAGTGCTCCAGAGCATTGAGAGCTCATTTTTCAAATTCACAACACTCTTTTCTTGACTGCGTTTCAGAGGAACTTCCTTTTTTTTCCTCTCCTCCTACAAAACCCAGCACACACACGCCTTGAAAGGCTGAAAATTGATACAAACTGTTGAGAACTGAGACGGCAAACTGAGGCTCTTAGTCAGAACGTCGGCGCTTTGAGGGAAACAAGGGGGAATGAGGGAGCGATAAAGTGAGCGAGAGAGAGAGAGAGAGAGAGAGAGAGAGAGAGAGAACTCAGACAGGAATGCGACTGTTTTCAGGTCAGTGAGCTGCAGTGTGCATGTGCGAGAGAGACAGAAACAGAGAGAGAGAAGGGGGCGGTGAACAAGTAAACCAGGCCACAGTTTGTGGTAGAGTGATCCGCTGCCTTTTCCTCTTCAGTCAAAGACAGAGCAAACACAACGCTGAACTTTATCTCCCAGGGTTGCGGGGCTTTCGTGTCATTGTGTCTCAGCTTGTGCGATTTGACAGCATTAGCAGAACTCTCGCTACTGCACAGCTTGATGCGTTTTTGACCTGCCATATTTAGAAGGCCTTTCGCTGCAACACTGTGAAGATGACCTGTTTCTAACAGATCATCAACCTTGATAGTCAAATCCGGGCAGAAACTTGAGATGGCAATGTTTTATTAATAAAATGGACCAGCTATTAAAAAAAATATGCCAATGTTATGCTTTATTTTTCATGTTACAGTGTGTAGAAATGGGCTGTACAGACTACAGACAAGCTTATTATTATCATTACATAATTAATAAAAAAAATGTTGAGCAAAAAATTAACAATATTAGTTATTGAGTTAACAGATTTTTGGCCAGTTGTAGTATCACTTTTGGTGAACCAATGTGTAAATGTAAATCTCTGTTTTGCTCTCCTCTAACTCCTGTGGTTAGCATCTGGCTCTTTAAGCTCCATTATGTTCCTTGGCTAGTTACTGACTGTCTTGTCTGGTGTGTGGTCTTGGGCTGGGAAAAAACAAGTTAAGCACTGGAGAACCAAAACAAAGAGCTGAAAGGTTATTTCCTTGTGAATTCATCATTGCGAGTGAACCCTTTCACTTACAAGTAGGCATGTGGTCCATTGATAAAATATTTAAAATAGCAGCTTGAACATTAGGAGAACTACTTCAACTACATGGTCCAAACCATCCTGAGAGCATGAAAATTATTCATGGTAATCCATTGTACAAGGCACATATGGTTATACAAATGTATAAACCTCTCTGATGCAGAAATCAGGTCCTCATTACAAAAACCCTGTAAGTCTGAAATCCTATCTTATCTCAGTTTAAGATGACATTTGGGATTTGTGGTATTACAGACACATGTCTCCTGACTGCATTTATCTTAGGATAGGAAATTAGCTATTTTAGTCATCCTAACCGAAGAATTTCCTAAGTTAGGATAACTCTGTCCTGAATTCTATATAACTGACAAAAATGGAAGCACCACTGTTGCTGGGTCAGTGGGCTACTGCAATGACAATGAAGATTTGGGACATCAACACTGAAATAATATGATTGAAAGGCTACTCAAACCTTAACTGTTGGAGACGCTAACATCGATCATAGCCTGCTGGAGAAGCTAACAATGACGCAAGTCTTGTTTTGAATTTTCTGAACCACTTCACCATCGACACGCACTGAAGCTAAAATTGAACATCCATCTTTTGTTGTCTGTTATAGCAAGCTAGCTAGCCAGTGACAGGTGAAGAGAGGCAGCTGTTGTTAAGGATACAGGCAGAATTGGGTTTATATTTTTTGTTAGGATTTCTTAAGATAAGATATGGTGTGACAGGATAAGAGGAAACAGCCATGTGATTGGGAACTGGTTCTGTAAAAGATAAGACTTTTCCTATCTTTGGTACTTAAGTTAAGATAAAGGACAAGTCAATAGGACAGCTTTCTGTAATGGCGTCCCAGAAGCCACTTTCAGCTTACGGTCAAGTGCAAATACATGCTGAAACAATACAGTATCAAATAAATGGGGAGGAAACTTGCATAACCTATTTGAGTGCATTTCAGGATGTTACAATCAGCATTTTCCACTTTCGACATTCCACCTCATGACTTTAGACTCTGCACATGATTACTTAGCTATCAAATATGATATTCTTGTACAGTCTGGGCCTTAAAAAGGAAATCCCCTGCTGTCAGGGCCACCCCCCTCCCTTCCCCTGTCATACTGAGGTGCATGGCCAAGAGGCCGCAGTACCTTTGAGAGATCTCTGAAGTTCCCTGGCAAGGTCAGGTCCAACTCCTCTGAGTCGTAGTTGGTGAGCACCCAGGGAAAGACCGGGTACTGGTTCAGGTCATTGTATGTCCTCCCTAGACGCACAGAGCAGACAGAAATCTGTGAGTGATGAAGGGTTAGAAGGAAACAGAGGGGTTGAAAGCGGGGCAGGGTACACTTGAGGCTTCAGTTACTGTGGGGGATCAGCATGCAACATTCCAACAAGCCCCCAATCTCAGAGCCCTCAATCAGACGCACTTCCTGTCTCACATGGAGTCTGCCGGGGAAACATACACTAATGGCGAGCTCTCTTTGCTGTGTTTTCTGTGCTCCCCATGCCTCTTCCTGTTCAGTGTACATCATCAGTGGACTGTGGGAGTTACAAGAGGTCTGAGCAAGCTGTCTTCAAGTTTATAGAGAACAAAAGTATCTCTAAGTTGTGCAGAAGGGATGTAATATGAAGGATATAGATTCTCCTGAGGGCCATGACTCCAAACGTCTGAAATGTCACTGCAAGTCTGAGTGGCCAGATGTGAATTTCCTAAGTGCTGTGGCAGTGGGAATATGGTTTTCAGATGGCAAAACGTGTCAAGGGAAATCCATGGGAAAAGCCAAGAATATGTACCACGTTGTCATTACTGCTCTTCTTTTCTTTTGAAGATGACACTGATACAGCTGAGAGGTCAGGTGGTAGCGAGTCGTAATCCAGGACTGAGACAGGGCTGTTATGGATGGATTTCGTTGGAATTTTTACTGTTGATGATGAATCGAGCAAAAATGTGGGCTCAAAGCAAATCAACATTTTATTTTACCCACAAAGAAAGATCATAATAAATTGCAAATGGAAGCAGTGCAAACTCTAAGGTTTGACCACATTCCTACGACATCCTTTTTTAATCGAATACCACATTTTTTGCCAGAAACACTTCACATGTTTTCATTCTTTTTCGGTCTTGTTGTTGACTAGAATATACCAAGCCATCCTAAGGTATACTGTAGGAATGACTTTTTTAATTCGGAGGTCAATAGTGACTTCAAAGTAACACATTAGTGCATCATTACATAGGAACTGCTGGAGGAAATGAGACCAATCCTGCACAGCTTTACATTAAAGATGTTCACGAAGCTGTCAGAGAAATATCTTAGATCAACAAGTTCAATTATGTAAAGCACATTGTTTCTTAAGAAGACATTCTAGCTCCAGCATTTCAAATCAAAGAAGCATCAAGAGGTGGCAACACTAAGGTTGGAATAATAAAGGCAGTTTGATAACATCTAAATAAAGGCTCATGCATTAGTATACAATATTATACAACGCAATGAAATAAGATCGTTAAATGGATATTAGGGCTGCAACTAACAATTATCTTGACTGTCGATCAATCTGACAATTTTCTCTATCATTTGTTGATTTGTTGTCTGGTCCATAAAATGCCAGAGAATGTTGAAGAATGTTGATCCGTGTTTCCCAAAGTTTAAGTGACGTCCTCATACGAGTAAAGAGACAGGAAGACATCCACATTTAAGAAGCTGGAAACTCAAACCAATTCATCAATTATCAAAATAGTTAGCGATGAAAATAAATGGTTGCAGCTCTTAATGGAATAGCTCCTCCAAAATCCGTGACAAAAAGTTTTTAATGATAACTTACTAATCTTTATGAACTTGCACCTACCAAGCGGGCCTGTCTCTGCTCACTCCTGGACTGCAGCGGGTTGGCATTAGATAATCTAAATCTAGCTGAGCGCGTGATAATGTGTGACAGGCCAGTCAATGGGAAGGCTTCAGCAGGCTATCCAGGGTCTGGGGGAAGCTACAGAGCATAATTATCCAGGTTAATGCCACACAGTGAAAAGGAGGCAGTGGGCCGAGCGTGGAGGAAGAGTCGGGGGTGTTGGTGTGGTTCAACCTGCTGGTGCTGAGGCCTGAGTTGGGGTGGCAGGATGTTAATAACAGTGGAATAGTGTTTAATTAGAAGACCACTTCCCTTTCGCACCTCTTCTCAGCACTTCACCCCCCGCCTGTCTGCCGCCCCACACTATTCTGACATCCCTGTCAGCCCAGGTCATTACCAGGGATTTTTAATGAATTTTGGGCATGTTTTTCTGTCTGCCTTACATCTAATTAGCTGACAATAATGTATCGAACTCGCGCACGAGCTAAATATAAATATGCATGAATATGCAGCGCGAGAGAGGATGACACCTCTCAGAGCAGAGCAGCGTGCAGTTGCTCTCGCCTTCCCTGTTAGTCGCAGTTCAGATCAGAGAGTCGACAACAGAACCTCTCAACTCCGCAGACACACATGTGTAAGCTCTCACAAAGCCAGGCACTAATTATCTGGCAAAATCTGCTGTGCCTGCTCTTTGCTTCAAACAGCACACTCCCGTGAACAGTGAAGTCTACCAACGTTGAGCAGCACTTAAGGTTACTGTGGATTCTTAAACAAATATGACATACCTGAGGCCACTTATAGTGTGCCTCTGCTTCCACTGACACATAAAGTTTATTGATCATGATAGCTAAACTTAAAGTCATAAGTCTCTAATGGTGAAGAGATTCACAACGATAATAGATTAAAACTTAACACTTGTATATTTTGCCCGGGTAAGGAAGAAAACAATTCAGAACCGATTTAACTGATGGCTGTGAAGGAGAGAATATATTATTTCCGCACCTTCAGCTACTTCCAAATTAAAAGAATAGAGTATCACTTGGGAATCCTTACCTGCGATAGTGTTGAGAAACATGAGGTACTCAAAGTTGGAAATCTCTCTCCTCTGCCAGCGCTGGGTCATGTTGGAGGATTTGAAAAGCTGTCGAGGGGTGGCCATTGAGATGCGCCTGAAAAAAACATGTCAGCGACGAATCAGGAAACAGAAGGCTGGTGTCAGTTATGGATATTTTTAAACTTATGTCACAAATAATTTAAAAAGCAATGAGCATAAACTGCATATACAGTAATTGTGGCATTCACTGCAGTGGTACAAAACTTTGATTCCAGTTGATTGAATAAAAACTAGGTGAAAATTAAGAGTGGTTGATACTACGTGTTAATTTGGGATGGCTTGCTTTATATCCAACCAACATAAGATTTAAAGCAGCTATACGAAACTTTCTGGCAGCCCCTGTGAAAAAAAGTGGTATGAACACAGCTACCTTGTGTCATAAAGGTCTTAATATGGCTAGTTTGCACATTTGTTTTTGTAGTTTTATAGTTATCAGCATTCCCTAGTTATATTATATCTTCTTAGTAACAAGCCTGCATCTTATTATTATAGCTTGGTAGCAAGGCCACTATGAAATGTTATATTATAATCCAGTTGTTCTGCTGTTGTCTGGCCTTATAGAAGTATCTGCTGCTGTACCACCGGACTACAGAGCGACTTCTTTCCTCAGGCAATGATTCACTTCAATTCATCCTCAGCATGTTGCCATAAAAAACAGTTTTCATTTTCAGAATCCAACCTGGTGGCTGGCTTTAAGAATAACTCTACAGAAATAGCCAGTCTTCTTGCCGATGGTCTTGTTTGCTTTTGTGGATCGTAAAAGCATCAGTATTAAAATAAGACTGTTGCATAACACTTTAAAAGCTCCTTGTCGCTGGTTTAAGGGAATGCTCTTGTTTTGTAACAGTTTATAAATAGTCCTGTTAGCACTTTGTGGGTCTAAAGGGAATCTGTGGTTTCACTGTGGTCAGTGGCCTGGCTGCAGCCCTGCTGTATGGAGTCTTCTGTCAGAGAATTAGGTCAGTTCAGTCAGGGTCAGTGCACATCCACTTCAATGACTGAACCAATGGGACTCCAAATGACTCTGCTGCAGGCCAGGCTGCACAGAGGCCCCGTCAGACAACATATAGGAGGCAACATCAGCCATGAAGGGATTACAATATTAGAAATATTCAGTTATGAGTTTATTTTCTGTGACCCACCTGGCTTGTGGAAGTCCATAGCTGGTGCCAACTCCCACTCGAGGAAGACTGTAGACCACTTTCTTTACTGTGGCCTGGTCGGGGAAGTTGAACATGACTGATGCTGTGAAACGGCGACAGATATCATTTAGTGATGAAGGAGCATGATTGTGAACCATGAATTTCAAACACTCTAATTGGCACCTCCACTTACTTCTGTTGGCCATAAAGACCTCCATCGCCGTGTTCTGCAGGAGGTAGCGCCTCGAGAATACCGCCCGGATCTCACTGAACATCCACTTCCCATGTAAACCCTCAGTGTATGCTAAGACCTAGAAAGGCAGAAGAAGAAGAGGACAGTTTCCCTTAGGTTATAATAGCTGTATAAGACAGGAGATCATGTCAGGCTACAGGCGATGATGCAGACTACTGTCCATTAAATTATCACCAACTCATTCAGATTATATGATGACAAGTCAAGTGTTGCAACAGGACTTCAGATTGTGTAAAATGTTGTCTACAGTGCCACTAGTATCGCAGTACATGCTCATGATTATGATTTAAATCAGGGACCCCCTACTGCATATATTGTATAAAATTCTGTTGCATATTAAACTGGGCCTACAATAACGTGTACGGTGGCTTATAGTGTATGAACTCATCAGCAGTAGTTCTAGCATGGCTAATATTAACAGAGGAAGGTAATGTCAGAGTCTCCTGCTCAATTTGTGATAATGTGTGGCTCACAAAACTGTCCGTACACTTACGGTTACAGTTACAGATAACTGGCTAATATGTTTTTTAATAAAATGTAGTTAGCTGACTAGTTTAGTGTTACTATATGGATAGGTGCCACAGTGAATGGTTAGGTTGCATGAGGACTCATGGGTGGACGATCATCAATGTTTTGTCAATAAATCTTTTTTTTTTTTTTAAGAATTTATCTTTGCTCATGTTTGATTCACGCTGATGTGAATTTTCAGATATATTTTAGTTTTGAAAAATAAAACTTAGCAAACAAACTGAGTAAACTAAACAAAGTAAACTGAGTCATGTGATATGGACAGTTAGCAAAGGTTGCAACTGTTGCACTTTTTAATCATTTTCTTTTTCTTTTTTGTTTGCGAGACATCGATTAGTTCTCTTATCTCTCTGTACACTTTCAATGTTATTCTTTTAACCATCATTCTACTCACATAAATTCTTAATAACTATTTTATTAGGTTCTGGTTTAATAAAAATGGAATATCAATATCACACCAGCACCATTTCATTTACTCCTCACTTTAACTTGTTACAAAGCATCATGTCTCAAGGCAATTTTCTAAAGCTCTTTACAGATTCTCTTTGGGTGTTTCACACTTATTCAGTCGGTCTGTAAAACTCAAGTGCCAGGCAAGTGGTCAAAAAAGAAAAGGAACGACCCCCTGGGTCAGTGACACATAAATAATCAATAAAAACCATCATGCCAAGGAGAGGAGAGAGCGGACAAAGGATCATTAGTGTATGCAGCACCACTGGGGCTCCACACACACAAAACCCCGAGACAGTTGTTCTGACAGGTGAGAATGGCCCCCTCACACACCTGCCCCCCCACCGCTTCCATCTCACTTCCTCTGACTGAACAATTTTGTCCAACAGTCTGAGCCGGGTGCACCCTCATCAGCTCCCCAGGTTATAATCACACATATGTTAAGTTTAGAGAGTGTGAGAGAATAAAGATATAATAGGGCGGTAAGGGGTGAGGCCATAAAATACATTATCATGTGGATGTGTGGGCGTCCCTATGCGTGTGTGTGGGGGTGACTGAGGTGGAGAAGGCGGAGAGGGAAGGAAGCCAGAGTGAGATGTTCAGCTGGGTTAGGTCTGATGCTAATGCTCATTTAAAATAGTGACAGGCTGGAAGAGTGCAGCGCGAGCCGGGCTGCCTTAATTTCTCCCTGGAATAGCTCATGCCCGACCTCCGTGCCACATCCAAAATCTCTGGAGCTCAATTAAAATTGGATTAGGTGGAGATGCTGGATGTGCAGCGCAGCATCTCTGGTGCTCTCCTCCTAGTAATGCCCCTTGCCTGACACCTCTGCAACCCCCAACTCAAACAGTTGTCATAGAGACAGCACGGCCCAGAGGAGGCAGCGCGCTGACTGGAGGGGAGGGGGAGTGGAGAGGGAGGGAGGTGAGATGGAGGGACGGCGGTGGAGCTGCGGGCGCACTGTTGAGGGCCGGCAGCAGCTCGAGGAGGCAGGGTAGCTTTTATCCCCCTCCTGCTCTGCAGCCAGATGTTGTGGAAGTAGTCTTCAGAGTGCAATGCTGAAAGGCAAGTCGTACTGATATGCATCATGGGAAGGCTACAACAGCTTACTTTGCCAAGGCAATAGCAAGCTGTTATTTGAATACATATTAAGTTATTTGGATGTCAAGAGACTGCAGATTTTTTTGTCATGTTCTGCAAAGTCTCTATTCATTTTAATATTTCTCTATCTTAACAGTATAATACATTTGCCTCCTGAATTCTCCATTTGTCACATCATTTATTTTTTAAAACAAACTGCAACAGACAACCCAGCAAGAAGCAAAGAGATGCAGTCAGAACAGGTTTGTCAAACTGATACTCTACTTCAGGTTCTTAAGAATTTAAAAATATATAACAGCAGCTATAATATAGCAACTCTTAACTTATTGTCCACAAACTAATGTTATAGCACTGGCTGTTTCTAGTTACCCAGCCAGAGTGAACATTTTGTTGCCATGACAAAGTACAGGCCAAAGGGCTAGCTGTCAACAAAAGAGAGGCTAAAGAGGAGAAAAAAGAGCTGATTTCAAACAGCCCAGATCAAAAAATTTGTCATAACAACAAAGCTTTGGTCTAAAACCAACACGCAGGGGCCCCTGTAGACTTGGAGATTTGACAAAGCCCAGCCCTCATTTTTGGAGGCCCAGCTGTAAAAAATGCCATTTAATGAACCTGTCTGCTGAAGCTGTCCCCTGCCTGTCAGAGGTGTCAGCCAGTGACAAGCGCTGGGGACCGCCGCCTCCAGTCACAGACAGGCCTGCCAGCTGGAGACTTCGGCCCCAATCTAATCACGCCACCAGGAAGGGACCGGCGCTCTGCTCTTGGTCTGTCACGCTCTGGGTTGGGGGAGCGGTGAGGGGACGGGTGGAGGGGTCTGGTATGGCCGACAAGCACAGCCTTTTGTTTCCACACAGGTCCCTCCACGCAGGCTCATTAGGAGCCACAGGCGCATGCGCTGCTCCGCCAGCTGCAGGGAGATACATCTCCACAGCATAACAGCCGTAATGCAATTTAACGTCTCTGTCCTCTCTCTCCTTTATTCCCCTTCTCTTCTCTCCCTGATTTGACAGAGGGCAGGCTGCATTCTGCCTGTAGAACATCACAGGTGGAAAACAGAAAAAAAAATGTTGTGACAGATGAGATGAGGAGAGGCACAGGTGACACCGGTGTTTAGGCTGAAACTCATATATAATAACGTGCAGATGCTCAAACAGAGCACATCATACTTTAAAGCGATAGGAAGCCACTTCATGCATGGAAATAGATTCTAATCATATCTGACTTCCCAATAGCTTTAACCCCACATTGGCTGAGACACTTTGACAGATGTTATTAATAAATCTAACGAAGCATTTTCTCTAAAACCTGATGCAGTTTTCTCCCATATGGAACACTACAACCCCCCTCCTCTGCATTTATACCAAAATAGGAAAATAATATAATTCAGTGAGACCTCCAAGCCAGCATGACTGATATATTTATATGAGACTGTGGAGCACTCTGACAACCTGGTATCACAGCACCTCCGTGGCTGCATTCTTCTAAGATTTGTCTAATAGGCTTCCACCATAAAGCCTAACCACTGCACGGTCCCAGGCGGCCGGAGAGAACGGCAGAGTGGAGGAATAAGGGGAGGATACGAGAGGCAGTTTCATTTTGAGTGATATGACTAGTCCCCCAGGAGCGAGTGGGATGGATTTCACACATGGCAATTTGGAGGATCAGCACACACTGCGTATACTGTATTCAATGGCTGACCCCGGGCAATATGGGCCAAATCTGTGAAGAGGTTGAGCAATCGGTGAAGGCAAGAAGAAGAAAGCATAAAGGCTGGTAACAACGAGAGCAGAGAGCAACTCTCAGCTAAGTGGGAGAGCATCGCCCACCATAGATAATGTGGTAGACTGTGTCAGGAAAAAATATTTATATTTAGAAATGTTTGAAAATAAAACAGAAGAATGAGATAATAAAGATATTCTTGCTTATCCATTTGATATCTAGTAATGCCATGTATGCCATCATGTAGTTTTCATTTAAATTGCAAAATTTGTTCATTTGTGCTCACAGAAATTAAAATAATTAATTATATAATAATTAAAATGTTTTATTTAAAAGTGAATTTCAAAAACAGTGATTCTTCATGATAACAGGGACAATAATATAATCAAATATACATTTTTCAATGACCAGTTAAACCAAAACTACCTGCATGAATAAATACAGCTAGTGAGGAAGAACTTTTTGCAATTTACATGAGACGTTTAAATAAAAAGAAGGAATAAACTGTGTCTACATATTCTTAGGTGACTCAGGTGTTCCACACACTGTGAAATTAAACTAAACTTTAAGACAGATACCTGCGTCGTCTGACCATGATGTGCCCAAATCCACACTTTCATTTAATCCCTTTTACATCCTGTAAAGATTTATAACGTATGCCTGAGCATCAAAGCATGTTTCTCATCTGATCCCAACCTTAATGTGACATGTGTTATGAAGTGTAGAAATACAAAAATGTAAAAGATTCCAACAGATTATTAAAAAAAGAAGAAATCAGCATGCAACTTGGTTCCTCTCTGTGAGACCCATATCTCAGCTTCAATAAAGTAGCAGGCTCCTAATGCAGGTATTGGGGGGAAAACAAGATACAGATTTGCATAATCAGTGTCACTATACATTTGGGTGGTAGCTGGAGTGTGGAAAGATGACACAGCTTGGGTGCTCTGGCAAGACCAGTGGGATAAAGGAGATGAATATGCATTAAATATGTTGGCAGTTCACTGCCCCAAATGTCCAGCCAAGTTTGTCAATAACATTTACGTCAGGGATGGTATTTCACGCACATTAGCAAGCCCTGCAGCGCTGTCGTCAACACTTCCATGGTAGGACAGGTGGGCGGAGCCTTCTTCCTGGTATGCAATTTCTTCTTAAAGAGTCAAGGCTCTTCAAACATCCTTTATCTGCCTATGTTAAAATATAAAGCCTCGAGAAATGCGATGGAAAAGAAATCCACACAGTTTCTTAGAATTTTGGTTGTCCACAGCGATGATACAAAGTCTGGCATCCAGCCACGTGATGCCTGCAGGAGGCTTCTGAGTGGAGGCAACACTCAAAATGTAATGTATTTCTTTCACGACCCTACTGATACCCACAGTGTGGTGAATGTACGAGGGCAGTTGGAAAATACATATTAAATAAAGACGTCTAATGATCAATATGTAATGATGAAAGCAAATGCTATATATTTTCATCTATTTAATACAAACTGCTCTCACAGACAACTGTATTTTTTAAGACATTGCATGTAGTTGGATGCCTGTGTTGATTGTAAGAGCATGTTCACACCTTAACTCTTCACAGGAACAGTCCACAATATACTGTGACCTTTCACTAGGAAAAAATAAAGAGGGTAAAAAAATACACCATACTCCTAAAACTACATAAAAAACATTAACCACTGAAATCACATTATTAAAGCAGGTACAAGGAACTTACATTTTGTGGTTGATTCTGGCGGCCCCTGTGGACACAACCAGTATCATGTCATCAAGATCTTCATCTGACTCATGTTTGAATTTGCTTCGGAAATGAGTGTAAGAAAGACGCAGCTCATTTTAATACTATTTTTCTCTTCAGACGCTGCTATAAAGTTCATACACCTAAGCTAACCCACATGTAGCCTACAGCTAACAGATTTAGCTGCTCGAGTATAGCAGTTTTGTTGAGAAAGCTAAAGATATCAACATTCCCCAGCTCTCAAATTAAAAACTTAGGTTTTGTCTTTTATCAACCAACCAGATACAGTTTGGGTATTGATTATTTGTCTCTTACTGTTAGTTATCTCTGTGTTTTTAACTTACAAGTACAGATTTCAAACTTCTTTTAAAGATGACAGATGGTGCATTCAAGCTAGCATGAGTCGTCTTTGTAGCAGTGCTGCTAATGATGATTAAATCACTTCAGAATTGTGTGACCAAACCATTTCATTGGTCAGTGGTAAACATGATATTCATCATTAATTCAGTAATTCAGATTTAAAGGAATGTATACAATATTTTTTGATACTAAATGTTCTCGTTGCATGTGCTGTAGTTTAAAAACAAGAACAAAAATTATCGTCACCTTTATACCTGTTAACAACCATTTACATAATTTGTTAAATTAAAATGTGTTATTGGGTGCAACTAAATTACAGGCTGATGCACCTAAATGAAAAAGTTAGGGTCACCAGTGCAACCAGCATAAAAAGTTAGTCCTCCTTGTAAGTAATTGCGATGCTTAAACTCAGAGTAATTTCTGCTGCAGGGGGTCTCTTAATCGAAACACTGAAACAAGCATGGTGTGATGATGAAGTGAAGTAGAGTGGGATCATTTGGGTTGTTGTCCTCATTTTTAAGCAACCACCACTGCAGATGAAATTCTATGTGATGTGCCTCAGGCAGAAATATTCACAGAAGATGTAACATTTTAAAGTTTTATTCATGTTTTGTTTAGTCACGTTCGCTGACTTACTTCCTCAATCTCTGACATATCATCTGCATTTCCCCCGGAAGTTATAGCAGGAGAAAACCAAATGAAACACACTATTTTCCTGAATAAAATTACCAATTTGTATCGAGCAAACAAATGAACAAAGTGAGACGGCAAACATTTAAAGATATGTATGAACATACTCCAGCGCTGACCCACCCACAGCCACATGCACACACACATACATGAGCACTTAGCGAGCACATCATCCAGATAAACAGCTTGAGGATGCCTTCACTAAGGAGCTTGAGAAAAGGGATGCAGTCATTTGGTATGGGGTCTTTTCAGCAAGCTTTTCCTAATGGGACTTTTTCAGCAACTTGTCAGCCTTAAGATGACTGAAATCTTCCTGGCCTGGGTACCAGCTTCCTCTGGCTGCCACTGAGAGTGCCAAGCTGATCGCCTTAAATCCAACTTTTCTTTTTCTGTGTTTTTTTTTTTTTTTCAGTGGTGTGTGGGAGGGATAGGGGCTCAGAGCGAGACAGAGAGGAAGAGAAAGAACAAGACAAGGATGGAGAGGCGGAGAGACAGAGGAGGAGAGGGACAGAAAGAGCAAGTGGTTAGACGCGAGGGCCTGATGAGCAATGAGCGCCTCACTCGTCCTCAATTAATCTTGTCTTTCTACCTTTGCTTTGGCGCTTCCCTCAGCACCAAGGTAATAACGACACCCTCATCCATTATCCTTTTATCCCTGTTATTCACTGGGAATTGCTTAATAATATGTTACAGATTTGTCCTCCTTCGTATAATTCTTTCTGTCATTCGCAGTATATCATCTGGAAAACACACAGCCCCCTTTCGGCCGGACGCTCTTTGAGGATTATCGTGGGTGACACCTTCGGGATGCAGCCAGAATCTGGAGCATCATTTTTTCAGGCATAAAGTGGAATTACCCTGACTTATCTGTCATTGCCAAAAGCACAACAAGCCATTCAGGGCCAAAGCAAAGGTGGAACAGGTTCTTATCGGCTTCTCTGAACGAGAGCGCTTGTAAATTTATGCTAATGAGGGCCTTTTGTCATCCAGGCTCACCCCTTGGGGCTGAACGGGGCTTGCAGGGGATGATAATCTGGCTGTTGAGTGCACTAGATAATTTGTACTTTATCCTCATGTAATTATATAGTTTAAATCTTTTTACCAATGCTAATCCTACGACACGAGGAAGTGTCTTAACCGCGTCTCTGCTTCTTAGCGGCACTAGTTAGCGCGCATCTGACTCTCTCTCATAAAATCACGTAGGAGGAGTGCGGCGCTGATATAATTACTCTGACTTTCTGTAGCCCGTGCTATGAATCCTCATATCATTTTGATCCACCTTAGCAGGCAGGCAGGAAGCCAAGCTCGCAGCCTGGGGGTATGAGAGACATCTCAGAAAAGGTGAAAACATTGTAGCGTAGCTGTTAGAGCCCTCCCCATTTTTTTTCATTTTTTTGTCAGGAAAGAAAAGATGGAGGAGACCAGAAACATGGGCTGAAAGGACTAAAAGTAAGTGCAGTAGGGCAGCTTTACAGAGCTTTTGAGGTCTCTCTGCTGTCCAGGGGGACTCCAGGCCATCTTGTGTGCCTGCCAAAGCCGACAGCCCTTGACAAGCTGCTTGGCGTGCTGTAATTTGACTAATTACATTGGATTAGACCATATTAATGCAAGCTGTTTTCTCCAGGGTCACTGACCCACCCAGTGTGTTCCTTGCTAGTTCCCCCCTTTTTTGGTGCAGACAAAACATACACAAGAGAGAAAGAAGACTCTTTGTTTCTTAAAATTTAAAAAACAATGAGCATGTGTCTATATCCCTGACGTTATTCTTATAATGGGAGAGAAGGCGTTGTTTTCCACAGCCGAGGAAGCTGTGAGATACAGGCTGTACTTTCCTGAGGCACATCATCACAGGATTCTTTGATAACAAACTGAATCCTTTGCCTGTTTCATCTCTCTGCAGGAAAAGAAAAACAAAATACGGCCTTTTAAGAATCTCACAGAGGTAACAGAGTTCACAAAACTGCTTTTCACATGTGGGGATGGAGATGGTTGAACTCAGGAGGGTCTCCACATGCCGACGACAGCAGTGCAAAATTTCATTTTAATTTTACTTTTATCTTAGCAAAATACCAGGATGAAATCTGAGTAATGAGGCGCTGTTCTTAATGTGCGGTTCGGTCACACAATTGTTTGTCTGAGGAAATGATGTGTTGAAACGTGTGATTAATACAAATAATTAAGAAAACATCATTTGATCTGCTTTTAAAAAATGAGAAGATATACTCAGAAACACAGAAAGAAAGCGCATTTGTTAAAAAGAAGGAGGGAAACTAACCTTCATTTGCATCTGTAAAACTCCACAATGAAAGGGGGGAAATGAGCCATAGAATATGTGTGTTTTAATACAAGTGCTCTCCCAATTGTGCCAAATCAATTTGAGTTCCACACAATGGAGAGGCAGCTTCACTGTTTGTATGTGCTCCTCTGCCTTGAACATGGTGTAATAATAGTCTTAAACCAGGCGTTATAAAGACAGAATACCAAAGAGGCTTACAGCCTTGGTTTCATGAAACATTTAGGCAAAAGTTCCAAGGGCTGAGGATGATGAAAGAAGGTAAGCTTGAAAATGGGCTTCTGGGATCCACAGCCCTTATTGTACAGAAGTCACATCAAATTAATACTGAGGGCCATTTGCAGCCTTTCTTCTCCTGAGCTTTTCAGAACGGATTAAGCTATGAAAACTCAGAAATTACTAAAGCACCTATTAGGCATTATGCTCACCCTTTCTCCTCTTTCCCTTTGAAAGTCATTGAATGTGCTTCACTTCACTCGCACTTCAATTCACAAGTTGTTTGCATACTTGAAAGAAGGGCAGTTTTATGAAAAATGTGTCATGTAAAATGTAGATTTCCACTTGCGCGACAGAAAGAAGAAAGTCATTGTATGCACCATTCTATAACCCAACATTTTTATTAGCATTTTGTGGATCTTTGTATCACATGAAACTCTGTTGACGCTCGGTTTGATGATGCTGGCCGCAGTATTCAGGCGGTTTACTGAAAGCCGCCGTGAGTGTTTCCACACTGATGAAGGGCCAGTGTTGCTGGGGCTCTCTCAGGCTCTCCGCACCCCTCTTTGCTCTCTCAATGCCTCTTCAAAGAAGCGCAGGGAGTGCATGAATTGTAATTATGGCTCCTAACAGAATTCAAGCGCGCCCAAACGATGGCACTTGAGAACCAGGTCGTGTGGAGTTAAACGGCTGTCAGACACTCAAAGCTCCCCAGCATGTGAACGAACCCACAAAGGCTGGACGTGTCCACTTCTAGGGCCCTCCTACCCACTTTCCCTCTCATAGGGGGAGATTAAAGATCAACTAAGGCCTCTTTAAAGACCCATATAGCCTTTACTCAAATTCCAGTGTTCAAGAGGGGCTATAGCTTTCCTGGTAAGACACACAATTTGCAAAAACACCTGCAATTGTGAGTGCATCGTATTGTCTGATCAGTGAAAATATGTTTTTATAGAAATAAATCCTTGAGAAATGAGACAGGAGCTGAGAGGAGCAGGTGAGGAGGGGGAAGCAAAGGCTTGTGAGAGATCAGGTAATTGGTGCCACCTGAGAAACCAATCTAACCACAGTGTCAGATTATCGGCCGACCTCGCCTTCACAAATAACGGAGAAGATCATCTGTGCTCCCCAGACAGTTTCAATGACTCACCGGGGCACAAGACCCCTCGCTTCACATTAAAGAGCCAGCCTTCAGTCAGGCCGTATCCAACTTCAGCCCCATCCCACTCCCCAAAAGCACCCAAAAGAAACCGACCTGCAGCGTGAAGTCCCTATGCATGACCCTTATTAAACTCCTAATTGGATTGAGAGCCGCTGAGAAAAAAAAATTCAACATAGTTCATTCAGCGGAGATTTTCTTTAGCATTCCTTCCAGTAGTTTGCCTCCTCAACAATAACATTCAAAATCAAGTCACTGAAAACTTTTTTTCTTTTCAAAACACAACCAGATTTTCCAAAAATGGGAGTATAGGCAAAACCTTTTTCACCTTTTCTTTTAAGGCAAAGCACTATTTGATTTTCACAGGGTGCAAGTGACAGGCTGAAACAAAGCCCAGCGCTGGCCATTGTGTAGCCTTTCACTGTTGTAATGGTCTTAAAATGGCTACAAGCAGGGCCCTATTCAGCGGTGACCAGGCTGCTCGGCTCTCTTCTCCATACCCAGGACAAACTCCGCACTAAGCGGGAACTCTGGGGTCAGCTGATGAGTGAATGAGCGACTGAGTTCACTCATAACCGGAGCCTCAGACTATCAATGCCTGCACAAGTTCCCAACACATTCGCAGTAATTATGGAGAATAAATAGTGCCATAACAACAACATCAATCAAGTTCATTACGGAAAATAGCATAATGACAATAATTACAATAATATCTCATTAAGAGAGAGAATGAGAGACAGGGGAGAATTAATCGCAGACAGGTGTACAACACACCGCAATTATGGAACCTGAAATTAGTTCATCGCCTCGAGGCAAACAGAAGAGAAAGGGAAGGTTGTAAGTGAGGGTGTGTGTGTGTGTGTGTGTGTGTGTGTGTGGTGGGGGGCTGGTTTCAGAGCTGGGAGTAGGGCTGATAGAGAGAGGCTCACTGACAAAAAAAAAAAAGGGAATTGCAAATAAGCAAACAAAAATGTCTTAAATGTGTAAATTAGGGAGAAAAATAAGAGGGAAAAGCAGCTTTTCCCTGCAGACTGGTGCCTTAGATGAGAAGGGAGCAGCGAAACGTGATCAAGGGGAGCCGTGGAGCGGTGCGGCAGGCGTCAAGATGAGCACTCAGCCAGCGAGTGGCAGCTTCTCCTTTTCCAGTCAATCATTCATTACAGAGCCAAGTGCTGCGGAGGAGTGCCTCCTCTTTTTGACCTATCATATTACTGCCTCTGTAAACTCCTAATCCTCCCTTCGTTAGATGGTGTCAACAGCCGACATGCTCTCGCCCTGCTGCCGCACTCCCTGCTCAGACACCTCCCGAGCCCTGCCAAGGCCACGGCACTGACACTCTAATAAAATCGTTTGAAATTTAACAAGGTAGAACGGCACAACTTTATCCGTCTCTTTCGGTGCTTTTATCCACCTTTTGACTTGTTTTTTTTATCATTAGAAAGAGATTCAAAAAATTAACTTTTTCCAACAAATCCGAGGCCCTCAGTTCACAGTGTGCAACGCTCGGAAAGTCTGACTTTTAGCTCCTCAGCCTTTCATTGACGGCCCGGGTCTTTTTTTTTGCCTTGGGGCTGTTCCTGAGCAGGTGAAAGCCTGGAGGCAGGAACCAGCACATCAGCACTTCTTCATCCATCATGACTCTTTCATGGGGAGCCCGTCTCCCGAGCTTCTCCACTGGTGCCCAGTGAAATGACTGCTATAATGAGTCCAACAGATGAAAGCCCAGCAGGACAAAACAACATTCAGATACAGTACATCTCCACACACACACACACACACACACACAAAAGGGTTAGCGCCAATCAGGGACTCGCTGTGCGAAAGTCGTTATTTAGGTAAACAAAAGAATCAGAAGCATCTGTGTTTAGCCAGAGAAGGATTTTTGGGTGATTGTGTCACGCTGATCACAAACGGCAATTTAACAATCGAGTTCATCACAAGAATATCACATGTCCGACTGTCCTTCACTCACTCAGAAACACCCCATCACAAACACACACACAGAGGCAAAAAAGTGTGTGTGTGTGGGTTGAGGTAGGGTCCCAATTTAAGCTGACAGATACCAGATAGTAGATACTCAAGGAAATGACAGCACTGGTTTAGGATGGTTCTGAGTTTAGCTGAATGTGACACTGTCACAACAAAACTAATACAGTGAAACTATGAGTGAAGGCCAGCAAAGTTCATTCGTTTCCCAATAACATAGAGCGCACGAGCCTTTGTAGTCTGTTAGGATCCTAAAATATCGCCCCTTGCTGGGAATATATATGTAAATTTGTGAGATAAACTTTGTCACGGTTGGGACACACCTACCATGTAACACGGTTTGAAGGATGTTAATTACCATATAAAATAAGCAATTGGCATCCTGCCCCATATGTCCCACTTTTTCAGTGAGGAAGATGGAAATGAGGTGGGGTAGATTTGATTCTGACATGCTCTCCGTCTGCGCTCCACAATGTGTGGCTTTGCCAGTAACAGGCTAATATTCAGCACAGCTCACCACCACCAGAACTAATGAAAGTAGACAAAATGTCTCTGCTGCCATCTTTGTCTAGCATCCGCTCAGGGTGAGCCTCCCTCTTTCCCTCCTTTCCTTTTCACCTCCCCTCTTTCCCCTCGCTCTTGAAGGGAGGGTGACAGCGGCATAAAATGGTGGCGAGCAAATGTGCCTTCCATGTGGCAGCAGTGGTGGGGGTGACAGGGCAGGCTGAGGCCAGCGCTATCAGCACTGTGTGGCTGTTGCTTTGAACAACCTGGATGGACGCCATGGAGGATCAGGGCCTGAGCTCATGAGACACCAGCGGTTACAAACAAAAGCAAATCAAGGAAACAGGCCTCCCAGCCCCAACACAAGACGCTTCTTTGATAAATGTTAACTTAGTTGTCTGGTGGGGCTTGATAAAAACAGACTGCACATCAACCCAGCTGTTCCTTGTAGGCAGTTTTAATGTGCAGAATTGCATTTTAAAAATAATTTCCAACAATAAGAAATCGGATTAGTTGATTAATCCATTAGTTGTCTGCTACTAAATTAATCGGCGACTATTTTGATGATCAATCTTGAGTTATTTTTAACATGTGTACTTTTTAAAATGTGTCTCAAATGCAAATATTTTGTGGTTTCTTTACTCCTCTATGACAGTAAAGTGAATATCTTTGGGTGAGGAACAAAACAAGACATTTGAGGACATCAGCTATCAACATTTTTCACAATTTTCTAAAATTCTCAGACCAAACAACTAATCGATTAATCAAGAAAATGATCGACAGATTGATCTATAATCAAAATAATTGTTAGTTGCAGCCCTAAAAACAATCATTCACACTTCAACCAAGTTGCTCTTATGTTCAATATAAATGTCAGATATAAAACACAAGCAAGCTTTATTCTAAGAGAGTCTAATGATCTAATGATGTTGTACAAACTGTAAAACCCTCAGAGACAAACTTTTTATTTGGGGTTTTATACATGAATTTATTTGATTGAACATAACAAATGTTAGATATAAAATGTTAAAAATATCCTTTAAAGTGCATTCATAAAACTGCCGAACAAAGCCAACTCCCTCCATCCAGCACGTTGTGGTTGAGTCATTCAGGGGGCTGTTAGTTAACCCTGAGCTCTGAGGATGATGAAGCAAGGGCATAAATCACAGAGTGAAACAAGGCAGACTCCTCCGATTCATTAATGGAAATGATCTGTCAATATGCTGGAGTCAATTCACACGTGTCAGCTGGGCTCGGCACACAATGGGCCGGCCAACTTATGAACTCCCAGCACCACTCCACCGAGTCCATAAAACAACTGGCATCGCCGCTGGGGAGCACCCCGAGACACCACCCTCTTGCACAGACCACCAGATGACACAGATGGGGCGAAACCAAACAAAGACGAGACTCCCTTTGTACAGAGAGGGACCCCTTTCAAAAGCCATTCATGCAACAAATTGGGGAAATCTGGCCATGCAACACTCCGGGTTTGCTCTTTTATTAGCGTGAGCCTTACGTCACAGTAAGTGAAATCAGATTTATGGCTCCCTGCTACAAAGGATGGTTAAAATCACGCACACTTTTAAGACACAAAACTTATTTTTTTTTAAGCCGTGTTAACCAACAGCAGTTTAGCTATGTTAACCAAAAACAGCCTGTTATTTTGCACACGCACCGACGAGAATCAAGCCACTTCTCTTTTTACAACGCTTTGCCATCTTGCACAATAATGACCAAACATCAACTTTAGGAAAGCTAATGAGGAACACTACACACAGGGACATTGCTGATCCATGCTTACATGTCCTCTCCTCCAGAGTTGATGGATTGTTTGGCTAAATATAGAGCTAACTTTTCCAACATAACAAATCGTCATTGTTAAATCATCTCGACAAGCCTGCAAGCGTGTGTGAGTTATTTGTAGTTTCTATTTTGTGTTCTCTGCATCTGTAAAGCAGCCGATCGCAGTGATTCCTCGTAGTCATGCAGATTAATGACTATTAAAGATCAGTCGCAGGTACTGCAGGGGACTCCTCCATTTTATGGTGGCTGTAAACGGCATCAAGCCTTGAGCACGTCCAAAGGCGGTTCATCAGTTAAAGAGGTTTGTTTCCATGTAGGTCACTAAATATGTGCACAAGCTCTCTCTTATTAGGCCCTGTGCATTTTTCTTTTCTTGTTCCTCCTCAGCTGCACACCCGAGCTGCTGCTGCAGCAATCTGCATAGAGAGACATTTGTCATCATTAGCCTTGCTCTGACAGTTGGCACCCGGCACCTCAGATCTCTAGGACTGGCAATTATGAACCCTTCATCCCTTATTTAGGCAACATTGCCTAATTTCATCACAGGCCTCACCAGCAGCATTTGATTACCAACAGCCCCACACCTACAATATGCCACCAACGCTCCCACTTCCTTTGTTTTGGGAGGTTTACTCCTACTCCGAGATCACACGGCACGTGGGAGAGAAGTGTGTTCTGTTAATCTGAAATTTGAAATTACTTATCAGACAGAGGGGCTGCAGGGAGGACTGTAGATGAGCATCATGGGGTCAGTGGGCAGATGATTACAGCGCCCACCCTGAGATGGTAGACATCTCGCAAACATTAAGATTAATCACACTACTGCTGCTGCTGCTGCTGAATGGTTGCCTTTTACAACAGACAAGATGGAAGTCAGGAATATTCTTTGATAAATAAAAGACAATAAAAAAAATAACTGCGTGCTTATAAATAAACTACTAGTAAATTATTTAAGAAGAATCTGAGCACTACCAGTTTGCAGAAAACAGCAGGAAAATACACGCTGAATAAAGTAATAATAAAGCAGCTGCAGTCTCCAACAATCCCAATATTTAGCATTGTCATGTACAACAGAATATAATGATAAACTGTGTGCTAATACAACGAGTGGAAAACACCGCACCAGCACTTTTACTGAACTCAACTGCCAACTGCATAACCTGTGCAGGAAAAGAAGCGCACAAAACACAATGTACTGCTGTTTTTTTGTTTTTTTGCCTTTTGTGAACCAAACCAGACATTATCTGGATCGGTACTTTGGTAAACAGAACTGGATCGTATTCGCGCTAAATTCATGCAAATACATGCATGTAATTTATCACAAAGGCTGACAAGCGTACCATATTGCAGAGGGGAGGGGTGAAGGGCCAAATGAAGCTGAGACAATCAATTAAGATTCATAATTTACACTTTTCGCCACCTTTCTGTTTCGTCAAAATTTCCGGCGTGTTCAGAAGTTTGGTGTTTTCTATGTGTGAGTGTTATGGATGCGGGTCACAGTGAACGGCGCCTGTTGAATTGATCTTGGGTCTCTAAGAGCCTCTGGCTATGTGGTCCAGCTTCCTGACTTCTCCATTGGAGGCTGCTAACACACAGCAGAGAATTAAACAAATGAATGGACACAATCCAAAGGGGGTCCTTGGTGCAGCTCCGGGCCCAAAAATTAACTGGCCTCCTACAGAGACACCATATTGCTTGGAATAATAATGTTGCGTTATTAAAAATCCCAATGACAATTTCATTTTGTGACAAATAAAATTATAGAAAATGTGTCAACGTGAGTGGCTATCCCATGAGATGAGATATATTATGTCTCACAGTTTGAGTGCCAGTGTTGATGTCACTTCTCTGAAGTGTCACTGCTTTTAATCTGATTTATATAGAAAAATGTCATCCTATTAAGTCCATTTTGACTAATCTGCATATTAGCTTGGGAGCTAGCTGGCAAACTCCCTTTATATGAGAAATGGCTTCAGATTCTCTTTTTCAAAACTAAATGACCCCATAAAAATTAATGAAAACGCACATGGCAGACCTTTTTGTTCTTGTCCTTAATAGGATTATCAAAATAATAAAATGTCATCCATAATTATGATTCCAGCTGGGAGATTGCGAGCTATAATGCTCTTGATCCAGCTTAAGATCAGCTAAATGCTATACTTGTATACCATCATTGACTTATCATTGTAAATAGTCATGATGAAGTTATACATAAAAGTGAAATTTGCATGAATGGTTTTACCGTAAAACCTTTGATTTGTTAAATATATATAAAGCCAGAGGCAAAAAGGATTGTGTTGGTCAAATCAGACAATAAACATTCATCTCTGTGGAGCATTGTGTTTTCATTTCCCCCTCGGGAGACTCACTTTTTCAAAATATTATTAGATTTTCATTAATTGCTTGAGGCTACACACTCTCGTGTACATACAATACAAATAATCTTGTTTTTACAGAGATTAATGCTCATTTGTATATAAACACATATACCTTAGTTTAATGCATATATATTATTAATCTACGTGCGTAAATACTGCATGAAGCCTCGAGGATGAAATGAAGCGACGTACATTTAACGACTCCTGCAACAATCAGTGGTGTATCATCTGAAGTCACTCAAAGCACGAGTGGTGTCATCAAAGGGCAATTTCAGTCATCAGACAAGCACCGCTGACCTTGTGGCCGGCCATGTTAACAGGACGATCAGTCTTACGAGAAGAAAGGAAAAAACGAAAAAATGGAGGAGAAAAAAATGAATAAGTGTGGAGGCATGCTCTGGAAACAAAGAGGCCTTCAAAACAGGGTCACATGTTCGTGCAAAATTAGGGGAAGGAGAAGTCATTGTATTGATTTACACTATCGTGCATGCATTTTGCTGGGTCAGAAATAGGCCTTTGCTCGACTCACAGCCCCATATATCACACTGGTAGAGGGCCTCCAATAGCCTAGTGGGACGACGAATGAAGCAACAAAGCTTGCAATGTTGTAATGGTAAAGATATGGATAAGAAGATTGGATTGTCTTAGGCTAGACCTGACAACTGCTGGAGTCTTGGGACTCCGGAGCAGGTTGAGTTACTGTGAGATCTGTGCAGCCACATGCTTTAGATTAAGAGGTGATAATCTCAATGAAAATCCCCCCTTCTATCACGCATACGGACGACCAAAGGCTGGAGCACAAACTCGAGAGGTGCAACTGGATTCTGAGGTATCTGACTTGGAGCAAGACGGCCTGGAAAGTCGGGGCAGTCTGGTTTCAATAAAAGGCAAGTACCTGCTGGGCCACAGACAGTGGGAGAGAGTGAGGGGAAAGACTATCAAAGCTGGAGAGGGGAAGAGGCTTTTAGCTACCTCTCACCACATGAAAACCTTCCATAACGTCCTCCATATCCCCCAGAAATATGTCAGCGAGAATATACATTTTTGTCGTGAATTTAATCAGACCTAAATGTGAAGCGAACGAGAATAAAGGACCTTATCGTATTATTTAATTTCAGAATTACACAGTTTTCTATCCTGTCCTATAATTACATTTATGAAAAAAAAAAAAAAAAGGCTACACCATTTCCATAATTTCTGCCTGGTAACAGTGTGAAATTATCACTGGGGGTTTGCTGAGAAGGTGCTGGCAGTGAGTCCATGACAGGCTGTGATGATAATGGGAGTCACCTATCTATCAGGGTCCTTCCCGCGCACGCCACCTCCCGCTCAGCCGCGTCCGCGTAGCCAGAGTCAGAGCTGACGTGCGGCCGTTTGCCCTCATAATGTCTGGTCTTATGCGGCTCTGACTGGAGCGGAGATGAGTGTAAATGCCTTTGTGTTCCTTATCTGATCTGCGCAGGATTATCTTTTTGAAGTGCTCTTCAAAGGATGCACTGTACCTTGTGAGATGGGGTGCGGGCGCAGTGATGAGAGCCAGAGAGGGTTTAGTGTGGAGGCAGGATCTTTTTTTTATTATTTGTGAATCAGACCATCGTTTAGCTAAAACAACACACTACACATCATGGACACTTTCATTAAAATGTTCAGCCGCAATTGTTAGAATTATTAGCAATTCAGTTTTTTTTCTTAAATCAAGTTTTCTTTTTTATAAACATTCAAATGTTTTTTACGTTATTATTGTTTTGTTGTTGAAGAAAAGAATATATATTTATTATCAGCCTACCAGATTAACAGGTTGTACAGTGTCAATGTATATAATTGTTTTTCATATAATAATGACATATATGTATAAAAACAACAATAATAATTTCAATATTACAAACATTTAAAATAAAAACTAATAACTATGAAAGCACTCACTTTTTAAACACTCCTTTCGTTTGGCAGATGAACACAACAAAACACTGCAATATTTAGTTTAATAAGAAGGTTCACATACGTTTCATTTCTCAGTCATGTAAGAGAGAAATGCATCTTTTATTTGTGAAAATAGAAATGAATTAAACGGAGACGTGAGTTGAGTGGCGCTGGGAGCAGACACGCAGCACAGCAGGCAGTCAAACAGCAGAAACAAATCCGCCCTCTCGATCAGGCTCCACATATTAAACTCCCGTATGGATCACAGACGCGATAATAAATGTGTCATATATAATCACAATGTTTAGTCTAAAAAGCACCAGAACTTTTACACCTTTCAGAAATAAGTCAATGAATTCAACTAACGCGGAAAGATAATAAACTAATTCGTGATTATTCTATCAATGTGTGGCTTCAAAATAAGTGAAAACACATTTAGAGAATATAAATATATTTTGCGTGAGAAAAGCTCGCGAAATTACTCTAATTTCAATTCATCTGCTGAGCCGGACGGAGGAGAAATTAGATCCGAAAAAAGACAAAAATAATGTAAATAATGAAGTAAATTTAAATGTTTTATTATCGGAGAGCATAACGAGCCCACTTTAACAATTCTGAATCCACCTACTGTTTCATATATGATTCAATATAGCGGACTGAAAAGCAGCAGAGTCCGAGAAAAAAAAAAAAAAAAAGCACCGTAACGCAGCGAAAATGTTTTTTTTTTTCTTCTCTCCAAATGCGTAGGTGTACTTCCGCTCCTCGATATACTACTACTACCTGTACTTTTTACTTGTATATAACACCCGGGGATGAATTTGTTTTCGATAAACTGGGAAGCGGTGACGCATCCGACAGCGATTGGACATCTTGGTCTCAACTCCTCCCTTATAATAAAGAGTGTGTGTGTCTCCCTGTTGTAAAACACAGCAACACCGGGCGTCTGCGTCAGGAGGGCACACTCCACTCTGCGCAATTACGCGGACTCCTAACTGGCACGGTGATCAGAGAAAGAGCAAAAAGGCTTTTTCCCCTCCGAGCTACTGAACCTCACAGGGTGGAAATGGACTTTTAATCAGGTCATCCTGAGAAATCCGGGGACTTCACTTCAGTGCAGTTTACGGTACCACAGCTGTGAATGTTGTGATCTGATTATTACGCATGTGCTCTGAGCACAGTTTCGAGTAGTTGTCTTATAAATAGACATTTTTTTTTTCTTTTTAAATAGCTTTCTTTCTTCTCTAAAATTGGCTCCCGTACAAACAGCCGCGTTGGATCCCTCGGCTTACTGCGAGACTCCGGTGTACAACCCGGATCTCTGCCCTAATATGATAGCCGCCCAGGCGAAATTGGTGTATCACCTCAACAAATACTACAACGAGAAATGTCAGTCTCGGAAAGCCGCCATCTCCAAGACCATCCGGGAGGTGTGCAAGGTGGTATCGGATGTCCTGAAGGAGGTCGAGGTGCAGGAGCCCCGCTTCATCAGCTCTCTCAGCGAGATGGATAATCGTTTCGAGGGACTGGAGGTTATTTCGCCCACCGAGTTCGAGGTCGTGCTCTATCTGAATCAGATGGGAGTATTCAACTTTGTGGACGACGGCTCTCTCCCGGGCTGCGCCGTGCTCAAGCTCAGCGACGGCCGCAAGCGAAGCATGTCTCTCTGGGTAGAATTCATCACAGCCTCCGGTTACCTCTCGGCGCGCAAGATCCGGTCGAGATTTCAGACGCTGGTGGCGCAGGCAGTGGATAAATGCAGCTACAGAGATGTTGTCAAAATGGTCGCTGACACAAGTGAGGTGAAGTTGCGCATTAGAGACAGATATGTGGTGCAGATCACGCCGGCGTTCAAGTGCACTGGGATCTGGCCGCGCAGCGCGGCGCACTGGCCTCTCCCGCACATCCCCTGGCCGGGACCTAACCGGGTTGCAGAAGTCAAAGCGGAAGGGTTCAATCTTTTATCCAAAGAGTGCTACTCCCTGAACGGCAAGCAGAGCTCGGCAGAGAGCGACGCCTGGGTCTTGCAGTTCGCCGAGGCCGAGAACCGGCTGCTCCTCGGTGGATGCAGGAAGAAATGCTTGTCAGTGCTCAAAGCCTTACGCGACCGACACCTCGAGCTGCCCGGGCAGCCGCTCAACAACTACCACATGAAAACTTTGGTTTCCTACGAGTGCGAGAAGCATCCCAGGGAGTCGGACTGGGACGAGAACTGCCTCGGCGACCGTCTGAACGGGATACTATTGCAGCTCATTTCGTGTTTGCAGTGCAGAAGGTGCCCGCATTATTTCCTGCCTAATTTAGACCTGTTTCAAGGAAAACCTCACTCTGCTCTAGAGAACGCAGCCAAACAGACTTGGCGACTGGCGAGAGAAATACTGACCAACCCCAAAAGCTTGGAGAAACTCTGAGGTAAAACATGTTAGTTCACCTCGTCTTAAAAAAGAAAAAAGAAAATGTGGTAAAGAGGCCTAACGAGCTCACGAACGGACAGAGAAAATATCGCCAACCAATTTGCAAAAGTCTTGTGAAACGTGACTGTCCTTCTGTTGTTGAATCTGTTCTGGCCTGTTTCAAGATCATTTTTTTTATGACAGACAAATTTAGTTTGCCATCGTCCCCGTGCACCTTTTGTCGGTGTCAATATTTAGGAGCAAATTTAAATTATTGGCTACCATTAATCCAGGAGTTGCACCTCAGCAGTGGCTCCTTCTATCTCTTCTCTCTCAAAATGTCCAAATCCTACATTTTCTTAAATGCTTTAAAATAAAGCCCCGTGACAAACTTTGGAAAAAAAATTAAAACACACACACACACACACACACATCTGTACATTTTATACTGTAAATACATTCATAGATTGTGATTCCAGTGGTCTGAAATTGTGAATGTTGTTCTGTGACACGTAAATAGGATCCACCTGTTTAAATCTACTTCTGAACTTTTTTCTTTATCTGGTAGAAACGTTTTTTTAATTTATACTTGCATCAGTGGTAGTCTGACTCATCTGTTTCAATGGACATTGTCTCATTTTTGAAAAAAGTTTACATTTTGATGGTAGGCGTACGACATCTGTTACATTGAAAACATTCCATCAATTTACTTGAATTATTATTTAAAGTACTCGAACTTTTTTTTTTTTTTGGGTTGTTGTTTTTCTCTACCATGCTTAGGCCTACATGATAAAAAAAAGAAAATGATAACATATATAGTATATATATATTACAGTTTAATTGAAAAAAAAATGCACTTGAAATACACTGGATTATAACATCTGTGATCTGATTTTTTTAATTTCTGTCTCTGATCTAATTTAAAGAGCTAATAAAACGAGCTGTTTTATATTTGTGTCCCCTTATGGTTTTATTAAATGTGTTTCTTTACAGTAGTGACGTAGGCCTAACGCCAAGCCCTAATAATACGCTGACATATTTAATTTCGCCGACTCTTAATAAGGAAAATAATAATTCCACACACAACATGAGCAGATCTGTAACTTTTGCACCAGTGTGTATTTTTTTTTTTAAACCACAACCAGCTGTGCAAGAAATCTGCGTGTAATTCCTTCAAAAATTGGATAACCAGCTCTGTTGGCATAACGTGGCTGATAGACGTCTCCACTGTGCGATGGTTGACGAGCAGGCCTCAATTAGCATTATCTGATTATTTATTTTAAGTGCGTAAAATTGAAACCCACACAACAAACTATTTCACACGAAATGCACAAAATGTCGTTACAAAATACAAAAAAAGAAGAAGCGACGCGGAGCAGCTCACCTCTGTGAAAACATCGTTCTTTAGAATAAACTGAATGTTTTAATACCTGTCGGCCGATTCCAACGAAAAGGGGGAGGGGAAAAAAAACAACAACATGCACAGGCCAAAGTGCCCGCTTTAAACTTGGGCTGCACACTTGCTTGCAGGTTACTTACCTTTGGGTCGACCCTTTTGAAGGCAGGGTCATCCTCGTCCACCTCGAAGTAGATTTCCGTGGTGGTGATGGACAGAGTCCCCCGGGCCACCAGGACGGGGGCAACGAGCTGGGCCGGGCTGCTCAGGACCACTGGGCCTGCAGAGTGCAGAGGAGGGCAGCCGCGTGCAGCATCAGTAACAAGGAGGGAAAGAAAAAAGATGATTCTTCTGCAGAATGAAGCGAGGCGCGAGCTGATGAGCGCGCGTGCAGGCAGCGGCCTGTTCGCGCCAGTCCGCTCTGTGCGTCTGTCCGCCGCGCGCTTAAACACATTTATTATATATTTTTTTAGATTAATTACTGCAGTTCGGTCAAACACTGCACGTTGAGACAGCCCCGTGAAAGTCTGCGTTTTATTTTAATCCGTTATTATTTACCGCGCCACGAAACAAAGCTGCCTGAGCGCCTTTCTGTCTTTCAGTTGCACATTTCGAGCAATATATGCGCATTTATTTAGACCTTACGATTTATCAGACCTATAAATACATAGAAGTGTATTTGTAGCTGTTTGTAAACCAGATGCACTAATAATAATAATAATAATAATAATAATATTTATGATATGATCGGATCATAACGAGAGGAGAAAATGTTGAATGCAGGACTGCAGTGGAGGTGAAACATTTTAATTTTGCATCATTGATATTCAGGGTTGGTTTTTAAAGGGGGCATCGACCCATGAGAGGAAGCCGTGCATGGATTTAAAAAGCCGCTCTTGCCTCCTCCTGCCCTCTCTATACATTAAGACATGTAGGACGAGAATAAAACCACAGGCCTGTTCTCAAGTCCTAAAAACTGTCCAGAATTTTAAGTTGGGTTTGTGACCCTGCCAGCTGATAGTGATCACATCTTTATTTCTGCCTCCTCCGCCTCCTCCTCCTCCTCCTCCTCCTCCCTCTCTGCTTCATCCTCCATGTTCTCAGATCAGTGTGTCGCTGTGGAGCACCGTTACAGTGATTTGTCTGCTCTCAAACGAAAAGCTCTCGAAATCAGGATATTTATCGATCCCTTAAACTCCAAAGAGCCACTTTAATGTCTCATCAATCTTAATCTGCGTTCCTCAGCCAATTATGGCCGATAGTGTTACAGGAATACAAGTGGATTTCGGTCTCAACTCCCAGAGCGCCCCTTCATCGCTCTTGCAGGCTGCACAGTCAAACCTCCCTCGCTGTTTTTTTTTTTTTTTTTCTCCTTCTTCTTCTTCTTCTTCTCAGCGTTGCTCGGGTCCATTAACGGTGATCCTATCTGCTGATGCTATCAGCCCGGCGCTACACGTTGCTTACAAGCTTCATATGAACAGTAAATACTCGCAGAAACCTCAGCCTGTTTATTACATTTTAGAGAAGGTTTATAAAAAAAAGATGGAATTTAAAAAAGTAAAAAAAAAAAAAAAATACATCAAGAAGTGAAAGTATTTATTTTAACTTATTATCATTATTATTATTATTACTGCCAGTTGACCCTCTCTGTACCATAAATTGTTTCATCTACAATAAAAAGAGATTGTCTTAATGTTCACTACGATTTACAAGCCCATTCACCTCCTACTAAAAATAACACTTTTAGGGCTGATGTATTGTGTTTTCGGCCCTAAAGGGCTACCCAGAGAGAAAAGGCACAATGCCTGAAGCATTAAGCCACAGCATCCATTGCTCATGGGGAGGAAGAGGATTAGGCGGTAATCCCCTCAGGGATCCTTCCATAATTAGGCTATATGGCATTAAAATGTTTACAGGAGAATAATGAAATTAAGGGCAAGTTACATGGGATGAGTGGTGTGTGTACGCTAAAGCTCGGAAAATATCCCGGCTGTTGGGGCTTTCTTTTAATGAAAATGCAAATATTTGTCGAATGACAGGCCGATTTAATGAAGTGATGAAAAGTCTCATTTGGTTGTGGAGGGAGTTTGGGAGAAGTGCTGAGAAGATGGGTTTATTATTATCCACAATCCATCCGCTGGACTGTGCGTCTGATGAGGCCGAGTGCTTTTATTTTGTACGTTATGGGAGAAATACAAGGGGAAGTGGGTTACTTCCACACCTGAGCACCATCACTCACTTGCAAACATGCGCGTGGTGACTTATAGTGCACACACACATACACATGCACAGCTGCGGTCATTACGACCCGCTGCATGCTGAGGGACTTGTTGTTCATTCCAGTCGCTGTACTGTAGCAGTGACCATTTTTTCCATTGATTTCAAAGCTTGCATTCATCTTTCAACATAAAACATTTACACGGAGAACCCTGAAGAAATATATACTGCATTACGGACTATTTAATGAGGCTGCAGCACACAAGGACTAATTTAAAATAAGCAGGAACATTTAAATATTTAATTTGAATAAATCAGAGTGCTGTTTGTGTATTTTCTTTTTGATGTTACACGTATTCTGTTTATGTTAGGAAAGGATTCGTAGAACTCTGAATTAAAATTGCCAAAAAAAAAAAGAAACTTGGGGAACTGAGTCATGCAAAGATAATAATAACACCCCGGCTTTTTTTGGGAGATTGGCATTCACAAATGCTCTGTCGGTTTTACTCTTTTATAAACATGAACCCATTCAAGGGAACTGTATTGTGAATGGCGACTAAAATGGACACAGAAAGACTAAATTAAGGCAGAACAAAATGGTTGTGGCCGCTGAACCACACTTCGGGGCATAGGCTAACACAGTTCCAGTATATGTCAGCAGGACAGTCGAATCTACAGACTCCTCCTCGACACAAGAAACGCCTTGTGAGGCTCCTCTTCTTTCCTCTCACATGCTCATCTTCACTTTCTGTGTTATCGGATATCAATTACAATATGTGCACACAAAAAAAGGCTCACTCAATGCCAGTGTGAGCGCAGACAGCATTTTCTATGTTTGTGGGGGAGCAAAACTAATCATAGGTTCAGTAACCACAACTGCCTGGGCCCTTGAGTGCAGGCGCCGCCCATTTGGCAGCGGCGGCAGCAGCAGCAGGCACTGACCCAACGGCTGGCAGGAGGAGCACTGTTGTTGACAAGGACCTAGTCCCAGATCTCTCATTAAGGCTGTTCATGCCCGAGATTAGATACAGGCCAAACACAGACAGGGCATCCTGGTAAAAACATTACCCAAATGTTGTGAGCGAGGGAGCTCCCCTACTGGTAAAAAACATGAACTCGATTTTCATTTAAAAATATCCATAAATCCCAGCTCGTATTCTTCAAAGTTCGGTTTTTACAGCAAACAAGCTCACACATCATTAATGTACCAGAAATAGTAAATCTCAGCGTTTCTGTTTTGAACAAGGTCATGTATTAGTTCTCTTGGACGAATACATTCCTGTTGTATTTCAGCTCCAGCCTTGCTCTTTTGATTGGCCAGTGCAGGGTTCATCTGACAGACATGGAGTGTTTGGCTGCCTGCTGGCTCTGGGACAAAGAGGAGGGGTTAGCCTCCTCCTCCGAGATTCATCTGTGGGATCTCCGAGAGGATTTCACTACTCAGCAGTGCCCTGGTTCGGCCTGAGCCTCATATACTAAGCCAGGATAACTAGATAATGTATACGGGGCTGTGAACCTGATGTCATTATTTAAGTGTGTGGGAATCTAGCTCCTGAACTCGCAGGACCACAGCATTAGATTATTATTGAAAATCCCTTACAAAAAAGAAAACACCCTTTTATTTTCTCCTGTTGTGTAATTTTTGCAGCCGATCAAGCAAGCACTCATAAATTCTATGAAAACAGGAACATCTCTCAGATTATACATCATTTAAACAATATTTTGAATGCACAACATGTCAAAATCCACGTACAGTATTGGAGCAGTGAGTGTTCCTTAAAAGTCTAGATGAAATTGCATTTCGAGGATGTCTGTTCTGTATCATGGTATTTATCTGAGTGAAACAGGATACGCGGGCGGGACTTAACGTTGAGGGGAATTTGATTTGACTTTGATTTGAAAGTGGGCGTTTCATAACAAACACGGAGAGGACACACCAACATGCGAGCTAGTTAAATGAATGAATCTTGGATCGAGCCTGTGTCAGCACATATAGTAGTTCTGTTTTACAGAATGTATCACGATTGGATTTTGGTACAAGAATACAAAGAAATTGATTTTTATTTGGCAGATGTAGTAAAATAGAGTCAGAATATGACTGGAGAAGTGCATTTTCATTTCATCTCAACTTTAAATTGTCCAACACAGTCTAAAACAACACGGCCCAGACTTCTCACCATTAGAAGAGAAACTTTCACACTGCTTTATTATCCTTTTCACAGAAATATAACTGGCGATGGCTGCCAGTGCTGACTATTAGTTTTATTCTACATAACAGCCTGTATCATTTAAACAAACCACTAACACACTCTGCTTATTCAAGTGATTTGCCTGAAGAGGTGTGAGGTGAAGACTGGGCTTTATTGACGAGTACGTGGCGCAGCATTCTTGATCTGCACTCAAAACTCAAGTGAACTCTGGATAACTTACCTTTTAAAGCCGTGGCAGTTACTTGAAATGCAGCTACGAGGGTTGGCTTGATTGTCTGGCTCACACACACACACAGAGTGTGGTGCCGGTTATATTATACAACCGTTGGGCAACCATCGCCTCGGCAGCAGGTTTAATATTGACTGAATTACGTCAGACACAGTGTTAAGGCTGGGTTAATATTTTTTTTTTAAACACATGGGTAAAATAAATCAAAGATTAAGATTTAATTTAGCATTTTTCTTTGCTCGGCTGTTAAGGGCCACTTAATCTCTTAATGATTGTTCACTGTGGAGAGAACAGGGGTTAGTTTGACTGCAGGATAATTAAGTTGTTGTGTGCTCTCCCTTATTAACTCCCACCCACACAGTTCATACACTTTATATGCATTTTTCTTGGCAAGGTTCAGCTCAAAGTTTTTCTCATTTGGAATGAGGACAGATAATTACTGTAATTTAAGATTTCCTACAGAATGAATTGTATTTCCTGGAAAAATATATTTCTACAGTATGGATTAACAAAAAAAAAATCTAACTATCAAATCATTTGTTAGATAGATGGACACGTTTGATTATGTGTGTGTCATTTTTATGCAGGGATTAGTTATCAGAGATTTTTACAGAGGATGTTTAGTAAGAGAAATAAGTGTTATCAGATATCTTAGCTCAGATTTGTTGACACTTTACAATGGCCTTATTAAAGTCTAATGGACCGATATATCAGAAATAGGACAGCAGAATGTCCATTAAATAATAGTATTTAAACAAGTATAATAGGAGTTTAATAACATGAACTAAACACGGTGTTCAGTCTCAGGTTATACAAGCAGATTTTGAGGGCAGATTATTAAATCAGATGACAGGTTAAATAAGGCCATCGTGAAGTTCATGTGGTTCTTATCAACTTGAATCAGTGATTGCTTGAGGAATCCTGAAGATGAGTTGTGACATATCTGGACTGATCATCTTTCCGGTGTTAGTTTAACTTTAGAAGACTTGCCTCTGGAGATAAACACGCGCGGAAGGAACTTTGCTGACGAGATCCAAAACAAAACAGAGAAGGACACTTATCAGACCAAAACAACGTGTGGCTGTCAAACACAAGGAAAGCTGGTCAGGTTAGAACACACAGTCTTTGACTTCAGAGCTGCAGAAAAACACCTGTAAACTTTAAATACATTAGATAAATAGATTTGAATGCTAATTAATACTAATGCTAAACATCTCAAAGTTTGCCCTTTCAGCGTTTCTGTTTCCAGTGCAGCATAATGAGCATTAAACGCCACTGCATTGATCCAAACAGTTAATCTGATGCACTGGTATTAATCATGTACACTGTTACTATCCAGCTATTAGCAAGCACACGGATAAAAAGACAAGCACTGATGCTCCAGCAGAAGTGATGTTGACTCGGGGTTAATGGAGGTGCCGGCGTGCTGACTTACCACCCAGGTTGTCCATCTCCTTCTCCTGCAGCAGGCTGACGGCATCGTCGTCTCCGTCCAGCAGCAGCTCTGTCTCGGGGTTCTGGCTGGCCACAGTCTGGCTGCGGAAGACCTTCTTAGACTTGACCACCTCGTCCTCCTCTGTGCCTGTCAAAAGAAATACGGGGGAAGAGAAACCACTAAAATATTGTACTCTGACCTCTAAAGCTCAGATTTATACATCACTGTGTTTAAACAGACAGAAACAGCTGGGTACGGTCTAGCCCTTGGCAAAGTCCTAACCTTTCCTATTTTGAAACTAACTAGTGTAGTTTCTGCTTATATATTTGTGAATACAGTACGAAAAGGTTGAGCTGTTGTATTCACTGACTGAGAAAAAGCTGGCTTTGAAAGAAAAGGCTATTTGATTTACAAAATAAAGTACATTTTAGGGATCGACCAACATATTTACACAGGACCGATAACCGATATTTGGAACCAATATACATTTGTAGTAAAAATTAAACTCTTTTGATCAAAATTTAAAATTACCAGTGATGGAATGTAAGTAAGTAACATTTAGTGTACAGTACATGAAGTACAGTTTTAAAGAACTTGTACATTAGTTTAGTATTTTCATTTTCTTCTACTTTACATTTCCACTCTACTTCATTTTAGAGGAAAACATTGTACTTTTTACTTCACTACATTTATTTGGTAACTTTAGTTACTAGTTACTTTGGAGGTTTTAGACTATTCGGTGTTGATAGGTCATTGCTCATGACGAGTAACCAATCAGATAGTGGTGTGGGCGGGACCACAGAGTGAGACTACAGAGTGGTGATTACAGACAGAGAGAAGCATCTGCATCAGAGCCTAAGCTGCATATCTTTAATTTATTTTATCAGCGACCTGATGATTGGAAAAATGCTGAGTATCTGATCAGATGATCTGTCTATGCATACTAGATTTTAGTAATACATTTAGCATATAATAGAAAATCATATAAATAAGTACAAGAAAATGCATCATCATAAGAAGGAAAAACACAACCACCAAGACATTGATGACCGCTGCATCGATTCCACAAACAAACCTCACACACACAAACACACTCACACAAAGAGTGATGATTTACACAGATTTAAAATAGGTTAGGTTAAAATATCACGCGGTAACACATTTACATATCATAACCTCAAAATAACAGACAAACCCAGTTCTCATAACCACATTTCATATAACCAGAGCTAAGAGCTCAACATGTTTATTCTAATCCAGTCTGGGCGTGTCCAAGTTCAAACAAAAGAATCTGTTTTTATAGGCTATTAACATGTATAACATCTAGTAAAATACATAAAACGAAACAAACCATGGAGAATCTCTGCAGGAAATACTCACTACATGCAGGATGAACCTGACATGAGATGCTCACTAATGTACTTGCCACAACATATAAAAGAATGTCAGGGTACACATTTGTTCACTGAATACATCTCGCATGGTTGAACATCAGAGGTGTTTCAGCTTTTTTTTTTTTTTTTTTTTAGACAAGGTCAACAATGAAACACTATCTTTATCTTGAAAGACCAGCAGCTGAGTAGGGGGATACATCTCGAGCTCATAGTCGATTAGAGATATCATTTGCAGCTTTTGGAGGCTTGACAAGAGTGAGACTGAACAGACAGCACAATTAGGAGGGCTGCTTACACCGGGGTTTCATCATATGGCTATAGTGGAGCACTCTCATTCAACAAGATCTGTTCATACATCCTGCAAAACAAAGAGGTCTCACGACACATTTATCAGCTTAAATCAGCCCATCTCCAACATGTGCCTGCCACACGGCTGTTCAGAACGCTTATGTGAATTTGTCTTTCTGAAGTCCGATGTAGGAAAAACTTGCGTGTGTGAAAGGAAGAACACATATCAAGTAATTGGAGGTGGCTGACACCCGTCTGACATGCTTCCTTTCAGCACGGTTCTTAATTCGCCTCTCCCTACCCTGAGGAACATGTACCTTGTCTTGAAGAGGTCACATTTGACTGTTGTCAACACTGCTACTGAGAAAAAAGTCTGCTTCCTGCTCTGTCTCATATCTGGTGCGCTTTCATCCGAGGGAGGGAAGAAGCCTGTGCCTTTTCGGAAATGAATTCTGTGTAATGTTAAAGGCGAAAGCCAGCCAGCGGTCAGAGATCAAAGCAGAATGAGTGAAACTTAAAACTGTAATTCTGTAAACCATCATTATGCTCCGAGTGAATGAGGGAACACGCAGCAGACAGGCTGATGTTCTGATTGGCAAATCTGTGCAGGGTTGGGTAGACCAAATAAACCATACTGATTTCCACACGCGAATGAGCAACTTCAACTGTTGTGGGGGAGGGGGATCAGCTTTACCCACAATGCAGTTCTCACAGAAGTAGTAATATGGTTATAAATAACAAGAAATGAAGAGCTATGACATGAAGGAGAAAATGTGCTGACATGAAAAGTGATCGTCTCATGAGTGATAGCCAGTTCAGAGACATTCTCATATTAAAAGTGCGGCTGTGAAAGGGGTCGCCATTCGTCACTATTAAAGGATCTGCTGCGCAGTGGTGTCGAGGAAGACTCATTAGAAACATTTTCACGTGTTCACCCTTGACCACTAAATGGTGAAACAAAGAGAAGACCCTTTGGATGTCTGATATCACTCACATTAATGACCTGAAATGAAAAATAACACGAGACAAGTGAAGGCTAGGGTAGATGCTATTTGCCTATCCAATCAATGAAGGATTTAAACCAGCCCCCTTATAGAAAAAGAGCTGTCTAGGTTGGTCTGTGCAAGCAGCTCAGTACAACTCATATTTATGTGTATTATAGAGGTCGACTCTCGTGGCTGTTGTACTCATGAGGGAGCAAAGGAGGAAACTGGGTGACACTGGGTGAAGGACTCACTCAGGAGACCGCCCTTTGTGTCTTGTGCGAAACCAAAAGTCATCGGTGAGGTCTTAGAATTACCTAATGTATTTCAACTAACTTTTACATTACTAATGTTACAAAACCAAGTTTTGTTGCCTGAACCTAACCAAGTACTTTAGTTGCCTAAACAAACTGCAACCATTTCACAACTTTAACAAGGTGACTACAAGTGACCCAGTGGTCCAGTCACTGGTACTGTCCAACAGTTATATGTGGTAATTTGTGTCGTTTTGGGAAAGGTCCTAAATGTCCTCCCGGAGTTATTTGCAATTGACCTATTTAGTTTCTCAGGTATGAGGACATGTTGTTAAACATTCTTTGTTCAGTTGAAATTATGGTACAAGAAGCTTGTTCAGAATGCAACTGTGGTTACTGTCTGCATATTACTTACATTATCCATAGTTTACTGAATAATCCTATGTTGGTCTAGTGTAATCATACTTTTTGACATTTAAAAAACGTATCAAGCAATACAATTGCTAATATATACTTCAGTTTAAAGATGTAAATTGAGTCGAATCTTCCCCTCAAATCCTATTAAATGCACATTTCAAAAACAATATTCACTACACAATACAAGGGGAGAAAAATGCAGCCTATGCCACGTCACTATAATGAATTTACACCAACTAGCATCTATCTAATTAACCTTACAAAGTGAGCAGTCCGTCAAAAGCCACTTCCATTGACTTCTCAACGTCTCTGAAAAACAGCAGTTTCATTTCATGTCGGCTCTCAGGCCCTTCAGGAGCAGTGCCAGGAGAAGCCACCGATCACCAGTCTCACGGGTCCTCTTGTTCAATCACTGAGTTGAAACTGCTTCAGAGTGCACTAATTACACTCAGTAAAGTGCATTGCAGAGCTTTTGTTGAGGCTGATGAAGACCTGCCAGCTGTGACCAACGGAGGTCGTCTCTGAGCCCTCATCGCTGGGGTTCAACGAGGATCCACGGTACTGAGGTGCTTCAAGGGCATCTACCGACCGCCTTGTTGCACAATTTTCACTCAGAATGTTAAAAAAAACTCCTGTTGAAACGAGGATTTGGAGCCAGGATACAACACAGTGAGGGATCTTTGGTGAAAACTAATGTAAAATCCGTTCAGGAGAAAAAAATGCTGCTTTGTTGGGAGAACATGACCGTAACAGTGACAGTTTTCCAGAAAGTTAACATGCATGAGCAGCAATATTTTGTGTTTTAGACAAAGAGATTATTTCCTCGGAGCCACATAGTGATGAAATCAAGTAACTGTGTTCTTTTTGTGAACAAGCTAAAGCCCAATTCAAATAAACTTTATAATCTTAGATTCAGGCTCCCTGTTTGGACATATTTCAGCGCTCAGTAGCTTTACTGTATGGAATAGATAAGAGTTGAAAGGCCGTTAAAAGACAGTTGAATTAACTATAATACTGTTGCCAGGGTTCCATGTTTCATATACTGTAACTCTGGAGAGTTTTGTGGTACTGGCCTTTCATTTTTATTGCCTCATAGAGCCGGCGAGCATGAGTTTTCCTAAGTCTCATATGTATTATACAGCCTGCCTCAAACACTTCACTGGCACTCCTCGAAAAGAAATCCTCCACATCATGTTTCACTTAAGGTTCAGCTAAAGTATATGGGTACTTCTTTTCAAGAGGGAAAAAAGCTGATTTCACAAATACTGCGGG